>CM065804.1:95066000-96380155 GCA_033398695.1 Orobanche coerulescens | reverse complement strand
GTGTGACGCCATAAAGGTAATGACGCCAAATCTTCAAAGCGAACACCACTTTTGCTAGCTCCTTGTCATGGGTCGGATAATTTACCTCGTTTGGTCTCAATTGCCGTGAAGCATAGGCAATAACTTTCCCGTTCGCATGAGTACACACCGAGACCTGTCCGGATGCATCACTATAAACCACAAATCCTTCCGTTCCCTGCGGCAAGGAAAGTACAGTCTTGACATTAACCGGCTCTTGAGTTCCTCAAAACTCCGCTGACACGCGTCGGACCACGTGTATTTCTTATCCTTCCGCAATAAGTTCGTCAAGGGTTGAGCGATTTTAGAAAATCCTTCCACAAATCGCCGATAATAACCCGCTAATCCGAGGAAACTTCGGATTTCCTTAACGCTTTTCGGAGGTAGCCAATCTCGAATAGCCTCCGTCTTCTGAGGATCGACACGAACTCCGTCAAATTAAATTACCTTAAACAGAAACGTCACTTCGGACATCCAGAACTCACATTTGGAGAACTTCCCATAAAGTTGTTCTCGTCTCAACACGTCGAGCACTCGATGAAGGTGAGACTCGTGTTCCTCCCGGTCACGAGAATAAATCAAAATGTCATCGATGAAGACAACAACAAACCGATCCAAAAAGTCGATGAAAACCCGATTCATTAACTCCATGAATACCGCAGGTGCATTAGTCAATCCGAACGGCATAACCACAAACTCATAATGACCATAGCGTGTTCGAAACGCTGTCCTCGCGATGTCCGACTCTCGGATCCGCAACTGATGATATCCAGACCTTAAGTCGATCTTGGAAAATACTGAAGCTCCTTGTAGTTGATCTAAGAGATCATCAATACGGGGTAAGGGATACTTATTCTTGATTGTCACCCTGTTCAACTCCCGATAATCAATACATAAGCGAAATGAACCATCCTTCTTCTTGACAAACAATACTGGTGCTCCCCACGGGGACGCACTCGGTCGGATGTAACCTTTCTCGAACAACTCCTCAAGTTGGTTCTTTAACTCTGCATTTCGGTCGGGGCCATCCAGACGGTGCCTTCGATATCGGGGACGTACTGGGCTCCAACTCAATCGTGTATTCCACATCCCTCTGTGGAGGCAAACCAGGTAACTCGTCTGGAAAAACATCGGCATATTCCCTCACCACCGGAATATCCGTGAACATTAATGATGACTTCTCGGTTTTGGCCATGTAGCACCAATAACCGACACATCCCCGATTGAGTAATCTTACCGCTTTCATCAAATTAATGACCTTACGAGCAGTAGGGATTACCTCCCTAAAACACACATTCAACCCCATCGTGCGAAATGATAGTGACCATACGCTTACGGACACTAATGATGGCATCATGACGATCCATCCAATCAATACCCAAGATGACGTCGTCTCTCGGCAAATCTACCACGATTAGGTCCGCCGGCCATACACGACCATGGCCAGATCGGACAATTCGAATCTCACGATTGCCGATAATTCGTCTACCATCGGGTAGGCGATGACGTAAGGCTCACAACTAGTAGCACTACCCAGACGTAGTCTACTCAAACATGACTCGGAAATGAATGAATGCGATGCACCAGTATCAAAAAGGGTACACACAGGTTGAGATAGAATATCGAGTATACGAGATCATTCGGGCCTCGGGATCATCGGTCTTCTTCATCTCATAAATCCGGCTTGCTAGTCCGGCACCGACGCTCCGTCGATGGCTAAAAGCTCCACCTTTAGTCGCTCCGTCGTTTTAAACGACGCCGATTGAAATGGTCCGATTACGAGCAGTGACCGCTTAGGTGCCTGAGATGACGTCTGAGTAGGTTTGGAGTCCCTACGGCAAAAACGGGCCTTATGTCCCACAATTCCACAGTTATGACACGTGACAGACCGTCTCGGACACTTGGTGCTGACATGACCAAGATCCCCACAGTTGTAACAGGTGATGGCCGAACTGGCCGCTCGTGACTGAGATTCCGCGGGTTTAGACGACACTGGAGGTCGCTCAAAAAAAGCAGAGCCCGCACGGGGTTTCTTGAAGGTTGTCTGACCACCTTCAGACTTATTACGATTCTTCGATTTCTTGCTAGCAGACGAAGGTTGCTGCTTAGCAATTTCCTTAGCAGTAAGCTCGTAGGTGAGAGCTTTCTCAATGAATTCGGCCAACGTGGTGCAATTATGATTAAATGGCCCGAAGTCTCATACGGGGTTTCAGCCTCTTGCTGAAATACTTGATCTTATCCGCCTCCGAATGAATGATGGATGAGGCGAATGGAAGAAGTTCCTGAAATTTCTCGGCAATGGCGAGAACATCCTCGTCTGCTGAGGGGTCGGGGGTGAGCAATTCCGACAGCTTGGCCTCTCTGAGTGGGGCCGGATAATACCTCTCCATCATGAGAGTCTTGAACTGATCCCAAGTACAAGATCCTTCGGTGGGCTTCAACGATAACCACCAAGAATGTGCGCTCTTACCCAGGTAGTAAGCCGCAACAGAAACTTTGTGTCCTTCGGGACACTCTACCATAGCAAACAACTTCTCGAAATGCTCGAGCCAATGAATGATATCTGCCGGCTCAGACGAGCCCTCAAAAGTAGGTGGCCTCTGGCGAGAGATATCGCCGATGATATTACTCACATTCCTCTCTTGCCTCTGAGGTGGCGGCGGAGGAGCCTGCTGATTTTGATTGACGGAGTTATGCATTGTCTCCATCAACTGAGCCATCTGGGTCATTTGGGCCATCGTGCCACGCATAAAGCGAGTGGGTCAACCGGACACCCTACGAGCCGTGTCCCAGTGCGACTCACGATAGTGAATGATCGCGTCGAGGTGAATGAGTGGCGGCGTCGCTGCTCGATGAATTAGCATTATTCCTCGCGTTTGCACGTGTATTCACATGAGCTCTCGGGATTCGGCCCGCTCCACGGCCTCGTCCTCCAAGTCCTCTTGTTGCCCTCTCGATCCTGAAGTAGGAAAGTCTGATGATGATTATATTCACCGCATGATATATACGTTTTGATTATGTCATGAGATTATGATTATGAGCATACGCGCTCTAACTCGGTGATTACATGAATGATTAAGCGAGGTGACATGATTATCGATGAAGTTCTTGAAATGATCATCTTGAATGAGTTAACAAGATTAATGATTCGATCTTCACGATCAACAATGAACAATGAAATTAATTGGTAGTTAATGAGTTAACTCGACCGTCCCGTCAAAATGACAATGATGATTGAGGATTGTTAAGCGATGAATTATGAATGAATGACTATTGCGAGAAATTATACCATGGCATTAGAAATCTTACGATTCTTGGTACGATTGGCTCGGCATTTGCACGAGTCACACGTGGCGCGAAAGTCCAATGATACTAGTCCGATGACGATAATTTCAAATGAGACATGACTTGGAGGGTAGTATTCAAAACCACGCTCGATACCAACTCTGTAACACCCCAAACTAGGCGGATATTACGGTCAAGTGAATCCCATTGGGACCCACCGAGCAAATGAAAATGATGAATTAAATAATATAATTGTAGTACCGAACCACATTATATTACCAAGTACTCCGATGAGGAGTTTAAGTACATTACACCAGGACAAAACAGAATACTAGTATATTTTATATGGAGATAAAATACACCACCTGAACAAATAAGCATCTCAAACGGAATTTGCGGCGGAAAATACAAATGACGGAAATGAGTGAAATGACTGGAATAAACGGAATGACTGGGGCCCCCTACTAGTATCACTGGGACTCGTCGCCGTCAACATGCTCTTCCGTGCCTTTGCCTTGCCGTGACACGAAAACAAAATCCCCAACGGGAAGCCATTTACGAACAACAATCCTCAAGGGTTGAAAATACACAAACATGATTTAATGAAGTTATGAAATATCCTTAATTATGAATTACGCTGAAGAGGAGTATCATAGTACGCCCGTAGTGTTACGTGCAAGTGTACAAGACGGATGACCGGACACACCGTCCTTGTACCTAATTAGTCTCACGGAGGTAATCGTTACCGTGTGCACGGTCGATGTATCACTCCCAATACATGGCCATCACGTGCCCGACTAAAAATTCCACACATCCGCACCCGGCCACGCAATATGAACCCAGAAGGTCATATGAACAAGAATGACCATAATGAATATCAATGAATAATAATAATCCGACAAAATCAAGAATGACTCACCGATACGAAAGTGAAAATGAAGTGATTGATAGTTTTCAATGAAATGATTGGAACAGCCGTTCCTCGCTAATGAAATGATTATCCGACAATTACAAGTCTCAAAATGATTAATACAATGATGAATGAATTATGATTATGAATGATCAACAACAAAAGGAATGAATGTCCTTTTAACCGAGTAAGAATCAACTTACACAACAACAATGAAGAATGTCCGTCCACGAACAACGTCCTAACCAAGATACCGGTCGCTCGAACAACCTTAATTCATTACAATTACCAACAATCCGATTAATAACGAATTAAACACGAATAAAAGCGAACTCAAGGCGTCGATACGATTAAACCAAGTTCATCGGGGCATTATATCGAACACTTTGAGGCCAACTTTGATTGTATACAACTAAACCTCAATAATATCAACTTCAAATCCCCAAGAAGTGTTTCAAATCAACAAAACATCTCCAATACGATCAATAATCCGTTATGATTATCCGAAAACGTGATCATAACAACAATTAGTCGAAAATCCCCAATTCCAATTCGATTTACAAGGTGTTCTTGAATAATCCCTCAATAATCCAATGAATCCTCATACAAACTCATAATCATATACATATCCCTTCATATATCATGATTATAACGTCCAAAACATCCTATTTCAACACAAAATCGAAGTCCAAGGTGTTGAAGGAATTACCTCTTGATGATCCACGTGCTTTAATCCGAAGAATACGCGTTAGATTGATTATCCGGGCTTCACGATCGAAAGGAGATGAAGAAAATCAAACACCCAAATGATTTGTGAAGGAAAAACCCTCCCCTCAAGCCTTATCTCTCGGTTGAAGGTGAAGAAAATGCAGAAAATGGGCTGAAATGATGAAAAAAATGAATTTATAGGGGGTTGACTGCCTGCCGGACACGGCCCGTGCCGATCGGCACGGTCGTGTCAGGTGGCCGGCACTGGCCGGCGATGACTCGGCCGTGTCCGGATTGACACGGTCGCGGCTGGCCTTGGCGACCGCGACGCGGCGGCGACTCGGCATGACTCGGCCGTGTCACAGGACACGGTCGGGCGTGTCAGCGATCGTTCGAGCTTATCCGGAAGAGTACGGCACGGGCCGTGTCGGACGACACGGTCGAGCCAGTCGGCGTAAACTTCGCATTTTCCGGGCGAAATGCGGCACGGGCCGTGTCGGACGACACGGCCAGTCGGTCGGCGATGATCGCCAAAAGCGACCATAACTCTCTCGTCCGGACTCCGATTGACTCACCGTTTGAACCATTGGAAAGCTAACTCGATGCTCTATAATATTGCAAAGATTTAGAATTTTTGGAGTTACCAAAAATTAATGGTGATCTAACAAAGTCGAACTCATATGAGGAAAGTTGAAACGATGAACAATAACGATACTCAACTCGAAGTTTATACGAACGGTGAACACGGTGAATGAACATGATTGATGAATGATTATAATTGAGTGAAAATACACTGAGTGACAATTACAGACTGATAATTACTGAATGAAAATGAATGAATTACAACCGGGTATTACAGTATTAGATACACGAGAGCTCGATGATCTTGATTTGCATTAACGCATGCATAGCGTCAAGTACATATAGGGTTTGACTGATCGTGACCTTATAACTTGATCGGGACATTTGAAAGAAGGGTTTATACGTATACTGGTATTCACGACAGAATGGTTCTTGAATGATCCCAATCATTCGTTCTCAGTTGGGGTACAGTGTAGGCCGCCAGGCTGGCTAGGTGGTGCTACTACTCTTTGGTTCCTCCCATTGCTGACTGAGACGGACCTACCGAGTCGCGCAATAGGATTGACGACGGAATAATTAAAGCTAACTCTCTCATTATGAATATTAGATATTGGATATCTAATTGGGACATTGGATGTCTAAATCGATTTATTAGATAAATTGATTTACGGCCTAATGAATTAAATAAATTACTGGGTGATTAATTTAATTCATAAATATAATTATTTCTTGGAGAAATTAATTATGTTATTTTGTATTTGATATGTTTAATTAATTGGATTAATTAAACGACACAAATATATCGGAACGGAATAGGAGTTTATCTGTTTGGACTCACGGGAGTCCGAAACGAACCGAACTCATCCCGGCTCTTTCTAGATGGCCATTCCAATTTCCCTCCTCTTTCCTTTGGTCATAGTCTCCACCTTAGTTGGTGGATGACTTGAATAATCAAGGGAACAAGATCTCTTAATTAATTCATTTTAATTATTTGGTCTTGATTTGGGAGGATTTTATGAGGAATAAAAGGAAGACTCTCCTCACTTGTATTGGACAAGTTTTGAACGTGAGAATAGAGAGAGAGAGATAGACTTTGAGTTTAACACTCATCTTCATCTTCTTCATTCACTTCCTCTTCATTTTTCTTGGAGAAAAATTGAGAGAAAATTATTGAGAGATATATTATACACTTAGAGTGTAATAATAAAAGCTTCATCATTTGATTCTAGCCGTAACCTTAGAGGTTAATCAAGTGTTGTTACTCCGGTCGTTTTTCCGGCGCGTGGCAAGTAGAGACGCGGTGTTTTCGGCGTTGGATCGTTCAAGGGCTTGGAGCGGATCGGATACGTAGAGATCAACTAAAGCTTGGGGAATAGCTCAAGAGAAGGTTTCCATTTAATCAATGGACTTCGAGGGTTAGTTTCTTACGACTCTTGCTTTTCGTTTATATATTCGTATATACGTAGCTCGATCGATCCTCGTAGGGATTCGGATCGAATTAATTTTCGTTTTACCGCTTCCGCTGGGCCTTCGTTTTAGGCACCGAATCCCAACAGTGGTATCGGAGCGTAGGTCTTGCGATCGTATATACGATATTGGCATTTGGAATGCTTGATTAGATGGTGAATGATTTGGAATCATTTGAGTCATAATCGTGGTATATAATTTTACGTTCGTTGTAGTTATATTTTTCGTAAGTTTATGTCTAAATATAAATCTTAATTTCTTGGAAATATGATTTATATTGAAGATATGAATGTTGAAAAATATTGATATTGGATATCCGGTCAAAATCGAGCTCAGAATCGTCGTCGGACGACTTTTCGGACAAAGGGCGTGAAGTCGCCAGTGGTGACTCGGTGTCTGCAGTGACACGGCCGTGTCGGCGATCCCAGAGCCATCGCTGCAGACCCGACCGTGTCGAGACACGGGCCGTGCCTGGCAGAGTCGCCGAGCGTGACTCGGCCATGCCGTTGATCGGCCGGAAGGTGCCGGCGATGACTCGGCCATGGCAGGCCATTTTCGCCCCGGCTCGATTTTTCGTGTATTCTTGAAAATTAATCTCCCGCATGTTAAATTGGATTTAATATGATTAAAATGATTTATGGTATTTCATTTTATAAGGGAAATTTGATTAATTGGAATATTTATGGTCGACGGAATTATTTTGAACGTTGTTATATTACCGATTGTGTGAATCGATTGGATCGGTTCGTATTGTTGATTGGATCAATGTATCTCTACGCTTTCCATTTATTTAGTATTTATTGAATGAATGCTTTTGAATGGGGATGTGGTTCGTGGACTTAGTTTTTGAATCATTCGTTTTATTCGATTGGGTTGTAAAGGCCGTTTTGAGCCTATTTATTTTACTAGAAAAATTTGTATCTAGGATGCAATTTTCAATGTAAAATTTATATGTAATGACGAAGACCGGAGGAAGATCCATTTCGAGAAGACGAAGATTCAAGACGAAGACTTGTAATTAGATTACGGAGTTTTTGTTTTCTAGGAACGGTCCATGAACCACATGTTGGTAGCAACTAGGTTGTGATTGGTTGTTTCATATTGTATGAATGCCACAAACGCGCTTAAACGATTAATGTGCAAAGTGTAACGTTAATCGCGATAATTCTCCCACAACAAATAATTAAGTTTATAAGGTTTCAAGGTTTTCCTTCCCTCCATCGAGTTTTCGGGAAATTGAAATCCAAACCGGATGTGCTATGCTTCCGAGTTATCGGGGTAGTCGTTCGGGGAGGACGGATAAATTACCGGGAGCGCATTGGATGCCTTCGGTTGGAGCAAATTTTATCCCTAGAAACATGATAGGTTGCCGGATAAGATTCAATTGTGAAACTGATTTGCGTCGATGGTATAAACTTAACTTGTTCACGAACCATAGAAACCGTATAGGTTGAGGGGAGTGAACAAGGGGAAAAAGAAGATCGAATCATCCATTAGATGGGTTGGTGTTGGACACAACTTTATGAAAATTAATAGACTAGAAACCTGTTCGGTTGCCCTCTATTTAGATTTATAAAGAACTCGATCACCACTATGAAGTAGAGCGACGATACTTCCGGATTTCACATGGGAGTGTGTTATTCCGATAAAAATAGTGGGAGCTGGGTAACAAGAATAGAAAAGACCTTAATTCTACACTCAGAACATAATTGAACGAGTCACTAATTAATCTGTTATACTTAATGCAGACAAATCTCAATATGACAATGAATCCACTCGCAATTCTACTCGAAAAGAACACCTTAATGGGACCTAACTTTGTGGATTGGCTCCATAATCGATGATTGTCCTCGGTATAGAGGCACCGGGATACGTCTATGAGACGGACATTCCGGCGCCTCCTGTGCGGACCCGAGCCAATCAGGAAGAGATTGAAAACCACGAAAAGTGGGTTAAGGATGACGTGAAAGTCCGTGCTTATATGATGGCTTCCATGTCTAATGAGCTTCAGAGAGCTCATGAGAAAATGACTTCTGCTAGGCAGATTCTGTCTCACTTAACCGAGCTTTATGGTGAGCACAGCAGAACTGCTAGATATGAGATATCCAAGCAACTGTTCGGTGCAAGGATGAAGGAAGGTGAGAAGGTTGGGGAACACGTCCTCAAAATGATATCCATGATCGAGAGATTGGAGGCTCTTGATTTTAAAATGGATATTTCTCTCCAAACCGACCTTATCATACGGTCTCCCCGATTCCTTCTCACGGTTTGTTATGAACTTCAATCGCAATGAGATTGCATGTAACTTAGGGGCTAATGAACAAACTTGTGACCGCTCGCCTCGATGAAGACTCGGATGAAGGAGTCTGCTCTTGTGATTTCTTATGGACCTCGGAGGTCTAAGAACAAGAAGAAAAGGACCAAGAAGCAAACTGGACCACAAGCTAAGGACCTTAAGGGTAAGGGCAAGGCCCCGATGGTTCCGAAGAACAAGAAGAAGAAGGATGCTTGTCTCAAGTGCGGTGAGCTGGGCCACTGGGCTAGAGACTGTCCGATTCTTCATGGCACTTCAGGTACAGAACTTTTAGTTTTGGAAACAAATTGTTCGCTCTGTTTTTCTACTTCTGGATACTGGATTCTGGTGCTAGTTCTCATATTTGTACCGTGAATCAGGATCTGGAACAAAGTAGGAAGCTTGGAGCTGGAGAAGTTATGATCACAGTCGGAAGCGGGCATAGTGTCGAGGCGACCGACATAGGATCACTTCTTTTGGGTTTAGAATCCGGCTTTGTTTTGACTTTAGAAGATGTACTTGTTTTGCCCAAGGGGCACAAAAACATTGTATCCATTCGGTCATGGACCGAAAAGGCTTTTCATTTTTCATTGGTGATGGTTCCCAAAAATTTATTTTAGAAATAAACTAGTGGGTCTTGCTACATTGTTGAATGGATTGTATCATCTAAATCTCAAAGAACAAAGTAGTTGTGAATACTATGACTAGAAAACGTGGTAGGGATGAAACCAATCAAGTTTTGAAATGGCATCTAAGACTTGGTCATGTTGGTCGACCAAGGTTTACAAGATGGAAAAAGATGGACTTATGGGTCCATTGGGATCGGATCCATTTCCTACTTGTGAATCTTGCCTTAAAGGCAAAATGACTAAGTCCCCTTCACAGGGACTTTTGAAAGAGCCGTGATAAATCGGGATTAATCCATACCGACGTTTGTGGTGCTTTGGAAGCAGACGTGACGGATATTAATATTTCATTACGTTTACAGATGATCATACTAGGTATGGTTATGTATACTTAATGAAACATAAATCCGAGGCCTTTGAGAAATTCCAGAATTCAAGGCCCTAGTCGAGAAACAAACCGGTAATCATATCAAAGCACTTCGGTCGGACCGAGGTGGCGAATATATGAGTACGGAGTTTGACGAGTTCCTTAAGGAACATGGAATAGTTTCACAACTAACACCTCCAGGTACTCCTCGGTTAAATGGTGTGTCGAAAGAAGGAACCGGACCTGTTGAACATGGTCCATTCCATCCGGGCTATCTTGACTTGCCGATTTACTGTGGGGGTATGCACTGATCGCCGCGTATATCTTGAACAGATGTCCTTCCAAATCCATTCCTAAAACTCCACATGAGATGTGGGAAGGAAGGAAACCAAGTCTTAATCATATTAGGATTTGGGGATGTCCCGCTTATGTCAAGAAGACTAAGGTGGAAAAGTTGGAAGCTAGGTCTGCGAAGGACGTTTCATTGGATTCCGTCTGGGACGATGGGATATCTATTCTACATGCCCGAAGATCGAAGGATCATTGTTGCTTTACAAGCACACTTCTGGAAGATGAGTTCATTCAGAAGGCGGAGCAGGTAGAAGTATTTCTTTAGAAGAATACAATGAAACTCCTCGGGAGACACCTGTGCAAGAAACTGGAACCGAACTTTCTGAAACACAAGTACAACCACCTCGTAGGTCTAGTAGGGTGTCTCATTTACCTGATAGGTATGGGCTTGTGCACTTGGAGGAACTGGGTCTCCATGAGGTTCCAAGTGATAGCCAAGAGACCGACCCGACGACCTATGACCAAGCGATGGTGGATGTAGACTCCGCGAAATGGCGTGAAGCTATGGAAGCTGAGATAGACTCGATGCATGTCAATCAGGTCTGGACTCTAGTAGACTGCCCCAAGGGCATAGTGCCTATTGGGAACAAGTGGATCTACAAGAGAAAGACTGATGGTGATGGCAAGGTTGACGCCTATAAGGCCAGGCTTGTGGCAAAGGGTTATACCCAAAAGGAAGGGATCGATTACCACGATACCTTCTCGCCCGTAGCCATGATCAAGTTTATTCGCATGATGCTTGCTATAGCTGCCTACCAAGATTATGAGATATGGCAAATGGACGTAAAGACGGCTTTCCTTAATGGATTCCTCGAGGAGGAAATCTATATGGAGCATCCTAAAGGCTTTGTGTCCGAAGTCGATATTCAGAAAGTGTGCAAGCTTCAGCGTTCCATTTATGGACTAAAGCAAGCGTCGCGTAGTTGGAACCTTCGTTTTGACGAGGTGGTCAAAGAGTTTGACTTCGTGCAAAATGAAGAGGAACCTTGTGTATACAAGAGGGTTAGTGGGAGCAAGATCGCATTCTTAGTACTATATGTAGATGACATTCTACTAATAGGAAATGATGTGGGAATGCTCGATTACGGAAAGCTTGGCTTTCGAGTAATTTCTCCATGAAAGACTTGGGAGAAGCTACCTATATTCTTGGTATTCGACTCACCGGATAGAGTGAAGAGAACAATAGGTCTTTCCCAAGCCCTCTATATAGATAAAATCTTAAAGCGATTTAAGATGGATGATTCTAAAAGAGGGTTCCTACCGATGCGACATGGAATAAAACTCACCTTGAAGATGTGTCCTCAAAGTGAGGAACAACGAAAGGAAATGAGTAATATACCATATGCTTCGCCGTGGGTAGCCTTATGTATGCTATGTTGTGTACAAGACTGACATCGCGCATGCGGTAAGCGTGGTGAGTAGGTTTCGTGCAAACCTGTAGGGAACATTGATCGCCAGAAAGAACGTTCTCAAGTACTTGAGAAGGACTAGAGATATGATTCGATGTATGGTGGTGGAGAATTGGATGTGGTAGGATTCACCGATTCGGACTTCCAAGGACGAAGGACGACTCGATGTCCACTGCTACATATTTACTCTTAATGGAGGAGCAAGATCTTGGCGTAGTGCCAAGCAAAGCGCGATCGCCGATTCCACTGTCAGCCGAGTATCAAGCGGCCTCGGAGGCTTCCAAGGAAGGGTTCGGATTAAGAAGTTTCGGGAACTTCAAGTGATACCATGTCCGAAATGCCGGGCCTACTGCATCGCGACAACGACGGAGTCAGTAGCGCGAGCCAAGGAGCCGAGGTTTCACAACAAAGACCAAACATATTGAGCGGAAGTATCATCTCGTAAGAGAATTTGTTCGCAAGGGATACATTGTCCGCCTGAGTAGACTCGGCCGACAACGTCGCCGATCCACTGACCAAGCCACTTTCTCAGACTAGCTTGGAGCGTCATCTGGAGAACATGGGTATTAGATACCATAGTGTGTGGCATTGAGTGCAAGTGGGAGATTGTTAGGAGTATGCCCTCGAATGCCACTCAGAGGATGTTGAGTGAGGGCATTGTACTTGTTATTATGTAAACCATTTATATAAGGCAAATGAATGTTTCTTTATTTACTGGTAGTTACTGGCATTCCTAACTCGTAAATAAACATATAGAAACTAGTCCGTGTATTTGAGAGCAAAACGTTCCACTCCTTATTGGATAAGGGGGTCGGCACTGGAAAGGTTATAGCTCAAATACTTAATCGTTCGCAAGTCGATGAAACTTGACTGGGCGTTAAGTTTATGTGAAGACTTGTATGACGTGTTCTTTGACATGGAGAGTGCCTGTCGAACACTAATGGTTAGTGGGAGCACACGTTATAGGTATGCTAATTGGATTAGTATACTCGAACCGACTCACCCTTGATTCGTCACACGGATTTCACTCCGGGACAGTCAATGACGGAATCGAAAGGTTGTGATAGGTATTCGTGAACCTTCGACTTGAGGATTTAGTAGGGATGTGCTTGTGACATCAAGATTTTCATTAGAGTAGTTCGACCCTGTAAACCGGAAGGCGGGGGTCAACCTCGACGTGCATCTTAACGGGCAAGTAGCAGGTCCTACTGAATACCAAGATAGAATTCTTTCTCCCGTTAGTGAGCGGGTTATATGTCCTATGCGGTTATTGGCAGATGAGATCAGAAGTCTTTGGCCAAAGCATTGGAGCTAGTTGTATTAGATACACGAGAGCTCGATGATCTTGATTTGCATTAACGCATGCATAGCGTCAAGTACATATAGGGTTTGACTGATCGTGACCTTATAACTTGATCGGGACATTTGAAAGAAGGGTTTATACGTATACTGGTATTCACGACAGAATGGTTCTTGAATGATCCCAATCATTCGCTCTGGGGCATACAGTGTAGGCCGCCAGGCTGGCTAGGTGGTGCTACTACTCTTTGGTTCCTCCCATTGCTGACTGAGACGGACCTACCGAGTCGCGCAATAGGATTGACGGCGGAATAATTAAAGCTAACTCTCTCATTATGAATATTAGATATTGGATATCTAATTGGGACATTGGATGTCTAAATCGATTTATTAGATAAATTGATTTACGGCCTAATGAATTAAATAAATTACTGGGTGATTAATTTAATTCATAAATATAATTATTTCTTGGAGAAATTAATTATGTTATTTTGTATTTGATATGTTTAATTAATTGGATTAATTAAACGACACAAATATATCGGAACGGAATAGGAGTTTATCTGTTTGGACTCACGGGAGTCCGAAACGAACCGAACTCATCCCGGCTCTTTCTAGATGGCCATTCCAATTTCCCTCCTCTTTCCTTTGGTCATAGTCTCCACCTTAGTTGGTGGATGACTTGAATAATCAAGGGAACAAGATCTCTTAATTAATTCATTTTAATTATTTGGTCTTGATTTGGGAGGATTTTATGGGGAATAAAATGAAGACTCTCCTCACTTGTATTGGACAAGTTTTGAACGTGAGAATAGAGAGAGAGAGATAGACTTTGAGTTTAACACTCATCTTCATCTTCTTCATTCACTTCCTCTTCATTTTTCTTGGAGAAAAATTGAGAGAAAATTATTGAGAGATATATTATACACTTAGAGTGTAATAATAAAAGCTTCATCATTTGATTCTAGCCGTAACCTTAGAGGTTAATCAAGTGTTGTTACTCCGGTCGTTTTTCCGGCGCGTGGCAAGTAGAGACGCGGTGTTTTCGGCGTTGGATCGTTCAAGGGCTTGGAGCGGATCGGATACGTAGAGATCAACTAAAGCTTGGGGAATAGCTCAAGAGAAGGTTTCCATTTAATCAACGGACTTCGAGGGTTAGTTTCTTACGACTCTTGCTTTTCGTTTATATATTCGTATATACGTAGCTCGATCGATCCTCGTAGGGATTCGGATCGAATTAATTTTCGTTTTACCGCTTCCGCTGGGACTTCGTTTTAGGCACCGAATCCCAACATTATGTACGTTAGCTTTCTTACGTACGTTAACATCAATATGTTACGTATGCTATCGCCCTTACAAAAACAATCCAGTAGCCTTCGTCTTATGTGTTACGTATGTTAGCAAACTGCCCATTACATACGTTATGATAAGTCTTCATAACCGTTGCATGCTGACATATACCGTGACGTCATCTCCAACGTTCTTCTTGTTTGAATTCTGAAACACTTCGTTATGTACGTTAAGCACATCGTGTTACGTACGCTATACTTGATCTGTTGTGTACGTTATGCTTTGTTCGTTACGGACGTTAAGCATGGTCAGGTAACTTCTTTCTTATCTGCAGGTAGGTTGGTCTCGTCTGATCTGCAGGTAGGTTGGTCTCGTTTGATCTGCAGGTAGGTTGGTCTCATCTGATCTGATCTTGTATAGATAGCTTTTCCGGTTTGCGTGACTTTTTGTGTCTTCGACTCCTTCGTTGTTTTGTTTTGTTTAGCAACTTTAATCATCAAAACTTTATTAATGAATCTTTGGAATAAAATATTCCAACACTCTTTTGCGTTGTGGAAGCATAATTAACTTGCGGAAAGTAAATGACATAAGATTTATAGAGGTTCGGCCAAACGTCCCAACGTCCTCTCTCCATATATTTTTCTATAGGCTCAAGATCAACCTTTTCCGCCTTGTCTTCTATCGGTCCGAGGTAAACCGTTACAATCTCATCTTCTATCCGCCCCAGATAAACCGTTACACTCTTGTCTTTATATCGGTCCAAGATAAACTGTTTTCCTTTTCTATTGGACAAGAAAGCAACCTATCTAGCTTTCTATTGGTACTAGACAAACCTCTCTTGGATTTAGATATGATTCTAATAATATCGGATCAACGATCCTATAACACCGAATCAATCTACAATCCCTATCTTTTCTCTCGTGTATGAACACTCAAACACTTATCAATCAAGTACAAATACAACAACAATAGTGTATACAATAAAATCAAACGTATATATGACTTTCTCAGAGTTGTTGTTATGAATACCATTAGAAGTGGTATTTATAGGCTACAAAGCCTCAACTAACCGTTAGCTTCTGCACCCTGTATTACGTACGTTATATGTTGTACATTACGTACGTTAACCTTTCCTTGTTACGTACGTTATGCTCTGTGTAAATCAGCCCAGTAGCTTTTTTGGTCTTCTTTACATACGTTATCATTATACGTATTATGTATGTTATTATTATACGTATTATGTACATTATCTTCAGTGAAAATATCCATTGCATGCTGACCTACTCCATGACGTCAGCTTCAACGATTCCTTATTTGAATTCGTATTCAAACCATTATTACGTACGTTAAGTGATGTTCATTACGTACGTTATCTTATCACCATTGCGTACGTTATTCTGTATTTGTTGCGTACGTTATACATCTTCCAAACTCGTCTGCCATCAGCTGGGTTTTATTTACGTACGTTATATACTGATTAGAGCGTACGTTAAGCTTTGTTAATCATCACTTGATTGCTTTTCTGTCCGTTTCGAGCGTCTTCGACTTCTTTGTTGTTTTGCTTTGTTCCATTGTTGTTTTCTTTGATCGATAACATCATCAACTCATCATTAGTTCATCATCAACTCATCATCAAAACCAATTTATGATTATATGGAATAGAATATTCCAACAATAACTTCTAGTCCGACTTTCTCACACACCCGAAATAATGTCTCACAGGGCACTGGAATCAATAATCATAATGGCTCATTCCGAATGTCTCACAAACCCGAAGTAATATCTCACAGTGCACCGAGCATAAAATCAGGAGCCACGTACGACTGTCTCACACACCTGAAGTAAGATCTCATAGGTATCTGGCTCATATATCACATAATCATGTCTTATATGCCTCAATGTACAAGCAGTAGTCAATTAATAAAATCCCTTCCTTCGTCATTGTAGTGATGTGCATGTAAGACATTCTCTCTGACTGTTTAATATGTATGCACGTGCTCATGAAATATATGGCATGTAATGTCATGATCATCATATTGCAACATTACTTAATGATTACCCATCACTTAACATCCGCGTTGGTGATGCATAAATATATTGGATGAACACATATAGCACATAATACTATGTTTATGCATTGTAGTTGCAGATGAATTTTTACTTACTTTGAGTTGGGAAATGATCAAACTTGTGGCTTACTAGTGGTGAATCTGACTCTATGAACTTAAATCTTGTTCCCTAAAATACATCTAAGGGTTACCAAAAATTCTGATTTAGTTCAGCACTTTTTTTAAATTTCTAATGTTACTTATTTCCTTATAGGCATGAATTCGGTATCTACTCGGTTTAATGCTCACTTTTGGTATGTTTTACCCTATGAACTCAATTACCACACATCCTAAATATGTTAAGGTATTGTATCATTCTTATTCAATGGTTTTTTTCCTCATTACGATACTTTAACTATAAGTTAATGCAACCATAAGTCTAGCCGAAGAAGTTGTCTAACCCTTTACAAGAACCTGAATGTATATAGCTCATTACTCATTGAGTATGTGTTGAACTTGCACCAAATTTTGATATAACATCTCTAACATACTTAAACTAATATGTGGGAACCACTGCTCCTTAATCACCCGAATTATGAACATTTTATAGATATTTATTGAAGGTGGCAGAATTAAGTTCTTTACTATCTCGTGATGATTTAAGCTCTATAAATTCATACTAAACACAAAGTTAAGCCATGGATGAATCTCTAACATCATTATAACATATCTAAGGACCTGAACAAACCCTCCTTTCTTCTAAATAATCAATAAAGATTGCAAGAACATGACGAAAACAAAAGGAACTCACCTTGATTAGCAAAGGATAGGGGATGTTGGTATTTTGATGAATTCTCCTTGAATATTTGGTGAATTTTCGAAATGCTGAGCTTCTTGATGAGGTTCAGACACAGTTTGAAGGACTAGGATCGATTTTTTCTCTCATTAAGTGATTTAAGTCAGTTTAGTGTGTGAAATATCAAAAATACCCCAAATAGATTACAGAATTCAGGTTGAAAGAACGGAGCAATTCAGTAGGGTATGGATGGCCGGTCTAGGGGTTTTGTAGAAGTTTAGGGTGGCCTTTATTGTTTGAAGTTGGCTACTTATGAGAACAGTGCTGAAAATGTACTGAAGGAGTTCATTGTCAAAATCTTTAAAACTTCATAGATATAACAATATAAATAGGAAAACGACGGACTTATTCATCAATATTTTTTTAGTTAGGATAATAAACTAGAAGATAAGCTTGATGCAAACCACAGTTATAACGAATAGGGTATAGAGAGGTCATAATATTTAGCAAATGATATCAGGTGCAACCACAGATTGCATTCTATGGAGTATGGGAAAGAGTCGGGGTGTTTGATACGTGTTATTAGATTAAATATGAGTTATTCACTTGAAACATCCATCCGAATTGACTCAAGACACGTGTCGACTAAAATCGAGGGATAGAATTCTCAGCTCTTGAGGGACACGTCACTAACACGCTTAATACTTCTAGATTTACTACGTGTATCTAGTGTAATATCTTGACTCGTGTTTTCATCTTTATACAAATATAATTCTCCATAATAAAATAAAGTCTTTGTAGTTAAATTTAAATGTTCAGTACTAATAAATGTATTTGAAATTTATCATAAGATGTAATATGAAATGCTTCAGTTAACTGGCACATAATTAACATGTAATGCATTAATCACATTAGCTAAACTAGTAATGTGAGGCTCGGGTCTCATAATTTTGTGAAAGAAGCTATAGATCTGAATGCTTTACGTTTCTCACACCAGAAATGCATATTGTCGATTCCAACATTAATATGGTATTTGATGATCAAAAGATACTATATAATAGATGCTCAGACTTCTATAAAAGTCATACGAATTTAGCTCATCTAATTTCTTCTAATTTTATTAGTTGGTTTAAAAAGTACCGAAAATTTTAATTCTTATTTTTCCTATTCATTTGTTTACATTAATATATATTTTTTATTATTGTTACACATACAAAGAATTATTATTAAATGTTCATTTGAATGATAATTAGAATTTAAAACATAATAATGACAATAATTTTTCCACAAGTTTTTTTTCATAAGATTTTTTTCACTTCAGCAATATTTTGCAAGATTTATCTTTATCTTAGGTGGCAGTTTTGTATTTTTTACAATATTGCTAAACATGAATAATATTGAGCGAAAATGTGACGTGGATAGAGAGGTGGGTTGATCCAGCAACGACGAAAATTGAATGAAAAATTATTTTGAGAATCGATTTAATATTAGCGGTGAGTAGATTAACTAAATTCTTGTAGTTTTTAGTAAAATATACGATTTAAAAATTTACTGTAGTAACAAGCTAAAAAAATGGTTTTCACATGTTCATATTACCCGACGAAGCCATTTTCACCGTATTCTGTAATATAATAAGGCTCCTATCTTGAACTGAATTTTGCTGAACTGGACTGAATTGAACTGATAAACTGAACTGAACATAACTGAATTGTATTGAAGTGAAATGAACTGAACTGAATTGTGCTGAATTGAGCTAAACTTAACTGAACTGAAGTTACTGAATAATAATAATATTAGTAATTGTTATTAATAATATAAAAATAATAATAATATAGATAACATTATATATATATAACATCTACAATAATATTATATATTATAATAATAAATTATATATAATATTATTGATAATATTAATATAAAAATAGTAATAATAATATCACTAACAATTTATATACAATGATAATAAAATAGTTAGATCACAATAATAATAATAATAATAATAATAATAATAATATTAATAATAATAACTTAAATAATACACAAATTATATATAATATTATTGGTAATATTGATTTCAATAATAATAATAAATAGTAATAAAATTATTAATAACACTATAAATAATATATAATACTATTGATAAATATTAGTGTTAATAATAATAAAAAATAGATAACAATATACATTACAAGATAAAAATAATAAATAATAATTAAAAATAATATTTGTAATAATTATTATATATAATATTATTGATAATATGAAGAATAACAAAATAAAACAATAAAAGTAATTAATAATATTGATTTTAAATTGAACTGAATTGAATTGAATTGAACAGTACTGAATTGAACTGAACTGAATTTTACTGAGTTAAACTGAATTTAATTAGATTTTACTGAATTGAATTAAATTCTATTGAAATGAACTGAACTGAAATGAATTGTGCTGAATTGAGCTAAACTGAACCGAACTGAAGTTGAATTGAATTTAGTTAGATTTTATTGAAATGAACTGAACTGAACTGAATTAGATTTTTATTGAAATGAACTGAACTGAAGTTATTGAAATGAACTGAACTGAACTAAATTGTGCTGAATTGAGCTAAACTGAACTGAACTGAAGTTACTGAATAATAATAATATTACTAATTATTATTTATAGTATAAAAATAGTAATATAGATAACACTATATCTATATATATATATATATATAACACCTACAATAATATTATATATTATAATAATAAATTATATATAATATTATTGATAATATTAATATAAAATATTAATAATAATATCACTAGCAATATATATACAATAATAATAAAATAGTTAGATCACAACAGACAAAACAATAATAGTAATAATAATAATAACATAAATAATACACAAATTATATATAATATAATTGAATTAAATTCTATTGAAATGAACTGAACTGAATTGTGCTGAATTGAGCTAAATTAAACCGAACTGAAGTTGAACTGAATTTAATTAGATTTTATTGAAATGAACTGAACTAAATTTAATTAGATTTTATTAAAATGAACTGAACTGAACTGAATTAGAAACCAAACCAAACATACCCAGTATATCCCGCTCAGATCAGGGTCTGGGGAGGGTAGGATGTACGCAGACCATGCCCCTACTTTTTATGGTAGGGAGGCCGTTTCCGTGAAGACCCCCAGCTTAGTGCACAATAAAATATTGAGTGATAAATACAAATAAGCATATGATTCGAAAAAGCTCAGTACCATACCTGAGCTCATGGCTTAATTCACATGGGAC
Source organism: Orobanche coerulescens (assembly GCA_033398695.1). NCBI lineage: Eukaryota > Viridiplantae > Streptophyta > Magnoliopsida > Lamiales > Orobanchaceae > Orobanche > Orobanche coerulescens. Next base: position 96,359,412 of record CM065804.1, on the reverse strand, counting down.
TTACCTAAGGGGAATTTGGCTACTACACTCTCGATGAACTCTGCTCCAACAGAAGAAAGGTTGACTCTGCGCACATCTCCTGGTCAAAAATATACTACACGCAAAAGCCATTATGATACAATATAAAATAAAAATAAAAATGAAAATGCAATGCTCTAGGTCAAAGCTAACTGAGACAACCCAAACTTGAGACTCTCTACTACAGAACCGCTCCCTAAAAATGAATCCACAACTCTGATTTGGCGCCTCCAAGAGCACCTATCACCAGTCATGGTCTCGGATAAGTTTAAGGCCTTCAAATCTAATTTCAGCTGCTCCTCCCACGTCCTCCTCGGTCTGCCTCTCCTTCCCCCTACAACCAATAAACTCTCGACCCTCCTCACCGGAGCAGAGGCCTGCCTCCTGCGGACGTGGCCAAACCATCTCAATCTCCCTTCCCTAACTTTCGCTGAAATGGGCGCCACTTCTAGCGCGTTCCTGAAAACCCCATTCGGGATTCTATCCAACATCGTGCGACCACACGACCAACGAAGCATTCTCATTTCAGCTGCTTTCAACTTGCTCTCAAGCGACTTCTTTATCATCCAACATTCGGAGCCATACAACATTGCAGGTCTGATTGCCGCTCTATAGAATTTACCCTTCAACTTTAGAGGGACTTTCTTGTCGCATAGGACCCCTGTCGCTGCTCTCCACCTTAGCCACCCCACCTTGATATGATGAGTGACATCATCTTCAAACTCACCTTCCTTCTGAATGATCGAACCCAAATACTTGAACTTATCCGTACGGGGTACAATCTGATCAGCAATCATTACATCTACTTCTTCCTCGTTGGTCTCACCACTAAAGTTACACCAGAGATACTCGGTCTTAGACCGGCTCACACGCAAGCTCTGGGATTCTAACTTAGACCTCCATAACTCCAACTTCGTGTTCACCTCCCTCTTCGTCTCCACCACTAACACAATGTCATCAGCAAAAGCATGCACCACGGGACGCCATCTTGAATCCCCGCGAAATGACGTCAAGGATTAGAGCGAAGAGAAGAGGGCTTAGCGCCGACCCCTGGTGCAGCCCTATCTCAACCGAAAAATACTGAGTGTCACCAACGGGGTCCTAACGCAAGTCCTAGCTAGGGAGTACATGTCTTGATTTTATTGAAATGAACTGAACTGAATTGAATTAAATTTTATTGAAATGAACTGAACTGAATTTAATTTATTGAAATGAATTGAACTGAAATTTACTAAAATTAAACTCAGAATAACACAAACTAAAATAACAGAACTGTCGGAACCTAAGTATATAATATTCGACTTCATGTCTTATTTCTTTGAAAAATGATTTATAGACCTACAAATAGGCCTACAACTATGATTGGTGAAGTTAAAAATTTGATTGGTTAATATGAAGAGAGAGAAAAAGTGTTTGAAACTTGTTAAAATGTGAATAATATAAGTCTATTTGTAGGTCTATTATGTAGGTCTATATATCATAACTCTATTTCTTTATCCCTCATAATAAATAGTAGAAATAGCTTGTTTTGCCCTTTGGCATATAGTAATATTCTTTTCTGTCCCAAGTTTAGTAACAACTCTTTTGATACCCAAATTGTCGAAATTGACCTTTACTCGAATAAAATTCGAGTCATATATTATAATTTCGAGTAATATAATTTCGAGTCAACTTCAAAAAAAATAATATCGAGGAAGGTTGAAAATATGGGTTACCGGAGTCCGAAAATTCGGGTTACACGAGTCCAATTCGTGTCACCCGGATACAATTCGGGACATATAAATAAAAAGAAAAAGTCTCCCGAATTCATTCGGGAGATGTAAAAAAAAAATCGGGTTACACGAGTCCAATTCGTGTCACCCAAATACAATTCGTGTCACACGAATTTTTTTTATAGATCTCCCGAATGAATTCGGGAGACCTCTTTTTTTTTTTTTTAAAAATCTCCCGAATTCATTCGGGAGACCTCTTTTTTTTTCTTTTTTTTTTACATCTCCCGATTCGGGAGACCCTCTTTCTCTTTTTTTTTTTTTTAATTTTCTATACATCTCCCGAATGAATTCGGGAGACCTCTTTTTTTTTTTTACATCTCCCGATTCGGGAGACCCTCTTTTGTTTTTTTAATTTTCTATACATCTCCCGAATGAATCGGGAGACCTTTTTTTTTTTTCATCTCCCGAATTCATTCGGGAGACCTTCCTTTTTTTTTTTAATTCGGGTGACACGAATTGGACTCGTGTAACCCGATTTTTTTTTTTTACATCTCCCAAATGAATTCGGGAGACTTTTTTTATTTATATGTCCCGAATTGTATTCGGGTGACACGAATTTAATCGACTGTAACCCAAATTTCGACTCGATAACCCATATTTTTAACCTTCCTCGATATTGTTTTTTTTTAAGTTGACTCGAAATTATGTTACTCGAAATTACAATATATGACTCGAATTTTATTCGAGTAAAGGTCAATTTCGACAATTTGGATATAAAAAGAGTTGTTACTAAACTTGGGACAAAAAAAAATATTGTTATATATAAAAGGGCAAAACAAGTTTTCTCCCTAATAAATAACCGGTGCTAAATAGTAGGAATTGTCAACTATGAAGAAAAGATCCATAATGCATCAGCATAATAAAATATAGAATGTGAAGTCATTATGGTCACCTATACAGCTGTATGGACTAGTGGTTTAGTTTAGCAATCACCCTACAGCTGTAGTTTGGTGTCATTGGCTCTCTCCATCAAAATTGAAGCGTTCAAATGTCCTTTTTAGTGCTTCATTAATATTTGAATGACAGTACATAATCATAATTCTTTATGCGTAGAATAAAAATAAAAAAATAAAAATTAAATTAAAAAGTGTCCCAACAGAAGATCACAATGAGCAAATTTAAAAGGATATACTCTGTCCCATTGCAGTGTAACATTTAGTAAAATTAGTATAATTTGAAATAATAATTGAATGTGATAGATTTATAAATTTTATAAATATTAATAGTGAGTGTATAATGTAAATTAAGAAATAAATATTATTGGTGAGTGTTGTAACACCCCCAGATATAACCGGGAATATTACAGCGTCGTGGGCCCCGAGATGGAACTCACAAGGCTGAAGAAAATTTTCACAAATATTTACAAATGCCCAAGAGGCCAACGACGGTACTATCTTTAAAAATGCACAAAGACTTATAAAATTCATTTATCAAAAACTGTCGTAAAAACTCATTTGAAATTGCAAGGCCAAACGGCCGACACTCAAAAGTTTAGAAAATGATTTCCAAAGTAACCTCAGTTACCAGATACCAAGAGAGCGATTCAAAATACTCGCGCAGCGGAAAAAGACCAACCATAAAGATACTCTAGTAGCGGAAATACAAGAACCAATCAAGAAATTCAATGCACAAAACATGTCCTAGCCAGTATCCTCCGGGAAGCTCATCACTTCCGCTACAAGCTCGATACTCCAAGAACCTAAAAAGAAATACCACGACGGGGTCAGCCATAATATCCAACAATGATAACCGTCACATCACATTAATAATTACATACCAATGAGAATACAATATAAGAATACGACCAACATAATCTTACCGCCATAACTTTACTTACTCAAGTAATTCTCATCAGAATAACCATTATCACATTTCACATCCTGTACTCGATTAACCAATAAACTCGAACATAATATCTGTATTGTACCTCAAACAATACTCAAGATTCTCAACTATCATAACCAACTCACGATACGGAAATATACCATTTCTGACCAATACGATCCATCAAATAATATCATCAAATCCCAAGACGATAACCGATTGTCCATCAAGGACAAATACCAAAGGAAATACGGAACATACCTTGAGATATGAAGTGCCACGACAATCATATCAGTCTAATCCGAGATCAGAACAATGCAATACGGACACGGTCCTAACACAAGACCTACAAATGCATACTCATATGACCACGTCAATATGATCACAACAATAACCATCATGTATACTCAATGGAAATCCGACGATCCAAATACTTCTCAAAGATAGATCCCTTTGTTGATCCTATGAGATCAGCATAAGGTGGATAACCAACAATACACATATGAACAACAACACATGATAAAATCAATGATGCGAATTCACAAGATTCCATCAACACAATACTGGTAATCCAACGATCCAGCGCCCTCAGCATAGATCCCCATGATGTTCCCGTCGAACCAACGCATGGTGGAAAACCTGTCCAACGATCCAGCGCCCTCAGCATAGATCCCCATGATGATCCCGTCAAACCAACACATGGTGGACATTCGATCTAGCGCCCTCAGCATAGATCCTCATGATCCCATCGGATCATTTACAACATAAACAATACAATTATGCATACACATATTCAAATCAATATGTTCATCAACATGAACAACAGAACATGAACGACAATATGACAAATCCACTAAGACGACCTCATGTTTGACAACATGAAATGACAATATGCATGATCAAATCACTAACACTAACTGAATCGATATAAGATACTTGCCCCGAGTCCTTCGGGAGAAATCTCGATATCAAACCATCACCGACGATTATCCACAATGCTCGGCGATCCAAACGTATCATGGACTACAGGTAATCATATCCTCGTCTTTACCATAATGTGACCTCGATACCCGAATATGCCAATAACCGAAATAAATTATATACATTATGATTAAACTCCCAGAATTGGAATGACTACATATAATCATTGCTGTATGCATTATAAACGAAATGAAACTGAAACCATTCATTAAACATTATAATTGAGCAAGTAACAACTTGCCTCGATACCGATACGATGATGATGAAGCCGCTACCAGTCACAATGCCTTTGTCTACGATCTCCTCAGCCCTGACCATGTAATTCACGAACACGCTCGAACACGACCGCAACATCCGATTATAATCGCCGATCAATAATCTCAACCTATCGAAGTAATCAAATAACATATATCCGATAACAATCAACAACCGACAAAACTAACCAATCGAACTCAACGGTTCAACACAACCTCGAATAAACGCAGTCAGAACAAACCAAATCAAACTATCACGAATTCATAACCGAAACAGAATATATTACCCTGCCTGTTGACTTAGCGCACGTTAATCTCTTACCGTAGCATGCGCTAAGTTGTTCCCGATAGCGTGCGCTAGCCAATAGGCTTAGCGTGCGCTAATGACGTGCGGTTACATGCATTTTGGATACCGATCAACATATGGCGATTATCAAAAACTCTAAGTGATTCTGAACCATGTTCATAGCTATCAAACAACGAAATCCAATATCCTTTAACATATAGGTAATCATCCGACTTTTAATTCAAGTCATATATTCATATTTCATCTTCCTTAATATCAACAACCTAAAAACCATAATCATGCCATGTTCACCATCATATGAAGGAACCAACAACAACAACATCACAGATCCGAATTGAAGGAAGACATTAGCCAACATATCTCTTTGAAGATAAACAACACATTCGAAACCATCCAATTCATATCAATATCTTCATATCAACAATAACATCATCATAATCCAGTAATCCAACTCATAATCATACTTATCAACTTGTTTATATGATAATCATCAGCTCAAGAACATCATATACAATCCAAAACGAAATTTCAAAGTGAAGAGTAATTACCTTTTTGAAGGAATGGATTTATTTACAAGGTTGAATCCATTTCCAAAAATCACCAATGATTTCAAGCTTCAAATATTGTTATGGATGATTAACTCCACCTTAATCCAGTGTTTGTAATCTCAAATACTTCTCAAGGCTCTCTCTATCGGCTCACATGAAGAAATGGATGAAAATGACGAAAAATAGCCAACTGCACTTATATATATACTGTACATTATTAATGTACGCTAACATCTTCAGTTAACATACGTTACACACTTAGCGTGCGCTAACTGACTTTGTTAGTGTGCGCTATCGCAGTCCAGAGGCTACTGTATGGCTTCGTACATGTGCTTACGTACGTATTGTCCATGCATTAGCGTACGTAACTTACACTGTATAGCGTACGCAAGTCCTTGCATTTAGCATGCGCTAATACCAGTTGACTTGCTACAGTCTACACCTGTAATACCCGAGATTTCGGATATGTATTTGGAACTTGTGATATTGTAATCGTTGTACGTGATCTGAGTATTATTCTCCGTATTTCATAATCCGATGTTGTCAAGCGTATGATTTCGTGTATGTGATTTAAAGATTGTAATTCTGCGCATGTAGCGCACGCTATAGGCTACGTGTAGCGTACGCTAACATGGATTTATAGCGCACGCTACAAAGGATTATTAGCACACGCTATGAGTGGTCAATTTGATTGAGATGTGCGGTAGGTGAGATCTGGCCGGGGGACCCATGTCGGATCGTGTCGGGATGAACCTGGATGGCTTTCGGGAAAAGCCAAGTCAACGCCTTAGCGCACGCTACAGGTATATGCGTAGCGCACGCTAAGTGCTGAATACAGTTAAGTCAGTGAGCCGTTAGTGCACGCTACGAGCAGGGACTAGCGCGCGCTAATGGCCATTTCTTATAAATAGGACAGCATCCTATTCGTGATTTCAGTCCCTTTTTCTCCCATACCCGAATTCTTACACTTAGAACATAACTTCCTTCATCCTAAACACTTCATATCAACATCCTAGCTCGTGATTGAAGATCGTATATCGTTGGAGATTGGTGTTCAAGCCTTCAGTGTTGGATTGCTTCGATTTCCTCCGTGTTCTTCACTACTTTGAGGTAGGTGGTTCTTAACCGATGTTAGTAATGTTCTTAAGGACGTTTGATCATGTTTTGATAGCCAGTTATTTCGTTTATAATCGGTCATCACATGTTAGAAGGATACTTTTGACGTATCGGCACTATATATCGTATGAACCTTTGAACCATGTTATTATAAGGACTCCTAAGCATGTTCAAATCGATTTATGATCAGTAATCGGATATTACCCAGTTGTTACGTTTTATACATTGGAATCATGCGTTTTGGAACGTAGGACGAACGGAACTTAGAATATTTCTTGAAGATCTAAGATGAATTATGATGTTGAGATGATTATCCGTATATTTGTATCTCATAATCATAGAACTTCCACAAACCTTATTAGCATGATATGCTCGAGGATGACTTGTATTATCACCATAGAATTCATGAGTTCATCACCATTCAACCCAGTTTCATTAGCGATTCTGCCATGCAAGATTAGCGCACGCTAACATATGTAAGTTAACGTGCGCTATCGGGGTTAAGTTAACGCACGATACGTACGTAACGTACGTTATGTTATCAGCCGATTCAAACTGTCAGTCCGTGGCTAGCGCACGCTAGGCTTATTCGATAGCGTACTCTAACAGGCAGGCTTAGCGCACGTTACGTAGAGTACGTAGCGCACGCTAAGCAGTCCAGGCAGATTGTTTATTTTGAGCTTTTGGGCCGTAGACCGAATTGTTAGGCCATCGTTCGATTTGAGATGATTTGTATATCATTCTTTTCTTTAAGGTTCGAGCTTGTTACGTTGATCGAAGGAGGCGGCCTTCGAGTGTGTTGAGATCATTGAAGTGTTTCGTTCTTGCCATTTTCGAGGCAAGTATCATATGTCGAGTTCGATTTATATTGAAACTTTGATCATGCTTGTGGTTTTGTTCATATTGTTGAATATGAGATGTATTTCTGAAATTTCTCGTGGTATTCGTTGTTATTTGTTCGTATTGATGAACATATTGAAATGCATATATGTATGCATAGTTGATTGATTTATGGTATAAATGATCCGAGGGGATCATGAGGATCTATGCTGAGGGCGCTGGATCGAATGTCCACCATGCGTTGGTCCGACGGGATCATCATGGGGATCTATGCTGAGGGCGCTGGATCGCTGGACGGGTTTTCCACCATGCGTTGGTCCGACGGGATCATCATGGGGATCTATACCAAGGGCGTTGGATCGCTGGATTACCTCATCGTGTTGATGGAATCGTGAGGATTCGCATCGTGGGATTCCGATGACGGAAGTCCGTTTTGCATGTTTTATGATGCATTGATGATTTATGTATTACGATACTTGTACTAGCATTGTTTTTGCTAACCCCTTCGGGGGTGGACATTGTTTTGATGTTCAGGTAGCCGAGGAGCGGGGAAGCAACCACAGTACCGACAGGACGATGAAATGGCTCAGTGATGTGGTTGATGTTATTGTTATTGTGATTTGTCTTCTTAGTCTATTTAGTACTCGAGTACGTCTATTTTAAAAATGTCTTTTCGATATGGTTGTATAAGTTAACTCATTTGATCGGTTGAATCAAATCTGTATTTGAACTTCAGTTGTACGTTTGGTTTATGTTTACACTCCTTTTAAAATTAGCCTTGTAAATCCTTACCTAAAGGGTTTACGGCGCTGTAATTATTCCGAATATCTCGGGGTGTTACAGAATATGGTATCGGAGCTAAGATTCATGGATATCTTGGCAGTCAGGTTAGTTGGGTCAGTTTACGTTGTTTTATTATTGGTCGTTCGTAACATCACTGCTGAGCCAGCATCGTCGTGTGGACCGTGGTTGTAAGTTCCTAAATCTCAAATACTACCGTTTTATTTTATTCATGTTTTGTGAACATTGATGGATGTACTTTTAGAAAGTTTGCCCTGGATATTGAGTATTTATGTTTACAGTATATTGAGAGGAGGTCGTGGACGCGGACGTGGAAATGCGAGACAAGAAGAGTCGGTATCTACCCCAGAGATAACCGCTAGTCGAACGGATTCCCATTCCGGGGGACAGCAGGGATCGGCAAATAATAATGCAGATCCTAACGTGCCGGGAGTGCTTCAGCAGGTGGTTGCCCAGATAAACCAGTTTTCTCAAGTTGTGGATCGCATGCAGACGGCGATGGGACAGCAGCATAACGTGGATAATCGAGGAGATAGATGGCTTACGGAGGTGATCAAATTGCATCCTCCGAAATTCGACGGTTCTGCTGAGACGCTTTCTTGGGATCACTGGCTGAAGGAATTAGAAAAGATTTTTGCAGGGATTAATTGTCCCAACGATAGGAAGGTTCCGGTCGCCCAGTATCTTCTGACCGGGGAGGCTTTCGACTGGTGGGAGGCCATTCGACCGGAGGAGCACAATGTTGGTAGACGGAATTCAAATTGATGATGGAGCGCAGTATTGTCCTCGCCCGATTAGAAGCCCGAGTTCGGGAGTTTTTCTCACCACAAAATTCAGAAGCATCTGTGACGGACGTGATTAAGACCTTTAATCACCAGCTGACTTATGTGCGCCACTTGGTCAGGACCGAGGCGGAAAGGATTTTTCATTTTGACATGCGAATGAAGACGGAAATTCAGCAATATATGTCCGGATTTGAATGTACCACCTTGCGACAGTATTAGGACAAGGCGTTGGCCTATGATATGAAGAAGGCAGCAGTAGAGAAATCGACGGAAGCAAAGAAACAGAAGGTGTCTGGAAACTTCACGGAGAATAAGAGTAGCGGGCCTCGCGAAGTCGATCCTCTTTTCATTCATCCAGAGACCTCCGCATCCTTCTCGAGGTGGAAAGAAGTTCCGGCGGCACCAAGCTGTTTGAGACGAGGAAGAAGTGTTATAACTATGGCAAAGCGGGACATGTTCGACGTGATTGTTTCGCTTTCTTGTGACTGTTTGAGTGTGGACGGGAAGGACATCGCGCAACATTTTGTAGGAATGCGACCCGATCTTTTGGTACTCGCACTCTGTGCACGGTTCGAAGGACACTAGTGTAAACCAGACGCAGCAGAGCGGTTTCCCGCAGCAGAACGTGGGGAAAAGAGAGGCATCCAACACTGGGTCCGTTCCTCCGCATATTTACGAGATGAAGAAGGATGATCAGAACACAGCTGTTGCATCAGGTACGATTCAGATCCTTTTGCAACCAGTTAGTGTCTTGTTCGATTCGGGAGCTACGCATTCTTTTATATCTTTGAACTGTGTAAATCGTTTGAAAATCTCGTGCTTGTATGATTGTGAACCTTATGTTGTGGGATTACCGAGCGGAGAGAAAATTGTGGGAACCCTAGAAGCTAGGGATTTTCCAGTAACTATAGGAGGGAGAGATTGGCTATCGAACCTTATTGTGGTTGACATCTACGGTGACGATTTAATTCTCGGAGATGATTGGCTCAACCCTTATGGAGCTATTCTGAATTACCGAGAGAGAGTCATTTCTATCATTGCTGATGACGGATCTGAACATTTATTCCGAGGATGGAGACCAGGAAGCTCGGGAAAATTGATCAAAGCAATGAAGGCCGTGAAATTACTGAAGCAGGGATGTCATGGACTTTGGTGCTACGCCATGAGGAAAGAGGAAGAAGTAGAGCTCTCGTCTATTTCGGTTGTGAATGAGTTCTCAGATGTATTTCCGGATGAACTACCTGGGTTACCTCCGCAGAGAGAAGTGGAGTTCACTAACCGAGATGTATGAACTCAAGAAGCAACTGGAGGAATTATTACAGAAGGGCTATATCCAACCTAGTGTTTCTCCTTGGGGAGCGCCCGTTCTCTTTGTCCGGAAGAAAGACGGATCCCTCCGACTGTGTATTGATTACAGGGAGCTCAATAAGATGACGATCAAGAATAAGTACCCTATACCTCGGATCGACGACTTGTTTGATCAACTACAAGGGGCAAGAGTATTCTCGAAGATTGACTTGCGATCAGGATACCACCAGTTGAGGATTAAGGAATCGGATATACCGAAGTCTGCTTTCAGGTCCCGGTACGGGCATTATGAATTCGTAGTGATGCCGTTTGGACTTACCAATGCTCCTTCAGTGTTCATGCAATTGATGAATTGGGTATTCTTGGAATACTTGGATAAATTCGTGGTCGTCTTCATTGATGACATCTTGATATATTCGAAGGACGCAGCGGAGCATGCCGAACATTTGCATGTGGTTTTGAGCACTTTGAGGAAGGAACAGCTGTATGCAAAGCTTTCAAAATGCGAATTCTGGCTTAAGAAAGTAACTTTCCTTGGGCATGTGATATCAGCTGACGGAGTTCAGGTGGACCCGAAGAAAGTCGAAGCAATCTTGGAATGGGAAGTTCCTAGTAACGTGAAAGAAGTCCGGAGTTTCTTAGGACTTGCTGGATATTATCGCCGCCTTGTAGAGGGATTTTCCAAGATCTCTCGTCCGCTCACTCAGCTGTTACAGAAAACTCAAAAGTTTAAGTGGGATGAGAAATGCCAGGCTGGTTTTGATGAACTTAAGAAGAGACTGACGACAGCACCTATTTTAGCTTTGCCAGATGGAACTGATGGATTCATGGTATACAGCGACGCTTAGAATCAGGGTTTGGGTTGTGTATTGATGCAAAAGGATAGGGTGATTGCTTATGCTTCTCGGCAATTGAAACCATACGAGGTTAACTACCCGACTCATGATCTGGAGTTAGCAGCTGTGGTCTTTGCATTGAAAATTTGGAGACATTATTTGTACGGCACTCATTGTCAGATCTTTACAGACCATAATAGCCTCAAGTACATTTTCAGTCAGAAAGAATTAAACATGAGGCAGAGAAGGTAGCTGGAATTGATCAAGGATTACGACTTGGAGATTCCCTATCATCCGGGGAAAGCAAACGTAGTAGCTGATGCCTTGAGCCGTAAACCTGTTTCTCTTCGAGTGTTGGAAGCACTTACATCCCAAACTAGTATTCAACAGGAACTGATCCGCGAGGGGATTGAAGTATGGGCACCAGGAATTCAAGGGCAACTATATGTGATGGAACTGACTTCATCACTAGTCGAGGAAATCAAGTCTAAGCAGTTGGACGATTCTCTGATCCTTCGGTTATGTGATGAAGCAAAGAAAGGAAAAGCCCCAGGATTCGTGATACAAGACGATGGAGTTCTGAGATTTCAGAGTCGACTTTGCGTTCCCGATGATGATGATTTGAGACGGACTATTCTGAAGGAAGCTCACAGCGCGCCCTATTCTATTCACCCGGGCAGCAGTAAGATGTATAAGGATTTAAAACAAAATTTCTGGTGGGGGAATATGAAGAAGGACGTAGCAGAGTACGTTTCGAAGTGCTTGACTTGTCAGCAGGTTAAGATTGAACATCAGCGACCCGCCGGAATGTTAAAGCCGCTTCCGATCCCCGAATGGAAGTGGGAGAATATCTCGATGGATTTCATCACCAGTATGCCAAGGACTAGAACGGGAATGAACATGATTTGGGTTATAGTTGATCGACTAACCAATTCGGCTCATTTCCTAGGAATTAAAGATACATGGGGACCCGAAAGATTGGCGCGAGTATTTATTGCGGAGATAGTCATATTGCATGGGACGCCGAAGACCATTATTTCGGATCGAGATGGTCGCTTTGTGTCGCACTTCTGGAAAGCAGTTCACAGGGCTTTGGGAACTTAGCTCAACTTTAGCACGGATTATCATCCCCAAACGGACGGTCAGTCCGAAAGGACTATACAGACAGTAGAGGACATGCTTAGAGCTTGTGCATTAGATTGGTCAACTGATTGGGAAGTTCACTTACCCTTGATCGAGTTCACCTATAATAACAGTTGGCATGCTTCTATTAAGATGGCACCATTTGAAGCTTTGTACGGGAGAAGATGCCGATCACCCCTATGTTGGGATAATTCTTCGGATTTGATCGGGACGGAACCGGAATTGATAATTCAGACTCAAGAGAAGATAGCTTTGATTCGAGAAAGATTGCTGACTGCCCAGAGTCGACAAAAGTCTTACGCAGACGTACGTCATCGTTCTCTAGAGTTCGACGCTGGGGACCATGTGCTATTGAAGGTGTCTCCTACTCGAGGGATTTTCCGTTTTGGGAAGAGAGGCAAGCTTAGTCCTAGATATATCGGACCATTCGAGATCCTCGAGAGAGTTGGAGATTTAGCATACAGGTTGGCCTTACCGCCATCGCTGAGTCACGTTCACAATATGTTTCACGTATCCCAATTGCGGAAGTATGTACCGGACCCCAGTCACGTCATTGATTTCGACGAGATCGAAATAGCTAATGATGGCACCTTCGAAGAGAGACCAATCAAGATACTTGAGAGTCGGATCAAACAATTGAGGAATAAACCAATACACTTGGTTAAAGTACAATGGTCACGACACGGAGTTGAAGAGACCACTTGGGAAACAGAAGACAGTATGAAGACTAAATATCCGGAGTTGTTTTCATCTTAAGTTTCGGGACGAAACTTCTTTTTAGGGAGGAAGGATGTAATACCCGAGATTTCGGATATGTATTTGGAACTTGTGATATTGTAATCGTTGTACGTGATCTGAGTATTATTCTCCGTATTTCATAATCCGATTTTGTCAAGCGTATGATTTCGTGTATGTGATTTAAAGATTGTAATTCTGCGCATGTAGCGCACGCTATAGGCTACGTGTAGCGTACGCTAACATGGATTTATAGCGCACGCTACAAAGGATTATTAGCGCACGCTATGAGTGGTCAATTTGATTGAGATGTGCGGTAGGTGAGATCTGGCCGGGGGACCCATGTCGGATCGTGTCGGGATGAACCTGGACGGCTTTCGGGAAAATCCAAGTCAACGCCTTAGCGCACGCTACAGGCATATGCATAGCGCACGCTAAGTGCTGAATACAGTTAAGTCAGTGAGCCGTTAGCGCACGCTACGAGCAGGGACTAGCGCGCGCTAATGGCCATTTCTTATAAATAGGACATCATCCTATTCGTGATTTCAGTCTCTTTTTCTCCCATACCCGAATTCTTACACTTAGAACATAACTTCCTTCATCCTAAACACTTCATATCAACATCCTAGCTCGTGATTGAAGATCGTATATCGTTGGAGATTGGTGTTCAAGCCTTCAGTGTTGGATTGCTTCGATTTCCTCCGTGTTCTTCACTACTTTGAGGTAGGTAATTCTTAACCGATGTTAGTAATGTTCTTAAGGATGTTTGATCATGTTTTGATAGCCAGTTATTTCGTTTATAATCGGTCATCACATGTTAGAAGGATACTTTTGACGTATCGGCACTATATATCGTATGAACCTTTGAACCATCTTATTATAAGGACTCCTAAGCATGTTCAAATAGATTTATGATCAGTAATCGGATATTACCCAGTTGTTACGTTTTACACATTGGAATCATGCATTTTGGAACGTAGGACGAACGGAACTTAGAATATTTCTTGAAGATCTAAGATGAATTATGATGTTGAGATGATTATCCGTATATTTTTATCTCATAATCATAGAACTTCCACAAACCTTATTAGCATGATATGCTCGAGGATGACTTGTATTATCACCATAGAATTCATGAGTTCATCACCATTCAACCCAGTTTTCTGTTAGCAGTATTCTGCCATGCAAGATTAGCGCACGCTAACATATGTAAGTTAACGTGCGCTATCGGGGTTAAGTTAACGCACGATACGTACGTAACGTACGTTATGTTATCAGCCGATTCAAACTGTCAGTCCGTGGCTAGCACACGCTAGGCTTATTCGATAGCGTACTCTAACAGGCAGGCTTAGCGCACGTTACGTAGAGTACGTAGCACACGCTAAGCAGTCCAGGCAGATTGTTTATTTTGAGCTTTTGGGCCGTAGACCGAATTGTTAGGCCATCGTTCGATTTGAGATGATTTGTATATCATTCTTTTCTTTAAGGTTCGAGCTTGTTACGTTGATCGAAGGAGGCGGCCTTCGAGTGTGTTGAGATCATTGAAGTGTTTCGTTCTTGCCATTTTCGAGGCAAGTATCATATGTCGAGTTCGATTTATATTGAAACTTTGATCATGCTTGTGGTTTTGTTCATATTGTTGAATATGAGATGTATTTCTGAAATTTCTCGTGGTATTCGTTGTTATTTGTTCGTATTGATGAACATATTGAAATGTATATATGTATGCATAGTTGATTGATTTATGGTATAAATGATCTGAGGGGATCATGAGGATCTATGCTGAGGGCGCTGGATCGAATGTCCACCATGCGTTGGTCCGACGGGATCATCATGGGGATCTATGCTGAGGGCGCTGGATCGCTGGACGGGTTTTCCACCATGCGTTGGCCCGACGGGATCATCATGGGGATCTATACCAAGGGCGTTGGATCGCTGGATTACCCTGTACTGTGTTGATGGAATCGTGAGGATTTGCATCGTGGGATTCCGATGACGGAAGTCCGTTTTGCATGTTTTATGATGCATTGATGATTTATGTATTACGATACTTGTACTAGCATTGTTTTTGCTAACCCCTTCGGGGGTGGACATTGTTTTGATGTTCAGGTAGCCGAGGAGCGGGGAAGCAACCACAGTACCGACAGGACGATGAAATGGCTCAGTGATGTGGTTGATGTTATTGTTATTGTGATTTGTCTTCTTAGTCTATTTAGTACTCGAGTACGTCTATTTTAAAAATGTCTTTTCGATATGGTTGTATAAGTTAACTCATTTGATCGGTTGAATCAAATCTGTATTTGAACTTCAGTTGTACGTTTGGTTTATGTTTACACTCCTTTTAAAATTAGCCTTGTAAATCCTTACCTAAAGGGTTTACGGCGCTGTAATTATTCCGAATATCTCGGGGTGTTACAACACCTACCACGAAGATGCTCGTGACCCCACATGCCGAAAGCAACCAATAAAGCCAAGATTCCCTATTGACCGATATACAGTTAGCGTGCGCTAATCAACATGCATTAGCGTGCGCTAACACTACATTACAACATCCGTTGACTTATCAGAACGTGCGCCGAAAGTGGCCTGGTCCACGCGTAGATTCCTTCCGATCGGACTACATTAGCGTGCGTTATCTTATATCCGTAGCGTGCGCTAAGCCTGCACGATAGCGTGCGCTACTCATGATTATTAGCGTGCGCTAATAATGTTACACTTAGCCATTTTCAGCTATTCTTGTCCAACATCTCGACATACCAAAAACGAACATAAGACACAGTGAACACAAACACTGAATCCAATAATATTCTTATACGATATACTCTATATCGAAAGTACGATAACCTGATACACGATATCCTCAAATGCAACTGTCGACCAGATACGACAATTATACCGATACTGACATCTCAGTCCTTTATTTATTTTATCCCTACTGCACAGATTCCACGCTGTACAATATAACTCGGATAAAATAATATCAAACAACAGTAGTAGAAATTCTGGATATTACATTCTACACCACTTAAAATAAGTTTCGTCCTCGAAACTTGCAATCCGTCATAAAACAAATAAACATACCGTTCAACCCAAAATATCCCAAAACCATCACGACAATGATCAATCATCATCACTATAGAATAACCACCACAGCATACTTACCAATGCGCAAAGTCGAGGATCTCGTGAGATACTAGCTAGTGACCTCACTGTAAAGTCTCAATACACTTTACAATCACAATTCCTTGAGTCTCAACAAAATATATCATCTTCGGATGAAGCAATCTGCCCGAATCAAATTACATGCACTTTGATTACATAATCAGGTCTCAATTCCGATAAGACGAATAATATACAATACATCTGCGAAACAACTGCCCAAAACAACGATTCGAATCCCGAAACATTGACACAAAATCCGAACGCTCAGATGATCACCAACAATTGTCAACAATCAACCGAATTTATCATCAACATGATAAATTCCAATATGACCAACCAGAGGTCAAAACACAATCGAGAATATCATCAACATGATAAAATCCAATACGATCAACACAGAACCACAGAAACAGATATACGAAAGAATAACATTCTCAAAATGACACACCAACCACATACAGTGGATCTCAATAAACATACCCGACTGGTGAACATATCCCTCGTCATACGAATAACCAATCACAAATCGACGAACATACCCAATCATACATGGAGTGGGAACGACCACTCAATATCCAAAACAACCAGCATGGGGGCACCATCCCCAAATCTACACTTACAAAGAAACCATTCAAAAATATTTTGGTAGCGCATACGTCCCAGTTTCACAAAACCCGAAGTTCCAAAATCCATCCTGTGCATGAATTCTACATCACGCAGTATATTCTCTTATCCGATAAATCAGCCGATCATTCCTGGATAACCAAACTGCCATACTAAAGTTCGAATCTCTTTTCATAATACCATTAGTGTGTTATCCAGTCGGTGAGTCTCACTCAGAGCTTCGCCACTATATGCATTATGCACTAAATGCGTATGTACATCAATCCCATTTTTAAAACCAATTTGAAATCATATAATCTCGTCAAGATGACAAATTTTCAAAAGTTCTTTTAAAAAATTCCAAAACTCAAAACATAAATTTTCGTAAAATCACGAAATCAATTTTCAAAAAAATTAACTGGCTCGCTAATGCCAAGTATTCAATAACAGTGTCCTCCGAATCCACACGATTTCGAAGTTTAAAAATGAAAACTATGCAAATGATTGACCACATCTATACCCCTGTATACCAGTCCGGCTCGTCACAAATTCCACTGACATTCGGTCGGAAAACTACACGATAGAATCCAAAATCTCAACGCATAGGCTCCGATAAAAACTCCTTTTTCCACATATGGCTCACAACGTCAATCATTAATCCATCTTGGATCACCTCAATTATGCTATGACAAAACATTGAAACAAATCAACATAGCGAAAGATTTCCCGAGAGGTTTCATTTGAACAAGTAAATCAAAACCTCAATAGTAATAAAATAGGTAAACAATTGGTAGAGTGTTTTACAAATCTCGGGAGTTTTAGAAAACAGAAAAGTCTTTTGAAACATTAGGGTCTCAGCCCATATCTCATCCCACATTACAAGAAGTTTTAAAAGTAGAAAACTCTTTTGGACCCCAAGTCCTAGGTTACGAAACTACTTCAAAATCGATTGGGTCTCGACCTAAAAATCATTTTCCATAAAACATCCGTAAAGCGTTCATTTTGAAAAGTATCGTTTTCAAATGTTCAAAAGCAGTTTCATATATCACAAAATGAACTAACATGACTACACGTTCTTTTTCAACCATGCACAACATTTCTCCCAAATGCACAATTCCGTTCCGAAATCTAACCGATATATTGATTTCCAAAATCATAACTCCTCAAGATCATCAATCCTGTCCCAATTCTGCCATCTCATACTGTGAAGCATAATATCTTTCTGAATCTCAAAACATATCAACTTAGAACGGCTATAAATTTCAATGTAATTCAAAAATCCAAATACTTACTGATCGTGAAGCCGACGATTCTCCGTGATACTGGCACATATCTCGACTCAAGGAAATACTCGATACATATATTTTCAAAACACACGTTTTTCCAAATCAGTTCGACTCAAGAACACAATACATCTCATTCCAGAGAATCTCGTTAACACCATTTAGAAAAGTTTACAACAAACCCAGTACCACACTGGTAAATCATATAACGTACAAGCCTGAGTGAATACAAAAACTCACAGCTCTAGTATTTGTCAATCGACAACTCGAATGACGCGAAAAAAACACGACCCAACTCGACCCAAATGCCTAGGTTTTCTCAACCTAAGCTCCGATACCATATTCTGTAACACCCCCAGATATAACCGGGAATATTACAGCGCCGTGGGCCCTGAGTCCTTCGGGAGAAATCTCGATATCAAACCATCACCGACGATTATACGCAATGCTCGGCGATCCAAATGTATCATGGACTATAGGTAATCATATCCTCGTCTTTACCATAATGTGACCTCGATACCCGAATATGCCAATAACCGAAATAAATCATATACATTATGATTAAACTCCCAGAATTGGAATGACAACATATAATCATTGCTGTATGCATTATAAACGAAATGAAACTGAAACCATTCATTAAACATTATAATTGAGCAAGTAACAACTTGCCTCGATACCGATACGATGACGATGAAGCCGCTACCAGTCACAATACCTTCGTCTACGAGCTCCTCGGCCCTAACCATGCAATTCACGAACATGCTCGAACACGACCGCAACATCCGGTTATAATCGCCGATCAATAATCTCAACCTATCGAAGTAATCAAATAACATATATCTGATAACAATCAACAACCGACAAAACTAACCAATCGAACTCAACGGTTCAACACAACCTCGAATAAACGCAGTCAGAACAAACCAAATCAAACTATCACGAATTCATAACCGAAACAGAATATATTACCCTGCCTGATGACTTAGCGCACGTTAATCTCTTACCGTAGCGTGTGCTAAGTTGTTCCCGATAGCGTGCGCTAGCCAGTAGGCTTAGCGTGCGCTAATGACGTGCAGTTACATGCATTTCGGATACCGATCAACATATGGCGATTATTAAAAACTCTAAGTGATTCTGAACCATGTTCATAACTATCAAACAAAGAAATCCAATATCCTTTAACATATAGGTAATCATCCGACTTTTAATTCAAGTTATATATTCATATTTCATCTTCCTTAATATCAACAACCTAAACACCAAGAACTCATAATCATGCCATGTTCACCATCATATGAAGGAACCAACAACAACAACATCACAGATCCGAATTGAAGGAAGACATTAGCCAACATATCTATTTGAAGATAAACAACACATTCGAAACCATCCAATTCATATCAATATCTTCATATCAACAATAACATCATCATAATCCGGTAATCCAACTCATAATCATACTTATCAACTTGTTTATATGATAATCATCAGCTCAAGAACATCATATACAATCCAAAATGAAATCTCAAAGTGAAGAGTAATTACCTTTTTGAAGGATTGGATTGATTTACAAGGTTGAATCCATTTCCAAAAATCACCAATGATTTCAAGCTTCAAATATTGTTATGGATGATTAACTCCACCTTAATCCAGTGTTTGGAACCTCAAATACTTCTCAAGGCTCTCTCTCTATCGGCTCACGTGAAGAAATGGATGAAAATGACGAAAAATAGCCAACTGCACTTATATATATAATGTACATTATTAACGTACGCTAACATCTTCAGTTAACGTATGTTACACACTTAGCGTGCGCTAACTAACTTTGTTAGCGTACGCTATCGCAGTCCAGAGGCTACTGTCTAGCTTCGTACATGTGCTTACGTACGTAATGTCCATGCATTAGCGTACGTAACTTACACTGTCTAGCGTACGCAAGTCCTTGCATTTAGCGTGCGCTAATACCAGTTGACTTGCTACAGTCTACACCTACCACGAAGATGCTCGTGACCCCACATGCCGAAAGCAACCAATAAAGCCAAGATTCCCTGTTGACCGATATACAGTTAGCGTGCGCTAATCAACATGCATTAGCGTGCGCTAACACTACATTACAACATCCGTTGACTTATCAGAACGTGCGCCGAAAGTGGCCTGGTCCACGCGTAGATTCCTTCCGATCGGACTGCATTAGCGTGCGTTATCTTATATCCTTAGTGTGCGCTAAACCTGCACGATAGCGTGCGCTACTCATGATTATTAGCGTGCGCTAATAATGTTACACTTAGCCATTTTCAGCTATTCTTGTCCAACGTCTCGACATACCAAAAACGAACATAAGACACACTGAACACAAACACTGAATCCAATAATATTCTTATACGATATACTCTATATCGAAAGTACGATAACCTGATACACGATATCCTCAAATGCAACTGTCGACCAGATACGACAATTATACCGATACTGACATCTCAGTCCTTTATTTATTTTATCCCTACTGTACATATTCCACGCTGTACAATACAACTCGGATAAAATAATATCAAACAACAGTAGTAGAAATTCCGGATATTACAAGTGTGTGGTGAAAACTTAAAAATAAAAAGTAATGATTTGATATGATTTGAGTATTTAATGCAATTTTCCACTTTTAAAATGATATTTTTTTGGATCAAATATTATACTTTGAACCGAAAATGAGGGAGTAATACTTTTTTTCTATACTGAAGTTTCAAGCTTACACCTGACTAGTCCTCAGGATAACAGCCCCGGCCCCACAGAACTGCTACTAATTAAATCGCGAGATTTGTATCCGGCTCCCAGATTCTTAAATATCCTCAACTACCGCGCACAAAGAGTCACTCCCAAGTGATTCCTCCATGCTGGACCCCCTCAAATCCAACTGCAGGGTCCCACCGAGATCTGACCTCCACTGTCGCTTGAAGCTCTCAATATTTAATTGTTCCACCAGCGTACTCCTGAGGACTACTTCTTTAATCATAGACTAAAGAGTTATAAACCTTTAAAAAATTTTATCCTAAGAATGACTCGAACCCGGGTCTCCACTTGAAGTGGAAGTCCGTGGACCAAGGTCACTGGTTGAGATTCAGTGAATATAAAATGAGCTGGAATAATGAACATCTTTGCAAGATTAAGTGTAAGTTACTTTTCATCTTCATATTTACTTTTCAAAATTTGTTGTGGGTAAGCAAATTCATAGAATCATTTACAAGATTAAGTGTAAATTATTTTTTGTTTTTATGTTTAATTTTCATATAAAAATTTACTCTTTTGATGCGAGTTACACGTCAAAATGTATTATTGACGACAAAATTTACATTGCAGGATAGATTAAACTGATAAACATTCAATTTTCAGGGCAAACATTTATGTTAATTTTTACAAGTGTAAATAAATATTTTTATTTTTATGTTTAATCTTTACGTCAAAATTTGTTGGAAATATTAGATATAATGGAGGAAATGGGCTGTTTTGAGCAGCCCACTTGAGAGGAAATTTTGAGTGGGCTCGACTACGAGTTAAAATCGGGACTTAGTTGGAATACGTAGTACTCCGTACGAGGTTTCCAAAACATATAAGAACACTCAAAATGATTGAGGTATGAATGAGATATAATGTTCCAAAGTGAACCCTTTAGAAATGGGTTTAGAATGCTATCCCACATTGGAAAAAGAAGGGAAAAATTGTGACTATATAAGGAGATGTGGACAAAGTCATGTTCAAAAAGTGAGACATATGTGGATGTGTGACTAGGCGCCGCTCGCGCACACACACGCGCGCGCCCAGCCGCCGACGCCGTACGTCCGCTCGGCTCGGCTCGGGTTGGTCGAATGGCGATTTGGGCGAAATGTCTCGGCGTCTCGAAGTTATCTTTTTACTGTAATCGGTAAAATTTTATTTTACTGAAAATACCTAAATTAAAAAAATTCGGATAAAATCGAATTAAACAGATCTGGATAGGTATTGAGATAGCAATCCTGATCGGTTTAGAGTTCCTCCAGATACCAATCCTGGTCGGTATACAGTTCCTCCAGCACACAACCTCCTCCAGCCTTCATCTATAAATACTCGGATTGAAGGGCTCGTTTTTCACACACTTCGTTTTTACACAACCTCCTCCAGACAGATTTCCTTTCCTTCTTCGTTTTTTTTTTCTTTCGGATAATTTCAGTCAGTGATAGTAGACAGATTTTTCTAGTTCGTTGAGGGTGCAGCGCATCATCGATTCACTGCATCGAGCTGTTGTTTTATCCCGGGAGGCATACGTCATATACCGTGGTAAGGGCGAATTTGCTTTAAGGAGACAGATACTCTGGACTCAACAACAACCCTTCCGCTCGTTTACGCGAACGGGAATTCTTCCTTCTCTTTGCTAACCAATTTTTTTGCAGGATTTACATAAAATATGTATATTCGATATATATTTATCTTTTGTTATTTTTAAGTAAGCGTTTTCAAAAATAATTTAACAATTTTAAAGCAAAATTTTTTTATGTTTACTTGATTAAAACAGATCTCCTTTCGAAAGTTAAGCTAATATGGATTCTCAAAAGCCAACACTGTCCACAGACATTTTTGGAGGTACGCCTCAGAAAATCGGCTCGGGTTCAGCGACTGGAGGTGCCCCTCTGATAACTGGATCGGGTACAGCTTCGATTCCAATTACTAATTCGGTTTCGGTTCCGGTCAACCATGCGGACAAACCAGAGAAATTCAACGGGCAGAATTTCAAGAGATGGCAGGAGAAGATGATGTTCTATCTGACCACTCTAGGCTTGTCTCGATTCCTCAAGGAGGATGCGCCAAAATATGACGAAGACAGTAACCAACAAACTCTGATGGCCATTGACGCTTGGAAAACTTCCGACTATCTGTGTCGGAACTATGTGATGAATGGCCTTGATGATTCACTGTACAACGTGTACAGCAGTGCTAATTCAGCAAAAGCATTATGGGACTCACTAGACCACAAGTACAAGATCGAGGATGCCGGTGCCAAGAAGTGGATTGTTGGATGGTTTCTCGATTACAAGATGATCGACTCCAAGACTGTAGTGAGTCAGGTACAGGAGCTACAAGTGATCATTCACGAAATCCATGCTGAAGGAATGGTCATTAGCGAATCCTTCCAAGTGGCTGCTGTGATCGAAAAACTGCCCCCGACTTGGAAAGACTTCAAGAATTATCTCAAGCACAAGTGCAAGGAGATGAGAATGGAAGATCTGATCGTTAGACTTCGCATAGAGGAAGACAACCGAGGATCAGAAAAGAAGGTAAATGCTGTTGTGGCAAAGGCCAATGTTGTGGAAACTGGGCAGACATCCAAGAAAGGCAACACTTGAAAGGGAACCAAGCTGGGACCTAAAGGAGGAATTGGGAAAAAGAAGGAAAAATTCCTTGGAAAATGCTACAACTGTGAAAAGATGGGTCATAGGGCGGCCGACTGCAGGCTGCCAAAGAAACCAAAGAAAAAGGAAGGTAATGCAGCATATCTAATTACTGAACAAGTGGAACATCTTAACTTATGTGCTATGATCTCCCAAGTGAACCTAGTTGGCTCAAATCCTAAAGAGTGGTGGATCGACACTAGAGCAACTAGGCATATATGTGCCAATAAAACTATGTTCTCCTCCTTGGAATAAACGGATGCCGACGATATGCTGTATATGGGAAATTCTGCAACCTCAACTATCTTGGGCGAAGGCACGGTGATTTTGAAGATAACGTCTGGAAAGGAAGTGACTCTTAAACGAGTGTTATATGTGCCCGATATCCACAAAAACCTTATTTCTGGTACCTTGTTGATGAAGCACGGCTTTAGATCAGTTTTCGAGTCCGATAAAGTTATTTTGTCAAAAAATGGTGTGTTTATAGGCAAGGGATATGAATGTGATGGGCTAGTTAAGCTCAATGTAATGACTATCAAAAATAATGAAATGAAGAATTCTTCTGCTTACTTGCTTGAGTCTCCTAATTTATGGCATGCTAGATTAGGACATGTTAATTTTAATGCAATGGGTAGACAAATTGCATTAGATCACATACCAAAGTTTAAAATTGATTTAAACCACAAGTGTGAAACTTGTGTAGAGGCAAAATTAACTCGATCTCCATTCCGACAAGTGGAAATAAACACCAAACCTTTAGAATTAATACATAGCGACCTATGTGATTTGAAGTTTGTTCAAACTAGAGGTGGAAATAAATATTTTATTACTTTCGTGGATGATTGTACTAAATATTGCTATGTATACTTGCTTAAAAGCAAAGATGAGGCCATAGAGAAATTTGTTCTCTATAAAACGGAAGTTGAGAATCAATTGAATGCTAAGATAAAAATCTTGAGGAGTGACCGCGGAGGTGAATATGTGGAACCATTTGGCGAATTTTGCTCGCAACATGGGATTATTCATGAAGTCACTGCCCCATATGCACCACAGTCAAATGGCGTGGCGGAACGTAACAATCGCACTCTGAAAGAGATGATGAATGCGATATTACTAAATTCAGGTCTGCCGCAAAATATGTCGGGAGAAGCCATCTTAATGGAGAATTATCTCTTAAACAAGATATGCCGTAAGAACGGGGACAAAATCCTTATGAATTGTGGAAAGGAGTCAAGCCTTCCTACAATTACATGAAAGTGTGGAGGTGTCTAGCAAAGGTGCTGATACCTACTCCTAAGAAAGTTAAAATAGGCCCAAAAACGGTTGACTACATTTTCATTGGATATGCACACAACAACAATGCTTACCGATTTCTTGTGCATGAATCCAAAGTGCGTGAGATTCACAAGAATACGATTATGGAATCAAGGAATGCGTCATTATTTGAGAATATCTTTCCTTGTAAGACTGCAAGTGAGCCTCTTTCTCATCCGAACAGACTTCTGAACTAATGGATGAAGATAATGAAGACCAAATATTGGATAATGAGGACGAACCTAGAAGGAGCAAGCGACAAAGGACGGAAAAATATTATGGACCAGATTTCATCACCTACTTGCTCGAAAAAGCACCTCAGACTTACAAAGAAGCTGTAAGCTCGACGGATGGACCTGTATGGAAGGAGGCTATCAAAGAAGAGATTGATTCTATATTACAGAATCATACTTGGGAACTAGTGGAATTACCTCCTAAGTGTAAACCATTATGAAATAAGTGGATTTTCAACAAGAAATTGAAAGATGGAGCAGTTGATAAATATAAGACTAGGCTCGTAGCAAAGGGATATAACCAACATGAAGCCCTAGACTATTCTGACACTTACTCTCCTGTGACAAGAATAACTTCTATCAGGATGATACTTGCCATCGCAGCATTACGAGGCTTAAAAGTTCACCAAATAGATATTAAGACTAGCTTTCTTAATGGGGACTTAGAAGAGGAAATCTACATGGAACAACCCGAGGGGTTCTCTGCTCCTGGACAAGAAAGGAAAGTCTGCAAGCTGGTAAAATCTTTGTACGGATTGAAGCAGGCACCAAAACAGTGGCATGAAAAATTTGATCATGTCATGACAAGCGGTGGCTTCAAAATTAATGAATCCGACAAATGTGTATATGTGAAAGACACAGAAGATGGCTATGTCATTTTGTGTCTATATGTAGATGACTTGCCCATTACCGGCAGTAATGAAAGAATAATCAAATCGACCAAAGACATGCTGAGTTCGAGATTTGATATGAAGGATATGGGACTCGCAGATGTAATTTTAGGGATTAAAATCACACGAACGTCGGAAGGTCTCATGCTGAGTCAAGCCCACTATGTGGACAAAATCCTTGAAAGATTTAATAAGAATGACTCTGGCACAGCCAAAACCCCGGTGACGTTGAGACTATCCAAGAATAAGGGTGAAGGAGTATCTCAACTTGAGTACTCACGCATAATAGGAAGTCTGATATACTTGATGAGCTGTACAAGACCAGATATAGCCTACTCAGGCTCTGTTCTTTTAATTTGAATGAATCGAATCGAATCGAATCGAATCGTAATATATATTAAGGGTAAATAATAATAATAATAATGGTAAATAATAATAATAATAGTAATTAACAACAACAACGATAATAGTAATATTATTAGTAATAATAACAATAATAATAATTAAGATTAATAATAAAAATAAGAAGAGGAAGAACGAGGTGGCCAATCGAAGGCCCAGACGGACCGAGGCCCAGGCCGAATCGAATGGACTCGAAGGCCCAATCGAAAATCGAAAAATAAGTTCAAAAGAACAGGGCCTTAGTAGACTAAGTAGATACACGAGCAAACCCGGAAAGGATCACTGGAAGGCGATCATAAGGATACTAAGATACTTAAGGGGTACTCGTGAGTATGGGCTGCACTATACTAAATATCCAGCAGTACTTGAAGGATATAGTGATGTAAATTGGATATCTGATATAAAAGACTCCAAGTCAATAAGGATATGTATTCACACTAGCCGGTGCAGCAGTGGCATGAAAATCTTCGAAACAGACACTTATATCTCGGTCAACGATGGAATCCGAGTTTATAGCATTAGATAAATGTGTAGAAGAGGGAGAATGACTACACCATTTTTTAGAAGATATTCCAAGATGGGTAAAGTCTGTGACCGCAATATGTATTCATTGCGATAGTCAATCTGCGATTGGCAGGGCACAGAGCGTAATGTACAATGGTAAGTCTCGTCACATAAGGAGGAGACATAATACCATTAGACAATTGATATCAACAGGAGTTATCACTATTGATTATGTGTCATCAGAGGATAACATTGCGGATCCGCTAACCAAAGAGTTATCAAGAGACCTTGTTGATAAATCATCAAGAGGAATGTGTCTATTGCCTTGAGCTAATGGTTTTATGGAGGATACCCAACCTAAGCTGACTGGAGATCCCAAGATCTAGGTTCAATGAGACAACCAATCCATAAAACTGGGCACGATCATTGTGGGGGTTACCCCGAACCGACCATTCCTAGGATGAAAACAGTGATACCCGTAGGGAGAGGTTAAGCTTATGCTTTTAATGATTCTTAAGTCGATAACGTATAGTCGGGTGGAGTAAAATACGGGTTTACTCAAAACAATTAAAGAGAATCACATATGTTAGAGAGAAGAGGGGCCGCTTCAAAGAGACAACCAATCCATAAAACTGGGCACGACCATTGTGGGGGTTACCCCGAACCGACCATTCTTAGGATGAAAACAGTGATACCCGTAGGGAGAGGTTAAGCTTATGCTTTTAATGATTCTTAAGTCGATAAAGTATAGTCGGGTGGAGTAAAATACGGGTTTACTCAAAACACTTAAAGAGAATCACATATGTTAGAGAGAAGAGGTGCCGCTTCAAAGGAGAATTGCAAAGGCACAATTCTTTAGAAACTCTCGCAGAACCAGGACGGTGTCCACGGCCAAAATGGGCACAATAATGAGAACAGAACAAATCAGGAAGGGCACTTGTGAAGAATATACGATCACTTACACAAGCGGTCGGATAGTTCAAAGGCATCTAGTCACACTGTCTAGCCAGTAAGGAGAATATATCTTTTCGAGGGAAGGTTCAAGGAGCATACTCTACCTATCCTATGCAATGCCTAACCGTAGTAACTATCACCAAGTCAACTCCGTGTCTGACGTGTGCTGCTGTACCATCAATCTCATTCATGTGGGGAATTGTTGGAAATATTAGATATAATGGAGGAAATGGGCTGTTTTGAGCAGCCCCACTTGAGAGGAAATTTTGAGTGGGTTCGACTACGATTTAAAGTTGGGACTTAGTTGGAATACGTAGTACTCCGTACAAGGTTTCCAATACATGTAAGAACACTCAAAATGATTGAGGTATGAATGAGATATAATGTTCCAAAGTGAACACTTTAGAAATGGGTTTGGGATGCTATCCCACATTGGAAAAAGAAGGGAAAAATTGTGAGTATATAAGGAGATGTGGACAAAGTCATGTTCAAAAAGTGAGAAATATGTGGATGTGTGACTAAGCGCCCCTCGCGCACACACACGCGCGCGCCGCCGCCGCCGCCGTCCGTCCGGCTCGGCTCGGCTCGGGTCGGTCTCGATCTCGGTCGAAGGGCGATTTGGGCGAAATGTCTCGGCATCTCAAAGTTATCTTTTTACTGCAATTTTATTCGGTAAAATTTTATTTTACTGAAATACCTCAATTAATAAATTCCGAATTTTCGGATCCGGATAAAATCAAATTAAACGGATCTGGATAGGTATTGAGATAGCAATCATGATCGGTATAGAGTTCCTCCAGATACCAATCCTGGTCGGTATAGAGTTCCTCCAACACACAACCTCCCACAACCTTCACCTATAAATACCCGGCTTGAGGGGCTCGTTTTTCACACACTTGGTTTTTACACAACCTCCTCCGGACAGATTTCCTTTCCTTCTTCGTTTTTTTCCTTTCGCATAATTTCAATCGGTGATAGTAGACACATTTGTTCTAGTTCGTTGAGGGTGCAGCGCATCATCGATTCACTGTATCGAACTGTTGTTTTATCCTGGGAGACAGACGTCATACACCGTGGTTAGGGCGAATTTGCTTTAAGGAGACAGATACTATGGACTCAACAGCAACCCTTCCGCTCGTTTACGCGAACGGAAATTCTTCCTTTTCTTTGCTAATCGATTTTTTTGCAGAATTTACATAAAAAATATATATTCGATATATATTTATATTCTGTTATTTTCAAGTAAGCATTTTCAAAAATAATTCAACAAAATTTACATTGCAGGATAGATTAAACTGATAACATTCAATTTTCAGGGCAAAAAAATGGAATTCTTAACCCAATTCAGACCGAGTATGAATTCTTACTCACACTAAAATCTCAAAAGAGCTGTATAGAATGAGGAACCGAATTTAAAAAAAAAAAAGCAACTGTTTCTTCAATTATTAATTTCCTAGTATACCAAACACCTCGTCTCCAGGAAAAAAAAGAAAAGAATTAAAAATATCTCAAGGAAGAAAAAAAATAGAATAAAAGAGAAATACAAAAAACATTTGGCAGAAGGGTAGAAATGAATTTCATTTAGCTCCTGCACCGAGTGATGGAACTGCAGCCACGTGTGTAGGGATTGGCCTGTGCGCCGGTGCGGCAATTGTAGTAAGATGCCCCGCGCCGCGAGCAGGGAACACTGTTCCGCTGCAGCGCGCGGTAGCTGATGTATCGCCGGGTGGCTAGGATGCGCCTGTTCGATTCCGAATCCAGCTCGAACTCTTGTTCGTTTTCGAGGCACTCCCCTACGGTTCCTCTGCAACCGGATCTCACCGCCGGCATCATCCATCCGGCCGCCGCCACATCAGCTTCATGGACTCCACCGGCCGACATTTGACATAGTATGAGAGACGTGATTGTGAAGAGCGACAACATCATTTTGTAACTTCCAGCCATTAGAAAATAAATCTGATTTTGTATCCAAATTCTTTGCTCTGATTTATGTTTTTTGTTATTTGGTTTCTCTCTTTATATTCTCCTTGCTTTTTTGTGGGTATAAGAAGAGAGAGAAATAGGAAACACGCTAACAGCAAATGCAAGTGGGGGAGGTAGGGACTGAAATTTGTGTATGCGTGTGTTGTGGAAGGGGTAATAATTGAGTCAAGCGGACACGTTTTAATGCCACTGGAAATTGCTTTTTTTCTTTTACAAAGTAGATTTTTCTAATTCTTTGATTTTTATTTATCTAAAACTTTCTCTATATTTAGTTTTGAATGAGATTTTATTAATTGCTAAATTAAATAACTACCTAAAACCTATTTATGTTGCATCATTAATTTAATTTTGTCACCAATTGAGTTTGCTAAATTAGTATTTTTATTTTTAGAAAAATATTATTTTGTTAATTATTAAGTTGACTAGATAACTAATTTTATTTTTATTGAAAATATTTATTTGACCAATTCTATTAACGTCTAACAATTTGAGCGAATTTGATTTTTAATTTTTTGAAGTTATACGTGGCACTTTAATTTGAGAAATTATTTTTGGAAATTTCATTTGACCAATTGTTAATTGGTCAATTTTATTAGTTGGAGAATTAAATAACTACCTAAAATCTATAGATATTTTATCATATAATAAATATTTTGCACCATTAATTTAGTTTTGACAAATATTAAACTGGTTAAATAAATAATTTTTTTTAGAAAAATATTGTTTGGCCAATTATTAAGTTCACTATATAACTAATTTTATTTTTATTGATAAATATTTATTTGACCAATTTTATTGGTGTCTAATAATTTGAGTTAATTTGAATTAATTTTTTGATGTTATATGTGACACTTTAATTTGAAAAATTATTAAGTTGCATAAAAAGTAAGTTTATCTTTAAAAATTTGATGTGACCAACTCTTAACTTTTTTTTGGTAAATCAAGTAATTTTTATTTCCAAATGCATGACAAAGCAGAATCCCACAACAACCAGAATCTCAGAAACATTACAACACAAAATCAAACACACAAACTAATTCTTCACCATTTTAGCAAGTTTCGCCTCCTTCAAGCATCTTGAAGCCACCATGTATTTGCATTGCAGAATCATTGAATCAGCTGAACCATTCTTCCCTTGAAATCTTCTATGGTTCATTTCCTTCCAAATGTTATAAACTGCCACAGCTAGGACCATCCTATACATTCTTTGTTTTCCAGTCTTTGAATGACATTGAGAAGCCATAACAACCTTTTCCTGATCCCAGTTTCTTCTGACACCTTGAATTCCACTCCAGCTGGTTAACTCTGTCCACACTTGAGAAGAGAGATTACAAGAAAAGAATAGATGCTGAATAGTTTCATCTTCTGTGTGGCATAGAGTACAAATCTGATCACATGTCACACCAAATTTGATAAGTCTATCACAAGTAGCTAATATGTTGACGATAGCTAACCAAGTAATAAACAAACATTTAGGTGGAGCTCCGTTCTGACTGATCATCCTATGCCAGTTCACCTTTGAAAATTGTCCTCTCAAAGCCAAATAAAGATGCCTGATGGAGAAAGTATTTTGATTCAGAAACTGCATACCATTTGAAATATTGGTGATGTAGTCGCTTAATTTTTTCAATTACTAATTCACCATTGATTTTACCCGTAGTTCAAATTTTGGGATAAATCCATTTATTTTTTTTTTGCCTTTTTGGATGATATTTATATATAATAAACTTAAATTAAGAAAATAACATCCAATAATCATCACTTAATCTATATAATAAATATATATTTAATACCGCTATATATTAACTCTCTTTCCTACATGATATTTTTAAAATTTTTGGATTCTTATTTGTCTAAAATCTTCTATTCACGTCAGTTTTGAATGAGACTCCACTATTTGAATAATTAAATAAATATTTAGTGTGTATTTTACAACCCCATAACTATTTTGCACTACCCATTTAGTTTAGCCGGTTATTGATTTAACTAAATAAATTGTGTTACTTTTATTAAAAATATAATTTAGTCAATTATTAAGTTGGTCAAATAAATAATTTTATTTTTGTTGAGAATTTTGGTTCGATCAATTTATTGATGTCTGACCATTTGAGACAATTTTTTTTTAAATCATGCATAACAATTTAATTGAAAATTCTTAAGTTGAACAAATAAATAGTTATTTAAAAAAGATTAATTTGATCAATTATATTAATTTGGTCAATTATTAACTTGATCAAGTAAATATATTTACTTTTAAAAAATTCAATTTGGTCGATTATTCGATTATTTAGTTAGCTTAATAAATGGTTGTTGGCCATAGTATACAGTAAAAACAGCTTAGAAGGGGGCGTTGAATGAGCTGTATCTTTTTCGAAGTTTATTTGCATAGTGGAAGTTTAATGTTAAGTTGCTGTAAATACAGCAACTGAATAATCTCTTATTATCTTGATGCCTAGAGGGTTTTTACAATATGTATACCTAGATCACACAGTCAGATAGAAAACAGTAAATGACAGAATATAAATACACACCGATTAAAGTGCTTCGAGGTAAACCCCTTTACGTCCACTGGTCATCCGCACATGAGTAAAATGTTTATTAAAAACACGGCATACACAACTATGTGACATTAACTAAACGCGTCGCTGTATCATTCACACAGATTTGTGATACAACTGACATAGCTTGGGTCATTCACATAAATTGGCTTGGCTTATATGACTTGCTTCTTCTCACACAGATTGAAGCTTTGTCTTCGGTGATATTCGTACCACACAAGTCAGAGATAGCAAGGCATAGTTCACACAGGACTAAGTAAACTCAACGATAGGTTTGGTATGAGAAGATCAAACAACAGTTGTATGCTTGATGAGCGTTCGCTCTAAGTGTGATGTTTTCATTGAGGACTTTGTATATTTCTTCTCTTGATGAAGCTGTATGCTCGAAGAAATATATTGCTCTTGTAAGCTTGTATTCAGATTGTCAGAGTGCGAATGCGTCAAATGTATTTCTTTTTGAAGGTCCTCTTGCTTGGGGCTATTTATAACCTTGAAAATAGACCCGTTATAAGTGTATCCATTGGCCGGTTTGTGAGATTGAGACTGCTCTGATTGGCGTCTTCAGAATATTTTGAATTAAAGGCGATTCGCATTTAATATTTCAGACATTCTTTTTGACCCGCATTAAATTCTCTTCAAACTTTAGTCTCTTCGGATGCATTAAATACTACTTTAACCGTGAATACTTTATTAATAAACAATGTTTGTTTTCACAACGGTTTAAAGTTTCTTCACTCCTGTTGGATTTGTGTTTTACTTTTCCTATGTATAACACTTACAGCATATTTGCTGTATCCAACATCTCTATCTTTTGTTGTATCTTGACGATTATGCTGTAGGAAAGGACTCTTGACTCTGCTGGACGATTATCAAAACAGAGGGATGATTTTTCCAATAATTTCTCCCTTTTTGATAATGCCAAAACTTTCTTAATAAGGAGAGGTTGTCTTCAAGTCTTCTGTCAAAAGTTCTGATCTTCAAGACTTAGTCTAAAAGTTTGAACTGCTCGCAGGCAAGTTCTAAAATAATACATCCTGCGAGACTAAGTGTATTACAACTTAAGTTATGATTGGCTCGCAGACACAATCTTACACGAAGTAATCCTATTTGAATACAACTTAATCTATAAACTGTTCGCAGACAAGTTCTTACAACTTGAGACTTAATCGATATTTTATACTTAGTAAAACATTTAAATCACAAAATATAATCAAAGTAATAACATTATATCACGAGCTGCAATCTTTTGATCTAAAAAAGGTATTTTATTGATAATGGGATTACATTGCTGTTTTGCATTACAGATTATATTGGAAAAAGAGACAGTGATATGCATAAAACAGAAGTTCTATCCCATATAGTACTAATGTATCCAAGTTTTTCGGGAGGGGTCATGTTCGATTCCCTTCCATCAATTGACTAGTGCATCTCTTCCTCGGTCCCTGTATAAATTTCTTCCTTCTTGGGATACGTCGAAGGAGAGAATCAGTCTTCTGGGTGTTAGGAATAGTGCCCTAGGACATTCAATGTGACTAGATTTATAATTGTCACATTTAAATAAAGTTATTTTTATTTATTTCTCGTTGATTATTATAATGTATGCATGTTTTAATATTATAATAATCGAATAATAGTTATTCATGAATAATCAGATTATTCAAATGTCCCTGGTACAATCGCGTTGAGTAAAAACTCAAGTGATTAATATACTAGTATAAGTTTGATTGATAATCATCGGATGATTATGCATATGGTACGGATCAGTCTTATGGATATTGGTTGGAGAACTAATACTGGACAGACCCGCAGTGAGATCACTGCATGGAAATGTCATAAGTGAATCTCAATATAACAGTATGTCAATAAATGCTTGAACATGAGATTATCATAGAGTCCAACATGATAACAGCTATGCCTTGACGTAATCCAACGTCATCTGAAATATGGTGATCATAAATGTTAGCCATCTGGATTAGTGGGAGTCATGTAGAGGATAATGAATAATCAAGATGGGGATTTGTCACTCTCTTTAGTGAGAGAGATATCTGCTGGCCCCCTCAATAAGTAGGACAAAAAGAAATTCATGGCCATGCTCAAATGAAGAGTCATTTGATTGAATCAGTCTACTTAAGATCGAGAAAGCATTTGAACATAAATAAGTATGACAGACTCCATGACTTAGTTCAAATATGATATCACGTGACAAAGGGATTTGACACGTTAAAAAGTTTAATAGACTAGTAACTTATATTATTTGGGTAATCATAATGTATTAAATAAGGTATTAAATAATTGCCAACATAATATAAGCCTTTTGGGTCGTACGTACGACAATTATAGACAAGTAGGAATAAATATCAATTGAGCATAATAAATATAATACTGGATATTATATTTATGAGGAGATTAAATAATAAGTAATATATAATATTGAATATTATATATATTGCATTATTTAATAATATGAGGGGTAACTAAGCAAATACTAGATTCTTGAATCTAGGGTTACTTAGTATAATTAAAGAGTATATGACAATGAGTTGTCACAAGAAGACCTACACCTCAAGAAAAATCGCCTCCCTCTCAAGAAGAAAGAAAATTCTGCCTACACCTCCTATTGTAGGAAAAACAAAGTCGGTCATCTGGTCTTCTTTCCTTAGTTGATCTTGATCAATAGTATAATCCTTCTAGTAAGGAATTTGTGTTGTACTATTTATCAATATTATTCGTAAGGATCTAGCAATCCAGTTTGTGGAATTATTCGTGTGTGGATTACCCAAAGAGGAAGGAGATATTCATCTGCATCTAGTCCGGATCTAGATTTGTTCGTCGGATTAAGATAATTCGATTAACCCATTAATCAAACAATTAAATTACTTCATGAGATCCTAAATTGGGTTTTTCATATTTATTCTTACGCTGCGTTTTTACTACTGTTTTATGTATTCGATGTAGGGGTGGCCCATGAACCGAACGTTCGCGAACTGTTCGTGAAAAAGCTCGGTCAACGGTCAGTTCGAGTTCGGTTTGACCAAACCGAACATGTTCGCGGACATGTTCGAGTATTTTCGAACCTGTTGTGTCCAGATTTATTCATCCCGACAGGCGATCGACTATAAGGACGAGCGACCGAGTGCACAACCAGTTAAGCTATGGCTAATTCGCCTAATCGAAGTTACCAGCCCGCCATCAGGTGCCTAGTGATCGGTTCCCAAGGCGATCGCCCTTTGGCATCCGGCGATCGACTCTAGTGCCCGGCTATGGAGAACCGGCCTGTGCCCCGAACAGAGACCATCGTCCGTCCAAGTCCACGAAGACTGAGTCTCATAGCAGCTCCCATGTGCGGATCCCCGACAGCCGCCAGGATTCCCGGATCATTGACCACAGCCTGGCACCACCTCATCACCTACCGACAAGCCCGCCGAAAGGTACAAGGTGGGGCCGCCCGTGACAGCAACTCAGACGCATGCAGGCTTCTCATTGGACCGCACGGTTGACTGCCAGCAACTCCTGCAGACTTTGGAGGGACAAGCCCATGTGCCAAAAGACGATAGCCCGCTTATTATAATACAGCAAAGGCGATCGCCCAGCAGGTCCAAGTCCTATAAATAGAGAACCTCCTCCTACTGGAAAGAGGTTCCGCTTTCAGTTCCGAAATCATTCACGGAAATACAAAAATACATACATACCATCAAGCTCCCGGCTTTCTCGCCGGAATCCATCTCAGGATTTCTCTCTCCGAATCTCTCATCCAGTAGACGATCGGCTGAGGCAAGAAGTCTCCGCAAGGCAGATTCCAAGAGAATCATAAGCCCAAGAGCTCGAGCATACTGCTAAGATACACCGTGAGAGACGGTCGATCTCTCACCGCCGCCACAGTTCATCCCCGTTGTTACAAGAACTCACAGAGCATCACATCTGGTTCTTCCGGCAATCTACACGCTCACTAGCTAAGATAACAAGAATCTTTACACTCACTATAATTGTATTCTTACATTAGTACTTGTATCCCCGAATATTAGTATTAATAATATCTCGCGAGAGCATTCAAGCCCGGGACTAACAATCCCGGCAAATCTTGTGTTATTTATCTTTCTCACGGAAGTGTTCTCGCATTTGTTTGATATCCATCCATTCCAGCAATATCTATCTCCGGATAATATTTTGGGTAGCAACAATTGGCGCTAGAAGGAGGGGATCTATACCTTCATTTTTCATTCCTACCGTCCCGAAGAACACTCACTCTTCTCGGGGCATATACTTGAAGTGACACTCACTGCGCTTCAACGAAAACCTTCAGAATCATGACATCCGCCGGTACATCGAAGAGAGCCGCTCTCCGAACCGCCGGACACCATACCCCGGCTCAATCCGAACCCCAGCCGACGACCGAGGGAAGCCGCGACAACACGAGACTCTCGATCCCGCACCTGAGAGATGGCCCCAACCTCTCACTCGACCAGTTCCAAACCAAGGAACAGATCGAGGAGGCTATGGCCATCCTAGAGGAGTGACGGAGAGCATGCGCGTCGCCCGCAATAACTCCCTCGATCGTCCGTCGCATGGGAAAATGGAAATTCAACGGGCTACTGGGCGAGCGATCGTCAGAAAGCCCTAATTCGCGAGAAAGGGCTCTCGCACGACCGGACGGATCCGTATTCAATCGCTTGGGGCGCGACCCATCCTGGCGACCGGGGCATTCTGTTTCCAACCACGAAAAGATGGAATCCGAATCCGTCACCAGGAGTTCAGCCTACCCAACTCACAACCGAACGCAGGTCAGCCGTCTGACTCCCGCCCCGATCGCCAGGGTATCAGTACTCGATCGCCTCGGCTCCCGCTCCGAGCCGCGAGAAGCCAGGCCACGGCGATGGCCGCTATGCAATGCCAGCTCGATGAGATAAAATCACTCTTGGACACTGGGGCAAACGCCAGCAGAAAGATCACCGGGCCGACCGAGCCACTCGCGGTCCACATCGAGCTTGCCCCCGTGCAACCAACGATCGCTCCTCCCAAAACACCTCTGTATGAAGGGAGATCGGACCCCGAAACCCACTTGAGTAAATTCCGAATATACATGACTGGGTGTGGGGCATCTGATGCAACCAAGTGCCGGACCTTCCCGTTAACATTGGGCGAGCTGGCCCATAGGTGGTACGCCTCACTACCACCACGATCGATCATCTCCTTTGAGAAACTAGCGGATGACTTCACGTCATACTTCGCCACCAAGGTCGCCAGACCAGAAGGCCCCCACCGCGTGATGAAAATCAGGCAGGGGAGAGATGAAACCGACGCAGATTACATCGACCGAGTAGACGAAATCATCCTCACCGGCGAACCCGTCAGTGACGAGCTCGCTCTCTATTCGGTCTTGGGGGGATTCTACGGTCATTCACCCATGTTTAGACATCTCACCAAGGATATTCCCCCAACCTACGCGATCTTCCGCGCTAAGGCTGCCGACTTTCTGGCCAGGCAAAGGCTACTCACCCTCCACCTAGGCGAGGAAATGCCACCTCCTGTCCAGAAGAAGGCGACCGCCAAAACAAAGAAGGCGATCGCCAAGCCACCCGGAGATCTCAAGGCCTTCGAGGACATGGAAGCCCATCTCCTCCATACGTTCAACCGAACTCCGGCCCACATTTTCTATGCCATCAAGGGGCACGAACCGCTAAACAAGCCAAAGGCGATAAGGGACCACGGTCACCTGGACAACAATCAATATTGTGCCTACCATAAGAGTCCCGGCCACAGCACCAACCAATGCCGCGACCTCCTCAAACAGCTCTGGAGATTGTTCGAGGAGGGCAAGTTGGACAGCTTATTGGCTTAGCTGAAGCCCCTATCAATCTCTATACACGATCGTCCGAGTCGAACACAAACAGGTTGAGAAGCTCATACGCGCCGATCCCTAGATCAACCTCGGCGACCGTCTCTACACATTTCAATTAAGAGAAGGGAACCTCGGAAGTCTCTCCCCGATCTCCCTCCTCATTTAAGAAACTGGAGGACTCGCTCGCCATCTACAGTTCACCATCTAACGTGATGGACTAAGGCACGAGATCGCCTCCCCCGCACAACGTACACCGTCGAAGGTCGGCATCTACATGACGATCCTAGGTAGAAGAATGCAGCCATGGTCCTGGTGATCGATGGAACCGACTGCTTAGGCCATGCAAGGTCCCTTTGGGCCAAGATCGCCCGCCCTTCGTTTGAATACGAGGCCGGCGTAGTCTGAGGGCCCTCCAAAACTAATCAGTGGAAACGATCGCCCGCCCTCAAAGGTTCATCATTCAACATGGTGAACTCGGACAATGCGACGCGTCACTACCCCCGTCTCAACGTACACCGTCGAGGTTCGCCATCTTCATGGCGGGCCGAGGTGGAAGCAGAGCTAACAAGCCGCGGGTGTGGAGTTGAATAATCCGATGCTGCCCCGCGCAAGGACTCCTCTAAACCAAGACCGCACGCCCTTCGTTTAAATACGAGGCGAGGCGCAACCTAACAGAGGACCCTCACAATAAAACGAGTCACGAGACAGACAATGTCGTTCGCGCAAAAGACACGGTCATGGAGTCGGTCCATCGAACTCCGCGATCGTGCACGGTTCCTCAAGACGGACGACCATCCTCGAGGATTCGACAAAATTGAAGACCGCTCACTCAACGAATTATTTTCATCCCCTTACTTGCATTAAGTGAATAAAAACAAGGGGGAAGAGTGCGGACTACCTAAACGACGATCGTCCCTATTCAACCACATACGGAGATCGCCATTTTTCAGATGTTGTGCAGTGATCGAATTTGTTGTAAAAGTTATCTTTATGAGTTTATCAATTCATTTGGAACTACCCTCGCAACGATCTCTCCTCACACATTTGTACGAAGTCAAACAAAGACTCAAAAATAGCATTCATTCAAGTGATAAGTCAGAAAATCAAACATTCATTTCATTGCTTGATGGATCAAAATACATGGTCGCCCGAAGGCCAAAATGCTACAAAGAGAAAACTACAAAACTACGAGGCAATAAGCTAAAACAAACAAAAGAAAAAGATGAAGTGCCTCAGGCCCCTGCCTGGCCTTCGCCTCCAGCCTACGGAACGGCCTCCCCACCCTCTGGAGCATCGGGATGAACAAGGTTAGCTGGAGTCTGTTACCAGCTCAAATCCACGCCGATATCCGCAAGATCCAAGATCGGCAAGGAGAAAGCTGAATGGAGAGGATGCTCCAACGCATACGCCTTGAAGTTCTCAGCAAGAGGCCCGACCTCCAAACCTCCCTTCTTAGCTGCTCGGATCGAGTCGGCGAACGCCATATAATAGGCGAACTCGCTGACAAACTCCAAGTTTTGAAATGGATCAGCCTTGGTCACCTCTACCTCTCTTTGCAGCTCCGCCATCGCCTGTTGCGACCCTTGGAGCTCGGCCTCCCTTGCAGCTACCTTCTCCCTCGACTCCGCCAGCTCGCTAGTCAACCGAGCGATCGTCACCTTCTGACGATCGGCCTCCTCCTCAGCAACCTTCTGCGCCCGAACGACATTCATCATCCTGTCCCGAAATCGGTCAACCGCCAAACGAGACATCTCGGTTTCCTTCCTCGCCAGCTAAAGCTCTTGGCTCGCCTGCTTGGCTGCCTCCAAAGAGTCCTTCTCCATTGCCACGATCTGATCGGCGAACTCGGCGTTCTCTTTCCGAGCCGCCTCGAGATCCGCCTGCAGGCGGATAGTGGAAGGTCGCCCCTCAAACTCCTGCGCAGCCTGGACAACCATGGTCGCCGTCTCGAGAGAAAGGGCGAGAACAGCCTGCATCGTACTCCCCAATCGCTGACGAGCGATCGCATCTAGATCAGTCGTCCAGGCCTTCGGTAGAGCAGAAACGGCCTTGCTGACGTATTGCGGGATGTCACAGGACTGGCGAGGAGATCGGCTGGCTAAGAAATTTAACACCATCGGCGGGCAAGATGGATCTGTGCAACGGATCCTACATCAAAACAACAAAATTAGCACAACTCCTACGCAAATGACAAGTTTTAACTCAGTAAGCAGTCTACCTCTCGGCTCTCTCAGGATCGCGACCGAAGTATGGCTTCCCTCGAGGGGTCTCAGCTTCGGCGATCGCCATCTCCCGTAGGAAATCCACGGAGGGAGTAGACTCTTTCTCCGGAGGAACAATGGTGATTGGAGGCGCGGAGATCGGCACCTCACTGGCAGGGGCGGAAACTGGAGTTTCTCCCGACCTCTGCCATTTGCGATTTGTCCGAAGCCCCTCCTCCCGAACTTCCTCCTCGGCCACGATCGGCTCCACGCGAGGCTCCGCCTCCGGGATGATAGGTACCGCCACAGG
The DNA here is from genome assembly GCA_033398695.1 of Orobanche coerulescens. Taxonomy (NCBI): domain Eukaryota; kingdom Viridiplantae; phylum Streptophyta; class Magnoliopsida; order Lamiales; family Orobanchaceae; genus Orobanche; species Orobanche coerulescens. Next base: position 96,318,713 of record CM065804.1, on the reverse strand, counting down.
AGGAGCCCGCGATGACTTCGTCTGACGGAGGCGACCCAAAACTCCGGGGTTCGACATGGCAATCTCCGGTGGGGTCTCCACAAAGCAGGGATAACGAACCTCTGCGATAAGAACAATCAAGCCACAGTTAGTCCCATTCCTCCGAAAGGACGATCGCCCAGCAATTGGAGATCGTCGAAATTCGTACCTGAGACCGAGAGATGTCTCGGAAAACGAAGTACGCGAGCGGACAACCGATGAATCTCCTTGTTGAGCCTGTTAGCGTCTAATTCGTCGTCCGGCAAGCTTCGTATCCGCTCCCAGACAACCAGGAAATCGAAAGGTAGCTCCTCGATCGCCGGAATGTGGAAACCTGCAAAAATAAATTCAAAGTAGATCAGTTCAGAACATATCCGAACTAAGGGAGAGTCTGAACCCTTACCGGGATGTCTCTCCCGAAAACCAGTGGGAATCTCCAGCTCGCTAGTGGGATTGTCGCTCGCGGAGGCCTTCCAGGCACCGGCGACCCAGAACCACTTTGCCGGATCGCCCCTCCCCTTGTTCGGGACTCCAAGGATCACCCGACCGGATCGACCTTGTATATGATAGCCTCCGACCGACCCTTTCTGAGCCGTCAGCTTGAACAGGTGGTTCATCTCCGACGGCGAAGGAAGGCGGTATAGTCGGTGACTGCCGAACAAGGTGAGGGTACTCATTATCTGGAGCCACACATTTGGCGTCAGCTGGAGAGGCGCCACGTTCCAGGCAGCCAACAGATGGGAGACAGCGAACGACAAGGGCAATCACAACCCTGCCTCCATGATCGCTTCATTCACAGCGACCATCCCCTCCGGAGGCTGACCGGCTCTCTCATTCTCGGCCGGCACAAAGAGATCCACATCTGAGGGGATATGAAACCTCGTCCTCCAGACGGCCAGATCCTTCCTGGTCACCAAACTCCTGATTTGGCCAAGCGACCACAGAGATCGCTGAGCAGCCCGAAATAGCGATCGCTTGGGAGGTTGATAAGGGTGAGAGATCGAATACGCCCTGAAATCAAATCTTGGAGACGGACCGGCCAACCCCTCCATAATCTCAGCAAATGCCTCATAAGCCCGGCCAAAGGCACTGTGCCGCTCCCAGTAGGCCCTGACCGCAAGATCTCTCTCCATCTGCGAGCGCCTATGTTCAACGACCGCTTCCTTAGCCACGTCAGCCTCGTTGAACAGTGCCTCCACCTCCGCAGGGTCAATTCCGGCCCGAATAGCCTCAGCGGCCGTCTCCAGATGAAATCCAGCGGTGGATCCTCCCCGGACATCAGAAGTCCCAGCGGCGGAGGAAGTGCCCACTCCGTATGAAGAAGATGTTCCAGCTATTTTTAAAGAAAAGAGGAGGAAAGGAATGTTCGTCTTACCCAAAGATGAAGTCGAACGACGATCGGCACTAAGATCTTCAGAAAAATCTTCAGCAAGTCCTTCTTTCTCCAGTAAGTGCGCGTGAGAATGAAGACTGCAACACTGCGCCCTTTTATAGGAGATGGCAGGGACTCGTTTGCAATAAGGGAGAATCTCAGGGGTCGAATCTCAAACGTCGCAATTAAGACTCCCTTGAAACCCGCGTACGCATCTTTTCAAGGACGCGTCAGTCGAGGAGTCATTAATGACCGTCGGTCTACCCCAACAGGAACCCGACACGTGTCCCAGTGACTATTCCGCATCCGCTGCAATTTCCCGCTCATTTCAGCGACCTACCAGGTCGTCCAAACTCAGAATCTATCAGCTCAAAGACGATCGCCATTTCATTGAAACGCAGAGTCACTCGTCAAAAGTTCAGTGATCGCCAGCAGAACCACCTCACCCCACGTTTCCATCATAGGAGCGAGCTGGGGGGCAATTGTTTTGTCCAGATTTATTCCTCCCAACAGGCGATCGACTATAAGGCCAAGCGACCGAGTGCACAACCAGTTAAGCTATGGCTAACTCGCCTAATCGAAGTTACCAGCCCGCCATCAGGTGCCTAGCGATCGGCTCCCAAGGCGATCGCCTTTTGGCATCCGGCGATCGACTCTAGTGCCCGGCTAAGGACAACCGGCCTGTGCCCCGAACAGAGACCATCGTCCGTCCAAGTCCACGAAGACTGAGTCTCATAGCAGCTCCCATGTGCGGATCCCCGACAGCCGCCAGGATTCCAGGATCGTTGACCACAGCCTGGCACCACCTCATCACCTACCGACAAGCCCGCCGAAAGGTACAAGGTGGGGCCGCCTGTGACAGCGACTCGAACGCGTGCAGGCTTCTCATTGGACCGCACGGTTGACTGCCAGCAACTCATGCAGACTTTGGAGGGACAAGCCCATGTGCCAAAAGACTATCGCCCGCTTATTATAATACAGCAAAGGAGATCGCCCAGGAGGTCCAAGTCCTATAAATAAAGAACCTTCTCCTACTGGAAAGAGGTTCCGCTTTCAGTTCCGAAATCATTCACGGAAATACAAAAATACATACATACCATCAAGCTCCCGGATTTCTCGCCGGAATCCATCTCAGGATTTCTCTCTCCGAATCTCTCATCCAGTAGACGATCGGCTGAGGCAAGAAGTCTCCGCAAGGCAGATTCCAAGAGAATCATAAGCCTAGGAGCTCGAGCATACTGCTAAGATACGCCGTGAGAGACGGTCGATCTCTCACCGCCGCCACAGTTCATCCCCGTTGTTACAAGAACTCACAGAGCATCACATCTGGTTCTTCCGGCAATCTACACGCTCACTAGCTAAGATAACAAGAATCTTTACACTCACTGTAATTATATTCTTATATTAGTACTTGTATCCCCGAATATTAGTACTAATAATATCTCGCGAGAGCATTCAAGCCCGGGACTAACAACCCCGGCAAATCTTGTGTTATTTATCTTTCTCACGGAAGTGTTCTCGCATTTGTTTGCTATCCATCTATTCCAGCAATATCTATCTCCGGATAATATTTTGGGTAGCAACAGAACCGAACATCGAACATTTTATATTTTGATCCGGTGTTTGCGAACTGTTCGCGAACATTAATATATATATATATAATATGGCACGAACAGAAACAATTGAACACAAACAAACCCAACGAACGAACATAACAATTGAATACAAACGAACAAAGCATACGAACAGAACAATTGAACACAAACAAACCGAACACGAACAATAAAAAATATGTCGAACGGAACTCGAACACTAATTTGTAATGTTCGTCGAACATGAACACGAACCGAACGAATGAACGGTTAATAACACCAAAAGCTCAGTTCGTTCGGTTCATGTCCACCCCTAATTCGATGCATGAAAAACCCAATAGTGGTATCGGAGCCAACTTTCAAGTAATTTAATTATTTATGTAGAACATATTTATGTGTAAATTATGTTCTTGATTATGTTTATAAAATAGAGATTTTATAAAACAATTTTTATGGTTTAATTTGATTAAATCGGATTGTCTAAAATCAATTTTTTGGACTGTTTTTGCATTTTTCTGTCCAGAACTGTTCTGGAACAGAACTGTCGGGTCGCCGGATCGGGTTGGATCCAGGTAGGGTCGGGATCCGCGGCTGTAAAAATGTCAGCAAAATGTTTGCTGAACACGGGACTCGATCCTATGTGTATTGGATACCGCTGGCCCATGAACCGAACGTTCGCGAACTGTTCGTGAAAAAGCTCGGTCAACGGTCAGTTCGAGTTCGGTTTGATCGAACCGAACATGTTCGCGGACATGTTCGAGTATTTTCGAACCGAACATCGAACATTTTATATTTTGATCGGGTGTTCGCGAACTGTTCACGAACATTAATATATATATATATATATACATACATATATAATATGGCAAGAACAGAAACAATTGAACACAAACGAACCCAACGAACGAACATAACAATTGAATACAAATGAACAAAGCGTACAAACAGAACAATTGAACACAAACAAACCGAACACGAACAATAAAAAATATGTCGAACCGAACTCGAACACTAATTTGTAATGTTCGTCGAACACGAACACGAACCGAACACTTCACGAACCAAACGAATGAATGGTCAATAACACCAAAAGCTCAGTTCGTTCGGTTCATGTCCACCCCTAATTCGATGCATGAAAAACCCAATAGTGGTATCGGAGCCAACTTGCAAGTAATTTAATTATTTATGTAGAACATGTTTATGTGTAAATTATGTTCTTGATTATGTTTATAAAATAGAGATTTTATAAAACAATTTTTAGGGTTTAATTTGATTAAATCGGATTGTCTAAAATCAATTTTTTGGACTGTTTTTGCGTTTTTCTGTCCAGAACTGTTCTGAAACAGAAATGCCGGATCGCCGGATCGGGTTGGGTCCAGGTAGGGTCGGGATCCGCGGGCTGTAAAAATGTCAGCAAAATGTTTGCTGAACACGGGATTCGATCCTATGTGTATCGGATACCGCTGGCCGACTTACCGTATGGTGTGACTGCTTGTTTGTTGAATTGTACACGGATCTTTTATAAAGGTATCAAATCAGTTTTAAAATCTGAAATAAAATAATTTTTGTGAGATTCGGGATTCGATCCCACGTCACTGCCCATGAGTCGTGTAAGTTACCATCTCGGCTGGGACTTGTTTTGGTAGTTTTCACTGTAGTTCACTTCTTATAAGCGTGTTTTATAATAAAAGAAAAGTTGGCAATAATAGTTGCAAAATGTTGCAACTGCTACCGTCGGGTTTCGAACCCGTGCGGATCCGTGGGCAGAGCGCACAGCCAGCCATGTCGGCTATAGTCCAGGATTGTTCATTTGATGACTCAGTTTTTATTTATAGTCTGGCTGTCAGACGGATTTTAATTTCTATAATTACATGCTTTATTAATTATTTGATAATTATTTAGTATGTAAGTGGTGTATGGCATGACCATTAATTGACCAATGTGATTGGATGCTTTATTTCCTTATGGGTTGTTTAATTATATTTGGTTTTACGGCTTTCGAGTCGTCTATTTAAATTATTTAATTATTTTACGGCCCGCGTGTCGTTTGCACCTCTTGTAATTTAATTTACTAGTGTAGTATTAGAATTCATTAATGTAATGAAGACAAGAAGAACGAGAAGGACAGACTCGAGAGGCCAATTGATCGCATATGATGTTCCAAGGAGTTGGGAAGATCAATGAAGACCAATTGCAACATTTTAGATTGACTCTTGTGGTTTTCATGTTGGCTCATGGAAATCATGTTAGGAATTATGGTCATGCTATACACGGTCTTATGCTTTTAATTGTTATGTGATGTGATGTATGTTTAAATTTATGCATGTATATGATGCTATGTATATTTAGATGTATCTTAGCAAACATAGACATTAACATAGGATAAAAATCCCTCGTTAAATTTTTTTAAATGCCGTTCATTTGAAAAACACCTATCAAGACTTCGATCATCTTGAGTGGGTCATGCCAAAGTTGGGCACTCGGATTATCTTAGTAAGGTACGATGGGTAATGGTGATACATATGTGTTTTAATGAACTAAGAATTCAAAAGAGTTTTGAACCTTAAGGCATAAGATGGGATTATAACATGCTTGGGCATAAGATGCCAAATCCCATGAATATAATATAAGAGTTACATATGATGTAATCAATAAAGAGTTATCCACCTAAAGTAGCTCAATTCTAGCCGTCATGCCAAAGTTGAGTTTAGGATTGTGTGAAATGGGATCTTAGCCCACAAAAATTACAAATGTTGTAAAATTGAGGGTATTTTATTTTAGTGGGAGTATTTTTCGAGAAATAAAATAATATGACTAAATACTTTGCATATTGAATTTTGTAGATAATTTAGAATGACATCAAACAACACATCCACCATTTCAATGCGGTCAGTCGCTCAAAGAAAACGGCAGCAACTATCTGGATTGGATCCGGAGCTTGAGAATAGTTCTCAAGCAAGAAAGAAAGTTGTATGTTCTTGAGGAAGAAATACCCGATGTGCCTGCTGACAATGCTAACAAAGCAATAAAAGACAAATAGAAGAAACATTGTGATGATTCTATTGATGTCAGTTGTCTTATGTTGGCTACCATTTGTCCAGAACCTCAGAAGAATCTGGAGGAAATGGAAGCTTATGAGCTAAATGCTCACCTCAAGGAAACTTTCTCGAAGCATGATAGACAAGAGAGGTATGAGACCTTTCAAGCCTTGTATGCTTGCAAGATGGTTGAGGGGACATCTGTCAGCGCTCATGTACTCAATATGAAAGGATATATTGATCATCTTGAGAGGCTTGGTTTCCACTTTCTAAGGAGCACTCCACGGATGTGATCCTAAAATCATTGCCCGATAGTTTCGGTCAGTTCATTATGAACTATAATATGAATGCGATGGAGAAGTCCATTGCTGAGCTGCATGGGATGCTTAAAATGGCTGAGAAGAATATTAAGAAGAAACCAAGCCACGTGCTGATGGTCAGCAAAGGGAAGTCCTTTAAGAACAAAGGCAAGGGCAAGGGTAAGGCAAATGTTGCTAAATCTAAAGACTCTACTAAGCCACTTTTCAAGGCTAAAGCTCCCAAAGATGGAAATTGCCATCATTGCAATAAACCAGGACATTGGAAAAGAAATTGCAAGGTTTACTTAGAAGAGCTAAAGCGTACCAAGTGTAGTGAGACTACCACAGGTATATTTGTTATAGAAGTTAACTTATATAGTTTTAACTTCTGGGTATTGGACACTGGATGTGGATCTCACATTTATATAAATGTGCAGGGGTTGAGAAGCAGTAGAGAGCTGAAGAAAGGGGAAGTGGATCTAAGAGTCGGCAATGGAGCAAAAGTTGCTGCAGTAGCCGTAGGAACTTATGATCTAGTTTTACCCAATGGACTTTTGTTAGTTTTGAACAATTGCTATTATGTTCCTGCTATGAATAGGAATATTATTTCAGTTTCTACATTAGATTGTGAAGGTTATAATTTTCTTATTAAAAATAAGATTATTCGTATTTTTTTTGATGGCTTGCTTTATGGTACTGCAAAGTTATATACTGGCCTTTACAATATTGATCTAGATGAGTCTGACACTTTGGAAGTCTATAACATTGCATACAAGAAACTTAGTCTCAATGATTCTAATCTGACTTACTTATGGCATTGTCGACTTGGTTACATAAACGAGAAACGATTTCTAAGCTCCATAATGATGGAATTTTAGACCCTTTTGACTATGAGTCATATGGGACATGCGAATCTTGTTTATTGGGAAAAATGACGAAGAATCTTTTCACAGGTCATGGATAATGGTCTAGTGATCTACTATTAAGCCTAATACATAGTGATGTATGCAGACCTCTTAGCACTCATGCGAGGCGGATACCAATACTTCATTACATTTATCGATGATTTTAGCCGATATGGATATGTTTATATTATGAAGTATAAACATGAATCTTTTGAAATGCTCAACATATTCCAGAATGAAGTACAGAATCAACTTGGTAAGACAATTAAAGCCCTTCGATCGTATTGAGGTATCGAATACTTGAGTCAAGAATTCGATGATCATCTTAGGAGTTGTGGAATTGTTTCACAACTTACTCCTCCCGGAACACCTCAGCATAACGGAGTGTTCGAGAGGAGTAATCGAACTTTATTAGATATGGTTCGATCCATGATGAGTCGAACAGAGCTTCCATTATCATTTTGGGGCCACGCCTTAGAAACATCAGCATTCGCCCTTAACCGTGTTCCATCTAAAGCAGTTGAAAAGACACCATTTGAGAAATGGACTGGTAAGAGACCAAACTTGTCTTTTCTAAAGATCTAGGGTTGCGAAGCATTCGTAAGGTGCCAATTGTTTGACAAACTGGCAGCCAGATCTGAAAGATGTTTATTTGTTGGATATCCTAAGGAAACTAAAGGATATTACTTTTATAAGCCCGCAGAGAACAAAGTGTTTGTTGCTCGAAATGCTGTGTTCTTTAAAAGGGAATTTATTTCCAAAAGAGATAGTTGGAGAAGATTAATTCTCGAGGAAACTCGAGGACCAGAATAAGACATCGCTTCACCGATGGAAACCGAACAGACTCAACAATCAGTCGAAGAGCTCGTTCAAAGTACACAAGTCCCTCACAGATCTGATAGGATGCGACATGAGCCTGAGGGATATGGTTATCTCGTAACAGAGGATGATGATGCATAGCTCATAAATGATGAGCCTAGTAGCTATACAGAAGCTGCTTCAGGACCAGAGTCCGAGGAATGGCTAAAATCCATGAAGTCAGAGATGCAATCTATGTATGACAATCAAGTTTGGAACTTGATAGATCCACCTGAGGGTGTTAAAACCATTGGGTGCAAATAGGTATACAAAAAGAAGAAAGACATGGACGATAATCTGCAAGCCTATAAAGCTAGACTAGTGGCAAAAGGTTATAGATAGATTCATGGTGTTGACTATGATGAGACTTTTTCGCCAGCAGTCATGCTTAAATCAATTAGAATTTTATTTGCCATTGCTACATACTATGATTATGAGATATGGCAAATGGATGTCAAAACAGCTTTCCTTACTGGAAACTTACTCGAGGATGTGTACATGACACAACCTGGGGGTTTTGTTCATCCAGAAAATTCTAAAAAGGTTTGCAAGCTTCAAAGATCCATTTATAGGTTGAAGCAGGCTTCTCGGAGCTGGAATCTTCGCTTTGATGAAACTGTCAAAAAGTTTGGGTTTAATCAAAATAAAGATGAACCATATGTGTACAAGAAGGTTAGTGGGAGTATAGTTCTTTTCTTAGTCTTATATGTAGACATACTACTCATTGGAAATGACATACCTAACAGGTAAATGTCATATGTGGTTATTGGCAAATGAGATCATAAGTCTTTGGCCAAAGCATTGGAGATAGTTATATTGGATACACGAGAGATCGGTGATCGCAATTTGTATTAACTCAAACATAGCATCAAGTATGGATGGGGTTTGACTGATCGTGACCCTATAACTTGATCGGGACATTAGAAAGAAGGGTTTATACGTTTACTGGTATTCATGACAGAATGGTTCTTGAATGATCCCTATCATTCGTTCTCAGTAAGGTTACAGTACAGGCCGCAGGACTATGTAGGTGGTGCTATAATGCTTTGGTTCTTCCCATTGCTTACTGGGACGGACCTACCGAGTCGCACATTGGATCTCTTATTGTGTATTTAAGACATTAGATGTCTCCTTTAATTTATTGGATAAATTAAATCGGTCTAGTGAATTAAATAAATTACTGGGTAATAAATTTAACTTGTGAATTATTATTTCTTGGAGAAATAATATTTTGATATAATTGATTAATTAGATTAATCAACTGTATTAATTTTATTTTAGATGAACCAAGATGTATCAGTCGGACTGGATATACGACGGCCCGTTTCATGGACCAAAACGAACCAAATCCTTCTCATCATGGTGTAGTCCGCCCCCCCTCATGTGCACCTTCCTTGATGGTGCTTTTTGTCCCCTCATTGTTGGTGATGAGTTGTTTCCATATGGAGAGGACAAAATGGTGTGGTAAGATGAGATCTTATCATAATACACCATGAGGTGGGCACCATGGAGGTAAATGTAGACTTTGTTATAAAACAAAGTCATCCCCTCCATCTTGATAAGAAAGATCGGCCAACACATAGAGAGGGAGAGAGTTCATTTTTGTACAGAGTTCTTACACTCTTAGAGAGAGAAAGAAAATCAAGAACAAAAATATATCACTTAGAGTGATCACATATTTGAGAGAGCATTTTCATGCAAGTCGATACCAATAAAATCCAGGTGAAAGTCACTGGACAGCAGTGAAAACCATCCCAAAGTACTTAAGAAGAACTAAAGATGCGTTCCATATATATGGAGGTGTGGGAAACGAGCTGGCTGTAAATAGTTACATTGATGCAAGTTTCAAAACCGATGGAGAGGATTTAAGATCGCAGATGGTTTTGTGTTTTATTTAAAGTGAAGATGCTGTGGGTTGGAAATGTTCCAAGTAAACATGCTCATAGATTCTATAACTTAAGACTGAGTGCCTGGCGGCATCGGATGCAGCCAAGGAGAATATGTGGAACCTTTTATGTCCTATAAGTCTTTACTGCGACAATCGTGGTGCTATTGCGTGAGCTAAAGAGTCATGAACCAATCATAATTTCAAATATATACTCAGAAAATATCACCTAGTTAGAGAGATCGTCAGACGAGGAGATATTGCAATATGCAAAGTAGCAACGGAAGAGAATGTTGCAGATCTACTTACCAAGCCTCTCTCACAAGGAAAGCATGTTGATCATGCTAGAGCGATAGGACTAAAAGTCATTTATGAATGGTCCTAGTGCAAGTGGGAGATTGTTGGGAATAGTGCCCTAGGACATTCGACGTGCCTAGATTTGTAATTGTCACATTTAAATAAAGTTATTTGGTATCATTTATTTCTCGTTATTTATTATAATGTGTGCATGTTTTAATATTATAATAATTGAATAATAGTTATTCACGAATAATGAGATTATTCAAATGTCCCTGGTATAATCGCGTTGAGTAGAGACTCAAGTGATTAATATACTAGTATAAGTTTGATTGATAATCATCGGATGATTATGCGTATGGTACGGATCAATCTTATGGGTATTGGTTGGAGAATTAATACTGGGCAGACCCGCATTGAGATCACTGCATGGAAATGTCATAAGTGAATCTCAATATAACAGTATGTCAATAAATACTTGAACCTGAGATTATCATAGAGTCCAACATGATAACTGCTATGCCTTGACGTAATCCAACGTCATCTGAAACATGGTGATCATAAAGGTTAGCGATCGGGATTAGTTGGAGTTATGTAGAGGGCAATGAATAATCAAGATCGGGATTTGTCTCTCTCTTTAGTGAGAGAGATATCTGTTGGGCCCCTTGATAAGTAGGAATGAAGGAAATACATGGCCGTGCTCAAATGAAGAGTAATTTGATTCAACCAGTCTACTTAAGATCGAGAAAGCATTTGAACATAAATAAGTATGACAGACTCCATGACTTAGTTCAAATATGATATCGCGTGACAAATGGATTTGACACGTTAAAAGGTTTAATGGACTATTAACTATTTGGGTAATCATAATGTCTTGCTAGAGGCCGCTTATGATTTATTATTTAATAAGGTATTAAATAATTGCCAACATAATATAAGCCTTTTGGATAGCACGTACGACAATTATAGACAAGTAGGAATAAATATCAACTGGGAATAATAAATATAATATTGGATATTATATTTATGAGGAGATTAAATAATAAGTAATATATATAATATTGGATATTATATATATTGTATTATTTAATAACATGAGGGGTGTTGCGAATTTCGTTTAACGCAAGTGCACGTTATCGTAGACAAGTAATAAAATGATGAGTCAGATATCGTTCCCACGAGGACTGAATTACTAACTACCGATTTATTCGTATTCTAATTTTATCTGAACTGTCGAAATTTTAGGTGCAAGAAATAATTAAGGAAAATTACTAAAAAACAAAGAAATAATAGAATCAATTATTCAAAGGAAGAAGATCAAATATGGAATCAATCTAGGATTCTGAATCCACCTCGGTTTATCCGAATTCACTATCGATTATCTGAATTTAATGATTTCCCAATTTATTGAAGGCGAAGGTTACTAAAGTACTCTATCACCTCTCCCGAGGTCAATAGATTTTTCTAAAGGTGAATAACGCACTCTATCCCTAGGTGAATTAATTCGACAATAGGCAAAAGACACAGAATCTTCAAAACGCCACGTAGTTCCTATGAGTATATTCCTATCTCACAAGATAAAACGGTCTTCACCAATATATTCTCACCAACTCTCCTCTCCCGATTCAAGTTAAGTAATTAAAACAATCCAATTATAGGCCACACAATTGAAAACATTAAAAACAATTGGGAAAACTCAACAGAAAAGGGAATTATATAGATAATCAAACGCAAATTCGTCAAAACCTTGGTTTCATCAAAATCCTAGAACAGGGTTTTAGCCTGACATGCTAAAGAATAAAAATACAGAAATAATTAAAGAAAGCATTGATATCAAACGCAGATGAAGAGCTCGGATTCCTTCGTTCTTCTGCTTCCGCTCTCTGCTTCTTGATGTCTTCTGCTTTCCTTCTTTGATGATCGATCCTCCAATGATAATCCCCCCAGATAATCCTCCCTCAATTATGACCTTAAACCTTTATTTATAACTCCTAGCAGCCTCCAAAACACGTCCGTGTGATTAGGTCAAGAACCGGCTTCAAAACGGCCCAAAACCGCGCAGAACACACCAAAACCGCCCCGTGGGCCGCGGCTCACTTAATCTGTGCCGCGGCTCACGGTGTTCAGCGCCTAATACCGGGGCATCTATTTTCCTCCTGGGTGTGCTTGGCGCTCCTGGACATCTTCATGTGCCGCGGCTCAGTCTCCTTGTGCCGCGGCCCCAGGCGAAAAGTTTCCGTTTTCACCCATTTTTTCATCGTTCGAGCTTCCGGACTCCAATTTCCTGCCAAACATAAAAGAATAGTGCATTAAAGGCTCATTTATGCAGGTTTAGACATAAAATGGGTAAAGAATAATGATAAATAGGTGTATAAAAATACGCCTAACAAATACCCCAAAACTTGAGCCTTTGCTTGTCCTCAAGCAAAAATAATCAAATTCAAACAAAAGAATAACGTGAATGATCGTGCAACTCATAGTGCTCAACCTAATCAATACTATCCTGAAAATCTCAAAGAATAATACAAGTATCGTAATAGTGAGCCACGTTCAGGACATTGATTCCACAAAGTAACAAATTTCAGTCCTAATCGACTGTTCATGAAGAAAATCAAGCTCAAAGATTAACAAGCGTGAGTTTAACCGACCGCCAATATGAAGGGTTAAAATATACGAGCCAACTCGCCCAGTCCCTCAGTCTAGTGGCAAAAATTTCAAGAGTTTCATCATCAAAAATAACCCTCAGATAGTATTCCCTTATATATGATCAATAAGATGATTCGAGTTAACCACTAGGTTCGGATCTCGGGATGTTTCATCGGGATAATCCTAGGGTGGAATTCCATTCTCATGTGTTGGGGAACCGTTTGACGTAAAATACACTCATGGGGCACATGGATGCTTCTAGTTACTAAGTTCCCTTCCACAGCGGAGAAACAACTCGAAAAGCTATTCCCGCATGTCCGAATCAAGGTCGCTGTTTTACGCGAGAGTAAACAACGGGTCACGCGAATACCCCCGGTTACTAGGCTCCCCATAATCGGCACATGCGAAATCTCTAAACCACTAGTCTAATCAGGGTTGTCGTTTTACGCGAGAGTAAACAACGGGTCACGTGAATACTCCCGGTTACTAGATTTCCCATCATAGAACAAATAATATCTCGACTTTTTGGAAAAAATTGTCCGATTCTAAACTCATTTTAAGTGCCCACACGACTTATGTTACTGGACGACTAGCTAACAGAAAAATGTAACCAAACGTATAGGCGGCGATTTGAAAACACGTATGTCTCCTTTCTTATCTGCTAAGATTTCTACAAAAGCGAAAAAATTTTCGGACCTAAATGAATACTCAACAGAAACAGATATCGCTGACTACAACTCGACTGAAACTCAGCCATTTTTTCAGAGAGAAATCAGTATCGTAACATCAATTTTACACAAAAAAAAGCACGAAAAATTCACGAATGCAATTAAAAACACGACAAGCAAGGCTAGCAACAACAAAAATAATGAAAAATAATGAAAAGTGCAACGAATAAGTAAAGCAACAGAAAGTAAACCCCCCCAAAATTAGGACGTACATTGACCTCAATGGACAAAAAGAATAATATGCAATATAAGAAAAAGGTCAAGTACTCCCCTACAGTCTGCTCACGAACTGGTGCCGGCGTCGTCCAGCGAGGAGGGTGGCGTGGCTGGGCGAACGGGTGGAATGAATGGCCCGTCCGGGTGCATAATGTGGGCCGTCCATGCAGCAAGGTGCTCCTGGTGGTAAGCATCTCTCGCTGCCAGGCGCCTCGTCTCATGTCGGTTAGCCCGGCGGGCCTGCTCTCTCATCTCATCTCGGACGGCAGCAATGATGCTCTCTCTCTCCGTCCGCCTCTCCTCTCTCAGGGCAGCCAAAAGGCTCTCTCTCTCCTCATCTCCACTCTCTCTCTCATCTCCTCTCTCAACCCGTCGAACATCGCCTGCAAGTGCTCTCTGTCGGGCAGCGGGCTGGACTCCATCTGCCCCTGCGTCAGAAGAAAAGGCTCGGGGGACTGCTCGTGTGCCTCATCAAGTAGAAATACTCACCCCCGAGCATGTGCCGGTGCTCCTCCCCACTGATCGAAGTGCGAAATGATGCGATGATCAATCGTACCCTGGGGGGCTAACATCGGCTCGTCATCCGACCACGTCATCCCCGACTGCCGGCATAGAGCGCAGATGAGCGAGGGGTGCTTCAGCCCCATCTTGGCCCCTCCCTAAATGCATAGAAGAATAGATCGGACCAGGAGAGGAGCCACATCGAATCGCAGCCCGGAAGTGATAGCATATAATGTACGGGCTCGAGAGAGTAAAACAGATCGGATCTGTGAGGTGGGATCAACACGAGCGCAGATGAAATACAACCAGGCTCGCCCGAGCCGACTGAGGCGCGAGCTCTTAAAGTAGAAAGCCGACGAACCCGGAGTGCACATCTCCCAGACAGAGCCGGGTTGAGTGAGTGTCTCGAGCAGGGCCTCCCTCGTGAGGCCACTCATAGCTCGCGTATAAGCCGTCTCATCCACCACAGGCAGCTCGAATAATCTCCGTATGGCAGCCACCAAAAAATCTACTATAATGCCTCGGACGACGACCTGCGTCCGAGTGTCTGACTGCGGTATCATATGCCCCACCCGAATGTGCTTCAACAGAGCGCTCGCATAAAACTTCTGTACAATGGAGATCACCGCCAGCTCGGGAGGTGCAGCAAAACGGGCCCACCCCATCTCATCTATCATCATCAGAAGCTCCCCGTCCTGGGGGGCTGGGGTGAATCCCCTCTCCGGGACCAGAGGTCGATGGCAGATCTTTTCATTGAAGATTTTATGAATCTCCGGGTCGGAGAATTGGTGCGCCTCCAACTTGGCTCGGCTCTGTGAAGTTTCCCCTCGTGTGGGGGACGATCGAATCCTGGCCCTTGTGCTAACCTTTCTCTTTCTAGCCATAGCGAGTCCTGAAACGATAAACACCGGAGTTTACTTACTTACGCAATAAGGAGAACAACACTTCTCGGCTAAGGATATGCAAAACGTGAATCAAGAATTTAACGAGCTTGCACCGTTGTGAAGGAAAATTAAAATTGAGCATTTCACGGTTAAAATTAACGTAAGGGTTGGGGTCACTGAAAATCCAGAAACGAATTCGTTGCACATAGTTTCAAAACATTGTCTTAACAAAGAAAAATTTTCATTCAAGCATTTCATCAAACACCTTGTGTGCATAATTTTAATTGAGGAACAAACATTGTAATAGCTTGTTTTAATCCCCAAAAATAACATCCTCAATCGATTATCATGACAAACATAATCAATTCATTCATAATTTAAAGATAATCATCAATAATCAATCAAAAACATCATATTCCCAACTCAACCTTTGATAGGACTTTGAAAAACAACAACATAATCAATATTGAATGAAGAACAACATCTCATTTCGTAATTCATGAAGCAATTAATACAAAGGATTGAGAATTACCTTGATTAGATTTGAGGGATGAAAGAAGAAGAAGGGGAGAAGGGTATCGGCCGATCGCTGTGCAAATAAAAGGTGGAAGTATACCTGGGGTGCCGGTTGATCTGTGTTAAAAAGGATACCTGGGCTGTTTAACTTCCGAACGAGGGCCGTGGCACAGCTTAAGTGAGCCGCGACCTAGAGTACAGTCTGTTCAGACTCCTTTGTTCCATCGCCATGTGCCGCGGCTCAGCATACGGGTGCCGCGGCTCAGAGTGTTAGTGTGCCGCGGCTCAGCACATATGTGCCGCGGCACAGAGTACAGGAATTTTAGCACTCTTTTCGACTTGTGTGTGCCGCGGCTCATTTTTCTTGTGCCACGGCCCAATGGTGAATTTTCCCCTGGGATAATTCCTGCACAAAATTTTCAAAAGAAAACATCTAGAGCGTGAGAGATAAGCATATCCAAGCTAAAATGACGAAAAAATAAAGATCCAAAAATGCAAGAAAACACTGAAACATAAAAAATCTACACTAATACTCGGGTTGCCTCCCGAGAAGCGCTAAGTTTATAGTCTTCAGCCGGACTTATTGAAAATCAGTTTGCTTTTCTCAAAGACCATTTGAACTCCGCCCCGTCCATCGAACCATTAATATGTGTTTTAAAATTTTGACCATTGGTCTTTAACAATCGATTTTCGGTTTGGACACCAAATGTTCTTTGCAAAAAGATTTTAACGAAAACAACTTTCCGAAGCACCCATTTTGCAAATGACTTGGCGCCCGCTTGACATCCGGCTTAATTTTCAACTCCACGGGCGAACTTAAGACAGAATGAGGATTTTCCGTTTGTGGATGAACGGATGTTGAAGATGACATATTCAAATGCCTAAGGTATGCGACTTGCTCTTCATGCTTATTAGGCGTCGGGGCAGCTGGAACGGATTCTGAATTTTTCGACCGATAATTCTTCCGGTGTGTGTCCTTCGCAGAGGTATCTACACTTTCAATTTGCGAACTCTTCTCAACACTACTTGGACATGGAAATGATTTAAATACTTGGAAAGTGACCTGCTCATCTTGAACCCGCAGACTGAGTCTCCATTTTTCCACGTCTATGAGAGTTCGGCCGGTAGCTAAGAATGGTCTTCCCAAAATAATTGGGATGTCTTGATCCTCCTCCATATCGAGCACAATGAAATCAGCTGGAAAGATGAACTTATCTACCTTTAATAAGACATCCTCTATTACTCCCTCGGATATTTAATCAATCTATCGGCTATATGCAGCGAGATTGTCGTCAGCTTTGCTTCCCCAATGTTTAGCTTCTTAAATATGGAAAGTGGCATCAGATTAATGCTGGCCCCGAGATCGCACAACGCCTTATCAAAAGAGAGGTTTCCTATGGTGCACAGTATATTGAAGCTTCCCGGATCCGTTAATTTTGGCGGAAGCTTTTTCTGAAGAATAGCGCTGCACTCCTCCGTCAATGCGACTGTCTCATACTCCTCGAGCTTTCTTTTGTTTGACAAGATTTCTTTCATGAATTTCACGTAACTCGGCATTTGATCCAAGGCGTCGGCAAATGGAATGTTGATATGCAGTTTCTTGAAGACGTCGAGAAACTTAGAGAATTGCTTGTCCACCTTTTTCTGTTGTAATCGCTGCGGAAACGGGATGTGTGGCACATATGCCTTCGGATTATCCGGAAACAGTATCGAGGGTCTAGACATTTGTGATTCCTCAGTCGCTGAATTTTTCTTCTCCTCATCCTCACTTCTCTTTTTGTTCTGCCTGGGCAGCTCACCCAATTCTTTCCCACTTCTCAACCCAATGGCATTGACACTCTCTCTGGGATTTGTTTCGGTCGTACTTGGCAAGGTACCTTCCGAGCGGGCTGTTAATACATTAGCA
The DNA here is from genome assembly GCA_033398695.1 of Orobanche coerulescens. Taxonomy (NCBI): domain Eukaryota; kingdom Viridiplantae; phylum Streptophyta; class Magnoliopsida; order Lamiales; family Orobanchaceae; genus Orobanche; species Orobanche coerulescens. Next base: position 96,301,052 of record CM065804.1, on the reverse strand, counting down.
ATCTGGCCCAGTTGGACTTCCAAGTTGCGTATAGAAGCGGATTGGTTTTGCAAGGTCGCTTCCGTACGGGCCATGAACTGACTCGTGTTCGCTGCCAATTTCGCCATTGCTTCTTCTAGAGAGATTTTTGGAGCGGGATAAGGTTGCTGTTGGTGTTGAGCAAACTGAGGCTGGTTCGAGCTTTGTCCGTTTCTCCATGAGAAGTTAGGATGATTTCGCCATCCCGGATTATAAGTGTTGGAGTACGGATTATTTTGCCGGTTCCCGTTCCCCACGAACTGAGCTTGTTCCATCGAAGGTTGCTCGAAAGGGTTTCCGACTTGGCATTCTGCGCTAGGATGAGATCCATTACACCAATTGCACGATTCAATGGTAACGGGGGAAGGAGCATGTGAAAAGGCTTGAATTTGCTGCGTCAAGGCGGCGACTTGAGCTGATAATGTAGAGATCGGATCATTATTAGAGATTTCCATTACTCGTTTCAGGTTTACTCATTCGGATCGCCATTGATAAGCATTCGCAGCCATAGCTTCCAATAGAGAGTGGGATTCGGCCATTGTTTTTCCCATTAAGGCACCCCCAGCGGCTGCATCAACGAGAGTGCGTGTGGAGGCACTCAATCCGTTGTAAAATGTTTGAATTTGGAGCAAATCCGGTAAGCCGTGATGCGGGCATCTCCTCAGTAAATCCTTGTATCGCTCCCAAGCTTCATGAAGCGACCCCATATCGAATTGCCCGAAGGTAGTAATTTCGTTCCTCGGTCTCGCCGTCTTTGATGGTGGGAAGAATTTAGCCAGGAAGGCTTGCGCTAATTCCGCCCATGTCGTGATAGAGCCCGGTGGTAAAGAGTTCAACCAAAATTTGGCTTTGTCCCTCAAAGAGAAAGGGAAAAGCCGCAGACGAATAGAATCATCGGTGACACCGTTGTTCATGAAGGTGTCACAAATCTCGAGAAAAGACGCGATGTGTGCGTTGGGGTCATCATTCGGCAATCCACAAAACTGGCTTGCTTGCACCATCTGAATAATCGCAGGCTTGATTTCGAAATTGTTCGCCTGGATGGTTGGATGCCGAATTCTCGAAAAGTTCGCATTTATTTGCGGCATAGCATAATCGCGGAGTGCTAATGCCGGTTGAACTTGCTGCACAAGATTATCTCCTCCGTGATTTTCGGTATTTTCGGCCATGGTCACTTTTGCTGGTAACTCTCTTTTCTCCTTCTTGCTTATTCGAAGAGTGCGCTCGAGTTCGGTATCCAAAGGTAGTAGGCCTTCGTTACCGAATTTTCTCATGCACTAATCGGAAACTCCTGAAAGGAAAAACAAATAAATAAAATTACACAAAAACAATAAAAAATGTTCAAACTAAGACTAGAAATACTGAAATCGATATTAGTAGAATAATCAATCCCCGACAACGGCGCTAAAAACTTGTTGCGAATTTCGTTTAACACAAGTGCACGTTATCGTAGACAAGTAATAAAATGATGAGTCAGATATCGTTCCCACGAGGACTGAATTACTAACTACCGATTTATTCGTATTCTAATTTTATCTGAACTATCGAAATTTTAGGTGCAAGAAATAATTAAGGAAAATTACTAAAAAACAAAGAAATAATAGAATCAATTATTCAAAGGAAGAAGATCAAATATGGAATCAATCTAGGATTCTGAATCCACCTCGGTTTATCCGAATTTACTATCGATTATCTGAATTTAATGATTTCCCAATTTATTGAAGGCGAAGGTTACTAAAGTACTCTATCGCCTCTCCCGAGGTCAATAGATTTTTCTAAAGGCGAATAACGCACTCTATCCCTAGGTGAATTAATTCGACAATAGGCAAAAGGCACAGAATCTTCAAAAGGCCACGTAGTTCCTATGAGTATATTCCTATCTCACAAGATAAAACGGTCTTCACCAATATATCCTCACCAACTCTCCTCTCCCGATTCGAGTTAAGTAATTAAAACAATCCAATTATACGCCATACAATTGAAAGCATTAAAAATAATTGGGAAAACTCAACAGAAAAAGGGAATTATATAGATAATCAAACGCAAATTCGTCAAAACCTTGGTTTCATCAAAATCCTAGAACAGGGTTTTAGCCTGACATGCTAAAGAATAAAAATACAGAAATAATTAAAGAAAGCATTGATATCAACCGCAGATGAAGAGCTTGGATTCCTTCGTTCTTCTGCTTCCGGTCTCTGCTTCTTGATGTCTTCTGCTTCTCTTCTTTGATGATCGATCCTCCAATGATAATCCCCCCAGATAATCCTCCCTCAATTATGACCTTAAACCCTTATTTATAACTCCCAGCAGCCTCCAAAACGCGTCCATGTGATTAGGTCGAGAACCGGCTTCAAAACGGCCCAAAACCGCGCAGAACACACCAAAACCGCCCCGTGGGCCGCGGCTCACTTAATCTGTGCCGCGGCTCACGGTGTTCAGCGCCTAATACCTGGGCATCTATTTTCCTCCTGGGCCGAGGCTCAGCATCCTTGTGTCGCGGCTCAGGGTATAGTGTGCTCGGCGCTCCTGGACATCTTCATGTGCCGCGGCTCAGTCTCCTTGTGCCGCGGCCCCAGGCCAAAAGTTGCCGTTTTCGCCCATTTTTTCATCGTTCGAGCTTCCGGACTCCAATTTCTTGCCAAACATAAAAGAATAGTGCATTAAAGGCTCATTTATGCAGGTTTAGACATAAAATGTGTAAAGAATAATGATAAATAGGCGTATAAAAATACGCCTAACAAGGGGTATCTAAGCAAATACTAGATTCTTGAATCTAGGGTTACTTAGTATAAATAAGGAATCTATGATAAGGAGTTGTCATAAGAAGACCTACACCTCAAGAAAATCGCCCCCCTCTCAAGAAGAAAGAAAAATCGGCCTACACCTCATACTGTAGGAAAAACAAAGTCGGTCATCTAGTCTTCTTCCCTTAGGTGATCTTGATCAATAGTACAATCCTTCTAGTAAGGAATTTGTGTTGTACTATTTATCAATATTATTCGTAAGGATCTATCGATCCGGTTTGTGGAATTATTCGTGTGTGGATTACCCAAAGAGGAAGGAGATATTCATCTGCTTCTAGTCCGGATCTAGATCTGTTCGTCGGACTAAGATAATTCGATTAACCCATTAATCAAACAATTAAATTACTGCATGAGATCCTAAATTGGGTTTTTCATATTTATTCTTACGCTGCATTTTTACTACTGTTTTATGTATTCGATGTAGGGGTGGCCCATGAACCGAACGTTCGCGAACTGTTCGTGAAAAAGCTCGGTCAACGGTCAGTTCGAGTTCGGTTTGACCGAACCGAACATGTTCGCGAACATGTTCGAGTATTTTCGAACCGAACATCAAATATTTTGATCGGGTGTTCGCGAACTGTTCACGAACATTAATATATATATATATATATATATATATAATATGGCACGAACAGAAACAATTGAACACAAACGAACCCAACGAACGAACATGACAATTGAACACAAATGAACAAAGCGTATGAACAGAACAATTGAACACAAACGAACCGAACACGAACAATAAAAAATATGTCGAACCGAACTCGAACACTAATTTGTAATGTTCGTCGAACACGAACACGAACCGAACACTTCACGAACCGAACGAATGAATGGTCAATAACACCAAAAGCTTAGTTCGTTCGGTTCGTGTCCACCCCTAATTCGATGCATGAAAAACCCAATAGTGGTATCGGAGCCAACTTGCAAGTAATTTAATTATTTATGTAGAACATGTTTATGTGTAAATTATATTCTTGGTTATGTTTATAAAATAGAGATTTTATAGAACAATTTTTACGATTTAATTTGATTAAATCGGATTGTCTAAAATCAATTTTTTGGACTGCTTTTGCGTTTTTCTGTCCAGAACTGTTCTGGAACAGAACTGCCGGGTCGCCGGATCGGGTTGGGTCCGGGTAGGGTCGGGATCCGCGGGCTGTAAAAATGTCAGCAAAATGTTTGCTGAACACGGGACTCGATCCTATGTGTATCGGATACCGCTGGCCAACTTACCGTCTGGTCTGACTGCTTGTTTGTTGAATTGTACACGGATCTTTTATAAAGGTATCAAATCAGTTTTAAAATCTGAAATAAAATAATTTTTGTGAGATTCGGGATTCGATCCCACGTCACTTCCCATGAGTCGTTCAAGTTACCATCTCGGTTGGGACCTGTTTTGGTAGTTTTCACTATTATAGAAATTAAAATCCGTCTGACAGTCAGACTATAAATAAAAACTGAGTCATCAAATGAACAATCCTGGACTATAGCCGACATGGCTGGCTGTGCGCTCTGCCCACGGATCCGCACGGGTTCAAAACCCGACGGTAGCAGTTGCAACATTTTGCAACTGTTATTGCCAACTTTTCTTTTATTATAAAACACGCTTATAAGAAATGAACCATGCTTTATTTGATAATTATTTAGTATGTATGTGGTGTATGGCATGACTATTAATTGACCAATGTGATTGGATACTTTATTTCCTTATGGGTTGGTTTTACGGCCTGCGTGTTGTTTAATTATATTTGGTTCTACGGCTTACGAGTCATCTATTTAAATTATTTAATTATTTTATGGCCCGCGTGTCGTTTGCACCTCTTGTAATTTAATTACTAGTGTAGTATTAGAATTCATTAATGTAATGAAGACAAGAAGAACAAGAAGGACAGAATCGAGAGGCCAATTGATCGCGTATGACGTTCCAAGGAGTTGGGAAGATCAATGAAGACCAATTGCAACATTTTAGATTGACCCTTGTGGTTTTCATGTTGGATCATGGAAATCATGTTAGGAATTATGGTCATGCTATACAGGGTCCTATGCTTTTAATTGTCATGTGATGTGATGTATGTTTAAATTTATGCATGTATATGATGCTATGTATATTTAGATGTATGTTAGCAAACATAGATTAACATAGGATAAAAATCCCTCGTTAAATTTTTTTAAATGCCGTTCATTTGAAAAACACCTATCAAGACTTCGATCATCTTGAGTGGGTCATGCCAAAGTCGGGCGCTCAGATTATCTTAGTAAGGTACGATGGGTAATGGTGATACCTATGTATTTTAATGAACTAAGAATTCAAAAGAGTTTTGAACCTTAAGGCATAAGATGGGATTATAACATGCTTGGGCATAAGATGCCAAATCCCATGAATATAATATAAGAGTTACATATGATGTAATCGATAAAGAGTTATCCACCTAAAGTAGCTCAATTCTAGGCGTCATGCCAAAGTTGAGTTTAGGATTGTGTGAAATGGGATCTTAGCCCACTAAAATTACAAATGTTGTAAAATTGAGGGTATTTTGTTTTAGTGGGAGTATTTTTCGAGAAATAAAATAATATGACTAAATACTTTGCATATTAAATTTTATAGATAATTTAGAATGTCATCAAACAACACGTCCACCATTTCACTGCGGTCAGTCCTTGAGAAGGACAAGCTCAAAGAAAACGGCAGCAACTATTTGGATTGGATCCGAAGCTTGAGAATAGTTCTCAAGCAAGAAACAAAGTTGTATGTTCTTGAGGAAGAAATTCCCGATGTGCCTGCTGACAATGCTAACAAAGCAATAAAAGACAAATGAAAGAAACATTGTGATGATTCTATTGATGTCAGTTGTCTTATGTTGGCTACCATTTGTCCAGAACCTCAGAAGAATATGGAGGAAATGGAAGCTTATGAGCTAAATTCTCACCTCAAGGAAACTTTCTCGAAGCATGCTAGACAAGAGAGGTATGAGATCTTTCAAGCCTTATATGCTTGCAAGATGGTTGAGGGGACATCTGTCAGTGCTCATGTACTCAATATGAAAGGATATATTGATCATCTTGAGAGGCTTGGTTTCCACTTTCTAAGGAGCACTCCACGGATGTGATCCTAAAATCATTGCCCGATAGTTTTGGTCAGTTCATTATGAACTATAATATGAATGAGATGGAGAAGTCCATTGCCGAGCTGCATGGGATGCTTAAAACGGCTGAGAAGAATATTAAGAAGAAACCAAGCCACGTGCTGATGGTCAGCAAAGGGAAGTCCTTTAAGAACAAAGGCAAGGGAAAGGGTAAGGCAAATGTTGCTAAATCTAAAGACTCTACTAAGCCAGTTTTCAAGGCTAAAGCTCCCAAAGATGGAAATTTCCATCATTGTAATAAACCAGGACATTGGAAAAGAAATTGCAAGGTTTACTTGGAAGAGCTAAAACGTACCAAGTGTAGTGAGACTACCACAGGTATATTTGTTATAGAAGTTAACTTATATACTTCTAACTTCTGGGTATTGGATACTGGATGTGGATCTCACATTTATATAAATGTGCAGGGGTTGAGAAGCAGTAGAGAGCTGAAGAAAGGGAAAGTGGATCTAAGAGTCGGCAATGGAGCAAAAGTTGCTGCAGTAGCCGTAGGAACTTATGATCTAGTTTTACCCAATGTGCTTTTGTTAGTTTTGAACAATTGCTATTATGTTCCTGCTATGAATAGGAATATTATTTTAGTTTCTACATTAGATTGTGAAGGTTACAATTTTCTTATTAATAATAAGATTATTCGTATTTTGTTTGATGACTTGATTTATGGTACTGCAAAGTTATATACTGGCCTTTACAATATTGATCTAGATGAGTCCGACACTTTGGAAGTTTATAACATTGCATTCAAGAAACTTAATCTCAATGATTCTAATCCGACTTACTTATAGCATTGTCGACTTGGTCACATAAACGAGAAACACATTTCAAAGCTCCATAATGATGGACTTTTAGACCCTTTTGACTATGAATCATATGGGACATGCGAATCTTGTTTATTGGGCAAGATGACGAAGAATCTTTTCACCAGTCATGGAGAAAGGTCTAGTGATCTACTATTAAGCCTAATACATAATGATGTATGCGTACCTCTTAGCACTCATGCAAGGCGGATACCAACACTTCATTACATTTATCGATGATTTTAGCCGATATGGATATGTTTATCTTATGAAGTATAAACATGAATCTTTTGAAATGCTCAAAATATTCTAGAATGAAGTACACAATCAACTTGGCAAGACAATTAAAGCCCTTCAATCGGATTGAGGTGTCCAATACTTGAGCCAAGAATTCGATGATCATCTTAGGAGTTGTGGAATTGTTTCACAACTTACTCCTCCCGGAACACCGCAGCATAACGGAGTGTTCGAGAGGAGGAATCGAACCTTATTAGATATGGTTCGATCCATGATGAGTCGAACAGAGCTTCCATTATCATTTTGGGGCCATGCCTTAGAAACATCAGCATTCGACCTTAACCATGTTCCATTTAAAGCAGTTGAAAAGACACCATTTGAGAAATGGACTGGTAAGAGACCAAACTTGTCTTTTCTAAAGATATGGGGTTGCGAAGCATTCGTAAGGCACTAAGTGTTTGGCAATCTGGCAGCCAGATCTGAAAGATGTTTATTTGTGGGATATCCTAAGGAAACTAAAGGATATTACTTTTATAAGCCCGCAGAGAACAAAGTGTTTGTTGCTCGAAATGCTGTATTCTTTAAAAGGGATTTTATTTCCAAAAGAGATGGTGTGAGAAGAGTAATTCTTGAGGAAACTCGAGAACCAGAATAAAACATCGCTTCACCGATAAAAACCAAACAGACTCAACAATCAGTTGAAGAGCCCATTCAAAGTACACAAGTCCCTCACAGATCTGATAGGATGCGACATGAACCTGAGAGATATGGTTATCTCGTAACAGAGGATGATGATGCATAGCTCATAGATGATGAGCCTAGTAGCTATACAGAAGCTGCTTCAGGACCAGAGTCCGAGGAATGGCTAAAAGCCATGAAGTCAGAGATGCAATCCATGTATGACAATCAAGTTTGGACCTTGATAGATCCACCTGAGGGTGTTAAAACCATTGGGTGCAAATAGGTATACAAAAAGAAGAAAGATATGGACGATAATCTGCAAGCCTATAAAGCTAGTCAAGTGGCAAAAGGTTATAGATAGATTCATGGTGTTGACTATGATGAGACTTTTTCGCCAGTAGTCATGCTTAAATCAATTAAAATTTTATTTGCCATTGCTACATACTATGATTATGAGATATGGCAAATGGATGTCAAAACAGCTTTCCTTACTGGAAACTTACTCGAGGATGTGTACATGACACAACCTGGGGGTTTTGTTCATCCAAAAAATTCTAAAAAAGTTTGCAAGCTTCAAAGATCCATTTATGGGTTGAAGCAGGCTTCTCGGAGCTGGAATCTTCGCTTTGATGAAACTGTTAAAAAGTTTGGGTTTAATCAAAATGAAGATGAACCATATGTGTACAAGAAGGTTAGTGGGAGCATAGTTCTTTTCTTAGTCTTATATGTAGACATACTACTCATTGGAAACGACATACCTAATAGGTAAATGTCCTATGTGGTTATTGGCAAATGAGATCATAAGTCTTTGGCGAAAGCATTGGAGATAGTTATTGGATACACGAGAGCTCGGTGATCTCAATTTGTATTAACTCAAACATAGCATCAAGTATGGATGGGGTTTGACTGATCGTGACCCTATAACTTGATCGGGACATTAGAAAGAAGGGTTTATACGTTTACTGGTATTCATGACAGAATGGTTCTTGAATGATCCCTATTATTCGTTCTCAGTAATGTTACAGTATAGGCCGTAGGACTATCTATGTGGTGCTATAATGCTTTGGTTCTTCCCATTGCTTACTGGGACGGACCTACCGAGTCGCGCATTGGGGAGACAACGGAATAATTTGAATTGGATCTCTTATTGTGTATTTTAGACATTGGATGTCTTCTTTAATTTATTGGATAAATTAAATCGGTCTAGTAAATTAAATAAATTACTGGGTAATAAATTTAACTCATGAATTATTATTTCTTGGAGAAATAATATTTTGATATAATTGATTAATTAGATTAATAAATTGTATTAATTTTATTTTAGATGAACCAAGATGTATCAGTCGGACTGGATATACGATGGCCCGTTTCATGGACCGAAACGAACCGAATCCTCCTCATCATGGTGTAGTCCGCCCCCCCTCATGTGCACCTTCCTTGATGGTGCTTTTTGTCCCCTCATTGTTGGTGATGAGTTGTTTCCATATGGAGAGGACAAAATGGTGTGGTAAGATGAGATCTTATCATAATACACCATGAGGTGGGCACCATGGAGGTAAGTGTAGACTTTGTTATAAAACAAAGTCATCCCCTCCATCTTAATAAGAAAGATCGGCCAACACATAGAGAGGGAGAGAGTTCATTTTTATACAGAGTTCTTACACTCTTAGAGAGAGAAAGAAAATCAAGAACAAAAATATATCACTTAGAGTGATCACATATTTGAGAGAACATTTTCATGTAAGTCGATACCAATCAAATCCAGGTGAAAGTCACTGGACAACAGTGAAAACCATCCCAAAGTACTTAAGAAGAACTAAAGATGCGTTCCAAATATATGGAGGTGTGGGAAACGAGCTGGCTGTAAATAGTTATGTTGATGCAAGTTTCAAAACCGATGGAGACGATTTAAGATCGCAGATGGTTTTGTGTTTTATTTAAAGTGAAGATGCTGTGAGTTGGAAATGTTCCAAGTAAACACGCTCATCGATTCTATAACTTAAGACTGAGTGCCTGGCAGCATCGGATGCAGCCAAGGAGAATTTGTGGAACCTTTTAGGTCCTATAAGTCTTTACTGCGACAATAGTGGTGCTATTGCGTGAGCTAAAGAGTCATGAACCAATCATAATTCCAAATATATACTCAGAAAATATCACCTAGTCAGAGAGATCGTCAGACGAGGAGATATTGCAATATGCAAAGTAGCAACGGAAGAGAATGTTGCAGATCTACTTACCAAGCCTCTCTCACAAGGAAAGCATGTTGATCATGCTAGAGCGATAGGACTAAAAGTCATTAATGAATGGTCCTAGTGCAAGTGGGAGATTGTTGGGAATAGTGCCCTAGGACATTTGATGTGCCTAGATTTGTAATTGTCACATTTAAATAAAGTTATTTGATATCACTTATTTCTCATTGATTATTATAATGTATGCATGCTTTAATATTGTAATAATTGAATAATAGTTATTCACGAATAATAAGATTATTCAAATGTCCCTGGTATAATCGCGTTGAGTAGAGACTCAAGTGATTAATATACTAGTATAAGTTTGATTGATAATCATGGGATGATTATGCGTATGGTACAGATCAATCTTATGGGTATTGGTTGGAGAATTAATACTGGGCAGACCCGCATTGAGATCACTGCATGGAAATGTCATAAGTGAATCTCAATATAATAGTTTGTCAATAAATCCTTGAACCTGATATTATCATAGAGTCCAACATGATAACTGCTATGCCTTGACGTAATCCAATGTCATCTGAAACATGGTGATCATAAAGGTTAGCGATCGGGATTAGTTGGAGTTATGTAGAGGGCAATGAATAATCAAGATCGGGATTTGTTCCTCTCTTTAGTGAGAGAGATATCTGCTGGCCCCCTTGATAAGTAGGAATGAAGGAAATACATGGCCATGCTCAAAATGAAGAGTAATTTGATTCAATCAGTCTACTTAAGATCGAGAAAGCATTTGAACATAAATAAGTATGATAGACTCCATGACTTGGTTCAAATATGATATCGCGTGACAAATGAATTTGACACGTTAAAAGGTTTAATGGACTATTAACTTATATTATTTGGGTAATCATAATGTCTTGCTAGAGGCCGCTTATGATTTATTATTTAATAAGGTTTTAAATAATTGCCAACATAATATAAGCCTTTTGGGTCGCACGTACGACAATTATAGACAAGTAGGAATAAATATCAACTGGGAATAATAAATATAATATTGGATATTATATTTATGAGGAGATTAAATAATAAGTAATATATATAATATTGGATATTATATATATTGTATTATTTAATAACATGAGGGGTATCTAAGCAAATACTAGATTCTTGAATCTAGGGTTACTTAGTATAAATAAGGAGTCTATGATAAGGAGTTGTCATAAGAAGACCTACACCTCAAGAAAATCGCCCCCCTCTCAAGAAGAAAGAAAAATCGGCCTACACCTCATACTGTAGGAAAAACAAAGTCGGTCATCTGGTCTTCTTCCCTTAGTTGATCTTGATCAATAATACAATCCTTCTAATAAGAAATTTGTATTGTACTATTTATCAATATTATTCATAAGGATCTAGCAATCCGGCTTGTGGAATTCTTTATGTGGATTTCCCAAAGCGGAAGGAGATATTCATCTGCTTCTAGTCTGGATCTAGATCTGTTCGTCGGATTAAGTTAATTTGATTAACCCTTTAATCAAACAATTAAATGACTGCATGAGATCCTAAATTGGGTTTTGCATATTTATTCTTCCGTTGTGTTTTTACTGCTGTTTTATGTATTCGATGCATGGAAAACCCAACACTGGGTGGGTTGGCCGTTCGCCCTTCAGGATTTTGGACTTCGATTTGATTTGAAGTGAGAGCTTTCCTTCTGCTAGAAGCCTTGAAAATTCTTTGGCGGCATCCTCCAGCGTCTTAAATCGATTGAACATGGGTGATTCCCTGATGAGAACACATAAGTATCTCATCAGTTCATTCTGTTTCCATGCCTTCAACTCTTCGACGGTTGGCTGTCTGTCAGTTGAGAGTTTTGTCTCTGCAGACTTATGCACACTATTTTTCCACAGGAAGTTAGAATCCTGGAACTCGAGATGAGAACCAGATACCTTGTATCCTTTGGCTTCTTATCCTAGCTCTGGTTCGGCTAGTCTTCTAATAGCAGATGCAATACTGTCCTTTAAGATGGCCTCCATCTCCTTTTCTTTCTCCAGTCGCCATCTCCTTACAGCCTCTCACGCCTCTTCCCCCCTTTTTGCCATTCTCAAGATCAGAAACCTTACCGTGAATGCCCTGAAGGACGTCCAATGACTCGGACTGCTTGGTCTTGATATCAGTGATATAATCCACCAGGCTTGCAACTACTGATGTCAGTTCATTGATCTTTTTTATCATGGGTAGTTAGTTTCGATCCTGTGAATTCGAGGGAGGCCACGGCCTTGGCCTAAGCAATTCGCAAATTCTCTTGCTCCTACTTCAGGATTCGCTCCTGATGCTGCTTCAACTGGTTGAGGGCTTATCATAATTGGGCATGAGGAGGAAAGCCTCTTCCACGTCCTGTATAGCCCTCCACAGCTTAGGAAGATCATCCTGAGCAATTTTTCTCATCCAATCGAGCTCCTTACCGACGTCACACAGGGTTTGATAGCATCTTATAAGAAGAAAATTTGGCAACTGATGGCATGCAGCTGTTCGATGCGGGCTTCTGTGTACAGAGAGTTGGGGTGAGCGAGTTTGGCATCAGACGGCTCTCCAAGATTTTTTAATATGACGTTGTGGTGAGGCCTTTAGGGCCCGTCATCAGCAAGGAAATCTTCGTTCGATCCGGATAGGGATCTAGTTAGAAGAGGAGTGGATACCTATTGTGGTGCGCGGATCTCGGATGGTTCCGCTTGTGTTGATGGAGAGACATAGGGGACTGATTCCTGTTGCCTCTTAATGGTTTCTGTAACCTCGGGTACAGGAAGGACTGGGTCCTCCTATTGGCTCTCAACGACTGCATGTTCCTTAGGAGGTACTGATTCCTCCTGTGGACGGCACGGGTTTCATTGGCTCCTGTTGGAGGGTCTGATTCCTCCTGGCTGGGGGCAGATGATGGTTGCTCGACAGAAGTCCTTTGGCCATCTGCGGCCTTGGACTGAGCAAATTCTTTTTCTCGAGCCTTCTCATGGCATAGCCTGATACCTATCAGCAATTCATCATCATCTCCGTCTATGTCGGAGTGATGGCTCGGGCTTCATGGCTTGTCAGCGGATGGTGACTTTCCCTTCAGTCTAGTCTTTTTTTCGCCATAAAGTTTGAAGTGATTAGTTCGTGTCAAAACAGATCACCCCATCTGATCAAGACTTCGATATTGTGGGTGTCCGTGACTTCCAGAATTAATATTTCTTCCTCCTTAAAGTCCTCCCAGTTGTACAAGGAGTCGTATGGGGCGACCATGTATGATTTCCATATTTTTAAGTGCTCATATGATTCGTCAATATGGACCTGTAGGAGAGTGTTTTTTATGATGTATGTTGGGGAAGGACTCCGAACAGCAGAGGGTTCTTCTATCCGGTTTGGATTCTCGACAGGTAAGGGGGCCTATTGAGAAGCGGGATCCCTGAGAGGGTGGGATGTCCTATCGGGTGCGGTACTCCGTATAGGGGTGGGGGACCTGTTTGGAGTGGTCATCATTGGCTCCAAAGGGGCATCCGATTCACCCATTCTTTCAAGCTTGATAAATGTTTGGTCATCCTTCATAGCCTTCATAGGCTCGGGATCCACTGTGGGAGCTGCCAGAGTTTCTTCCAGAGGGGCTGCGCTATGTGGGATTACTAATGCGGGAGGTGCAACAGGCAGAATTGCCTTAGTGGTTGATGCAGGGACATCTTTCGTCTTCGAAGACTCTCTGTCTTCAGCTTCTTCTCCCTTTTCTCGACAGCTGTGGGAGAGCTGCTGTCAGGAACACTTCTCTTCTTGATGACAACCTTCGTATTGCTATCAACATTTGGATTTAGAAGGGAGAACAGCGACATCTCTGGGATCATTTAATGTTGGGTGGGAGAATAGGCTTGTCTGCTAGTGAGAAGTGACTCCTTGTTGAAAACAGATGGCTAGGAGCCATCGAGAAACTTCCCGACAAGGATCTTTTTGGAATTTGCTGACCACTGTATGCCACAACTAGTCAGGATGTAGTTCAGGATGAGGTCAAAAGATTTCCTGGCAGACTTTGGCTTCGATGCTTTTCCTTGAAGCCGTTTCAGGATGATCTAGCACCAGTTCACCTTCTCTCCAGTCATGATGGCCACCATCATCCGGAAACACACACTCATGCACATTTCGAATGCGCCAGTTTGGTTTTCAACTACCCTGTAATAAAAATCATGCAAGTAAAGATAGGGCAAAGTGAAGTTCTTCTTGTGGCAAGAAAGATGAACTTAGGAAGGTTGGGGGTTCCCAGTGAACAGATCCCAATAGGCCTTCAGAAGCTCATCAGACAGGAATGATTCCAGCTCCTCTAACGTCAAACCATCAGAAGGCAGTCTGTATAAACTCTCAATGAGTTCTCGATTAACGGTTATCTCCTTCTCTTGCATGGTGCTGACGATAACAGTGACGTCAGAACCTTTCCTTTCCTATGGATGCTGAAACTCAACGTCAACATAGAACTCTTCTATGATTTTCTCATTGTAGCTTCCCGGATGCAGGCTACCCAAATGGTAGAGGATGGTTTGCTTCACATGGGAGACAACTAAGTTAATCCTGGCCATATCCTCATCCTCAGAAATGATACGCTCCTGCAGAACTGAGCGAGCAAAGATCCGTCTATCGATGATCAAATCCTTCTTCTTCACTGAGAAATATGAAGTATGGGAAGAATACATTATTGCAAAGGTAAATAGAAAAGAAGTAAGTTAGAAAGTTCAAAAATATGTAGGTTGTAAGCTATAGGCTCGATAATTTTGCAGAAAGCATAAAGAGCCTGTGAATCAGCAAACTGACCATTTTATAGTGTGCATGGAAGCAAGGTCAGGGTGAACAATCATATTTAAGGGATGGGAACCATCTTTGAATGAACGTACATGATGGATTTAGATGTAATTGGTACATCTAATCCGTTAGTTTTTGAAATTACTTACCAGTCCCACTTCTGACAAAGTTCGTCTTCCACTATTGCACGAAACGGCGATTGAATTTTGAAATCACGGATTTAAGGCATTAAAATCAGGTGTCTCTTCAGTATTGAAAGATAAATCGTTTTAAATTCAGACAATACACGTGGACTGAAAACGGTTTGTGATTCTCAAGAGTATGAATTTAGATGTGCTTAAAATATTAATTGATATCCTACATTGTATGTGCTGTATCCGCGAATATACAGCGTTCCCCCTTAAAGTTACATACAGGATATAATTCTTACACCAGTTTTGGATTAACACTGTATTCTTGGGTCATACTGTATTCCCCCCTTAATTAATGCACATGTCATTTGTAGGAAGGTAATAATGCCCTCTTCTTCTACAGTAAGGATATTACTTGGAGTTCGAAGTGTACAGTTAATTAAAGTGGATAATGTATTCATGAATCTTACATTGTTCCCCCTATATTGATGAGTAAAATGTAAGAACTTACAGGGAGTCGGCTGTAGCATTCCCAATTCTTGGCGAAGCATGCAGAATCTGGTTGTGCTGAGAGATTTTGTAAAGATGTCGGCTAGCTAGATGTCTGTATGAATTTTCTCAATCCGAATATCTTTATTCTCAACATGATCCCTAATGAAATGATACTTCATATCAATATGCTTAGTTCGTGAGTGCAATACAGGATTGTGCGTGATTACATGATTATAGTCTCTCTTGCATTGATACCAATCTGCATACAGCAACTTCCAGCAACATAGTATTCTGACTCAACGGTCGAAAGTGAGTGGCCAATTATTTCTTACTGAACCATGACAGAAGTTTTGGTCCAAGGAAGTGACAAGTCCCGCTCGTGCTCTTTATTGTTGGTACAATATTTTTTCATAATTCATTTTATATATTTTGATGATGAGTTACTTAGCTATAATTTACTTTACATATTTTTCTTCACTTAAACATATATAACGTACGTAACCATTCCTATTTAATTTACGTAATCCTCACAAATTTGGCAAGCATTTTACTGCAGGTAACGTACGTAATACATCATGTATAACATACGTAAGGTTTGAATTTTGCCCGTTACAAGTCAACACAATAAGTCATCAGCCGTTACACAAAGCCTACTCATCCAACGACTCTTTGACAAAGTATAACGTACGTAATCAACATCTTTATAACGTACGTAACGAGTTTCAACCTATGCTACTGGACAATTTTAAGGATTTCATTACGGCCGTTACACAAGAGGTGTAACGTACGTAACTTTGATAACATACGTAATCGTTCATATATAACGTACGTAAGCGATGCCACTGCTTCAACGGGAAAGTTGCCTCAAGAAGGCTATAAATAGCACCATTCAAGGAGTTGGAGGACACACAACTTATCTGATCTTACAAGCATACTCAAGCTATATCAAGCATACATTTTGAGAGATATACATATTCCACATTGTGATACGAGAAGAATTGTTCTATCATTTCTAATCTATATTCTTATATTAACAAGCGATATATATTGTAAGGTCGAGTTTCCTACTCGCAACTGTTTTATTGTAAGGTTGTCTTGTACCCTGAAAAACAAGAGTGTTTTAGTGAGGTTGTTCTTGAGCCCGAAAATCAAGAAATTGTAAGAGTTGGCACTAAACTAGAAAGTGCATTCAAGGTTTCTAGAAAAGTCCTAGTTGATAGAACTAGGTAGGGGACGTAGGCTTCATTAATATCCGAACCTCTCGAACAATTTCTTGTGTTCTTTCTTTTCTGTATTTCATTTACTCCGATATTTACCTTCTGCACAAAAAGAGTTCAAAAATCTTATCCGCACTATTAAACCCCCTTCTAGTGGCAGTACCAATCCAACAATTGGTATCATAGCCATCTCTTTTTCACCGGATTAACACCCGCTCGAGAAAAGATCCAGAAATGGCCTTTATCCACTTTTCTCTAGAAGGCAGCGCTCTCAATCGCCCTCCTTTATTCGATGGTTCAAACTTTATGACATGGAAGAAGAAAATGTCAATCTTCATTCGAGATCACGATATTAAAATTTGGATGGCCATTGCTCTTGGACCTACCATTCCAAAGAAGACAGATGGCTCGATCAAAAGCTTTGAAGAATACGATGATGCCGACTGGAAGAACGATCACTTCAATAGTAAAGCTACTCAACTGCTTTACTGTGCTCTCAACCCAGAAGATCACAACTGAATCTGTTATTGCGAGACGGCCAAAGAGATCTGGAAAATGCTCGAGATTACCCACGAAGGTACGAGTCAAGTGAAAGAAACAAAAATCAATATGCTTCTTCACGATTATGAACTCTTCACTATGAAAGAAGAAGAAAGCATTACTACTATGCTTGACCGTTTCTCGGCTATCACAAATGGGCTAGCTTCCTTCGGGAAACCGATATCAAGTAGTGGTAAAGCTAAGAAAATCCTTCGATCTCTACCAAGAGAATGGGACGCTACTGTTACGGCTATCATGGAGTCGAAAGATCTCAACACCATAGAATTCAGTGCTCTCATTGGATCTCTCAACAATCACGAGATTGTCATTAAATCTCGAAGTTCGAAACCAAAGCACAAGGAGGGAGAAAGGACGATCGCCTTCAAAGCCAAAGAAGATAGCGATATAGAAGATGAACCTACCAAAGAAGAGGATGAAGAAACAACCTTTTATGCTAAGAATATAAAAAAATTCAAAAATCTTTTACAAAGGCGCCGGAGAGATATCAAACAGGAACCCAGGGATGAATCCAAAAAGGTTCAATTCCCACAAAACAAAAGGTTCAACAATACTTGTCGAAGGTGCGGGGTTCCAGGTCATTTTGCTAAAGATTATCGTGCTGCTGCGCCTATGAGTTCATCAAAACCACCTCATGAGAAGTTCAAAAAGAAAAATGAAGATCCTGGCTGTGTAACATTTGGCGATAATAAAAAGGGACAAATAATTACCTACTATTGAAAATGTTCTCTTTGTTGATGGTCTCTGCCATAATCTTCTAAGTGTTTCCCAACTCTGTGACACTGGTCTTAAATTAATTTTTGAAAGTACGCATTGCACTGCAATGAGAAAAGACCAAGTCGTTTTTATTGGATTAAGATATGGAAATATTTATATTGTTGATCTTCAAGATGAATCTTCTTTCAATGAAAAATGTTTACTTTCATACGATGAAAATGCCGTTATTTGGAACCGAAAATCGGGCCATGCCTCTTTACCACTTCTTTCAAAGTTGGCCAAAAATGATATTGTCCGTGGTCTAGCAAAATTAAATTTCAGAAAAGACCACATCTGTGAGGCCTGTATTAAAGGAAAACATGCTAGAGGCTCGTTTAAACCAAAAATGGAAATTTTCACTAGTCGCATTCTTGAATTAATTCATATGGATTTGATTGGTCCATCTCCGCATGCTAGCTTAACAGGTAAACTATATACTTTAGTACTTGTTGATGATTTTTCTAGATTTACATGGGTAAAATTCTTAACAAATAAAAATGATGCATTTAACGAGTTTTTTAAGTGATGTAAGGTTACCCAGAAGGAAAAAGAGTTACCAATTATCGCCATCAGAACCGATCATGGTAGAGAGTTTGACTCAAATGTTTTTGAAGATTGGTGTGATAATTATGGTATTGGGCATAATTTTTCGGCACCTCAGGCACCTCAACAAAATGGAGTTATCGAGAGGAAGAATCGCTCTCTAGAAGAAATGAGCCGAACAATGCTCAATGAATATGGGCT
Source organism: Orobanche coerulescens (assembly GCA_033398695.1). NCBI lineage: Eukaryota > Viridiplantae > Streptophyta > Magnoliopsida > Lamiales > Orobanchaceae > Orobanche > Orobanche coerulescens. Next base: position 96,282,476 of record CM065804.1, on the reverse strand, counting down.
TCCTAAATATTTCTGGGCCGAAGCTGTTAACACCGATTGCTATGTTATTAATCGAGTCCATCTACAGAGGAACAAAATGATGACTCCATATGAGATATTTAATGGTAAAAAGCCCAACTTATCTTATTTTCATCTATTTGGTTGTAAAGTATTCATTCATAATAATGGTAAGGATAATTTAGGAAAATTTGACTCTAAATCAGATATTGGAATATTTCTTGGTTATTTGACTAATAGTAAATCTTATCGTGTATTTAATTGTAGAAGAGGCTTGGTAGAAGAGTCAATTCATGTAAAATTCGATGATACAGTTTTACCCCCGAGAAAGGTTGTTTTTGATGATGATGCAGGTATGGTTCCAACTAAAGAAGTATCAGAAGCATCAAAGGAATTGGAGAAGCTCGACTTAAGCACGGACAAGCAGGAGGAGAATCCTTACAACCTTCCTAAAGATTGGGCAAATATGAAAGACCATCCGATGGAACAAATTCTCGGGAAAATCAATGAAGGTGTACGAACTAGGAGAAATATAAATGATTGTCTTAACAATATTGAATTTATTTCTCTTACAGAACCAAAGAATATTGATGAAGCTATAAATGACGAGAATTGGGCTATTGCTATGCAAGAAGAGCTAAACCAATTCTAAAGAAATAAGGTTTGGGAATTGGTTCCAGCACCGGTAGACAAAACGATCATTGGTACCAAATGGGTTCATAAAGTTAAAACCGATGATGATGGTCTCCCAATTAAGAATAAATCGAGATTGGTCGCCCAAGGATATAATCAAGAAGAAGGCTTGGATTATGAAGAAACATTTGCTCATATTGCTCGGCTGGAAGCAATTCCTCTTCTCTGTGCCTTTGCTGCGTACAAGAAAATCAAACTCCATCAAATGGATGTAAAGAGTGCGTTCCTAAATGGAATCATACAGGAGGAGGTGTATGTCAAGCAACCGCCGGGTTTTGAAGACTATGATCATCCAGATCAAGTGTACAAGCTCCATAAAGCTCTCTATGGATTAAAACAAGCTCCGAGAGCAAGGTATGATCGTTTAAGCACTTTTCTTATTTCAAATGGGTATAAAAGAGGTAATGTTGGTAATACCCTATTTATTAAGAATTTAGGTGATGATATGCTTATTTGCCAAATTTATGTGGACGATATTGTTTTTGGTACAACTAACGAATCTCTGTCCCAAGAATTTTCAAATCTTATGAAGAGAGAATTCGAAATGAGCATGATGGGAGAGTTGAAAAACTTTCTCGGACTCCAAATTAAGCAACTCAATGACGGAATATTCATTCACCAATCAAAGTACGTCGATGAGCTCTTAAAGAAATTTAAGATGGAAGAATGCAAAAAACTATCTACTCCTATGTCTTCCACTCTTAAACTCGACAAAGATGAAAAAAGTAAGTCTATTGACCAAAAACAGTATCGAGGTATGATCGGTTCTTTACTTTATTTAACTGCATCTAGACCTGATATAATGTTTGATACTTGCTTGTGTGCTCGCTTTCAAGCAAATCCTAAAGAATCCCATCTCATTGCATGCAAAAGGATTTTTCGTTATTTAAAAGGTACTGCTGGCTTAGGTTTGTGGTATCGTTCAAGCATTGATTTCTAACTTTTTGCATATAGTGATGCCGATTTCGGTGGATGCAAAATTGATAGAAAAAGCACCACCGGAACTTGTCATTTTATGAGTTCATGCTTAATTTCATGGGGGAGTAAGAAACATACTAGTGTCGCTACTTCCACAGCTGAAGCAGAATATGTGGCTGCGGGAAGTGCATGTGCACAAGTCTTATGGATCAAAAATCAACTACTAGATTATGGCATCGAGCTTAAAAATACACCTATTTTTTGTGACAGTACAAGTGCCATAAATTTAAGCAAAAATCCCATATTGCATAGTAGGACAAAGCATATTGAAATTCGTCACCACTTTATTCGTGACCATGTCCAAAATGGGAATGTGCGTCTCCAATTTGTTGGTACAAATGAACAATTGGCGGATATTTTTACAAAACCATTACCCGAAGATGCTTTCAATTTTATTCGCTTAAATTTAGGGATGGGACATGTTGATCATTTTTAAGTTTTGCATATTCATCATATATACATTAAATGGTCATTAAAAATCGGATATCATTGAAAGGAATTCACTGTTCATATGGTCAGACTTACGGCCGTTAGGCCTAGATAATTACGTACGAAAGAAGACATTACGTACATAACGCAGAATTTGACTACGTACGTAACGGAACCCAGGTTTTTGGAGAGAAGGTTTTGAACATTTCATTACGTACGTTACATAAAGCATATAACGTACGTAACACCCTATATCCTGTTACTTACATAACACGATCGACAGTTTTCCCCTCATTTCTCTCAAATCCCTATCGCCTCCCGTCGCCTCCCTCACAAACCTCCCACAAAATCCGTCCAACTTCACTTATTTCCGGTCGATTTCCTCCATGGCAACCAGGGCAAACAAGAAAAGGAAAGGTGAAACCTCCCAACCTCCACCCACACCATCCGGAGAACCTCAATTTTGCAATCCCCAAGCGGCGAAGATTTTCAACGAAGTATTAATCGATGAAGGGGTAACTCCGAGTCACCATTTTGACTTCGAATCTTTAAATTTAGTGGGTATTGGAATTGAGGAATTCTTTGACATGCTTGGTATAAATTGTTTCGTTAGCCTTGCTCGCCCAGTTTTGTTGATTACGTCCGGGGATTTTACGCAAATTTCTTTATCACGTATGACTCTGATGGTTTAGCTATTGTTAATTCATTTGTCCATGGTACACAAATCGTTTTTGATGTTCAAGACTATCCGAGTTATTTGGTCTCCCGAATGAGGGTCTTTGTTGTAAGAGAACATTTGCCGCTCCCGATAAAGTTATCGATAATTTCTCTGATGATGAAAGTTATAATGTGCATGAAGTTAAACTTCGTGATTTCTTGACGTCAAGAGCTGTGCTAGAAGTGAATATCAGTCACTTTGAAAATAATGATTTTTGTCTTAATATTCGATTGCTCCATGATGCGATTACTAGGTGCCTTGTGCCTAAAGTCACTGCCCAGCAGCGCCTAGTAAATATTGACATGGAAATCATATATCATGTTTTGAAAGACCACCAAGTGAATTTTGCTTCAATTGTGCTGAAATGGTTCGTGGAAAAAGGGATGATTTTCCACAAGAAAATCTACGCCAAGGTCGATCGTCAACGTAAGTCAGGAATGCCTTTTGGATCCATTCTGACGGAGATTTTTGAGAGCGTAGGAGTTGATCTTTCGGGGCTGCACGAGGTCGCCATCCTGAGGCAGAGCCTAGTCCACGAGGGTACCATCCGAACTACGAAATATCTTCGAACTCGGAACCGTGGATGGGTGTACTTCGCCTACCTAAAGGACGAAGATCGTTTGGTCGATGGTGGTGTCTTACGTCGTCCGAAGGAGAGAATCATATCTCGAGGCATTGCTCATGATAGGCCTCATCTGCATACTCAGCCAGGCCCTTCTCAACCGAGACGGGAGAGTTCTTCTTCTAAGATGATTGCTCGTATGGATAAGCTCGAGAAAGAAATGAGTGAAATCAAAATCATGGTTAAAAGTCTCTGTACTCACTTCGGAGTCCCTCCTTCACCTCCAGCGGCCGAACTTGACTAGTGGATTTCCTTCACTATGATGATTATCCTATTTTTGTTAAGACCGACATTTCAGGCATTTTCTTATGTTTTTGCGATAAACTCTTGCTACTTTTATTTTGCTTGAATGATTGTATTTTTCGTATTGGCGATTTCATTGCTATTCGTTGCTATCCATTGCTATTTCGTTTCTATTCTGTGTTTCAATGACTTTCTCTTACAGGATCTCTTATCTTTTTGTTAATGACAAAAAGGGGGAGAAAAATATGTTTCGTTTTTGAAATGTTTTATCCCTTGTTCGTTTCAGGGGGATAGTTTACTTAAAATCTTTCGATTATCCAAAACTCGTCTTAGGAGTAGAGGCTTTTGGCTCTATAGGGACAACCGACTCGCCGGAGCCCTCCAGCTTGGCAAATAGTTGTTCATCCGTCATAGCCGCTACAGGCTCGGGATCTGCTGATTTCGCAGCAACTGTTTCTTCCATAGGGATTGTGCCCTGTGGGATTGATTCAACGACTGGAGCAGAGGTGGCCTCTACAGTAACCGCTGCATGTACTGTAGGATCAGTCTTGGAATACTTCTTGGACTTCTTCTTATTCTTCTTCTTCTTCAGCATGAAGTGATCGGCTGTCAGAGACACTTCTTTTTATTTTCTTCTCCTCTCTCGAGATCCGTAAAGTGACGTCCCTTGGGTCACTTGAGATGGGCATGTCTTGAGGATGCGGCCTCTTAGCAATCAGGGGTGACTTGTTGAATACGGTGGCCTTTATTGCGCCAACGAATTTTTCGGGGCTAATCTTCTTAGCATCGGCAGATTTTTTTACTCCGCAGTTAGTGAGGATGTAGTTCAGAATGAGGCCGTATGATTTCTTTGTAGTCTCAGGTTTGGCAGTCTCCTCCTAAATCCTCTCCAACAAAATTTGGCACCAGCTAACCTTTTCTCCGGACATGATGGCTACCATCATTCGGAAGCAAAGGTTAGTGCACATCTCAAAAGCACCTGTCCGGTTCTCAACAACCCAGCAACAGAAGTCATGAAGGTAGACATAGGGCAGGCAGAAATTCTTCTTGTGGCATGAGTGGTGAACATTCTGTGCATTCTCATCACCGGTGAACAATCTCCAGTAGGCTGTCAACAACTTCCCTGACCCGAAGGTCTCCAATTCTTCCATTCTCAGGCCATCGGATGGCAACTTGTAAAGTTTTTCCAACAAATATTTGTTCATAGAGACTTGAATCCCTTGAACAGTTGCAGACATCTCAGAAATTTCTCCTCATTTTCTCTGAGACAAGTATTTGAACAAGGCATCGAAATAGAATTCCTCTACAATGTGTTCATCATATAACTCAGCATGACGGCTGGCAAAGGCGGTATAGCCCTTGTTGTTTTACCCTTAAAACAATCAATTCCATCCCGACGAAGTCTTCTATTTTGAGATTTATTCTCTCCATTACCATGGACCTGGAAAAGATTGCGTCTATCGATGATTATTTCTCTCTTCTTCATGGAGAGGGAGGAAGTCTGGGAAGTCGATATTTTCGTAGAAAAAGGGTTTGAAGAAAGCTGGGAAATATCACAGAAAGTTGCATAAAATACTGAGAATATGTAAACTGTTTTACTTGAGACTCGTTTAAAATTGCAGAAAGCGTAAAGAGTCTAAGGGAGCAAAATACAGTCCTTTAATAGGGTGCAGGGAAGATTAGGGTTTCATACAATGAACGGTCAGATTTAAGGGATGGGAACCGTCTTTTTAAACGAACGTACAAGATGAATTCAGAGTAACTTGTACGTCTTATCCATCTATTTTTGAAATGATAACCGGTCCCACTTCTGACAGTACGTCTTCCCTTATTGCACGAACGACAGTTTGAAATTATTAAAATCACGTTATTTGAGACATTGAAGTCCAAGTGTCTGTAAAGCATTAAAGGATAAAATGTTTGAAATGTAAACAGGGCACGTGGACTTAAAAATGTTTTTTGTATGAATAGAGTAGTAATATAATATTAATTGACATCCTACAATGTATGTGCTGTATCCACGAATCAACACAACGTTCCCCCTTAAAAGGTACATACAGGATTCAAGTCTTACACAATATTTGGATTAATACTGCATTCATGGGTCGTAATATATTCCCCCTTAATTAATGTACACGTCAGCTATAGGAATGTTCATGCCTTGTTTGTCCTACAGTACTATCTGACTGGTTCTGAGTGTACAGTTAATTAAAGTGGATACTGTATTCTTGGGTCTTACAGTATTCCCCCTCAATTGACATAAAGTGTAAAAACTTACAGGGAGTCAGGCTGTAACATTCCCAATTCTTGACGAAGCATACAGAATCCAGTTGTGCTGAGAGGTTTTGTAAATATGTCGGCCAACTTAATGTCTTTATGAATCTTCTCGATCCGAACATCCTTATTCTCAACATGATTCCTGATGAAGTGATGTTTCATATCAATATGCTTAGTTCGCGAGTACACTACAGGGTTGTGCGTTATTGCAATTGCACTCCTGCTATGGCACATGATTGGCATCTCTCTGGCACTGATTCAATAATCTTGTAATTGCTGTTGCATCCATAGAATCTGCATACAACAACTTCCAGCGGCATAGTATTCCGACTCAGCTGTAGAAAACGAGTTGGCCAATTGATTTTTATTGAACCACGACACAAGTCTATGTCCAATAAAGTGACAAGTACTGCTTGTACTCTTCCTATCCAATTTACAGCCTCCGAGATCCGAGTCGCTGTATCCAACCAAATCGAATCCTCATTCCTTAGGATACCACAATCCTACATCAACTGTTCCTTTCACGTATTTAAGGATTCATTTGGCTGACTCCTCAGGTGCTACTTGATACCGAGCACACACTCCTACACCAAACTGGATATCAGGCTTGCGAGCAGTTAGGTACATGAGTGAGCCAATAAGCTTCTTATAGAGTGATTGATCAACTGGCTTTCCATCTTCGTCAGCACTAATTTGCATGGAAGTGCTCATGGGGGCTGACAAGGATTTGGAGTTGTTCATCCCAAACTTGTTGAGTAGCTCCTTGTTGTACTTCTCCTGGTTAATGAAAATTCCTGTAGGCAATTACTTCACATGCACTCCTAGGAAATAACTAAGTTCTCCCATCATACTCATTTCAAATTTACTTTGCATGAGATGAGAGAACTTTTGACATAGATCAAGGTTAGTAGAACTAAATATAATATCATCGACATATATTTGTACCATTAACAGGTCATCTCCTTCCTGTATTTTAAATAGAGTTTTGTCTGCAGCACCTTTCTCAAATCCATTATTGGTAAGGTACAGGGACAGGGTTTCATACCAAGCTCTGGGTGCTTTCTTAAGTCCATACAGTGCTTTCCGTAGCATGTATACTAAGTCTCCGCCTTCAGTGTTGACAAACCTTGGTGGTTGTTCAACATATACTTCTTCAGCGAGGTCTCCATTCAGGAATGCGTTGTTAACATCCATTTGATATACTATAAAGCTCTTATGGGCGGCAAAAGCTAGGAATATCCTGATTGCTTCTAGTCGGGCTACAAGGGCAAAAGTCTCATCGTAATCTATGCCTTCTTCCTATCTGTAGCCTTGTGCGACTGGACAGGATTTGTTCCTGATAACAAGTCCATTCTCATCCTTCTTGTTTCTAAATACCCATTTGGTTCCAATTACGACTTGATGTTCTGGCCTGGGTACTATACCATACATTATTTCTTTCGAAACCATTAAGCTTTTCTTCCATAAAAAGTTATCCATTGAGAATGATTCAAAGATTCATTGGTTGAAACAGGTTCGGAATGAGCTAAGAATACAACTAGGGTGCACATAGCTAGTCTTCTACGTCCAGCTTGAGATTTTCATATAGGAAATAGAGATTTCCAAGAATCGATCTCTTCTTGCGCACACAGTACAGTTCCTTGTGTACTCTGTATTCTTCTTTGGGTAGATACACCAACATCAATATCTCCTATAATTAATTCATGTGGGTGATCACTCAACTATCTCCTGTTAGGTTCTAGTTCGGCATCCCGTACTGTATCTTGTGGTGCTGTAGTTTCAGGTTTATCTTGTACAACATCAGCTTCGACTACTTCTGATCTTATAGCTGCAAGATTAATCTCTAAGTCTACGACAGGCTTTATAGGAGTTTGAGGGTCATTAATGGAGAGTGTTCGAACATTCTGGGTTGAGTCTCCTACTCCTGTAGGATCAAAATGAGGTTCATCGAACACTACATAGACAAATTCCTCTATTGCCAGCATCCTTTTGTTAAAGATTCTGAAAGCTCTGCTGATAGAGGAGTATTGTACAAATATCCCTTCATCATACTTTTCATCGAAGGTCTCGAGTTGATCTTTCCCATTGTTCAGAACGTAACATCTGCATCCAAAGATATGAAAGTATGCAACTAATGGAGTTTTATAATTTCATACCTCATAAGCTGTTTTGTTGTGAAGATTATTGATGATACATCGATTTTGTATATAGCACGCTGTATTGGTTGCTTCACACCAGAACCGCTGCGGCAACTTGCTTACTGCAATCATGGTTCTTGTTGCTTCTTTGAGTGTTCTATTCTTTCGCCCGGCAATACCATTTTACTGAGGAGTCCGGGTTGCTGAGTATTCATGCTGTATTCCATTGTCCGAACAGTATTGCTCTATAAAGAAATTTGTGAATTCAGTACCTCTATCGGAATGAATGGACACGATACTCGACCCTTTCTCATTCTGTAGCTTTCTTAGGTTCTCAGGCAACTTCATTGTGGTTTCTTTCTTCTTGCTGAGAAAAATTTTCCAAGCATACCTGGAAAAATCATTAACAATAACGAGACAATATTTCTTACCTCCCAACATCATAGTGTCTACAGGGCCGTAGAGGTCCATGTGTAGCATATCCATAACCCTGTGGGTGGATAGGCATGATTTGATTTTTAGGGTGGTTTTGACTTGTTAGACTTTCTGACTGGGTCCGCAGAAGCTGTTTTTATGGAATGACACATCGGGAAACCCTCTAACCATTCCCTGTCTGGCTAGTTTGTTGATTGTCTTGAAGTTGATGTGAGACATCCTCTTGTGCAATAGCCATCTTTGATCTGCAGTGCCTTTGGTAACAAAACAAGGAACAATGGAGCTTGTACGCTTCCAGTCACCAATATACATATTACATGACCTGCTTCCCGTGATGACGATTTCTTTAGTCTTGATTTCCTTTACTCTACAGTGGTCTATATAGAATTTCACTGAGAACTGTTTGTCACGGAACTGTCTAATACTAAGTAGATTGTACTGTAGGACTTCAACATAGGATACGTCGGTGACTTTGAACTTTCTTACAAGCAGGGTTCCCTTCCCTCTTGTTCTTCCTTTAGATTTGTCACTGAAGTACACCTTTGGACCGCGACCTTCTACATAATCTGACAGTTTGTTTACATCTCCTGTCATGTGCCGAGAACATCCACTGTCAAATTATTAGATGTCATTCTCTTTGATATCTTGTAAGGAAAGATATTAAGTAGATTTAGGTCCCTTTGATTGTTGGGTCTATGTATGTTAGTGCCTTTTGGTACCTAAATTTGCCTGACAGCAATCGGTTTGCTGTAGGTTACTTTTGGTCCAGTTTTGTGGTGTTTACGTGGGGCAGGCACATAGCGGCTGTAACCTTGATAATCATGCATGTCAAATTTTGGGTTATAGTTTCAGTATGATTGCCGTCTAGGAGGTGGAGCCATTTTCTTAGATATTACAGCTTGTATTCTGGGTCTCCAGTTGGATTCCTAGAGCTGTTGTATTCTGGGTCCCCAGTTTCAGTATGACTGCACGGCGACATACTTCTTTGATGGATAAGGGGGCTCCTGCAACCAATATCTAGCCCACTATGTAATACCCAAGATTTTTGTTTCCGGTTCATTTTCGGTTGGCGTTGAATTTTTTCTACTGTTTAGTGGATTGTATGTTGTTTGTGCCTATATGATCGTGTGTCATGCATTGGCTTATGTAGGTTGCTTTTTATATTGATGAGTTTTGGTGCGATCATACTGCCTGTGCAGTAGGAATAGCACACGCTATGGGCTAGATATAGCGCGTGCTACTTGAGATTTCTAGCGCACTTGTTAGCGCACGCTAACGTAGGGTGCAGAATCGAGGCAGAATCTACTGCCTTCGACTGGGAGTTCTATAGCGCACACTACGTAGTAGTGTAGTGCGCGCTAATGGCAGGAGTTAGCACACGCTATTGGAAGCATAGCGCACGATAACTGTTGGTCAGGTTCAGTCCAGAAGCCACTGGACTAGGTTGGAGGATTCATTAACGCATGCTAATATTCGTGATTAGCGCATGCTAACTGTGCAGTTGTGCAGAACATCTTTTGTTGATGGCTCGATAGCGTACACTAATTGGAATGATTAGCGCACGCTAAGCTGTCCAGTATATAAACTGGACAACAGTCGTTTGTTCTCATTTATTCCTCATTTCTCATTCTCTCCGCGGGTTTTAGACAAGGGCGATTAGGGTCCGAGTTCTTGCTGATTTTGCTCCATCCAAGGGTGTTTTGGAGAGTCTAGGTTATTGTAACATCATCTAATCCGTTGTTCTTCGTCGGATCAAGGTATTTTTCTTGATTTCTCATTACTTAACTTTTTGGAGTTTTGTTCTTGATTTTGATCCTAGTCCGATTTTGATGAATCGTTTGGTGCTATATGATGTTGTTAATCATGTTTTATGGATTGTATATCCATATTTCGAGTTTCTTTAACTCGATTGACGATTTGAATGTTCTTGGGAATTATTGAACATTTAATGTTCGACTAAATGTTTCAATGAGTTTCCTTCGATATTTTGAGGTGATTTCTGTTATTATTTGTCTTGATCCTCATTGTGATAGTGTTTTCGTTGTTTCTTGCGGTAGTTGTAGGTTTCGAGGCACTTCGGTCGAGCCGTGTTCGTCGTAGTATTTGTGTGCCGATTCTGAGGCAAGTATCTTGCTTATACGACTTATGTCTTGTGATTAGAAATAGTACGTTGTGTGTTGATGATTGGTTTGCCTTCGTAAATATGGTTGGTGTGAGTTAGTCATGTATTAACTATTATGAAGACTTGATGATGATTGTGTTACCTTGGTATATGTGTTATTTCTTGTGTTGTGTGTGTAGGATTGTGATAATCGCCTTGGGTTGGTTGTACACATGGTTATGCAATGTATGGTACAATGATTATGAGTTATGTTAGTTGTGTGTCGTTGATGATGATGATTTGAGTTTTCAGATTGTGTTGTGTACGCGTGATGCATTATTCGTGGTGATCAATGTGATTAATTGATCGCGGATGTTAATGTCATGTGTTGTATTGCTAAGTTCACTCGTGCGGGTTCGACGGGACCTACGAGGATTCATGGCGGGGGACCATGGGATCGAAACTTAGTATGTGGTGCTGATGTCGAATTATGCAGGTCTGACGAGGCCTACGATGACACATGGCAATCGATCATGGGGTCAGGGCACAGTATGTCCAACCGTGTGGGTTCGACGGGACCTATGGTGACTCATGGCAAGAGATCACGGAGTCGGGACATGATGTTATGATTGTTGTGTTTGGCATAGTCCATGCGGGTTGTTGAACCTACGGACCCACGTGGCAAGAGATCACGACATTATGATTGTTGTGTTTGGTATATGTAACAATAATTCATGGTGTTATGATTATTGCGTTTGGCATACTCTGTGCGGGTAGATGAACCTACGGAGCCTCGTGATAAGTGATCACGAGTGTTATGATTATAGTGTTTGGTTTAGTCTGTATGGGTTGTTGAACCTATAGAGACACGTGGCAGGGGATCACGGTGTCACGATTATGTTTTGAAAATCAAATTTTTGAAAGGAAAGGTTTTATGAAAATAAAGGTTGGTCCGAGTCCCAAGCGATTTGTGAAAATATTTTCCGTGTTAAATAGTGTGAGATTTGGGCTAAGACCCTAAAATTTCGAAAAGGGGATTTTGACAAACTAAGGATATGAGTTCCTAATGATTTTGACGAATCTAGGACATGAGATCCTAATAATTTCTGTTTTCTAAAAACTCCCGAGATGATAGTTTATTATACAAAGATTCCACTTGTGTTGGTTTCTAGATTATTAAAACCTCTCGGGAATATGTTATTGATGGAGTAGCGAATGTCTGAGTTGTGATTGATTGAGTTGTGGTTGTCTGACTTGTGATTTATAATTGCTTGCTGCATTTTGTATGGTTATGATACTTGCACTATTAAAACAATGGAGTTTTGGCAACACCCGAGTGATCAGGGGGTGGATGTCTGTATTGCGTCCAGGTACATGCGGGTTTGTGGGAGCAGTCACAGGATCGGCACAAAGGATGATGGGTTGTGATACTAATCAAGAGTTATGGAATTCAGTTGTTGTTGTGATGTCATTGTATTATTCTTAGTCTTCCGCTATGTTGTATCGTTTCGTATTTTGGAACCCTGCATGGGCATGAGTTGTAACAATTATTTCAGTTGAATAAGTTGTGTGACCTTCTCGGTCTGAGTCATTATCCTGTTTGACCTCAGCCGATCGAATAGTTGGTCGTTTTATTGTGTTTAGCCTGGTAAATCCTTGTGAGAAGGGTTTACGGCGTGTAATAGTCCCGCTTGAATTCTGGGGGTGTTACATTTATGGTATCAGAGCTTAGGTTGTGGGAACCTAGGCTATCGGGTCGAGTTGAGTTGTGTTGTATTCTGTCATTCGAGTTGTCGATTGACAAGTTGAGTTGCACATTGTCACTTCGTGTTGTCGATGTTGATCGTTGGGATTAGTATCATGGGTGACTGTCATCTTCGTGCGACCTGTGATGTAAGTCTCCTCCTTTACATCTTATGTGTAGTGATTTCGTTATAAGGATGTTGTGAAATGGAGTTCATATTTGGTACTTATGGTACAATGCGTGTGTAATGATCAGAGATGCTTAGTGTAAGCATGGATGGTTTCGACATGTGTTCGAATCGGTGTTCGTAAGTTATGTCGTGAAACTCATATAGATGGTTTTAACTTGTGTTTGAATTAGGCATTCACGATTTGTGTTTGTTGAATTAGTGATTTTATATGCTGGGTGGGCATATGTTTTAAGATTGATTCATTATAGATAGTTGTTGTAATTATATTCGCTGTGTGTACGTTTGAACATGATTTCTCTTGAAAGGTCCCAAGACTTGAGTATGTTGGTGGAGAAACAAATTTTGAAATGGTTTTGGACAATACAGTCAAACCGTGGTTTGGTGCTGATTTTGGAAATTGTTGAATTTCGGTGAACCAACCTCATATTTTAAATGGAACTTTATGACGGCATTTTTGGAAGATGTGCCTTGAAGTGTTTTAGACAATTGTAAAATGTTACCGTTGACGACCTTTTGTCGTGTTTGAAAGGATTATGAGAAAATGATTTTTTGCGTATCTGTGCTATTTTCAAATAATTTGGGTAAATGATTTTAAAACCTTCACGCCATAAAATTTTTGTATTTTTAAATCAAACGTGGTTTTAATTTCGAAAAAGGGTAAAGGATGATTTTTTTTATGAATTGTGTCAGTTAGCGCACATTAATGTGATATACTTAGCGCACGCTAATCGCAGGCTTAGCACGCGTGAAGATGCAATGTGTTGTACGGTTTGGATGTGATTGTTGATATGTGGGAATGTTTATCATATGTATGAATATGTTACCACCCGGGGACAGTTTGGTGAAACCTCTGGGGGTCGATGCCAAGAGATCATGACCACGAAATACCTTATGTATTGTTGATTTTGATGATGTGGTGGTAACATGTGATTACCATATGTGTTGTTAATTCTGATGATGTTGAACGGTAGCATGTGATTACCTTTTGTGTTGATATTTGTGATAAGAATACGTGATTTCATGGTTATTGTGATGCTATGTTTCATTGTATTGAACGATTGCATGTTCAGTATGCCCAGAGGTCGAGGTCGAGGCCATGGACGTAATCAGGATCGTGATAGGGTGACTCATTCGTTTCTGAGCATTAATTAGTCCAGTACAGATGGTCAGGAGGACCAATCGCGTGATCAGGGACAACCAGCTGGGGGTAATGTTAATCTTTGCACTGTCACCATCCTTCAGCAGGTGGTAACCCAGTTGGCACAAATGAATCAAGTAGTGCACCAGAATGAGCATCCAGATGATGATAATGGAGCTATTAAGTGGTTGTGAGACGTGCTGAGAATGCATCCACCTCGTTTTGCGGGTTCCTCTGATTCATTAGGTTGGGAGAACTGGCTCTTCCAGTTGGGAAGAACATTTGATGCTGTAGCTTGTCCTGACGAGAGGAGGATACCTATTGCTCAGTGCCTCCTCGATAAGGAAGCTGTGTATTGGTGGGAGGATGTAGCGCCAAGAGATCGTACGACTACTTGGGCCGAGTTCAAGACTGCCATGGAGGCCGAATACTATCCATTGCCTGTTCGAGAGTGCAAGATTGTTGATTTTTCTCGGCTGCGCCCCAGGAGGTGTCGATATCTCAGGCGATAGTCGATTATAATCAGCAGCTGGGTTATGTTCGTGAGCAAGTAAGAAGTGAAGTAGATAAGATCCATTATTTTTGAAATGTGGATGAAACCTCGTATACATCATAGCATGGCTCCTCTTAGGTGTACTACTTTGAAAGAGTATGAGGATTGAGCTTTAGCGATTGAAATGGCCATTTCAGTGACAGAAACTGATCCAGAAAATAAGAAGCAGAAGATTTCGAGTAGCTTCTCTAAGGGTCAGGGGAGTGATTTCCGTGAGCCTATTGATACGTATCGTTCATATGGGAGGACTTTTCGTTCGGTTGGTCAGTCTAACAATCCTATTCCGGTGGCCAGTGAGGTGAGCAGTGTGAGAACATGTTTCAACTGTAGTCGTGAGTGCCACACCAGTACGAATTATCGTTCACCTCAAGTGAATTATTTCAAGTGTAGTCAGATGGGGCATCAAGCAGTACATCGTGATACCATTGCTAAGATGTTCGGGAATCGGAATTTCGTTCCTACTCCTGGAGGGCCTAGTGGTGGCCAGTGGTTGTAATTTTTGTGTTTTGTTTTGTGGATTGTCTCTCGTGCAGAGATTTGGTATTGATACCTGATGATTGGTTCGAATATTTCCATATGGGTTGTTGAACCTACGGAGACGCGTGACAGGAGATCACGGGGTCACCCGATGTTTGAATATTTGTGTTTTGTTTTGTAGCACTGTGATGCTTTCGTTTTAAGTTATGGGCGAAACTTAGTTTTAGTACGGTAGAATGTAATACCCGAGATTTTCATTTCCGGTTCATTTTCGGTTGGTGTTGAAATTTTTTATACTGTCTAGTGGATTGTATGATGTTTGTGCCTATATGGTAGTGTGTCATGCATTGGCTTATGTTGGTTGCTTTTCAGATTGATGAGTTTTGGTGCGATCCTACTGCCTGTGCAGTAGGAATAGCGCACGCTATGGGCTAGATATAACGTGCGCTATTTGAGATTTCTAACGCACGCTAAGACTCCATAATCGAGGCAAAATCTACTGCCTTTGACTGGGAGTTTGATAGCACACAATATGTAGTAGTGTAGCGTGCGCTATTGGCAGGAGCTAGCACACGCTATTGGAAGCATATCACATGCTAAATGTTGGTCAGGTAAAGTCCAGAAGCCACTAGACTGGGTTGGAGGATTTGTTAGCGCACGCTAATATTCGTGATTAGCGCATGCTAACTGTACAGTTGTGCAGAGCGTCTTTTGTTGATGACTCGATAGCGCACACTAATTTGAATGATTAGCCACGCTAAGACGTCCAGTATATAAATTGGACAACAGTCGTTTATTCTCATTTCTTTCTCATTTCTTCTTCTCTCCACGGGTTTGAGACAAGGGCGATTAGGGTTCGAGTTCTTGGCCGATTTCGCTCCATCCAATGGTGTTTTGGAAAGTCTAGGTGATTGTAACGTCATTTAATCCATTGTTCTTCGTCGGATCAAGGTATTTTTCTTGATTTTTCTAGAGTTGACTTTTTGGAGTTTTGTTCTTGATTTCGATCCTAGTCCGATTTTGATGAATCGTTTAGTGCTATATGATGTTGTTCATCATGTTTTATGGATTGTGTATCCATATTTCGAGTTTGTTTAACTCGATTGACGATTTGAGTGTTCTTGGGAATGATTGAACATTTAATGTTCGACTAAATGCTTCAATGAGTTTCCTTCGATATTTTGAGGTGATTTCTGTTATTATTTGTCTTGATCCTCATTGTGATAGTGTTTTCATTGTTTCTTGCGGTAATTGTATGTTTCGAGGCACTTCGGTCGAGCCGTGTTCGTCAGAGTATTTGCTGCCGATTCCGAGGCAAGTATCTTGCTTATACGACTTGTGTCTTGTGATTAGTATTCTCTTGTTGTGTGTTGACGATTGGTTTGCCTTCACGAATATGGTTGGTGTGAGTTACTCATGTATTAATTGTTATGAAGTCTTGATGATGACTGTGTTACCTTGGTATATGTGTTATTTGTTGTGTTTTATGTGTGCAGGATTGTGATAATCGCGTTGGGTTGGTTGTACACATGCTTGTGCAATGTATGGTACAAGGATTATGAGTTATGTTGGTTGTGTGTCATTGATGATGATGATTTGAGTGTTCAGATTGTGTTGTGTACGCGTGATGCATGATTCGTGGTGATCAATGTGATTTATTGATCGTGGATGTTAATATCGTGTGCTGTGTTGCTGAGTTCACTCGTGCATGTTCGACGGGACCTACGAGGATTCATGGCGGGGGACCATGGGATCGGAACTTAGTATGTGGTGCTGAGGTCCAATCATGCGGGTCTGACGAGGCCTTCGATGACACATGGCATTCGATCATGGGGTCAGGGCACAGTACCTCCAACCGTGTGGGTTCGACGGGGCCTACGGTGACTAGTGGCAAGAGATCACGGAGTCGGGACACGATGTTATGATTGTTGTGTTTGGCATAGTCCGTGCCGGTTGTTGAACCTATGGAGCCACATGGTAAGAGATCACAATGTTATGATTGTTGTTTTTGATATACGTGACAAGATTTCACGGTGTTATGATTGTTGTGTTTGGCATACTCCGTGCGGGTTGATGAACCTACGGAGCCTCGTGATAAGGGATCACGATTGTTATGATTATATTATTTGGTTTAATCCGTGCAGGTTGTTGAACCTACAGAGACACATGGCAGGGCATCACGGTGTCACGATTATGTTTTGAGAATTAAATTTTTGGAAGGAAAGGTTTTATGAAAATAAAGGTTGGGCCGAGTCCCAAGCGATTTGTGAAAATGTTTTCTGTGTTGAATAGTGTGAGGTTTGGGCTAAGACCCTAAAATTTCGAAAAGGGGATTTTGACAAACTATGGATATGAGTTCCTAATGATTTTGACGAACCTAGGACATGAGATTCTAATGATTTCTGTTTTCTAAAAACTCACGAGATGATAGTTTATTTTACAAAGATTCCACTTGTGTTGGTTTCTAGATTACTAAAACCTCTAGGGAATATGTTATTGATGGAGTAGTGATTGTATGAGTTGTGATTGGTTGAGTTGTGGTTGTCTGACTTTTGATTTATAATTGCTTGCTACATTTTGTATGGTTATGATACTTGCACTAGTAAAATAGTGGAGTTTTGCTAACCCCCGAGTGATCGGGGGGGTGGATGTCTGTATTGCGTCCAGGTGCATGCGGGTTCGTAGGAGCAGTCACAGGATTGGCACAAAGGATGATGGGCTTCGATACTAATCAAGAGTTATGGAATTCAGTTGTTGTTGTGATGTCATTGTATTATTCTCAGTCTTCCGCTATGTTGTATCATTTCGTATTTTGGACCCCTGCGTGGGCATGAGTTGTAACTATTATTTCAGTTGAATTAGTTGTGTGACCTTATCGGTCTGAGTCATTATCCTGTTTGACCCCTGCCGGTCGAACAATTGGTCGTTTTATTGTGTTTAGCCTGGTAAACTTGTGAGAAGGGTTTACGGCGTGTAATAGTCCCGGTTGAATTCTGGGGGTGTTGCACAATGTAATGTTGGTAGTACTGCGGTATTTTCCTTTGATATTTGGATACAGTCTTCTGTCTAGATGGCTGTTGGTGCTTTTTATATGCTTGGGGAGCATGTTGTTGATTACACCTTACAGGTCTGGGAGGCTGCGGTTTCTGTTGTCTGTGATATGATCTTGGTGGCGGAATCGCAGCCTTCTCTGTACGAGGGGCAGCTGTAACCTTTGTAGGACTTGGAATTTCTTCAGGTACAGGAATGGGTTCGACACCCCTGACGAATACCGTACTAGACATTCCCTTATGGGAGAATGAGTTGTACCGTTATCCACTTTTATCATGAGCATGTTGCCCAGTGCTTAGAATTTCTTCCATCCATTTAGATGACTTCTCGAATGATTTCAGGATGGTCTCTAATTCTCCTTCTCGCTTCGAGAGTTTTTACTTTGGCTTCGCGTAAAACAAAATCATTTGTCTTGCTCTCATTATGAGACTTAGTCTCATTTAGATCATGGGAAAGTTGATGATTGCTTTCAATGAGTTTTTCAAGTGTGACCTTGCCGTTTTCACAATCAATAGACACATTTTCATAGTTTTTTTTCAGCAAGTCATTTTCAACTTTTAGCTCTAAATTTGAAATTTTGAGCTGTATGTTTTCTCGTTTTAAAGTCTCATGGGTCTTTTGAATATTTTTAATTCAGTCAACATATTTTCTAAGGTATGTGATGCATTTACAGGAGTAGTTGAGTTTGAACTTACTTCATCATTGCTATCCTCACCGTCCTGTATTTCTTTGGCCATAAAGCAAATACATGCTTTATCTTCAATCTCATTGTCGGAGGAGTCACTTTCAGTGATAGCCTGAAGGCACTCCTCAGTCTTGTTCAATGCTGGATGGGCTTCTGATTCGCCAAGCAGGGCCTTGAGCTTGTTTTTCCAAACGTGCCTTATTTCGTCCTTTGCTTGTTGCTCAGCAACTTTTGTACTTTCGAATGTGGACACTTATTTGTATAATGTCCGGGTTTCCTACATTTATAGCATAAGTTAGAATCACCAGAGGAGGGAGATTCAGAACTTACCTTGTGAGAAAGCTTAAGCCTGTATGGAGTCTTTCCAGACTGTTTGATGAACTTTTTGAACTTGTGCATAAGCAGGGCCATTTCATCTTATGTCAGGATGTCATCATCGCAGTCTACAGTCTTGTATGCGTATTTGGATATGCTGGGTGCAGAGCTGTGTCTCCTGTCAGATACAGCGGCCAGTGCTGTATTTTTGGCAGGTGACTCTTTGGCCTTTTCTCTCTTGTCAATATAATACTCAAAAGCTTTGATGTCATAGAAGAGGTCAATGGTAGAAATATCATTAAGATTACAGGATACACGCACGTTTTACCCAAACTCTTGCCTCGAGAAGTGTTTGTTTCGTTGTATTTGAATCTTTGGAGGATTCCTGATTATTATTGTTCTTGGAACTTGTATTGTATGGCTCGTATTTTTGCACTTGTACTTGCACTAGCAAAACAATGGAGTTTTGCTAACCCCCGAGTATTCGGGGGGTGGATGTCTGTCTTTGCATTCAGGTTTTGGAGCATAGCACAGGGTCGTCATGAAGGATGATCACACGACTTAGGGGCTATTTACCAAATTTGCCATTAAGTGTATGGATAAATTTGTCTGTCCGGGTAAATGTGTCTGTCTAGGTAAATTGATGCAGTTGTTTACTTTTTTTATCTGAATAAACTGTCTGAATAATATAAATGACCGATTTACCCCTGAATATGAATTATAAGCTGTTTTATAAATTGCTGTTTATTTTTTAAGCCATAAAAATGATATAATCTAAAAATCAAAACATAAATTCATAGAGTACTTAAAAATCCAATTTCAAACACAAAGAAGTCAAGTTCAAACACAAAGTAGCCAAATTCAAACACAATGTAGACAAGTTTAAACACTATTAACCAAACTATTTGCAATTTCATCACGCAAAGAAGCCATATGTTGAGTGCTATTAGCACCCCATTGGGATATATCCAATTCTTCTTATCCACTTCATTCGACTTCTTCTTCATTGTTATTCGTTGTCCTCATTGAACTCCATAAACAACTGGTCTTGAATATTATATTTTCTGATAAAATTGTGTATCACAAAGCAAGAAATGACCAATTTCTTTGTGTTGTGAATTGAAAAGGAGCCCTCTGGTTTAGGATCGAGAATCCCGTTTTCAAGACACCATAAGCACATTCAATAACATTCCTGAGTTGGGCATGTGCACGATTAAACTTTTCTTCTTTAGTCAAAGCATGTCAACATCGAAAATCCGTTAACCAATATCTTATGTTACAATATGGAGCCAAAAATCCCCGAGCATTGGCGTATGTAGCATCAAAAAGATAGTATTTATCTGAAAAAACATCCACATCAAACGTATAATATACAAATAAGAAAAGCAATATATATAAATTGAGAAAGTTATAGTGGCAAGGGAATGCCAATTCTTGGGTTATAAGCAACTTCCATAAGTATTCTCGAATCATGCGCTATACCTTCCCATCCGGACCAAACAAAAGTGAATATCATGTTGAAATCACAAATGCCTAGAATATTTTGATAACATCGACCGCCTCCTCTTCCCCTAAAAGCAGTTTGATGACTAGCCGGTACAATTGCATGTATAAAGGTACCATCTAGTGCACCTATTGCACCATTCATTGACAGAAAATATTCAATATAAACACACACTCACAGATACACACACACACACACACACACACACACACACACACACATATATATATATATATATATATATATATACATATAACATTTTAAAATGTCAAGAATAAATTTTGCCGGAAATATTTCTCTCAAACGTTTTTGATTACTTGACATATTTGAAGTTGTATCAGAAGTTGTCGGCACCACGATTTCTCTTGCGAATTCCATCATTCCTAATAAAATTTCATGGAAACAAATATGAACGGTTCTTGTAGAGCATTTAAATCTACGTTTAATCAATCTATAGCGCTCGTTATGCCCAATCATTGTAAAAAACATCGCCATCTTCTATTCAACAGAAACTTGTCTACTATCTTTCACCCAATTTCTTTGTCTAAAATGATTGCATAAAAGTATATCTGCTTCATGTTATAGGTGCATCAACCCTTGACATTGCATACTAGGTCCGGTTAATAACTCTTGGGTG
Source organism: Orobanche coerulescens (assembly GCA_033398695.1). NCBI lineage: Eukaryota > Viridiplantae > Streptophyta > Magnoliopsida > Lamiales > Orobanchaceae > Orobanche > Orobanche coerulescens. The sequence goes on along the minus strand of CM065804.1, from coordinate 96,261,551 downwards.
TAAGCATATCCATTTAATGCCGAAGTATTATCAGGCATTCTTTCTATTCTTTTGGAAGCAATTCTTCTTTGTCTTACATATATGTATATAAGAACTACCATGAGCATTTCTTCCTCAATAGTCAACATCTATTCAAATAAAATCGCATATCTTTAATTCAAAAAAGAACATTATACATAGCATATCATAAATTCAAAGCCCACATATCATTCATATATCCAAAATATGTCACCAAAATTGATGATAAATCCAATGTCATATATCAAAAACATGCCACCAAAATATGTCATATATCCAAACTACAAGTTCCTAACAAAAATAAAAAACGTGGCACCACATGTTTAAAATAATCACCAAACAAAACAAGTAATAAAACAACTCCTTAGTTATATCTTTGTTTCGACCCAGCGGTTTTCACCCAATCGTTGGCAATTTCTTTCGATATCGTCATCCATGCTTCCCTATTACGAGTGTCCGTAAGAAGAGAAAAGGCAATACGGTACAAAGGATCATCTTTTTCCCACCCAAGGTCGTTCAACTTCTTTAGGCATGAGTCATATGAAACAAACTCGGGGTTCCCATATCGCGATGACATACTATCTAAAAAGTGAGTAAGCTTTTTATCAAGCTTCGAGGTGGGTTTTGTACTCTTTTTACCCTTTGCTTTCTCAACCGGAGCACGATATGTACAAGGTGTTGATTACAAGGGAGCTTGATAATTTGATGTATTGGTCTCTGTATCAATGACGACAGAAGGCTTGATGGTTGGCAAAGAGTCTTTTCATGACGGACCATATCCTTCCATACCTGTGGACATACCACCCTCAAACAAACGTGCACACAAGTCAGGAAATGGAAGATTTGTAGTCCTCAAAGATTCAACATACTTATTGGTCTATGTTAAAAAAGCATCCATAGTATATAAATCAAATAAACATGAATTGAAATAAAGCAAAATATGAAGCTTAAAAATAACCTCTGTCTCCAACTCCCATTTTTCCCGACGTCAAGTTAAAAGTGTTGGTGGAAGGATCATAGATATTGCCGGTTTTGTTTTTTAATTTCAACCAATCACCATACTTTCCTTTCAGATAATCAAAATGGTTCCGCATTTGCTTTCGATCAAAACAAAATTATGTGTGTGTTTTAAAGTCTCGGCAACTTTTTCCAAGAAAGTGGCTTCAAAGTACTACCCTCGTTTCCATTCATACCAACCTCTGGAATACAAGCCTCTAGGAAAGTTTTCACAACATTGTGATCTTTCCAACTTATCCTAATTCTCTTGTTTTGTGTGATTCACCAGATTGTTCCATACCTAAAACAAGAAATAAATCCCACCAAAGTTTCCCATTAGAACCTATCCATTTTTAGGAGAAAAAAGCACATAAATCCCACAAATATTTTCCAGATAAATCTGTCCATTTTGAAAAAAAAAAAACAGCACCTAATCTCACCAAAGAATTCCTATCAAAATCAGTCATTTTTGAGAAAAAAAGCATCTAAGTCCCACAAAAAATTCCCATCAAAAGATGAAGAAAAACGAAGCTACATAGATGAAGAAAAATGAAGCCACATAGATGAAGAAAAAGGAAGCCACATAGATGAAGAAACGATTAGCCATGAACAAGATGATACCTTTCGATAAGAAGGAGAAAAAGGCCGCTGAGATCCTTCGATTGCGTTCGATTTGGTCAACAATCTATACTTTTGATTTTGACATGGAAACGGTCTTGTCTCTAACGTCTCTTTCCAATAGATAATTTTCAAATGTAGCGTGCGCTAATAATCATCCTTAGAGTGCACTAGATGGTCAAACTTTACTTTCCATATTTAGCGTGATTTCCGCGTTGAAATTGTTGTCCAACGGTTGAATGACCAACATCTATATTTCAAACTTAACGTGTGCTAATAGTACATATTAGCGTGCGTTACTTCATCCACTTTAGCGTGCGTTATCCTTTGATGTAGCGTGCGCAAACTGTTGCTTCTTTTTCAGTCCATAGCCTACTGTCTTTACTATCTTGATTAAACATGGAACAAGTAGTGTGCACTAGGTACTTATTTGCGTGCGTTAGTTGACCCATATAGCGTGCGTTGTTTCTCCATTAGCGTGCGTTATCGATTTGTTTTCTAAAAATATTGTCTTCGATAAGATTCTTGACATTTGAGTTTTGATGTCTTTTGTTAAATGTTTTGAAAATGTTCATCATCAAAATAATTTGCTCAACAATCTCCCCCTTTTTGATGATGTCAATACATTTAATATATACCTTCAAAACCTGTGAACGAAGAAAAATTTCGAATCAAAGTGCTTTTTTCAATGGAGTTGGTATTTTCAGTTTTTGAGTGTTTTTCTCTCCCTTTTTGACATGAGCAAAAAGGTACTCTCCCCCCGAATCAAAGCTTTCCTTTTATAGCTAAGAAAACGACAAGTCGAAGGTCATTAATCTAGATTAAACAACTGAGAAACTAACTATATTGATAAGCAAAAGTCCAAGCGTTTTAATGAAATGAGACATAACATAACAACTTATAGCTTTTGATCTTAAACTTTAAGCTATAAGCTACAACATATCAAGAGAAAGATAATAATCATACGACAATAATGAATAGACAACATTAGTACGAAAATGTCATAAACCAACAAAGTTCACCAAATCCGAAATCAAAACAACAAATCCGAAACCAAAACAGCAAGTCCCATATAAAAGCTCAATATCATCAAAATACAGATTTATTTTCATTATCTTAAAATGAGAAGTCAACACGCGAGACTCTATGGGGCTTGGTCGGATTGGGAAATAGGAAAAGGAAATGACAGGTTGGAGAAACGAATGAAGTCTTCCAAAAGAGTTTTAACAGAGTGAATTTCTTGGGAAGCTTCTCGAACTAACATCATCACGGATCTTGATTTGCGTATTTTCGAGGCTATGCATCCGAGCAACAAGGTCATTTTATTCACGTTTTTCAACATTCACCTTCCTTTTTCCCTTAGTCTTTGGAGGCCGAACAAATGTACCCATTTGTAATTCTCTTAGCGTTTCCGGTCCTCTACTTGTAATACGCTCGGCTGGGGTCAGCATTCTAGTCCCTTTGGGTACCTCATCGTCGTCCTTAAGATATGTAAAGGGAATCCATCCTCAGTTTTTCATTTGGACATAGTGCATTGTTTTGAGCGATGAGTTGGAGATTTCGTATCCTCGAGACACCGAAACCGCCACTTCTTCCGATAAGCCCACATTGAAATGACTAAAAAGGACCACAAGAATCGAACCAAATGCCAGCCCGGCCTGTCGTGATCGAGACGCGTAGTGTTTGGAACGAAATGTGCCCCTTTTGCTTACATCCAAGAAATAACAATAGCCGCGAAGTTGACTCTCTCATCGTTCAATACTCGATACATAACTAGATTGTCAATCCCAACTAGCTTGTGTTGGGTATTAACCTTAGGCATTAAGCACTTCGTCAAAGCCACCAAAAAGAGATGAATGTTAATTCCAAAACCATTAATCTCAAACACATCGATTATGAACTCAAAAACTCCATGACCTCTAACTCATTCATCTTAGAATCCTAATCATTCAATGATTTCCCGGAACAAACAAATCAATCAAACGACAACCCAAACAATTCAAACAAAATCTCCGCTGAAATTTTCACGGAAGTACCACCAACAATACTTTGAAGAACTAACGATGATGAACCCTCAATATCTCCCACATGTAGATTAACATAAAATTCTCGAACTAAATTTGGGTAAATTGGTTCTTTGCATTGAATAAATCGATCAATTCCTAATGATGAGAAAAATTCACGAATATGAATATTGGCCCGTTTTAAACTTTCAAAGTTGAAGTAGTAACAGTCGGTTATGTGTTCTTGTGGAAGAATATTGGTGAATACCTTAAAGGCCGCGTATGAGATGAATCGTGTTGAGTCAAAATCGAATTCCCGAGGGTGTTTGGCAACACTCTTGTATTGTTACTTCATAGGCACTCTTGATCCACTTGCCATTGAAGTAAAGATATTGAGGAGGAATTTGAATGAGAGTGAGAGCAATTGAGAGTAATTTGAGGTTTTTAGATCGCAATACATTTAGGGTTAAAGAAGAAGTGAAAAGGGGATCAGCCAACTTTTGGGTTTTAAGTAATCTGTTGACCCGTTAACGTGCGCTATATGAACGATAGCGTACGTTATTGAAAAATAGATAAGTCACTGGACTGTCCATTGGCTTCAGGCCATTTTGAATGAAAATGATTAGGGTATGCTAATATGGAGTTGCGTGCGCTATCAGGTTTAGACTAATTCTATAGAATATGTGTAGCGCGCGTTAAGGATACTGGCAGAATATGTGTAGCGCACGTTAAGGATACTGGCTAGCATGCGCTAGGCATAGGATAGAGTCTCAAGAATTAATTTCATATAAGACAAATAATTTAAATATAATCTTTTAAAAATTGTCGATGTGTCCCATACCGAGTTGCAATAGAATAGATTCCTCATGTAAGGGATTTGTAAAAATATCTGCAAGTTGGTCTTTTATACCGACAAAGATGTAACACCCCGAGATATTCGGAATAATTACAGCGCCGTAAACCCTTTAAGTAAGGATTTACAAGGCTAATTTAAAAGAAATGTAAATATAATCCAATCATATAACTGAAGTTCAAAATATAGATTTGGTTCAACTGATCCAATGAGTTAACTTATACAACCATATCGAAATGACATTATTAAAACAGACGTACTCGAGTACTAAATGAACTAAGAAGACAAATCACAATAACAATAAACATCAACCACATCACTGAGCCATTTCATCGTCCTGTCGGTACTGTGGTTGCTTCCCCGCTCCTCGGCTACCTAAACATCAAAACAATGTCCACCTCCGAAGGGGTTAGCAAAACAATGCTAGTACAAGTATCATAATACATAAATCATCAGTGCATCATAAAACATGCAAAACGGACTTCCGTCATCGGAATCCAACGATGTGAATCCTCACGATTCCATCAACACAATACAGGGTAATCTAGCGATCCAGCGCCCTTGGTATAGATCCCCATGATGATCCCGTCGGACCAGCGCATGGTGGAAAACCCGTCCAGCGATCCAGCGCCCTCAGCATAGATCCCCATGATGATCCCGTCGGACCAACGCATGGTGGACATTCGATCCAGCGCGCTCAACATAGATCCTCATGATCCCCTCGGATCATTTATACCATAAACCAATCAATTATGCATACATATATGCATTTCAATATGTTCATCAATACGAACAATTAACAACGAATACCACGAGAAATTACAGAAATACATCTCATATTTAATAACATGAACAAAACCATAAGCATGATCAAGGTTCCAATATAAATCAAACTCAACATATGATACTTGCCTCGAAAATGGCAAGAATGGAAATAGTCCAACAAATGACACGCGTCCGTATGTCACCGCCCCTCGATCGTCCCCTATGAAAGGCTCGGACCTAAGAAATAATAAAGAATTCCTTTCAATTCGTACGAACGTATAACAATCCGGTTTACGGCCGCAAGCTCTAAAAAATGAATTCTGTCTGAACTACTTAGCGCGCGCTACGTACTCTACGTAACGTGCGCTAATCTTGCCCATTAACGTACGCAAATGACCAGGTTTAGCGTGCGCTACCTGTGTACTGACAGTCTTCTCTGAACAGCCGACTACCCTGCCTGATGATATAACGTACGTTACGTATCCAACGTAGCGCATGTTACTCATTCCCGATAGCGCACGTTAATATATACATCTTAGCGTGCGCTAATCGTGCATGGCAGTCACTACTGGGTAAAACTTGAGCTAAAGGTGATGAAAACTCATGAAATCCTCAATGTTAATACATGCCAACTCCGTGTATATCATGCTCATACGGTTTATGAAAGATCGTTATGGATTAAATGACTACGAGACACCAGGATACGTATCATCATTTCTACACCATAATTCATCTTGATCTCGAGAAAGTATCCTAAGTTCCCTTCGTCCTACGTTACAAAACGCATGATTCCAATGTGTAAAACATAACAACTTGATATTCTCCACCTACTGGTCATAATCGGTTTGAAGATACATGAATATGCTTAGGAGTCCATATACTAAAAAGGTTCAAAGGATTATAAGATGAATAAGTGCCGAAACGTCAAAAATATCCTTCTAACACATGATATTCGACTATTAACGAATTTAACTGACTAGATAAACATGATCAAACGTCCTTCAGAATACTACTAGTATTGGTGAAGAATCACCTACCTCAAAGTAGTGAAGAACAAGGAGGAAATTCGAAGCAATCTAACGCCGAAGGTTTGAACACCAATCCTCCAATGATCTACAATCTTCAACACGAGCTAGGATGCCGGCAAGAAGTGTTTAGGATGAAGAGAGTGTCTTTCTAAGTTCAAGAATTCGAATGGGGGAGTGAAAAATCTGAAAATATGAAAAAGGATGCTGTCATATATATAGAAAATGGTTATTAGCGCGCGCTAGTCCATATTCATAGCGTGCGCTAACGGCTATTTGAAACGTTACTGATTTCACTGTACTCAGCCTTTAAAGTGCGCTACCCTCATGTGAGTAGCGTGCGCTAACGCGTTGACTTGGCTTTTTCCCGAAAGCCGTCCAGGTTCATCCCGACACAATTCGACCAAGATCCCCGGCCTGATCTCACCTACCACACGTCTCAATCATATTGACCACGTATAGCATGCGCTAAGGTTCCTTTGTAGCATGCGCTATGGATCCAAGTTAGCGTACACTACACATAGACGATAGTGTGCGCTACATGCGCAGAATCACAATTTTTAAATCACATTCACGAAATCATACGCTCAACAACACCAGACTATGAAATACGGAGAATAATACTCAGATCAAAGTGCAACAATTACAATATCACAAGTTCCAAATACATATCAGAAATCTCGGGTATTACAAAAGATTAAACAAATATCTTTCTTTTGAACATGATCACGTAAGAAATGATGTCTAATAATATCTATATGCTTGGTTCTACTATGCAGAACAGGATTCTTACTAAGATTTATTGCACTAGTGTTATCACATAGAATAGATCTCGGAGTTGATTTTTGATCCATAACACTTGCGCACAAGTGCTACCTGCGGCCACATACTCGGCTTCAGCTGTAGACATTGCTACACTTGTCTGCTTTTTACTTCCCAAAAAGATTAGGCAAGAGCCAATAAAATGACATGTGCCGCTAGTACTTTTCTTGTCAATTTTACAGCCGTCAAAATCGGCGTCACTGTATGCAATTAAATAAAAATCCAAACATGATGGATACCATAGTCCAAGACCAATATTTCGATTTAAATAACGAAGGTCAAATGGGATCCTTAGGATTTGATTGAAATCTAGCACATAAACATGTAGCGAAAATTATATCTTGTCTGGATGCAGTCAAATAGAGTAGAGATCCGATCATACCTCGATATAGCTTTTGATCAATGAATATTCCATTTTCGTCTTTGTCCAATTTTAATTAGAAGACATCGGAGTTAGAATTGCTTTGCTACATTCCATCTTGAACTTTTTGAGGAGGTCGTGAGTATATTTGGTTTGATGGATAAAAATCTCATCTTCACATTGTTTAATTTGAAGCCCGAGGAAGAATGTTAATTCTCCCATCATAATCATTTCGAATTCTCCATTCATTAAATTAGAAAAGTCTTGGTAAAGAGATTCGTTAGTAGTACCGAAAATAATATCGTCTACATATATTTGACAAATAAGCATATCACTATTTAAGACTTCCACAAATAGAGTGTTGTCGATTTTACCTATTTTATATCCATTTGCAATAAGAAATTGACTTAAACGATCGCACCAGGATCGTGGTGCTTGCTTCAATCCATTGAGAGTTTTGTTGAATTTGAAGACATGATCTGGAAATCGATGATCTTTAAATCTGGGAGGATGCTTGACGAAAAATAAAGCCATTTAGAAATGCGCTTTCACATCCATTTGATATAACTTGATTTTCTTGTGAGAGGCAAAAGCACATAATAAATGAATGGCTTCGATATGGGCTACGGGTGCGAAACTTTCCTCATAATCAGGACCCTCTTCTTGATTATAACCTTGTGCAACTAAACGAGACTTATTTCTCACTGGATACCCGTCTTCATCACACTTGATTGGACAAGCACTTCTTGTATTTCCATCACCCATCTTTCATCATTAAGAGCTTCAGACACATTCTTAGGTTCAGTTTTTGAAACGAAGGCAAAATGAGCAATATATTCGGTAGTTCGTCTTCGCGTTTGAACACCATCTTCGATACTCCCAATAACAAGGTTTCTTAGATGATCTTTGTTGTGCTTCCAATCTTTAGGAAAATCATCAATTATACTCTTTTGAGCCTCTGAAATCCTTTCAATTTTCGGAAGAATACCTGTATTATCAAAACAATCTACCTTCTCGGGGTGAGATCATATCATTGAATTTAACATGAATAGATTCTTCAACTTTAATAGTTCTAATATTATAAACACGGAATGCTTTGATATTTGTAGAATACCCAAGAAATATACCAGAATCGGATTTTGCATCAAATTTGCCCAAATTTTCCTTTCCATTATTTAACACAAAAACTTTACAACCGAAAGGGTGGAAATATGAAATATTAGGCTTTTTACCTTTCCAAATTTTATATAGAGTTTTAAGTTGGGCTCTTCGGAGGTAAACACGATTTATATAACATCCCGTGTTTATTGATTCGGCCCAAAAATATTGGGGAAGAGAATATTCATTTAGCATGGTTCTAGACATTTCCTCCAGTGTTCGATTTTCTCTTTCAACAACTCCATTTTGCTGAGGAGTTCTAGGAGCCGAAAAGTTATGGTTAATACCATATTTGTCACAAAGTATTTCAAATGGAGAGCAATCAAATTCTCCTCCATGATCGGTTCGAATAGAAATAATAGAAAGATTTTTCTCATTTTGGACTAACCGACACCATTTAAAAAATTCCATAAAAGCGTCATCCTTGTGAGAGAGAAATTTTACCCAGGTGAAACGGGATAAATCATCAATAATAACTAAAGTATATAATTTTCCATTCACACTAGCATACCTTGATGGTCCAATCAAATCCAAACGAACAAGTTCAAGAATACGACAAGTAGAAATTTCAAATTTCGGTTTAAATGATTCCCTTGTGTGTTTGCCTTTAATGCAAGATTCGCATATATGTTTTCGATCAAATCTTCAGTTTAGGCAAACCACGAACAAGATCATGTTTAGAAAGTTTTGAAATAATGGGTAAAGATGTATGACCTAATTTTCGATGCCATAAAAATATATTTTCATCCAAGGTCATAAGGCATTTTTTGTTGAAAGAATTTTTCGTCACTGAGATCGACAATATAAATATTTCCGCTTCTTAAACCAATAAAAGCAGCTTTATTATTTTTGAAGGTTTTTCTTCATAAAGAATTTTAAAGCCTTCATCACACAATTGAGATACACTTAACAGAATATGATGTAATCCTTCAACAAATAAAACTTTATTAATAGAGAGATAAGGTTCCTTACCAACATTACTGGTGCCTGTAATCTTCCCCTTTTGTTGTCAACAAAGGTCACGAATCCTTGTTCTTGATATTCAAATTCTTTGAACAACTCTTTGGTGCCACACATGTGTCTTGAGCAGCCACTGTCAACGTACCATTTGTTTTTCTTTGAATAGGGTACCTCATTGAAGGATTCTTTAGATTCAAGATCCATAAGAGCGAGATTAGATTCCTCGATTCCTTCGATTTCGTCCTCATCATTGCTCCAAGATGCAATTAAGACTTCCTTCATTTTTAATCGATCATTTTGGCCTTTGAGATTCACCCATCAGTCTTTGGCATAGTGCCCAGATTGAACACACCTACGACAATTATTATTGAATTTTTTCATAGGAACATAATGATTTTTTCATTGATCGGTTCTTGAATCTTGACCAAGAGCACTTCACCTTTTTTGAATTAAATTTTTATATCTTCTCATATTTTTGACGTAGAGAGCAATTTCTTCGTCATCCTCATTTTCTAGAATATCATCATCATCGTCGCTATCGAATTTGAGTGCAACAACTTTCTCACGAGACTTAGATTTGGTGCCTCTCTATTTTACCACAATCTCATAGTTTATAAAATATCATATGAGGGCGCTGAATTCAAGTTTGTTGAGGTCCTTTGATTCCATAATTTCCGTCACCGTGGCATCCCATTCACGTGGAAGAGATCGGAGGATCTTCTTAGCCTTGTCGCTACTTGATATTGGCTTCCCGAATGATGCAATACCATTAGTTATTACTGAGAAGCGATCCAACATGTTGGTGATGGTTTGGTCATCCTTCATGGAGAAGAGTTCGTAGTCATGGAGCAGCATGTTAATTTTGGTTTCTTTGACTTGGCTCGTTCCCTCATGAGTGACTTCGAGAATCTTCCATATTTCTTTAGCACTTTCATATGCATAAATTCGATTGAGTTCTTTAGGATTAAGTGCACAATATAGGAGTTGACCAGCACGCAAATTTTAATGCTTGTTGTTCCAATCTTCATCATTATATTCGTTGGATTTCTTCAACGATCCATCTTCCTTTTTGGCAATCTTGGGACCAAGTATGATTACTTTCCAAATCTCAATATCATAGGCTTGGACGAATATAGCCATCTTTTTCTTACAGGTCATAAAATTAGAGCCGTCGAAGAAACGTAGACAGTTGAGAGCGTTACCTTCGGTCCGAGCCATAAGTGCCATTACGGATCTTCCTCTGGTGGTTAAACCAATATATGAGGTGACCCGCTCCGATACCAACTGAATATATAAGAATACCACTTGAAGAGGGTTTGAATAGTGGGGTTATGGATAAATAAATTTTCCCGCGGGGGAAGAAATAAAAGTTCTGAAAGTAAAGGACACAGCGATATATAGAGGTTCGGCAACTTGCCTATGTCCTTGTAACACTCCCAAGTTATTCAGGGATATTACAGCGTCGTAAGTCCCGCCGTGGGACCCACAAGGCTAAACATACGCGGAACCATAAAATTTGACCGATAAGGTCTACACACAATGGAATGAAAAACAATACGAAGGTATTCGAAACATAACCAATGTATTCACAAACATCACAACTCGAATCAATACTTCGGCAAACACGGGCCGGAACATCAAGGAAAAGGGAAAACAATACTCGAGTATTCAATAGTCAATCCAGTACAACAACACTGAACGGGAAACTCCAAACATAACTGGAAGAAAGACACAGTATCACACTTGCCCACCATCTTTATGCCGACCCGATACCTGCCCGTCCGCTCTCCTGGAACCTGAAATACATAAAAAGTATTTCCACCCATAAAGGGGTTAGCCGTCGAATAGCTAGTGCAAGTATATCAAGTATGAAACACAATATTCCTCGACAATAAAGTAAATGTAACCGTCAATTCATCAATTCAAGACTAGTATTCCAGAATGACTAAAATCTCAAGACGTATGTGAATGCCGTAGAAATGGTTCGTTCATATCATACGCCGTTACATGTAGGAATGCCGTCAAAACAGTTCGTTCATTACATGCCAACAATATTTCATATGAATGCCGTAGAAACAGTTCGTTCATATCAACCGTGGAATCGCACCAGAGGCTACGAAACCCTCAGGGGACCCGTCGGCCCGCCCCAGAGTGGTTAGAAATAATCATACCATCAATATTTCATACTTTCAAAGTCGAGAACGCACATTCATAAATATATACTTGCCTTTGAGACATCGAGAAATCGAACGGAGGAAAGGTATGAGTTCGGTAGGTCCAAGAACGCGCTTCCGGCACCTAAACGATTCGCAAGGAATATGACAATTAATTATCCATACTCAAATTACACGAAGAGACTCCCGAAACTCGTCTATGATACAATAAAAATACACGGGTGAACGACTCAAGGTTGGGAAATCGCCCAAACTCCCACAAGTCCGAAAACGACACAATTCAACCCGTAAAATCGTAAGAAAACACGCATACGATATAGATATATCAAAACCTCAAAGTTCTCAAGCTTCAATCGGATAAAACGGACGAATCTACGAAAACCCCCAAAATCCAACACAAAATTCAAAGTGTTCTTGAATAAACTTTCAATAATCCGATGAATACTCAAACATGTCCATAATCACGCATATATCATTTCATACAACATGATTTTATCATCCAAAACGTCAATACCTACACAAAATCGAGAAGTCAAGATGTCGAAGAAATTACCTCTTGAATATCCAAGATCTATGATCCAAGGAATACGCGTTAGATCGACTATCCGGGCTTCCCAACCGAATGAAAGTGGTAAAAATCCAACACACAAGTGATAGATGATGATAAGATTCTCCCCTCAACTTCTCTCGCTCGCAGGTGGAAGAAGGGAATGGAGGAAATGGGTTGCAATCTCGCTTAAGAAGCCGGATTATGCAGTTGACCGCATTGTGTGCCGCGGCTCACTGTGTGTGCCGCGCACGCACCTAAAAATTGTTCCTGTGTTTCGGCGGTGCCGCGGCTCAGCCAGTGTGCCGCGGCACTGCACAGTGCGCTTTTTGGCTGAGGATGCAACACAAGTGTGCCGCGGCTCAGCCTAGGTGTGCCGTGGCACCCGGTATAGTCCGCTCGGCCAGGTTTACAAAATGTATGTGCCGCGGCACACGCTCCTTGTGCCGCGGCTCACACCCCCTTTGGGTCCTAAAATGATGAAAAATGACCCGGGAAGAGAATAAAAGCAATATGATTCAATGTCTGGGCAACAATAACACGAAAAAGAAGTACGGAAACCCCAAAACGGTGGTTCCAAGCAATGATTACAATGGTTCGCTCAACAAATCACGATTCGAAGAACATGAAGAGGTTTGAAATGACATGATTTTCGACCGGGTATTACATTCTCCCCCTCTAAAAAGAAGTTTCGTCCCGAAACTTAAGAAATAAATAGTTCGGGGCATTCCACCCGCATCTTCTCTTACGTCTCCCAAGTCGCCTCTTCGACTCCATGCCTCGACCATTGCACCTTAACCAGTGGAATGGTCTTATGCCGGAGTTGTTTCTCACGGCGCTCAAGAATCTTCACAGGTTTCTCCGGAAAGGTAATATCCTCGGCTACGTCAATCTCACTGTAGTCGATAATGTGGCTTGGATCCGGTACGTACTTCCTCAACTGGGACACATGAAAAACACTATAGACGTGGCTCAAAACTGGAGGCAACGCCAAGCGATAAGCTAAATCTCCAACTCTGTCCAAAATCTCGAAAGGTCCGATATACCTTGGACTGAGTTTCCCCTTTTTCCCGAAGCGGAAAACTCCTCTGGTCGGCGATACTTTGAGCAAGACATGATCTCCCACTTCAAACTCCAAGGGTCGCATTTACGAGTATCGCCAGTAAGATTTCGACGACTTTGGGCGATCGAATCGATCTCGGATAATAGAAATCTTTTCCTTGGTCTCCAATAACATATCCGGTTCCGTCCCAACTAGCTCAGAAGCCTCGTCCCAACATAATGGCGACCTACATCGCCTACCATAGAGTGCCTCGAAGGGTGCCATTTTGATCGACGCATGCCAACTATTATTGTAAGCAAACTCGATCAACGGTAGGTGAAGCTCCCAATCATTACTCCAATCCAAGGCACAAGCCCGTAACATATCTTCCAGAGTCTGAATCGTCCTCTCTGTCTGACCGTCCGACCGAGGATGAAAGGAAGTGCTCAATCTCAACTCAGTACCCAGAGCCTGATGAACGTCCGGCCAAAAATGCGATACGAAACGGCCGTCTCGATCAGAAACAATGGTCTTGGGGGCACCGTGTAACCTCACGATCTCAGCGATAAAGGTTCGAGCCAGTCTATCCGGTCCCCAAGTATCCTTAATACCCAAGAAGTGTGCAGACTTGGTCAGCCTATCGACAATTACCCAAATCATATTCATTCCGGCCCGAGTTCTCGGCATGCCAGTGATGAAATCCATAGAAATGTCTTCCCATTTCCACTCGGGAATGGGAAGCGGTTTCAACAACCCCGTTGGTCGTTGATGTTCTATCTTGACTTGTTGACACGTCAAGCACCGTAGTACAAACTCCGTAACATCCTTCTTCATGTTATTCCACCAAAAATTACGCTTCAAATCTTTGTACATCTTACTCGTCCCGGGGTGGATTGAGTAAGGCGTAGCATGCGCTTCTCGGAGAATTTTCTGCCTCAACTCTAAATCGTTTGGAACACAAAGCCTGCCCTGAAATCTCAGAATACTATCCTCGTGAACCATAAAGCCAGGAGCTTTTCCTTTAATTACATCTTCCTTCAGTTGAGAAATCATCGGGTCACTCCACTGCTTCCCTTTGATGTCATCAACTAAAGACGAAGTAATTTCGAGAGTACACAGCTGTCCCTGTACTCGTTGAAGCCAAACTTCTATCCCTTGCTCAATTAAGTCCTGACGAATTTTCGTCTGAGGTGTAAGAACCTCGAGCATTTGAAGAGACGCCGATTTGCGGCTCAAAGCATCCGCAACGACATTGGCTTTCCCGGGGTGATAAAGAATTTCCAAATCATAATCCTTTATCAACTCTAACCAATGCCGCTGTATCATATTCAGCTCCTTCTGACTGAAAATATACTTCAGACTCTTGTGATCGGTATAAATCTGGCACGGTGAACCATACAAATAATGCCGCCAAATCTTGAGTGCGAAGACAATTGCGGCCAATTCGAAATTGTGAGTAGGATAATTCATCTCGTAAGGCTTTAATTGTCGTGACGCAAAAGCTATTGTCTTATCATGCTGCATAAGAACACAGCCCAGGCCTTGACCCGAAGCGTCACTGTAAACTGCAAAGCCTTCGCTACCATGTGGTAAAGTTAGAATCGGCGCTGAAGTCAATCGTCTCTTTAGTTCATCGAAGCTCTGCTGTCTCTCATCCGTCCAAACAAACTTTTCGGTCTTCTGGAGTAATTTCGTAAGCGGTCGAGCGAGTTTCGAGAACCCCTCGACAAACCGATGGTAATACCCAGCAAGGCCCAAAAAGCTACGAACCTCCTTAACATTTTTAGGCGGTGCCCAATCTAGCACTGCCTCAATCTTCTGCGGGTCTACACGAACCCCTTCGGCCGAAATCACATGGCCGAGAAACATAACTTCTTCCAACCAAAACTCACATTTCGAGAATTTTGCATAGAGGTGCTCGGTTCTCAAAATGTCTAATATCAAACGCAGGTGTCGGGCATGTTCCTCCTTATCTCGGGAGTAGATCAAGATGTCGTCAATAAAGACGAATACACACCTATCGAGGTACTCGATGAATATTTTATTCATTAACTGCATGAATACTGCCGGCGCATTCGTCAACCCAAAAGGCATAACTACAAATTCATAATGCCCATATCTCGTCCGGAACGCCGTCTTCGGAATGTCGGACTCCCTCACCCTGAGTTGATAATACCCGGATCTTAAGTCAATCTTCGAGAAAACCGCAGCTCCTTGCAATTGATCAAATAAATCGTCTATACGCGGTAGAGGGTACTTGTTCTTGATGGTTACTTTGTTCAGCTCGCGGTAGTCGATGCACAAACGTAGTGAACCATCTTTCTTCCTCACGAAAAGAACAGGCGCGCCCCAAGGCGAAGCGCTCGGTCTAATGTACCCTTTTTCCAAAAGTTCTCCCAACTGAGTTTTCAATTCCTGCATCTCGGAAGGTGCCATCCAATAAGGTGCTTTAGAAATCGGAGCCGCATCTGGCTCCAAGTCCACAGTAAATTCTATCTCTCGATCTGGCGGTAATCCCGGGAGGTCATCCGGAAAAACATTGGGGTACTCACTAACAACCGGAATCAAAGAGAAATCGATTTCATTTCCCTCCGTTTTAAGGCATAACACCAATAGCCCGCACAACCTTTATTCAAAAGTTTCACGGCCTTCATGGCACTGATAAGTAACTTGGATAGTCCCGACTTACGCCCCAAAAATGAGTACTCAGATCCGTCTTTAGTCATCATGGTGACAACCTTAGTACGGTAGTTCATAATCGCTTGATGACTATCAAGTCAATCTTCGCCGAGGATCACGTCCTCGCCTTCCATATCAACTACAATTAAATTCGATAACCAATCCATACCGGATATAATCACCGGAAAATTTCTAATCTCCTGGTTCCCCACAATTCTATCCCCGCTCGGTAGTTTCACGATGAAGGGATCGCAAGCAGTCAGACAAGTTATATTCAAATGGCGTACACACTCCAAAGAAATAAAAGAATGTGTAGCACCCGAATCAAAAAGTACACGGATTGGATGAGATAGGATATGAATGGTACCTGAAGCCACCGCCACGTCGGGTTCGTCTGCTCGACGCATTTCATAAACTCGTGGTTGCACCGAACCGACGCTAGAGTTTCTCCAAAGATTCTCGACTCCGCCCCGCCCCTGCCGAAATTCTGCTGAGGTTGACCAGCTGGGGCAGAAGCCTGAGTGTCCAAAGTCTGATTCGGCTCGGAACAATAAGCCGCTCTATGTCCCATCTGTCCGCATGTGTGACACTTCAACGGTGGAAAGTGGCATTCCAAATTAATGTGGCCTGAACGGCCACAATTATAGCAAGTCACCGCGCGATTTGTGGTACCCGAAGTAGGACGGTAACCCCTCTTTCCTTTATTACAACGCGACGACTGTCCGGCAGAACGGTTCGTCGTCTGTGACTTCTGAAAGTTGCCACTCTTAGAGTTAGAAAAATTTCCCGCTACTTTCTGCTTCTTCGATTCTTCCCCGGTATCGTTGTCGGGGCTTAACATATCATGGGCTAAAGCTCTGTCCTGGTATTCCTTCAGTGTGGTGCAAGCAAATCCGGCCATGTACCGCCGTAAGTCCAAATTCATCCGCATATCAAAATAACGCATCTTATCACGCTCGTTACGCACTTGATCCTTCACATGGATCAATTGTTGGTTGTACTCCACGATCGCCTGCGAAACGGGAATATCTTGTGGTTTAGCCTCGAAGAAGGCTCAGATTCGGCTCTCTCGTACCGGCCAAGGACAAAACTCGGCCTCCAAGAGCTCCTTAAATTCATCCCACGAGGCAATACGATCCTGTGGCTTGATGACTTTCCACCAAGTAGCGGCCTCCTTAGTGAGGAAATACTGAGCAATCGGTACTTTCTCACCTGGGCAATCAATCCGCCTCAAAATCTTCTCCAATCGCTAGCCAATCTTCCCAAATTTAACGGGTCTGCGGCACCGCCAAAGTGGAGGGTGCATACGGATTACATTCTCAAGCAAGGCATCCGTGTTTGGGTTCGTTATTCACCAATTGGGCCAAAATAGTCATTTGAGTAGCCAATTGTTGAAGTGCATTCGCCACTCCAACGCCCGTCGCGTTGTTCCTAACCGTCGATCGGTCGTGGCCGACTCTCAGTGTCGGGATGCACCGAGTTCGACAAACTGGGGTTGGTCGACCCCGCAACTGAACTGATGGAAACGGCCGCGCCACGACCTCTTCCTTGTCCACGGCCACGACCACGGCCACGGCCCCTACCAGCTGACATACTGAAGAACACACAAGTCACGTAAGCACAATTCAATCACGCGTGATCAAAGTGTCCGATTCTCAAGAATACCGATAAAAGGAAGCAAAACGAATAAGGAAACACCAGAAGAGTGAGAGGTCTTACAAGTACCGGTCGCACTGTGATGATGGCAGAGTAGTGATACTGCGGACAACTAACGACTCGATCGACCCAAAAGACCGACAGCCTAGGTATCCATAGACCTAAGCTCTGATACCATATTCTGTAACACCCCCAAGTTATTCAGGGATATTACAGCGCCGTAAGTCCCGCCGTGGGACCCACAAGGCTAAATATACGCGGAACCATAAAATTTGACCGATAAGGTCTACACACAATGGAATGAAAAACAATACGAAGGTATTCGAAACATAACCAATGTATTCACAAACATCACAACTCGAATCAATACTTCGGCAAACACGGGCCGGAACATCAAGGAAAAGGGAAAACAATACTCGAGTATTCAATAGTCAATCCAGTACAACAACACTGAACGGGAAACTCCAAACATAACTGGAAGAAAGACACAGTATCACACTTGCCCACCATCTTTATGCCGACCCGATACCTGCCCGTCCGCTCTCCTGGAACCTGAATTACATAAAAAGTATTTCCCCCCATAAAGGGGTTAGCCGTCGAATAGCTAGTGCAAGTATATCAAGTATGAAACACAATACTCCTCGACAATAAAGTAAATGTAACCGTCAATTCATCAATTCAAGACTAGTATTCCGGAATGACTAAAATCTCAAGACGCATGTGAATGCCGTAGAAATGGTTCGTTCATATCATACGCCGTTACATGTAGGAATGCCGTCAAAACGGTTCGTTCATTACATGCCAACAATATTTCATATGAATGCCGTAGAAACGGTTCGTTCATATCAACCGTGGAATCGCACCAGAGGCTAAGAAACCCTCAGGGGACCCGTCGGCCCGCCCCAGAGTGGTTAGAAATAAGCATACCATCAATATTTCATACTTTCAAAGTCGAGAACGCACATTCATAAATATATACTTGCCTTTGAGACATTGAGAAATCGAATGGAGGAAAGGTATGAGTTCGGTAGGTCCAAGAACGCGCTTCCGGCACCTAAACGATTCGCAAGGAATATGACAATTAATTATCCATACTCAAATTACACGAAGAGACTCCCGAAACTCGTCTACGATCCAAGAAAAATACACGGGTGAACGACTCAAGGTTGGGAAATCGCCCAAACTCCCACAAGTCCGAAAACAACACAATTCAACCCGTAAAATCGTAAGAAAACACGCATACGATATAGATATATCAAAACCTCAAAGTTCTCAAGCTTCAATCGGATAAAACGGACGAATCTACGAAAACCCCCAAAATCCAACACAAAATTCAAAGTGTTCTTGAATAAACTTTCAATAATCCGATGAATACTCAAACATGTTCATAAACACGCATATATCATTTCATACACCATGATTTTATCATCCAAAACGTCAATACCTACACAAAATCGAGAAGTCAAGATGTCGAAGAAATTACCTCTTGAATATCCAAGCTCTATGATCCAAGGAATACGCGTTAGATCGACTATCCGGGCTTCCCAACCGAATGAAAGTGGTAAAAATCCAACACACAAGTGATAGATGATGATAAGATTCTCCCCTCAACTTCTCTCTCTCGTAGGTGGAAGAAGGGAATGGAGGAAATGGGTTGCAATCTCGCTTAAGAAGCCGGATTATGCAGTTGACCGCATTGTGTGCCGCGGCTCAGCCCAGGTGTGCCGCGGCACAGACCTAAAAATTGTTCCCAGGTTTCGGCAGTGTGCCGCGGCTCAGCCCAGGTGTGCCGCGGCACCGGGTACAGGCAGTTTTTTGGCTGAGGATGCAACACAAGTGTGCCGCGGCTCAGCCTAGGTGTGCCGCGGCACTGACTCGGCAGCAGGTGCCGCAGATCTTTGGCGTGTGCCACGGCACCGATCTGATCCGCTCGGCCAGGTTTAGAAAATGTATGTGCCGCGGCGCACGCTCCTTGTGCCGCGGCTCACACCGCCTTCGGGTCCTAAAATGATGAAAAATGACCCGGGAAGAGAATAAAAGCAATAGGATTTAATTTCTGGGCAACAATAACACGAAAAAGAAGTACGGAAACCCCAAAACGGTGGTTCCAAGCAATGATTACAATGGTTCGCTCAATAAATCACGATTCGAAGAACATGAAGAGGTTTGAAATGACATGATTTTCGACCGGGTATTACAGTCCTCTCTCATTGAACACGCTTTTTGTCTATTACAGTATTATAAGTCAGTAATTTTTTTTTTGTGGAACTTTTTAAAAGTCCTTATCTATCGTACATTCTTTCTATATATAGAGGGCTTTGGCCAATCAGGAGACTGACAGCTGGGGAATATTTGAGATACATCCAAACACATGTCAAAAGAAGAGAATGTTTCGGATGTGTGGCGACATTTGAGGGCTTCTTTGGAGGACAGAGAACAGATCACAATAACTGTCATATGTGCCTGTTCCGTACGCTTTTGGTGATAATTATCCGTTGCGTGGTCGGTCCTGGGGTCGGCCTCCCATCTCCAATTGTTCTACATGACCATGTTATAATGGGGTTTTGGAGCATAATTAGATGGACCTGGTCGTCCCTCCTTATCATCCCTGCTCGGTCGGTCGAGCCAAAGCTCGATTTTATGTCTTCTGGTTAGGGGGACGGGTGTGGTTCAGCTAGCGGGGAGTGGATGAGTGGATGTCAAAGCGGATCGGCTATCACCACTTATATTTTACACCTATAATATCCTTAGATCCTATATATACACACACACACACAGACACCAATCCTAATATACAAACCCGTCGTCCCCCGTCTCTTTTTCTCTCTCTCTCGCGTGAATCTTTCCTTGCGTCTTTATCTCCTCCTCCCTCTCTTCTCTCTTTTTCAGTTATCATTCCATTCCTACTCACAACGCTCTAGCAGCTACTAAAAAAGAGAATTCGGGATCTTGTAGCTCAGCAGGAAGGTGATGGGTCACCCAAGTTTATAGTTTATATGGAGAGACGCTCTCCAGAAAAGGCCGATTTCCAATTTGGAAGATCTCTTTTTGGGCAGCCCCCTACCCGGGTATGAAGGTGAGCGCCTAAGCCTTCAGGTCGAGAAAATCCCAGGGGCCATAGTTTGATGCTCACTGATTCTCTAGTACTAAGGAAGGAAATGTGTCCAGACTCAGAGCTTGGAAGTTGGGCTTCTATGAATGTGACTCCAATGGCTTACAGTCGGGTTGTAAGGTACTGTACTTTGTCCATTTCTTAATTCTTCTGCTGCAAATTGGGACTATGTGGATGTGAATCTGAAAAGGGTCGATGATGGATCGCCATCTTAATTCGATGGGCCAATTTATGAGGCTGCAAGTTCATCTCGTTCTCGAAATATTATTTGAAAATGTTTTATTAATTTATATATTATTGTGCCGATAAAATTAAATTCAAAAATATTGTGTGATATTTTGAATTACCTTGTGGTAATTCAAGATTATGTTGGTTATCTTAATTACAATTCAAAAATACTGTATGATATTTTGAAGTACCTTGCGCTAATTCAAGATATTGTTGGTTATCAATTGATAATTTAGATTACCCACTGGTAGTACCATTTGTTATAAAAAATGTATTACTGTTTGAATTACTTTGTGATAATTTATGAACTATCTAGTGGTGATTGGGTTGAATAATCCAAATTAATATAATAAAATAGCAATTGATAGTTTAAAAAATTCATGGTAGTCTAAATTACCAAACGGTATATTTAACCAAAGTATTGGCATAAAAATAAAATAAAACTAAAATAAAAAGAAAATAATCGAATTCAAAACATATGTTGGTCATTTAAATTATCACTTGATAAATTTTAACTCTATCGATGCTTATTGGCAGCTACATCCAATGAACCGACAATGATATTTATTATTACTATATGGCAATTTAAAGATATGGGTTTATTATCTAAATTAACATATTTTTTACAGCAAAATTGGCAGAAAAAAGGAGGAAAAAACTCCAATGAACGGAGACTGGTCGATGACCGACGGCGATCGACACTCAGTGGTGGTGATACCCAAATTTTGTAACACCCCCAATATATTCAGGGTATATTACAGCGCCGTGGACCCCTACGTGGGACCCACCAGGCTAAATTAACAATATCGCTTGTCTAACCACCCTGGTTAGCGAGAAACACACAACACCACAACAATAACTAAATGAAATCACCCGATACAACTGGTAAACAGGACATTACCCAAATCCACAAATACGATTTAACATACAAAACATGCCCCAAATCAAAAGTGCCTAAGTACTCGCGAGTACTATCGATAAGTTCACAAGTTTGGAAAGCCAACAAATCAAAATGGACAACGGAATATAAAGGGACTCCATTGCACACGTTAACATCCCTGGCCAACATCCTCGTACTGATCTAGTCCCCGCTCGACCATGTAACACCCCCAAAATATCCCGAGGTATTACAGTGCCATGAATCCCACGTGGGACCCACAAGGCTAGTTAGAAAAATAGGCATTTTAAGAAAATCACGATAAAACCTTAAATTCAAGGATTACATAACGTGAATCGAAAGATTTAAGGGAAATGTAATTTGAAGTCCAATTATTACACAACAAAGGTTTTCTCGAAGAAAACAATTTATTCTAATTAAAACAGCGGCTAGAGATAATTCCAACACCGCTCAAGTCTGACCGGACCCCTCGGGAATGTCCTGCACATGATGAACAATTTTACCTGGTACGACGAGTCATACTGTAACTGTGGTCGAGAATGCATACCAAATAACAACTACTAACAACGATATACGACATCTTTACAATCAAAGTACCTAGTAATCACAGGAATATTTCATCACTTAACCGACGAGTCTTTCTCTTTAACACATAAGCCCCCAAGGTCGCAACCAAGGGTCACTAAGTATCCACACGGGAATACCCCTAACATAGGTGCCCAATTCGGTCTTACCCCTAACACATTTCCACACGGTACCATATGTGTTTTATCCCCAACACATCGGCCCATTTATAACATCTTTAGAGAAAGACAACGTCGGCTTTTATCAAAATGGCACGTACACACATACGGTATAACATTGATATTAGAAAATTCACGAGCAAGACTTCACTTGCCTGTGATCCGGTAGTAGGTGCTTTATGATAATGAAGTCCCCACGCCCGCTCGAACTTAACCTAGCCACGAAAAATCCGATTAACACCTCATACGGATTATAATGAATAAACTAGTCTCCCTTTCCTAACCGGATCCCTAGTGTAGTTTTAATTGTCGGTATGAGTATCGTTTCTAAGTTTTCAAGTGTTGTGTATCATTATCTCGTTCAATCTTATAGTTAACATTAGGTATATCGATATACTCAAGAAGATAATCCTATTATTCTTCGGTGTCAACGAATTGTTATGGTGAAATCGAATCTTATGCTTTCTAATACAATTCTATATCCCGAATACTACAATCGACGGATTTTATTGCACAACAACTTCGGTGGTTTGGCAACCAATATTGATTATACTATCGAATTATTTCCTTAGTTTGCTAAGTGTCAAAAATCACTTACGGTGACGGAATATACGGTGACGGATTACTACGAATTTCCCCACAATTGATTCGTCAAATTTTACATTCCTAGTGATGATTTGAAGTGAAATTTCATTTGCACGAAACGAAACATATGAGAAACCAAATTTCCGGTTACTACAATTTCATCCGACAAGATTGTATACGAAGTTTAGCAAAATCTACCCAATACCCGCAATATAATAAGTATAAATAAGAAAACATCGAAGATATAACTCCACGGATTGGTGGCTTACCTTATTGGAAGAAGAATAATGAAGATGGTTGAAGGATTCACAAGAACTACGAGGAAAACGAGAAGTGACTTGAACGACTTGGATAATCTTCACCAAAGCTCAAGAATCAACCTCCTCAATGTTAATTCAAGTGTTTAAGAGGCTTAAGAACTGGGTATAGGGCTAGGAATTTCTCCAAGGGTGGTAGTTTGTGATGTTGGGTCGTGCAAATGAAGAAGGGAACTATCATTTTATAAAACTTGGTTTTGATAACGTACGTTAACGATAAGGGTGTTACGTACGTAAGGTGTATTACGTACGTAACAGTGTGCTGACACCGTACGTAAAGAATTCGCTGTCCGAAATTTGCCCAAGTGTTACGTACGTTAAATTTGGGACATAACGTACGTAACGAACAGTTGACTCGTTTGTCTTCTAGCCCGCCGAAAGTAGCCCTGTCCGTGTCAAAAGAAAGATTCTGGTCGGAAGACCGACCCACCCGTTACGTACGTAATGTAGCTGCCTTAACGTACGTAATGATCGAAACATAGCGTACGTTAGGCATGGGTTATAGCGCGCGTTAGACAAACCCTTTTAGCCTCAAACCTCATTCTAACCATCTTGGGGTGACCATCCCTTCCACTCGTCAACAATTATCGGGGAACAAGACGTTGGCCACCGTCATATTCGCACCGACGATCGTCCCACGGCGTCAAGGTGTGTCACCCCCGTTTCATTCATATCGTACAATTATATAGCACTCAATGGAATACATAAATAGAAATGACGTCACATTACCAAACATTCACACAGTACAAAGTAATCAAGCATGGAATACCGGAGGTATTACATATCACCCCTCTTAAAATAGTTTCGTCACGAAACTTAAGAAAATAACTCGGGATGACTCTCCTTCATGCTCGACTCGGTTTCCCAAGTCGCCTCTTCCGTGCCGTGGTGCGACCACTGAATCTTCACGAGGGGTATGACTTTATTTCTTAACATCTTCACACGCCGGTCCAGAATGGCGGTCGGTACCTCCCTAAAGGTAGCGTCATCGGAAATTTCCACTTCTTCGAAATTGAGCTTGTGACTCGGGTCATAGACATACTTTCTTAACTGGGAGACGTGAAAAACATTATGCACTCCATCCAGATGCGGTGGTAGAGCTAATCGATACGCGAGCTTCCCTACCCGGTCCAATATCTCAAACGGACCTATGAATCTCGGGCTTAACTTGCCCTTCTGGACGAAACGCCGAATACCTCGCATAGGTGATACTTTGACCCAAACATGATCCCCGACCGTAAATTCTAAATCTGTCCGGCTTCGGCATAAGATTTACGGTCAGGCAAAGCATGTGCTTCCGAACTATAGAGATCTTCTTAATGGACTCTGGATAAGATCCAACTCAGAATCGCGGTGTCGAGGCATCATCCCAAAGATAATCTGACTTGCACCTTCGCCCATACAAGGCCTCAAATGGTGCCATGCCTATGCTTGCATGCCAGCTGTTGTTGTACGAGAACTACACTAATCCCAAATGTCTAGCCCAATCCTTTCCCCAATCGAGCACGCACGCCCTCAACATATCTTCCAAGGTTTGAATTAGACGCCTGGCCTGTCCATCTGTCTGAGGATGATAAGCCGTGCTAAAGTGTATTTGTGTCCCCATAGCTTTATGGACGGCTTTCCAAAAACGAGACACATATCTGGTGTCCCTATCCGAAATGATGGATGAGGGGACACCATGTAGCCTGACGATCTCTCTGATGAAAATGACGGCCAGCTGCTCTGTCCCGGTTGTCTCTTGAATAGGAATGAAATGTGCTGATTTTGTCAATCGATCAACAATGACCCAAATCGTATCCTTCCCTCCCACCGCCGTAGGTATCTTAGTGACAAATTCCATTGATATGCTCTCCCATTTCCACTCCGGGATGGGTAGGGGTTGCATAATTCCGGCCGGTCTGCGGTGTTCGATTTTCACTTGTTGGCATGTCATACATCGGGCGACGAACCTAGCAACTTCCCACTTCATGTTCTTCCACCAAAAACTCTGTTGCAAATCCTTGTACATCTTGCTTGCTCCGGGGTGAATAGAATAGGGAGTGGAGTGCGCCTCCTTCAGTATAGTCTGCTTCAGTTCGTCATTCGGTGGAATACATATACTGTTCTTGAACCTCACCAAATCACCCTGAATCTTATAGTCGGAAACATCTCCTTTCTCGATTCTTTCACCAATCGCACGTAATTCAGGATCTTCCATCTGTGCTAGACGTATCTCGTCTAGTAAGGACGAAAGTATATTGATTGAGCATAATCGCCCCGCCTACGTTGCACCCATACTTCTGTTGCTTCTCCCGATCTCTTGCCGCAGAATGAATCACAGGCCGATACCATCACCTCTTGTGTAGTTTTCCGACTAAGAGCATCACTACCACGTTGGCTTTTCCGGATGATAAGAAATTTCCACATCGTAGTCCTTGATTAGCTCCATCGCCTCGTCTCATGTTTAATTCTCTCTGCGTGAAGATATATTTCAAGCTCTTGTGATCCGTGAAAACTTTGCAAGTAACTCCGTAAAGATAGTGCCTCCAAATCTTGAGGGCATGCACCACCGCGGCTAGCTCCAAGTCATGTGTCGGGTAATTTACTTCATACGGCTTTAGTTGTCGGGATGCGTACGCAACGACTTTGCCATTCTGCATGAAGACACACCCTAGTCCATGCTTGGATGCATCCGTGTATATAATGAATCCTTCTGTACCCTGTGGTAACACTAGTACTGGGGCGGTAGTTAGCCTACTCTTGAGCTCGTCAAAGCTCTTCTGGCAGTCTGCAGTCCATACAAATTTGGTGCTCTTTCTCAGTAGGTTCGTAATCTGGCCGGCGATACAGAAAAGCCTCGACGAATCTTCGATAGTAACCCGCCATCCTAGGAAGCTCCTAACCTCTTTGACATTCTTCGAGGTTCCCAACTTGTTATTGTCTCGATCTTTGTGGGTCGACCTTGAAACCTTCTCGCCGAGACAACATGTCCGAGAAAATTACCTCTGCATCCAGAATTCGCACTGACGCTTTCGCATAAAGTTGGTGTTGTCTTAACACGCCCAAGATTGCCTCAAATGTTTCTCGTGTTCTTGTCGGCCGAGAATATATCAGATGTCGTCGATAAAAACCACCACGCATTTATCGAGGAAATCAATCAAAACTCTATTCATTAGTTCCATGAAAACTACTGGGCATTAGTCAACCCGAATGATACCACGATATATTCGTAATGCCCATACCTCGACCGAAATGCGGTCTTGGGTATATCTTCCTCCCGAATCCTCAATTGGTGATATCCGAACCGTAAATCGATCTTTGAAAACACGATCGCCCTTGTAATCGATCCAAGAGGTCATCAATCCTTGGTAGTGGATATCGATTCTTGATAGTAACCTTATTCATCTCCCGTAGTCGATGCACAAGCGTAGAGAGTTATCTTTCTTCTTAACGAAAAGTACGGCGCGCCTACTTGAGGTGCTTGGGCGGATCAACCCTTTTTCCAACAGATTTTCGAGCCGTATCTTTAATTCCTTCATCTCGGCCTGCCATTCTCGTAAGGCGCTTTGGAAATAGGTCTCGCCCTGCTCGAGTTCAATGGAAAGGTCAACTTCTCGGTGCGGTGGCACTCTAGTAGTTCATCAGACAAACGTCTGGAAACTCATTCACCACCTAATGTTTGTGATTGCAAGTTGTGAAGTGTCCTCTCGAAGAACATAACACCGTAGTATTCATTTCGAGAGCCGCAGGAGGCTTCGATGCGATAATGCCGAGAGATCCTTTGTACTAAAGTGTTCACGTCCGCCGATGACATATGTGGTACCGTCATGAGCCGAAATAGAAATAGTCGTGGTAGGTATCCAAGATTGTTCTGCAATGGCATCCACCCATTCCTAATATGATATCTTCATTCTAGAGTGGGAAGACCATAAGATTAGCGGTCCAACTATGATCGCGATGCCGATTCGACAGCCTCGAACCTTTAATCGCCGCAATCTACTACCCTGGTAGTTTAACAAGAAAGGGCTCACAAGGTACACAAACAAGATTTAAGCGTTCAACACATTCCATGATATAAACGAATGGGTGGCTCCTATCAAATAGTACATGCACCGGCCGAGAGTTAACAAGAAGAGTACCCGAGATAGCCGGGCGCAGCCGACCATCCGTAGCCCTCGGCTCAAATACACGAGACGCATCGACTCCGAAAAGGACGAGGTACCTCCGCCGCGCCCACGGCCTCGCTCGGCACCATGCGCGGCTGGCTCGTGGGATGGAGCTCGGTAGTTGGAAACAAAGGGCGCCCTAGGGGATTGCACAGAGCCTTGTTGACTTGGTTGCGGCCGGGCTCGAGTAGAATTGGCCCGCCAGCAGAGCGAGACATGTGTCCACCCTTTCCGCAAGTGAAACATTTGGTAGCCGTCTTCGACACCGATCCTTAGTATGCCGGCCATGCCACAATTGAAACAGTCCCTACAGAAGGCCGATCGATACACCCTTCTCGTTGGTACGAAACCGCCGCTTAAAAGAAGATGCGGCCCCGAACTCGCTTTTGTTGTTGCTCCTGTGCCGAATCGATGTCTTCGCTTCTTCGAGTTATGCCCGATGTCAGATAACAATCTGCACGCATATGCCGTGACTACGTCTTCGTATGCTCTCGTGGTCGTGCGGTGAAATCCGGCGGCATAGCGTTGTACATCCTCCTAACCTCTGCGCAAGATGGCATATTCGTTGATCTTCCGATGGAACCATCTAGAGATGTAACTTAGCCTTGCGGTAGAGCGAATGATCTCTGTACTGCATGTTACGAGGGCCAGATCAAAAGTCTCGTGCGCGAGCGGTTCGGGCCGATTCGGGACAAGATTCGCCCGAAAGGCCGGGCAAATTCGGTCCACCCGACCACTCGGTCCTCCGGCTGTAAGTCCTCCACCAACGTGCAGCAGATTCACGGAGTTGATTAATTCCGAGCGGCACCTTTCTCGCTTTCGGGCATCCGATTACTTCAAGGCGCCTCCATTTCCGAAATCCATCGCCCACGTGTTTCTCTCTGTCCGTCAAATAATGGAGGCCTAGCCTTCACATCTCTCCCAACCATCGATCTCTTCCTGCGTTTTCTTCCACATTGATGACCGGTATCCGTTCGCCTGATTGACCCGAGCAATTCCCATGGCGATAGCCTGGGCAAGGGCTCGAACAAAAGCCGGATCCATGCCTCCGTGGTTGTTATTTTGCTCCGCCTCCCGATCGCTTTGGTTAATCGGTGGCGGCCGCCCTCAGCAGATGGGTCTCGGCGGTGTTCCGTCCTCATTGTGGTTCGCGCGAACCCAGAGCGTCATTCACCACCCTTCTAGCTCCTCGGCGTGCCATCACTAACGGTATCAATCTAAAGCCAGTTCCACGCATGATTTTCAATTAAATGTTGTACAAAAATAGAAACACACACATATCACTTACTTGCATTCCCACGAGGAGCTTCGATCGCTTGGGGTGTTGGATTTTGAGAGAAAGAAAAAAAAATATAGGAGAAAGTTTTATTCAAACCAGGAGTTTGGTCTCCGATACCATTTTCTGTAACACCCCCAAAATATCCCGAGGTATTACAATGCCATGAATCCCACGTGGGACCCACAAGGCTAGTTAGAAAAATAGGCATTTTAAGAAAATCACGATAAAACCTTAAATTCAAGGATTACATAACGTGAATCGAAAGATTTAAGGGAAATGTAATTTGAAGTCCAATTATTACACAACAAAGGTTTTCTCGAAGAAAACAATTTATTCTAATTAAAACAGCGGCTAGAGATAATTCCAACACCGCTCAAGTCTGACCGACTCTGGGAATGTCCCGCACATGATGAACAATTTTACAGTACGACGAGTCATACTGTAACCAGTGGTCGAGAATGCATACCAAATAACAACTACTAACAACGATATACGACATCTTTACAATCAAAGTACCTAGTAATCACAGGAATATTTCATCACTTAACCGACGAGTCTTTCTCTTTAACACATAAGCCCCCAAGGTCGCAACCAAGGGTCACGGAAGTATCCACACGGAATACCCCTAACATAGGTGCCCAATTCGGTCTTACCCCTAACACATTTCCACACGGTACCATATGTGTTTTATCCCCAACACATCGGCCCATTTATAACATCTTTAGAGAAAGACAACGTCGGCTTTTATCAAAATGGCACGTACACACATACGGTATAACATTGATATTAGAAAATTCACGAGCAAGATTTCACTTGCCTGTGATCCGGTAGTAGGTGCTTTATGATAACGAAGTCCCCACGCCCGCTCGAACTTAACATAGCCACGAAACATCCGATACGGATTATAATGAATAAACTAGTCTCCCTTTCCTAACCGGATCCCTAGTGTAGTTTTAATTGTCGGTATGAGTATCGTTTCTAAGTTTTCAAGTGTTGTGTATCATTATCTCGTTCAATCTTATAGTTAACATTAGGTATATCGATATACTCAAGAAGATAATCCTATTATTCTTCGGTGTCAACGAATTGTTATGGCGAAATCGAATCTTATGCTTTCTAATACAATTCTATATCCCGAATACTACAATCGACGGATTTTATTGCACAACAACTTCGGTGGTTTGGCAACCAATATTGATTATACTATCGAATTATTTCCTTAGTTTGCTAAGTGTCAAAAATCACAAGGTAAGGGTGGCTACGGACAATGGAATATACGGTGACGGATTACTACGAATTTCCCCACAATTGATTCACAAATTTTACATTCCTAGTGATGATTTGAAGTGAAATTTCATTTGCACGAAACGAAACATATGAGAAACGAAATTTCCTAAGCATTACAATTTCATCCGACAAGATTGTATACGAAGTTTAGCAAAATCTACCCAATACCCGCAATATAATAAGTATAAATAAGAAAACATCAAGATATAACTCGTGGATTGGTGGCTTACCTTATTGGAAGAAGAATAATGAAGATGGTTGAAGGATTCACAAGAACTACGAGGAAAACGAGAAGTGACTTGAACGACTTGGATAATCTTCACCAAAGCTCAAGAATCCACCTCCTCAATGTTAATTCAAGTGTTTAAGAGGCTTATGAACCGGGTATAGGGCTAGGAATTTCTCCAAGGGTGGTAGTTTGTGATGTTGGGTCGTGCAAATGAAGAAGGGAACTATCATTTTATAAAACTTGGTTTTGATAACGTACGTTAACGATAAGGGTGTTACGTACGTAAGGTGTATTACGTACGTAACAGTGTGCTGACACCGTACATAAAGAATTCGTTGTCCGAAATGTGCCCAAGTGTTACGTACGTTAAATTTGGGACATAACGTACGTAACGAACAGTTGACTCGTTTGTCCTCTAGCCCGCCGAAAGTAGCCTTGTCCGTGTCAAAAGAAAGATTCTGGTCGGAAGACCGACCCACCCGTTACGTACGTAATGTAGCTGCCTTAACGTACGTAACGATCGAAATATAGCGTACGTTAGGCATGGGTTATAGCGCGCGTTAGACAAACCCTTTTAGCCTCAAACCACATTCTAACCATCTTGGGGTGACCATCCCTTCCACTCGTCAACAATTATCGGGGAACAAGACGTTGGCCACCGTCATATTCGCACCGACGATCGTCCCACGGCGTCAAGGTGTGTCACCCCCGTTTCATTCATATCGTACAATTATATAGCACTCAATGGAATACATAAATAGAAATGATGTCACATTACCAAACATTCACACAGTACAAAGTAATCAAGCATGGAATACCGGAGGTATTACAGACCAGCTGAACACCATCTGAAATTCATAACAAAAATTTCCCCAAAATCGGTCCCGAAGGGTTAGCAATTACACTAGTACAAGTAATCAAGGCAAACCATTCGCTTACATATTTAATAGTACATGCGTTAAGTCATTTGAAAATCTAAAACCACACATGTCTTTTCCCGAAAAACAAACAGTCAAATCAATTTGCTTAGGACCGGGGCGAAACCACTGGTCCCATTTGAGGCCTCTAAGGACACTCCCAAACTGGCCATAATCATAAAACAAATCACACACAGGCATCGCCTAGAACCGGGGCGAAACCACTGATTTCATTCGAGGCCTCTAAGGACCCTCTCGAACTGGCTAGCGAACAAGCTCGTGAATCCGGAGCGAAGTCACAGATTCCCACGAGGCCCCGTCGGACCCTCTCGGAGTGAGCAAAGCACACACAAATTATACATCATCATTTCATGTTAGGCTTAAAGGTTTCCAAGAATACTTGCCTTGAGTAATCAACGACGAAAGGGACGGAACGGAGAAACAACCACAATCGCTAGGAACCGATGAATCCGAACCTAACGATTCGAAGAATACAATCACAACCATTTCTAAACGAGTACGGAAATGGAATTCACCCGGAAACCCACCTACGATTCATGTAAATTCGTACAAAAACAACAACGAGGGCGGATCACAACCGAACCCTCCCGATTTCACAAATACCACGAAATTTACCATGAACTCGTACGGAAAACATGAATACCACTAAGGTTCTAATCAACGAATTTACGTTTAGGGTTCATTTTCCGGCGAACATACATCATGGATTAATCAACAACACGGAACAAATCGGACGTAAAATCAAAACCCCCAAATTTCCAAAAAATAGGGTTCTAAGAGTTTACCTCGGATCGAAGACGAAGAACAAGTGTTGGTGTTGTTAATACACACCAAAAACTCAAGAGAGATGATAACTTGGAGTTTCAAGACATCGAATCGCCTGGAAATCGCCCAAAAATCGCCCAAGGTCGGAGAAGGACATGAAATGAGTAAAAATGGACGAATCTGGGTCAACTCTCGGGTATATATAACCAGATGGTTTAGCGTGCTCTAACGGCTCACGGTTAGTGCTCGCTAACCAGCCAAAACAGGTCCAGAACTTGCGGTTCTGGCCCGTTAACGTGCGCTACCGGAAAATAGCATGTGCTAACAGTCCCCCGATAGTGCGCGCTATCGAGCTATAGCGTGCGCTACCTTTTCGCCATCCCGAGTCCAGAAACATTCTGCCCAGTCTAAACTATCGAATTAGTGCGCGCTGTCACACACCTAGCGTGCGCTATGCCTCGGCCATATCGTGTACTAATATACTAATTTAGCATGCGCTAAGCTGCTCGTCCAGAGAACAGAAACAGCCTACTGCCACTGCTGTACTCGAGTCATTAGCGCGCGCTACCAAGCAAATATAGAGTGCGTTACACAACGACATTAGCGTGCGCTACACAACAAAGTTAGCACGCGCTAACGAGTGCAGACAGTAGTACAGGCAGCACCCAAAGATGGAAAACAGCGAATTCTACCTCTGATGAAAACAACGCGCACCCGACACCAAACAACGGACCGAAGAAGACACATGAACGACAAGTTAGAGTCAGAGCTAAAGCGCTAAAAGAAAACATGATTCTGACTACCCAAAGGTTCGAAAAACGACAATGTTAGTAAGCGCCCCATAACTTTGGGAAATTATAAAACGGCCCAAAACGAAATACATGATACATGATTGAAACAACAAATGAAAGCTAAGAACATGCATAATAATGGATCCGCGGCAACCCCTAAATGGCGGTTCCGAACAACGATTACGAGAATCGAACGAAATAACGACGGAATAACATTAAACACGGAATTGAGTAGAAAAAGTCCGAAACAATCTCGAATGACAAAAAGTCCAGTATTAAATATTCTCAAAATATCAGTATGGTTACAAGCGAGTCACTAAAAACGAAAAATACACCAAAATGAAAATACCTGAAAAAGGAAAATGCGGATATTACATTCTCCCCCTGGAAAAATAAGTTTCGTCCCGAAACTTAAGAAACAAATAACTCGGGGTACCTAGCACGCATACTATCCTCGGTTTCCCAAGTTGCCTCCTCGACACCATGCCTCGACCACTGCACCTTGACCAAAGGAATGGTCTTATGCCTCAGTCGCTTCTCATGGTGCTCCAAAATCTTCAAGGGACGCTCCTCGAAGGTATTACAACGCCGTGGACCCTACGTGGGACCCACCAGGCTAAATAAACAATATCGCTCGTCTAACCATCTCGGTTAGCGAGAAACACACAACACCACAACAATAACTAAATGAAATCACCAACCGGTAAACAGGACTTAACCCGAATCCACAAATACGATTTAACATACAAAACATGCCACAAATCAAAAATGCCTAAGTACTCGCGAGTACTATCTATAAGTTCACAAATTTGGAAAACAAACACATCAAAATAGACAACGGAATATAAAAGGACTCCATTGCACACGTCAACATCCCCGGCCACCATCCTCGTACTGATCCAGTACCCGCTCGACCGGCTGAGCACCACCTGAAATTCATAACAAGAATTTCCCCAAAATGGGTCCCCAAAGGGTTAGCAATTACGCTAGTACAAGTAATCAAGGCAAACCATTCACTTACACATTTCATACTACGTGCATCAAGTCATTTCAAAATCCAAAACGAGACATGTCTTTTCCTTGAAAACAAACAGTCAAATCAATTTGTCTAGGACAGGGGCGAAACCAATGGTCCCATTTGAAACCTCTAAGGACCCTCCCAAACTGGTCATAATCATAAAACAAATCACACACAGGCATCGCCTAGGACCAGGGCGAAACTACTGATCCCATTCGAGGCCTCTAAGGACCCTCTCGAACTGGCTAGTGAACAAGCTCATGAATCCGGAGTGAAGTCATGGATTTCCCCGAGGCCCCGTCGGACCCTCCCGGAGTGAGCAAAGCATACACATATTATACATCACCATTTCATGTTAAGCATAAATGTTTCCAAGAATACTTGCCTTGAGTAATCAACGACGAAACGGACAGAACGGAGAAACAACCACAATCGCTAGGAACCGACGAACCCGAACCTAAGGATTCGATGAATACAATCAAAACCATTTCTAAATGAGTACATAACTGTAATACACCCGGAAACCCACTTACGATTCATGTAAATTCGTACAAAAACAACGAGCGCGGATCACAATTGAACCCTCCCGATTTCCCAAATACCATAAAATTTACCATGAACTCGTAGGGAAAACATGAATACCACTCAGATTAATCACATACATCATGGATTAATCAACAACACGGAATGAATCAGACGTAAAATCGAAAACCCCCAAATTTCCCATAAATAGGGTTCTAAGAGTTTACCTCGGATCGAAGACGAAGAACAAGTGTCGGTGTTGTTAATATACAGCAAAAACTCAAGAAAGATGATAACTTGGAGTTGCAAGACTTCGAATCGCCTGGAAAATACCCAAAAATTGCCCAAGATCGTAGAAGGAAATGAGTAAAAATGGACGAATCTGGGTCAACTCTCGGGTATATATAACCAGATGGTTTAGCGTGCGCTAACGGCTCACGATTAGCACACGCTAACCAGCCAAAACTGGTCCAGAACTTGCGGTTCTGACCTGTTAGCGTGCGCTACCGGAAAATAGCATTCGCTAACAGTCCCCTGATAGCGCGCGCTATCGAGCGCTATCTATTCGCCAACCTGAGTCCATAAACATTCTGCCTAGTCTGGACTACCGAATTAGTGTGCGCTGTCAAACACCTAGCGTGCACTATGCCTCGGCCATAGCGTGTGCTAATATACTGATTTAGCATGTGCTAAGCTGCTCGTCCAGAGAACATAAACAACCTACTGCCACTACTGTACTTGAGTCATTAGCGCGCGCTACCAAACGAATATAGCGTTTGCTACACAATGACATTAGCGTGTGCTACACAACAAAGTTAGGGCGTGCTAACGAGTGCATACAGTAGTACAGGCAGCACCCAAAGATGGAAAACGGCGAATTCTATCTCTGATGAAAACAACGCGCATCCGACACCAAACAACAGACCGAATTAGACACACGAACGAGAAATTCGATCCAGAACTAAAGTGCTAAAAGAAAACATGATTTTGACTACCCAAAGGTTCGGAAAACGACAACGTTAGTAATTGCCCCATAACTCTGGGAAATTACAAAACGGCTCAAAACATCTGAAATACACGATACATGATCGAAACAACAAACGAAAGCTCACAACATGCATAATAACATGAGATGGATCTGCGGCAACCCTGAAACGGTAGTTCCGAACAACGATTACGAGAATCGAATGAAATAGCGATGGAATGACATTAAACACGGAATTGAGTAGAACAAGTCCGAAATGATCTCGGATGACAAAAAGTCCAGTATTAAATATTCTCAAAATATTAATACGGTTACAAGCGAGTCATTAAAAACAAAAAATACACCAAAGTAAAAATACCAGAAAAAGGAAAATGCGGATATTACAATAGTCGTACATGACTCCCATCTATAAATAACACTTAGTAAAAGTTATTCTACTATTATTTAATGGAAGGGACATTTAAGGAACTTTCATAATATTATTATTTTAATTATGTGTCTTAAGGACTATAAGAATTGTGTTTTGGGTCAAAAAATTAAAGTAAACGTGTTTTGGGGCAAAAAGAGTGTATGACTGTAGTTTTGGGTCAAAGCCCCATAAATTACTTGATAAATTTAAATATATTTCAGTTAATAGATTTAATTCGTTAATTTAATTTGACTCATTAACCTCTAGAAGTAGAAATACAGGGTTAGAATAATTATATTTATGAATTAGTTATATAAATCTAACATAAAGAGAATAATTACAAAACTGACGCATTGGATACTTGTGATTGGTAATTTATTTACCTGAAATATTGCATTTAATACCAGACATTTGGATATCCAATGTACAAAATCCGGTGAAGTAAAATATAGCAGAACAGTTTCAAGTAATAGTTCACTTACCTGAATATTATATCTGGATACCAACATAAGTTGTTATTCTTATATTTATTTTAGTTTTTATGATATTCTTGATTCTTATTGGAAGGTAAAAGATTGTATATTAGAATAAGTACACGGAATATTTAAGCCCTTACAAGAGTCATTAAGAAGAATCCGGGTCAATGATTTAGCACCTATAATTTAAGCACATCTGGTAAAGAGTTATATGCGTAATTACAATAATTTGAGAGAACTACAAAATCTCAAAAACTCGTTGAATTATTACAGTGCCATGAATCTCACACAAGGAATTTATTAAGCTAAAATGAGGACAATGACTCAATAATGACCAAAAAATGACAGTTCTTAAAGTGATATTCAAAACAACACTCATGTATGGAGTTCAGTGACATGATAGGACTACATGGCATAAATACAAATAACATCTTCCACGGGCATTGTCTGAATATCTCAATACAACAATAAAATGTCAAGTTAGAATCACACTCCAACTACATAAACAATGATATGATCGATGATACGAACGCATCGTTGCCATTGTCATGCCCCCTCTCTCTTAGCCTTTGCTCGCTTCGTATCTAAAATATGTAACCATGTTCCGCCCCCACGGGTTCGGTCATTGAGAATAATGAATATAAAACATGATATATACATGATATAAATGAGGCAACAATCAAAACCGTATAACAACAATAAGAAAAACTCAAAAGCAACGATCAACACCGTATAATCACGAAATATTTTGCTCGCGACACACAATCAATACTTGATAATTAGATTAAACAAAATTACCCAACAACGAATAATCAACATTACATCCATTGAGTCTTCTTTACATGCTTCTTTTGAACATTTTCAAGAGAAAAGAAATAGTAGTAACATCTATGTTTCAGGTTCATCAGAGTTCCTTTCACTCGGATATCTTAAATAAAACACCTCGCTACCAATATCGGCACTTTAGCCGACAATAAGATGTCATCGACTAAAGTCAAATATCATTGGATAAAGTCCTCTGCTGTCAGCTAAAGTCCAGATGACCGAGGTACATTGGATCCGATGATGATTGAGGTCGGTCATCGTCTATACTTCGGATTTTAGCCGATGGCCTAGCTGTTGTCGGCTAATCCTGAATTGGTCTTAACTGACGACCGAGTTGTTGTAGGATAATCCTAGCCAATCTTAGCCGACAATCGGACTCTTTCCAGCTAAACCCTGTAGGTCGTCAGCCAGATTTTATTTAAAAAATAAAAAACTTTGGATGATAGTTTGCGCATTTGTAGTGAGCTAAAATTCCTTAAAAAAAATATTTTTTGTTGAAGGGAAAATAACTGAGACAGAAAAATAGGGCAAAAGTTGTTTATTCTCATTCATAACATCCCTATACACGGAGAGATTACATACAAACAGGCCTAATCCTACCCTAACTAGGAAAGCCCATAAATAACAGACTTAAGCACATATTAGGTATTATTACCGTAACACTCCCCCTTGTGCCTAGTCTACAAGCGCATGTCATGTTGCCTCGTTAAAACCTCGTCAAGTAAAAACCCAGTCATAAAAATGTCTTGATCGTAGGGAAAAGATTACATTATCTAGACACATCAAGTTTAGACTTCGCCCTTTGAGGCTATCCTTTCATATGATCGTTACATTAATCATAGCGCTACTAAGGTGATTATTCCATCGATCCCTCAAATCGATACATCTGGTTACCTCGTTAAAAACCTTTCCAAGTGATAAAAAACCCTATGGGGAAAATGATCATTTGAAGGAAAAGGGTATAACGTATTATGTGGATGTAAGACTCCCCCTCAAGTCTACATCCCCCCTAACTTGTACGTCAATCAAGTAGTCGTTGCCTCATTAAAAACTTCGCCAAGTAACAAAACCAATGGGAGAAAATGAACCTTGGTCAAAGAAAAGAGTACAACGCATGTGATTAAGTTTCTTTATAAATCGCCATTTTCTTGTGATCTTTACATCAATATCGGAAGTTGGAAAAATCTACAGCTCCCCCTAGTGCTTACATTCATGTATTGTTTCCTCGTTAAAAACCTTGTCAAGTAACAAAACCCAATGGAAAAAATAAACCTTGGTCTAAGGAAAAGAGTGCAACCTATGTGAGTATGTTCCCTTATATCTCACATATTTCCCATTATGATCATTCCATCAATCAAGGGGATTTACAAGTTACATTATGACCATAAATGTAAGTATGCTCATCAGCGTTAGTACTTAACCACTAGTTCCTCACAAGTATAAAATGATAGTCTTAATCATGTATACTCGCTAAATGCTTCATGCTAACAATAATCTTGTCATGATTCGAGGAGGTAGTCAAAAGGATTTGCATAGTCGATTTCCAAAACATAAGCAAATCATACCAACACATACTTTGTGGTAGTTGCTCCGGCTCCAGCATTTACTTTAGCATTTGCCTTTTCGTAAGTAGCTTTCTTTGCCTGCTTGTAAGGAATGAATTGTCCTAAGTCAATGGATTCTTTTAGGTATTAGAAGGTATTCTTGATACCATTCTATTGATGTTGCGTCCATGCTGAACTAAATATAGTCAGCAAATTAACTGAGGAGTGATATCAGGTCGTGTAAATTGAGCCCAGTACAATAATGCGTTAGAGCACTCAAGTAGAGAATTTCAGTTCCCAAAGCTCTTCGCCACTTTCCTTTAGACGAAAAGGATTTTTCTTTTGCATCCAAACGTTCGACCTATCATGGGAGTGCTAGTCGAGTGTACCTTGTCCATGTTAAAGTGTCGGAGAATCTTCTGAGCATAGGCAGACCGGTGGATGAGAATTCCACAAACTCAATATTCTATGTCAATTCCTCTTCAGACCCGAGTTTGCCCGAGATCTTTCATCTCAAACTCATTTTTCTAGTATCCGGTGGTTCCTCTTATTTCATCAAGATCGATTATGTTCATGTTATCGACATACGTTGTGATGATCGTGAATCCGGAACTTATTTTTGCTGTGAAGATGCAGGGACACAGTTCATCGTTCTTATATCCCTTCCCCATCAAGTAGTCAGTTAGACAGTTATACCACATCCCTAGGGATTGCTTCAAAATCGTAAACTTGAGCATTTCAATCTAATTGTAAAAACACTATATGATCTAGCGTCACTTGATATGGGTAATGAAATGCCATCGGACACTTTCACATATATCTCCGTATCTAGATCCACATAGAGATAAGCAGTAACAACATCGATTAGATGCATTTTCAGTCTCGTGGGAGTATATTTCCTCGTAATGAAATTATTATGCTAATCAAATAGCGGAATGTATACGTGGGAGTACATTTCCTCGTAATCAATTCCATGGCATTATGAGAAGCACTACTTCGTTAACCTTGTACACTAGGATTATATTATTCTCACTATGCTTTACGACAAATGTTCGTTTATGTTCTACATGCTTTACACTTGGTTAGGTTAGTACTACCTACACCAAATACCTATCTCTTTGTCAGATAATATAGTTCTACCTGGGATTTTTTTCTTATAGGCCAATCAGCTCTATGTTGATTTCATCCAACTAAGCGAGGTTCGATATCATCGTTCTTTATTATTCATGGCATGTCATCAAAGTGGGTGGTTGACCCGACCACACTCTCATAATTTTATCGAAATTCATGATTTTTTTAATCATATCTTCGGGGCGTCCCCCTCATCATGACTCATGGACATAATAAAATCAAGCATGATCTCATGAAACGAGTTCATTGATGGTTAATATGTAAATTTGTACCACACATTAGCTCTTCCTTGGGTGAGTATTTAGTTGAACCATGAGGCTTTCACCCCTTCCTTCGCAGGGAGCCACGACCTCAACCACACCTCCACCAAGTGCGGTTGCATCACCCGGTTTATTGGTCATGTGCCCCTCACAGGGAACTTTTAATCTTACGGGCACATTTGCAGCTGTAATATGAGATTTTATCACTTGAACGATATCAGTAAATGCACCAGGCATCAAATATGCTACATCTCGAAGATCAAGTGTTGTTTGTGCTTCACGGTAACATTATGAAGTTCGAGGATCATAATGAGATAAAGTGGGGACACACCACGGCAATTCCTGTCATTCCAAGCGAAATTATTTTTTCTCTCCTCCCCCTAACGACGGGAAGGTTGTCCCATTAAAGTGACAATCCAAAAATCGTGCGGTAAAGAGATCACCTGTGAAGGTTTGAAATGGCGAATAAACGTCTTGGGATTCTTATAACGTGAATACATAATCATTTTTAAAAAGTGATGTGCTGTGGGGCGCAGAAGGCATATATAATACGTAACCAAATATGCATAATTGGCACCCAAGTCCGCCTGGGTCCAAAGTACAAAAATAAGGCTATCCAGTTACCAACTGGTATGCATAATCTAACTGGTCAGCATAGGGTCTAAGAATGAGCGATTTAAGTAAAGTTGCGTGCAATATTGCATAATTTCATACAAAGATATGTAAATTAGTGCGCATAACCAATGAAATAATCACCATACATATTCTTTTGAAGGTGGTTTATGTGAGACTTTTGCATATGCACAGAGGACGAGATGTTATATTGATCTCTATCGTGCAATAAACATCAAGTACTTTTTGATGCGAACTCTCCAATATTATCAAGTCATTTAGATGTGCTAAGGAAGGAGCCCTTATAAGTTATCTTGGAAGTTCTGCAGCAATTTGAGTGGACAGGAGAGCAACATGTGGCCAACATGTTGGAGCATCCACCAAACCATAATATACATAAATGGTCCGCATATTAGGTTAATGGATCCACAAATATCTTCTTATATTCGGCGTAAGAATGGAATGCTTGCTTTTGTTTCTTTAGCGTAGGAAGGTCTCGCTCCTACTTTGGTTAAAGAGCAGGCTTTGCAAAACTGAGTGGTGCACATTTGATATGCATCCGGTTCTTTGGATGACATAACATGATTAACATCAACATTATTCTTTAGGTCGAGTTGTTGCCACCTTTTCGCTCGAAAAGAAATGATGTTCGTACAAGTTCTTTAGTAAATGGATCATCACACTTCGACCAGGATGTCACGGCCCCTTATCCCTAAGGACGGCTCAGCCGGGGCGTGACCCGGGGTTGGAATTAAGAAGCGGGGAAGAAAGGGGAAACATATGTTTCATAAGGCATATGGGTGAATTACCCTGAATAACCTATCAAGGTATCATGAAGGGGAGTCAGTCGTGTGGGAATGACTTAGAATCCAAATTAGAATATACAGTCATAACATTAGCCTTGAAGTTTAGGAAAAGGCTTCATAGCATATTACAATCAACAAGACATAGAAAGCATAATCATAAAGAGTGTTTGCAGCGGAAAAACATGGTTGGTTACATATATGAAGATATGTAACCAGGGCTTAACATTGATCGTAAACAAAAGACTTCCACTCAACACCCTCCATCACATCCCTTGCTCAACCTGCATATTTAAAAATATATACAGGGCTGAGTACAACGTACTCCATGAACATATTGCCAAAACATAAAACATACTTTCGTATTTGTCATCATGCATATAACAGTAACACACGAGGGTTTTAAGAAAAAGCCCATGTTTACTAAATCATTTCATTTCATATCATATATCATTATATTCACCATATCCATAATTTACGCCGGGGAAGGTGGCCACCTCCCGCGAACGTTACTCCCCGAGATCGGCCACTCCGAAGAGAGCTCACAATCCCGAGTACTGTGTACACTAACCCTGGCCAGCAACCTTTGTCTAGCTCAGGATCCGATCATTTCATAGGCTGGCAAGCCAAAAGTGATAGGTTCATAAGAATCCACATAAAAGTTTTTATGCATCATAATCATTTGAAATCATAATTTGCTTGTAAAACATTTCATCAAGATAGAGCAAAGCTCAAATCATTTTCCTATAGAAAGCCCACCTGGACAAGTAATAAATGCAAGCAAAATGATTATTGGCTCTTCCTTATGCTTCAGTCTTCTGCTCCACCTTTCATCAGAAACAACTAAGTTTAGCGGTCGATCGAGCTTAACGAAGTCTAACGGACAACAGACTCGATCTACATGTTTGGACTTTAGAGTTTTGCATTCGACTTAAGTTTAATAATAAAAGCTATGATTCTCTTAGAGAACCTAACTGACCACATAACGTATAAAGATACTAACAACGGTAACCGATACTCGATTCCGTTACGCATCCCTTGGTTAAAAAAACATCATAAAACACTTAATCATAATCATAAAATAATATGCATCATATCTGGAAACAATAAGTATTATGTTAATGCACATTAAGAACTAGATAGTAAATATTATACCATTGGAAAGCCACTGAAGTCTAGTTTCATGTCTGTTTTAAAGATATCAAAAATATTAAACATGGGTAAAGTTATGGCCGTTTCCGTGAAGTGTAATGAAACTGCCAACTTCCGACGAAAATGAGAAAAACATCATATTAACCTAGAGTTCGTTTCTAGCAACGAAAACACGAAACATGTAAACTCTAATCATACATATCATACTTATAACACATATAGGAGTCGACATACAAGTATGCTCCTCGACATTACGAACTCCATTTCATAATCTTTTCTTTTGCAAAATGACTACTTACTCATTCTTATTTTTCCAACATTAACATTCAAACATCATTAACATCAAACAACACAATTAACATACACTCATGCTGATAATCAAAGTCTTGATCCTAACATACAAATGACCTAAACATTACTTTAAAATCCTCAATACATAACATGCTGAGAATCTCGATCATCTCGCTGACTGTATCTGGCCCTAAAATATTCCTCTCACCCACTTTGTCCCAATAAAGTGGTGATCTGCATTTTCTGCCGTATAAGGCCTCACAAGGCGCCATACCTATCGATGCCTAGTGATTGTTGTTGTAAGCAAATTCGATTAATGGCAAAACATGCTCCCAATTTGCACCTTGATCCAACACTACAGTTCTTAACATATCTTATAGTGTTTGAATCGTCCTTTCCGATTGTCCATCGGTCTGTGGGTGGAAAGCAGTACTAAAGTTCAGATGTGTACCCAATTCCTTCTGTAGACTCCAAAATCTAGAGGTAAATTTTGGATCTCGATCTGACGTGATTGATACCGACACTCCATGCAAACATACAATTTCACGGACATACAACTGTGCGAACTTCTCAGATCCGTAAGTGATTGGGATAGGCAAAAAGTGAGATAATTTTGTGAGTCTGTCTACTATAACCCATATAGCAGTGTTTCCTCGTTTGGTCCTCGGCAAACTAGTCACAAAATCCATCGCTATTCCTTCCCACTTCCATTCTGGAATGGTCAATGGTTGTAACTTCCCATAAGGTCATTGGTGTAGTGCTTTCACTTGCTGACAAGCCAAACACCGCTCGACAAAAGAAGCTACAACCCATTTCATACCGTCCTACCAGAAATTTCTCTTCAGGTCTTGGTACATCTTGGTACTTCCGGAGTGAGCGGTATAGGGAGTCTCATGAGCCTCACTCATAATCTCATTCATTAATTCCTCATCTTGTGGGACATATATTCTCTATTCAAATATAGTTGCGTTATCATCCGCTTCGCTGTAACTTTCTGGGTTATTTGATCTGATTCTCATACGTAGTTTCTCGAATGCTTCATCTCTCCTCTGCGCATTCACTATTCGTCCTCTCTGATCTGGTGTCGTCACTAATGTCGCGACACAACCCATTATCGTTTCCAGTGGATGAACCACCTCTAAACTCATTCCATCAAAATCTTGGATTAGATCCCCTTCTGTGGTAAGTAGGTATCCTAATTGCGATTGAGTCTTACGACTCAAGGCATCTGCTACCACATTAACC
This sequence comes from Orobanche coerulescens, assembly GCA_033398695.1. Taxonomy (NCBI): domain Eukaryota; kingdom Viridiplantae; phylum Streptophyta; class Magnoliopsida; order Lamiales; family Orobanchaceae; genus Orobanche; species Orobanche coerulescens. Next base: position 96,217,281 of record CM065804.1, on the reverse strand, counting down.
TTGCCGGGGTGATAGTTAATACCACAATCATAATCCTTTACCAATTCGAGCCATCTTCTCTGTCTCATGTTCAAGTCATTCTGCTCGAAAAAGTACTTTAAACTCTTGTGATCCGTGAAAATTTCACATCTTACCCCATAAAGGTGATGCCTCCATATCTTTAATGAGTGCACAACTGCAGCTAGTTCCAAATCATGTGTAGGATAATTCACCTCATGCGGCCTAAGTTGTCTTGATGCGTAAGCTATCACTTTCCCATCTTGCATCAATACACAACCTAGCCCATTCTTAGAAGCATCCGTGTAAACCACATACTCCTTGTTCGCTTCTGGTACTGCTAAAACTGGGGTAGTAGTCAACCTTCTCTTGAGTTCCTGAAAACTCTCATCACATTCATCCGTCCATATATACTTAATTCCTTTCCGCAACAGTTGTGTCATTGGTCTAGCAATCTTGGAAAATCCTTCGATGAACCTTCGATAGTACCCATCTAGACCCAAGAAACTCCTAATCTCATTAGGGTTGGTTGGTGACATCTAATCACGTACTGCTTCCATTTTAGCTAGGTCCACATTAATACCATCTACTGACATAATGTGCCCAAGAAACATTACTTCTTTAAACCAAAATTCGCACTTATTGAATTTGGCAAAGAGTTTCTCTGTTCTCAGTGTTTCCAACACTATCCTGAGATGTTCTTCATGCTCTTTCTCATTTATAGAGTAGATGAGAATATCATCTATGAACACCAATACAAACTTATCCAACTATGGGTGGAAAACTCTGTTCATAAGATCCATGAATACTACGGGGGCATTAGTTAATCCAAATGGCATGACTATAAACTCATAGTGTTCATATCTTGTTTGGAAAGCTGTCTTGGGTATATCCTCTGGTCGAATCTTCAGCTGATGATACCCAGACCTAAGGTCTATCTTAGAAAACGCAGTTGTTCCCTTGAGTTGGTCAAACAAGTCATCTATCCTTAGCAGAGGATACTTGTTCTTGAGTGTGATCTTGTTCAGCTCCCTGTAATCTATACACATTCTCAGTGTACCATCCTTCTTTTTCACAAAAAGCACAGGTGCTCCCCATGGAGAAACACTCGGTCTGATGAAACCTAAATCCAATAGCTCTTCCAGTTGGATCTTAAGTTCTTGCAGTTCCTTCGGTGCCATCCTATAAGGTGCTTTCGACACTGGGGCTGACCCTAGCTCCAGGTCGATGTTGAAATCCACTTGTCGATCTGGTGGTAAACCCGGTAACACTTCTAGGAATATATCCTCGAATTCCCGCACATATCTCCTATAGTCTGCTCTTCTCCAGCTTCTCCATTAAGGTAAACAAGGAAAGCCTGGCAATCCTTCTTTCTCATCATCTTCTTGGCTAGGAGAGCAGAGATAACGGGTGATCCTCTACCTATTCTTATGCCGCGAAAGTCTGTGGGCTCCTTTCCCGGTGGTCAGAAGGAAATTTTCCTCTCATAACAAAGAATTGTGGCATAATTCTCAGCTAACCAATTCATTCCTAGGATTACATCAACATCCCACATCGTCATAACATTCAGATTATTAGTTACCACTTTAAGATTCCCGAGTTCTAATTCCAGATTAGAACAAACATGTGTGGTAGTTGAAATTCCTCCTGGTGGTGAAGATACTCTCATGACATGACTAGCACGTTCCGGTATAATACTAAGATTATCCACACATGCTCTAGCAATAAATGAATGCGATGCTCCAGTATCAAACAAAACAATTACAAGTAGGTTAAGAAGTTTGCCCATACCTGCCAAGTTACCCTTATCCTTCTCAGGTTGCTACTGATTGATGGCATACGATCTAGCATTCTGATTCTCCTGTTTAGGGGGTGGCGGCAGTTGCGGCTGTCCTTGTATTTCTCTCAGTGGCTGGGGTTGACCCTGGTGGTTTGGTCTCTCTCTCCCTGCTGCTGCTGCTTAGGACAATTTCTCGTGATATGGCATTTCTGACCACACGTGTAACAACTTCCAGTGCCCAACAGACAGGCACCATGATGCTGCTTGTTACACTTGGGACATACGGGGTTTGCAACTCCTCCCTGATTATTGCCTACCTGAGTAGGAACCATCTGCCGTCCCTGGTTGTTGCCTCCTTGAGCCTGAGGCTGTCCATGAGATATATTTCCCTGCCACGGCTTCCTGTTAGCCTGGCTGTTCCCATTGCCACCATTGTTTCGTCCTTCCCACTTACGCTTCCCCTTATAATCGTGGGAATTTGTCTGAGTGGGTGGTGGTGTAACTGTGGGTGCTCGCTTCTCTTCTGGCATTGCTGCCTCAATATCCAGAGCTCTGTTCAGCGATTCAGTGTATCTCAGCCTTCCATGGCTAGCTAGGGACATGCCTATCTCATGTATCAGTCCTGATCTAAATTTTCCTGCCATCTTCTCATCCGAATCAACTTGGTCTGGAGCATACCTTGATAACTCACAAAACATTCTATCATACTTGGTCACTGACATCCTGTAACACCCCCAGATCTGACCGGGAATATTACAGTGCCGTGGGACCCGAGATAGAACCCACAAGGCTGAAGGAAATTTTCGCAAACATTTACAAACGCCCAAGAGGATAACGACGGTATTATCTATTAAAAACATTCGAAGATTTATAAAGCTCGTTTATCAAACCGTCGTAAAAACTCATTTGAAACCACAAGGCCCAAAATGCCAAAACTCAACAGTTTAAAAACATACGTTAATCTATCGCTTACATGTACCGACAGAATAGATTTAGAAAATGATTGCCAAAGTAACCCAAGTTACCAGATACCAAAAGGCCATTTTAAAAATACTCACGCAGTGGAAAAAGACAAACGATTAAAATACTCTAGCAGCGGAATACAACAACTGATCAGAAGCTCAATACACAAATACATGTCCTAGCCAGTATCCTCCGGGAAGCTCATCTCTCCACGACCACTACAAGCTTGATAATCCAAGAACCTAAAAAGAAAGCCCACGACGGGGTCAACCATAATATCCAACAATGATAACCATCGCATCACGTCAATAATTACATATCAATGGAAATACTAAGTAAGAATACGACCAATGTAATCTTACCGTCGTAACTTTACGAAAATCCACGATTCGTATCCTTAACAACGCAATAAGATAATACCAAAATATCTGTACGGTATCTCAACAATACCCAAAGTTCTCAAAACCTTATCATAACTCGCGATACGGAAATTATACCAACTCTGGCCAATTCAATCCATCGGATAACATCAACGATTCCAATACGATAATCGTTTGTCCATAAAAGACAAGTACCAAGGAAATACGGAACATACCTCAAGACATGAAATACCATTACAATCACGTCAGTCTAATCCGAGATCAGATCAACAAAACATACGGACATGGTCCTAACACAAGACCTACAAATGCATACTCATATGACAACGTCAATATGATCACAACAATAACAACAATGTATACTTATGGCAAACCCATAATATACATATGCACAACAACAATACATATGGTAATCCAACGATCCAAACAAGACACAAATATAGATTCCCATGATGATCCCGTTTGACCAAAGCATGGTGGCATTACTCGTCCAACGATCCAAACACACACAGCCTATAGATTCCCATGATGATTCCCGTCGGATCAAAGCATGGTGGACATATGACAACAATGCACAACTGCACAAAACAACAGTACACAATGTACGACAACAACAATGCACAAATGCATGACAACAACGATACACGAATGTATCACGACATGATCGACACAAATGACAGAAATGATTTGAGTACTTGCTCCGAGTCCTTCGAGAGCAATCTCGATGTCCAAAACATCACGAACCATTATTCTGAATATTCGACGATCTAAAATGTCACGAACGGTAGATAATTCACGTCTTCGTCTATACCACAACATATCTTCGATACCAAGTAGACCAACAATAAATGTGAATCATATACCTTATGATTAAATTCCCAAAACTCGAATACAACCTATAATCCCAAATCCCCTGTGATTACGATTATAAACATTGCTATACGAATTATAAACGAATGAAACTGAAACCATTTATTAAATATTACAAACTGAGCAAGTAATAACTTGCTTCGATACCGATACGACGATGATGAAGCCATCACTAATCTCATTGTCTTCGCCTACTAGCTCCTCGGCCCTGACCAACACCATTCACGAACATTCTCGAGCTCGACCGCAACACACGGTTGTAAACACCGATCAATAATCTCAACCTATTGAAGTAATCAATTAACACATATCCGATAATAATCAACAACCGCTAAAACCAATTCACAAACCCAACAGCTCAACAATATTTCAGTTAACCACAAGTCTGATCAACCCAACTTAAACGATCACGAATTCATAACCGAAACAGAATATATTACCCTGCTTGTTGACTTAGCGCACGTTAATCTCTTAACGTAGCGTGCGCTAAGTTGTTCCCGATAGCGTGCGCTATCCAGTAGGCTTAGCGTGCGCTAATGACGTGCAGTTACATGCACTTCGGATACCGATCAACATATGGAGATTACCAAAAACTCTAAGTGATTCTGAACCATGTTTATAGCTATCAAAACAATGAAATCCGATATCCTTTAACATATAAACAATCATCCAACTTATAATACAAGTTCTATATCCATATATCATCTTCCTTAATATCAATACATGAAACATCAAGAACGTAACGACACTTCCTTAATCTTCCATTACAGAGAGTAATCATCGACAATAACATCAGCATCCGAAACTGAGGAGAAGGATTCACCAACTTATCTCAAGAAAACGAATTACACAATTCAAACCACACAAATCATATTAATACCCATAATGTTACACCCCGACATATTCGGAGTATATTACAGCGCCGTGGACCCCTACATGGGACCCACCAGGCTACAACAAGCGAACACCCCTCGACTAACCATCTCGGTTAGCGAGGATACAAAACCAAATAATACATCACATGAAAATACACCCGAAGCAACCGACGAAATGAACAACAATGGTCAATGTAGCAATTTAAAATAATACAACACGGGGTTTGAATTGAAGAGCCTAAGTACTCGCGAGTACAGTCTATCATTTTATAAATATAGGAAACAACCATATCGAAGTGGACAAAAGAAATAAGTAGACCCAAGTGCACATGTCATCGACCCTGGCCAACATCCTCGCATCGCCCTGGCCGCCGTCTCGTGATGATCATAACTCAAATCCATAACAAGAATTTCTAAACGGGTCCCCAAAGGGGTTAGCAATTACGCTAGTACAAGTAATCAAGGCAAACCAATCGCTTACACATTTCATAGTACATGCACCAATGTCATTTCAAAACCAAAACCAGACATGTCTTTTCCTAAATAAATAAGCCAAACAATTTGCCATGGGAATGTGGCTATACCATTGATCCCGCTCCGTGATCCCTAAGGACCTCCCGAGCCGCCATATTATAAAACAATCACGCACATGCATCGCCTTGGGAATGTGGCTATACCATTGATCCCGCTCCGTGATCGCTAAGGACTCTCCCGAATCAAGCTGGAAACAAACTAGTGAATCTGTGGCTATACCATCGATTCCTCCGTGATCCCGTCGGACCCTCCCAAGGTGAGCAATCACACACAATATACATTACCATTTCACGTTAAGCATAAAGGTTTCTAAAAATACTTGCCTTGAATAATCGACGACGCAACAAATGGAAAGGATAATCACTGACGAATGCTGGAAATCAACGGAACCGAACCTAACGATTCGAAGAACATAATTACAACCAACTCTAGACGAATACGGAAATGGAATACAACCGAGAACCCGCCTACGACTCATGTATATTCGTACAAAAATAACAACAAGGGCGGACCACAACCAAACCCTCTCGATTCCGTAAAAACCACAAAATATACCATGAATCCATAGGAAAGTAATGATACTAACAATATTAATCGTATTCATCAAGAATTCACCAACAAAATGGAAAGAATCGGACAAAAAACCCTAAAATCCCCAATTATCCAAAAGGTAGGGTTTCAAGGGATATTACCTTTGAAGATCCAAGTATTATGATCTGTAGAACACGCGTTAGATTGATTATCCGGGCTTCACAACCGAAGGAGAATGATGAAAATCAACCCCCAATTGATGAATAATGAGAAGTTCTCTTCCTCTCTCACTCTCTCTCGCGTAAATGGAAGAAGGAAGAAAATGAGCTGCTCTCGCTCAAAACAACGCAATTATAGGGTTGACTGCGATGTGTGCCTCGGATCAGCCGAGGTGTGCCGTGGCACAAGCCCAAAAACGGCTCCTGTGGTTCTAAGGTGTGCATGGCCGGCCCGGCGTGCCGCGGCACCCAGATATCGGGTTTGGCCGAAAATGCCACACGAGTGTGCCGCGGCCCGGACGGTGCCGCGCACCGGTGGTGCCGGCAGACCGACTGGCAAGAAGGCGGCGCCGGCCGAGGGGTGCGCCATGCACACAGATACCGCTCGGCCAACAACTGGAGAAATGTGTGTGCCGCGGCGCATACACCTTGTGCCGCGGCCCACACCCCCTTTGGGTCCTAAAATGATGAAAAATGATCCGGGAAGAGAATAAAAGCAATAGGAATCAATATTTGGGAACCAATAACACGAAATAGATCCACGGCAACCCCGAAACGGCGGTTCCGCACAACAATAACGAGAATACAGTTCAACGGATGACAGGAAGGATACACTGAAAGATACACGAGGGTCACTACGATCGAGAAATACACCAAAAATGAAAATACAAGGGAAAGAAAAAATGCGGATATTACATTATACCCCTCTAAAAATAATTTTCGTCCCGAAACTTAAGAAACAAACAACTCAGGGTACCTAGCACGCATGCTATCCTCGGTTTCCCAAGTTGCCTCCTCGACACCGTGTCTCGACCACTGCACTTTGACCAAAGGGATGGTCTTATGCCTCAGTCGTTTCTCACGATGCTCCAAAATCTTTAAGGGGCGTTCCTCGAAGGTAAAATCTTCGGCAATATCGATCTCACCATAATCGATGATATGACTAGGATCCGGGATATATTTCCTCAGTTGAGAAACATGGAAGACGTTATGAACGCGACTCAAGGCCGGAGGTAGCGCCAAACGATATGCCAAATCACCGACTCGCTCAAGAATCTCAAAGGGCCCAATAAATCTCGGACTCAACTTCCCTTTCTTCCCGAAGCGAAAAACTCCTCTCGTCGGTGACACCTTTAGCAAAACGTGGTCTCCCACCTCGAATTCTAAAGGTCGACGACGGACATCGGCATATGGCTTCTGTCGACTCTGGGCAGTCAACAACCGTTCCCGAATTAATTCTATCTTCTGCCTCGTTTCTAAAACGACATCCGGCTCGGTCCCGACCAAATCGGACGCCTCATTCCAACAAATCGGTGATCGACATCGCCGCCCATAGAGTGCTTCATACGGTGCCATCCGAATCGTCGCGTGCCAACTATTATTGTACGTGAATTCGATTAATGGCAATTGCTCCTCCCAGTCACTACTCCAATCGAGAGCACAAGCACGCAACATGTCCTCGAATTTCTGGATAGTGCGTTCCGACTGTCCATCTGACTGGGGATGAAAAGAGGTACTCAAATGAAAACGGGTACCCAACGCCTTATGCACCGCCTGGCAAAAGTGCGATACGAAACGGCCATCACGATCCGAAACAATAGACTTCAGAGTACCGTGAAGCCTCACAATCTGCGCGATAAACACACGAGCCAACTTTTCTGGACCCCAAGTGTCCTTGATGCCCAGAAAATGTGCCGACTTGGTCAGACGATCAACAATCACCCATACCATATTCATGCCCGACCTCGATCTCGGCAAACTCGTAATGAAATCCTTCGATATATCTTCCCATTTCCATTCTGGAACGGGAAGGGACTGCAATAATCCAAATGAGCCGATGCTCGATTTTGACTCACCGACAAGTCAAACATCTCGCCACAAACCGTGCGACCTCTTCCTTCATATCATTCCACCGTAAATTCCTCCTTAGTCCTTGTACATCTTACTCAACCAGATGAACGGAGTAAGGTGTAGCATGGGCCTCGCGTAATACTGTCTCAACTCTAAGTCGCTCGGCACACAAAGCCGACTGAATCTCGAAACACCATCCTCGTGGATCACAAACCCGTGAGACTTTCCTTTAAGAACGCTTCTGATTTGAGTAATCATCGGATCCTCTAACTGCTTCAGCTTAATTTCATCGATCAAGGACGACGAAATCTCTAAAGCACAAAGTTGCCCGACAGCTCCAGGCAACAAAACCTCAACATCTAACTCGATCAAGGACCGCCGAAGCTCAGACTGAGACGTAAGGACCTCAAGCGTTCGCAACGCAATCGGTTTCCGACTCAAGGCGTCGGCCACGACGTTCGACTTGCCCGGATGATAAAGGATTTCGAGGTCATAATCCTTAATCAGCTCTAACCACCTCCTCTGTATCATATTCAACTCCCGCTGAGTAAATATGTACTTCAGACTTTTATGGTCGGTAAAAATCTGACATGCAGAGCCGAAAATATAGTGACGCCAAATCTTGAGCGCAAAGACAACCGCCGCTAACTCCAAATCCTGAGTAGGGTAGTTAAGCTCATATGGCCTCAACTGTCTCGACGCATAAGCGATGGTCTTGCCGTGCTGCATCAATACGCACCCAAGACCCTGACCCGAAGCATCGCTATAAACGGCAAAACCCTCGTTGCCACATGGCAACGCTAAAACCGGGGCTGAGGTCAAACGCTTCTTCGCCTCCTCAAAATCGACCGCCTCGTCATTCCGCATTTAATTTCTGATTTTGGAGCAATCGTAAGTGGCCGAGCTAGTTTCGAGAAACCTCACGAACCTACGGTAGTAGCCACCAATCCCAAGAAACTACGGACCTCCTTCACATCTGTATGTGCCCAATCCAACACCGCCTCAATTTTCTCAAGGGTCCACACGAACTCCCTCGGCTGAAATCACGTGACCCAAAAACATCACTTCCTTCAGCCAGAACTCACATTTCGAGAACTTTGCATAGAGTTGCTCGGTCCTCAAAATGTCTAACACTATCCACAAATGATGGGCATGCTCATCCTCATTCCTCGAATAGATAAGAATATCGTCAATGAAGACGACGACACACTTATCCAAATACTCGATAAAAACTTTGTTCATCAATTGCATGAACACCGCCGGTGCATTAGTTAACCCGAAAGGCATAACTACAAACTCATAATGTCCGTCTCTCGCCCGAAAAGCTGTTTTCGGCACATCAGACTCCCTCACCCGGAGCTGATAGTACCCCGATCTTAAATCAATCTTCGAGAATACCGCGGCTCCCTGCAATTGATCGAACAATTCATCAATTCTTGGCAAAGGATATTTGTTCTTGATGGTCACCTTGTTTAGTTCGCGATAGTCGATACACAAACGCAGTGAACCATCCTTCTTCCGCACAAACAGGACCAGTGCGCCCCAAGGTGAGGCGCTCGGTCGAACATATCCTGACTCAGGAAGCTCACTCAACTGCTTCTTCAACTCTGACATCTCTGAAGGTGCCATGCGATACGGCGCCTTAGAAATAGGAGTCGCGCCCGGCTCTAACTCTATAGAAAACTCGACCTCATGATCCAGTGGCAATCCCGGTAATTCGTCAGGAAATACATCAGGAAACTTACTAACGACTGGAATTGATGAAAGCTCGAATCCACCATCCTCCGCCTTCAAGGCGTAACACCAATAACCAGTACACCCATTTCGCAGGAGTCTCATCGCCTTCAAGGCGTTAATAACGAACTTCTGGTTTCTCTTTTGCCCCGCGAAAGAATGTTCGGTGCCGTCCTCGGCTAGCATGGTAATGATCCTCGTGCGGTAGTTCATGATTGCACCATGCCGCTCGAGCCAATCATCCCCGAGAATCAAATCCTCACCCTCAATATTAACGACAATAATATTAGAGAGCCAAGCTCTCTCACAAATAAACACAGAGCAGTCTCGGACCTCTCGATCACCGATAATTCTATCACCGCTGGGAAGTCTAACGACGAAAGGCTCGCAAGGTGACAAGCAGTCGAGACTCAAACGGCGTACACACTCTAGAGAAATGAATGAATGCGTAGCACCCGAATCAAAAAGCACACCGACATGATGAGAATGGATATGAACGGTACCTGTCGCCACAGTAGCTGCTGGATCATCGGCCCTCCTCATCTCATAGATACGCGGCTGGGCAGAGCCGACACTGGAAGCTCCTCCTCTAGCGGGCTGACCGCGGCCTCTACCACGGCCGACACTCGGTGGAGGCGTCGGAGCAAATTAGCCCTGGTTCACACTCGGTTCCATAGGTGCTGGGTGAGAAGAACGGGCACCGCGAAGCTGTCTGAGCTGTTCACAAAAAGAAGCCTTGTGGCCCGACTGACCACAAGTATGACAAGTTATAGGCGGAGGAGGACACTCCCGGTTCTTATGACCCGACAAGCCACAGTTAAAGCATGTGGGTTCACGAGCGGAGGTTCCGGAGGCACCCCGAAAGCTCCCAGAGAAACGAGCCGAACCGCCTGTAGAAATATTCGCAGCTCGAGATTTCTGCTGGCCTCCACTCTTGGGACCAGAAAAATTTCCGACCGACTTCTGCTTCTTGCTCTCACGAGCCAAATCACTAGCCGTCACTGACATATCATAAGCGAGGGCCCTACTCTGATAATCCTTCAAGGTAGTGCAGACGAGTCCACACATATAGTCCCGAATGGACAGTTTCATCCACCTGGAAAAATGGAAAATTTTGTCGCTCTCAGCGACAACTTGGGTCTTCACATAACACAACTCCTTATTAAAATCGGCAATAGCTTGAGATACGGGGATATCCCGTGGTTGGGCATCATAGAAGGCATGCACTCGAGCCTGTCTGACCGGCCACGGGCAATATTCGGTCTCCATCAATTCCTGAAATTCGGCCCACGAAGCCACATGGCCTTTGGGCCCAACGGCCTCCCACCAATCTGTAGCGTCCCCTGTGAGAAAGTATTGAGCGATAGGGACCTTACGGTCCTCGGGGCAGTTGGTAGCAGTGAAGACTTTAGATATCTCCTTGATCCACACTTCCCAGCCGATCGGGTCCGAAGCTCCCGAAAACTGAGGAGGATGCATCTTGATGACATCCTCGGCCGATCCGCTCCGCCCGATTAGCATGGGCCTGACGGGTTCTGACCGCCGAGCTATAGCCGCCATTTGGTTAACCATTTGCCGCATAATGCCCGCAATACCAAGATCGGCGAGCTCCCGAGAAGAAGCATGATCGTGACGGCCGCTGCATCGCGGCCTCGAAGAATGCGACGTGGCCACCCCACCGGCCGCCACACGCCCCTGGGCCAAGGCCCACGACCACGACCACGGTTTCCTCCGGCATCCATACTGGTGTTTAGAGATAACAGAAGTATATCGAGGATGAGTAAGGAAGGAAAAAGCAACTACGATGATAAGCAAAGGAGGGAGAATAACCGCAGTTCAAGAAACAGAATACAGTACGAGAAAGTAAAGAATCGAGTAAGGAAACTTACGAACACTGGAAGTACTGAGATGTCGGCAGCGGTGTGACAATGTGCAAAACAAAACACGACTAGACCCAAATAACCGACAAGCCTAGGTATCCATAAACCTTGCTCTGATACCATTTCCTGTAACACCCCGAGATATTCAGAGTATATTACAGCGCCGTGGACCCCTACATGGGACCCACCAGGCTACAACAAGAGAACACCCCTCGACTAACCATCTCGGTTAGCGAGGATACAAAACTAAATAATACATCACATGAAAATACACCCGAAGCAACCGACGAAATGAACAACAATCGTCAATGTAGCAATTTAAAATAATACAACACGGGGTTTGAATTGAAAAGCCTAAGTACTCGCGAGTACAGTCTATCATTTTATAAATATAGGAAACAACCATATCGAAGTGGACATGTCATCGACCCTGGACAACATCCTCGTACTGTCCCAGCGCTCGCTCGTCCGGATGATCATAACCTGAAATCCATAACAAGAATTTCCCCAAAACGGGTTCCCCAAAGGGGTTAGCAATTACGCTAGTACAAGTAATCAAGGCAAACCAATCGCTTACACATTTCATAGTACATGCACCAATGTCAATTCAAAACCCAAAACCAGACATGTCTTTTCCGGAAATAAACAGTCAAACAATTTGCCATGGGAACAGGGCTATACCATTGATCCCGCTCCGTGATCCCAAATGACCCTCCTGAGCTGGCCATATTATAAAACAATCACGCACACGCATCGCCTTGGGAACAGGGCTATACCATTGATCCCTCTCTGTGATCCCTAAGGACCCTCCCGAACTGGCTAGCGAAACAAACTCGTGAATCCAGGACTATACCATTAGATTCCCTCCGTGATCCCGTCGGACCCTCCCGAGGTGAGCAATCACACACAATATACATTACCATTTCACATTAAGCATAAAGGTTTCCAAAAATACTTGCCTTGAATAATTGACGACGCAACGAATGGAAAGGATAATCACCGACGAACGCTGGAAATCAACGGAACCGAACCTAACGATTCGAAGAACATAATTTCAACCAACTCTAGACGAATACGGAAATGAAATACACCCGAGAACCCGCCTACGACTCATGTATATTCGTACAAAAATAACAACGAGGGCGGACCACAACCAAACCTCTCGATTCCGTAAAAACCACAAAATATACCATGAATCCGTAGGAAAGTAATGATACTAACAATATTAATCGTATTCATCAAGAATCCACCAACAAAACGGAAAGAATCGGACAAAAAACCCCAAAATCCCCAATTATCCAAAAGGTAGGGTTTCAAGGGATATTACCTTTGAAGATCCAAGTATTATGATCCGTAGAACACGTGTTAGATTGATTATCCGGGCTTCACAACCGAAGGAGAATGATAACCCCCAATTGATGAATAATGAAAAGTTCTCTTCCTCTCTCACTCTCTCTCGCGTAAATGGAAGAAGAAGTAAGAAAATGAGCTGCTCTCGCTCAAAACAACGCAATTATAGGGTTGACCGCGATGTGTGCCACGGCACAAGCCCAAAAACAGCCTCCTGTGGTTCGGCGGTGCCGCTGGCACAAGGCCGCGGCACCAGATAATCGGGTTTTGGCCGAAAATGCCACACGAGTGTGCCGCGGCCGACGGTGTGCGGCAGATCGACTGGCAAGATCAGGTGCCGCTGAAGGGTGTGCTGCACCGACTGCAGCAGGCCGCGTTCGACGGGTGCGCCAAGGCACACAAGATACCCGCTTGGCCAACAACTGGAGAAATGTGTGTGCCGCGGCGCACACACCTTGTGCCGCGGCCCACACCCCCTTTGGGTCCTAAAATGATGAAAAATGATCCCGGAAGAGAATAAAAGCAATAGGAATCAATATTTGGGAACCAATAACACGAAATGGATCCACGACAACCCCGAAACGGCGGTTCCGCACAACAATAACGAGAATCCAGTTCAACAGATGACAGGAAGGATACACTGAAAGATACACGAGGGTCACTACGATCGAGAAATACACCAAAAATGAAAATACAAGGGAAAGAAAAATGCGGATATTACACATAACTCGGTAACCAATCTCATAATCATTCTTATCAACTTGTTTATATGATAATCGTTAACCCAAGAACATCAATCTTCAATCCAAAATGAAATCCAAAGGTGAAGAACTATTACCTTGTATAGACGAACCATGAGGAAGAACAGTCACTTCATTCCAAGAATCATCAGTAACTTCAAGAACAAGACTTTAATTCATGATCCCCAGCTTAATCTTGTTAAAGATCATCATATCTCAGTGTTTCTGTACCTCAAGTACCTCCCAGGGCTCTCTCTATCGAGTGAAAGGAAAGAAGTGGATGAAATGCTTCATAACACCCTCCTGTCCCTTTTTATAAAGTGTATTACTAGCCTGCACTAAACCTTGTATTTAGCGTGCGCTACGGCCTTAGCGTGCGCTAAACGACTTTTGTTAGCGTGCGCTATCGCAATCCAGAGGCCACTGTTTTGCTTCGTACAATGACTTACGTACGTAATGCCCATGCATTAGCGTACGTAAATGCCTATATTTAGCGTACGCAAGTGTTCTTCCATAGCGTGCGCTAATCATAGTTGACTTGATTGTCTGTATACTCCGAAGACAGGTCCACACGCCGAAAGTGCTGACGAGGATAAGATTCCTTTTCGTCCGATATAAAGTTAGCGTGCGCTAATCAACATGCATTAGCGTGCGCTAACACAACATTACAACATCCGTTGACTTATCATAACGTGTGCCGAAAGTGGCCTGGTCCACACGTAGATTCCTTCCGATCTGACTGCATTAGCGTGCGCTGCCTTTTACCTTTAGCGTGCGCTAAACTAGTACGATAGCGTGTGCTATATATGATTATTAGTGCGCGCTAGTCAGGCTATACTTAGCCATTTCCAACTCTTCTCGTCCGTCTCGACATACTGGATACGTACACTCACATACTGAATACATATACTCAATTCAATAATATTCTCATAAGATACACAATATCCTCAATTGCAATTGTCAACCAAGTACGACAATTATAACGATACTGACATCTCAGTCCTTCATTTATTTTATCTATACTGTACAGATTCCATGCTGTACAATATAACTCAGATAAAATAATATTAAACAACGGTAGTAGAAGTTCCGGATATTACATACTACACCACTTAAAATAAGTTTCGTCCTCGAAACTCGCAATCCGTCATAGAAAAACAAACAAACCGTTCAACCAAAATATCCTGAAATCATCACAACAACGATCAATCATCATCATTAATGAATAACCAAAACAATACACTTACAAATGCGCAAAGTCAACGATCTCCTGAGATCCTAGCAATCACAATTCCATGAGTCTCAAGAAATATATCATCTTCGGATGAAATAATCTATCTGTTTCAAATCCTCTCTGTTTGATTACACAATCAAGTCCAAATCCCGATAAAACGAATAATACATGATACATCGGTGAAACAACTGCTCAACACAATGGCAACGAATCCCAAAATATCGACACAAAATCTGAACACTCAGATGATCACCAGCAATGATCAACCCATAAATTAATCGAGAATATCATTGACATGATAAACTCTAATATGACCAATCCAAAGGTCGAAACGCAATCGAGAATATCATCACCATGATAAACTCCAACACGGTCAACACAGAACCACAGAAACAGATATACGAAAGAATAACATTCTCAAAATGACAAATCAATCACGTATAGTATATCTCAATAAACACACCTGACTGGCGAACATTCCCCTCGGCATACGAACAACGAATCGCAAATCGACGAACATACCAATTCATACAAAGAGTGGAAACGACCACTCAATATTTAAAACAACCATCATGGGGTCACCATCCCCAAATTTACACTTACAAAGAAATCATTCAAAGATCACTATGGTAGAATCGCGCTAATACCGTACCAATGGAATCACATAGCACATATGTCCCGGTCTCATAAAACCCATAGTTCCAAAATTACATGATGTACCCGAACCTACAACACGTAGTATATTTTTCTTATCCGATAAATCAACCGATCATCACTGGATAACCAAACTACCATACTGAAGTTCGAATCTCTATTCATCGTTCCGTACTGACGTTTTATCTAGTTCGTGAGTCACACTCAGAACTTCACCATGATATGCATTATGCACTAAATGCGTATGTCTATCCATCTCATTTTCAAAACCAGTTTGAAATCATATATCTCGTCAAGAAGACAAATTTTCAAAAGTTCATTCAAAAATTTCAAAACTCAAAACATAAATTTTCGTAAGACCACGAAATCAATTTTCGAAAAATTAATCGGCTCGATGGTGCCAAGTATTCGATAACAGTTTTCCTTCGAATCCCCACGATTTCGAAGTTTTAAAATGAAAACTATGCAAATGTTCGACTACATCCATACTCCTGTATACCAATTCGGTTCGTCACCAATATCCACTGATATTACATCGGAAAACTACACGATCGAGTTCCAAAATCTCAGTATTTAAACTCCGACCAAAAACTCCTTTTTCCACACATGACTCGCAACGTCGACCATTATCCCATCCTGGATCACCTCAAATATGTTATGACAAAATATTGAAACAAATCAACACAGCGAAAGACTTCCCGAGAAGTTTCATTTGAACGAGTAAACCAAAACCTCGAAAGGTGGAAATAAAATAGATAAACGATTAGTAAAGTATTTTACAAATCTCGGGAGTTTTAGAAAACAGGAAAGTCTTTTGACACATTAGGGTCTCAGCCCATATCTCATTCCGCATTACAAGAAGTTTAAAAAGTAGAAAACTCTTTTTCGGACCCAAGTCCTGAGTTATAAAACTATTTCAAAAAAAATCTATTGGGTCTCGGCCCAAAATCATTTTCCATAAAACATCCATAAAACATTCATTTTGAAAAGTATCATTTTCAAATGCTAAAAAACAGTTCGTATATCTCAAGATGAACTATCATGACTACATGTTCTCCTGAACAATCCACAATATTTCTCTCAAATGCACAACTCCGTTCCAAAACTTAATCGACATATTGATTTCGAAAATCATAACTTCTCAAGATCATCAATCCTGTCCCAACTCTGTCACCGTATACTGTGACGCATAATATCTTTCTGAATCTCAAAGCATATCAACTTAGAACGGCAATAAATCTCGATGAAATTCAAAAATCCAAATACTTACAGATCGTGAAGCCGACGATTCCCCGTGATACTGGCACATGTCTCGACTCAAGAAAATACTCGATACAGATATTTTCAAGACACACGTTTTGCAAACTCACTTCAACTCGAGAACACAACATGGCTCTATCCGAAGAAACACGTTAACACCATTTAGAAAAGTTTACAACAACCCAGTACCACACTGGTAAATCACATAATGCACAAGCCCGAGTGAACAACAAAAACTCATGGCTCTACTATTTGTCAATCGACAACTCAAATGTCACAACAAAAGCACGACCCAACTCGACCCGACTGCCTAGGTTTTCTCAACCTAAGCTCTGACACCATATTCTGTAACACCCCTAGATCCGACCAGGAATATTACAGCACCGTGGGTCCCGAGATGGAACCCACAAGGCTGAAGGAAATTTTCGCAAACATTTACAAACGCCCAAGAGGATAACGACGGTATTATCTATTAAAAACATTCGAATATTTATAAAGCTCGTTTATCAAACCGTCGTAAAAAGTCATTTGAAACCACAATGCCCAAAATGCCAAAACTCAACAGTTTAAAAACATACGTTAAACTATCGCTTACACGTACCGACAGAATAGATTTAGAAAATGATTGCCAAAGTAACCCAAGTTACCAGATACCAAAAGGCCATTTTAAAAATACTCACGTAGTGGAAAAAGACAAACGATTAAAATACTCTAGCATTGGAATACAACAACTGATCAGAAGATCAATACACAAATACATGTCATAGCCAGTATCCTCCGGGAAGCTCATCTCTCCACGACCGCTACAAGCTTGATAATCCAAGAACCTAAAAAGAAAGCCCACGACGGGGTCAGCCATAATATCCAACAATGATAACCATCGCATCACGTCAATAATTACATATCAATGGAAATACTAAGTAAGAATACGACCAATGTAATCTTACCGTCGTAACTTTACGGAAATCCACGATTCGCATCCTTAACAACGCAATAAGATAATACCGAAATATTTGTACGGTATCTCAACAATACCCAAAGTTCTCAAAACCTTATCATAACTCACGATACGGAAATTATACCAACTCTGGCCAATTCAATCCATCGGATAACATCAACGATTCCAATACGATAATTGTTTGTCCATCAAAGACAAGTACCAAGGAAATACGGAACATACCTCAAGACATGAAATACCATTACAATCATTTCAGTCTAATCCGAGATCAGATCAACACAACATACGTACATGGTCCTAACACAAGACCTACAAATGCATACTCATATGACAACGTCAATATGATCACAACAATAACAACAATGTATACTTATGGCAAACCCATAATATACATATGCACAACAACAATACATATGGTAATCCAACGATCCAAATAAGACACAAACTATAGATTCCCATGATGATCCCGTCGGACCAAAGCATGGTGGCATTACCTGTCCAACGATCCAGCGCACACAGCTATAGATTCCCATGATGATTCCCGTCAGATCAAAGCATGGTGGACATATGACAACAATGCACAACTGCACAAAACAACAGTACACAATGTACGACAACAACAATTCACAAATGCATGACAACAACGATACACGAATGTATCACGAAATGATCGACACAAATGACTGAAATGATTAGAGTACTTGCTCCGAGTCCTTCGAGAGCAATCTCGATGTCCAAACCATCACGAACCATTATTCTGAATATTCGACGATCCAAAATGTCACGAACGGTAGATAATTCACGTCTTCGTCTATACCACAACATATCTTCGATACCAAGTAGACCAACAATAAATGTGAATCATATACCTTATGATTAAATTCCCAAAACTCGAATACAACCTATAATCCCAAATCCCCTGTGATTACGATTATAAACATTGCTATATGAATTATAAACGAGTGAAACTGAAACCATTTATTAAATATTACAAACTGAGCAAGTAATAACTTGCCTCGATACCGATACGAAGATGATGAAGTTATCACTAATCTCATTGTCTTCGTCTACTAGCTCCTCGGCCCTGACCAACACCATTCACGAACATTCTCGAGCTCGACAGCAACACACGGTTGTAAACACCGATCAATAATCTCAACCTATTGAAGTAATCAATTAACACATATCCGATAATAATCAACAACCGCTAAAACCAATTCACAAACCCAATGGCTCAACAATATTTCAGTTAACCACAAGTCTGATCAAACCAACTTAAACGATCACGAATTCATAACCGAAATAGAATATATTACCCTGCTTGTTGACTTAGCGCACGTTAATCTCTTAACGTAGTGTGCGCTAAGTTGTTCCCGATAGCGTGCGCTATCCAGTATGCTTAGCGTGCGCTAATGACGTGCAGTTACATGCACTTCGGATACCGATCAACATATGGCAATTATCAAAAACTCTAAGTGATTCTGAACCATGTTTATAGCTATCAAAACAATGAAATCTGATATCCTTTAACATATAAACAATCATCCAACTTATAATCCAAGTTCTATATCCATATATCATCTTCCTTAATATCAATACATGAAACATCAAGAACGTAACGACACTTCCTTAATCTTCCATTACAGAGAGTAATCATCGACAATAACATCAGCATCCGAAACTGAGGAGAAGGATTCACCAACTTATCTCAAGAAAACGAATTACACAATTCAAACCACACAAATCATATTAATACCGATAACTCGGTAACCAATCTCATAATCATTCTTATCAACTTGTTTATATGATAATCGTTAACTCAAAAACATAAATCTTCAATCCAAAATGAAATCCAAAGGTGAAGAACTATTACCTTGTATAGACGAACCATGAGGAAGAACAATCACTTCATTCCAAGAATCATCAATAACTTCAAGAACAAGACTTTAATTCATGATCCCCAGCTTAATCTTGTTAAAGATCATCATCTCTCAGTGTTTCTGTACCTCAAGTACCTCCCAGGGCTCTCTCTATCGAGTGAAAGGAAATAAGTGGACGAAATGCTTCATAACACCCTCCTGTCCCTTTTTATAAAGTGTATTACTAGCGTGCGCTAAACCTTGTATTTAGCGTGCGCTTACTTAGCGCGGCGCTAAACGACTTTTGTTAGCGTGCGCTATCGCAATCCGCAGGCCACCGCTTTGCTTCGCATAATGACTTACGTACGTAATGCCCATGCATTAGCGTACGTAAATGCCTATATTTAGCGTACGCAAGTGTTCTTCCATAGCGTGCGCTAATCATAGTTGACTTGATTGTCTGTATACTCCGAAGACAGGTCCACACGCCGAAAGTGCTGACGAGGATAAGATTCCTTTTCGTCCGATATATAGTTAGCGTGCACTAATCAACATGCATTAGCGTGTGCTAACAATACATTACAACATCCGTTGACTTATCATAACGTGCGCCGAAAGTGGCCTGGTCCACACGTATATTCCTTCCGATCTGACTGCATTAGCGTGCGCTGCCTTTTACCTTTAGCGTGCGCTAAACTAGTACGATAGCGTGCGCTATATATGATTATTAGCGCGCGCTAGTCAGGCTATACTTAGCCATTTCCAACTCTTCTCGTCCGTCTCGACATACTGGATACGTACACTCACATACTGAATACATATACTAAATTCAATAATATTCTCATAAGATACACAATATCCTCAATTGCAATTGTCGACCATGTACGACAATTATAATGATACTGACATCTGAGTCCTTCATTTATTTTATCTATACTGTACAGATTCCATGCTGTACAATATAACTCAGATAAAATAATATTAAACAACGGTAGTAGAAGTTCCAGAAATTACACATCCTTCCTTACTTCAGATTATAGGACTCATCTTCCTTCTTGACCTTGAAGGTTTTTGGAACATACTTCTCATACAGTGACTCCTTGAATTCCTTCCAAGAGTAGTTTTCCAGTTGATCAGCCGTCAGGATCTTCCTGTGCGCTTCCCACCAGAAGTTTGCAGATCCAGTGAGTTGGAAGAGCACACAAGAAAGACGTTCTTGGTTGGTACACCTTAGGAAGTTAAAAATTCATTCCATAGCTCTAACCCAAAGCTCAGCATCGCTCGGGTTTCCTGACCCATCGAAAGTGGGCGGATTCTGCTTGAGGAAAAGCTCTTCAATAGCCCGTTGGGGTGGAGGAGGAGGTGGCGTAGGGGTGCGTTCATGCCCTCCTCTCCTTCTTTCTCTTCTGGGTGGCATTCTGAGGTGCACATAATCATCATTAGTTCATTCTCATTGGTCCGTAATTACCATCATACTAGATCATAGATAGAAGTTCGGAACTACATAATCATAACGCATCAACACATACTCATAGATAACTCTCGTGGCAAGGTCGAGAAAGAAGTCCGAAATAACAAAATCATACTCATGAGAAGAAAAGCCCATGAAGGGTCAAAATATATATCAGTATATCATATGCATCATAATAGTAAAATTGCCTTCAACGAGGTCTTACTTGTAACACCCCCAAAACCGTATGGGAATATTACACGCCGTAAACCCTTTCCGCAAGGATCTACCAGGCTAAACGTCCATAAACAACGAAATGCTTGCCCGGACAGGGTCAAGCAATATAATAATACTGCACTGCTAAGGTCACTTACACATAAACACACATGCATCGATGAGGTCACACAACTCTATCAACAGGATCGACTAACAACATTACCCACACAGGGGTCGAAATACAATACAAATAAGATCGAATCAACTCTAACAATACAACTAAACTCTACCAACTCTCAACTCTTGGTTAGTATCGCACTGTCATCCCTTGTGCTAATCCCGTGATCGCTCCCCGAACTCCGCATGTACCTGGACGCAGAACAGACATCCACCCCCCGAATACTCGGGGGTTAGTAAAACTCCACTGTTTTACTAGTGCAAGTATCAAACCATACGAAATGTAACAAGCAAATAGCAACTACGAATTTAATATGTAAATCAATTATCAAAATGTTCCCGAGAAGTTTTAGAATTTCGAACTCAAGTAAGAGATATTTGAAAAGGAACACATCATCTCGGGGATTTTTAAAGCAGAAATTCTTTTGGACCTCGAGTCCCAATTTACAAAACCTTTTCGTAAACATTAGGGCCTTAGCCCGATTCTCATTTCAAGCATACTAAATAATATATCATTATGAGTCCGAGATCCATATTTAAAATGTTACCCGAACAATCACTGCTACAGGATCATTGTTCGTACACATCATGTACCGAACTCCGGAGGCCTCGACGGACCTTACCCGGACCACACACACTGTTCGTACACATCATGTACCGAACTCCGGAGGCCTCAACGGACCCTACCCGGCCGGCCACACACATCGTTCGTACACATCATGTACCGAACTCCAGAGGTCTCGTCAGACCCTACCTGGATCACACACCTTGTTCGTACACATCATGTACCGAACTCTAGAGGCCTCGTCAGACCCTACCTGGATCACACACCTTGTTCGTACACATCATGTACCGAACTCCAGAGGCCTCGTCAGACCCTACCTGGATCACACGCACACACATCGACACGACTCAACTCATAATCATTAAATGTCAAGCCATTCCACATTACACCGAAATGTACAATCAAGTATGTAAACCAAAACAACACAAATATCATGATCATCACAACGACTCTTAACCAACATAACACACATTCGGTACACAGTACATTGTACAACCACGTGTACAACCATCTCATATGTACATCGCAATCCTGCACAAATGGCACAACTGTAATATCCGCAATTTCGAATTTCGGTAATTTTCTTTTTCCGGAGGAAGTTCGTTTTGACAACTCTATCATGACCGTTTCGTCATTCCGAGAATGATTAATTCTGCACTTTTTGTCATCCGAGTTCGTTTCGGTGTCGTTTTGTTGAGTTCCGTGTCCTTAATCGACTTTTTCACGTGGGAGTTCTACTTTGTAAAGTCACCATTAATTCTTGGAAACTCCAAAAATACTGAATCTTTGCAACGTTATAGAGAATCAAGTTAGCTTTCCAATGGTTCAAACGGTGAGTCAATCGGAGTCCAGACGAAGGAGTTATGGTCGAAATAGCGAAGACTGCACGGTGTGCCTTTTTGGTGTTGAAGGGGTCAGACTGCAGCCGCGGCACACTCAGCCGTGCCGCGGCACAAAGCTAATTCCTGGGCGTTTTTCTTCACCTTGGGCCGCGGCACACTCATCCTGTGCCGCGGCACACGGGCTTTTTCTGCGTTTTTTAGCAGATTTGCGAGGAGAAAAACTTCATTTTTTCTCCTCTCTTCTTCCTCCTTCATCTTAGGCGATTTGATGGCGATTTTGGGCGATTTGAGTGCTCCAAAACTTGTAGAGATTATCCTCCTCAAGTCTTGTTGAAGATTTTTGACCTCTACTTGAATCCTTCATCCAAATCAAGGTGCTCGATGATTCCGATGTTGAATTCCGTTGGTGTTGATGATTCATATGGTGTTTTCCCGTAGTAATTTCGGTCCTATCACGTTCTAGATAGTGTTCGGGAATTTGAGGGCTACCCGGCCGTATCCGTTCACTTTTCCATTTCTCGTGATATCGAGGCAAGTACCTTGCCCATACTCTTCTTATTTTGTGGATATGATGATCAGTGATCGTCTTGGTGTGTTTGTTTGGTTGTTTGAAATGAAGTTTCAAAAGATTTCGGTTTGGCCTCGTTAAAGGATTTCTTTCAAATGCGTGTGTGTTTTGTGAACGGCGTATTTTGGGAATTGATTATGATTTGATTATTTTGAACGTTGAAGGATTTGATGATGATACTCCTATTGTTTAAAGTTATGGAATCGTGTATTCCGTATTTAATCTTGTTATTGTGTTTTGAAGAGTTTGATAATGGTGTCGAGTTAATGGCCATCTCTAGTGAGTATTCTTAATGAACTTACATTCTTAGCATGTTAGTATTGCATGAGTAACGTGTGTGTGTGTGTATGCTCACCGCAGTTAGATCCGACGGTCTCGTAGGGCTCCACGGCCGTGGAACCGCGAGCTTGCTTTTAACCACTGTGGGTTAGATCCGACGGGTCTCGGCAGGGATCCACGGGCCGTGGTCCGCGGTTAATTGTGGTGCATTTTACAAATGTGGTTTGATCATTGGCATTTCCTAAATGAGTGCTTTTGAACGGTTTTCATGAGTGCATGCATTGACTAAGTGTGTAAGAGGTAACTTGTTCGTTTGGCCTACTTGGCTAGGATGGCTTTAGAGTATTTTGTTGGTTGTTTTAAATCCTTTATTTGTGGATTTTGCTGTTGGAAGTCGAACCTTGTTGTCGCTCGTACCGTGAGTTGATGAGATTTGGGGCTAAAATCCCAATGGTTTTATAAAAGTCGCTTTACGGATTTGGGGCTAAAATCCCAACGGTTTGGTAAATGTCATTTTTCTAAAGTAAACCTTTGGGGCGGTGACCCTTTTGTCTTTCGATTTTGAAAATTAGGATTTGATAATCCTAAATTGTTTTCTATTAAAACTCTCGATGGCATTCTAAACCGCTTTATAAATTACTTCCATTGATTTATGATATTTCGATTTTGAAATGTTTTCTCAAATTCTTGCCTCGAGAAGTGCTTTTCGCTTCGCTTGGAACCTTGAGGATTCTGGTTATTATTATTCGTGGAATGTGAATTGTATGGCTCGTATTTGCACTTTGTTTCGCACTAGCAAAACAAAGGAGTTTGCTAACCCCCAGTATTCGGGGTGGATGTCTATTTTCGCATTCTGTGTTTTGGAGCATAACACGTGGTCGGACGAAGGATGATGAAAGATGAACGATACTAATCACACGAGGATCCGTTGATGTCGTATTGGTCTAGTTGTATTTTCTTTTCCGCCGCAAGATCTTTTCCCGCCAGACGGAGTTTATCAGATTTTGACTCGCGTGGGTATATGTTGTAATTGAGTTGTATATTTTTATTGAAAGACCAAATCGGCTTCATCGAGTCATTTAGCCTTGAAGGCATTGTCGAGATGTTAAATGTTGCTACCACTGGTAGATCTTCGAGAGAGGGTCTACGCTGTAATATCCCCGAGTGGATTGGGGTGTTACATAAATGGTATCGAGCTTAGGTTGTGAAAACCTAGCCGTCGGTCGATGGTGTCTATTGAGTTTTGTCTCGCCGATTTAGTCCGACCGAGTCGTGTCGCGACGCCCGCTTGAGTTTGTTGGTCGTGATTAGTATCGTGGGGCGATCATCATCTTCGTGCACTGTGGAAGTAAGTCTCCTTCTTTCAGGTTGTGCCTCGTGTGACACGAGCTATTTTTATGATTATTTGTTAAGTGATGGAATCCTTATGTGGATTTTGATTTCACGATATGTATTTAATCGACTCGTATTTGATTTATACGAGGAGTGTCGCCGCTTGTGATGTTTTTTTATTATTGTTGTTTTTGTCCGCTATCGATGATTTTCGAATCGATTTGCACGCTTTACAAGTTCTCTTGTGGAAGCTTTGTGCTTATACACGTTCGACTTGTTCACTAGCCAGGCGGTAGGGTCTTTAGAGGCCTCGAATGGGGCCATGGGTTTTGTTCTCAATATGGTTATTTGACTCTAATATTTTATTCTTATGAGGAGTAGTGTTCTTTGGATTGTGCATGTTGAATCGTATTTCTTTTATCCGCGCGTGAGTTCTTTTGTAATGACTTTCAGATTTTACCGACCGAGTTTTATTTCGATAACCGCTTCCTTAACCGAAGTTTTTGGCATTATGGCCTTGATCGCGTTAGGCGAAATTCTTTTGACGGTATTTAGTATTTTGTAAATGGCTTTCGTGAGTTTTGAAATATTACCGCCATCACTCTTTGGCATTTTTGTAAATGGTTTTTAGCCTGGGTTCCACGGGACCCACAGCTATGATGTTCCGTGATTACTCGAAATTTTTGGGCATTCTAGCCTTTTTGGCATCGCCTTTTTGCATTGAATTATTTTCGAAAACTTGAGTATCTTAGAAATAAATTTCGAGACGTACTTTCAAAATGAATCATTTTCTTGTGGTACATCCAAGATGCCACAATATGTTTCAAAATTCTTCTACCGCGAGGACCCAAAATGTTTTGAGATATTTTCAATGTTTTATAAACACATTTACTTAGACCCGAGGGTCGAATATTCTGAAAGCTTTTCACTAAAAGAAAGTGTCCTCATTTTTACCAAATGTGAAATGGTTCTCCAAAGTCTCAATAACAATGTTTCACGCTTGTACTTTTGAAGGGTGATACTCAAGATCAACCGGTGTTCTTCTAAATTATTTTCAAAATGAGGTTTTCGCTTTTTTAAAAACCTATCCATTCCCGCTTGAGGGTCGGGTATGTATGTATGATGTTCGCGTTGTCATTATGATGTTTACTCCCGAGTATGATCGAATTGGCGGTGTGAGCGTTGAGTCGCTTCACACATTTGTTGTGCTAGCCCTCCGTGAGAGGTGGGATGTTGGTGTTGAATGTTGTCGTCTCGTGGTGATTTCGTGTTGTCGCGCATGTGCGAGCCGTTAGAGCTTGGGTTGGTATGGCCGTGTGCATCGGTGATCGCCCGCTATGTGTCGGTTGTTTAATGTCTTGTTACCTTGCTCTGCTTTTGTGAATTTCATGGATGAGGCCGGGATAATACCCGTATTGTTTTCGCTTCGTATTTTCTCTCTCTCAATTCTATAGACTCGCCGTGTTCGTTGATACTTTCGAACTTGTTCGTATTCCGGCTTTCATCGCTCGAACGAGCCGTGATCTTGTTGTGGGCCGATCCGGTTATCGTTGTGACTTTTTCGAGTTCGGTTCGATTCTTGTGAACCTTGTTCTAAGTGACATCATTTGTTCTATTAGTTCTTTTATTTGAAGTGGATCGGATTTGGAACTCCCGTGTTTTCGACTGCGACTCGCTTATGCTCGTTAACATTTTCTCGAACTTTCCCGCCCCTTGCTTTTGTTGATCGAACGAGGGTGGTATTGTTCCTAATAACTCGCTTGTCGTTGTAACTTTTCAAATCGCTATTCCCTTTCATGTGGATCTTATGTGAATGCATACGTTGTTGTTTTCACCGGATCATATATTGTCTCGAGTCGAGATGTGAACCTTGGAGTTGTTGTTTGAATTTTATTGTTCTTCGTGATTCGAACATGATTGTTCGCTTTTGTTGTCTCGACCGCTGTGGTTCTGGCCGCTTGTTTGTTCGGTTTTTGTCCTCGCTTTCGTGATCGTTGAGCATTCAGCTCCTTCCTAATTCCCTTAAGTTTGGGAAATTAGTCTCGCTTTCGATCTTCCAACCCTTGGGCGGTGGAATTCCGTATTTGTTCGGGCCGATTGCTCGCTTTTGATTGATGTACTGGGTTGGTCAATCATACCGACTTTCGCTCGTTGTGTTTTGTGATTGTCTGATAATTGACTTGGCTATATTATCCGCTTGATGACGCTTGTCATTTGTTGGTTTTATTATATCCCTAACGGCGACGTTGTGTTGGTCGTCGTGAGCGTGTTTTCACGCCGTATGTCTCTTTGCGTTTCTTGCGGCTTTCGCCGCTGGGCGCGAGTTTTCTATTTTTGTGTATCTCGTCGAGTCTTCTCGGGTATATTGCTCCCCTACTTGTTTTAAGTTTCGGACGAAACTTCTTTTAAGGAGGGTAGAATGTAATATCCGCAATTTTGAATTTCGGTAATTTTCTTTTTCCGAGGAAGTTCGTTTTGACAACTCTATCATGACCGCTTCGGCCATTCCGAGAATGATTAATTCTGCACTTTTTGTCAGCCGAGTTCGTTTCGGTGTCGTTTTGTTGAGTTCCGTGTCCTTAATCGACTTTTTCACGTGGGAGTTCGACTTTGTAAAGTCACCATTAATTCTTGGAAACACCAAAAATTCTGAATCTTTGCAACATTATAGAGAATCGAGTTAGCTTTCCAATGGTTCAAACGGTGAGTCAATCGGAGTCCAGACGAAGGAGTTATGGTCGAAATAGCGAAGACTGCACGGTGTGCCTTTTTGGTGTTGAAGGGGTCACTGCGGTGTCGCGGCACACTAAAGCCGTGCCGCGGCACAAAGCTAATTCCCCGGGCGTTTTCTTCGCCTTGCGCGGCACCCTCATCCCGTGCCGCGCACACGGCTTTTTCTCGCTTTTTAGCAGATTTGCGAGGAGAAAAACTTCATTTTTTCTCCTCTCTTCTTCCTCCTTCATCTTAGGCGATTTGATGGCGATTTTGGGCGATTTGAGTGCTCCAAAACTTGTAGAGATTATCCTCCTCAAGTCTTGTTGAAGATTTTCGACCTCTACTTGAATCCTTCATCCAAATCAAGGTGCTCGATGATTCCGATGTTGAATTCCGTTGGTGTTGATGATTCATATGGTGTTTTCCCGTAGTAATTTCGGTGCTATCACGTTCTAGATAGTGTTCGGGAATTTGAGGGCTACCCGGCCGTATCCGTTCACTTTTCCATTTCTCGTGATATCGAGGCAAGTACCTTGCCCATACTCTTCTTATTTTGTGGATATGATGATCGGTGATCGTCTTGGTGTGTTTGTTTGGTTGTTTGAAATGAAGTTTCAAAAGATTTCGGTTTGGCCTCGTTAAAGGCTTTCTTTCAAATGCGTGTGTGTTTTGTGAACGGCGTATTTGGGAATTGATTATGATTTGATTATTTTGAACGTTGAAGGATTTGATGATGATACTCCTATTGTTTAAAGTTATGGAATCGTGTATTCCGTATTTAATCTTGTTATTGTGTTTTGAAGAGTTTGATAATGGTGTCGAGTTAATGGCCATCTCTAGTGAGTATTCTTAATGAACTTACATTCTTAGCATGTTAGTATTGCATGAGTAACGTGTGTGTGTGTATGCTCACTGCAGGTTAGATCCGACGGGGTCTCGGTAGGGCTCCACGAAGCTGTGGAACCGCGAGCTTGCTTTTAACCACTGTGGGTTAGATCCGACGGGGTCTCGGCAGGATCCACGAAGCCGTGGTCCGCGGTTAATTGTGGTGCATTTTACAAATGTGGTTTGATCATTGGCATTTTAAATGAGTGCTTTTGAACGGTTTTCATGATTGCATGCATTGACTAAGTGTGTAAGAGGTAAGTTGTTCGTTTGGCCTACTTGGCTAGGATGGCTCTAGAGTATTTTGTTGTTTGTTTTAAATCCTTTATTTGTGGATTTTGATGTTGGAAGACGAACCTTGTTGTCGTTCTCGCATCGTGAGTTGATGAGATTTGGGGCTAAAATCCCAATGGTTTTATAAAAGTCGTTTTACGGATTTGGGGCTAAAATCCCAACGGTTTGGTAAATGTCATTTTTCGGAAAGTAAACCTTTGGGGCGGTGACCCCTTTTGTCTTTTGGATTTTGAAAATTATGATTTGATAATCCTAAAATGTTTTATATTAAAACTCTCGATGGCATTCTAAACCGTTTTATAAATTACTTCCATTGATTTATGATATTTCGATTTTGAAATGTTTTCTCAAATTCTTGCCTCGAGAAGTGCTTTTCGTTTCGTTTGGAACCTTGAGGATTCCTGGTTATTATTATTCGTGGAATGTGAATTGTATGGCTCGTATTTGCACTTTGTTCTTGGTCTTGCAAAACAGTAGAGTTTTGCTAACCCCGAGTATTCTGGGTGGATGTCTATTTTGCATTCGTGTTTTGGAGCATAACACGGTCGGCACGAAGGATGATGAAAGATGAACGATACTAATCACACGAGGATCCATTGATGTCGTATTGGTCTAGTTGTATTTTCTTTTCGCCGCAAGATCTTTTCCCCGTTAGACGGGAGTTTATCAGATTTTGACCTGCGTGGTATATGTTGTAATTGAGTTGTATATTTTTATTGAAAGACTAAATCGGTCTCATCGAGTCATTTAGCCTTGAAGGCATTGTCGAGATGTTAAATGTTGCTACCACTGGTAGATCTTCGAGGAGAGGGTCTACGCGTGTAATATCCCCGAGTGGATTGGGGTGTTACATAAATGGTATCGAGCTTAGGTTGTGAAAACCTAGGTGTCGGGTCGATGGTGTCTATTGAGTTTTGTCTCGCCGGATTTAGTCCGACCGAGTCGTGTCGCGACGCGTCGCTTGAGTTTGTTGGTCGTGATTAGTATCGTGGGCGATCATCATCTTCGTGCGACTGTGGAAGTAAGTCTCCCTTCTTTGTGTTGTGCCTCGTGTGACACGAGCTATTTTTATGATTATTTGTTAAGTGATGGAATCCTTATGTGGATTTTGATTTCACGATATGTATTTAATCGACTCTCGTATTTGATTTATACGAGGAGTGTCGCTTGTGATGTTTTTTTATTATTGTTGTTTTTGTCCGTCTTGATGATTTTCGAATCGATTTGCACGCTTTACAAGTTCTCTTGTGGAAGCTTTGTGCTTATACACGTTCGACTTGTTCACTAGCCATGCGGTAGGGTCTTTAGAGGCCTCGAATGGGGCCAGTGGTTTTGATCCGAATGTGGTTATTTGACTCTAATATTTTATTCTTATGAGGAGTAGTGTTGCTGGATTGTGCATGTTGAACTGTATTTCTTTTATCCGCTGCGTGAGTTCTTTTGTAATGACTTTCGGTATTTTACCGACCGAGTTTTATTTCGATAACCGCTTCCCTTAACCGAGTTTTTGGCATTATGGCCTTGATCGCGTTGGCGAAATTCTTTTGACGGTATTTAGTATTTTGTAAATGGCTTTCGTGAGTTTTTGAAATATTACCGTCATCAGCCTTTTTGGCATTTTTGTAAATGGTTTTTAGCATGGGGTTCCGACGCGGGACCCACAGCGCTATGATGTTCCGTGTGATTACCTGAAATTTTTGGGCATTCTAGCCTTTTTGGCATCGTCCTTTTTGGCATTGAATTATTTTCGAAAACTTGAGTATCTTAGAAATAAATTTCGAGACGTACTTTCAAAATGAATCATTTTCTCGTGGTACATCCAAGATGCCACAATATGTTTCAAAATTCTTCTACCGCGAGGACCCAAAATGTTTTGAGATATTTTCAATGTTTTATAAACACATTTACTTAGACCCGAGGGTCGAATATTCTGAAAGCTTTTCACTAAAAGAAAGTGTCCTCATTTTTACCAAATGTGAAATGGTTCTCCAAAGTCTCAATAACAATGTTTCACGTTTGTACTTTTTGAAGGGTGATACTCAAGATCAACCTGTTCTTCTAAATTATTTTCAAAATGAGGTTTTCGTTTTTTAAAAACCTATCCATTCCCGCTTGAGGGCCGGGTATGTATGTATGATGTTCGCGTTGTCATTATGATGTTTACTCCAGTATGATCGAATTGGCGGTGTGAGCGTTGAGTCGCTTTCCACACATTTGTTGTGCTAGCCCTCCGTGAGAGGTGGGATGTTGGTGTTGAATGTTGTCGTCTCGTGGTGATTTCGTGTTGTCGCGCATGTGCGAGCCGTTAGAGCTTGGGTTGGTATGGCCGTGTGCATCGGTGATCGTTAGTTATGTGTCGGTTGTTTAATGTCTTGTTACCTTGCTCTGTTTTGTGAATTTCGTGGATGAGGCCTGGGGTAATACCCGTATTGTTTTGCTTCGTATTTTCTCTCTCTCAATTCTATAGACTCGCTCGTGTTCGTTGATACATTCCGAACTTGGTCTGACTTCCGGTGTCATCGTTCGAACGAGCTGTGATCTTGCTGTGGGCCGATCAGGTTATCGTTGTGACTTTTTCGAGTTCGGTTCGATTCTTGTGAACCTTGTTCTAAGTGACATCATTTGGTTCTATTAGTTCTTTTATTTGAAGTGGATCGGATTTGGAACTCCTGTGTTTTCGACTCTGCCGACTCGCTTATGCTCGTTAACATTTTGAACTTTCCCTGTCCCTTGCTTTTGTTGATCGAACGAGGGTGGTATTGTTCCTAATAACTCGCTTGTCGTTGTAACTTTTCAAATCGCTATTCCCTTTCATGTGGATCTTATGTGAATGCATACGTTGTTGTTTTCACCGGATCATATATTGTCTCGAGTCGAGATGTGAACCTTGGAGTTGTTGTTTGAATTTTATTGTTCTTCGTGATTCGAACATGATTGTTCGCTTTTTGTTGTCTCGACCGTTGTGGTTCGGCCGCTTGTTTGTTCGGTTTTGTCCTCGTTTCGTGATCGTTGAGCATTCAGGCTCCTTCCTAATTCCCTTAAGTTTGGGAAATTAGTCTCGTTTTCGATCTTCCAACCCTTGGGCGGTGGAATTCGTATTTGTTCACGATTGGCTCGCGTTTGATTGATGTACCGTTGGGTTGGTCAATCATACCGACTTTCGCTCGTTGTGTTTTGTGATTGTCGGATAATTGACTTGGCTATATTATCCGCTTGATGACGCTTGTCATTTGTTGGTTTTATTATATCCCTAACGGCGACGTTGTGTTGGTCGTCGTGGAGCGTGTTTTCACGCCGTATGTCTCTTTGCGTTTCTTGCAGCGTTTCGCCATTAGGCGCGAGTTTTCTATTTTTGTGTATCTCGTCGAGTCTTCTGGCGGGTATATTGCTCCCCTACTTGTTTTAAGTTTGGACGAAACTTCTTTTAAGGAGGGTAGAATGTAATATCCGCAATTTCAATTTCGGTAATTTTCTTTTCCGGAGGAAGTTCGTTTTGACAACTCTATCATGACCGCTTCGTCATTCCGAGAATGATTAATTCTGCACTTTTTGTCATCCGAGTTCGTTTCGGTGTCGTTTTGTTGAGTTCCGTGTCCTTAATCGACTTTTTCACGTGGGAGTTCGACTTTGTAAAGTCACCATTAATTCTTGGAAACTCCAAAAATTCTGAATCTTTGCAACATTATAGAGAATCAAGTTAGCTTTCCAATGGTTCAAACGGTGAGTCAATCGGAGTCCAGACGAAGGAGTTATGGTCGAAATAGCGAAGATCGCACGGTGTGCCTTTTTGGTGTTGAAGGGGGTCAGTGTGCAGCGGCACACTCAAAGCGTGCCGCGGCACAAAACTAATTCCTGGGCGTTTTTCTTCGCCTTGGGCCGCGGCACCCTCATCCTGTGCCGCGGCACACGGGCTTTTTCTGCGTTTTTTAGCAGATTTGCGAGGAGAAAAACTTCATTTTTTCTCCTCTCTTCTTCCTCCTTCATCTTAGGCGATTGATGGCGATTTTGGGCGATTTGAGTGCTCCAAAACTTGTAGAGATTATCCTCCTCAAGTCTTGTTGAAGATTTTCGACCTCTACTTGAATCCTTCATCCAAATCAAGGTGCTCGATGATTCCGATGTTGAATTCCGTTGGTGTTGATGATTCATATGGTGTTTTCCCGTAGTAATTTCGGTGCTATCACGTTCTAGATAGTGTTCGGGAATTTGAGGGCTACCCGGCCGTATCCGTTCACTTTTTCATTTCTCGTGATATCGAGGCAAGTACCTTGCCCATACTCTTCTTATTTTGTGGATATGATGATCGGTGATCGTCTTGGTGTGTTTGTTTGGTTGTTTGAAATGAAGTTTCAAAAGATTTCGGTTTGGCCTCGTTAAAGGCTTTCTTTCAAATGCGTGTGTGTTTTGTGAACGGCGTATTTTGGGAATTGATTATGATTTGATTATTTTGAACGTTGAAGGATTTGATGATGATACTCCTATTGTTTAAAGTTATGGAATCGTGTATTCCGTATTTAATCTTGTTATTGTGTTTTGAAGAGTTTGATAATGGTGTCGAGTTAATGGCCATCTCTAGTGAGTATTCTTAATGAACTTACATTCTTAGCATGTTAGTATTGCATGAGTAACGTGTGTGTGTGTGTATGCTCACTGCGGGTTAGATCCGACGGGGTCTCGGTAGGGCTCCACGAAGCCGTGGAACCGCGAGCTTGCTTTTAACCATCGTGGGTTAGATCCGACGGGGTCTCGGCAGGATCCACGGCCGTGGTCCGCGGTTAATTGTGGTGCATTTTACAAATGTGGTTTGATCATTGGCATTTCTAAATGAGTGCTTTTGAACGGTTTTCATGATTGCATGCATTGACTAAGTGTGTAAGAGGTAAGTTGTTCGTTTGGCCTACTTGGCTAGGATGGCTCTAGAGTATTTTGTTGTTTGTTTTAAATCCTTTATTTGTGGATTTTGATGTTGGAAGACGAACCTTGTTGTCGTTCTCGTATCTTGTGAGTTGATGAGATATGGGGCTAAAAACCCAATGGTTTTATAAAAGTCGTTTACGGATTTGGGGCTAAAATCCCAACGGTTTGGTAAATGTCATTTTCTAAAGTAAACCTTTGGGGCGGTGACCCCTTTTGTCTTTTGGATTTTGAAAATTAGGATTTGATAATCCTAAATTGTTTTCTATTAAAACTCTCGATGGCATTCTAAACCGTTTTATAAATTACTTCCATTGATTTATGATATTTCGATTTTGAAATGTTTTCTCAAATTCTTGCCTCGAGAAGTGCTTTTCGTTTCGTTTGGAACCTTGAGGATTCCCGGTTATTATTATTCGTGGAATGTGAATTGTATGGCTCGTATTTGCACTTTGTTCTTGCACTAGCAAAACAGTGGAGTTTGCTAACCCCCGAGTATTCGGGGTGGATGTCTATTTTGCATTCGTGTTTTGGAGCATAACACGAGTCGGCACGAAGGATGATGAAAGATGAACGATACTAATCACACGAGGATCCGTTGATGTCGTATTGGTCTAGTTGTATTTTCTTTTCCGCCGAGATCTTTTCCCCGTTGACGGAGTTTATTGTATTTTGACCCTGCGTGGGTATATGTTGTAATTGAGTTGTATATTTTTATTGAAAGACCAAATCGGTCTACTGAGTCATTTAGCCTTGAAGGCATTGTCGAGATGTTAAATGTTGCTACCAGCCTGGTAGATCTTCGAGGAGAGGGTCTACGGCGTGTAATATCCCTGAGTGGATTGGGGGTGTTACAACAACGCCGAACACGTATACCAATATATGACTATTATCACAAAGCCTTCAAATTTCGGAAAACACAACCAACTCAAACGGAACATATTTACGGAGGAAAGCAAAATAGTCATACATATCATACGTAATTACTAGTCGCAAGATACAAGTCGTATAATAAGATACTTGCCTTAATAACCGCTACCAAACGCTCCGAAGAACACGATTCGACCGGGAAGCTCGGACCCCGAAGAAGACAATGAACGGAAGGGTTCCGACTCGAGTTCTTCACAAGAATTCGACCCTAACAACATAAATTCATTAATCATCGATCATACGAGGAAGAATAATCGTAGAACGCCCGAAAACCCCTCTATGACATTTTACCGGACACCTTCAAGGCGTCGGTCAAGAACTCGACCAAAATAACGAATCGATACGATCCAACCATGGGTTAACAAGGGAAATGATACAATACATCCAAATAATCATCAATCCATCACAATCCTAAGTTAAATCGGATTAAACGGACGAAATCGAACAAAATACCCAAAATCCCCAAAATTAGATTTCTAGAAAATCGACTCGATTCGCTCGATCAAAGGATGTTATAGGATGGATGATTGATGATATGAACTCCAAAACTTCATGGATTTGTTGACCAACAACATCTCTCCATGATAGGAACAACCCCAGCCGTGGAAGAGAAGTAGAAGAAGGAGAAAAAGTGGCGAAAACGATCGATGGGCCTTAAATAGTGCGCACAGGTGTCTGCCCAATGAGTGTGCCGCGGCATGTGCCCAAAAATGGCTCCTGGTGGTCGGCGGTGTGCCGGCGGCCGGCGTGGGCCGCGGCACCTGGTACAGTCCGTTTGGCCGAAAAATGCCACAGAGTGTGCCGCGGCCCGGCCGGCAGGTGCCGCGGACCTACGAGACGGCTGCTCGGCAGAGCCGCCGAGCACTACCGGCCGTGACTCGGCCTGGTTACCGAGCACTACCGGCCGTGACTCGCCAAGACTGGCCCAGGCCCAGATTGCCCGGCCATGTCGGCCGGGGCCAACTCCGACGGCCCGAACGACCCCGAAACCCGAACTTGAATACGAATCGATGATACGGTTACGACGTACTCGCAAAGACGAATCTAAGAGCTAAGAGAACACACAATTCCGACCACCCGAAGGCTCGGAATCCGACAACGGAAGTAATTACCCAAAACTTTGGGAAATTACGAAAATGGCCCAAAACGTCCGAAAATCACGTTACGCGATCGAAACACCAAACCAAAGCTTGCAACAAGAATAATAATATTAAATGAACTTACAAGAAACTCGAAACAACAGTTTCGGACGAGATTCGCAAGAATCGAACTCAAGTGCGGAAAAGGGTCTAAAAAGCTCGGAACTCAGCAAAACGATACCGAAACGAACTCGGATGACAAAAAGTGCAGAATTAATCATTATCGAAATGACGAAACGGTCATGAGAGAGTCGTCAAAACGGACTTACGCCGAAAAAAGAAAGTTACTGGAAATCGAAATTACGGGTATTACATTACTGACTATCAAAATAAGCTGGTCTAGGCTACCTGCATACACATATACGAAAATATAGGATGCTCTAACAAATAGCATTGTCGTCCATAACATAAGAAAGTGCTAGACATCGGAACGACACGTATAAGCAAAAAAAGTGACGTTCCGCATACAAAACACAAAATAAATAGCTAGCACCATCCTGAGCTATCTCAAGTCGCCCTCGACTCAGCGGTCGAGCTGTCCTCTTCGGAGAACTCCTCCGGATCCTCGTCCGGATCTTCTTCTAACTCCTCGTCTAAAGCTGGAGAGACTGCAACAGGGTCTACAGTGACTCTGCGCTTCTTCGGGAGAAATAGATGAGCATCATTTGCGATCGGTCATGGATAGACTGGATCGATGACTGGCATAGGTCGAAGTGGCGGGGACGTCCTCCTGAGCATAAAAGCCTCGGTCCTCATGACCCTGCGGCGAGGTGCTGATGTCCTTGCCTCCATGTCTAATCCATCCTGAGCATGTGACGGTGCAACAAGAACCACCTAGCTCGGTAGAGGTGTAGCTAGCCTCTACTGCAAAGATCCCCTAGCATAAGGTCGGTACACATAAGCTCCAGGGGGAGGTGCACAATGCTAGAGGTACTAACACTAGTGGAAAAATACCATTTTATATCGCACTTTCTAGATCGGTTGCAATATAACCGATTTAAAAAGTGATTAGGTTTCATTTTACATCGGTTATTAGGGAACCGATTTAGTATATCACTTTTTTAAATCGGTTAATCTGGACCCGATTTAAAATATCAGTCTTTCATATCGGTTAATAAGAAACCGATATAGTATATACATATTTCACATCGGTTAATAAAGAACTGATGTCATATAAAAACACATTAAACGGGCCAACTTAAGACATTAACCTTCTCCCCCCGTTTATTCCTTTCTCCTTTCACTGCGTCTCCCCCGTTTATTCCCTTCTCCTTCACATCTCCCCGCGATTTATCTCCTCCCGTTCATTAACCTTCTACCCCGGATACTCCATTTCTCATTCACGGTTCAACCGACACGACTGGAGCTAAGTCGAGCCCCTCTTCAGTCAAATAGGGACGAGCTGCGATTCATCTCCTGAAAAAAATATTGCGCGGGTTAGCTTCCTTCCAGTCAAATAGGGACGAGCTGCGATTCGATACTAGCTTGCTTAGAAAGCGCCTAGCCCTCGTCCGGTAAAGCTACTTGAATATCGGTATGTTTCATATCAATATGGATTTTGGTTTCTCCATTTTTCTTGTCATAATATTAGGTTTGAGATTTTGTTTTCTCCGTTTTTCATATCATACTTCGACCTTTTAGGAATATCGTTGCTTCATAGCTCATTATCACTATCTTGTTCGTCTCATTGTCTGTTAAGAAAATCAATAGCAGCTAATAAAAGAAAAGATAGTAACTTGCGGGCTGGTCGTCATTGCGCACTAGCTGGTCAGTGGGAGTCAGAGAGTGTTCCGTTAGTGGGTTCGAATGGGGAAAGGTAGGTTAAGTCCGTCATTGAATTTAAGTGGTAGAGCGCTAAGTGGGCATACAGTCTATGTCTTTCCTATCAGCGACATTAGTTCCTTTAACGATTTATTCTAGGCAAAAGGCTTTGTGATGTTTCTAGCTTTAGAATATGTCCTTTAATATTTTTATTGTTTTACAATATAGGACAGAAACTATGTGAAGACGATACTTTGCATGTGATACTTGTTTGTGACTAATGAATTATTTAGATTCTAAATTTGGAGGTTACTAAATTTCAAATACTTTTTTCATTTTAGATTTTTTGATCCCAAGAACTAGTACCATAAATTAAAATACACATATTGCTGTGAGATATTGCTTACTTAGATGCCTATGAAGCATGCTAGGTGTGAAGTTGTTTCGACATATTTTAATAGTAGGTGATTTTGATGATCTTTTAACCAGTAACGAAACCGGAACCGACAGTGAAGGACAAATATAAGTGGGTCAGATATGTGTTTTGATGATCCGTGTGTGTTTTGATGATCCGTGTGTGTTTTGAACCAGTAATGACACTCTGCCAAAGATCTTTTAACCAAGAATTAAACCGTAACTCCGCCTTTATTACTGTATGCCCAAGGCAACGGCTTCACACAACCTAAAAGATATGGCAAGTATTAGTTGATAGTCTAAGTCCGGTTTTTATCGCGAATATTAGTCATTACTTGTGTTTCAAAACTCGTGTTTGATTAAATGCTTGAAGTTCAAGAACAAAGTTATATATACATATAACTTGTGTGTACAATGATCAATGATCGATGTGTGATGGAAAATCATCATGAATAAGTCAAAGTGTGTAGACGATATGTTACGATAAAAGTCCAAAAGAAATGAATAAATGTATCTTTATATATATATATATATATATATATATATATATCATTAAAAATTAATTATAGTTACGCGAATTATATAACGTATATATAAGTTAATTTTATCAAGTTTTTACATCAAATATATGTACATATATATAAAACATTCTTATTATTTTTATAAAATATTATTACAGAAAAATCTATTAAGTTTCACCAAAGTTATATTTTTAACCCTAACGGTCTTAACTTTACATATTTAGTCCAAAGTTTAATTATTATTTCATTTTTGGTCCAAAAGTATCCATATTAACAATATTCACCTCAAAGTTTTAATATTAATAGTTTCTAGAAAATCAGTTTTGATAGTTTCTACCCTAAGTTTATAGTTTTGGCAGTTTTAGTCTCCCGTTAGTAAAATTTTGCAAAGTTAGTCCAATAGTTACCAAATTCAAAACTTAACATTTTTACTTTTTAATTAAGCTCAGAATAATCTAAAAAGCTTATTTCAATTGCTTATTTGCTTAACACCACATAGCCTGATAAAAAAACAATCATAAGAAAAATTGTTCCTCGGCTTATAAAATGTTGAAAATCGGAGTGTTTTTTGGTTATGTGTTATCTTTTAGGATGGACTTATTTGTTGGTTTATATATAATTGAAATTAATGACGTTACTATAAAACTGACATTTCACATAAGTGTTTTAACTGTGATTCCACGAAAACCGCTGTTAAATGAACGTGGTGGCAAATTTGGTAATTTTTTAGACAACTTTAACAGCAGTTTCCAAGAAAATTGCTGTTAAATGAATATATTAACAGCGGTTGTATGGTACGGATGTTAAATGAATTATCCCGTTTACTTACAACTTATGAAGGAAAATAACCAACAAAGAATGCGAGAAAATAACCCATTGATATTAATGTGTACAAGAGAAAGTAATTTTTAATATTATTAAGATTAGCTTAAATATAAAGTCCATATATCTTGAAAGCCTCATCAAAAATTTAGACCGCTAAATATCTTGTTGGATATTGTAAAGTTTTATCAGTGAGATTGTCGATATTTCTTACCTTGAACCCTCTCATAAACTAATGTCGTGTGAACTCTATTCTCAATTAGATAATTATGGATCGTAGTTGGATAAATGTTGCACGAACAAGTAATGAATATGAGAATGGTGTGGAAGAATTTTTGGAGTTTGCTAGGAGACATGTTCCAAACAATAATGGGAGGTTTTACTGTCCGTGTGTCAACTGTTTGAATGATAGACGATTATGTGTTGAAGAAATCAGAGAACACGTCCTCTGTGATGGTTTCAACAGGAGTTACACACGATGGATATGGCATGGTGAATTTGAAATGTCAAGTGTATCCCGAAATGAAGAAGTTGATGAGAATATGTATGATCGACTAGAAGACATGATCAATGATGTTGGCGCGGAGGCCTTTGAGCAAGCACATGCATACAAGATATGTGAGACCTTGTCCGCTGATGCAGATAAGCATTTGTACAACAATTGTACAAAGTTTTCACGGTTATCTGCCGTATTGAAATTGTTCACGTTGAAGGCATCTCATGGGTGGAGTGACAAAAGTTTCACAGAGTTACTTTGTTTGTTAAAACATATGCTTCCGGAGGAAAATGAATTACCAGATTCTAACTATAAGGCGAGGAAAATCTTGTGCCCATTGGGCATGGGTATAAGAAGATTGACGCATGTCCTAATGATTGTATTTTGTACCGAAATGAGTACAAAAGTTTTCATGCCTGTCCAGTATGCGGGACTTCACGTTTCAAAAACGACGGTGAAGGCGATGCTAGTTCTGATGTTGGTAATAAAAAATCACCTGCAAAGGTGTTATGGTATCTCCCAATAATACCAAGATTCAAACGCTTGTTTGCTAGTGCAAAGGAGGCAAAAAACTTGAGATGGCATGAAGACGAGAGGATAACTGATGGGAAGCTCCGACACCCGGGTGATTCGCCTCAATGGAAGAAAATTAACCAGTTGTTTCCTTCATATGGCAATGAGCCAAGAAACCTGAGACTGGGACTTTGTACTGATGGTATGAACCCATTCGCCAATCTTAGCAGCAAGCACAGTGCATGGACGATTCTATTAGCCATTTACAATCTTTCTCCTTTATTGTGTATGAAACGCAAGTACATTATGTTGTCTATGATGATTTCTGGTCCAAAGCAACCAGGAAATGATATAGGTGTCTACTTGCAGCCATTGATTGAAGTCTTGAAAATTTTATGGGAGGAAGGTGTTGATGTATTTGATGCATATAAAAATGAAACTTTTAAGATGCGTGCAATGGTGTTCTGCACAATTAATGACTTCCCAGCATATGGAAACTTGTCTGGTTATAGTGTTAAGGGGCATAAAGCATGCCCTATATGTGAAGAAGGCACATGCTACCATCAGGTTGAGCATGGAAGGAAGACCATATACCTTGGTAGTCGAAGACTTCTCAAGTCGGACCATCCTTATCGTAGATTGAAGAAAGCTTTCAACGCTGAACAAGAGTTTAAAGCTGCTCCACAGGCATTAAGTTCACGGGAAGTGTACGAGTGAGTGAAAGATATTAATGTGACACTTGGTAAGACGCAAAAGCCTGTTGAGAGAAGCTCATGGAAAAAGAGATCTATCTTTTTTGAGCTTCCGTACTGGAAAAAGCTTGAAGTGAAACACTGTATTGATGTGATGCATGTGGAGAAAAACGTTTGTGATAGTCTTATAGGAACACTTCTCAACATACAAGGGAAGACTAAGGATAACATGTGTAACACCCCAAGATATTCGGAGTATGTTACAGCGCCGTGGACCCCTACATGGGACCCACCAGGCTACAGCAAACGGGTACCCCTCGACTAACCATCTCGGTTAGCGGGGATACACAATCAAATAATACATCATGTGAAAAATACACCCGAAGCAACCGACAAAATGAGCAACCATCGACAACGTAGCAATTTAAAATGATACAACACAGGGTTTGAATTGAAAAGCCTAAGTACTCGCGAGTACAGTCTATCAGTTTATAAATATAGAAAACAACCAAATCGAAATGGACAAAAGAAATAAGTAAACCCGAGTGCACATGTCAACGACTCCGACCAAAGATCCTCGCATCGTCCCAGTGCTCGCTCGTCCGGATGATCATAACCTGAAATCCATAACAAGAATTTCCCCAAAACGGGTCCCCAGAGGGGTTAGCAATTACGCTAGTACAAGTAATCAAGGCAAACCAATCGCTTACACATTTCATAGTACATGCACCAATATCATTTCGAAAACCAAAACAAGACATGTCTTTTCCTAAATAAACAGTCAAACAATTTGCCGTGGGAACAGGGCTATACCATTGATCCCGCTCCGTGATCCCTAAGGACCCTCCCGAGCTGGCCATATAATAAAACAAATCACTAAAACGCAACGCCTTTGGAACAGGTCAATACCAAAGATCCCCCTCCGTGATCACTAAGGACCCTCCCGTCAAGCTAGCGAAACAAACTCGTGAATCCAGGGCTATACCATTGGATTCCCTCCGTGATCCCATCGGACCCTCCCGAGGTGAGCAATCACACACAATATACATTACTATTTCGCGTTAAGCATAAAGGTTCCCAAAAATACTTGCCTTGAATATTTGACGACGCAACGAATGGAAAGGAAAGTCACCGACGAACGCTAGGAACCAATGAAACCGAACCTAACGATTCGAAGAATACAATCACAACCATTTCTAAATGAATACGGAATTGGAATACACTCGAAAACCCGCCTACGATTCATGTATATTCGTATATAAACAACAACGAGGGCGGACCACAACCAAACCCTCTCGATTCCGTAAAAATCACGAAATATACCATGAATCCGTAGGGAAACTAAGAATACCAACAAGATTAATCATATTCATCATGAATTAATCAACAAAACGGAACGAATCGGACAAAAACACGAAAACCCCCAATTTTACCAAAAGTAGGGTTCTAAAGATCTAACCTTGATTCGCTGGATTAAGGGATGATATCGGACGGATTATTGATGATATAACCTCAAGAACTCCATGGATATGTTGTTAAACAACATGGCTTCAAGCTTAGAACACGCCACCGTGCGGAAGAGGAGAAGAAGAAGGTGAAAAATGGCAAGAAAAACGTGTGCGGTGGCCTTTATAGGGGTTGATGTCTGCCGGACACGGCCCGTGCCGATCGGCTTGGCCGTGTCGCATACCTGGCCGACAGGGACTCGACCGTGTCCGCTTGACACGGTCGCGGCGCCGGAGGGCCTCCCAACAGCTGACCCGTCCGACGGCCGACTCGGCATGACTCGGCCGTGTCCCGGGACACGGCCGGGCGTCGCGCCGCTCGGCTTATCCGGAAGAGATGCGGCACGGGCCGTGTCGGATGACACGGCGAGTTCGGTCGGCAGAAACTTTGGCATTTCCGGACGAGTACGGCAGGCCGTGTCGGACGACACGGTCGGGTCCGTCGGCGATGATCGCCAAAAGCGACCATAACTCTCTCGTCCGGACTCCGATTAACTCACCGTTTGAACCATTGGAAAGCTAACTCTATATTCTATAATATTGCAAAGATTT
Organism: Orobanche coerulescens; assembly: GCA_033398695.1. Classification (NCBI taxonomy): domain Eukaryota; kingdom Viridiplantae; phylum Streptophyta; class Magnoliopsida; order Lamiales; family Orobanchaceae; genus Orobanche; species Orobanche coerulescens. The sequence goes on along the minus strand of CM065804.1, from coordinate 96,174,031 downwards.
AGAATTTTTGGAGTCACCAAAAATTAATGGTGATCTAACCAAAATCGAACTCATATGAGGAAAGTTGAAACAATGAACAATAACGAGAATACAGTTCAACAGTTGACTGGAAGGACATACTGAAAGATACACGAGGGTCACTATGACCGAGAAATATACCAAAAATGAAAAATACAAGGGAAAGAAAAATACCGGATATTACATTCTACCCCTCTAAAAATAAGTTTCGTCCCGAAACTTAAGAAACAAACAACTCAGGGTACCTAGCACGCATGCTATCCTCGGTTTCCCAAGTTGCCTCCTCGACACCGTGTCTCGACCACTGCACTTTGACCAAAGGGATGGTCTTATGCCTCAGTCGTTTCTCACGATGCTCCAAAATCTTCAAAGGACGCTCCTCATAAGTAATATCTTCAGCAACATCAATCTCGCCATAATCGATGACGTGACTAGGATCCGGAACATATTTCCTCAGCTGGGAAACATGAAAAATGCTATGAACATGACTCAAGGCCGGGGGTAACGCCAAACGGTATGCTAACCCACCGACTCGCTCGAGAATCTCGAAGGGTCCAATAAATCTCGGACTCAACTTCCCCTTCTTCCCGAAACGGAAAACTCCTCTCGTTGGCGACACCTTCAGCAAAACGTGGTCTCCCACCTCGAATTCTAAAGGTCGACGACGGACATCGGCATATGACTTCGCCGACTCGGGCGCCAACATCCGTTCTCGAATTAATTCTATCTTCCTTATCGTCTCTAAAACGACATCCGGCTCGGTCCCGACTAAATCGGACGCCTCATTCCAACAAATCGGCGATCGACATCGCCGCCATAAAGTGCCTCATACGGTGCCATCCGAATCAACGCGTGCCAACTATTGTTGTACGTGAATTCGATCAATGGCAAATGCTCCTCGGCCGCTACTCCAATCGAGGGCACAAGCACGCAACATGTCCTCGAATGTCCGGATAGTGCGTTCGTATCCATCCGACCGAGGATGGAAAGAGGTACTCAAATGCAAACGGTACCCAACGCCTTATGCACCGCCGCCAAAGTGCGATACGAACGGCCATCACGATCCGAACGATAGACTTCGGAGTACCGTGAAGCCTCACAATCTGGCGATAAATATACGGGACTTCTCCGGCCCCAAGTGTCCTTGATGCCCGAAAATGTGCCGACTTGGTCGACGATCAACAATCACCCAAACCATATTCATGCCCGATCTCGATCTCGGCAAACTCGTAATGAAATCCATCGATATATCTTCCCATTTCCATTCCGGAACGGGAAGTGACTGCAATAACCCAGCCGGTCGCTGATGCTCGATTTTGACCTGCTGACAAGTTAAACATCTCGCCACAAACTGTGCGACCTCCTCCTTCATATCATTCCACCAGAAGTTCCTCCTCAGGTCCTTGTACATCTTACTCGAGCCAGGATGAACAGAATAGGGTGTGGAATGGGCCTCACGCAAAATACCCTGTCGCAACCCTGGATCGTTCGGCACACAAAGCCGACTCTGGAATCTCAAAACGCCATCCTCGTGAATCACAAACCCAGGAGACTTTCCTTTAAGAACGTTCTCTCGGATTTGTGTAATCATCGGATCCTCTAATTGCTTCAGCTTAATTTCATCGATCAAAGACGACGAAATTTCTAAGGCACAAAATTGCCCGACAGATCCAGGCAGCAAAACCTCAACATCTAACCCGATCAAAGCCCGCCGAAGCTCGGGCGAGGCGTAAGGACCTCAAGCGTTCGCAACGCAATCGGTTTCGACTCAAGGCGTCGGCCACGACATTCGCCTTACCCGGATGATAAAGGATTTCGAGGTCATAATCCTTAATAAACTCTAACCACCTCCTCCGCCTCATATTCAACTCCCCAACAGTAAATATGTATTTGAGACTTTTATAATCGGTAAAAATCGACATGTAGAGCCGAAAAGATAGTGACGCCAAATCTTGAGTGCAAAGACAACCGCCGCTAACTCCAAATCGTGAGTAGGGTAGTTAAGCTCATACGGCCTCAACTGTCTCGACGCATAGGCAATGGTCTTGCCGTGCCGCATCAATACGCACCCAAGACCCCGACCCAAGCATCGCTATACACGGTGAATCCTCGTTGCCACATGGCAACGCCGTAACCGGAGTGAAGTCAAACGCTTCTTCGGTTCCTCAAAACTCGATCGCCTCTCATCGGTCCAGACGAACTTCTCGGATTTGAGCAATCGTAAGTGGTCGAGCTAGTTTTGAGAAACCCTCGACGAACCTACGATAGTAGCCAGCCAAACCCAAGAAACTACGGACCTCCTTCACATTTGTGGGCGATGCCCAATCCAACACTGCCTCAATTTTCTGCGGATCCACTCGAACTCCCTCGGCTGAAATCACGTGACCCAAAAACATCACTTCCTTCAGCCAGAACTCACATTTCGAGAACTTCGCATAGAGTTGCTCGGTCCTCAAAATGTCCAACACTACCCGCAAATGATGGGCATGCTCTTCCTCGTTCCTCGAATAAATAAGAATATCGTCAATGAAGACGACGACACACTTATCTAAATACTCGATAAAGACTTTGTTCATCAACTGCATGAACACCGCCGGCGCGTTAGTTAACCCGAAAGGCATAACTACAAACTCATAATGTCCGTATCTCGTCCGAAAAGCTGTTTTCGGCACGTCGGACTCCCTCACCCGGAGCTGATAGTACCCCGATCTCAAATCAATCTTTGAGAATACCGCCGCTCCCTGCAACTGATCGAACAAGTCGTCAATTCTCGGCAAAGGATACCTGTTCTTGATGGTCACCTTGTTCAGTTCACGATAGTCGATACACAAACGTAGTGAACCATCCTTCTTACGTACAAACAAGACCGGTGCGCCCCAAGGCGAGGCGCTCGGTCGAACATACCCCGACTCAAGAAGTTCACTCAACTGTTTCTTCAACTCTGACATCTCTGAAGGTGCCATGCGATACGGCGCCTTCGAAATCGGAGCCGCACCCGGCTCTAACTCTATAGCAAACTCAACCTCACGATCCGGTGGAAATCCCGGCAACTCGTCAGGAAATACATCAGGAAACTCACTAACGACTGGAATCGATGAAAGCTCGACTCCACCATTCTCCGCCTTCAAGGCGTAGCACCAATAACCAGTACACCCTTTTCGCAGGAGTTTCATCGCCTTCAAGGCGTTAATAACAAACTTCTGGTTTCTCTTTCGCCCCGCGAAAGAGTGTTCAGTGCCGTCCTCGGCTAACATGGTAATGATCCTCGTGCGGTAGTTCATGATTGCACCATGCCGTTCGAGCCAATCATTCCCGAGAATTAAATCCTCGCCCTCGATACTCACAACAATAAGATTAGAGAGCCAAGCCCTCTCACAAATAATCACAGAACAGTCCCGGACTTCCCGATCACCGACAATTCTATCACCGCTATTAAGTTTAACGATGAAAGGCTCGCAAGGTGACAAGCAGTCGAGACTCAAACGGTGTACACACTCTAGAGAAATGAATGAATGCGTAGCACCCGAATCAAAAAGCACACCGACAGAATGAGAATGGATATGAACGGTACCTGTCGCCACAGTAGCTGCTGGGTCATCGGCCCTCCTCATCTCGTATATACGCGGCTGGGCGGAGCCGACACTGGAAGCTCCACCCCTAGCGGGCTGACCCCGACCTCTACCTCGGCCCGCACTCGGTGGAGGCGGCGGAGCAAATGAGCCCTGGTTCACACTCGGCTCCATAGGTGCTGGGTGAGAAGAACGGGCACCGCGAAGCTGTCTGAGCTAATCACAAAAAGAAGCCTTGTGGCCCGACTGACCACAAGTATGACAAGTCAAAGGTGGACGAGGACAATCCCGGTTCTTATGACCCGAAAAGCCACAGTTGAAGCATGTGAGCTCACGAGTGGGGGTTCCGGCGGCACCCCGAAAGCTCCCAGAGAAACGAGCCGAACCGCCCGTAGAAATATTCGCAGCTCGAGATTTCTGCTGGCCTCCACTCTTGGGACCAGAAAAGTTTCCGACCGACTTCTGCTTCTTGCTCTCGCGAGCCAAATCGCTAGCGGTCACCGACATATCATAAGCAAGAGCTCGACTCTGATAATCCTTCAAGGTAGTACAGACGAGCCCAGACATATAGTCCCGAATGGACAGTTTCATTCTCCTGGAAAAATGGAAAATCTTGTCGCTCTCTTCGACAACTTGGGTCTTCACATAACCCAACTCCTTGTTAAAATCGGCAATAGCTTGGGATACGGGGATATCCCGTGGTTGAGCATCAAAGAAAGCATGCACTCGAGCCTGTCTGACCGGCCATGGACAATACTCGGTCTCCATCAACTCCTGAAACTCGGCCCACGAAGCAACATGATCTTTGGGACCAACGGCCTCCCACCAATCTGTAGCATCTCCCGTGAGAAAGTATTGAGCAATAGGGACCTTACGGTCCTCGGGGCAGTTGGTAGCAGTGAATACTTGATATCTCCTTGATCCACCCTTCTTCCCGGCCCGATCGGGTCCAAGCTCCTGAAATCGGGAGGATGCATCTTGATGACATCCTGAAGCGCGATCCGCTCCGCCCGATTAGCATGAGCTGGTTGGGGTTGACCGCCCGAGCTATAGCCGCCATTTGGTTAACCATTTGTTGCATAAACCGCAATACCAAGATCGGCGCGCTCCCGAGAAGAAGCATGATCGTGACGGTCGCCGACTGCCGGCTCTGAAGAGTGCGACGTGGCTGCCCCACCGGCCGCCCCACGTCCTCGGCCGCGTCCACGGCCACGACCACGACCACGGTTTCCTCCGGCATCCATACTCAAGTTGAGAGATAATGAAGTATATCGATGATGAGTAAGGGAGGAAAAGCAACTACGATTCAAAAGTGGAAATACAATGCAAGAAACAAAAGAGCCGAATGAGAAAACTTACGAGCCTTTGGAAATCTGGAATCTTTGGCGGGTGTGACAATGTGCAAAACAAATACGACTAGACCCAAATAACCAACAAGCCTAGGTGTCCATAAACCTAGAGCTCCGATACCATTTTCTGTAACACCCCAAGATATTCGGAGTATGTTACAGCCGTGGACCCCTACATGGGACCCACCAGCTACAACAAGCGGGTACCCCTCGACTAACCATCTCGGTTAGCGGGGATACACAATCAAATAATACATCATGTGAAAAATACACCAAGCAACCGACAAAATGAGCAACCATCGACAACGTAGCAATTTAAAATGATACAACACGGGGTTTGAATTGAAAAGCCTAAGTACTCATGATGATCTATCGATTTATAAATATAGAAAACAACCAAATCGAAATGGAAAAAAGAAATAAGTAAACCAGAGTGCAAATGTCAACGACCACAGCGCATCCTCATCGTCCCAAAGGTGCTCGCTCAGGATGATCATAACCTAAAATCCATAACAAGAATTTCCCCAAAACGGGTCCCCAGAGGGGTTAGCAATTACACTAGTACAAGTAATCAAGGCAAACCAATCGCTTACACATTTCATAGTACATGCACCAATATCATTTCGAAAACAAAAACAAGACATGTCTTTTCCGGAAATAAACAGTCAAACAATTTGCCGTGGGAACAGGGCTATACCATTGATCCCGCTCCGTGATCCCTAAGGACCCTCCCGAGCTAGCCATATTATAAAACAAATCACGCACACGCATCGCCTTGGGAACAGGGCTATACCATTGATCCCGCTCCGTGATCCCTAAGGACCCTCCCGAGCTGGCTAGCGAAACAAACTCGTGAATCTGTGGCTATACCCGGATTCCCTCCGTGATCCCGTCGGACCCTCCCGAGGTGAGCAATCACACACAATATACATTACTATTTCGCGTTAAGCATAAAGGTTCCCAAAAATACTTGCCTTGAATATTTGACGACGCAACGAACGGAAAGGAAAGTCACCGACGAACGCTAGGAACCAATGAAACCGAACCTAACGATTCGAAGAATACAATCACAACCATTTCTAAATGAATACGGAATTGGAATACACTCGAAAACCCGCCTACGATTCATGTATATTCGTATATAAACAACAACGAGGCGGACCACAACCAAACCCTCTCGATTCCGTAAAAATCATGGAATATACCATGAATCCGTAGGGAAACTAAGAATACCAACAAGATTAATCATATTCATCATGAATTAATCAACAAAACGGAACGAATCGGACAAAAACACGAAAACCCCAATTTTACCAAAAGTAGGGTTCTAAAGATCTAACCTTGATTATTTGGATTAAGGGATGATATCGGACGGATTATTGATGATATAACCTCAAGAACTCCATGGATATGTTGTTAAACAACATGGCTTCAAGCTTAGAACACGCCCAGCTGCGGAAGAGGAGAAGAAGAAGGTGAAAAATGGCAAGAAAAACGTCTGCAGGGGCCTTTTATAGGGTTGATCGTCTGCCGGACACGGCCGTGCCGATCGGCTCGGTCGTGTCGCATACCTGGCCGACAGGGACTCGACCGTGTCTGCGCTTGACACGGTCGCGCGCGGAGGGCCTCCCGCGATGACCCGTCCGGCTGACTTCGGCATGACTCGGCCGTGTCCCGGGACACGGCCGGGCCCGATCGCTTCGCTTATCCGGAAGAGTGCGGCACGGGCCGTGTCGGATGACACGGCCGAGTTCGGTCGGCGAAACTTTGGCATTTCCGGACGAGTACGGCACGGGCCGTGTCGGACGACACGGTCGGGTCCGTCGGCGATGATCGCCAAAATCAAACGACCATAACTCTCTCGTCCGGACTCCGATTAACTCACCGTTTGAACCATTGGAAAGCTAACTCGATGTTCTATAATATTGCAAAGATTTAGAATTTTTGGAGTCACCAAAAATTAATGGTGATCTAACCAAAATCGAACTCATATGAGGAAAGTTGAAACAATGAACAATAACGAGAATACAGTTCAACAGTTGACAGGAAGGACATACTGAAAGATACACGAGGGTCACTATGACCGAGAAATATACCAAAAATGAAAAATACAAGGGAAAGAAAATTACCGGATATTACAACATGAATGCGCGAAAGGATATGGTTGATATACAAATACGAAAGGAGTTAGCTCCAGTACCGCGCGGTAAGAGAACTTATCTACCACCAGCTTGTCATACATTATCTAAAAAGGAGAAAAGAAGTTTTTGTGAGTGCTTACGTTGCATAAAAGTTCCTCAAGGTTATTCTTCGAATGTTAAGAGGTTGGTGTCAATGAAGGACCTGAAATTGGTAGGCTTAAAGTCTCATGACCATCATGTGTTGATGCAACAACTTTTACCTGTGGCTATTCGAGGTATACTCCCAAAGAAATTAAGATGTACCATAAGTAGATTGTGTTTCTTCTTCAATGTTATTTGTATGAAGGTGATTGACCCTCGGGTATTGGATGATCTTGAGAATGAAGCTGCAATTATTTTATGTCAGCTTGAAATGTATTTCCCTCCTTCTTTTTTCGATATTATGGTATATTTAATCATTCATCTAGTGAGGGAGATACGATTATGTGGACCTGTGTATTTACGATGGAGGTATCCATTTGAGCGATACATGAAAATACTTAAGGGGTATGTGAAAAATCATCATAGGCCGGAAGACTCTATTGTTGAAAGATATGTTGCAGAAGAGGTTGTTGAATTTTGTAACGAATATTTATCTGAAACAAAATCTGTTGGGATTCCTAAGTCTCACCACGATGGTAGAGGTCTTGGAAAGGGAACACATGGGGGAAATGAAGAGTGTTGATCGTGAAGAGATGCTACGAGCACATCTATACATCCTAACAAACACTCCTGAAGTTCAACCTTACTTAGATGCACATAAGGCACTATAAAAGAACAAAATCCTCGAAAATCTGAAATGTGGTTTGTGAATGAGCATAACAAGACATTCTTATCTTGATTCAAGGATCATGTTGCAAATGATCACTCAGTTCCGGATATAGTTACATGGTTAGCTGGTGGACCGAACTTTGATGTCATATGTTGGCGCGGATATGACATAAACGGGTATTCCTTCTACACAAAAGACAATGATGAGAAGAGTACTATGCAGAATAGTGGGGTTACAATAGTGGCTGAATCAATGCATTTCTCTAGCGCAAAATATAGAAACCCTTTGTGTGCAAATAGCTCTTATTTTGGAATTATTGAAGATATATGGGAGGTTGACTATATTAAATTTACCGTTCCTGTTTTCAAATGTAAATGGGTTGATGGTAATAGCGGTGTGAAGGTAGATGAGTTAGGATTTACATTGCTTGATTTTAGTAAAGTGGGCTACAAAAATGAGCCATTTGTCATGGCATGCCAAGCAAAGCAAGTATTTTTTGTCACCAACCCGAGTAACAATAATTGGTCAGTTGTCCTTCAAAGTAAAAGGAAAATATATGGTGATGATACGGATGAAGAAGATATCTCTGAGATCCCTTCATTTTCATCAAGGCTACCTGACGTAAATGAAGAAGATGAATTTGATTGTGTTCATGCTGCAAGATACGATCATCGGGAAGGGATATGGGAGAACACACCAATTTATTAGCGCTCATGTCCAGGGATAGAAAGTACCTATGCAATCTTCATAAGAACAAAATGTACAATTTACTGGAGAGACAGTCTTATGGAATATATTTCGTGAGACGGAGTCCAAACTTTGGTTTTCTAGTTTGTTATTCAGTTTTTTTGGGTGTCAGTTTTTTTTTTTTTTTTTAGTTTTTCTGTTTCACAAGGTTTTTTAGTTTTTAGAGAGAGAGAGAGAGAGAGAGAGAGAGAGAGAGAGAGAGAGCAGAATAAAAAAAACATTTAAATTGTCAAGAAGTTGGAAAACAAGCCCAATAACTGGAAGTTAAAAACTAATTACTAATTAAGGGGTTAATTAACTAAGACTGAGCTTTCCAGATCTGAAATTAAGAAGCAGAGCATGTCAGCAGATGATCTTTGAACTTATCCAGCTCTGCTATAACCTCCTCCTCTGGCCAATAAATAAGGTCAATCATTCGCCATATCTGCATAAAACAGACCATATAGGAACGAACAAATTAAACACACTGTCGAATATAACAAATTATCACACGTACTGACTGCCGGAGGTCCATTTGCACATTACAGCATAGCATTCTCATCATCTAAGAATTCCTGACGCAATAAACTTCTTTCGTATTCATTACTTATCGTCTTCATATTCATTATTCTCTTATGCTCATTACACTTTCGAGTCATGTGGATGTGGGTCCCTCTCAAGTGGGAATTTGGTCAAGGTAAAATTTTTAATTTTAGTCATTTTAACAAAGATACAACTCGTTTTAAAACCACTTATTCTTACTCATTTAAAAAAAATGAATCGACTAATATTGTAATTTATATAACGAAAAACTTCAATTTTAAGGAACATTATATAAATTTAATTGAATATTGAAATTTTTGTTTGAAGATACCCTATCCAAGTGGGACCGAGGGAGTATATGGCATAGGGATATTTATAGCATCAAACTTGAGAATTCTCCTGATTACCTGTAATGTACCACACCCGCCAGTCTTTTCTCCATCTTCAGATACACTAACAATCGTCCATGGATCGGCTGCATTCCAATGGAAGTCAACGATCTTATCCCTGTAAATTTGTCGGAGCAACCGTTATTTACAGTAAGAAAGAATATCATACAAGAACATTGATTGTGAACGCGATTATATTATTAGTACCTGTGTCCTGCATGTCTAAAAAACAAGCTTTCTGAACTTGAATTTCCGCCTTGATTCGCCATATTTCCGATCTGGGTCATCAATAACTTTTGTTAGAGCACAAGTGAAAGACAGGGTTTCATGCAAAAGATGGTCGAATCCACCACATTTACTTGTGCAAATTTTTTCCAGAAAAGATGGAGGGAGAAGCTTTTTTCAAAACCTCATGCTTTCAATTAATTAGGTGAATTAACAAAACTACCCGAGACATTTATCCTAATTACAAAATAAATAATTATAGTTCTCTGCTAGAACTACAATCACCCCCTCAAGGTTTGTACAAATACCTCCTTCAGTACGTGCCATTTGTAAAATCAAAGCATATGTTACGGGGTATTTGTATTTTGAAAGACAACTTGATTTTATTTTATTTTTTTATAACCAATTGAATATCAAGGGTTTGTTTCTTTTTTTTTAATTAACCCTAATCTAAAATAATCGGGTTTTCTAATCTAAATTAACCCACTAACAGACGGCACATGGAGATCGATCGACTTCAAGTTAATGAATCTGTAGATCAAGTTTACACAACGTGAATCGTTTTTTGTGAAAATTTTCATTGGTGTATTTTTTTACAGGTGAATGGAGGAATCTAGAGGTGATGATGAAAACAACACGAAAAGAATCAAGCGGAAGGGAACACGAATAAAGAAGCTTACCCTTAAAAGGGGTACCAATCAGAAGGTAAAGATGGTTTTTGATAATCATTTGGAGCCAATCGGACCCGACAAAGAAAGCGTCGACAACTTTATCAGTTATATCTCTTTCTTAGCACGAAGCAAAATCAACATATTGATTAACGACTGGGATAGTGTGCCCGATATGAATAAGGAACAGATTTGGCAAGCGTTTCTGGTAACATATTTTTCCCCAATATGTTGCCATAATATGGTCCCTCTTCCTTTTTTTTCTTATTGTAGTCACGTAGTACCTTTCTTATTGAACACCAACTTGTTTTTATTCATAATTATTGTAGGAGACATTTGACGTGCCTGATTAGGATAAATTAAAGGATAAGTGGATAAAATATGCTGGGACGCGTTGGAGGGCCTTCAAGACTAGCCTGGGCAGATATATTTTTGGAGGTCTCCAGGGCATTCTTCCGTACGTGGAGGATTATAAGTTCCTTGATCCGGAAACTTGGGAGGCTTTTGTTAGATCGCGTCAGACTCCAGAGTTTTTGGTAACTTAATTTGTTGAGTTGTCGATGATTGGTGTTTTTTTATGTTTCTCTTCCAAAAATATAAATGATATACACTTATTTTACTATATTTTATTTTTATATTTATAGGCAAAACGAAAGAAAGCTCAAGATATCCAAGCAAATAATAATTATCCACACAGATTATCTCGTGGAGGCTACAAGAATTGTACAAGTGTTGTTGTTTTGGACGGATACAATGTATATTGTATTGGAATATTTCGGGATCGAAATATTATACTTGTCGTCGGGTTGGTTTCGTCGTTTGAATGTTGGTTGGAGAGTTTGGATTTTTGGCTAAGTTCATAGTCTTAGCGTACGCTACGGATGTAGCATTACGTATGCTAGCGTGTTGCTATTACGTACGTTATGCCTGTAAGGTTACATACGTAATGCTTGGTAGGTGGCAGGAACCTTCCTCGTAGTCACTTTCGGCCGGTGGGTCCCGAGCATCTTCCGATCGGATCTCACTATTGCAGTCAACGGACCCTTACGTACGTTAAGAGGTGAACTCTACGTACGTAATGCAGGTCTTGTTAACGTACGTAATGTGTTTTTGTTTACGTACGTTAAGGCCTTCGTATTTTAGTCCAGTTAGTTCTGGATTTACATTACGTACGTTAAAGTCTTAGCATAGCGTACGTAATGCCTCTTACATACGTTAACCATAATGTATAACGTATGTAATAAATTGGTCAGTCTATTTATCTTGGTTTCGTCTTTCATTTCCTCACGAACCAAAACACAATTTCTCTCCACAGAATCGTTCGTTTGGACTTGTTATTGATGTTTAGCACCTTCCAACTCGATCTTGATCATCCTAGCTTGGATTGAAGCTTGAAGTTGGAAGCTTGTTGGTGCTCCTTTGGTGTTTCGAGGCTTCTTCTTGTTCTTCTTTGGTAAGTTCCCTCAATCACTTGTTCTTCAAGTGATTTTCAAGTTTTTGTTGTTGTTTTCTTCAGGTATTGTTTGATTAATGGAGTATATCATGATTCTTCATGGTTTTGATAAACTTTTGATGAAGAACATGATAGTATTACTTGAGTTGGATTATGTTCTTGATGTTTTATATTGTTTGGAGGTTTTTAATCATGTCTAGGAAGGATTATGTTAAGATTGTTATATGATTAACATAGCCTTGAGATGATTATTGTTGTTGGTGGTGTTCTTGAATGATTTTAACCATTTTAGTAAGGATTTATGATGATTTAGGAGGTGATTATCATAATTTGAAAATGGTTAAGTGAATCTTGTTGTTTAATCCGAATTCATGATGTATTGATGAAGGATTTTTGATTCAAACAACATGATTATTGAGTTGATGATGTTCTTGGGGTGATAATGATAATATTGATAATATTATCATTGTAGGAGGATCAATTTGATGATATTGGTGATATTATTATTTTGAGATGATTGTTTTGATGATTGTTCTTAAGTTAATCATGTTGTATGGATTTCACAAGTGTTAAGAACGTAATGATCATGTTAATTGATCATCGAGGTGTTGGAGGATGTTAGAATTCATAGTTGAGAACTATGATATTCGTTCGTGCGGTGTGATCGATTCGTGTTTGAATCAGGCTTTGTCCTTGTCGTTGTTTTTTATTGATTTTGTATTTTTGAATGAATCGTTTTCATTCAAGGTTGTTCGAGTGTTTGTGATCGTCGGGAGGCGCCGTTCGTCGTTTCGTGCCAGGACGTTGGTCGTGGAAGGACTTCCTCGCCTTCGGTTTGAGGCAAGTTTTATACTTGTACTGGTCAATGAGATTAATGTTATCATATATGTGTATGAATGTATTGTATCATTTCGAGACTTAGTCTCTCCGTGATTCGTTGATATTCGGGAATTGTTTGATGCAATATCCTTCGGCAATTATGCTAGATATTATTGTTATTCGTTAACAGCCGGTTTAAGGCATTGAGATTCTTGTTGATACTGATGTTGTCGACAGCCGGTTCGTGGTATCGATGTATTGTTGACGTTAATGTCGTTCTGAGGCATCGTTGAACCGTTATTATTGAATTGGAACTGTCGCTATGATTTTGCATTGTCCGATTGAAGGCGTTTGATATATTCGTTTATTATATCTGTTTCGGTGGTCAGTTTAAGACGCCGGGACATCCACTCTACCGTATCATTGTGTATCGATTGACCGTTCTGAGGTAATCGATGTATTTAATTGGGATTATCGAAGATAATTCCCATCCGTTGTATCATTGTGTATCGATTGACCGTTCCGAGGTAATCGATGTATTTAATTGGGATTATCGAAGATAATTCCCATCCGTTGTATCATTTTGTATCGATTGACCGTTCTAAGGTAATCAATGTATTTAATTGGGATTATCGAAGATAATTCCAATCCGTTGTATCATTGGTTATCGATTAACCATTCTAAGGTAATCGATGTATTTAATTGGGATTATCGAAGATAATTCCCATCCATTGTATCATTGTGTATCGATTGACCGTTCTAAGGTAATCGATGTATTTAATTGGGATTATCGAAGATAATTCCCATCCGTTATATCATTGTGTATCGATTGACCGTTCTAAGGTAATCGATGTATTTAATTGGGATTATCGAAGATAATTCCCATCCGTTGTGTAATCGTTATCGATTGACCGTTCTAAGGTAATCGATGTATTGAATTGGGACTGTCAAGGATAGTTTCCATCCGTTAAGTTGTTGTGATCGATTGGCCATTCCTAGGCAGTCGAGGTATTTGAATTGGGATCGCCATGGACGGAGCCCATCCGTGAGTTATTGTTGTAGCGTTGGCCGACTCAAGGTAGCACGCTATTATTCTTGTGAATTTGATAATCTTGGGATCGTTACTGTTGTGATTAATTGGGTTTTAGAAGCTAGTCTCGGCTAGTGCTCGATGGGTAAGTCTGGGGCTTGAACCTTCGCGGTTGGTTTCCCAGCACCTGTAATTCAGCAGGTCACGGTCATTGGATGACCTCATTGTGATACGGCTTCGTGCCGTGGCTTCGGCCCTCATTGTGATACGGCTTCGTGCCGTAGCTTCCGCCCTCATTGTGATACGGCTTCGTGTCGTGGCTTCGGCCCTCATTGTGATACGGCTTCGTGCCGTGGCTTCGGCCCTCATTGATACAGCTTCAGGATGTTTTGGCTTCGGGCCATTGTGGTGATTGACAGTTCCGGCTGAGTGACATTCAGGGTATTATGATGATAAACTTGGCTTCTACATTTGCCGAGCCATTGTGATGTATCGGTATTCCTGTTGGAGCCTTCGGGCATTGTGATTCGTATCTACTTCAGTGTTTGGCTTGGTTTACCTTCGGGTGATGTATTGTTGTGTTCTGTATTGATGATTCGCCGTTGGGCACTTGTGTTCTAACCTGTTGAGCAGGTATTGATCGTATGCCGTGGGCATAGTATTCCACGAATGCTCGATTCTTACTTTGGTTTGTGAGCATCTCGTATTACCATTACTATACTATTCATTCTGCCCTTTGGATGCATATCATGTTGTACATGTTTTTGATAATCATTATCTGGATGACTGACCCCGTGGGGACGGAACATATTTTCATGTTTTAGGTGTTTGCTAGGAAAGAGTTGAGACACAGGGGCATGACGGTGGCGACGAGGCATTCGAGCGATACTAGTCTGAGATATTTTGGTGTTCATGTCAGTCAGACAGTTGGAGTACTCTAGTTTTGTTCAGTCTTTGTCATTTTGTATTATCCGAGCAAGGCTCGTGGATGTTGTTGTATCTTATTTTGGCCATGTAGGCCCACTGTTGTCATTGAAATTCCATATCGGAATATTATGTTAGATTTCAGTGTAGGGATTGTGATTCCTCTTTTGGTCAGTTAATTGTATTTTTGGTCGTGTTAGCCTGGTGGATCTCCTGGTGTGGGGTCCACGGTGCTGTAATGACCTAATGGGATTTGGGGGTGTTACGGTATCATAGAATTGGGTTGTGAGATACCCTGATATGTGAGTTATGTGGTTCTACCGACGCGGTAGTAGTGGACTGTCAGGTTATGACAATCTGGACAGTCACGCTTTGTGAGTCGTGGTAGTTGAACGACTGTATGAGTCATTCTTTCATCGAGTCGTCGTCAGTGAAGACTAGTATCGCAAGACCTCGAAGCTTCGTATGACCTATGTAAGGACTCGATTCTCTTGTATGTTCATACATTCATTATGCCATTGATTATACATGTTTTGTTGAAATCTGTAGGTAACATTTGTGTTACGATTCATTCATGATTATTTGTTTTGGAGCGTGTGGGCTCAGTATTGGCTATAATTAGCATGTTTGAGGTGACTATTTATCTGTTGAGTATGTATATTCGTGTTTGGCTAATGACTTAGCATTGTGGATTGGCCGTTGAGGCATATTTGAGCTTTGTTCATGATCAAACGTTATTGGCAGAGGGGGTAAAAGCTACAGAGCAGGCCGAAACCCAGAACCTCATGTTTATATGCATACGGATGCCGATATGGATCAGAATTCTGCCGGAGATGTGACTTATGCGACCGGTTCCCCTTCGGAACATCATACTCGAGGATTCGATCAGACTGACATCGACCCTTTCTTGCTTATGAGGGGCATGATGACCCAGATGACTCAAATGACGCAGATAATGGAAACCATGCATACTTCGATGGTTCATGGTACACAGCAGCAAGGACTCCAAGTGCTGTTTTATGGACAGTCCAAGAGAGTGAGTCAGATTATCGGCGACATCTCTCGTCAGAGGCCGCCTATTTTTGAAGGTTCCTCGGAACCAGTTTATATTGTTCATTAGCTTGAACATTTTGATAAACTCTTCGACATGGTTCAGTGTCCGGAAGAGAGTAAGGTGGCAATAGCGGCTTACTATTTGAGTAAAGGCGCTTATTGTTGGTGGCTTTCTGTGAAACCCACCGATCGTGATTGTGTTTGGAGTGAGTTCAAGACTCTCATGTTAGGGAGGTATTATCCGGATCCACTTCATGAAGCCAAGATGTCAGAGGTGTTGAACCCCGAATCCATCGAGGACGAGGGTGTTATTGTTATCGCTGAGAAGTTTCAAGGACTTCTTCAGTTTGCTTCTTCTGTTATCCGTACTGAAGCGGATAAGATCAATTATTTTAGCAAGATGCTGAACCCACAGTTGAGGATGCAGTTGTTCAATCATAATTGTAACTCACTTGGCGAATTCATTGAGAAGGCTCTTGGAGTAGAGCTTTTGATCAAGGAGCTTGCTCGGAAGAACCCTTCAGTTTCTTCCGGTGAGAGGACTAGGATGCCGGTTCATTCAGAGGGACATCGGGCTCCGACGTCTAGGAGGTCGTTTTCTAGTCGTCCTCGTGCTGGGAAAGCATCTTCTTCTCAGGAGACGAGTTCGACTGTTGTTTGCTTTAATTGTGATTCAGCGGGGCATGTTAGCACCCGTTGTACTGTGCCAGCTATTGCTTGTTGTCTGTGTGGGAGGCAGGGACACCTTCAGAAATACTGCAGGAGTTCTAGTGCCAGTAGATCTCAGGAGAGCTCACGAGCCTCAAGAGATTTTGTTACTCTAGTCCGTACTTCATCCAAGGGGTCCTATCAGGCTTCAAGAGCCATAGGTATGGACAGCTAAGGAGGAGCAACAAGTCCAGATTTGGGTCTTCCGTGAGTCAATGAGATCGAGGAGCTCGATGATCTGGAGGAGGTTGATTTCGGGTACGTTTGAGATATAGTCTTGATTTGTATTTTTCTTGTTTCTCGAATTGATATTTGACTCAGTCTGTATTGTAATATTGTGGTTGTGAACCATTTATTATTGATCTATCTTGTTATGATAGCTTTTGAGAATCTTGAGATTTGACGTCGTCTGATGCATTATTCTTTTCCTTTCGGTATTGTACCCGAGATTTTTGTGGTGATCTGGGTAAACGTTCATTGTGATTCGAGACGTCGTCTGATGGTTGTAGGCATGTACAATGGGCGACTCCTGCGGGATGTGTACGCCGGTGCTACTAGTCATGCAGTTGGTACGACTTCCTGGCTGGTCTCTAGCGGGAGAGTTATGATTCGGCTGATGTCGCAGTTGGTTGAGTGTTTTTATCCCCTGTTTTTCGCTGTGATCGGACAGAAGACGCGGGAACCCGTGGGGTTGGCCCGATTAGTTAGGCGAAGTGGTTCGCAGTGAGGAGTATTCCTGGAGATGTTGTTTTCTTATCCTGATGGATAGTCTTTATCCCTTGTTGCGTACCCTGAGTTTCGGGGATGAAACTATTTTCAAGGGGGGGAGTATGTAATATCCGGGGATAATTT
Source organism: Orobanche coerulescens (assembly GCA_033398695.1). Classification (NCBI taxonomy): domain Eukaryota; kingdom Viridiplantae; phylum Streptophyta; class Magnoliopsida; order Lamiales; family Orobanchaceae; genus Orobanche; species Orobanche coerulescens. The sequence goes on along the minus strand of CM065804.1, from coordinate 96,156,753 downwards.
TTTTTTTCGTATTACTGCTGAGTTGTATGTATTCATTTGGAATTGTACAAGTGTTGTTGTTTTGGACTGATACAATGTATATTGTATTGGAATATTTCGGGATCGAAATATTATACTTGTCATCGGGTTGGTTTCGTCGTTTGAATGTTGGTTGGAGAGTTTGGATTTTTGGCTAAGTTCATAGTCTTAGAATACGCTACGGATGTAGCATTACGTATGCTAGCGTGTTGCTATTACGTACGTTATGCCTGTAAGGTTACGTACGTAATGCTTAGTAGGTGGCAGGAACCTTCCTCGTAGTCACTTTCGGTCGGTGGGTCCCGAGCATCTTCCGATCGGATCTCACTATTGCAGTCAACGGACCCTTACGTACGTTAAGAGGTGAACTCTACGTACGTAATGTAGGTCTTGTTAACGTACGTAATGTGTTTTTGTTTACGTACGTTAAGGCCTTCGTATTTTAGTCCAGTTAGTTCTGGATTTACATTACGTACGTTAAAGTCTTAGCATAGCGTACGTAATGCCTCTTACGACGTTATCCATAATGTATAACGTACGTAATGAATTGGTCAGTCTATTTATCTTGGTTTCGTCTTTCATTTCCTCACGAACCAAAACACAATTTCTCTCCCTAGAATCGTCCGTTTGGACTTGTTATTGATGTTTAGCACCTTCCAACTCGATCTTGATCATCCTAGCTTAGATTGAAGCTTGAAGTTGGAAGCTTGTTGGTGCTCCTTTGGTGTTTGGAGGCTTCTTCTTGTTCTTCTTTGGTAAGTTCCCTCAATCTCTTGTTCTTCAAGTGATTTTCAAGTTTTTTTTGTTGTTTTCTTCGGGTATTGTTTGATTAATGGAGTATATCATGATTCTTCATGGTTTTGATAAACTTTTGATGAAGAACATGATAGTATTATTTGAGTTGGATTATGTTCTTGATGTTTTAGATTGTTTGTAGGTTTTTAATCATGTCTAGGAAGGATTATATTAAGATTGTTATATGATTAACATAGCCTTGAGATGATTATTGTTGGTGGTGGTGTTCTTGAAAGATTTTAACCATTTTAGTAAGGATTTATGATGATTTAGGAGGTGATTATCATAATTTGAAAATGGTTAAGTGAATCTTGTTGTTTAGTCCGAATTCATGATGTATTGATGAAGGATTTTTGATTCAAACATCATGATTATTGAGTTGATGATGTTCTTGGGGTGATAATGATAATATTGATAATATTATCATTGTAGGAGGATCAATTTGATGATATTGGTGATATTATCATTTTGAGATGATTGTTTTGATGATTGTTCTTAAGTGAATCATGTTGTATGGATTTCACAAGTGTTAAGAACGTAATGATCATGTTAATTGATCATCGAGGTGTTGGAGGATGGTAGAATTCATAGTTGAGAACTATGATATTCGTTCGTGCGGTGTGATCGATTCGTGTTTGAATCAGGCTTTGTCCTTGTCGTTGTTTTCTATTGATTTTGTATTTTTGAATGAATCGTTTTCATTCAAGCTTGTTCGAGTGTTTGTGATCGTCGGGAGGCGCCGTTCGTCGTTTCGTGCCAGGACGTTGGTCGTGGAAGGACTTTCTCGCCTTCGGTTTGAGGCAAGTTTTATACTTGTACTGGTCAATGAGATTAATGTTCTCATATATGTGTATGAATGTATTGTATTATTTCGAGACTTAGTCTCTCCGTGATTTGTTGATATTCGGGAATTGTTTGATGCAATACCCTTCGGCAATTATGCTAGATGTTATTGTTATTCGTTAACAGCCGGTTTAAGGCATTTAGATTCTTGTTGATACTGATGTTGTCGACAGCCGGTTCGCGGTATCGATGTATCGATTATTATTGTTGACGTTAATGTCATTCTGAGGCATCGTTGAACCGTTATTATTGAATTGGAACTGTCACTATGATGTTGCATTGTCCGATTGAAGGCGTTTGATATATTCGTTTATTATATTTGTTTCGGTGGTCAGTTTAAGACGCCGGGACATCCACTCTACCGTATCATTGTGTATCGATTGACCGTTCTGAGGTAATCGATGTATTTAATTGTGATTATCGAAGATAATTCCCATCCGTTGTATCATTGTGTATCGATTGACCGTTCTGAGGTAATCGATGTATTTAATTGGGATTATCGAAGATAATTCCCATCCGTTGTATCATTGTGTATCGATTGACCGTTCTAAGGTAATCGATGTATTTAATTGGGATTATCGAAGATAATTCCCATCCGTTGTATCATTGGTTATCGATTAACCGTTCTAAGGTAATCGATGTATTTAATTGCGATTATCAAAGATAATTCCCATCCATTGTATCATTGTGTATCGATTGACCGTTCTAAGGTAATCGATGTATTTAATTGGTATTATCGAAGATAATTCCCATCCGTTGTATCATTGTGTATCGATTGATCGTTCTAAGGTAATCGATGTATTTAATTGGGATTATCGAAGATAATTACCATCCGTTGTGTCATCGTTATCGATTGACCGTTCTAAGGTAATCGATGAATTGAATTGGGACTGTCAAGGATAGTTTCCATCCGTTAAGTTGTTGTGATCGATTGGCCATTCCAAGGCAGTCGAGGTATTTGAATTGGGATCGCCATGGACGGAGCCCATCCGTGAGTTATTGTTGTAGCGTTGGCCGACTCAAGGCAGCACGCTATTATTTTTGTGAATTTGATAATCTTGGGATCGTTACTGTTGTGATTAATTGGGTTTTAGAAGCTAGTCTCGGCTAGTGCTCGATGGGTAAGTCTGGAGCTTGAACCTTCGCGGTTGGTTTCCCAGCACCTGTAATTCAGCAGGTCACGGTCATTGGATGACCTCATTGTGATACGGCTTCGTGCCGTGGCTTCGGCCCTCATTGTGATACGACTTCGTGCCGTGGCTTCGGCCCTCATTGTGATACGGCTTCGTGTCGTGGCTTCGGCCCTCATTGTGATACGGCTTCGTGCCGTGGCTTCGGCCCTCATTGTGATACGGCTTCGTGCCGTGGCTTCGGCCCTCATTGATCTGACTTGGGCTGTTTTGGCTTCGGGCCATTGTGGTGATTGACAGCTTCGGCTGAGTGACATTCAGGGTATTATGATGATAAACAGCTTCGGGCTTTTCGGCTGTCAGGCCATTGTGATGTATCGGTATTCCTGTTGGAGCCTTCGGGCATTTTGATTCGTATCTACTTCAGTGTTTGGCTTGGTTTACCTTCGGGTGATGTATTGTTGTGTTCTGTATTGATGATTCGCCGTTGGGCACTTGTGTTCTAACCTGTTGAGCAGGTATTGATCGTATGCCGTGGGCATAGTATTCCACGAATGCTCGATTCTTACTTTGGTTTGTGAGCATCTCGTATTACCATTACTACACTATTCATTCTGCCCTTTGGATGCATATCATGTTGTACATGATTTTTATAATCATTATCTGGATGACTGACCCCGTGGGGACGGAACATGTTTTCATGTTTTAGGTGTTTGCGAGGAGAGAGTTGAGACACAGGGGCATGACGGTGGCGACGAGGCATTCGAGCGATACTAGTCTGAGATGTTTTGGTGTTCATGTCAGTCACACAGTTGGAGTACTCTAGTTTTGTTCAGTCTTTGTCATTTTGTATTATCCGAGCAAGGCTTGTGGATGTTGTTGTATCTTATTTTGGCCATGTAGGCCCACTGTTGTCATTGAAATTCCATATCGGAATATTATGTTGGATGTCAGTGTAGGGATTGTGATTCCTCTTTTGGTCAGTTAATTGTATTTTTGGTCGTGTTAGCCTGGTGGATCTCCTGGTGTGGGGTCCACGGCGCTGTAATGACCTAATGGGATTTGGGGGTGTTACAGAAGATGGTATCAGAGAATTGGGTTGTGAGATACCCTGATATGTGAGTTATGTGGTTCTACCGACGCGGTAGTAGTGGACTGTCAGGTTATGACAATCTAGACAGTCAGGCTTTGTGAGTCGTGGTAGTTGAACAACTGTATGAGTCATTCTTTCATCGAGTCGTCGTCAGTAAAGACTAGTATCGCAAGACCTCGAAGCTTCGTATGACCTGTGTAAGGACTCGATTCTCTTGTATGTTCACACATTCATTATGCCATTGATTATACATGTTTTGTTGAAATTTGTAGGTAACATTTGTGTTACGATTCATTCATGATTATTTGTTTTGGAGCGTGTGGGCTCAGTATTGGCTATAATTAGCATGTTTGAGGTGACTATTTATCTGTTGAGTATGTATATTCGTGTTTGGCTAATGACTTAGCATTGTGGATTGGCCGTTGAGGCATATTTGAGCTTTGTTCATGATCGAATGTTATTCTTTCAGTATGGAAAGAGGAATCCGAGGACGTGGCCGAGGGGGTAAAAGCTACAGAGAAGGCCAAACCCAGAACCTCATGTTTATATGCGTACGGATGCCGATATGGATCAGAATTCTGCCGGAGATTGACTTATGCGACCGGTTCCCCTTCGGAACGTCATACTCGAGCAGTCGATCAGACTGACATCGACCCTTTCTTGCTTATGAGGGACATGATGACCCAGATGACTCAAATGACGCACATAATGGAAACCATGCAGACTTCGATGGTTCGTGGTACACAGCAGCAAGGACTCCAGGTGCCGTTTTATGGACAGTCCAGGAGAGTGAGTCAGATTATCGACGACATCTCTCGTCAGAGGCCGCCTATTTTTGAGGGTTCGTCGGAACCAGTTGATATTGTTCATTGGCTTGAACATTTTGATAAACTCTTCGACATGGTTCAGTGTCCGGAAGAGAGTAAGGTGGCAGTAGCGGCTTACTATTTGAGTAAAGGCGCTTATTCTTGGTGGCTTTCTGTGAAACCCACCGATCGTGATTGTGTTTGGAGTGAGTTCAAGACTCTCATGTTAGGGAGGTATTATCCGGCTCCACTTCGTGAAGCCAATATGTCAGAGGTGTTGAACCTCGAATCCATCGAGGACGAGGGTGTTATTGTTATCGCTGAGAAGTTTCAAGGACTTCTTCAGTTTGCTTCTTCTGTTATCCATAGTGAAGCGGATAAGATCAAGTATTTTAGCAAGAGGCTGAACCCACAGTTGAGGATGCAGTTGTTCAATCATAATTGTAACTCACTTGGCGAATTCATCGAGAAGGCTCTTGGAGTAGAGCTTTTGATCAAGGAGCTTGCTCGGAAGAACCCTTCAGTTTCTTCCGGTGAGAGGACTAGGATGCCGGTTCATTCAGAGGGACATCGGGCTCCGACGTCTAGGAGGTCGTTTTCTAGTCGTCCTCGTGCTGGGAAAGCATCTTCTTCTCAGGCGACGAGTTCGACTGTTGTTTGCTTTAATTGTGATTCAGCGGGGCACGTTAGCACCCGTTGTACTGTGCCAGCTATTGCTTGTTGTCTGTGTGGGAGGCAGGGACACCTTCAGAAATACTGCGGGAGTTCTAGTGCCAGTAGATCTCAGGAAAGCTCACGGGCCTCAAGAGATTTTGTTACTCTAGTCCGTACTTCATCCAACGGGTCCTATCAGGCTTCGAGAGCCAGAGGTATGGACAGCTAAGGAGGAGCAGCGAGTCCAGATTTGGGTCTTCCGTGAGTCGATGAGATCGAGGAGCCCGATGATCTGGAGGAGGTTGATTTCGGGTACGTTTGAGATATAGTCTTGATTTGTATTTTCCTTGTTTCTCGGATTGATATTTGACTCAGTCTGTATTGTAATATTGTGGTTGTGAACCATTTATTATTGATCTATCTTGTTATGATAGCTTTTGATAATCTTGCGATTTAACGTCGTTCGATGCGTTATTCTTTTCCTTTCGGTATTGTACCCGAGATTTTTGTGGTCATCTGGGTAAACGTTCATTGTGATTCGAGACGTCAAGTTGCGAGGACTTGAGTGTGCATTTGATATGGTCCTGAGGACTATATCTGTGCGTTGTTATTCTCTTTTGTGACGTAAGTCAGTGATAGCATAGACGTTCGATGCTAATCAGAACAAGGGAAGTGTACACCGATGGTTGTAGGCATGTACAATGGGAGACTCCCGCGGGATGTGTACGCCGGTGCTACTAGTCATGCGGTTGGTACGACTTCCTGGCTAGTCTCTAGCGGGAGAGTTATGATTCGGATGATCTCGCAGTTGGTTGAGTGTTTTTATCCCCTGTTTTTCGCTTTGATCGGACAGAAGACACGGGAACCCGTGGGGTTGGCCCGATTACTCAGGCGAAGTGGTTCGCAGTGAGGAGTATTCCTGGAGATGTTGTTTTCCTATCCTGATGGATAGTCTTTATCCCATGTTGCGTACCCTGAGTTTCGGGGACGAAACTATTTTCAAGGGGGGAGTATGTAATATCCGGGGATAATTTTTTTTTCGTATTACTGCTGAGTTGTACGTATTCATTTGGAATTGTACAAGTTTTGTTGTTTTGGACTGATACAATGTATATTGTATTGGAATATTTCGGGATCGAAATATTATACTTGTCATCGGGTTGGTTTCGTCGTTTGAATGTTGGTTGGAGAGTTTGGATTTTTGGCTAAGTTCATAGTCTTAGCGTACGCTACGGATGTAGCATTACGTACGCTAGCGTGTTGCTATTACGTACGTTATGCCTGTAAGGTTACGTACGTAATGCTTGGTAGGTGGCAGGAACCTTCCTCGTAGTCACTTTCGGTCGGTGGGTCCCGAGCATCTTCCGATCGGATCTCACTATTGCAGTCAACGGACCCTTACGTACGTTAAGAGGTGAACTCTACGTACGTAATGTAGGTCTTGTTAACGTACGTAATGTGTTTTTGTTTACGTACGTTAAGGCCTTCGTATTTTAGTCCAGTTAGTTCTGGATTTACATTACGTACGTTAAAGTCTTAGCATAGCGTACGTAATGCCTCTTACGTACGTTAACCATAATGTATAACGTACGTAATGAATTGGTCAGTCTATTTATCTTGGTTTCGTCTTTCATTTCCTCACGAACCAAAACACAATTTCTCTCCCTAGAATCGTCCGTTTGGACTTGTTATTGATGTTTAGCACCTTCCAACTCGATCTTGATCATCCTAGCTTGGATTGAAGCTTGAAGTTGGAAGCTTGTTGGTGCTCCTTTGGTGTTTGGAGGCTTCTTCTTGTTCTTCTTTGGTAAGTTCCCTCAATCTCTTGTTCTTCAAGTGATTTTCAAGTTTTTTTGTTGTTTTCTTCAGGTATTGTTTGATTAATGGAGTATATCATGATTCTTCATGGTTTTGATAAACTTTTGATAAAGAACATGATAGTATTACTTGAGTTGGATTATGTTCTTGATGTTTTAGATTGTTTGGAGGTTTTTAGTCATGTCTAGGAAGGATTATGTTAAGATTGTTATATGATTAACATAGCCTTGAGATGATTATTGTTGTTGGTGGTGTTCTTGAAAGATTTTAACCATTTTAGTAAGGATTCATGATGATTTAGGAGGTGATTATCATAATTTGAAAATGGTTGTGTGAATCTTGTTGTTTAATCCTAATTCATGATGTATTGATGAAGGATTTTTGTTTCAAACATCATGATTATTGAGTTGATGATGTTCTTGGGGTGATAATGATAATATTGATAATATTATCATTGTAGGAGGATCAATTTGATGATAATGGTGATATTATCATTTTGAGATGATTGTTTTGATGATTGTTCTTAAGTGAATCATGTTGTATGGATTTCACAAGTGTTAAGAACGTAATGATCATGTTAATTGATCATCGAGGTGTTGGAGGATGTTAGAATTCATAGTTGAGAACTATGTTATTCGTTCGTGCGGTGTGATCGATTCGTGTTTGAATCAGGCTTTGTCCTTGTCGTTGTTTTCTATTGATTTTGTATTTTTGAATGAATCGTTTTCATTCAAGGTTGTTCGAGTGTTTGTGATCGTTGGGAGGCGCCGTTCGTCGTTTCGTGCCAGGACGTTGATCGTGGAAGGACTTTCTCGCCTTCGGTTTTAGGCAAGTTTTATACTTGTACTGGTCAATGAGATTAATGTTATCATATATGTGTATGAATGTATTGTATCATTTCGAGACTTAGTCTCTTCGTGATTTGTTGATATTCGGGAATTGTTTGATGCAATACCCTTCGGCAATTATGCTAGATGTTATTGTTATTCGTTAACAGTTGGTTTAAGGCATTGAGATTCTTGTTGATACTGATGTTGTCGACAGTCGGTTCGCGGTATCGATGTATCGATTATTATTGTTGACGTTAATGTCGTTCGGAGGCATCGTTGAATCGTTATTATTGAATTGGAACTGTCGCTATGATGTTGCATTAGCCGATTGAAGGCGTTTGATATATTCATTTATTATATCTGTTTTGGTGGTCAGTTTAAGATGCCGGGACATCCACTCTACCGTATCATTGTGTATCGATTGACCGTTCTGAGGTAATCGATGTATTTAATTGGGATTATCGAAGATAATTCCCATCCGTTGTATCATTGTGTATCGATTGACCGTTCCGAGGTAATCGATGTATTTAATTGGGATTATCGAAGATAATTCCCATCAGTTGTATCATTGTGTATCGATTGACCGTTCTAAGGTAATCGATGTATTTAAATGGGATTATCGAAGATAATTCCCATCAGTTGTATCATTGGTTATCGATTAACCGTTCTAAAGTAATCGATGTATTTAATTGGGATTATCGAAGATAATTCCCATCCGTTGTATCATTGTGTATCAATTGGTCGTTCTAAGGTAATCAATGTATTTAATTGGGATTATCGAAGATAATTCCCATCCGTTGTATCATTGTGTATCGATTGACCGTTCTAAGGTAATCGATGTATTTAATTGGGATTATCTAAGATAATTCCCATCTGTTGTGTCATCGTTATCGATTGACCGTTCTAAGGTAATCGATGTATTGAATTAGGACTGTCAAGGATAGTTTCCATCCATTAAGTTGTTGTGATCGATTGTCCATTCCAAGGCAGTCGAGGTATTTGAATTGGGACCGCCATGGACGGAGCCCATCCGTGAGTTATTGTTGTAGTGTTGGCCGACTCAAGGCAGCACGCTATTATTCTTGTGAATTTGATAATCTTGGGATCGTTACTGTTGTGATTAATTGGGTTTTAGAAGCTAGTCTCGGCTAGTGCTCGATGGGTAAGTCTGGGGCTTAAACCTTCGCGGTTGGTTTCCCAGCACCTGTAATTCAGCAGGTCACGGTCATTGGATGACCTCATTGTGATACGGCTTCGTGCCGTGGCTTCGGCCCTCATTGTGATATGGCTTCGTGCCGTGGCTTCGTCCCTCATTGTGATACGGCTTCGTGGTGTGGCTTCGGCCCTCATTGTGATACGGCTTCGTGCCGTGGCTTCGGCCCTCATTGTGATACGGCTTCGTGTCGTGGCTTCGGCCCTCATTGATACAGCTTCGGGCTGTTTTGGCTTCGGACCATTGTGGTGATTGACAGCTTCGGATGAGTGACATTCAGGGTATTATGATGATAAACAACTTCGGGCTGTTAGGCTGTCAGGCCATTGTGATGTATCGGTATTCCTGTTGGAGCCTTCGGGCATTGTGATTCGTTTCTATTTCAGTGTTTGGCTTGGTTTACCTTTGGGTGATGTATTGTTGTGTTCTGTATTGATGATTAGCCATTGGGCACTTGTGTTCTAACCTGTTGAGCAGGTATTGATCGTATGCCGTGGGCATAGTATTCCACGAATGCTCGATTCTTACTTTGGTTTGTGAGCATCTCGTATTACCATTACTATACTATTCATTCTGCCCTTTGGATGCATATCATGTTGTACATGTTTTTGATAATCATTATCCGGATGACTGGCCCCGTGGGGGCGGAACATGTTTTCATATTTTAGGTGTTTGCGAGGAGAGAGTTGAGACACAGGGTCATGACGGTGGCGACGAGGCATTCGAGCGATACTGTCCGAGATGTTTTGGTGTTCATGTTAGTCAGACAGTTGGAGTACTCTAGTTTTGTTCAGTCTTTGTAATTTTGTATTATTCGAGCAAGGCTCGTGGATGTTGTTGTATCTTATTTTGGCCATGTAGGCCCACTGTTGTCATTGAAATTCCATATCGGAATATTATGTTGGATGTCAGTGTAGGGATTGTGATTCCCCTTTTGGTCAGTTAATTGTATTTTTGGTCGTGTTAGCCTGGTGGATCTCCTGGTGTGGGGTCCATGGCGCTGTAATGACCCAATGGGATTTGGGGGTGTTACAGTTATGAAAGTTATTCGAGTTCCCCCATAAATGGACATCCCTATAAAATAATCATACTCGTATTACTCGTACGTAAGTCATATTCGTTGGAGACGTCACTGCATCGTCGATCCTCGTTATTACATCGTCATTGTTCGTCCTTCATATTCGTGCATGTGCTGAAATACTTAAGGCGCATAAGTTCTCGTTCGCATAATAGAAGACACTAAGGAAGTTTCTAGGTTCTCGTCTTTCGTGTTTCTTCATCAGCAACAATTCATGCGTACTTGAAAAAAATAAGGATTCATATAGTCCATGCTTCGTCATACATATATCATTCCATATATGTTCATAATTAAGATTTCATAAAAGCTCGTAAAGAGATACATTTTCATGGCAAAAGAAGTTTGAATCATAAAGACTAGTAAATCTTTTACCTTACTCTTCAGTTGAGCATGACGTGACGGGGTGTTGAGTTGACAATTGATTCTTAAATCAGTTTAGAGAATCGAACTAAACTTCGATTGAAAGAACATAGACTCAGAGCAAACGAACCGTTCCGATACCATTCTGTCACGGCCCCTTATCCCTAAGGACGGCTCAGCCGGGGCATGACCCGGGGTAGGAATTAAGAAGCAGGGAAGAAAGGGGGAAACATACGTTTCATAAGGCATATGGGTGAATTACCATGAATAACCTATCAAGGTATCATGAAGGGGAGTCAGTCCTGTGGGAACGACTTAGTATCTAAAGTAGAATATGCAGTCATAACATTAGCCTTGAAGTTTAGGAAAAGGCTTCATAGCATATTACAATCAACAAGACATAGAAAGCATAATCATAAAGAGTGTTTGCAGCGGAAAAACATGGTTGGTTACATACCAGGGCTTAACATTGATCGTAAACAAAAGACTTCCACTCAACACCCTTCGTCACATCCCTTGATCAACCTGCATATTTAAAAAGATATACAGGGCTGAGTACAACGTACTCCGTGAACATATTGCCAAAACATAAAACATACTTTCGTATTTGTCATCATGCATATAACAGTAACACACGGGGGTTTTAAGAAAAATCCCATGTTTACTAAATCATTTCATTTCATAGCATATATCATCAGATTCACCATATCCATAATTTACGCCGGGGAAGGTGGCCACCTCCCGCGAACGTTACTCCCCGAGATCGGCCACTCCGAAGAGAGCTCACAATCCCGAGTACTGTGTACACTAACCCTGGCCAGCAACCTTTGTCTAGCTCAGGATCTGATCATTTCATAGATTGGCAATCCAACTATGATAGGTTCATAAGAATCCACATAAAAGTTTTTATGCATCATAATCATTTGAAATCATAATTTGCTTGTAAAACATTTCATCAAGATAGAGCAAAGCTCAAATCATTTTCGTATAGAAAGCCCACCTGGACAACTAATAAACGCAAGCAAAATGATTCTCGGCTCTTCCTTACGCTTCAGTCTGCTGCTCCACCTTTCATCAGAAACAACTAAGTTTAGCGGTCGATCGAGCTTAACGAAGTCTAACGGACAACGGACTCGATCTACATGTTTCGACTTTAGAGTTTTGCATTCGACTTAAGTTTAATAATAAAAGCTATGATTCTATTAGAGAACCTAACTGACCACATAATGTATAAAGATACTAAAAACGGTAATCGATACTCGATTCCGTTACACATCCCTTGGTTCATAAAAAACAATCATAAAACACTTAATCATAATCATAAAATAATGTGCATCAAGTCTGGAAAGAATAAGAATTATTTTAATGCACAATAAGAACTAGATAGTAAATCTTATACCAATGGAAAGTCAGTGAAGTCTAGTTTCATTTCCATTTTACAGATCTCAAAATATTAAACATAGAGAAAGTTATGTCCGTTTCCGTGAAGTATGATGAAACTGCCAATTTCCGACGAAAATGGGAAAAACATCATATTAACCGAGAGCTCGTTTCTAGCAACGAAAACCCTAAACATATAAACTCTAATCATACATATCATACTTATAACACATATAGGAGTCAACATACAAGCATGCTCCTCGACATTACGAACTCCATTTCATAATCTTTTCTTTTGCAAAATGACTACTTACTCATTCTTATTTTTCCAACATTAACATTCAAACATCATTAACATCAAACAACACACTTAACATACACTCATGTTGATAATCAAAGTCTTGATCCTAACATACAAATTACCTAAATATTACTTTAAAATCCTCAATACATAACATGCTCCTTAACTACATCAAATATTACCAACACATCTTCCAACTTTATAAATCTAACTTCATGTTCTTGTTTTCAAATAAATTTTCAAAAGCATTTTATAAAAATCTAACAAAAACATATCATGTACTCCTTTCATACCTCATCACAATTATCAAGTCACTTTTGAACATACAACAACATATCAAGAACTAAGTATGATTCTTCCTTACTTTCAAAACACCAAACATTTTATAAAAATCCCATAAATTCATCATAGCATCATATCATCATATAACAACATATTGTGTAAGAAAATCATAAGAAAAACAACATATGATTAGGTTATGAAACCCTAAAATTTTCGGCCAACATGAAGAAAATCAAGACATGATTACAACTTGTTCTAAACACTTCAAGAACCTTAAAATCAACTTAAAAACAACATACAAAACATTATAACATTAAATCTAAACTCTTCATATATTTTCCAAATTTTAAAGTGGTCCAAAACCTATTTTTACTTGGGTAGAAATGAAGAGAATAGGGTAACTTACTTGAATATGAACTTGGATTCAAGTTTGGAACACAAAGTGAGCTTCTAACTTGAGTTTTTAATGAAGAACAATGGTGTTCTTCAATGGTGAGGGGGGGGCTGAAGTAGAGAAGAAGAGGGAAGAAGATGAAGTGAGGAGGAGAAAGAAAGGGAGGTGATATCCCTTTCTATACTAGGTTAACCCTAGACGTCGTCATAAACTGGTCGAAGAATATTTTTCGTTTCGCTCCTCCACAGATAAAATTACTCGGGTATTAAATGTAAGACATATACTTAAATTATCGTGTCGTACTTACAGCTTAAAGTCGGAGAAAAGTTTCGGAATTTACGGAACACGAATTATCCGAGAAAACGACTCGACATAAAATATACCCGAAAACTCAAAAAAGTAAACTTTTGAAAATCATACTCGTAACGTAAAAGTAGTGTATATAGAAGTCGACGGAATCACGATTCTGTCTATCGAAACATAAAAATAAAATTCGGAAGATAAACCCAAGCTGATAACCGAACATCTGATTTCTGAATTTAAAACATGCAAATAGTTCTAACCTTATTCCATTAGTCAGAATTTTATTATTTGTGAATGCAAAACTCTAATCTCTCACTTGAGGTCATAATAATTCATGCATATAAAAGACCAGGGCATTACAAGGATGACCTAGTCTATCATGCCAAAGCCTATATGAGTCTATGTCCCAAAGTACATTATTTGTGACAACATAGGATTTGAAAACCTAATAATAGTGAAGTACATCCACAAGATCAACTCATCAATTTTTCTAAAATGCATAAACGTCCACATTCGTTAGAATTAGTAAAAGAAACTCTATTCCATTCTCACAGAGGGTTTCAATTTGGAAACCATTGCTATATATATATATATATTGTTGAAGCTAAGTAAGATTTGTAGGGCTCTAGGTACATACAGATCAGCGGTAACTTGTAATTGAGTGCCATTTAGGCATCAAGAATTGGGCATTACCTCGCCCTTTGATGAGTTGGGAGGACCCAATCATCATAGTTACCGCGGTTTGTCTGGTGACTTATTAGATGCATAGAAGCCTAACACTACGCCATAAATGACTTTCAGCAACACCCAAAAAAGTGTGCTCAAAGGGGTAAAAAGTATTGCTGAAAGCAATAACATGCTACGGTAACACTTTTTTGAAATTTGGTGGTGTTACAAAAATGGCCGCTACCATAGGGGTCTATGCCAACACTTTTTAACTTTATGGTAACAAAGGGAAAATGTGTTGCTACAGACCCCAATGCCTACACTTTTGACCTATGTAGCAACACCAATAAAAGTGTTACTGTAGACCAATGGCAACACCAATATCTCTCTAGCAACACCCATAAACGTGTTACTGTAGACCTATGGCAACACCACTAATCCCTATTGTAACACCAGCTGCTGAAACACATTTTTGTTTTGGCAACAACCTTTTCCATTATTGTAACGTAAAAGTAGTGTATATAGAAGTCGACGGAATCACGATTCAGTCTATCGAAACATAAAAATCAAATTCGGAAGATAAACCCAAGCAGATAACCGAACATCTGATTTCTAAGTTTAAAACGTGCAAATAGTTCTAACCTTATTCCATTAGTCAGAATTTTATTATTTGTGAATGCAAAACTCTAATGTCTCACTTGAGGTCATAATAATTCATCCATATAAAAGACCGGGGCATTACAAGGATGACCTAGTCTATCATGCCAAAGCCTATATGAGTCTATGTCCCAAAGTACATTATTTGTGACAACATATGATTTGAAAACCTAATAATAGTGAGGTATATCCACAAGATCAACTCATCAATTTTTCTGAAATGCGTATACGTCCACATTCATTAGAATTAGTAAAAGAAACTCTATTCCATTCTCACAGAGGGTTTTAATTTGGAAACCATTGCTATATATATTGTTAGAGCTAAGTAAGGTTTGAAGGGCTCTAGGTGCATACAGATCAGCGGTAACCTGTAATTGAGTGCCATTTAGGCATCAAGAATTGGGCATTACCTCGCCCTTTGATGAGTTAGGAGGACCCAATCATCATAGTTACCGCGGTTTGTCCGGTGACTTATTAGATGCATAAAAGCCTAACACTATGCCATAAATGGCCTTCAGCAACACTCAAAAAAGTGTGCTCAAAGGGGTAAAAAGTATTGATGAAAGTAATAACATGCTACGGTAACACTTTTTCAAAATTTGGTGGTGTTACAAAAACGGCCGCTACCATAGGGGTCTATGCCAACACTTTTTAACTTTATGGTAACACAGGGAAAATGTGTTGCTACAGACCCCAATGCCTACACTTTTGACCTCTGTAGCAACACCAATAAAAGTGTTACTGTAGACCAATGGCAACACCAATATCTCTCTAGCAACACCCATAAACGTATTACTGTAGACCAATGGCAACACCATTAATCCCTACTGTAACACCAGCTACTGAAACACATTTTTTGTTTTGGCAACAACCTTTTTCATTATTGTAATATTTATTTTGTGAACACTTTTTTGTTCTGGTAATAGTTTAAACCATAATAAAACCATTCAAATAAACCATAATCATATAACCTGTCAAAGTTTACGTAAGAAAGGCTTTTCAAGCCATCCAAATAAACCACAACATCATGATCATTCAACATAAATAAACCAGTCAAAAGCTAACTTAAGTACCATAGAATAACTAATTTAGTACTATCCAAAAGCTAACTTCAGTACCATCGCATTAATACCATCATAATCCGAAAACAATGTGAAAGATAATATAAATACTAAGAAAGACTTAAATCCAGATTCTGGCGAGCCAATTTTTTCATCATCTCTCAAACTTTTTGGTCAAGTTTCTCATCCATGTCCTATTGAATTCGAGCCCAAATCTTTGCAGTTAAGTCTGATTAGAGCGTAAAACACCTGTAACCAGAAAGTATCCATCACAAGCAATAAAAGAGAGCACACAAGAATACTTTTTCACCAAAATATATATTATGATAAATAAATTCAAACAAAGTATATCCAAGTTACGAAATAATAATTCAAAATAGACGCAATGAGAAAGCTAATCCAAAATTTAAAGATATGTAATAGTATAACATTTTCAACAGATCTGAACAAAATATAGCAGAAAATCCACAACCTCGCATATTTTAGCCAAATAACATATGCTAGAATCTATAGCCCGAGCAGTGTTTTGAGAGGTATTACAGTCATTGTCCTTACCTCTAATTGGAGCATTAATCCCACAATGGGTAAATATAAGTTCTGCCTCCAATATACTCGGATACTCCTCTAATTGCCAATTGATTTTGAGATAGAACCGAGAGACTTAAAGATGGGGCCAGAACATGCTCTCTGCACGTGTGAGCCCAACCGACACACGTTGATATATATCCACACCACCCTACCCAAAGTATCCACATTATAAGCCTTCGATCCGGCTATGGTAAGGGAGCGTGCAATATTTTAAAAGGCGCCAAGTGATTTGAGGCGCTTTAGCTGAATGAAGTGAGGCGTAAATCTCAAGCACATTGAGGAGGAAGTCTTGATAATTTTTTTTTCATATTTGTTATGGTTATTTAACAATTTGCTTGCTAAATCATTATATAGGACTCAAAATACTATCAAAAATTAGATTATACAACAGTTGGAATCATTGTTCTGGCTAGTGGCAACCAATACAACTGTGGCATGGTTTCAATTGCTTGTCATGGAGAAAAGTAGCAAATCTATTATGCAAAAAAAAAACGTAAAAATTATAAAATGAATTATCACAAGATAATTTTTTATTCAAGTAGGAAGTGAATTATGACAAGGTCTTCACCTGAAAAGGTTGGATTCTCTGTTTCTCACGGACATATGCAACAAGTTCATAGTCAAGAACAAAAGATGTCACAGAAGGGTTTCTTAGTCTGCACTTAGATGCAAAACATTAGTAACTATTGACAAGAAGAAATAACATATCACTCAACAAGCCTAAAAGAAAATGTCAGCATAGAGGGAGGAATCTCTAAGCAAACACTACAAGAAACTGGGCTTTTTGCGACATCGGAAAAGCATCGTTAACACTTGTTTTAATGTCGTAAATGTTAGTTTGCGACATTTTCTGCGTCATTGTAAATTATGTCGTAACAGTCCGTGTATCATTTTTATGACACTTTTTTTTGTTGTGTCGCAACATATACGACAATTTTTGCCACGCTAAATTGATTGTCATATAAAATTGGCGACACATTACGCGTTATTAGTCGTGGTGACGCGTGTTTGTTTGCATTACATTACACGACATTAGTTAACATGACGCTTCCTTATTTACGACACTAGCATGCGACATTAGAATCAATGTTATATTTTATTAAACAACACTTTTTCATTTGTGTCACAACATATACGTCATTTTGTGCCACATTAAATCCCTTGTCGTATAAAATTGGCGTCACATTACGTGTCATTAGTCATAGTGTTGAATGTTAGTATGCATCACATTACACGACATTAGTTAAAATGACGCTTGTATTTGTGACACTAGCATGCGACATTGGAATGAATGTGTCGTTTTATTTCTACAACACTTCTTCATTTGTGTCGCAACATCATTTTGTGCCACATTAAATTATTTGTCGTATAAAATTGGCGTCCCATTACGTGTCATTAGTCGTAGTGTTGCTTGTTAGTATGCGTCAAAATTTACGACGTTAGTGGAAATGACGCCTCCTTATTTGTGACACTAGCATGCGATATTAGAATGAATGTGACGTTTTCTTTTTGTGACACTTTTTAATTAATGTTGCAATTTATACGACATTTTTTGCATCACTAAATTAATTGTTATATAAATTTTGCAACACTTTACGCGTCATTAATCGCATTGACGCATGTTAGTTTGCGTCACACGGCTGTGACATTACAATTAATATGTTGTAGATTTTAGCTACACATGCTATGTCATTTTAAAGTACTATATTGTACAAAACAAATTACAAAAAGTCACAAAATGCACCAAAAATAATATTTAAACTAGTTATAAAGTTCAAACACATAATAACAAATAATTTCTAAACGTCAAAAGTGAAATTATAAATACTTATTCAACATACTACCATACCAACAATTATACAAAAAAAAATTGAAATAAAAATATCTCTATGCAAGAATGCAAATTTCATAGCTACAAGCTCTTCATTGCTATTTTTCCTTCCTCCTTTTAGCTCTTTCTTCCAGTTTTTCCTTGCTCCTATGTAATTTAAATAATTTTGTTTTATTATATTGTACAAATAAATAAGTTAACTTATTGGTAAAATATTGTTTTATCAAAATACCTGTGTACATGAAGCATCTTCAGGTGTGTTGTCCTTCTGCGAGTTATTTGTTACTTTCTCTCTCTAACAAAATTGATCACAAAAAATACTATTTAAATTTGGAAAATAAGGTACAGTATTAACAGAAAATTGATAATTTACCTCAAGACCAGTTCCATTGTCTTCATTAGTGATCTCAAAAATATTAGCTCCTAGTAATAACCCTTTATTGGGAGCTTGTATGCTCCGAGATGAGCATAATGTTGTTGCCCAAAATATTTATCCGAAGATTAATACTGCTGGAAGACGGACAACAAACAAATGCGGGAGCACTTCCGGGAGAAGGTAAATAAAACAAGATTTGCCGGGTTTGTTAGGCCCGGGCTTGAATGCTCTCGCGAGATGTTATTAATACGAATATTCGTGGATACAAGTATTAATGAGAGAAATCTAAATACAATGAGTGTAAAAAGACTCTGTTGATCCGGCTCTTGAGCGAAGCTCGGTGTTCTTCGTCCCGCCGGTAATCTGCTCGAGGAGAAAAGGCCGGGAGAAGTAAGACCGAAAGAAAGCTGTTGCCAAGAGTTGGATGTTTTGCCAAGTGCCAGTGTTTTGCTCCTGTATTGCGTATGTATTGCAAGAATGTGAGAGAGTGCAGCCTCTTAGCTTACAAATGCAGGGGGCTTCGTTTATATAGAGGCAGCCGGGTCCTGTCCTGTAGTGGCCGATCGCCTGCCGGCCATTTTAATATTCTGCCGATTGCCTGCCGGCCAATACTTTAATGGGGCGATCCCCTGGGCTGTCAGGCTAAAGTCCAAGGAAGAGGCTGGCACAGCTTGGACGGTCCAATAAGAAGCCATCACGTGTCCGGAGTCAGTCAACATGTGGCCCTACCGACAAGCTTTCGGCGGCCTGTCGGCTGGTGGAGGGAATCTGTCAGGCTTTGGTCAATGGCCCGAGATTCGCGGATCTTGTCTCGGCCCTTTGCACATGGTGCCAGTCTTGAGGCTCGGCCTTCGCCGACTGGATGGCCATCGGTGGTGATCGACATGAGGCGGTCGTCCCTGGATGGTCTTCGGAGGCCGCCATCGGCCAGTGGATGGAGGTCGCCAAGGGTCGGTCGCCAAGGGTAGGTCGCCAGGTGCCGAGAGATGGTCGATCGCCAAGGGTCGGTCGTCGAGTACTGAGAGGCGATCGTCTGTTCGTAGGTCGCCAGGGGTCGATCGCCGAGTACTGAGAGGCGATCGTCTTGAGGTCGATCGCTCGGCATCGGGACTGGTCCTGGGGCCTTCGGTCGGCCAGTCTAGCATATCCACTGGGTTAAGGCTCGGTCGCCAGGTTGTTGATCGGCAGAACTGATCTCGGTCGCTCGGTAGTAAGTCGGTCGCTCGGCCTCGGAGGCGATCGCCGGTCGGAAGGTGTTAAATCTTGACACAACAATTGCCCCCCAGCTTGCTCCTATGTTGAAGACATGGGGCGAGGTGGTTCTTGCTGGTGATCGTGTACGGATGAGGACGGGCGATCTGAGCTGACTTAGGACTCGGGCTTGGGCTATCATGGTCGATTGGCTTAGCTATCTTTCGGTCTTGTACCTGCAAAAAACAACATTGGCCGATCCCCCATGGAAACTTGGTGGTTTCGCTTGCTTGAGGAATCGTGCACAGTCGCGGAGATCGATGGACCGACCCCATGACCGTGTCTTGATGCACAAAGACAATGAGTGCCTCGTGACTCACTTTATTATGAGGGTCCTCTGTTAGGCTGCGCCTCGCCTTGTTTTTAAACGAAAGGCGTGCGGTCTCGGTCTAGAGGAGTCCGACTCGGACTACATCGACCGGGTTGACATGATCATCCTCAACGGCGAGCCCGTAAGCGATGAGACCGCCCTCTACGCTGTCCTAGGAGGTTTTCAGGGTTTCTCGCCTATGTTCAGGCATCTCACGAAGACCCTGCCGACGACCTACGCAGCCTTCCGGGCTAGAGCCGCAGATTTCCTGTCCAGGCAAAGGCTTCTTCTCAGCCTAGGAGTAGATCGATCGGCGCCCGTACGACGACCTCCAGTCTACCAGCCCGATCGCTACTATCCAGAAGAGCCGGAGGACTCGCTCACCGCCTACAGTCCAACATTCTAGATAAGGGACTGGCTCCCGCCGATCGCCGATATCCGACCCGGGCTTGAATGCTCTCGCGAGATGTTATTAATACAAATATTCGTGGATACAAGTATTAATGAGAGAAATCTAAATACAATGAGTGTAAAAAGACTCTGTTAATCCGGCTCTTGAGCGAAGCTCGGTGTTCTTCGTCCCGCCGATAATCTGCTCGAGGAGAAAAGGCCGGGAGAAGTAAGACCGAAAGAAAGCTGTTGCCAAGAGTTGGATGTTAGCCAAGTGCTTGATGTTTGCTCCTGTATTGCGTATGTATTGCAAGAATGTGAGAGAGTGCAGCGTCAGGAAGCTGAAGCCTTTTTTGTGGTAAAGGTTTCGATCCTTTTTACAGGTGCTGGGAGCCATGCTTATATAGGGACAGCCGGGTCCTGTCCTTTAGCTGCCGATCGCCTGCCGGCCATTTAAATATTACGCGATCGTCTGCGGCCAATACTTTAATGGGGCGATCTCTGGTCAGGCTAAAGTCCAAGGAAGATCTTGTTGTCGAATAAAGTCAATGCGTGCATTGGCGCCCTGGCGGTCCAATAAGGTGCCATCACGTGTCCGGAGTCAGTCAACATGTGGCCCTACTGACAAGCTTTCGGCGGCCTGTCGGCTGGTGGAGGGAATCTGTCAGATTGTGGTCAATGGCCCGGGATTCGCGGATCTTGCCCCGGCCTTTGCACATGGTGCCAGTCCTGGTGCTCGGCCTTTGCCGACTGGATGTCCATCGGTGGTGATCGACATGAGGCGGTCGTCCCTGGATGGTCTTCGGAGGCCGCCATCGGCCAGTGGATGGAGGTCGCCAAGGGTCGGTCGCCAAGGGTAGGTCGCCAGGTGCCGAGAGACGGTCGATCGCCAAGGGTCGGTCGCCGAGTACTGAGAGGCGATCGTCTTGATGTCGATCGCTCGGCACCGGGATTCGTCCCTGGCCCTTCGGTTGCTGATCTAGCATGTCCCGGAGGTTAAGGCTCGGTCGCACAGTCGCCGATCGGCGAGCTTGCCTTGGTCGCTCGCGGTGACTCGGTCGCTCGGCCTCGGAGGCGATCGCCGGTCGGAAGGTGTTAAATCTTGACACAACAATTGCCCCGACTTGCTCCTATGTTGGAGACATGGGGCGAGGTGGTTCTTCCGGTGATCGTGTATGGATGAGGACGGGCGATCCGGTGACTTAGGACTCGGACTTGGGCTATCATGGTCGATTGGCTTAGCTATCTTTCGGTCTTGTACTGCAAAAACAACATTGGCGATCCCCACGGAAACTTGGTGGTTTCGCTTTGTTTGAGGAATCGTGCACGATCGCGGAAATCGATGGACCGACCCCATGACCGTGTCTTGGTGCACAAAGACAATGAGTGCCTCGTGGCTCACTTTATTATGAGGTCCTCTGTTAGGTGCGCCTCGCCTTGTTTTTAAACGAAAGGCGTGCGGTCTCGGTCTAGAGGAGTCCTTGCGCGGGGCAGCGTCGGATGAATCAACTCCACGCCCGCGGCTTGTTAGCTCTGCTTCCACCTCGGCCAGCCATGGAGATGGCCGACCTCGACGGTGTACGTTGAGACGGGGTTGTGGAATGAGTCCACTGATTAATGTTGGAGAGCCCTCCGACTACGCCGGCCTCGTATTTAAACGAAGGGCGGGCGATCTCGGCCGAAAGGGACCTTGCATGACCGAAGCAGCCGGTTCCATCGACTGCCAGGGCCATGGCTTTATGATGTGCGGTGGGGGCGATCTTATGCCTTAGTCCGTCATGTTATATGCTGGACTGTAGATGGCGATCGTGTCCACCGGGTTGCTGATGATGTTGCGATCTGGCCGGATGACTGGCGATCGCCGCTCGGCAGCCGATCGCTTTATTCGTAGGTCGATATTGGCGATCGGGCGGCGGCTAGTCCCTCACTTAGAATGTTGGATTGTAGGCGGTGAGCGAGTCCTCCGGCTCTTCTGGATAGTAGCGATCGGGCTGGTAGACTGGAGGTCGTCGTACGGGCGCCGATCGATCTACTCCTAGGCTGAGAAGAAGCCTTTGCACAGACAGAAATCTGCGGCTCTAGCCGGAAGGCTGCGTAGGTCGTCGGCAGGGTCTTCGTGAGATGCTGAACATAGGCGAAACCCCGAAAACCTCTGGGACGGCGTAGAGGCGGTCTCATCGCTTACGGGCTCGCCGTTGAGGATGATCATGTCAACCGGTCGATGTAGTCCGAGTCGGACTCTGTTCTCCTTGCCGATTTGCATCATGCGATGGCGACCTTGGCGGGTGACCACGGTGGCGAAGTGTTCCGTGAAGACGTGCGCCCGGCTCGTTAAAGGAGCCAATGGACCGAGGTGGCAATGAAGTGTACCACCGGTGGCGAGGTCGTCCGGTGTCGGAGGAACATTCGGCACTGGTCGCGTCCGATGCCCCACACCCGGTCATGTAGATGTTGAACTTGTGCGGTGTGTGCTTGGGGTCCGATCGCCCCAGGTACACGCGTGTATTAGGAGGGGCGATCGTGGTGCCGCACCGGCGAGCTCGATGTCGATCGCGAGCGGCTCGCTCGGCGGCGATCGTCCTCACGGCGCTGCCGGATTGCAGGAGCGCCTTCATGTCGTCGATCGGCGTTGCATTGCGCGATCGCCGCGGCTCGGCCTTGCGGATCGGCTTTGGGAGCGGGGCCGAGGCGATCGTGTGCGATCTCGGACCCAGCTGCCGCCGACCTCGGGAATTTGGCGGCGGGAGCCGCGGTGGATCGCCTTGTGGGAGCCGGGTAGGCCGAGCTCACGTGACGGACACCAACTCCGTCGTCTCGTAGGCCGGGCGCCCGGTCGCCAGTCGGGTCGGCCGCCTGCGATCAGCAGACGTGCCCATTGCCGAGCGCCTCTTCTTGCGGGCGAGAGCCTCTGGCGCTTGCTCGGCGGAAGTGCCTTAAGCTTCCGCTTGATCTTCGGCGAGAGGCGGGCGGCGGCCAGGAGGCGCGTCGAGAGCACTCCGTCGTTCTGAAGGGCGGCTATGGCCTCTTCGATTTGTTCATTGGTTCGAACCGATCGAGCGAGAGGCTCGGGCCGCCGTCCGGGACGGATCGGCGTCTCAGCCGCGGCGGCCTTCCACCATCGGGTGCGGCTCGGGCCCAGGGGAACAGGGTGCAGCCGGCTGGTCGGCTTTCTTGACGCGGAGGCGGAAGACATGTTTTGAAGGATTTCTTTTGAAGTGCGGTGAGTGTCACTTCAAATATACGCCAGAACAGTGAGTGTTCTTCGGGACGGTAGGTGTAAAAATCGAGGTTGGATCCCCTTCCTCTAGCGCCAATTGTTGTTGCCCAAAATATTTATCCGAAGATTAATACTGCTGGAAGACGGACAACAAACAAATGCGGGAGCACTTCCGAGAGAAGGTAAATAATACAAGATTTGCCGGGTTTGTTAGGCCCGGGCTTGAATGCTCTCGCGAGATGTTATTAATACAAATATTCGTGGATACAAGTATTAATGAGAGAAATCTAAATACAATGAGTGTAAAAAGACTCTGTTAATCCGGCTCTTGAGCGAAGCTTGGTGTTCTTCGTCCCGCCGATAATCTGCTCGAGGAGAAAAGGCCGGGAGAAGTAAGACCGAAAGAAAGCTGTTGCCAAGAGTTGGATGTTAGCCAAGTGCTTGATGTTTGCTCCTGTATTGCGTATGTATTGCAAGAATGTGAGAGAGTGCAGCGTCAGGAAGCTGAAGCCTTTTTTGTGGTAAAGGTTTCGATCCTTTTTACAGGTGCTGGGAGCCATGCTTATATAGGGACAGCCGGGTCCTGTCCTTTAGCTGCCGATCGCCTGCCGGCCATTTAAATATTCTGCCGATCGTCTGCCGGCCAATACTTTAATGGGGCGATCTCCTGGGCTGTCAGGCTAAAGTCCAAGGAAGATGCTGGCTGTCCGAATAAAGTCCAATGCAGTGGCTGGCGCCAGCTGGGCGGTCCAATAAGGTGCCATCACGTGTCCGGAGTCAGTCAACATGTGGCCCTACTGACAAGCTTTCGGCGGCCTGTCGGCTGGTGGAGGGAATCTGTCAGATTGTGGTCAATGGCCCGGGATTCGCGGATCTTGCCCCGGCCTTTGCACATGGTGCCAGTCCTGGTGCTCGGCCTTTGCCGACTGGATGTCCATCGGTGGTGATCGACATGAGGCGGTCGTCCCTGGATGGTCTTCGGAGGCCGCCATCGGCCAGTGGATGGAGGTCGCCAAGGGTCGGTCGCCAAGGGTAGGTCGCCAGGTGCCGAGAGACGGTCGATCGCCAAGGGTCGGTCGCCGAGTACTGAGAGGCGATCGTCTTGATGTCGATCGCTCGGCACCGGGATTCGTCCTGGGCCCTTGGTTGCGATCTAGCATGTCCACTGGGTTAAGGCTCGGTCGCCTGGTCGCCGATCGGCAGGCTTGCCTTGGTCGCTCGGCAGTGACTCGGTCGCTCGGCCTCGGAGGCGATCGCCGGTCGGAAGGTGTTAAATCTTGACACAACACATAACATTAACGTGGCAAAAAGATGAAATCTTTAATTTTGTAACAAATTCGACGACAAGTGTGGGGAAATATTAACTTGATTATATCTACCACCAAAAAAGCACACAAAAATTCTATTAGTTTAAACAATCAACGCGTGCCGAAAAGAACATAATCGATTAAAGCTTTAATTAAGGAAACCCTTGAGATCCATACTAAAATTTTATAACCACATAAAAAAAAGAAAATTGGTACAAATTCACAGATCCAAACATTCTGCAAAACGTACAATATCGCACCAGAAAATCAATTCAAGTTCAACTCACAAATCCAAACCCATCTAGGCCACCAATATGATACTGTTTGAATTAAAAAATCCTTAATTCTCCCAAAAATGAACGAATACAAGAAATTAATTACTTAGAAGCAGATTTAGCCCAATGCAGGATGCATAATCACACACATCACAGAAGAACCAAACCCCCCCCCCCCCCCTCCAAAAAAAAAAGAAATCATCATACCGATGTAAATAAACACATGCAAACACCTAACATATACTAATTAACACAAAACTAAGAGAGATGTATGGATCAAAACATCAACGATTGACAAAACAAATTCAAATCCAGATATTCACAATTCACAAAATAAAACAGCATGCATTGACAAAAAAAAAACAGCTTCGCAACCAAGATCTGGAAAATATACTAATAAATTACCCAAAAAAAATCCGAACTCTAGGATATTGGGAGGCCAAAGAAGATGAAAATCGATCCGATCTCTGTTCCAGTTAAGATGAATTCATCACAAGCGAATCAAGACAGGAAATCGAAATCCAAAACCTTGTTTGTGAGAGAACCTCCGGACGGCGAATCAGAATTGCATATGTCAATCTATCTTGTGTAAAAAGATTGGCATTTTTATAGCTGAGAAGGGGGCAAAGATATGTTTAACTAATAGAAAAATAGCCTCATTTTAATAGAATTTATTGAAATTTTCCATAGGGGTATACAAATATAGGATTTCCTTCTGCCCGAATCTACCTAGAAACAAATTTTAATTTTCCAAATTTAGATATTCGTTTTCTTGCTCATATATTTTAATAAAAAGATATTGATTCAATATTCAAAACAGTTCTTACTTACTACTGTCAAATTTCCCAACAATAATTGCACTTAAATAAGGTTATATCAGTCTTCTCATAAGCTTTGTTAATATGCCTGCAAAATCATTAAATAACACTTTTAGAATGGAATTAGTATTTTATTACTGTCTTAAATAATATTTATATTTTTTATTCACGGTATTCACTATTTCGCATTATTTATACATTAATCTATTATCCTACTTTTTTTTCTAACTAGTAATGTTATGTTATTAGATGTTATTAGATGTTTTTTCTTTTTCTTTTTTTTATTATTTTTTTATTGATAAATGTTAGTTGTTAGTTGTTAGTTCACTAAGCACCGAACATTCCAAGATTTCATCACCAAACGGCTTCCTTATAACTCCATTCATAATTCGTTCCCAAAGGAAATCGAACTCGGGTCCTCCACCAAGGAATGAACCCGGTGGAGAGTGGCTAAGCCTCCTGATTAGATGTATTTCAATATATAATTTTAAATTATTATTATATATAATACTTTTCATTCTAGATGTGTCAATACTTGTTTCTTTTACATACCTTACCCAACGCATAATACGAAAAGACTATTCTATTGCTTTCCTATATAATAATTTTAGCTATTTTCTTATTTTAAACTTGATGTATTTATTATTATTGTATATTATTAGATGACGCCTATTTTTTTCATATCTTAATTAATCAATATTGTGAAAAAGTTTTTACTATTATATATTATATATTAATGCCTGTTATTTTTTTATATTTTAATTAAATCATAATGTAAAAAGATTATTAATATCACATTATATTAGCGTTTTTAATTTTTTTCCATAACCTAATTAATATCACATTTTTTTAACTACTAACAAATGAGATTGACAGCTTTCCTAAATTATGCTCGATTTCCGATGTTAATGCATATTCTGATCTTAACTATTGTTAAGATTTTGGTATTTAGAGTCGTCTACTTTTTATTTATTAAGAGTTTTTTTTTTTTGAACAAAATTTTCCTTTTTATCATTTTATATTAATTAGTAAGAAATATAATTAACCTCAAAATATGTGACCACATCTATTTGCTATCTCATAAATTTGTAAAACGCAATTTTCTTTATATCTTAATTAAAAATAATATAAAATATTATTCTATTGTTTTTGAAAGGTTGTAATTGCGCGATTAAAATAATTTCTTAGTTTTACTCCTATTCCTAAAATTTCACGACGTTTAGATCATCTATATGTCTTTTGTGAATTTGATAATAAATTTCAATTTTCAAACTGGTCATTTTTTTATTTTGGTTAATATTCCTATAGTAAATCAATTTAATTTTGGTAATCATTTTACATCTACACTATTTACTTCTCATTTATTAGGTAAGATGGTTGCTTTTAAATGTCTTATATATGCGGTTGTTAACGAATTTTTTTTAATATCTCACTAACTTACCAAAATTCCTAGAAATTATGTTGGTATAATTATCTTTCTATAATAATGCATGGTTTATTTAAGCTTTTTTCATTTTTTTTTTCTTTTGAACAAGCATGGTTTTTTTAAATGATATATATATATAATACGTAGTTGAAGTACATTTATCCAAATATTTTTGAAAAAATAACATCTATATTATTTATACTTCTGTATTATAGAGGACTTAAGGATTTGAATTAATAGGAAGGAGAAGGAAGTCGTGCAAATGATAAGAAAATGATTATTGGACGAGATGCAGCCATTTTTCAAATTGGACTTTTCTATAGAATGACAAGAAAATGATAATTTGTAAATGATATAAATAATTCACCATCATCGAACTATTTATTTTTTATAATATAATATGTTGTGAGTAAAACCAAACCAAACCAAACATATCCAGTATATCCCACTCAGAGCAGGGTCTGGGGAGCGTAAGATGTACGCAGACCATGCCTCTACTTTTAATGGTAGGGAGACTGTTTCCGTGAAGACCACCAGCTTAGTGCACAACAAAGTATTACGTGATATATACAAAGAAGCATATGATACGAAAAAGCTCAAGACCATACCTGAGGCCATAGCTTAATTCACTTGAGACTTACCTAAGGGGACTTTGACAACTGCACTCTCGATGAATGCTGCTCTAACAGAAAAGAGGTTGACTCTGCGCACAGCTCCCTGTCAAAAATACACCACACGCAAAAGGTAATAGGATAAAATATGCAATAAAAGTAGACAATGCAATGCTCTAGGTCAAAGATAACCGAGACAACCCAACCGTGACGCTCTCAACTACAGCACCGCTCCATACAAACGAATCCACAACTCTGATTTGGCACCTTCAAGATGTATTACCCGATATTCTCGCTTCTGGTTAGTTTTGAATTTTTGTCGGTTGCGCCGGTCATTTTGTTAAGTTGACAATTTCTTGAGATTTTTCCCTATGTTGGGTATGGCCGATGTACCGTGTTGTAGTGTTTGTCGAGTTCGACTTATCATTGCGTAAGTCGAGCTAATATTATGTCGTGCTTTGTTATTTGTTTGTTTTCGATTTGGATCACTGGTGTTGTCCGTTAGTGTTTCGTTGCATGTTGAATAATCATTGTTTTGTCGAGGAGTATCGTTGTTGTGCATTTGGTCGACTTTGTAAGATCACCACCGGCACTTATTAAGTCTAAAAATTCTTAAACTTTACAATGTGATAGAGCATCAAATTAGCTTTCCAGTGGTTCAAACGGCGAGTCAATCGGAGTCCGGACGAAGGAGTTATGGCCAAAATAGCAAAGACTACACAGTCTATAATTAGCGCACGCTAAACACATTTATTAGCGCGCGCTAATGAAGTCTGGCAGAGGGTTCTGGACTGCATTTTGCAGCCGATAGCGCACGCTATGCTTACCTTAGCATGCGCTAACTGTTGACAGTATAAATAGGACTGCAGAGGTCAACTTTCGTCATTTTTCATTTCACTTCTTCCCCTCCGGCGACCCAGGCGATTCCAGGTGTGAGAAGGTGGAGACCTCGGCCAGATATTATTAGATATCAACTCCTTTCAACTCCTAACATGGATTTATCAACCTTCTTTCATCTTCCACCGTCGGATTTGGGGTAAAATCCCTTAGAACCTTGGTTTTGGGAATTTTGGGGGTTTTTCCTTGATCTCTTGAGTTCACCCGGAAATGATAAATTGATTGTGTAGTTCTTGTTGTTTTTGTTGTACCCTACGGATTAGAAACTCGTTTATTGATTTCATTCCACCCGGAACATGATTTTGATTTCCTTGGGAAACCCTTGAACCCTTGTTGTTTCTTAGTGTCGATTGGGATTTCGTTTAGTATTGTTGATTCGTAGTGGTGTTATTTTCGT
Source organism: Orobanche coerulescens (assembly GCA_033398695.1). Taxonomy (NCBI): domain Eukaryota; kingdom Viridiplantae; phylum Streptophyta; class Magnoliopsida; order Lamiales; family Orobanchaceae; genus Orobanche; species Orobanche coerulescens. The sequence continues at coordinate 96,127,377 of CM065804.1, read as the reverse complement.
AGTGATGGTGTTGTTATTGATTTCTCGCGAAGGTGGTCGGTTTTCGGGGCTGTTTCGGCCGAGTCGCATTGGTCGGAGTATTCACAAATTGAATTCGAGGCAAGTATCTTGCCCATACATTACGTGTTTTGTGGATATAATGGTTGCTAATCGTCGATATGTGCTAAATAAATATTTATAACTATTTTTTTCAAAAGAATCAGTATATTTACCATCATGGTTTTCTTAAAGACGACTCGTGTGTTCCGAGAATTAATAAGCTTAATTGAATATGTGTATTAATGTTGAGTATAAGATCGCATTACTTTCGTGTGATGCCATTATGTGTGATTACGACGTCGGTAAGTTTTGAAGTTTAATCCTTTGTTTAAGCTGTACGTGGAGACATGTGGTTATCGATGAATATGTGAATTTATGTGATATTGGTTGTGCCGTTCGGTGCTGTTGCAATAGTGTGCTTCCTTGTTGATAGTATTAGTTCTGGGTCGTGAGCATGTGTTGGATGAACTGGCCATTTTAGTAAGGTACCTCGACTATATATACCGTGATTGATTTTCGAGGCTTGTGGTTTACAACTGAATTGTGATCTTTAGGGTGCGTGAGTTGTGTTCCTTCCACCCGGAGCGTTCGACGGGACGTCTGGGGGTCGATACTAAGGGGTACGACCAAGGAAGTGGACTCGGGTGCGTGTGTGGTCGAACTTCCACCCGGAGCATTCGACGGGGCATCTGGGGGGGTCGATACTAAGGGGTACGGCCGAGGAAGTGGACTTGGGTGCGTGTGTGGTTGAACTTCCACCCGGAGAATTCGACGGGGCGTCTGGGGGTCGATACTAAGGGGTACGGCCGAGGAAGTGGACTTGGGTGCGTGTGTGGTTGAACTTCCACCCGGAGCGTTCGGCGGGGCGTCTGGGGGTCGATACTGAGGGGTACAGCCGCAGAAGTTGTTTCCCACCCGGAGCGTTCGACGGGGCATCTGGGGGCCGATAATAAGGGGCACGACCGTGGGTTACCAAGTGTGGTTTCCATGATATTGATGTTTTCGTTAATGTTGACATTGTGTGGAGTATCACAATGCTTTGTGCTCGGGGTCGAGAGTCATTGTATATCGAGTCTTGGTGCTTGGCTAGAATGGCATAAATAATGTATTATGTGTAATGTGCACTTGTAAGTGAATTGAAGTGGATGATCGGGTCGTGGACCCTGTGTTTTGTGACCAGAATGGTTGGGTCGTGGACCTCGTGGTTTGTTAACGGATTTGCATTTTGGAAAATGAACTTTGGGATTGTGACCCTGAGTGGCAATTAAGAACTTTTCAATTTCAAATATTTTCAAAACTCCTGAGATTTGGAAATGTTTTCAAAGTGCTTACTTGTTTCGTTTCTACTTTCAAGACTTGAACTATTTTAACTAAATAATATATCTCGGGAAGCCTTTCATTTTATTCCTGGAATGTGTTGTGTATGGCTCGTATTTGCATTTTATACATGTACTAGCAAAACAGTGGAGCTTTGCTAACCCCCGAGTATTTGGGGGGTGGACGTCTGTTCTGCGTCCAGGTACATGCAGGTTTTGGGAGCAAAACACACAATCGGTGCGAAGGATGATGGAAGACGAATGATACTAATCACATGAAGTCCAGTTTTGGATATAGTCGGTCAGAGTTCGTTGTATGGTCTTTTCCGCTGTCGTACTTTCATTTGTGAGTGTATTTTACCTTTGCATGGGTATAAGTCGAGATAGAAATGTATACTTTGATTTGTATATTAGTGACAAAAGACCAAATCGGTCTATTGGTTCGTTATGTTGTTATGTCGGTATGTAAAGTAATGTGTTGTTTCGATGTCTAGCCTGGTGGATCCTCACGGAGAGGGTATGCTGCGTGTAATATTCCTGGTCAGATTCTGGGGGTGTTACACAAGAGCACCTATCAACAGTCATGGTCTCGGAAAGGTTTAAGGCCTTCAAATTTAATTTAAGCTGCTCGGTCTGCCTCTCCTTCTCTCCCCGACAACCAATAAACTCTCGACCCTTCTCACTGGAGCAGAAGCCTGCCTCCTTCGGACGTGGACAAACCATCTCAATCTCCCTTCCCTAACTTTTGCTGAAATTGGCGCCACTTGTAGTGCGTTCCTGAAAACTCCATTCGAGATTCTATCCAACATTGTGCGACCACACGACCAACATAACATTCTCATTTCAGCCGCTTCTAACTTTCTCTCAAGCGACTTCTTCATCGCCCAACATTCAGAGCCATACAACATAGCAGGTCTGATTGCCGCTCTATAGAATTTACCCTTCAACTTTAGAGGGACTTTCTTGTCGCACAGGACCCTTGTCGCTACTCTCCACCTTAGCCACCCCGCCATGATACGATGTGTGACATCCTCTTCACACTCACCTTCCTTCTGAATGATCGGACCCAAATACTTGAACTTATCCGTACAGGGTACGATCTGATCCGCAATCATTACCTCTACTTTTTCCTCGATGGCCTCACCACTAAAGTTACACCAGAGATACTCGGTCTTAGACCGGCTCACACGCAAGCCCTGAGATTCTAACTTAGACCTCCATAGCTCCAACTTCGAGTTCACATCCCTCCTTAACTCCACCACTAACACAATGTCGTCAGCAAAAAGCATGCACCACGGGACGCCATTCTGTATCCCCCGCGAAATGACGTCAATGATTAGAGCGAAGAGAAGAGGGCTTAGCACCAACCTCTGGTGTAGCCCTATCTCAACCGGGAAATACTGGGTGTCACCAACTGGAGTCCTAACGCAAGTCCTAGCTTGGGAGTGCATATCTTGGATCGCCCTAACGAACGGCAACTACACCCTCCTCTTTTCTAGGCTCCTCCAAATAACATTGTGCCGAATGCTATCATAAGCATTCTCTAGATCGATAAACGCCATATGGAGGTCCTTACGCCGCTCTCTAAACTTCTCCATAAGGCGTCTGACGAGATGTTACTAATTCTAAAAACATGGTATAATAGTGACATTTTGTAACACTCCCAAATCCCATTGGGTTATTACAGTTCCGTAGACCCCACACCAGGTGATCCACCAGGCAAACACGACTAAAATACAACAAACTGACCAAAATAGGAAATCACAGACCCTACTATGATGTCCGACATACTATTCCGATATGGAATTTCAACGACAAGGATGGGCCTACATGGCCAAAATAAAATACAACAACATCCACGAGCCTTGCTCGGATAATACAAAACGACAATGACTGAACAAAATTGGAGTACTCCAAATTGTCTGACCGACATGAACCCAAAATATCTCGGACTAGTATCGCTCGAATGCCTTGTAGCCATCGTCATGCCCCTGTCTCTCAACTCTCTCCTCGCAAGCACCTAAAACATGAAAACATGTTCCGCCCCCACGGGGTCAGTCATCCAGATAATGAATATCAAATACATGCACAACATGATATGCATCCAAAGGCAGAATAAACAGTACAACAATGGTAGTACGAGATGCTCACAAACCAGAGTAACAATCGAGCATTCGTGGAACACTATGCCCATGGCATACGATCAATACCTGCTCAATAGGTTAGAACATATGTGCCCAACGGCGAATCATCATTATAGAACACAACAATACATTACCCGAAGGTAAATCAAACCAACGCTGAAATAAATAAGAATCACAATGCCCGAAGGCTCAAACGGAAATACCGATACATCACAATGGCCTGAAAGCCCTCAGCCGAAGCTGCCAAAATATCACGATGGCCTGAAAGCCGAACAGCCCGAAGCTGCCAAAATATCACAATAGACTAAAATCCGAACAGCCCGAAGCTGTAAATCATCACAATACAGATCTCAAAGAAACAAACCTGACTGTCGAACATACCCCTCTGGCGTATGAACGCTTAATCACAAAACGTCGAACACATCCACACATTTAAATGGACTATGAACGAACAAAATTGTATGGCTCAATGATGGACATCACAGTACGCCCGATCCGGAGATGTGTCAGTGCACATGTCCACCCCGTATACGGAATCCAGAAATATACGTGGGACAATGTACCTAATTAGCCTCACGAACTACGTCTCGTGTGCACAGTCCAATACGGAAATAATATTCACGCATGACTATATATGTGCCCAGCTAAAAATCCTACACAATAACCAATCGGAACGCAGATATGATTCCGGATATGTCACGATGCAACATGACAACGAAACTCAAAGGATAACACATCCAATACGGATCATACGACTCACCAAGTGAACGATGACACACGAATAATGAAAGATCGACACGACCAACAATATTCAAAACAACCATCCTGGTATCAAAATCCCTAAGGACCGATTAACACGAGCAACGATCACAACACAATAGTCCGAGAAATCCTCAACCTTCAACGATCACAAAATTACCGAGTTCACAAGAATAATAGTGTGCTGTCTTGAGTCGGCCAACACGACAATAATAATTCAACGTATGGGAACTATCCTCGACAGTCCCAATTCAATACTTCGATTACCGTAGAACGACCAATCGATAACAACGATAAAACAGATGATAATATTTTTGACAACGGATGGAAATTATCGTTGATAATCCCAATTCAATATATCGATTACCTTTAGAGCGGACAATCGATAATAATTATACAATGGATGGGAATTATCTTTGATAATCCCAATTCAATATATCGATTACCTTTAGAACGGTTAACTAATAATAATTATACAACGGATGTCTCGGCACCTTTAATCGGTTACCGAGAATGAAGATGATAATCAAATACGTCAATGCCTTCAATCGGCCAAAACGACATCAATAGAGAAACACTGATATCAATAACGACGATTCACAAAAATATCTTGATGGAACATCAAGCAATAATAACAATCGATACGTCGATGCCGCGAACCGGCTATCGACAACAATATCTCAAAGGAACATCAATCAACTATAACAATTGATATGTCGATACCGCGAACCGGCTATCGACAAATATATTACCAACAAGTATCGGAATGCCTTAAATCGGTCATTTACGAACAACAATAATATTTTGCATAATTTTCCGAAGGGTATCGTAACAAACAATCCCTTGATGTCAATAAAATCATAAAGAGACCAAGTCTCGAAATGATACACACGTTCATACACATATATGATAACATTAATCTCATTGACTAGTACAAATATAAAACTTGCCTCAACCGAAGGCGAGAAAGTCCTTCCACGATCAATGTCCTACCACGAATCCATCAACGGCGTCCTCCGACAATCACAAGCACTCGAACAACCTTGAATGAAATACAATTCATTCGATAACACGATATCGACCGAAAACCACATAATAGATAACTCCGATTCCAATACGAACACATACTATACTCGTATTTATCCGTATACACACACACACACACACATATATATATATATATATATATATATATACACACACACCTGCACATGCACACACAACTAACCACAATAAATATATATATATATTTATATATATATATATATATATATATATTTATACAACACACTTTACACAACACACACAATATATATATAACACAGCACACACAATATATATATATACACACACAACACACAACACACACACACAAACTCACGAAACACACACACATACAAACTAACCAGAAGAGTCGATCGGCCGGCAACCCTCGCCGGAATCCGGTCAGAAAACAACTCTCCTGCTGGAACTCGGCCGCCGAAAATCGACCACGGACCTCGTCCAACTCCAGACCGTTTCCGTCCATGGCCGGTTTTCACCCAACTCCATCTCCGCCTGCAACTCCTCGCCGGAAATCAGTCAAGCCTCCGTTCCACCGTCCGTTTCGGACAGAAACCACCTCCGGTCGCCGGAATCAATGCAGCCGCGTCCATGGCCGGAAACCATGAAGAGCGCCGGCACCTGAGCTCCGTCTTGCCAGAAAAAGGCCGGAACAACTCGACCGGATCTGCATCGCCGTCCGATCCGGAAATTCCAACCAGACCGCCTCTGCTCCAGCACGAGCCACCTGCCGCCGTCGATCTTCAGTCGTCGCCGGAGATGTCAGCAACACTCCGGTCGTCAACTCCATTCCGTCGTCGGAAACTATGAAGAAGTCAGTTGCCCGTACTCAAGCTCTACCTCGTCGAAAAAAAACGAGAGAGATGGAGAGTAGAGAGAGAGGACGATAGAGCTGGAGAGAAGAGAGAGAACGAGAGAGAGAGAGAGAGAATACAGTGAGATGAAAATTGTAACGTGAGGAAGAGAGAGTATATAACGTGAGGGAGTGAGAGAGGTAACATGACAATGTGATAACATATTTATATATATATATATATATATATATATATAAATGAACCCCCCAAAGATACCCTGGCACTACCAGCCGAACGTTGACTACGAGGAAGGTTCCTACCACCGACCACGTATTACATACGTAAACCTCAGGACGTAACGTACGTAATCGCAACAAATTAGCGTACGTAATGCTACACAGGTAGTGTACACTATGGCTATAAACTTAGCCAAAATTCCAAACTCGCCAAGCAATAACCAAACGACGAAACCAAACCGACGACCAGTATAAATATTTCGATCCCGAAATATTCTAATAAAAAAAATGAATACGTACAACTCAACAATAACACGAGAGAAAAAAAAATTACCCCCGGATATTACAATTTTATTGAGGTGTCATAAATAAATCGGCACAATTTAGAAACACAAAAATGAGTGTCGCATCCGTGTCACTACAATACGACACAAAATATAGATGACGCACAAATGACGTAACTATACGACAATAGATGTAACACTATTCTAAAAATGTAGTATAATTATGACATTTGATTGAGGTGTCGCAAATAAATTGTCTCAATTTTGAGACACAAAAATGAGTGTCGCGCATGTGTCACTAAACTATGACGCAATATGTATGTGACACACAAGTGACGTAAATATATGACACTAGATGCAACATTGTTCTGAAAATGTGGTATAATTATGACATTTGATGGAGGTGTCGAAAATAAATTGTCGTAATTACGAGACATAAAAAGGAGTGTCGCACGTGTGTCACTAAACTACGACACAATATGTATGTGACACATAAATTATGCACATATATGACACTAGAAGCATAAGTGTGGTAGTTTAGTGACACTGTCGCATGAGCGTGTGTCGCAATAGGCCTATAATGTTGTAGTGAAAATAATATGCCACAAATAAAGGAAGTTGCCTCCCTTAGAATTAAACATCAAAAGTTGAAACTCTCGCCTACAGTTATTCACTAAATACCTTGTGACAGTAGCAAGAACATCCGGAAACTTTTCCAGTGTTTCTCTCTGCATTTCTACTGTATATCTCCACTGAGCCATTCTCCATATAATAGATCTACATACAAAGTTATAAAGCAAAGTACCCTTCATTCTGCGCCTTAAAAATTTCAGCATACTACTTTTATTAGGTAATATTACCTGAGCTCGTTCTCCATCATACTTGTATTCACATGTGTACTCCATGTCTTGAAACTTGTCCACAATTTCAGATACTCCATTAGTTAGTTTAGCCAACATGGGTCCAACTGGAATACCAGGTGCAAAGGCACATGTCTTTGGTAGATTACACACACCACCGAACAGAAGAGCAGGAATTATTTTATCATAAACTGGAATTACAGAATAAACTTGTTTGACGATCTTTGCAGCTTGCTAGACAGTAAAGAAAGGTTAAGGGTAGAGTAAAATAAAAACAAAACCAACTAGTGGGACAAGTTATGAGATAAATCTATACCTTAATGCCTAAAAAAACCCAAGGACCTATTCAGAATCACATTATTTTTCACCATTCTGATGCGATCATTGAACAAGAAAAAAGCTTAGACTACGGATCTCTCCAGTCATGCAAGACATGAGACTTTGTCTTAGCATGGTTCAAAATTCACTAAATTACTAGAAAATGATTGCTATCACAATGATAGATGAGGCCTTTACAGTGATTAAATTGACAATAATAAGTATCGACAGTTCTTGAATCATGGCCCTTGACACGACCCTAGAAAGCAAATAAACCTAGCCATTTTTAGGGGCGCATAAAAATTAAAAAGCAAAAAACAGCTCCCGGAATTTAAACATCTACTCAACTGAAACAAGGTCACATTTTTGTCTCTTTCCTAGAGTTTGGAAATTTTTTTTGCCTATATTAATTAATCAAATTAATCTTCCAATATTTACATGGAATACTTGGTAGCTACATGGAATTATTAGTTGCAATTTGCACAGCACCAGAACTGATTACAAAGAAATCAGGAGAGGGCCTTGATATGAATCTTTAATTTATAAAAAACTGAAATATGAATTACTTAAAGAATTTGGACTTTTCTCAATAAAAATTTTACAGTCTCCAACCAGTGTTCATCTTTCATATCTAGCCTTAGTCAGCAAGTGCAGTGCTGTAATAAATTTCAAAATGTTTAATATAATCAAACAAAGTACAAACTCGTGTATGTGCTATTTGATATAAAAATCATAAAAGTCCATCAGTATATTGCAATGAATGAAGAAACTAAAAAAAATGAACAGTCGGGATAAAAAGAGGTACGATCACAAATTTTATTTCGTCATTCTCATACATCTGAAATGGTAGTTGGTAACACTTTAATTTAGATAGATGAAGTAAAGATAATCTTCCTTTGCGTCTATTATACCAATAAGTAAAACACACCATTGTTTTTATTTTCTGTTCTGCATCACTTTTTATGTTGACAAAACACTGAAATGCAGCACCAAGTATATTCACAAATGCTACAAATAACAAATAAAAAAAGACTGGTTCCAGGAAAATGGCTACAAGCCTAATACCGATGGACTCAATTTAACGGGTGTAATAACTTATTTCTTCAATTGGATTATCAACCTTTGCACGAGGAGAAGAATGTTTCTCAGAGTATACGGCAGTATGACCCAGAGCTACCAAGAGTGTTTGTTGGGCCAAACCAATTCGCAATTTGGTCTACATATAATGTGCTAACCATGTTACTAATATGTGACATGAACCAAATAAAACATCAAATAAGTACATTTAATTAATCTGGAGCAAATGAATCAAATATTAAGGTTCACAATCAGTGGCTGCAACTAGCAGTCCCATTATGTGATTCTTTTTCTTCTCTTGACTATCCTTGCCAGATTCCTGTAAAAGTTCCACATTAGAAAAGAAGAACTTTGTTAACAATGACCATCACTTACTGCACTGACATGAAAAAAGGATAAATACGAAATGAAAACAGCAACATGCATCTGAAATAGAATTAGATTTCCTTAGACATGCTTAGGTAAAAAGGTGAGCTAGTATAAGCATTCGTAGCAAAACATAAATTTGTTTCGTTCATAAATTTGCTTCTGAAAGGTGGTCCAAGTCAACAGGTTTGCAAGACTGACTCAATTAGTTGCAGTAGGGTAATCCTTAACATCATCCTTCAGTTTGTCCTTCTCCACATCCGATAGACTTTTAGCATTGTGGCACCGATTGATCAGAATTTGTGGGCTTAGTTTCTTGACTGTTGGAGTGAAACCCAACCCTCCCGATAATGAACCTTCAAGGCCACCTTGTGGAAGTTTGATATTCTCTTTCGCAGCCTGAAGAGAATGCACAAACGCCAGATTGTACACTTTCTGATCCTGAAGATGCATCAAACTGGCTTGAGAAACAAAAGTGACTAGTGCATCAGCTATCTTGTCCACCTTACTTGCAAGAAACACATAATAGTTCTCTGTTAGCTGATTCTACTGCGAGTTCACCGCAAAAACCGACGAGTTCACCAAAAGAATAATCATTAATGTAATGAATTTTTGTGAATGACAATAGAGCAACCTTTTTGGAAAACAATCTTAAGCCCTTATCAGGATAATCAGTCTCATAAGTTTCCCCAAGGAGAGGATTGAAGGGTTTGCATTGTCGTCTTCTGTTGATGCATAACTACATACTGCAAATGTTGCTATATTTAGAATCCTCATCAAATCATTACCCTGCAAAAAGAAATTTATTATTTTTAGTTGTAACTCATACACGTCAAAGCCTAACCTACCAAATCAAAAAACTATCATTTGTGATATTTAGGCCAAATTTGGATATAAATGTTCTTACCTATAAATAACCTCACTTGTTAGTCCAAACTCAAGACAAGTCAAATGACATATTAATATTTATTTGTCAATGACATATTAATATTACGTTATGTAACTGTTGTCACTTGCATATAATTGTTCTTACCTATAAACAACAATTACCACAAGTAGGTTTCATACGTTTTACATGTCTTTAAACAACAGTTACATAATGTAATATTTATTTGTCAATTATGTACCATATAGCCCGAGTCGCTAAAATGAGGCCATAACCACTTCCACTCATACTCCCGGTACTTGAACTCTTTGAGAATAGTCTCACAGGTATTACCCAAGCCGATCAAAATATGTGTAGCTCATTGTTTCAAAACTTGTACCTATAACAAATATTTATAAGCAATAGACAATCACACAAAATTTCTCAAATAACTACTGAACTACGTATTGCGAAAATTACTTACTTGGTGGCTTACACCTCATCACACCAAGTATGTAGTAGGAACGAAGAAATATCAAAGTGCACCTACAATTAAAATAAAAGATATATATTACTAAATTTATTCCCAAATTAAATACAAAAAGCCGCCTTCGTAATTAAAATGTAAACTTACCGTATAACAATATTCAACGCATCCTTCACGCACTGTGGTACATCCTTCCACTCAGCCCACAATACTGGGATTCTATCTCATACTACAGACCCAACATTACGACTATATGTCGTACAAGCATCAGAAGACAAATCGGGTCATCGATACTTTTCATCTACTACCAACTTGTGGCGGCCATTTTTGCCAACGTATGAGTCAAGTGTTAGGCCCTTCGTTGGCCACGTGTATTCTTCTTCCTCTTATTCTTCGGTTCGGATTCAGTGCGACCCTCCTCCTTCTCATCCACAAGCTCCGCGTACAACTTCATCATAGATTTTTGACAAGTGTGCCAAGTCATATTCTCCGGACATGACTGAAATACACATGCCTCTATTGGTTTAACCAAGCTATATGCCCGACAGACTTCCCACTTGTCGACCCCCAGTGTTGCCGTAGCATAAATAGAGTTGACGATGGACTGAGAGGCACCTCAGATGACGTGCTCTATGCAGCTCTGTGGATCCCCAATGTAGGAGAATAGGAGTAGGTGTGGAGTATATGAGGCTTACGAGGTTCAGTCGCCTCAACAGTGGTGGGGTTCGTCCTTGGTTTAGAAGTATGATAAGATAAAGGCCTAAATTTACTAGGCATACCCATTACGAACGACTCACACTCAAACAAGCAGTCAATACCAATACGACATACACAATCCGAAGCAATAAAAGAGTGAGTAGCACCCGAATCAAAAAGCACTGAAATTGGATGAGAAAGAATCTGAGTGGTACCTAATGCCACTGGAGCGTATGTCTCCTCCGTGCGTCTCATCTGATATAACTGGGGGTGTACTGAGCCCGAACTCGATACTGCACGATGATCCGGCTGACCCCGACCTCTACCACGGCCTGAACTCTTAGGGACCTGAGTGACTAGAGTCCTCTGATCAACACTATGCTCTTTCTGAACTGCAGTAGTAGTCAGAGCTCTGGCGGCCCTGGTGGCCCTTTCATAATGAACTGCCCGATTGTCGGTCTGCCCTCAAGTAAAGTAATTAACTAATGGAAATGGACAATCCTTCACCACATGCTCATATTGATTGCAGTTAAAGCAAACTCTACCGCCAGGTGTAGTGGACTGCACCATGCAGTTACTCTTAGACCCTCCAACCTGATGAAACGTCTTCTTCCCAGATACTCGAGAAGATTGTGATCTCAAAAACTGACCACCCTTACCGGCTGAGAAACTGCCAGTAGTCTTCTGTTTCTTAGCCTCGGAACCCGACTCTAACTCCGGGGCTTCCATCTCAATCGCCAGAGCACGATCCTGGTATTCCTTTAATCTGGCACACATGAGTGGTGCCATGTCTGCCTCATATACGGCTTCATGTGCATATTGAAGTAGCGAATCTTATCAGCCTTGGTCCGAACTTGTTCTTTCACGTATCCCAACTGCTGGTTATAAGTGATGATGGCCTGGGAGATTGGTGCATCTTAAGGCGTAGCAGTAAAGAACTCCATGATCCTACGCTCCCGAACCAGTTGTGGGAAGTATTCTGATTCCATAGCGGTCTTAAACTCCTCCCAGGTGGCTAAATGATCCCTAGGCATCACGGCCTCCCACCACTCCGCAGCTTCCTTATCCAGGAGGTATTGAGCAATAGGTACCCTCCTATCGTCAGGACAAGCTAGGGCATCAAATGTCCTTCCCAACTGAAAAATCCAACTCTCCCACCTAGGGAGTAATGAGAGCTAGAAAAACGAGAGGGATGCATCTTTGTCACTTTCTGAAGCCGTTTATTAGCTTCATCTTTCGGAGTCGGGGGCGGATTCTGACGCCCACCTTGAGAAATCTGAGCTAACTGAGCTACTAACTGCTGAAGTATAGCAGTAGCTCCTGGGTCGGCGTTCTTACCCGACGACTGGCCTTGACTGACAGATAAGTCCGGTTGCCCATCGGAACTCAGGGCCAGAGTATTCGGAACTGAAAGTGAATCCGAATCTACAAATGACTGAGAAAGCGGAACTTCATCACTATTAGCAACACGACCACGACCTCAGCTGCATTCCATAGCTGGTCTACCACGACCTCTCAACATACTGAAGAACAAGAGTAGAAGAAATAAGATCAGCACAACTCACAATTTCGAAGTTGGTATCCCAACTCTCAATTCCAATTCATGCAAAACAAATAATACAGAAACATAATAATTGAGGAGACTTACAGCCACAGGTCGCATGAAGAGATGGCAGCACGACGATATTAGGCTCAACAACTAACTCTAACGACACGACTGACAGACCCAATTTAACTGACAGCCTAGGTATTCACAACCTAAGGCTCCCATACCATAAATATAACACCCCAAATCTCGTAAGGGACATTACACGCCGTAGAACCTTCATAAAATTCTTCCAGGCTGGCACGTAACACAGAACTTATGAAAATCTCATAATGACACACTAATAATAATAGTAAGGTCATGGCCTCATCCAAAACATTGTAATTCAACTTTAGAAGGTAGAATGTAAATCGAGTTCATTACCCACGCAGGGGACTTGAAAACTTCCTCAAGACACTAACAAGTTTACTCGACTAACTCCATCGGCAACGTATGCATAAAAACAATATAAATAGCATAGACTCGAGCATCATCATCATGCTTGACCATCCTTTGCATGCAGTTCTTGTGCTGGCTCCTCAGCTCGCCCGATACCTGAAATGCATGAAATGCATTTCTCCAATTTAAGGGGTTAGCATTCGAATAGCTAGTGCAAGTACACAATTACACTACATCATATACAAATACGATTCGACACAATCAATTCTTTGGAAAACATTTGAAATCAATATTCGAGAATATCACATTTGCATCAAAACAGTATATTAACACGTTTCAGCTTCACAACTATCCACACTTGGTAACCCGCGGCCGTACCCATTAGTATCGACCCCTAGAGGCCCCATCGGACCATCCCCAGGTGGGAAACCACTTCCGCAGCTGTACCCATTAGTATCGGACCCCAGAGGTCCCGTCGATCCATCCCCGGGTGGAAGAACAGCAACACACACGATATCACAGTTCATCATTTGTATCGAAACTGTAACACACATAACGGAATATAATACATGTACTTGCCTCGATTATTAAAATGCGATGAAACGGTGAACGAAAAGGACTTCGGTCCGTATACTCTTCAGAAATTTGTTCCTATCACATAACAATATACAATCAACCTCAACATTGCGGAAACGTAAGAATTCGTCCTAAGTTCTACCCGTTGGGAAAATTCATCAGACACTATGAGATCATGATCGATCCTAATCTATTACTAGTGAAAACCTTGAAGTCTAATCCGCAAAAATACAAGAAAACCAAGGGATTACGATTACACCATCGTAATCTAACAACCATTTAGGCCAAATCGGACTAGAAGGATGAAATCTCATCAAAACCCCAAAATCCCCAAAAACTAGGAATTTACCTTGATTTGAAGACAACACCGTGGATGATTTAGTGCTAGGGTGATACTATGATGCTCGAATATACTTCTTCAATGGAGCTTGGGTGAAAATCGGACGAACCGTAGCCTGAAGAATCACTCCCATAGCGCAAAAGAAGAAGAAAGGTGAAAAATGAGGAAGAATGGCCGCTGCCAGAATATATTGACATATGTTACGGCCGTAATGAGACTAGCTTTACGGCCGTAAGTGGGCGGCCAAACTTTCTGGACAAAATGCGAAGGTTATTTATGTGCGTTACGCATAAGGTATTACGGCCGTAATGTGTCCTTCCTTACGGCCGTAATGGTTCATCCTTACGACCGTAACTTGGACCTGAAAACAAGTCAGACCTGCTTTGATATAATGGCTCAACAACTACCGGAATGAGAGTACAAGGGCAGTACCAATGGATATACGAAGGACTTATATTGATGAGACAAGCATAAAATCATCACATGACTCCGGCCATTCGAAGGTCGGAAGAAATGAATATTAACATCAACTCTCAGATTAACAAACAACCCAAACATACGGAAAAATCTATACTCAATTTCGAATAATCATACTCGAGTCTATGACATGCTGAAATGTATCAAACGAACTTGCAGGAATGACGAAACAACAATTTAGAGTAATATTATACCATTCAAGCTTAGATACGGATAAATCATCGAAATACATGATTTAAACGGAACGGAATACTACCGATAAATATCTTCAAAACATCAAAGGGGGGTGATAAGGAGTTGTCAACATAGAACGATATACAAGAAAATGTAATTATTAATTATAAAAGGTAAGGATATTACAAAACACCTACAACATTATTTGTTGTAGCCAACATCTCCTTTTGTTGTACCTAAAGGCTTACCTGTAGGATTTGTCTTCTTAGGTTGCTGTATGATTTTGCGATGTGGGGACAGGACATATGGTGCATTTATCAAAACATATGCTATTATTTTTGCCAACAATTTACCCCATTTTTTATAATGCCAAAACCCTTTAAAAAACATGAGGCTGTCTTCAAGTCTTCTACCGAATGATTTGATCTTTGAGACTTAGACTAAAAATTAAACTGCTTATAGGGAAGTTCTAAATTTATAAATCCTATAAGACTAAGTGTATTACAACTTAGATTATGCTTGGCTCGTCGGCGCAATCTTACAGTAAGTAATCTTACTTGAATACAACTTAATCTATGAACTGTTCGAAGACAAGTTCTTACATCTTGAGACTTATCAAGGTTTTGTACTTAGTAAATATTTCAATACAAATCTAATCAAATCAGTAAATGAAGATCACGAGCTATAATATTTTGAGGTAAAATAAGATTTTTCATTGATAATCTGGATTATAGTGCTGTTTAGAATTAAAATAATACATCAGAGAGCATACATGAAAGAAGATAAATACAACTGTCACAAGTTATCCCCTATAATGCTAATGCTTTCAAGACTTCCAAGAGGGGTCATGCTCGGTTCCTTCTCCACCAGTTGACTAAGGAGTATACGCCTCGATTATAGATGCTTCTTCCTTCCTGGGAGACATCGAAGGCGAGAATCCAGTCTTTTGGTTGAGTTATCCGATCACCCTTCAGATGTTTAGACTTCAGGTTAATTTGTAAGAGAAGCTTTCCTTCTGACAGAGCCTTGAGAACTCCTTTGCAGCATCCTACAGAGTCTTGAAATGGCCGAACATAGCATATTCCGTGATGAGAGTACAAAAGTATCTCAACAATTCATTATTTTTCCATTCAACTCTTCAGCTGATGGGTGCCTGTCTGTAGGAAGTAAGATCTGAGAGGGTTTTTATATTGTATTCTTCCATGGAAAATTGGGATCCTGAAACTCTGGAAAAGAACCAGTTACCCTATATCCTCTTGCCTCTGTACTTGACCCTGGACTGGCCATTCTTCTGATGACTGTAGCAACACTGTCATCTAGTATATCTTCCATCTCCTTTTTTCTCCATCCTCCATCTCCTTTCAGCCTCATCGGCCTCTTCCACCTTTTCAATATTATCAAGCACAATAACAAATAGCAGTAAGGGCAGAGCCCTTCTTTTCAGATACATAATGAAATTCAACATCCAGAGAGAATTCCTCCATGATCTATTCATCGTAGTTTTCTAGGTCAGGATACCCAGTTTATACATATCAGTTTGCTTGACACTGGAAATAATAGGATTCATCCTAGTAATAACTTCGTCCTCAGAGATAATATGCTCTTGACTAACAAACTGATCGAAGATGCATCCATCTATAATGGTGTCCTTCTTCTTTAGAAAAGAGATGAAGTTTGAGAAGAAGACATTTTGCAGTAGATGGATAAGATAGCAAGATTTTAAAATATATAAACTGTATGTTGTAGGCTCGTTTAATATGTATAAAGCGTAAAGAGTTTGTGGATCAACATACTGGCCCTTTTATAGTATGTAGGAAAGCTAGATCACAGTGAACGGTCAGATTTAAGGATGGGAACCATCTTTAAATAAACATACATGATGAATTCATTTGTAACTGTTACATCTTAGCCATCCTATATGTTTATTCAAAGACAATTTAAATTTTAATCACGGGACTTAAGGTACTAAAATCCAAATGCCATTTCAGTATTGAAAGATAAATCATTTTAAATTTAGATGATGCACATGGATTAAAAACTATTTTGAAAAAGGTTTAAGTGTATGAAATTTGATGCACTTAAAATATTAATTGAGATCCTACAGTATTTGTTCTGTATCCGTGAAAGTACAACGTTCCCCCTTAAAAAATACATACATGATTCAATTGTTACAACAATCAATGATTAATGCTGTATTGTTGGATCCTACTGTGTTCTCCCTAATTAATGCACACTTCATCTGTAGAAAGATAATTATATCTTTTTCTTCCTATATTAAGGATATAACTCGTAGTCCTGAGTGTACGGTTAATTAAAATGGATACTGTACTCGTAGGTCTTATAGCATTCCTCCTCAATTTATGAGTGAAATTAAATATTACAGGGAGTTTTAGTCGAGCTGTAGCATTCCCAATTCCTAGCGGAGCATATAGAACCTTGTTGTGGTAAGAGACTTTGTAAAGATGTCGGCTAACTGAATGCCTGTATGAATTTTCTTGATCCAAACATCTTTATTCTCCACTTGGTTCCTAATGAAGTGATGCTTCATGTCAATGTGGATGGTCCTCGAGTGCAATACAGGATTGTGCGTGATTGTGATTGCACTCAAGCTATCGCACATGATTGGAGTTTCTCTTGCCTGAATGCCGTAGTCCTGTAGATGTTGCTGCATCCATAAGATCTGCATACAACAGCTTCCAGTAGCATAATATTCTGACTCGGCTATAGAAAACGAGTTGGCCAATTGTTTCTTACTGAACCATGACACAAGTCTTGGTCCAAGAAAGTGACACTGCTCGTACTCTTCCTATCCAACTTACAACTTTTTATATCCGAGTCGCTATAGCCCGCCAAATCAAATTCTCCTTTCTTAGGATACCACAATCCTACATTGATTGTCACTTTAACATACTTAAGAATTCGTTTGACTATGGTGAAGTGTGACTCTTTAGTTGCTACCTGATACCGAGCACATACTCCTACAGCAAATTAGATATCAGGCCTGCTGGCTATTAGGTACAGGAGAGACTATAAGCTTCCTGTAGAGTGATTGATCAACTGGCTTTCCAGCTTCATCAATACTTATCTGTGTGGAAGTGCTCATGGGGGTGAATGAGGACTTAGAAGTGTTCATCCCAAACTTGTTGAGCAGCTCATTGCTGTATTTCGCCTGGTTGATAAATATACCTGTAGGAAGTTGTAACCTGCAACCCTAAGAAAAAACTATTTCTCCCATCATACTCATTTCAAATTCTCTATGCTGATCTCGACTAGAACGACGACATCAGTGCCGAAAGCCAAGGAGAAGGGTGTTTATCCAATGGCAGACCGATGTGTTATCCTACAAGCTATCCGTAAGATTTCCTTTACGGATAGCTTGTTAACACGACTATCTTGTGTTCGCGGAAGTAAGGCCTCAATTTATGGGATGATATAATAAGAGCATAGGCGAGTTTTTCCATGGGAGCGTATCTGAGCTCGGCATCATGAAGAGCTTGACTGACATAGTAGACGGGATGTTGTATCGAACTCTCCACTCGGATGAGGGCATCGCATATAGGAGAGTTGGATATAGCAAGGTACAAGTACAGAGGCTCTTTGTGGGTCGGCTACTGCAAAATTGGTGATTTGGTCAAGACTTCCTTGATTGCTTCAAGGGCCTCCTGGCATTGTTCAATCAAATAGAAACAAGTTCGATATGAAACGACTATTTTGTCCGTTGATCGAGAGATGAAACAACTCAGCGTGGCTGATCGGCATGTGAGGCTTTGAACCTTTTTGATTGAATTTGGGGGGACAAGTTCGGTTACTGCTCAAATTTTATCAGGATTAACTTCAACTCCTTTTTAGCTTACCATGTAGTCGAGGAATTTTCCTTAGCCTACCCAGAACAAACATTTCTTTGGGTTTAACATTATCTTGTACTCGTGCAAAATCGCAAACATTTTATTCAGATCATTTCCATGGTCGGCCGAATGTAAAGATTTTACAAGCATATCGTCTACATATACTTCCATTGTGTAACCTATCAAGTTGCACAACATTTTGTTTGCCAGATGTTGATAGGTTGCGCCAGCATTCTTGAGTCTGAAGGGCTTCATACGGTAGCAGTATAGGCCACGAGCTGAGTATAAAGAGGAGTTCTCCTCATCAGTAGGATGTATCTTGATCTGGTTGTACCCGGAGTATGCGTCCATAAAACTAATTAGCTCAGGGCCAGCCGTCGCGTCAACCATGTAATCGATGTGGGGCAGGGGATATCTATCCTTTGGGAAGGCCTTATCCAGATCGGAGAAGTCAATGGAGAGCCACCATAGCCCGATCGGCTTCTTAACTAGGATGGGGTTGGCCACCCAGGTCGGATATCTGGCCTCCTGGATCAATTATTGTCGACTAACTTCTCCATTTCTTTTCTAACCACTTATGCCTCTCGGGTCCCATCCTTCTTCGCTTTTGTACGACTGGTTGGGGTCAATATTTAGCCGTGCCAGGCAAGTTCTAGGTCGATTCCCAGCATGTTTGAATGGGTCCACGCGAAGACGTCTAGATTCTATCTTAGGTTGGAGATTAGCTTAGAACGGATCGGTTCCTGTAGGTTATGACCGATCCTAAGTTGTCGGACGGGGTTAGCATCGTCCATGCTAACTTGATCTTGATCTTCCACCGATTCGGCATGGTGAATTTTCCTCTTTGGTTTTCAGAACCGCGGGTCGATAGGTCTTCCTCCACGATGGGCTACTTTCCGGACCTACGACCTCGATCTGCATCCCAGTTGATCTTCTTATTAGAGGCTTGAATGGTCCCGGAACCTTATGCTTCAGGCCCCTGCCTGGGGCAGTCCTCCAGTTGTCCGGGTCTGGTTGTCCCCATTTCTCTAGGTAATTTCCCTAGGAAGCCCTCAACAGAATTTATCTCGTGAGATCGGATGCTGAGATTACATTTTCGAGTTGTACGTTGATCCCCTCTATGCACCCCGACGCCGTTCGGGGTGGGGAATTTAATGCACAGGTGGTATGTGGACTGGGTGGCCCTCAACCTTGACATCACAGGTCGGACTATTATGGCGTTAAACTCACTATGCACGTCGATGATCTTAAACATTGTGATCATCATCCTCTTGACCGGCCCCTAGCAAAACTCCAAGGCGAGGTCGATTTCCCCTAGCGGAGTGGTGCGGTAGTTTGTAAATTCGCGGATGTCCTCATTGCACGGCGGGGCGTAGGACTGGTCTAACTTCATCCTGCATGGCGCGTAAAGGTAGATGATGCTGGCATAGGCCCCTAAATCGACGAACACCCGGTGTACTAGGATCCCCGTTATTAGCAAGGTGATACAAGAGCGTCAGAATGAGGATGGTCCAGGCCATCGGCATCAGATTCGTTGAATGTGACCGCGAGTTGGGGGTTCTCGGATTATCCTTCCACCGCTGATAGAAAACCATCTGGTCGGTGCTTCGATCGCAGATAGGAGGATATAGCTTCTCAGGTTGAGGCTTTCCGCTGCTGTTTCGACGATGGTCCTCCCCTTTAGTGATTCCCATCACCGTGAGAATCTACCAGGGGGATTTAGGTGGGGGAGGTACTCGATTGCCTTTTCCTTGGGCCAGTTCAGTCCGATTCTCGCGATTCCGGTGATGATTCTGGGTAAATTGCCTTAATCCATTGTCGTCGCAGATTGCAATTAATGCTGCGACAAAGTCCCGGCACTATTCTGTATTATGACCCATAGATTCGTGATATTTAAAAAGCGAGTCTGATCCATTTCTTTCAGATCTTTATAAATTGGCATGGGGACCGGGAACAGGACGACGTTCTTGATTTGCTCAAATATGGCTGCAGCCCCTACCGAGTAAATCTAAGCATAGTTGGCCATAAGCTCGGTTCGTCGTTCTCTGAGGTTTCGAACAGCCAGTGCAGTCTCGGAGGGGCCCGTAACCTTACTATCACAACAGGGTTCTTAACGGTGATCACGTGGATGGTCATTCCTTTATTCCTTCCTCTTGCTTGGCCCTCGCTGGTCGGATGGCATGACTAATGCTGGGGCTGGCATGGCCGCTTCCGCGGCAATGTGAGAGCTGGCCCACCCTAAAAATTCCTGATAGGTGCACGGGGTGTTTTGGCACACACCGTCCAGTAGAAGAATGAGTTTTTTAAAAGGCCGGATTGTGCAATAATAGCCAGCACATCATCTGACATGGGTTCTGTCTCCAGTATTTGCTTATTGAAGCGGGATATATAGTTTTTACGGGACTCGTTGGGTCCTTGCACAACTGAAGCAATGGAAGAGCGTGGGGTGACACATACCTGGGACCCATGAAGTGGGACCGAAATGCCACATGCAGCTGAGCCCATGTGTGTATAGAATGATGTGAGAGCAAGCGGTACCATATTTGAGCTCGTTCTCCTAAAGTTAAGGAGAACATCCTGCATCTGAACGCGTCGTGGGACCCGTGTAGGTCCATCCATGAGTTGTATTGCCCGAGATTGGCGTTGGGGTCGGTCTCCCCATTATATGGCGGGATTTGGGGTACCTTCAGCTTCTCTAGGAGAGGCTCTAGCAAGATGCTGGGGGCGAGGGGGCTCTCCTGGAAGTCCGGCCATCCTGAACTTGGAGATGGTTACTGCTGTTTGCTTTCCAACTCGGTGAGACGCTTCTTGAGGAACTCGATCTCGCTTGAGTTGTCGCACGGATCTTGGGGAGTTGTTTTTGCCGGAACATGGGACCGGCGTGGAGTCTCGACCTCAGCCTGGTCCCGACTCTAGATAGTTCGAGCCGGTGCCACATTTCCGGCCTTCCGCCTATCCCTCGGTCGCTCGAAAACTGATATGGGTGGAGGCTGGGTGTTTTCGGGATCAATGGGGACTTTCACCATGGCCCTCCGCCTCATCCTCAACGACCCGGGAAATAGCTCTCTTCTGGTCCCTTCTGGGGGCAGCCGGACGGGTTATTTGAGACTGGGCCTCAGATTGGTCTTTTTGTCTCCTCAATTGGGGGTTGCCACTCTGGGTGACCTGCGCCATAAGGGCGCTCATTCCCTGAATGAACGTGAGGTGTTTAAAACTTTCCACCACCTTGAGCAAGGTTTCTTACTCCATGGCGCGCTGGGGATCTTCTTGGTGCCTAGAACTTCCCTGAGACATGATGATGTTGAAGGCATCAAGTTCTTCAAACTTCGATGGATCTATATCGGTTTACGGAGGTTCATCTAGCGCCAATTTGTTGATATCTGATTTGATCAACAAAAGATGTGCTGATATGGAGTAGGTGAATCGAAGCCACGTAGTAAACAATGCTTGAGAATAAAACGCCAAATGTATAGGAGAACGATTTTTTATTGATTATCTTGCTTTTTGGGGATAGAGCCGAGCTGAGATTTCAAGCCGGTTTAGTTTGCTTTGAAGAGATAAGAATACCACTAGAAGGGGGGGTGAATAGTGGTGTTGCGGATAAATAGAATTTCTCGTGAGGGAATAAATAAAACTTCTGAAAGTAAAGGACACAGTGATATATAGAGGTTCAGCAACTTGCCTATGCCCTCTCTCCATTTCCTTTCTCTATTAGCTTAAGGATAAACCACACTTCACTTTGCCTCGTCTTCTATTGGTCTGGGCACAATCGATACAAATTGCTTGTCTTCTATTGGTCTAAGCACAACCGACTATAATTAATACAATTCTTTTTCTAGTATTCTATCGGAACTAGAATAACCTCACTATGAATCTAAGAATTCAATCATAACAACTCCAGATCAAAGGATCTTAATAACACTGGATCGAACTTCCTGATTCGACTCGTGAAAGAGCGATGTGACACTCTATCACAGTGAAAAAGACACAATATATAATTGGAAAATTAAGCACAATACTTTGTATTTTTTTCTTACACAACTTAATGAGATAAACTTGCTTGAGAATAATAATAGCCTTGAGCTCAGAGTGTATATATATATGATTTATTGAAGTTGTGTGTTGATTAATACCAAAGGTGATGGTATTTATAGGCATTTCAAGCCTTAGAGCCGTTACTGAATAGTGCTATTAGTGTGCGCTAATATCCCTTCCTAGTGTGCGCTAACGGAAATTTGACTCACAGTAGCTGAACAGTCTTCTTCTATTCCAACGGTAAAATATCATGTTTAGCATACGCTAAACACTATCCTTAGCGTGCGTTATCGATTTGGTCAATAATCTTTACTTTTGACTTTGACATGGAAACGGTCTTGTCTCCAACATCTCTTTCAAATGGATAATTTTCAAATTTAGTGCGCGCTAATTATCATCCTTAACGTGCACTAGATGGTCAAACTTTACTTTCCAGATTTAGCGTGATTTCCGCATTGAAATTGTTGTCCAACGGTTGAATGACCAACGAGTATATTTCAAACTTAACGTGTGCTACTAGTACATATTAGCGTGCGTTACTTCATCCACTTTAGTGTGCGTTATCCTTCGATGTAGCGTGCGCTAACTGTTGCTTCTTTTTCAGTCCAGAGCCTACTGTCTTTACTATCTTCATTAAACATGGAACAGGTAGCGTGCGCTAGGTACTTATTTGCGTGCGTTAGTTGATCCATATACCGTGCGTTGTTTCTCCATTAGCTTGCGTTATTGATTTGTTTTCTAAAAAATATTGTCTTCGATGAGATTCTTGACGTTTGAGTTTTGATGTCTTTTGTTAAATGTTTTGAAAATGTTCATCATCAAAATAATTTGTTCAACAATCTCCCCTTTTTGATGATGTCAAAACATTTAATATATACCTGAAAAACTGTGAACGAAGAAAAATGAGTTAGTATTTTCAGTTTTTGAGTGTTTTTCTCCCCCTTTTTAACATGAGCAAAAAGGCACTCTGTAACACCCCAACTAGGCGGATATTACAGTGCCGTGGACCCCCGACTGGGACCCACCAGGCGAATGAAAATGAATGAATTACACAGGTAAATGTAGTACCGAACCACATTACAACATCAATTACTCTGATGAGGAGTTTTATACAACACACCCAGGATGATACTGAATACAAGTATATTTTATATGGAGATAAAATATACAACAATGAGTGAAATGAATATTCAAACGGAATGTCTGCAGCGGAATAAATGAAGAAAACATAAGTATTTGAATAGTAGGGCCCCTACTAGTATCACTGGGACTCCTCGCCGTCACCGTGCTCTCCGTGCCTTAGCCTTGCCATGACACAGCAGCATCCCCAACGGGTCGATTACGTAACAACAATCCTCAAGGGTTGAAAATACACAATAATGATATATCTGAAATTATGAATTATCCTGTCGAAACATACGCAATCAAACATGCTATATGAATCGACTATCAGTACGGCTCAAAGGAATGGCGCCACACTACGTCCGGGATGGAAATGTGTCCGTGCACAAGCCACCATCACACGTGGTCTTGTGCCTAATCAGTCTCACGAAGCAATCGACTCGTGTGCACAGTCCAATGTGAGGCCAACAACCATCACACGACATAATTGTTCCCGACATGAAAATCCTACACATTCCAACCGGCACGCCAGTATGACCCGGAATGTCACAATATGTCAAAGTGACAACGAAAATGAATAATGACTCACCAAGATTAAATGATGGTGAAATGAATGATAGCTCAATGAAATGATCGGAACCGTCGTTCCTTATGACTAAAGTGATTAATTGACAATGACGAGTTTTGATACGGTTAATACAATGATGAATGAGTTACGATTATAAATGAACAACAATAAAAGGAATGAATATCCTTTTAACCGAGTAAGAATTAACTTACACAATACCGATGAAGAATGTCCTTCCACGAACAACGTCCTAAATGAAAAGTCGGTCGCTCGAACAACCTTGAACATCAATAGTTACCAACAACCGATCAATACACGACTCAAACACGATCATAACCGACCCAAACGTCGATACAACAATATCCGAACTCGTAGATGTACTCTAACGAAAACGTTGAGATACCCGTTGGTTAAAACCAAACCCAAATAATCGAACCAACTCCAACATGATTGATTCAAACCAGCAAAACATTATCAATGACATCAATAATCTCATAGAAATCCACAATCCATGTTT
Organism: Orobanche coerulescens; assembly: GCA_033398695.1. Classification (NCBI taxonomy): domain Eukaryota; kingdom Viridiplantae; phylum Streptophyta; class Magnoliopsida; order Lamiales; family Orobanchaceae; genus Orobanche; species Orobanche coerulescens. The sequence goes on along the minus strand of CM065804.1, from coordinate 96,102,436 downwards.
ATAATAACGACAATCGGAAATCCCCAAAATAACCGAAGTCAACCCCAAGGGTTCTTGGAATAATTCCGAAAATAACCATTAAATCCGTAGCAATATATTTATCCAAGTTATATAATCCATAACTAACATATTCCAATGATAATCCAAGCTTACACGAAGAAATCGGAAGGAAAACCCAAAAATCCGAAATTCTAGATCCAAGAGATTAATACCTTTGATTCGATGCGATGAAGATGATGAAATGATAATTAATCCGAAAGATGAGCTTGAAGATGTTGATTGACGATTACACCTCGAAGAATCCTATCCGAATCGCTCGAATTCGCCCAAAACTACCGAAGGAATGAAATGAGATGAATAATGACGAACTCTGACTAAACTGTCCAATTTATAGTCAGTCCAGGTTAGCGTGCGCTAACGAGCAATTTGGGTAGTCCAGTACCCACTGTCCGAATACGGTAGCGCGCGCTACGTACCTTCTTGTAGCGTGCGCTACGGCCATACTACTACCGTGCGCTAAGACCCATTATTAGCGTGCGATAACGAAATATTGATGCCCAGCACTGGAGTCCAGAAAACTATCTGACCTCTGATCTGACCACGATAGCGTGCGCTACAACCAATGTTTAGCGCGCTAATATATCGGTTGCGTACGCAAACAACAACACATAGCGTGCGCTATGAATTAATCCAGTGCAGTCCAGTAGCCACTGGACTCAACCTGATCCGCCCTTAGCGCGCGCTACACCTCATATTAGCGTGCGCTACTTCGACCCACTAGCGCGCGTTACTTACCATTCGTAGCGTGCGCTACTTATAACTCACCTGCAGTCCAGTACCTTACGGATGCGGCAGCAGTAACCTTAGCGTGCGCTAAAGCCGAGTGGTAGCGTGCGCTACCTATACCCCATTAGCGTACGCTAACAGGAGTATGTAGCGTGCGCTACTCCTCATGCACACTCGCAACGAAAATGACAATGATGATAAACACCGCACGAAACTCCAATCAGATTAGTGATGAATGACGATTGATACACGATACAATTACTCTGAAGGATGAATACCATGACTGAATATGAGTGACAAATGATCAATAATGAATGAAATTACTGAGTACCAATTACTGAATGATAATCACTGAGTGATAATTACTGAATTACAACTGGGTATTACATACACCCCCCCTTAAAAGAGTTTCGTCCCCGAAACTAAGGGTCAAACAACTCGGGATAACTCTCCCGCATACTGTCCTCGGTTTCCCAAGTAGCCTCTTCGACTCCGTGTCTAGACCACTGAATTTTAACCAAAGGAATCGCCTTATTCCTCAACTGTTTGATTCGCCGCTCTAAAACTCGTATAGGACGTTCCTCATATGAATGATCGTCGGCGATCTCGATTTTGTCGAACTGAAGTATGTGACTCAGGTCGGCAACATACTTCCGCAACTGAGAGACGTGAAACACATTATGAATTCGGCTCAACGCCGGAGGTAAATCCAATCGATAAGCTAACTCGCCTACTCGATCCAAAATCTCGAACGGTCCAATGAATCTCGGACTCAACTTCCCCCTCTTCCCAAAACGGAAGATACCACGACTCGGGGATACCTTGACCAACACGTGGTCACCTGCCTCGAACTCTAATGGTCGACGACGGTTATCCGCATATGATTTCTGTCGACTCTGAGCTGTCAACAAACGACTCCTGATCAAAGCTACCTTCTCACGGGCGGCTATAAGCATATCGGGCTCGGTGCCGATTGATTCTGATAAGTCGTCCCAACACAAAGGAGATCGACAACGATGACCGTATTAGGCCTCGTAAGGTGCCATCTTAATCGAAGCATGCCAACTATTATTATACGTGAACTCGATCAATGGTAGTTGGGCTTCCCAATCGTCTTTCCAATCGAGGACGCATGCCCTCAACATGTCCTCTAATGTCTGAATGGTCCTCCCTGATTGTCCGTCGGACTGAGGGTGAAAAGCGGTACTGAGATTAAGCTGGGTTCCCATAGCACGATGAACTGATTTCCAAAAATGGGACACAAACCGTCCGTCACGATCGGAAACGATACTTTTAGGAGTACCGTGAAGTCTGACTATCTCTTTGATGAACAGTTGAGCAAGTCTCTCGGGACCCCACGTCTCCTTGATCTCAAGGAAATGAGCTGATTTAGTTAAGCGGTCCACGATCACCCAGATCGTGTTCATGCCACGACGACTCGTCGGCAAACTCGTGATGAAATCCATAGAAATGTCTTCCCACTTCCACTCGGGAATAGGAAGAGGTTTCAGCATACCCGCCGGTCGCTGATGTTCAATCTTAACTTGTTGACAGGTTAAGCATCTCGAAACAAATTCTGCGACTTCTCGCTTCATATTACTCCACCAGTAATTTTGTTTCAAGTCCTTGTACATCTTGCTGGACCCCGGATGAACAGAATAAGGGGTAGCATGAGCTTCTCTCAAAATAGAGTTTTTCAACTCGTCATTCGCCGGTACGCACAACCGATTCTTAAACCTCAAAAGTCCATCCTCGTGGACCACAAATCCAGGGGCTTTGCCCTGAGCCACATCCTCTCGGATGCGCAACAATGATGGGTCCGAACCCTGATTCTCTCGGATTTCCTCCTAGAGTGATGATGAAATCTCTAACATACAGAGCTGCCCCTGAACTCGCTGAAGCCAGACCTCGATCTCGGTTCTAAGGAATTCCTGCTGAAGCTCATTCTGAACTGTTAAACGGGCAAGTATGTGCTCCTGAACGGACTTACGACTCAAGGCGTCGGCGACAACATTCGCCTTGCCCGGGTGGTAGAGGATCTCGATATCATAATCTTTGATTAATTCCAACCACCGTCTCTGACGCATATTTAACTCCTTCTGAGTAAATATATACTTTAAGCTCTTATGATCGGTGAATATCTGACAGGTAACGCCATAAAGATAATGACGCCAAATTTTCAAAGCGAACACCACGGCTGCTAGCTCCAGGTCGTGGGTCGGATAATTAACCTCGTAAGGTCTCAATTGCCGTGAAGCATAGGCAATAACCTTCCCGTTCTGCATGAGTACACATCCGAGACCTGTCCGACGCATCACTATAGACCACAAATCCTTCCGTCCCCTGCGGCAAGGAAAGTACAGGTGCTGACATTAACCGGCTCTTGAGTTCCTCAAAACTCCGTTGACACGCGTCGGACCACGTGTATTTCTTATCCTTCCGCAAAAGGTTCGTTAAGGGTTGAGCGATTCTAGAAAATCCTTCCACAAACCGCCGATAATAACCCGCTAATCCGAGAAAACTTCGGATTTCCTTAACGTTCTTCGGAGGTAGCCAATCTCGAATAGCCTCCGTCTTCTGAGGATCGACACGAACTACGTCTGATGAAATTACATGTCCGAGAAAAGTCACTTCGGACATCCAGAACTCACATTTGGAAAACTTCCCAAAAAGTTGTTCTCGTCTCAACACGTCGAGCACTTGATGAAGGTGAGACTCGTGTTCCTCCCGGTCACGATAATAAATCAAAATGTCATCGATGAAGACAACAACAAACCGATCCAAAAAGTCGATGAAGACCCGATTCATTAATTCCATGAATACCGCAGGTGCATTAGTCAATCTGAACGGCATAACCACAAACTCATAATGACCATAGCGTGTTCGAAACGCCGTCCTCGCGATATCCGACTCTCGAATCCGCAACTGATGATATCCAGATCTTAAGTCGATCTTGGAAAATACTGAAGCTCCCTGAAGTTGATCTAAGAGATCATCAATACGGGGTAAGGGATACTTATTCTTGATCGTCACCCTGTTCAACTCCCGATAATCAATACATAAGCGGAATGAACCATCCTTCTTCTTGACAAACAACACTGGTGCTCCCCACGGGGACACACTCGGTCGGATATAACCTTTCTCGAACAACTCCTCAAGTTGGTTCTTTAATTCCTGCATTTCAGTCGGGGCCATCCGGTACGGTGCCTTCGATATCGGGGACGTACCAGGCTCCAACTCAATCGTGAATTCCACATCCCTCTGTGGAGGCAAACCAGGTAACTCGTCTGGAAAAACATCGGCATATTCCCTCACCACCGGAATATCCGTTAACATTACTGATGATTTCTCGGTTTTGGCCATATAGCACCAATAACCGACACATCCCTGATTGAGTAATCTTACTGCTTTCATCAAATTAATGACTTTACCAGAACAGCCGGGATTACCTCCCTGAAACACACATTCGACTCCATCGTCTGAAATGATAGTGACCAAACGCTTTCGGACACTAATGATGGCATCATGACGATCCATCCAATCAATACCCAAGATGATGTCGTCCCTCGGCAAATCTACCACGATTAGGTCCGGTGGCCATACACGACCATGAAACTGAATCGGACAATTCTGAATCTCACGACTTCCGATAATTCGTCTACCATCAGGTAGGCCAATGACATAAGGCTCACAACTAGTAGCACTACCCAGACGTAGTCTACTCAAACATGACTCGGAAATGAATGAATGAGATGCACCAGTATAAAAAAGGGTACACACAGGTTGAGATAGAATATCGAGTGTACCTGAGATCATTCGGGCCTCGGGATCATCGGTCTTCTTCATCTCATAAATTCGGGGCTTGCCGACCCCCGAACCGGACGCTCCCGTCTGATAGCTCTTAGCTCCGCCTTTAGCTCCTGTCGTCTTGAACGACGCTGACTGAGTGGCCTGATTCTGCATCGCTGAATGACCTGGGGCTTGAGATGACGCAGGAGTGGGTTTAGAGTCCCTACGGCAAAAACGGGCCCTATGCCCAGCAATCCCACAGTTGTGGCACGTGACAGACTGCTTCGGACATTTGGTGCTGAAATGACCCTGTTCCTCGCAGTTGAAACAGGTGACGGCTGAACTGGCCGCTCGAGACTGAGATTCCGCGGGTTTAGACGTCGTGGGAGGTCGCTCAGAAAAAGTAGAGCCCGCACGTGGCTTATTGAAAGTGGCCTGACTCCCGTCAGACTGATTACGGTTCTTGGACTTCTTGTTAGCAGACGAAGGTTGCTGCTTAGAAATCTCCTTAACAGTAAGCTCGTAAGTGAGAGCTTTCTCAATGAACTCAGCCAGAGTGGTATAATTATGATTAAGCAACTGAAGTCTCATACGGGGTTTCAGCCTCTTGCTGAAATACTTGATCTTGTTCGCTTCGGAGCGAACGATAGATGAGGCGAACGGAAGAAGTTCCTGAAATTTCTCGGCACTGGCGAGAACATCCGCGTCTGATGAAGGGTCGGGAGTGAGTAATTCTGACAGCTTGGCCTCTCTGAGTGGGGCCGGATAATACCTCTCCATCATGAGAGTCTTGAACTGATCCCAAGTACATGATCCATCTGTGGGCTTCAACGATAACCACCATGAATGAGCGCTCTTACCGAGATAGTAAGCCGCAACTGAAACTTTATGCCCTTCACGGCAATCCACCATAGCAAATAACTTCTCAAAATGCTCAAGCCAATGAACAATATCCGCCGGCTCAGATGAGCCCTCAAAGGTGGGTGGTCGCTGGCGAGAGATATCGCTAATGATATTGCTTACACCCCTCTCTTGCCTCTGAGGTGGCGGCGGAGGAGCCTGCTGATTTTGATTGACGGAGTTATGCATCGTCTCCATCAACTGAGCCATCTGGGTCATTTGGGCTATCATGCCCTGCATAAATGCGAGTGGGTCAACCCGGACACCCTCTGACTAAGTCGTGTCCCGGGTACGACTCCCCGATAGTGAATGATCGCGTCCAGGTGAGTGAGTGGCAGCATCACTGCTCGATGAGTTCATTATTCCTGGCATTTGCACGTGTATTCGCACGAGTTCTCGGGATTCGGCCCGCTCCACGGCCTCGTCCTCCACGTCCTCTGCCAGCCCTTTCTATACTGAAGTGGAAAGTCATATGATGATTATATATCTCGCGTGAGTATTACATTATGGTTATATTATGAAATGATGAAAATGAGCATACGCGCTCAAATACAGCGATTACATGAATGATTAATTGACGTGACATGATTATCTGATGGAATTATTGAAATGATTATCTTGAATGAGTTAACAAGATTAATGATTCGATCTTCCTGATCGACAACTGAACAATGAAATGAATTGACTGATTAATGAGTTAACCTGACCGTCCCGGTCAAAATGACAATGATGATTGAGGATTGTTAACTGATGAATTATGAATGAATGATTAATGCCAGAAATTATACCAAGGCATTAGAAATCTTACAGTTCTTGGTCTGATTGGCTCGGCATTTGCACAGGTCACATGTGACGCGAAAGTCCAATGATACTAGTCCGATGACGATGATTTCAAATGAGACATGACTTGGAGGGTAGTATTCAAAACCACGCTCCGATACCAACTCTGTAACACCCCAACTAGGCGGATATTACAGTGCCGTGGACCCCCGACTGGGACCCACCAGGCGAATGAAAATGAATGAATTACACAGGTAAATGTAGTACCGAACCACATTACAACATCAATTACTCTGATGAGGAGTTTTATACAACACACCCAGGATGATACTGAATACAAGTATATTTTATATGGAGATAAAATATACAACAATGAGTGAAATGAATATTCAAACGGAATGTCTGCAGCGGAATAAATGAAGAAAACATAAGTGACTGAATAGACTGGGGCCCCCTACTAGTATCACTGGGACTCCTCGCCGTCACCGTGCTCTCCCCGTGCCTTAGCCTTGCCATGACCTGAAAAACAGCATCCCCCAACGGGGTCAGTTACACAGAACAACAATCCTCAAGGGTTGAAAATACACAATCATGATATATCTGAAATTATGAATTATCCTGTCGAAACATACGCAATCAAACATGCTATATGAATCGACTATCAGTACGGCTCAAAGGAATGGCGCCACACTACGTCCGGGATGGAAATGTGTCCGTGCACAAGCCACCATCACACGTGGTCTTGTGCCTAATCAGTCTCACGAAGCAATCGACTCGTGTGCACAGTCCAATGTGAGGCCAACAACCATCACACGACATAATTGTGCCCGACATGAAAATCCTACACATTCCAACCGGCACGCCAGTATGACCCGGAATGTCACAATATGTCAAAAGTGACAACGAAAATGAATAATGACTCACCAAGATTAAATGATGGTGAAATGAATGATAGCTCAATGAAATGATCGGAACCGTCGTTCCTTATGACTGAAGTGATTAATTGACAATGACGAGTTTTGATACGGTTAATACAATGATGAATGAGTTACGATTATGAATGAACAACAACAAAAGGAATGAATATCCTTTTAACCGAGTAAGAATTAACTTACACAATACCGATGAAGAATGTCCTTCCACGAACAACGTCCTAAATGAAAAGTCGGTCGCTCGAACAACCTTGAACATCAATAGTTACCAACAACCGATCAATACACGACTCAAATACGATCATAACCGACCTAAACGTCGATACAACAATATCCGAACTCGTAGATGTACTCTAACGAAAACGTTGAGATACCCGTTGGTTAAAACCAAACCCAAATAATCGAACCAACTCCAACATGATTGATTCAAACCAGCAAAACATTATCAATGACATCAATAATCTCATAGAAATCCACAATCCATGTTTATAATAACGACAATCGGAAATCCCCAAAATAACCGAAGTCAACCCCAAGGGTTCTTGGAATAATTCCGAAAATAACCATTAAATCCGTAGGAATATATTTATCCAAGTTAGATAATCCATAACTAACATATTCCAATGATAATCCAAGCTTACACGAAGAAATCGGAAGGAAAACCCAAAAATCCGAAATTCTAGATCCAAGAGATTAATACCTTTGATTCGATGCAATGAAGATGATGAAATGATAATTAATCCGAAAGATGAGCTTGAAGATGTTGATTGACGATTACACCTCGAAGAATCCTCTCCGAATTGCTCGAATTCGCCTAAAACTACCGAAGGAATGAAATGAGATGAATAATGACGAACTCTGACTAAACTGTCCAATTTATAGTCAGTCCAGGTTAGCGTGTGCTAGCCCTTGTGCGTAGCGTGCGCTAACGAGCAATTTGGGTAGTCCAGTACCCACTGTCCGAATACGGTAGCGCGCGCTACGTACCTTCTTGTAGCGTGCGCTACGGCCATACTACTAGCGTGCGCTAAGACCCATTATTAGCGTGCGCTAACGAAATATTGATGCCCAGCACTGGAGTCCAGAAAACTATCTGACCTCTGATCTGACCACGATAGCGTGCGCTACAACTAATGTTTAGCGCGCTAATATATCGGTTGCGTACGCTAACAACAACACATAGCGTGCGCTATGAATTAATCCAGTGCAGTCCAGTAGCCACTGGACTCAACCTGATCCGCCCTTAGCGTGCGCTACACCTCATATTAGCGTGCGCTACTTCGACCCACTAGCGCGCGTTACCTACCATTCGTAGCGTGCGCTACTTATAACTCACCTGCAGTCCAGTACCTTCTGGACTGCAGCCAGGGTAACCTTAGCGTGCGCTAAAGCTGAGTGGTAGCGTGCGCTACCTATACCCCATTAGCGTACGCTAACAGGAGTATGTAGCGTGCGCTACTCCTCATGCACAGCTCGCAACGAAAATGACAATGATGATAAACACTGCACGAAACTCCAATCAGATTAGTGATGAATGACGATTGATACACGATACAATTACTCTGAAGGATGAATACCATGACTGAATATGAGTGACAAATGATCAATAATGAATGAAATTACTGAGTACCAATTACTGAATGATAATCACTGAGTGATAATTACTGAATTACAACTGGGTATTACACACTCCCCCCACGAATCAAAGCTTTCCTTGTATAGATAAGAAAACGACAAGTCGAAGGTCATTAATCAAGATTAAACGACTGAGAAACTAACTATATCGATAAGAAAAAGTCCAAGCATTTTAATGAAATGAGATATAACATAACAACTTATAGCTTTTGAGCTTAAATTTTAAGCTATAAGCCACAACATATTAGGAGAAAGATAATAATCATACGGAAATAACGAATAGACAACATTAGTATGAAAATGTCATAAACCAACAAAGTTCGCCATATCCGAAATCAAGACAACAAATCCGAAACCAAAACAGCATGTCCCATATAAAGGCTCAATATCATCAAAATACACATTTATTTTCATTATCTTAAAATGAGAAGTCAACACGCGAGACTCTATGGGGCTTGGTTGGATTGGGCAGTAGGAAAAGGAAATGACAGGTTGGAGAAATGAATGAAGTCTTCCAAAAGAGTTTTAACAGAGTGAATTTCTTGGGAAGCTTCTCAAACTTCAGAACAAAGAGCCCTAACATCATCACGGATCACGATTTGCGTATTTTTGAGGCTATGCATTCGAGCAACAAGGTCATTTTCTTCACGTTCTTCAACATTCACCTTCCTTTTTCCCTTAGTCTTTGCAGGCCGAACAAATGTACACGTTTGTGATTCTCTTAGCGTTTCCGGTCCTCTTCTTGTAATACGCTCGGTTGGGGTCGGTATTCTAGTCCCTTTGGGTACCTCATCATCATCATCATCCTTAAGATATGAAAAGGGAATCCAGCCTCAGTTTTCATTTGGACATAGTGCATTGCTTTGAGCGATGAGTTGGAGATTTCGTATCCTCGAGACACCGAAATCGCCACTTCTTCCGATAAGCCCACATTGAAATGCCTAAAAAGGACCGTAAGAATCGAACAAAATGGCAGCCCGGCCTTTCGTGACCGAGATGCATAGTGTTTGGAACGAAACGTGTTCCCCTTTGCTTTCATCCAAGAAATAAAAATAGCCGCGAAGTTGACTCTCTCATTGTTCAATACTCGATACACAACTAGATTGTCAATCCCAACTAGCTTGTGTTGGGTATTAACCTTAGGCATTAAGCACTTCGTCAAAGCCACCATTGAAGAATTGAAAAGTGGATCAGCCAACTTTTGGGTTTTAAGTAATCTATTGACCCGTTAACGTGCGCTATATGAACGATAGCGTACGTTATTGAAAAATAGATAAGTCACTGGACTGTCCATTGGCTTCAGGCCGTTTTGAATGAAAATGATTAGCGTATGCTAATATGGAGTTGCGTGCGCTATCAGGTTTAGACTAATTCTGTAGAATATGTGTAGCGCGCGTTAAGGATACTGGCAGAACATGTGTAGCGCGCGTTAAGGATACTGGCTAGCGTGCGCTAGGCGTAGGATAGAGTCTCAAGAATTGATTTCTTATAAGACAAATAATTTAAAAATAATCTTTTAAAAATTTTCGATGTGTCCCATACCGAGTTTTAATCGAATAGAATTAAAAGATTCCTCAGGTAAGGGTTTTATAAAAATATCTGCAAGTTGGTCTTTTGTACCGACAAATATTAAACAAATATCTTTCTTTCGAACATGATCACGTAAGAAATAATGTCTAATATCTATATGCTTGGTTCTACTATGCAGAACAGGATTCTTACTGAGATTTATTGCACTAGTGTTATCACATAGAATAGGTCTCGGAGTTGATTTTTGATCCATAACACTTGCGTACAAGTGCTACCTTCGGCCACATACTCGGCTTCAGCTGTAGACATTGCTACACTCGTCTACTTTATACTTCCCCAAGAGATTAGGCAAGAGCCAATAAAATGACATGTGCCGCTAGTACTTTTCTTGTCAATTTTACTGCCGCCAAAATCGGCATCACCATATGCAATTAAATAAAAATCCAAACATGATGGTTACCATAGTCCATGACCAATATTTCGATTTAAATAACGAAAATACATTTGCAAGAGGTCAAATGCGATTCCTTAGGATTTGATTGAAATCTAGCACATAAACATGTTAACGAAAATTATATTTGGTCTGGAAGCAGTCAAATAGAGTAGAGATCCGATCATACCTCGATATAGCTTTTGATCAATGGATTTTCCATTTTCGTCTTTGTCCAATTTTAATTAGAAGACATCGGAGTTAGAATTGCTTTGCTACATTCCATCTTGAACTTTTTTAGGAGGTCGTGAGTATATTTGGTTTGATGGATAAAAATCTCATCTTCACATTGTTTAATTTGAAGCCCGAGGAAGAATGTTAATTCTCCCATCATAATCATTTCGAATTCTCCATTCATTAAATTAGAAAAGTCTTGGCAAAGAGATTCGTTAGTAGCACCGAAAACAATATCATCTACATATATTTGACAAATGAGCATATCACTATTTAAGACTTCCACAAATAGAGTGTTGTCGATTTTACCTCTTTTATATCCATTTGCAATAAGAAATTGACTTAAACGATCGCACCAGAATCGTGGTGCTTGCTTCAACCCATAGAGAGTTTTGTTGAGTTTGAAGACATGATCTGGAAATCGATGATCTTTAAATCCTGGAGGATGCTTGGCGAAAACTTCTTCTTGAATAAAGCCATTTAGAAATGCACTTTTCACATCCATTTGATACAACTTGATTTTCTTGTGAGAGGCAAAAGCACATAATAAACGAATGGCTTCGAGACGGGATACGGGTGCGAAACTTTCCTCATAATCAGGACCCTCTTCTTGATTATAACCTTGTGCAACTAAACAAGACTTTTTTCTCACTGGATACCCGTATTCGTCACACTTGATTGGACAAGCACTTCTTGTATTGCCATCACCCAGCTTTCATCATTAAGAGCTTCAGACACATTCTTGTGTTCATTTTTGAAACGAACGCAAAATGAGCAATATATTCGGTAGTTCGTCTTCGCGTTTGAACACCATCTTCGATACTCCCAATAACAAGGTTTCTTGGATGATCTTTGTTGTGCTTCCAATCTTTAGGCAAATCATCAATTATACTCTTTTGAGCCTCTGAAATCCTTTCCATTTTCGAAAGAATACCTGTATTATCAAAACAATCTACCTTCCCGGGGTGAGATCATATCATTGAATTTAACATGAATAGATTCTTAAACTTTAATAGTTCTAATATTATAAATACAGAATGCTTTGCTATTTGTAGAATACCCAAGAAATATACCGGAATCGGATTTTGCATCAAGTTTGCCCAAATTTTTCTTTCTATTATTTAACACAAAAACTTTACAACCAAAAGGGTGAACATATGGAATATTAGGCTTTTTACCTTTCCAAATTTCATATGGAGTTTTAAGTTGGGATATTCGGAGGTGAACACGATTTATATAACATGCCGTGTTTATTGATTCGGCCCGAAAATATTGAGGAAAAGAATATTCGTTTAGCATGGTTCTAGACATTTCCTCCAGTGTTCGATTTTTTCTTTCAACAACTCCATTTTACTGAGGAGTTCTAGGAGCCGAAAAGTTATGGTTAATACCATATTTGTCACAAAGTATTTCAAATGGAGAGCAATCAAATTCTCCTCCAGGATCGGTTCGAATAGAAAAAATAGAAAGATTTTTCTCATTTTGGGCTAACCGACACCATTTAAAAAATTCCATAAAAGCATCATCCTTGTGAGAGAGAAATTTTACCCAGGTGAAGCGGGATAAATTATCAACAAAAACTAAAGTATATAATTTGCCATTCACACTAGCATACCTTGATGGTCTAATCAAATCCATACGAACAAGTTCAAGAATACGACAAGTAGAAATTTCAAATTTCGGTTTAAATGATTCCCTTGTGTGTTTCCCTTTAATGCAAGATTCGCATATATGTTTTCGTTCAAATCTTCAGTTTAGGCAAACCACGGACAAGATCATGTTTAGAAAGTTTTGAAATAATGGGTAAAGATGTATGACCTAATTTTCAATGCCATAAAAATATATTTTCATCCAAGGTCATAAGGCATTTTTTATTGAAAGAATTTTCGTCACTGAGATCGACAATATAAATATTTCTGCTTCTTAAACCAATAAAAGAAACTTTATTATTTTTGAAGGTGGTACAGTGAGTTTCTTCAAAAAGAATTTTAAAGCCTTCATCACATAATTGAGATACACTTAACAGAATATGATGTAATCCTTCAACAAATAAAATTTTATTAATAGAGAGAGAAGGTTCCTTACCAACATTACCGGTGCCTGTAATCTTCCCCTTTTGTTGTCACCAAAGGTCACGAATCCTTGTTCTTGATATTCAAATTCTTCGAATAACTCTTTGGTGCCACACATGTGTCTTGAGCAGCCACTGTCAACGTACCATTTGTTTTTCTTTAAACAGGGTACCTCATTGAAGGATTCTTTAGATTCAAGAGCCATAAGAGCGAGATTGGATTCCTAGATTCCTTCGATTTCGTCCTCATCATCGCTCAAAGATACAATTAAGACTTCCGTCATTTTGAATTGATCAATTTGGCCTTTGAGATTCACCCGATAGTCTTTGGCATAGTGCCCAGATTGAACACACCTACGACAATTATTGTCGAATTTTTTCATAGGAACATAATGATTTTTTCATTGGTCGGTTCTTGAATCTTGACCAAGAGCACTTCGCCTTTTTTGAATTAAATTTTTATATCTTCTCATATTTTTGATGTAGAGAGCAATTTCTTCGTCATCCTCATTTTCTGGAATATCATCATCATCGTCGCTATCGACTTTGAGTGCAACAACTTTCTCACGAGACTTAGATTTGGTGCCTCTCGATTTTACCCCAATCTCATAGTTTATAAGAGATCCTATGAGGGTGCTGAATTCAAGTTTGTTGAGGTCCTTCGATTCCATGATTGCCGTCACTGTGGCATCCCATTCACGTGGAAGAGATCGGAGGATCTTCTTAGCCTTGTCGCTGCTTGATATAGGCTTCCCGAATGACGCAAGACCATTAGTTATTACTCAGAAGTGATCCAACATGTTGGTGATGGTTTCATCATCCTTCATGGAGAAGAGTTCGTAGTCATGTAGCAGCATGTTAATTTTGGTTTCTTCGACTTGGCTCGTTCCCTCATGAGTGACTTCGAGAATCTTCCATATTTCTTTAGCACTTTCATATGCATAAATTCGATTGAGTTCTTTAGGATTAAGTGCACAATATAGGAGTTGAGTAGCTCGTAAATTTATATGCGTGTTGTTCCAATCTTCATCATTGTATTCGTCGGATTTCTTCAACGATCCATCTTCCTTTTTGGCAATCTTGGGACCAAGTACGATTACTTTCCAAATCTTAATATCGTAGGCTTGGACGAATATAGCCATTTTCTTCTTATAAGTCATAAAATTAGAGCCGTCGAAGAAAGGTGGACAGTTGAGAGCGTTACCTTCGGTCTGAGCCATAAGTGTCATTATGGATCTTCCTCCGGTGGTTAAACCGATATATGACCCCCACGTCCCTGACCACGACGTCTGCCACATCCAGTCCCCTGTTCATTGGGCTAGTTTTCATTCTTCACTTTGCCATAATTGACCATGGGAATTTTCTTTGTCCCAACCAGCCTGACATTATTGCTCACTAACACTTCGTTGGTCTCGTTGATCCTTATTGTCACTTCGGTGAGTTTCTTGATCCTTAATCGGATATGTGATTTATTGAATTCGTTGTCATGTTGTATCGTGACATATCTGGAATCATATCTGCGTGCCGATTGGTTATTGTGTAGGATTTTTAGCCAGGAACATATATGGTCATACGTGGATGTTTCCGTATTAGACTGTGCACACGAGACATAGTTCGTGAGGCTAATTAGGTACATTGTCACACATATATTCTGTATTCCGTATACGGGGTGGACATGTGAACGAACACATTTCCAGATCCGGCGTACTGTGATGTCCATCTTGAACCATATTGTTTGGTCGTTCATAGTCTATATATGATTGGATATGTTCGACGGATTGTGACTGATTGTTCATACGCCCAAGGGGTATGTTCCATAGTCGTGATGTTTTCTTTGAGATCTACTATATGTGAATTGTACAATGTCTGTAGAATCATTTATCATGTATATCTGACCCTGTGTTTTGGGCGAAATACTTATGTTGAATTTAGGTCGAGGCAAAGGCAAGGCACGGGAAGAGCATGGTGACGGCGAAGGGTTCGAAGGATACTAGTTTGGAGGGGCCCAAATCTTTTGTTTTCCGGTTATGCTTGAAAACCGTGTAATGTTATTTTACGCTTCATTTAAACTATTGACAGATTGTATTATTATTTGAAATATATTCATCTCCATATGGTTTATACTTGTATTTGGATCCTATATATGTTAAGGTCATTGGACATAATATTTATAAACTCCTAATTGGAGTAATGACTATTTATTGTGGTTTGATATCTTAAGGTAATATATTTATTTAATCTGTATTTTGGTATCGTCTGGTGGGTCCCAGTGTGGGGTCCACAGCACTGTAATAGCCGCCTGTTGGGGTGTTACAGAATATGGTATCAGAGGGTCGTTTTCTCTTTAAGAGTCCTTGTGGAATGAACTAGTATCAAGAGACCTTCGTGTCACGTGTGACCTATGCAAGCGCCTGACCCTAGGATCCAAACACAGTATGTACTTTATGAGCCATGATTTAATTACTGGCGTGATACTGATATCGGAATGGATCTCTCAGTTGATCTTGATATTTCGAGGATCTGTGGCAAGATTTATCTAATTGATATTTCGAGGTAAATTCTGGATTGATTATGTGATTGAAATTGTTCGACTCGATGTCGATATGATATTCTGTGTGGCACTCGTTGTGTCGATAATTCATTATGAACTGTTTTCTTGAATATGTAGTTCCTTTGTTGCTATTAACTTAGCATGAATTTTGATTGGTCATAAACACCGTCATGAACTGTGCTTATGGTTATTATTATTGTTTGATTCTTTCATATGGAAAGAAATCTGAGAGGCCGTGGAGAGGGGGACGAGGCCGCAGAAGGGGCCGAATCCCGAGACCATGAGCCAACACGCGTTCGAATGTGGAGCAGAGTTCCGCAGGCAGTGATTCGCCTCCTAGGGACCAATCGCACCAAATTGAACATGAGAATGTGAGTGTCGATCCTTACGTTGTTATGCAGGGCATGATGGTTCAGATGATGCAGATGGGTCAATTGATGGAAGTTATGCAGAGAGCTACTACTGGCCAGCAGCAGGGACCTCATCCACCACCTCTTGTGCACGGCGGACCCGTGAGTCGAATCATCAGCGACATCTCTCGCCAGCGACCCCCGACTTTTGAAGGCTCCTCTGAGCCTGCTAATATTGTACATTAGATTGAACACTTTGAGAAAATTATTCGAGATGGTGGACTGTCCACAAGAGAATTGCGTCTACATAGCAGCCTACTATCATAGCAAGGGCGCACACACCTAGTGGCTTTCAGTGAGGCCAGCTGATGGTGTATATACTTTGGAGGAATTTAAAAACCTCATGTTAGACCATTATTACCCAGGTCCACTCCGTGAGGCCAAGCTGTCAGAATTGCTGAACCCAGATTCGTCTGAAGATGATGATGCATTATCCGTTGCTGAGAAATTTTAGGCACTTCTTCCTTTTGCTTCTTCGATTGTCCGAACGGAAGCCAATAAGATCAAGTACTTTCTCAAGAGGCTTAAACCCCGAATGAGGATGCAGTTGCTTAATCACCACTGCACGACTCTGCCGGAATTCATTGAAAAAGCTATTGAGTATGAACTTACCGCGAAAGAGATTTCCAGAAAGCACCTGCAGCCCAACAACAAGAGATCCAGGAACCAAAACCAGACTGGCAGTAGCCGGGGAACATTCAAGAAGCCCCAATCTGTGCCAACCTTTTCTGAGCGGCCACCCGTGACGACCAAATCAACATATTATTATCCTCGAGCGGCCAACTCGTCCTTTGTGTGTTACAACTGCGGAGATCAGGGGCATATCAGGTCCAAATGTCTGAAGCCGGCAGTTGCATGCCATACGTGTGTTACTGGTCACCGTGCCCGTTTCTGCAGGAATGGACCAGGACGTACCCCAGCATCCTCTCATGCTCCAGTCCAGCCTCCAGTACAGGATCGAGCACCACCGTCTGCCTCCTATCAGACTACAGGGGCAAACAAGGGAATGGGCCGTGGGAATCAAAGTGGTACACCTAGTGCCAGAGCTGCAAAACACAGAATTTACGAGATGAAGAAGGCTGACGATACCGAGGCCAACATGATTGCAGGTATACTCGAGATCCACTCTCAGCCCGTTTGTGTTCTTTTTGATACGGGTGCTTCACACTCCTTTATATTTGCTTCTTGTTTAAGTTGCTTGCCATTAGACCATGTTATCGATTGTGAGCCTTATGTGAATGGTCTACCCGATGGTAGAAGAATTATTGGGAATCGTGAAGTCCAGGACTGTCCGATTCGTATGAACGACCGTGAGTGGTTGTCAGATTTGATTGTAGTCGATTTACCTAAGGATGATATAATCTTGGGTATCGATTGGATGGATCGTCATGATGACATACTTAGTGACTGCAAGCGGATGGTGACCGTCACTTCTGATGATGGTTTCGAGTGCATTTTTCGAGGTGATAATCCCAGCCGTTCCGGGAACTTAGGACGAATTCTTACGTTTCTGCAATGTTGAGGTTGATTGTATATTGTTATGTGATAGGAACAAAATTTTGAAGAGTATACGGACTAAAGTCCTTTTCGTTCACCATTTCATCGCATTGTAATAATCGAGGCAAGTACATGTATTACATTCCATTATGTGTGTTATGATTTCGATACGAATGATGAACTGTCATATCATGTGTGTTGTTGTTCTTCCATCTGGGGATGGTTCGACAGGACCTCTGGGGCCTGATACTAATGGGTACAGCCCTGGAAGTGGTTTCCCACCCGGGGATGGTCCGACGGGCCCTCTGGGGGTCGATACTAATGGGTACGTCCGTGGGTTACCAAGTGTGGATAGTTGTGAAGCTGAAACGTGTTAATATACTGTTTTGATGCACATGTGATATTCCAGAATATTGATTTTAAATGTTTTCCAAAGAATTGATCGTGTTGAATCGAATCTGTATATGATGTAGTGTAATTGTGTACTTGCACTAGCCATTTCAGGTATCGGGCGAGCTGAGGAGCCAGCACGGGAACCACATGCAAAGGATGGTCAAGCATGATGATGAGGCTCGAGTCTATTATGTCTACGTGGTTGATGGAGTTTGTCAAGTAAACTTGTTAGTGTCTTCAAGAAGTTGTTAAGTCTCCTGCGTGGGCAATGGACTCGATTTACTTTCTATCTTCTAAATTTGAATTACAATGTTTTGACCGAGGCCACGGCCTTACTATTATTATGTGTGTCGTTATGAGATTTTCATAAGTTCTGTGTCACGTGCCATCCTGGTAGACCTTGATGGAGGTTCTACGGCGTGTAATGTCCCTTATGAGATTTGGGGTGTTACATGTTTAACTTAGGAAAAGTAAAACACAAAACCAATAGGACTTAGAAGGAACTTTAAACCGTTGTGAAATAAACTTTCTTTATTCATAAAGTATTAGTTTTAAAGTAGCATATGATGCTGACAGGACAACATTTAATGTGGCCAAGGAGACTACAGACAGAAAAACATTTAATGCGGATCACAGAGAACGTCTGAAGCATTAAATCCGAAACACCTTTAATTCAAACATTCGCCAATCAGTTGTATAAATCTTACCAACTGGCCAATGGCTACATTTATAACGGGTCTATTCCCAAAGTTATAAATAGCCCAAGCAAGAGGACATTGCTAAGAACTCAAAACTGAACATCTACTAGACTGAACATCGAGCTTATCATCTAAAGAGCAATATATTCCTGCAAGCATAAAATGTATATCTTAAGTGAAGAAATATCCAAGTCCTCAACAAAGAACAACACATCTACGGCAAAGCTTACCAAGCCTACAGCGGTTGTTCAATTCGTGATACTTCAAAAACTTACTATTGAGATCCTTAACCCTATGTTAAGTCAAGCTATTCCGACCTGCGTGGGGAGGATAGAGTTCAGGACGATCTATCTGTGTGAGAAGAAGTGAGTCGAAGAAGCCCAAAGCTAGTACGTGTGAATGGCTCAAGCTACAGTCGGCTGTATCAATCTATGTGAACGATACAACAATGAGTTTAGTTAAAATCATACAGTTGTATACACCTTGATTTTAGTAAACTTCTTACTCCTGTGTGGAGCACTTGTAGACGTAGAGGGGATTACCTCGAACCATATTAAACTGTGTGTCATTACTTTCTATCCTTATTATTTTCTTACTACCTATGCTTTTAGCATACTTATCTTGAAAACCTTGTAAGACCTAGCTACAAGAGATTGTCTAGTTATTGTATTTAAAGCAGCTTAGTTTCAGACTTCCTTTACGCAAACTTAAACTTTGAAAAAGAATACATCTTATTTACCCCCTTAAGTTGTAAAATAGTATACTGTGGCCAACATGTAGCTTATGTATGATATGTTGTGTACGAGACTTATATTGCATACGATGTGAGTGTAGTCAATAAGTTTCAGGAAACCCGAGTAAGGAACATTGAACAGTTTTGAAGAACATTCTTAAGTACTTTCAAATACTAAATATTTTGTTCTTGAATAGCAATGGAGAAATGAAAGTGGATGGTTTAACTGACTCGAACTTGTAAGATTATGTGGATGATCAGATGTCCGCTTCAGTTTACATATTGACTCTGAATGGTGGAACATTATCTTGGATTAGTTCCAAGCTAAGCACAACTGTAGAATCCACTTACCAGGCTGAGTATCATAAATGTCTTGAAGAACAGGTAGTCCCGGGTGCAGATCTAACCTTGGAGCTGTTGCACAGGTTAAGGAGACTAAGTCTCACCATATGACCAAATATACTGAGAGAAAGTATCACATTGTTAGAGATACAGTGATAAAGGGATTTATATCAGTGCAGATAATATCCTTGGTTGACAATGTCGAAGACCCACTGACCTGACACTGCCACAGATGGTCTTAGAGCGTCATCTATACAAGATGGGTGTTAGATATTATTGGGCTTAGTCTATAAGCCTGCCTGCATGGGTTTAAAAATGCGCAGGGGGTCTTGTGATTCAACCCATGAAATATGCAATAGAAAGCGGTTAAATAAGTTAATTTGGACTACCATACCAACAAGATGCGTCTTCTTTTCTGGTAGCCGTCTCATAGAAACTCCAAAGTTAAGCATGCTCGGCTCGCAATAGTTATGGGATGGGTGACCCCCTCAGAAGTTTCTCAGGGTGAGCGTGAGTGAAACAAAGAATGCTAGAAAATATTCGTGGTGGTACAGGCAGGACATTCTTCATTATTCTTGGGACCAACAATTGGTATCAGAGTAGTTCGCGGGTATGGATTCCCTTGGAGTATGCTACAGTGGAAGCTTTTAGCGTAGGAACTAAGAGACGAAAATAAAGCAGAAGTTTCCAATTGGCCGGAACTAAGATGATGGCGAAATGGAGGTTGTTAAGTGCTAGAGGGTGGGTGATCAAATCTACTCTGCTAGAACTGAGATACTGGCGCAGCGGAAGCAAACAGATAGATGGTTATGTCAAGTGTTGGAGGGTTGTGTGAGCAAATCCAACCACTAGAGGGTTGTGTGATCAAATCTAGCATGTTGATGTTTTCAAACTCCAGGGCTGAGATGTTGGCATGGAATGGGAGAGGGGTTGTTCGTCTTTGGTCCAACATCCTTCCTGCATGGCCTTAAAAATGCGTGAGTTGCGGCTTGCGATTCGATCCCCTGAGATCTGTAGTAGAAAGTGGTAAAATGATTAAATTTGGACTACTCATACCAATAATGTACATCTGATTTTTTGATAGCCAGCTCATAGAAACTCCAAAGCTAAGCGCGCTTGATTTGGAGTAGTTATGGGATGGGCGACCCGTGGGAAATTTATCAAGGTGCACGTCAATGAGAATAAAGCATGCTTGAAAAGACTTGTGTTGGTACAGGTCAAAAGTCTTCATTCATTCATGGGACGAACAATTGGTATTGGAGTAGGCCACATGTATGGATGCCCTTGTAGTATGCTACAACGGGGGCTGCTAGAGCATTTGAACTAAGACTCGGGCATGCAACAGAAGTTGCTAGTTAGCCAAAACTGAGCTGCTGGTGCAGTGAGGATTTTAGGTGCTGGGGGGCTTCCAGATCAAATATAGTACACTGGATTGAGATAGTGGACCAGTGCAGGAAAATAGAGTTGGAAAAGATGTTAATGTCAAGTGTTGGAGGGTTATGTTACCAAATCCAACCGTTAGAGGGTTGTATAATCAAATCTAGTATGCCGAGGTTTCCTGGTTTCCATGACCTGGGGCTGAGATGGCAGGTAATGGGTGAGGTATTATTGGGATTAATGACCAGCATCCTGGCTGCATGGGGTTAAAAACACGCGAGTTGCGGCTTGCGATTCGACCCTTGAGATGTGACTACTCATACCAACAAAAAGCATCTTTTTCTGGTAGTCATCTCATAGAAACACCAAATTTATGCATGCTTGGCTTGGAGTAGGTATGGGATGGGTGACCCTCTGAGAAGTTTCTCATGTTGCATGTAAGTAAGGATGAATCCCACTAGAAAACATTCATGTCCTTATAGGGAAAACATTCTTCATCATTCTTGAGACCAAGAATCGGTAACGGATCAAGGCACAGGTATGGAGTCCCATTTTTTAGAGTGTTAGAACTAAGAGGCAAGCATGCAGTAGAAGTTGACAATTTTTTGAAACTGAGATGCTGGCATAGTGGAGGTTTCCAGGTGCTGAAGGGTTGTGTAATCAAATCTAGTATACTGGAAATAAGATACTCGTCAAGTGGAGATAAATGGGACTGGAACAAATACTGATGTCAAGTAATGGAGAACTGCGTGAGCAAAATCTAGTGCGTCGAATCTAGTGCGATCAAATCTAGTGCGTCGAGGTTTAGAGGCTCTAAGGCTGAGATGGTGACAGGTACTGGGAGGGGATTATTGGGCTTCAATCCAGCATCCTGCCTGTATGGTCTTAAAATTGCATGAGGCATGGATTGTGATTCGACTTGTGAGATCTATAGTACAAAGTGGTTACATGAATTGGTTTGGACCTCACACCAACAAGATGCATCTTCTTTTTTGGTAGCCATCTCATAAAAACTTCAAAGTTAAGCTTTATTGGCTTAGAGTAGTTATGAGATGGGGTGACCTCCTTAGGAGTTCCTTTGAGTCCGCGTGAGTGAGGATAAAGTGCTCTAGAAAAGAATTGTGTCGTTATAGACTGGATTATGTTCGTCATTCTTGGAACTAATAGTTGGTATCGAAGCAGGTCACATGGATGGATTCCCATGGAGTATGCTATAGTAGAGGCTGCTAGAGGGTTGGAACTGAGAGGAGGACATGCAGCCGAAGTTGCCAATTAGATGGAACTGAGATGTTGGGGCAGTGGATGTTGTCAGGTGCTGAAGGGTTGTGCGATCAAGTCTACATAAATGATTTACTGGCGCAGCGGAGGTAAAAAGCTTGGCTTGGAGTAGGTATGGGATGGGTGACCCACTAGGAAGTGCGCATGGTGCGCGTGAGTGAGAGCAAAGCATGCAAGAAAAGACTCGTGTTGGTACAAGGAGCACAATGTTTATTATTTTGGGACCAACAATTAGCATCGGAGAAGGTCACAAGTATGAATTCTCATGTAATATGATACAGTATAGGCTGCTAGAGTGTTGGAACTTAGGCAGGCATGCAACAGAATTATCAGTTGGGTGGAACTTATATGCTGGTGCAGTGGAGATTGTCAGGTGGTGGAGGATTGTGTGATCAAATCTATTATGGTGGAATGGAGATAGTGCATAGTGGAGGTAAACGAAGGTGGAACAAATGTTGATGTCAAGTGTTGGAGAGTGATATGAATTGGTTTGGAACCAAAAAGATCCATCTTCTTTTCTGCTAGCCATCTCAGAGAAACTCTAGATTTAAGTGTGCTTGGCTTCAAGAAGTTATGGGATGGGTGACCCTCTGAGAAGTTTTTCAAGGAGCGCGTGAGTGAGGATAAAGCGCACTAAAAAAGACTTGTATTGGTAAAAGGAGGACAATCTTCATCATTCTTGGGACTAACAAATATCATAGTCTTTCGCATTGAATGCAAGTGGAAGATTATTAGGAATATACCCTCGAATGTATAGGATGAGAGAGAACACAATTTTGCTCCCAATAACCTTCTTAGATTTACGATAATGTCAAATTCTATTGTAACTTGACTCTATGCATTTATTAGTGAAAACTGAGATCACCGACCTCTCGTGTATCAAATACAACTATCTCTAATTCAAAGATTTATGATCTCATTTTCCACAAACCGTATTGAAAATTTACCTGTTCACTTATAGGAGAAAGAGTTCTATCTTGGTATTGCATAGAGGCTGCTACTTACACACCAAGTTGCACTTTGAGGTTGACCCCACCAGCTGGTGATTGGATCGAACTACTCTAGTGACTAAGTTAATATCACAAGCAAATCTCCTACTGAATATCAAGTCTAAGGTTCACGTACACCTATTTTAACATCCACACTTTTCATTTCCGCTTATCCCAACTGTTGTGATCCATTTGTACTCGGAGTGACCTTTGCGTATTTTATATCATATATTGTACTCGTTCTATATCATGATTCTTTAGCTATTCATTGATGTTCGTATTTGAGTGTATCATATTGGATGAATATTGTATGTCTTGTCATGTTATTGTTATTTAGAACAGTGCTGCTGACTTCTGAGCATAATGTACGTTATACTTAGCATTTAGTATACGTTATTTCTTCTGCGTAGTGGGGGCAGAATCCTCTGGAGACATCTTTGCATACGCTACCTGCAGGACGTAATGTACATTAAGGTTCATTACATGCGCTATTTGAGCTCCTCAGCGTACGTAAAGATACCTGTGCATCAAGGTCAGTAAGCACAGGAAACTCTATTACATACGTTAACATTAGAATGTAACGTACGCTAGTACCTTTCAAGTATGCTAAGCCTGTCATGCAATGTACGTTGTGTGACATGTGCATCGAGGCAGTGAACTCTCTGAGGTTTGTTTCGTACGTAATGCAGATATCTTAATGTGTATTAAGAACTTAACGTACGTAATGCTTAGGGTATTGCGTACATGATGATGTCCACGTATATAAGCGGACTTCAGTCGTGATTTCGTCATTTTCATCTCTTCCCTTCTCTTCATTGGCGATTTGCGGCGGTTTGGTCAGGGTAGTGTGGATTTTGGTCGATTGTCATCATCTGTCAATATTTTTGAGTTCTCATCACGGATTTAGCAACATTACAACAACTTCCACCGTTCTAATCGAGGTATTGTTGCTAGAACCCTAGTTTTTGGGGATTTTGGGGTTTTGTTTAGATTTCATCTTTCTAGTCCGATTTGGCTTAGGTGGTTGTTAGATTATGATTGTGTAATCATAATCCCTTCTTTTCGTTGAAGATTTATGGATTAGATCTTGATATTTTCACCGTTAATAGATTAGGATTGATTAGTGTTTGATGAATTATCCTAAAGGGTAGAATTTAGGATGAATTCTTACGTTTCCGAGATGTTGTGGTTGATTGTATACCATTATGTCATATGAGTGAATTTTCGAAGAGTATTCGGACCGAAGTCCCATCCATTCAGCATTTCTTTACGTCGTAGTTATCAAGGCAAGTACATATTACATAATCTTATGTAGAATGTGAATTCGACTTAAATGATGATTTATGATATATATATATATATATATATATGTGTGTGTGTGTGTGTGTTGTTGTTGTTCTTCCACCTGGGGACGGTTCGACGGGATCTCTGGGGGCTGCTACTAAGGGGTACGGCCGCAGAAGTGGTTTCCCACTTGGGGACGGTCCGACGGGACCTCTGAGAGTCAATACTAACGGTACGGCCACTGGTTAAAAAATATGGATTTTCGTGATAATGAAATGTGATGATATTGTTTTTTTTATGATCATGTATTGATGAAAATGTGGTATTCCAGAATATTATTTTGTTAAATGTTTTCAAATGTGATAATAATGTTGAATTGTATTTGTAGACAATTCCATGTAATTGTGTACTTGCACTAGCTATTCGAATGCCACCCCTTAAATGGTGGAATGTGTTTCATGCATTTTAGGTATCGGGCGAACTAAGGAGGAAGCACGGGAGACGTATGCAAAGGATGGTCAATCATGACGTTATGAGGCTCAAGTTTAGAGTGTTTATCTTTAATATGTTCTTGTTGGCTGTTGAAGTCGGTTGAGTAAACATTTTCTATTTTTAAAGTTAATTGTTGAAGTCTCGTGTGCGAAAAATGGATTTATTCTAGATTATGTTCTCTTGTGTTCAAATCAAATTGTTTTGGCCGAGGACACGACCTTATTTACATTATTGAATGTTGTTAGTATGCGATTTATGTGAAGATGTGTGAATGTCTTAGCCTGGTAGATCTTGATGAAGGTTCTATGGCGTGTAATAACCCTTATGAGTTCTAGGATATTATATTTATGATATCAGAGTCTTAGGTTGTGAATACCTAGAATATCAGTCAATTTGTGTATGTCAGTTGAGTCATAAGAGTCAGTTGTTAAGCCTCGCATCATCGTGCTACCATATTTTTGGGCGACCCGTGACTTTAAGTCTCCTCAAACTATTACATTTTTGTATTATGTTTCTTGTGTGAATTGGTTCGTGAGTTGGAATACCGACGATGCAAATTGTGAAATGTGCTGATTTTATCTCGTTTCATTTCTTATTCTTCAGTATGTAGAAAGGTCGTGGTAGACTAGCTCGGGGACGCGGACGAGGCCGTGGTCATGGTGCTGATGATGAGGGAGTTTTGCCTTCCCAGTCATATGCGGACCCGGCTTCATGTTCAATGCCGAATACTCTGCCCTTGAGTTCTGACGGACAGCAGGACTTATCCATTAGCCAAGGCCAACCGTCGGGTAATAATGCCGACACAGAAGATACTTCTGTCCTTCAGCAGTTTGTAGCTCAATCAGCTCAGATAGCTCAAGGTGCACACCAGAATCTGCCCCCGACTGCAGAAGATGAAGCTGGTAAATGGCTTCAGAAGGTGATGAAGATGCACCCCCCTCGTTTTGATGGTTCTACTGACTCTTTGGGCTGGGATAATTGGCTCTTTCAGTTGGGAAGGACTTTCGATGCCGTAGCTTGCCCAGACGACAAGAGGGTAACTATTTCTCTGTACCTCCTGGATAAGGAAACCACAGAATGGTGGGAGGCGGTGGTGCCCAGAGATCGTGTAGCCACTTGGGATGAGTTTAAGACCACCATGGAGGTGGAGTATTGTCCACTACCAGTTCGAGGGCACAGAATCATTGAGTTATTTATGGGTACACCGCAGGACGAACAGATATCCTAGGCCATCATTACTTATAATCAGCAGTTGGGCTATGTAAAAGATCAAGTGAGAACTGAGGCCAATAAGATTCGCTAATTTAATATGCATGAAGCCGCATATCAGACAGAGTATGGCACCACTCATGTCGCGCTTTAGCGATTGAGATGGCAGTTCTGGAGTCAGAGTCTAGTTTCGAGGCTAAGAAATAAAAGACTACTGGCAATATCTCAGCCAGTAAAGGTAATCGTTTTATAAGTCACTATATGCTCCTGCATCGGGGAAAAGATCGTTTCATCAGACTGGAGGCTCCTAGGGTAACCGTCCGGATCAGTCCTCCATCCCTAGTAGCAGAGTGTGTTTTAACTGTAATCAGAATGAGCACTTGGTGAAGGATTGTCTGCTTATACCAGATGAGACGAATAGAGGAGACACACGCTTCGGTGTCATAAGGTAACACTCAGGTCTTTTCTTATCCGGTTTCAGTGCTATTTGATTCTGGTGCGACTCATTCTTTTATCGCATGGGATTGTGTACGTTGTATTGGTATTGATGGTTTATTTGAGTGTGAGATGTTCATAGTGGTTGTGCCTAGTGGGGATCGTATTGTTGGGAACCTAGAAGTCAGAGACTGCCCAGTGAGGATTGAGAACCGGGATTGGCCCTCAAACCTCATTGTTGTAGACTTAAAGGGTGAGGATTTGATCCTCGGGAACGATTGCTGGATCGTCATGGTGCTACCATGGACTATCGGACTTGTACTATCTCGATAGTGTCCGAGCATGATATAGAACATACACTTGTGGGTTGCAAACTGTAATATACACATTTTTCTTTCCCCTTGTATTTTCTTTTTCGGAGTATTTCTCGGTCGTGGTGACCCTCATGTACCTTACAGTATATCTTTCCCGTCGTCTATTGATCTGAGACTCGTTATTGTTATGCGGAACCACTGTTTCGGGGTTGCCATGGATCCATTCTATGTTTTGATACGCTTTGAGGTGTTCCGTTTGATGTTTCGTTCATATTCCGGTGTTGTGAACCGTTCATATTTCGTACCTAGCGCACGCTATTTTTTTCTGCATAGCGCACGCTAGGGGTCCCTTAGTAGCGCACGCTACGTTTGTTTCGTAGCGCGCGCTAGCGAGTTAGGCCTGGGAGTGGCAGTGCTATTTTTCCAGCCTTCTGGACTGGCGTATTAGCGTACGCTACGTAGACTAGCGCGCGCTAATGTCGAGAGGCTAGCGCACGCTGATGATGCCCGGTAGCGTGCGCTAGCGTGAGTGTCGATCTTGGGCGGTTTACTCACGAACCCGGCCAGTGCGGTTAAGCGCACGCTACGCTTGTATGGTAGCGCACGCTATCGGATCAAGTGAGTTCTGGACATTTTGTCACTGGACTCGACTGATGCCCAGGTAGCGCACGCTATTGGTCGATAGCGCGCGCTACCGATAGTTTATTAGCGCACGCTACATTTGGAGTAGCGCACGCTAACGGCCAGAAGTCTGGCTACTGGACTGGACGCTAACTGTTTGGCCTGTAATTTTATCCCATTAGCGCACGCTAACCTTGAGGGATTAGCGCGCGCTAACACTCCCTGGCTATATAAACCAGGGAGTTGACCGAGATAAACATAATTTCTCATTTCTTCCTCTCTCCGCGGCGAAGGCGATTTCCTTGGCGATTTCTTCCTCCAATCATCTCATCCAACATATTTTTTGAGTTCTTGGAGTATTATAACAACATCAACGCGAATCTTTCATCCTAATCCACGGTAAATCTCTTAGAACCCTACTTTTGGATAAATTGGGGGTTTTGGGATTTTCTTCCGATCCGTTCCGTTTTGTTGATGGATTCATGATGAATATGATTAATCTTGTTGGTATTCTTAGTTTCCCTACGGATTCATGGTATATTTTCATGGTTTTGCGAAATCGAGAGGGCTTGGTTGTGGTTCGCCCTCGTTGTTATTTTTATACGAATATACATGAATCGTAGGCGGGTTTTCGGGTGTATTCCATTTCCGTATTCGTCTAGAGTTGGTTGTGATTATGTTCTTCGAATCGTTAGGTTCGGTTCCGTTGATCCTTAGCGTTCGTTGGTGATTATCCTTCCGTTCGTTACGTCGTCAATAATTCAAGGAAAGTATTTTTGGAAACCTTTATGCTTAACATGAAATGGTGATGTATTTTGTGTGTGCTTTGCTCACCCTGGGAGGGTCCGACGGGGCCTCGGGGGAATCTATGACTTCACTCTGGATTCACGAGTTTGTTTCGCTAGCTAGCTCTGAATGGTCCTTAGAGGCCTCGGGTGGGATTCATGGTGGCGTCCTGGTCCTAGGCGATGCCTGTGCATGATTGGTTTTTATAAAGTAGCCAGCCCGGAAGGGGTCCTTCGAGGCCTCGAGTGGGATTCATGGTGGCGTCCTGGTCCTAGGCAAATTGATTATTTGACTGTTTGTTTCCGGAAAAGACATGTCTCGTTTTGGCCCTTGAAATTGTTTGTTTTGGTGCATTATACTATGAAATGTGTAAGCGATTGGTTTGCCTTGATTACTTGTACTAGCGTAATTGCTAACCCCTTTGGGGACCCGTTATGGGGAAATTCTTGTTATGGATTTCAGGTTATGTTCTTCCGGACGAGCGGGCACTGGGACAGTACGAGGATGTTGGCCAGGGTCGTTGACATGTGCATTTTGGTCCTCTGATTTCTCTTGTCTATTTCGATATGGTTGTTGCCCACTTTTGAAACTTATAGATGGTACTCGCGAGTACTTAGGCTTTTCATTTCAAACTCCGTATTGTATTACTTTAAATTGTTACATCGTCGGTTGATGCTTATTCCGCCGGTCGTTCCGGGCGTATCTTTATATGTCATATTAATTAAATGTGTGACCTCGCTAACCGAGATGGTTAGTCGCGTAGTGTTTTCTTATTGTAGCCTGGTGGGTCCCATGTAGGGATCCACGGCGCTGTAATATACTCCGAATATCTTGGGGTGTTACAGAAAATGGTATCAGAGTCAAGGTTTATGGATACCTAGGCTTGTCGGTTATTTGGGTCTTGCCGTGTTTTGTTTTGCACATTGTCACACCGCTGCTGGCATCTCAGTACTTCCAGTGTTCGTAAGTTTCCTTACTCGATTCTTTGCTTTCTCGTATTGTATTCCGTTTCTTGAACTGTGGCTATTCTCCCTCTTTTGTTTATCATCATAATTACTTTTTCCTCCCTTACTCATCCTCGACATACTTCTGTTATCTTTTAACACCAGTATGGATGCCGGAGGAAACCCTGGTCGTGGTCGTGGCCGTGGACGCGGCCGAGGACGTGCGGCAGCCGGTGGGGCGGCCACGTCGCACTCTTCAGGAGCCGGCAGTACCGGCGACCGTCACAGTCATGCTTCTTCTCAGGAGCGCGCCGATCTTGGTATTGCGGCTGTTATGCAGCAAATGGTTAACCAAACGGCGGCTATAGATCAGGTGGTCCAGAACCCCGATCAGGCCCATGCTAATCGGGGCGGAGCGGATCGCTGGCTTCAGGATGTCATCAAGATGCATCCTCCTCAGTTTTCGGGAGCTTCGGACCCGATCGGCTGGGAAGGGTGGATCAAGGAGATATCCAAAGTCTTCACTGCTGCCAACTGCCCCGAGGACCGTAAGGTCCCTATTGCTCAATACTTTCTCATGGGAGATGCTACAGATTGGTGGGAGGCCATTGGTCCCAAAGATCATGTTGCTTCGTGGGCCGAATTTCAAGAATTGATGGAGACCGAATATTGTCCGTGTCCGGTCAGACAGGCTCGAGTGCACACTTTCTATGATGCTCAACCACGGGATATTCCTGTATCCCAAGCTATTGCCGATTTTAACAAGGAGTTGGGTTATGTGAAGGCCCAAGTTGTTGCTGAGAGCGACAAAATTTTTCATTTCTCCAGACGTATGAAACTGTCGATTCGGGACTACATGCCTGGACTTGTCTGCACTACCCTGAAGGATTATCAGAGTCGAGCTCTTGCCTATGATATGTCGGTGACGGCCAGTGCGGCGGTTCGAGAGAGTAAGAAACAGAAATCCACCGGAAATTTCTCGAGTCACAAGGGTGGAGGTCAGCATAAGTCTCAGTCTGCGAATATTCCTGGTGGTAATTCGTCTCGTTTCTCTGGGGGCTATCGAAGTACTGCCAGTGCCCTCGTTCGGGATACCAAGTGCTTTAACTGTGGCGAGCCGGGCCATCGGAACCGGGAGTGTCCTCGTCCGCCTCTGATTTGTCATACTTGTGGTCAGTCGGGCCACAAGGCTTCCTTTTGTGAGCGGGCAAGGCGGCTTTTTGGTACTCAGACTCCTTTTCCAGCACCTATGGAGCCGAGTGTGAACCAGGGCTCATTTGCTCCGCCGCCTCCACCAAGTGCCGGCCGAGGTAGGGGTCGGGGTCAGCCCGCTAGAGGAGGAGCTTCTAGTGTCGGCTCTGCCCAGCCGAGTATCTACGAGATGAGGAGGGCCGATGATCCAGCAGCTACTGTGGCGACAGGTACCGTTCATATCCATTCTCATCCTGTCAGTGTGCTTTTCGATTCTGGTGCTACACATTCGTTCATATCGCTGGGGTGTGTGTGCCGTTGAGTCTCGACTGTTTGTCGCCTTGCGAGTCTTTCATCGTTAAACTTCCTAGCGGTGATAGGATCGTTGGCGATCGAGAGGTCCGAGACTGTTCTATGTTTATTTGTGAGAGAGCCTGGCTCTCTAATATTATCGTTGTTGATATTGAGGGTGAGAATTTAATTCTCGGGGATGATTGGCTCGAGCGGCATGCCGCAAATGAACTACCACACGAGAATCATCACTATGTTATCCGAGGACGGCACCGAGCACTCTTTCGCGGGGCAAAAGAGGGGAAACCAGAAGTTCGTTATTAATGCCTTGAAGGCGATGAGTCTCCTGCGAAAGGGGTGTACTGGTTATTGGTGCTATGCCTTGAAGGCGGAGGATGGTGGAGTCGAGCTTTCGTCGATTCCAGTCGTTAGTGAGTTTCCTGATCTATTTCCTGACGAGCTACCGGGATTGCCACCGGATTGTGAGGTTGAGTTTGCTATAGAGTTAGAGCCGGGTGCGGCTCCGATTTCGAAGGCGCCGTATCGCATGGCACCTTCAGAGATGTCAGAGTTGAAGAAGCAGTTGAGTGAACTTCTTGAGTCGGGGTATGTTCGACCGAGCGTCTCGCCTTGGGGTGCACCGGTCCTGTTTGTGCGGAAGAAGGATGGTTCACTACGTTTGTGTATCGACTATCGCGAACTAAACAAGGTGACCATCAAGAACAGGTATCCTTTGCCGAGAATTGATGACTTATTCGACCAGTTGCAGGGATCTGCGGTATTCTCGAAGATTGATTTGAAATCGGGGTACTATCAGCTCCGGGTGAGAGAGTCCGATGTGCCGAAGATAGCTTTTCGGACGAGATACCGACATTATGAGTTCGTAGTTATGCCTTTCGGGTTAACTAATGCGCCAACGGCATTCATGCAGCTGATGAACAAAGTCTTTATCGAGTATTTGGATAAGTGTGTTGTCGTTTTCATTGACGATATTCTTATTTATTCGAGGAGCGAGGAGGAGCATGCCCATCATTTGCGAGTAGTGTTAGACATTTTGAGGACCGAGCAACTCTATGCAAAGTTCTCGTAATGTGAGTTCTGGCTGAAGGAAGTGATGTTTTTAGGTCACGTGATTTCAGCCGAGGGGGTTCGTGTGGACCCGCAGAAGGTCGATGCAGTGTTGGAATGGGCACCGCCCAAGAATGTGAGGGAACTCCGTAGTTTCTTGGGTTTGGCTGGCTACTATCGTAGGTTCGTCGAGGGTTTCTCGAAACTAGCTCGGCCGCTTACGCAGCTGCTCCGGAAATCCGAGAAGTTCGTCTGGAATGACGTGAGGCAGTCGAGTTTTGAGGAGCTGAAGAAGCGTTTGACTTCAGCCCCGGTTTTGGCGTTGCCATGTGGCAACGAGGGTTTCGCCGTTTATAGCGATGCTTCGGGTCAGGGTCTTGGGTGCGTATTGATGCAGCACGGCAAGACCATTGCCTTTGCGTCGAGACAGTTGAGGCCGTATGAGCTTAACTACCCTACTCATGATTTGGAGTTAGCGGCAGTCGTTTTTGCGCTAAAGATTTGGCGTCACTATCTTTTCGGCTCTGCATGTCAGATTTTTACCGATCATAAAATTCTGAAATACATATTTACCCAGCGGGAGTTGAATATGAGGCAGAGGAGGTGGTTAGAGCTAATTAAGGATTATGACCTCGAAATCCTTTATCATCCGGGCAAGGCGAACGTCGTAGCCGACGCCTTGAGTCGGAAACCAGTTGTGTTACGAACGCTTGAGATTCTTACGTCTCAGTCTGAGCTTCGGCGGGCTTTGATCGAGTTAGATGTTGAAGTTTTGTTGCCTGGAGCCGTCGGGCAACTTCGTGCTTTAGAGATTTCGTCGTCTTTGATCGATGAAATTAAGTTGAAGCAGTTAGAGGATCCGATGATTGCTCAAATCCGAGAGAACGTTCTTAAAGGAAAGTCTCCCGGGTTTGTGATTCACGAGGATGGTGTTTTGAGATTCCAGAGTCGGCTTTGTGTGCCGAACGACTCGGAGTTGAGGCAGAGTATTTTGCGGGAGGCCCATGCTACACCTTGTTCCGTTCATCCTGGTTCGAGTAAGATGTACAAGGACCTGAGAAGAAATTTTTGGTGGAATAATATGAAGGAAGAGGTTGCACAGTTTGTAGCGAGACGTTTGACTTGTCAGCAGGTCAAAATCGAGAATCAGCGACCGGCTGGATTATTGCAGAATGGAAATGGGAAGATATATCGATGGATTTCATTACGAGTTTGCCGAGATCGAGGTCGGGCATGAATATGGTATGGGTGATTGTTGATCGTCTGACCAAGTCGGCACATTTTCTGGGCATCAAGGACACTTGGGGCCCGGAGAAGTTAGCTCGTGTGTTTATCGCGCAGATTGTGAGGCTTCACGGTACTCCGAAGTCTATTGTTTCGGATCGTGATTGCCGTTTTGTATCGCACTTTTGGCAGGTGGTGCATGAGGCGTTGGGTACCCGTTTGCATTTGAGTGCCTCTTTTCATCCCCAGTCAGATGGACAGTCGCAGCGCATTATCCAGACATTTGAGGATATGTTGCGTGCTTGTGCTCTCGATTGGAGCAGTGACTGGGAGGAGCATTTGCCATTAATCGAATTCACGTACAACAATAGTTGGCACGCGTCGATTCGGATGGCACCGTATGAGGCACTTTATGGGCGGCGATGTCGATCACCGATTTGTTGGAATGAGGCGTCCGATTTGATCGGGAACGAGCCGGATATCGTTTTAGAGACGAGGCAAAAGATAGAATTAATTCGGGAACGGATGTTGACTGCCCAGAGTCGACAGAAGTCCTATGCCGATGTCCGTCGTCGACCTTTAGAATTCAAGGTGGGAGACCACGTTTTGCTGAAGGTGTCGCCGACGAGAGGAGTTTTTCGTTTCGGGAAGAAAGGGAAGTTGAGTCCTAGATTTATTGTACCCTTCGAGATTCTCGAGTGAGTCGGTGGGTTGGCATACCGTTTGGCGTTACCCCCGGCCTTGAATCATGTTCATAGCGTTTTTCATGTTTCCCAGCTGAGGAAATATGTCCCGGACCCTAGTCACATCATCGATTATGATGAGTTTGACGTCGCCGAGGATATTACTTTTGAGGAGCGTCCTTTGAAGATCTTAGAGCATCGGGAGAAACGACTGAGGCATAAGACCATCCCTTTGGTCAAGGTGCAGTGGTCGAGACACGGTGTCGAGGAGGCAACTTGGGAAACCGAGGATAGCATGCGTGCTAGGTACCCTGAGTTGTTTGTTTCTTAAGTTTCGGGACGAAACTTGTTTTTAGAGGGGTAGAATGTAATATCCGCATTTTTCTTTCCCCTTGTATTTTCTTTTTCGGTGTATTTCTCGGTCGTGGTGACCCTCATGTACCTTACAGTATATCTTTCTCATCGTCTATTGATCTGAGACTCGTTATTGTTATGCGGAACCACTGTT
Source organism: Orobanche coerulescens (assembly GCA_033398695.1). Classification (NCBI taxonomy): domain Eukaryota; kingdom Viridiplantae; phylum Streptophyta; class Magnoliopsida; order Lamiales; family Orobanchaceae; genus Orobanche; species Orobanche coerulescens. The sequence continues at coordinate 96,068,031 of CM065804.1, read as the reverse complement.
TCGGGGTTGCCATGGATCCATTCTATGTTTTGATACGCTTTGAGGTGTTCCGTTTGATGTTTCATTCATATTCCGGTGTTGTGAACCGTTCATATTTCGTACCTAGCGCACGCTAGGGGTCCCTTAGTAGCGCACGCTACGTTTGTTTCGTAGCGCGTGCTAGCGAGTTAGGCCTGGGAGTGGCAGTGCTATTTTTCCAGCCTTTTGGACTGGCGTATTAGCGTACACTACGTAGACTAGCGCGCGCTAATGTCGAGAGGCTAGCGCACGCTTATGATGCCCGGTAGCGTGCGCTAGCGTGAGTGTCCAGTACTGGACAGTTTACTTCTGAACCCGGCCAGGTGCCAGTTAGCGCACGCTACGCTTGTATGGTAGCGCACGCTATAGGATCAAGTGAGTTCTGGACAGTTTGTCACTGGACTCGACTGATGCCCAGGTAGCGCACGCTATTGGTCGATAGCGCGCGCTACCGATAGTTTATTAGCGCACGCTACATTTGGAGTAGCGCACGCTAACGGCCAGAAGTCTGGCTACTGGACTGGACGCTAACTGTTTGGCCTGTAATTTTATCCCGTTAGTGCACGCTAACCTTGAGGGATTAGCGCGCGCTAACACTCCCTGGCTATATAAACCAGGGAGTTGACCGAGATAAACATAATTTCTCATTTCTTCCTCTCTCCGCGGCGAAGGCGATTCCGGGGCGATTTCCTTGGCGATTTCTTCCTCCAATCATCTCATCCAACATATTTCTTGAGTTCTTGGAGTATTATAACAACATCAACGCGAATCTTTCATCCTAATCCACGGTAAATCTCTTAGAACCCTACTTTTGGATAAATTGGGGGTTTTGGGATTTTCTTCCGATCCGTTCCGTTTTGTTGATGGATTCATGATGAATATGATTAATCTTGTTGGTATTCTTAGTTTCCCTACGGATTCATGGTATATTTTCATGGTTTTGCGAAATCGAGAGGGTTTGGTTGTGGTTCGCCCTCGTTGTTATTTTTATACGAATATACATGAATCGTAGGCGGGTTTTCGGGTGTATTCCATTTCCGTATTCGTATAGAGTTGGTTGTGATTATATTCTTCGAATCATTAGGTTCGGTTCCGTTGATCCTTAGCGTTCGTTGGTGATTATCCTTCCGTTCGTTACGTCGTCAATAATTCAAGGCAAGTATTTTTGGAAACCTTTATGCTTAACGTGAAATGGTGATGTATTTTGTGTGTTCTTTGCTCACCCTGGGAGGGTCCGACGGGGCCTCGGGGGAATCTATGACTTCACTCTGGATTCACGAGTTTGTTTCGCTAGCCAGCTCGGAATGGTCCTTAGAGGCCTCGGGTGGGATTCATGGTGGCGTCCTGGTCCTAGGCGATGCCTGGGCATGATTGGTTTTTATAAAGTAGCCAGCCCGGAAGGGGTCCTTAGAGGCCTCGGGTGGGATTCATGGTGGCGTCCTGGTCCTAGGCAAATTGATTATTTGACTGTTTGTTTCCAGAAAAGACATGTCTCGTTTTGGCCCTTGAAATTGTTTGTTTGGGTGCATTATACTATGAAATGTGTAAGCGATTGGTTTGCCTTGATTACTTGTACTAGCGTAATTGCTAACCCCTTTGGGGACCCGTTATGCGGAAATTCTTGTTATGGATTTCAGGTTATGTTCTTCCGGACGAGCGGGCACTGGGACAGTACGAGGATGTTGTCCAGGGTCGTTGACATGTGCATTTTGGTCCTCTGATTTCTCTTGTCTATTTCGATATGGTTGTTGTCCACTTTTGAAACTTATAGATGGTACTCGCGAGTACTTAGGCTTTTCATTTCAAACTTCTTATTGTATTACTTTAAATTGTTACATCGTCGGTTGATGCTTATTCCGCCGGTCGTTCCGGGCGTATCTTTATATGGCATATTAATTAAATGTGTGACCTCGCTAACCGAGATGGTTAGTCGCGTAGTGTTTTCTTATTGTAGCCTGGTGGGTCCCATGTAGGGATCCACGGCGCTGTAATATACTCCGAATATCTTGGGGTGTTACACAAACCGGGTAGATCGAGACGTGTGATTAATGCCATGAAGGCAATGACACTTCTAAACTTGGGTTGCGTAGGCTACTCGTGCTATTCTTTGAAAGCAGAAGATGGTGGAGTTGAGATGTCGTCGATTCCAATCGTTAGTGAATATCCCCATGTATTTCCGGATGACTTATCGGGATTACCACCACCGCGAGAAGTCAAGTTTCCTATTGATCTAGAACCGAATGCAGCTTCGGTTTCTTAGGCACCGTATCGTATGGAACCGTCAGAGATGTTCGGGTTGAAGAAATAGTTGGGGGAATGGTTGGATAAAGGGTACATTCGATAAGCGCATCACCTTGGGGTGGGCCTGTGCTTTTTGTTAAGAAGAAAGATTGATCGCTTCGTTTATGCATCGACTATCGAGAATTAAACAAGCTGACCATCAAAAATAAATACCCTTTGCCCTGGATTGATGAATTATTTGATCAGATTCAGGGAGCGACAGTCTTCTCGACGATTGATTTACGGTCGGGTTATTATTAGTTGAGGATTTGGGATAGTGATATACCAAAAGCTGACTTTCGGACGAGATATGGCCATTACGAATTTGTGTTATGCCTTTCGGGCAAATCAACGCCCTAGTAGTGTTCATGCAGTTTATGAACAAGATTTTTATCGAATATCTGGACAAATTCGTAGTCGTTTTTATTGATGATATCCTTATATATTCCCGGAGCCAAGAAGAGCATGCTGAACACCTTCGTATTGTGCTAGATGTTTTGAAAGCTTAACAGTTATACGCAAAGTTTTTCAAATGTGAGTTTTGGATTCAGGAATTAACATTTCTCGGGCATGTGATTTCTGCAGAAGGAGTTCTGGTTGACCCACAGAAGATAGAGGCGGTACTAGCGTGGGAACCATCTAAGAATGTGAACACTAGTACAAATATCCCATTTACTGACACTAAAATTGTAAAACCCCCTAAATTCGATAGCTTATCACATGTTCAACGAACTAAATCATGATGTACTTTAATAACATTTATTTTATGACATGATATGATCTACGTCTAATTTTATGTTATTCCACTCGTTAATTTCGTAAATTATATTTATAAACCAATTAATAAAATTAAAGTAGAATATTGATTCACCTAATGGACTATGTGTTAATATCTAATCATATATATAAACTCACTAATGGACTCAAACCCAACTTAATAAAATTCCTAAGACTTGAATTTACAATTTAAAGGTCAACTAACTAACTAACTCAACCCACTACAATAATAATAACCTATACACTTATAATAACAAAAAAAATAATAAAATCTGAAATTGAAGGTGATGGGCAGCCAAGGAAAGAAAAAAAGAAAGAGTATTGTGGTGTTTAGAGCCTTCACTCTCAACCAAGACACGTCTCTTATCTTCCATGCAACCACACTTCCCAAGCCCTAATAACACACCTTAAATACTTACACTATTACCTAGCCACCACTCTTACACTACACAACACAAAAATCTGCATATAGAGAGAGAGAGAGAGAGAGGAGGGCCGAAAATTTGGAGAGGAAGGAGGAAGAAAGAGTTTATCAAAAACTCAAGTAAACTATGTAATCTTGCTCCCTTTAATCTCTTCTATAATTTATAATTATAAACCTTCATATACTAACTTAAATTCCATTATGCAAATAAAATACACCTCCATGGTGCAATGTTGGTCATGGTCGAATCATCATAGAAGTGAAAGGAAGGTCATCTTCCAACTTTCAAGACTTAGAACCAACCGTAGCAACGAAAAATCGAGGTGGGTGAAAATCCTTTCAAAATTCCTAAAGTAAATAAATTATTTCTTTATTTTGTGATGCATGTGCAAATTTGAAGTTTCTTCAAGTATGATGTTGACAAATTATTGAAATCACCATATTAAAAATTCGTGCTATGATATTTGTGCTTTGAATTACATGTATATTCGTTTTCTTGAATTTTATTCCAAAATTATGAAGTATGGTGAGCATGCACAAATCTGGAAATTTTTGTATAAATACATGTCTTAGAGATATATTTGATGGTTATATTAACATGCAATGCGATTTGTTGGATTTAAACGATAACCGATTTGGTAGTCGGATTTCGATTATGTTAAAAATTGAATATTGTATGTTCTATTCGAGATCTTGATGAAACTCTACCAAATCTGGAATTTTGTGTTATATGATTATGTTTTGGTGTTTGGATAACTTATTTGTGGCAAAACGGGACTTGAAAACAAGTAAACGGAATTTAATGGCATAAATTGTAATTGATAAAAATATGAAAATTCCGAGAATAAACTGTTCTGGATCGTGAATAACATGTATTTTAACTTATATAAGCTGTCCGTAAAGTTTCAAACAAATCGGAGTTCGTTATCTAAGCTCATTAGTCGATAATGTAATTCTCAAACAATTTCGGGGTCAAAATGAAAGAAATCAAAAATTCTGGACCAAGTCCGAATTTTCTGGGCTTTTTCCCAAATATGGGATTCCAGGTTCATCAAGAACCATCTCGTAAAATTTCGTTAAATTCCGAGCTAAATTCGTAGCTCTAAAGGCCTCGGAGCAATTTTGTTAAGTTTTGGGGCAATTTCGTAATTTCTAGAAATTTCCTTCCCGAAACTAGGAATTCCGAATCTCTTCTTAAATATAAAATTGAAATAGTATCTTTGACCTTCTTATAAATTTTCACGACCATCCGAGTTCATTTCATATCTCCAAAACGCTTAGAGTACATTCAAATCCGGACATATATTGCTGAATCTCCGGCTTCATCCGCATGTCAAAATGGAAAACCCTCTCCGCCTCGGTCCTGACCAAGTGGTGCACATAAGTCAACTGGTGATTAAAAGTCTTAATCACGTCTGTCACCGATGCCTCAGAATTTTGTGGTGAGAAAAACTCCCGAACTCGGGCCTCTCTAACTGGGCGAGGACAATATTGCGCTTCCATCATTAATTTGAACTCTGTCCAGTCAACATTATGCTCCTCAGGTCGAATGGCCTCCCACCAGTCGAAAGCCTCCCCAGCCAAAAGATACTGGGCGATCGGAACCTTTCTATCGTTAGGACAGTAATCCCTGCAAAGATCTTCTCTAACTCCTTCAACCAGTGATCCCAATAAAGCGTCTCAGTAGAACCGTCAAATTTTGGAGGATGCAATTTGACCACTTCAGTAAGCCATTTGTCTCCCCGGTTATCCTCGTTATGCTGCTGTCCCATCGCCATCTGCATGCGATTAACAACCTGAGCAAATTGGTTTATCTGGGCAACCACCTGTTGAAGCACTCCCCGCACGTTAGGATCTGCATTATTATTTGTTGATCCCTGCTGTCCTACAGAATGGGAATCGGTTCGACTAGCAGAAATTTCTGGAGTAGATGCCGAATCCTCCTGTCTCGCATTTCCACGTCCGCGTCCACGACCACGTCCGCATCCACGACCTCCCCTCAACATACCGCAAACACAAATATTCAATATCCAGGGCAAACTTTCTAAAAGAAAGTCCATCAAAATCACAAAGTAGGAATTAAATAAAACGGTAGTATTTAGAGATTTGGAGACTTACAACCACGGTCCACACGACGATGCTGGCTCAGTAGTGATGTTACAAGCGACGCATAAATCAAATAACGTAAACAGACCCAACTAACCCGACTGCCAAGATATCCATGAATCTAAGCTCCGATACCATATTCTGTAACACTCCGATATATTCGGAATAATTACAGCGCCGTAAATCCTTTGTATAAGAATTTACAAGGCTAATTTGAGAAATACGGAAATAATACTGAAGTGTCCTCAATGTAAAAGAAGTTTAAACCCCGTTCGACAGTACAAATGAGTCCAAGAATACAAAAATCATCTCCAAGACAACAACAACAACATAAGCGTACTCGAGCACTGGAAAATAACCATAAAACCAAGATAATAAAATCCACATCACTGAGCCACTTCATCGTCATGTCGGTACTGTGGCTGCCTCCCCGTTCCTCTGCTACCTCAACATCAAAACAAATATCCACCCCCGAAGGGGTTCAAAACAATGCTAGTACAAGTATCGTAATACATAAATCATCAATGCATCATAAAAGATACAAAACGGACTTCCGTCATCGGAATCCAACGATGTGAACCCTCACGATTCCATCAATACAATACAGGGTAATCCAACGATCTAGCGCATGGTGGACATTCGATCCAGCGCCCTCAGCATAGATCCTCATGATCCCCTCGGATCATTTACAACACAATAATACCATTATGCATACACATATGCAAATCAACACGTTCATCGACGTAAATATCATGACAACTCAAAGAATATAATCTCATGTTCAACAACACGAATAAATCGTACACATGATCAATAATACGATATCAATAAGCTTAAAATACGATACTTGCCTCAAGATGGCAAGAATTTAAATACTCCCACAAATGTCACTCGTCCGGAGGTCGCCGCCCCTCGATCTATCACCTTGTACAAGGTAATAACAAGAATTTCAATAATCTTCCTGAAACTTACGTATGAGTCCCGAACATCTAAAGTTATAAATGAATTATCGATAACGGAAAATCGGTTCTTGGTTCTATTTTCCGACGAGTGCTACGCTTGGAAAAAGACTTGCGAATTCATGAGATGGTAGTGGAACACAAGTTTGGCATCTAAAGTTTCAAGAACATTCAAAATATCATTATGTTCCAAAACCCAAACTCAAATTCCGATTCTTACTTGAAGGTTCGGTTCGACGGCTAAATCGAATATTATGAGATAATCATGTTCATTCTAGTTCTAGGCTAATTCGTCTCTGCGATTCTTGTTCTTCCGTGGGTGATTTTCTTAACAAATTCTTCATTCAAATGGTTGTTCCAATAATCCTATCAAGGTTCTACTCCTCTAAGAAGATTTACACAAGTTCATCAAGGCAAGTGTTATATTCGAACACACTCTATGTACAACTACACAATTTCATCAAACACGGGGGTAATCCTTACATTTGTTCATAAAAAGAGTGTTACGAAAGGATCATCAAGGTGTGTTAAATCTCATAAATTTTATCCTTAAGGTTGGTGAAGATTATGACTTAACTCTAACCATGTAAACCTTAATTCAACCAATAAAATCCTTTCAAACATGGTATTGGATTCATTATGATGAAACAAGCTCAATAATCTCAGTAAGAAGCTCATAATACAACTAAGAACAAAATCTTCATCTTGGTGGAGAGTTAACATACCTTAAGAGACAAAGAAAATCTTGGATAAACTTTTCACCGGAAGCTTGATCACCAAATCACACGGTCTAGGCTTCCCAAAATCGGATGTAGATGATGATATTAGGGCTATGGGGTGAGGGATAGTCTCAAGAACACAAAAATCGGCCAAGGTAAGAGTGGGAAATGAGATGAGGGTCGGGTCCTATAAATAGATTTTTAAACCATTACGTACGTTAACCAAAGCCCATTACGTACGTAACATGGTTAGCGTATGCTATACTAGAACATTAGCGTGCGTTAACGCTCGGCCAGAGCTCGCTGGACTGTTTCTGCCATACGCTTACGTACGTTATCCTATAGGTGTTACGTACGTAACATATATGACCTTAGCGTACGTTAAAATCTTCTTCTAGTGTACGTTAAGCCGTTGACTTGCATGTACTGGAAAACCATCCAGGTTCATGCTGGCAATCTCCCCGAATCTCCATCCGGTCCCCCCACGCCGACCCTTGTCGGATCTTTGACTTGACTGATCTTACGTACGTTAAGCTCAACGTATAACGTACGTTACACAGCAGACTTAGCGTACGTTAAGCGCAAGTCCGTAGCGTACGTAAGTACGTGCAGAATCATGCATGAAATATTGAAGATATATAAAAGCATAAGGGCACGAATACGGGAAACCAATCTATGATTTATAACATCACGAAGTCGAAATAATACAAGGTCGAGTACAAGGTAAATACACCATTTATCCGGGCATTACATAAATAAGGTTTGTCATGTTATTTAAGTTTCTATAAAGATCTATTATGGATTATTTATTATTGTGTGTGATTTTCATTGTTTTACCAATCTTTGTTTATTTGGCCAACAAATGATTATATTTATGGTCTTCATATATTTTGAAAGAAAATTTGATTAGATCAAATGATTTTCACTCTAAGTTGTTCTAGAGGATATAAATATACCTCTAGATCTTATATGATTCTTTGAGTCATTATCATAAAACCTAATGCTATTTATTGAAGCCAATCAACATAGAAATATAGTGGATTGATTCAATATATAAGGCACATTTTGACATTCGAAATAAGACCCGTCTTTTTAAGGAAAATTGAATTTACACAACCTAATAAGTAAATACATCTTATGATATCCTATACATCTTCTATAACTAATGATGAACTAAGTTTGTAATCCCAACTATTTCATTTTACATTATATTAATCTATTATTAGTGTAATCTTTCATTTCCTTAAATTTTAGAACTATTATTGCATTTTCCTTGCAATTGTCAAACCAAACTCTTAAATTGTGTGTTTCACTCATCTAAATCTCCATAACAAATAGATAAATAGTGTATAATTCAATATATAACCTAACTTCCTCATGGGATCGATAAATCAGACTCAAAAAGTCCACTTACTACTTGATACGATATCGTGCACTTGCGATAGTTACGCAAAAAATCGTGTCAAGTTTTTGGCGCCGTTGTCGGGGAAGTATAAGTGTTATTTTGAAATATTACATTATTAACTTTTGTTACAAATAAAACTTTTTCTTGTTGTAGATTCTCTTGTCTATGCGAAGGACGTACAATTGTGATTTAGTTTCACTAGATCTCGAGATTGAAACCACATTCAGAAGAAGGCGAAGAGAAAAAAACAAGCATTATTTCTTCACCATCAATGGCGGACGAACCAAACCCACATCTCCTCCCATGAAATGATAACGAAATAATTCCTCCGGTAGGGGGAATACCCAATGCTCAAAACATTCAACATCAACAACATCCTATTGTGCCGGAAATAGATGAAGAGAACATGCTCTTTGGGGGAATTCATGAACCCCCCTCTTTGAGCGTGCAAGCAAGTGTGATCTATCCACCATTTGGAGTGGAAAATTCTCCCATATGTCATCAATCTTTTCTCCGACAACAACTCATTCTATGGAAGAACCGACGAAAATCCATATCTCCATATTAACCGTTTTGTGGAGATTTGTGGGAATTTCAAATATCCACATGTAAATGACGAGGCAATCAAAATGACACTTTTTGTGCACAGTTTGAAGGACAGAGCAAGAGAGTGGCAAAATACTTTGCCACCACGAAGCATAACAAATTGGCCCGAATTTGTTCAGAAATTCACCACTAAATATTTTCCACCAATTAAAGTGGCGAAACTCAAATACGAAATCTCAACATTTTGTCAACAAAATTCAGAGTCATTTCACGAAGCATGGGAGAGAACAAAGATATGGTACGAAAATGTCCTAACCATGGTTTCAATTTGGGAGCACAAGTCAATTACTTCTATTCTGGACTCTTACCTACATGCCGAGCTAATGTCGATTCATCATCAAATGACTCACTTGGCAACAAAACTATGAGAGAGGCTTAAAATATTTTTGAGATTATAAGTGAACAAAGTGCAAGATGGACAGACAGAAATATCCAAAATAAACCAAATGGTGTTTTTGAAGTGGATTCTTATTCACTTATGTTGGCAAAAATTGAAGCTTTATCAAAGAAAGTCGAGGACATGTCTTTTTCAACTCCTCAATATGTGAAGACGGTGCAAACTCCACAAGTTTTAGCTCTTTCATGTGAAATTTGTGGAGCAACTCACAATAGCACTATGTGTCCCTTAGTGCAACAGGAGCAGGCATTCCCACCCCCAGAACAAGTGGCCGATGCTCAGAATTTCCAAAGGCAAGCATACCATCCTTACGGGCCAACAAACAACCCAGGGTACAAAATCCATCTAAAATTTTCTTATACAAACAACAACAATGTGTTGAATCCAACGCATCAAGAAAAGAAGCCCGGGTGAGAAGAAGTAATCACGAAGCTATCCGAACAACAACTGAAGTATCAACAACGCAATGATGCTTCAATTAAAAATCTGGAGACACAAGTTCGCCAAATGGCCAAAATACTTTCAGAAAGATCCCAAGCCATGTTACCTAACAATATCGAGGTAAATCTAAGGGAGAATGTCCAGGCTATCACAACAAGAAGTAGAGTGCAGTTGCCCGAAATGTCTGTGGAAAATCATCTGGAAAAACAAAAAAATAAACAAAATCAAGAAACAGAAAAAGAATCTGAATCAGGACCTTCATCTCAAAAAGGTCGAGTTGCTGCAAAATCTTATATTCCACCTATCCCGTTTCCTCAACAGTTGAAGAATCACAAGCTCGATGTGTAATTCAGTAAATTTTTGGGAATTTTCAAAAATCTACACATCAACATACCTTTCGCCGATGCTCTAGCACAAATGCCAAGCTATGCCAAATTTATGAAAGATATTCTTTCCAAAAAATGAAGTCTTGAAGAATATGAAACTGTCATGCTAACAGAGGAATGTAGCGCAATACTACAAAAGAAGTTGCCACCCAAGCTAAAAGACCCGGGAACTTTTATAATCCTGTGTACAATTGGTGAAGTGAATTTTTGGCAAAGCTCTTTGTGATTTTGTAACACCCCCAAGTTATTCAGGGTATATTACAGCGCCGTGAGCCCCGCCGTGGGACCCACAAGGCTAAACAAATGCGGAACTATAAAACTTGACCGAGAAGGTCTACATACAATGGAAAGAAGACAATACAAATGGTATTCAAAACCATAACCAATGAAACCATATACATCACTGTACAAATCAATACCTCGGCAACACAGGCCGGAACATCAAGGAAACTGAAATACAATACTCGAGTATTTAAAATCCATTCCATTACAACAACACTGAATGGAGGAATCCAAAAAGATAACCGGAGACAAGACACAATATCACACTTGCCCATCATCTTCATGCCGACCCGATACCCGCCTGTCCGCTCTCCTGTAACCTGAAATACATGAAACGTATTTCCCCCATAAAGGGGTTAGCCTTCGAATAGCTAGTACAAGTACATCAATATGAAACGCAATACTCCTTGACAATAAAGTAAATGTAACCGTCAATTCATCAATTCAAGACTAGTATTCCGGAACAACTAAACTCTCATAGTGCCACATCAAGACGTATATGAATACCGTAGAAACAGTTCGTTCATATCATTCGTCAATACATGTATGAATGCCGTAGAAACGGTTCGTTCATATCATGCCATCAATTCATATATGAATGCCGTAGAAACGGTTCGTTCATATCATGCCATCAATATATCTATGAATTTCGTAGAAACGGTTCGTTCATATCATACCATCAATATTTCTTACTTTCAAAGTCGAGAACGCACAATCATAAATATATACTTGCCTTGAATAGTCGACGATGCAACGAACGGAAAGGAAGGTCACCGACGAATGCTAGGAACCATCAAAACCGAACCTAACGATTCGAAGAATACAATCACAACCGATTCTAAACGAATACGGAATTGGAATACACCCAGAAATCCACCTACGATTCATGTATATTTGTATAAAAACGATAATGAGGGCGGACCACAACCAAACCCTCTCGATTTCGTAAAAATCACGAAATATCCCATGAATCCATAGGGAAACTAAGAATACCAACAAGATTAATCATATTCATCATGAATTACTCAGCAAAACCGAATGAATCGGACAAAACCGCGAAAATCCCCAAATCTCCCCAAAAGTAGGGTTCTAGAGATCTAACCTTGATTCGCTGGATCGAAGGATGTTATACGATGATCGATCCATGATATGAACTCAGGAACTTCATGGATTTGTTGTTTAACAACATCACTTCATATCCTCCGAAGCTCCAGCCGCGTACCGAAGAGAAAGGAAATGAAAAATGGATGAAAAAGTCGCTGCTCTGTCATTTATATACTGGGCCGGAACTAGCGTGCGCTAGCCTTCCCGGACTAGCGTGCGCTATCGGCCAGTATCGGCCCAGCACTCTCGGCCATGGCCCGCATGACCCGGCACCACCGACCAATTCTGCCGACCATGACTCGTCCGCCCGACTCCCGCTAGCGTGCGCTACGGCCGGAAGCCTGCGCGCGCTAGCCGACCTGTCCAGTAGCCTCTGGACTAGCAATCTCATCCCGGTAACGTACGCTAGTCGGCCGACAGCGTACGCTACCCCTGCCGGTCAGCGTGCGCAACGACCGGCAGTAGCGTGCGCTATCTGCCGATCCTACCCGAGTCCAGAACCTCAGAAACCCTCTGCCCAGGCCCGATAGCGTGCGCTGGGCTGACTCGACAGCGTGCGCTACACTGCCGAGCTAGCGCGCGCAGCGTCCCGGCCGTAGCGTGCGCTACGCCGGTTCCTGCTGTGCCTGCTCGGTCAGTGCCAGCCATCGTCCGGCCAGAACCTGCGACCGTCCGGTCGATCCATGTCGTCCGCGATGCCCGACCACCAGGGCTCGACGACTCGATTTCCGAAAACGTACGGAACGAAACACGACGAGAAGTTAGCGGATGATGTCAACGACTCGAGATGAAAACGTAATGCGATAATTAATCATACGCGGCCGAGAAAAGAGTCGAGACAACGAATACAGATACGAATACCCATAACTTTGGGTAAATTACAAAATGGCCCAAAACGCCCGAAAATCACGATACGTGATCAAATAACAAAACCGAAGTTCACAACACTTCTAACAAAGTTAAACGGACTTACGGAAAACTCGAAACAGCAGTTTAGAACGAGATTCGCAAGAATCGAACTCAAATGCGGAAAAGTCGCTAAAAGGCACGGAACTCAACAAAACAACACCGAAACGAACTCGGATGTCAAAAAGTGTAGAATTAATCATTCTCAGGGTGACGAAACGGTCCCAAGCAAGTTGTCAAAACGGACTTCCACCAAAAATAGAAAATTACCGGGAATCAAAATTACGGGTATTACATTCTACCCCCCTTAAAAGAAGTTTCATCCCGAAACTTAAAACAGGTAGGGAAAAGAAATATTCCGCCAGGAAAAACTCAACGACATACACAACAACCGAAAACGTACGCCCAAACGGCGAGTCATCAATATAGAACACAACAATACATTACCCGAAGGTAAACCAAACCAATGCCGAAAAAGATACGAATTCACAATGCCCGAAGGCTCCAACGGAAATACCCATACATCACAATGGCCTGAAAGCCGAACAGCCCAAAGCTGTAAATCATCACAAAATAGATTTCAAAGGAACCAACCTGACTGTCGGACATACCCCACGGCGTATGAACAACCAGTCGCAAATCGTCGGACATATCCAATACAACATGGACTACGAACGATCAAACAATAAAGCTCAAGAGGGACATCACAGTACGCCCGATCCGGAAATGTGTCCGTTCACATGTCCACCCCGTATACGGAATCCAGAATATACGTGAGACAATGTACCTAATTAGCCTCAAGAACTACGTCTCGTGTGCACGGTCCAATGCGGAAACATCCACGCATGACCATCGAGTGCCTGGCTAAAAATCGTACACATAACCAATCGGCACGCAGACATGATTCCAGATATGCCACGATACAACATGACAACGAAACTCAAGGGATAAAACATCCAATACGGATCATACGACTCACCAAGTGAACGACGACACACGAATAATGAAAGATCGACACGACCAACGATATTCAAAACAACCATCCTGGGATCAAAATCCCTAAGGACTGATTAACACGAGCAACGATCACAACACAACAGTTCGGGAAATCCTCAACCTTCAACGATCACAAAATTACCGAGTTCACAAGAATAATAGTGTGCTGCCTTGAATCGGTCAACACGACAATAATAATTCAACGGATGGGAATTATTGTTGATAATCCCAATTCAATATATCTATTACCGTTAGAGCGGACAATCGATAACAATGGTACAACGGATATCTCGGCACACTTAAATCAGTTACCGATAACGAAGATGAAATTCGAATACATCAATGCCTTCAATCGGCCGTTTACGAACAACAATAATATTTGGCATAATTTGTCGACGGGTGTCGTATCAAACAATCCCCTGATATCAATATAATCATAAGGAGGCCAAGTCCTGAAATGGTACACACATTCGTACACCTACATGATAACATTAGTCTCATTGATTAGTACGAGTATAAAACTTGTCTCGATATCAATGCCACGAACTGTTACCAATTCAGTTGCTTTCGTCTACGAGTTCCTCAGTCCCGACCAAAGTAATCTATGAACTCTTCAACCTCAACCGCAACACAACAGTTATAATCCATGATCAAACATCATATCTTATTGTAAAACGGAGGATTAATAATCAACAGGTTCGATGACGACCAATATCAATACCACCAAACCACAAACTCAATCGTTTCACCATATCTCGACTAATCATAGTCTGAACAATCCAACTCCAACACTTACACATCCTGTCCACAATACGAGTCGAAATATGATGATCATATCAGCAACAAATGAGGACCAATAATAAGGGTCTAAATGTTCCAAACTCAATTCTCAAGTACGAATTGATAAGGTTCCCTTCTCGTAAATCCATCGTTAAAATTTACTTATGACCGTCATCATTTCGAATCATCCGACTAGTTCAAACAATAGATAATCCTACTAAAAAGGTTATCAAATAGTCCAATCATTCGACTTGAACGTTTTCTCCATACGTATGGGCTTCCAAATTCAGAGATGAATAATAGTCTCGTCAAGCTCATAATCACATTCGTATTCCTATACGAATATTATTTCAAACACATAGTTCAGCTCTAGATATGAATATTTCATATTCATTTTCAAAACATCAACACTTCTTAAAAAAAATTCATCACCTCGTATAATTCAAGAGTTCTTCAAGAACACAAAATATCCGAAATCCCGTTCAGAACAACATATCCGAGGTATATATATCTCCATGCTACCATTTTCTTCATCATGCTATTCATACAACCTTAAGAATCGCAACAATACCGTTATCATCATATGAAGAAGATCTCAATAATCATATCAACATCTGAAGTCTCTTATTACAATTCCAATAAATCTCGTATAACATTATCACATGATACCATAATTGTAATATTCCCAGATACCATATTTGTAACACCCCAAAAATCTTACGGGAGTATTACACGCCGTAAACCCTTCTCACAAGGATTTACCAGGCTCAGCACAATTTCCCACGTCATCACAAAAATGCTAAAAAGGCCGATGACGGTAATATTTTTCAAATATTAAGAAAAATCATTTTCCAAATACTGTCAAAACGATCAAGGCCAAAATGCCAAAAAAAATCAGTTTAGGGAATCGGTTTTACAAAATAAAATTCAATTGGCAAAATACCAAAAGCCATTTCAAAATACTCACGCAGCGGATAAAAGTACAGTCCAATTTATGCATTTTCATTGAAATAAGACGAACATCAAAATACACGATTCCCAACATACTCCCTCCCAAGTAGTAATCCTTAAAGAAATGAACCACTATCAAAGGGATACGTGGACTACCATGTATGGACGAACCACGAAGAAGAATAATTTGAACTCCATTCCAAGAATCATCAAAAGCTTCATGAATAATAATTAAATCCGAGCTCTCCATCTTAATCTTGTTTGAGAGAATCATCTCTCAATGTTTAGGAACTTCAAGTACTTCCCAAGATTCTCTCCATTGACTGAAGGAAGGAGAAAGGACAAAATGCCTCTCAGCACTCGTCTATCCTCTCTATAAAACACATCACTAGCGCGCGCTAGACCTTATATTTAGCGTGCGCTACATGACTAGCGTGCGCTATCCTTCCTTGATAGCGTGCGCTATCGGGCAGTCCAGAAGCTACTACATTGCTTCGAAATTCATCTAACGTACGTAATGCCCATGCATTAGCATACGCTAACAGGCGTTGACTTGATACAGTGAAATGCTCAGTAGCGTGCGCTATTCTTCGACCTTAACGCGCGCTAATCGTCGTTGACTTGCTACAGTATCGTGCCCCACATGCCGAAAGCATCCGCGATTATCGGGATTCCTTTGACCGATATGGAATTAGCGTGCGCTAATCATACGGTTTTAGCGTGCGCTAGCTCTACACGACAAGCACTCGTTGACCTTATCTGGACACGCGTCGAACATGGCCGGGTCCACCCGCCGAAAGCTAAGATTCCATTATTGGCGATCTGGTGTTAGCGTGCGCTAACCAACATGCGTTAGCGTGCGCTAACTGAATATAAAAATCACCCTGGGCCTACCTGACGGCCAGCTTCCGAAACTAACCCAGCAAGTCGTTACGTACGTTAGGGGTCCTCCTTAGCGTACGTAACCGAATCTCTTAGCGTGCGCTAAGTATGCACCGTAGCGTACACTAAGTATATATCTTAGCGCGCGCTAGGCATACCTTGTAGCGTGCGCTAACGTAGCTATACTTAGCTATTTTCCGCTATTCTCTACCAACATCTCGACATACCAAACGATCATACGGCACAATGAATACATATACGCATTCAACAACATTGTCATACGTTCACACCATCCTCAAGCACAATTATCCATCAACGATATCCAACATATAAATCCAAAATCACCAAAATAACCAAGAATTATCGAATAATCCAAACAACATACTTACAGGTCTGTGAAGTCGATGATCTCCCGTGGTACTAGCATGCGACTCCCAAACAAAGTCTCAACACAATACCGATACATGCTAATATCGAAATTAGCAATTTAACAAAATCTCAAGGAAGAGTTCACGTCCGTGACCACGGTCACGATTCTTCTCCTTACATCTAACATTCTAAAGGGCACACACGTGCGGAAGTATAATCCAAATCGCACCTTCTCGGAGTGACCAATTCCCAAGAATATCAAGTTAAAAACGAAATGGTCAAGAAAATACAAGAAGAGTGAGAGGACTTACAAGTACCGGTCGCACTGTGATGATGGCAGAGTAGTGATACTGTGGGCAAATGACGACTCAATCGACCCAAAAGACCGACACCCTAGGTATCCATAAACCTAAGCTCCGATACCATAATCTGTAACACCCCCAAGTTATTCAAGGTATATTACAGCGCCGTGAGCCCCGCCGTGGGACCCACAAGGCTAAACAAATGCGGAACTATAAAACTTGACCGAGAAGGTCTACATACAATGGAAAGAAGACGATACAAATGGTATTCAAAACCATAACCAATGAAACCATATACATCACTGTACAAATCAATACCTCGGCAACACAGGTCGGAACATCAAGGAAACTGAAATACAATACTCGAGTATTTAAAATCCATTCCAGTACAACAACACTGAATGGAGGAATCCAAAAAGATAACCGGAGACAAGACACAATATCACACTTGCCCATCATCTTCATGCCGACCCGATACCCGCCTGTCCGCTCTCCTGTAACCTGAAATACATGAAACGTATTTCCCCCATAAAGGGGTTAGCCTTCGAATAGCTAGTACAAGTACATCAATATGAAACGCAATACTCCTTGACAATAAAGTAAATGTAACCGTCAATTCATCAATTCAAGACTAGTATTTCGGAATAAGTAAACTCTCATAGTGCCACATCAAGACGTATATGAATACCGTAGAAACAGTTCGTTCATATCATTCGTCAATACATGTATGAATGCCGTAGAAACGGTTCGTTCATATCATGCCCTCAATTCATATATGAATGCCGTAGAAACGGTTCGTTCATATCATGCCATCAATATATCTATGAATGCCGTAGAAACGGTTCGTTCATATCATACCATCAATATTTCTTACTTTCAAAGTCGAGAACGCACAATCATAAATATATACTTGCCTTGAATAGTCGACGACGCAACGAACGGAATGGAAGGTCACCGACGAATGCTAGGAACCATCAAAACCGAACCTAACGATTCGAAGAATACAATCACAACCGATTCTAAACGAATACGGAATTGGAATACACCCGGAAATCCACCTACGATTCATGTATATTTGTATAAAAACGATAACGAGGGCGGACCACAACCAAACCCTATCGATTTCGTAAAAATCACGAAATATCCCATGAATCCATAGGGAAACTAAGAATACCAACAAGATTAATCATATTCATCATGAATTACTCAGCAAAACCGAATGAATCGGACAAAACCGCGAAAATCCCCAAATCTCCCCAAAAGTAGGGTTCTAGAGATCTAACCTTGATTCGCTGGATCGAAGGATGTTATACGATGATCGATCCATGATATGAACTCAGGAACTTCATGGATTTGTTGTTTAACAACATCACTTCATATCCTCCGAAGCTCCAGCCGCGTACCGAAGAGAAAGGAAATGAAAAATGGATGAAAAAGTCGCTGCTCTGTCATTTATATACTGGGCCGGAACTAGCGTGCGCTAGCCTTCCCGGACTAGCGTGCGTTATCGGCCAGTATCGGCCCAGCACTCTCGGTCATGGCCCGCATGACCCGGCACCACCGACCAATTCTGCCGACCATGACTCGTCCGCCCGACTCCCGCTAGCGTGCGCTACGGCCGGAAGCCTGCGCGCTGCCAGCGGCTGTCCAAAGAGCCTGCGGACTAGCAATCTCATCCGTGCGTCGCTAGTCACCGACAACAGACGCTACCCCCGCCGGTCGGCGTGCTGACGGCAGCGATGGCGTGCGCTATCTGCCGATCCTACCCGAGTCGAGAACCTCAGAAACCCTCTGCCCAGGCCCGATAGCGTGCGCTGGGCTGACTTGACTCGACAGCGTGCGCTACACTGCCGAGCTAACGCGCGCAACGTCCCGGCCGTAGCGTGCGCTACGCCGGTTCCTGCTGTGCCTGCTCGGTCAGTGCCAGCCATCATCCGGCCAGAACCTGCGACCGTCCGGTCAGTCCCGCAATCGTCCGGCCAGTGCCCGACCACCAGGGCTCGACGACTCGATTTCCGAAAATGTACGGAACGAAACACGACGAGAAGTTCACGGATGATGTCAACGACTCGAGATGAAAACGTAATGCGATAATAAATCATACGCGGCCGAGAAAAGAGTCGAGACAACGAATACAGATACGAATACCCATAACTTTGGGTAAATTACAAAATGGCCCAAAACGCCCGAAAATCACGATACGTGATCAAGTAACCAAACCGAAGTTCACAACTTCTAACAAAGTTAAACGGACTTACGGAAAACTCGAAACAGCAGTTTAGAACGAGATTCGCAAGAATCGAACTCAAATGCGGAAAAGTCGCTAAAAGGCACGGAACTCAACAAAACGACACCGAAACGAACTCGGATGTCAAAAAGTGTAGAATTAATCATTCTCAGGGTGACGAAACGGTCCCAAGCGAGTTGTCAAAACGGACTTCCGCCAAAAATAGAAAACTACCGGGAATCAAAATTACGGGTATTACAGATTTAGGGGCAAGTATCAATTTGATGCCCCTATCAATTTTCAAAAAACTAAACTTGGGAGAAGCAAAAACAACAACAATTTCACTACAATTAGCCGATCGGTCAATTAAATATCCATGTGGGATAATAGAAGATGTGCTAATCAAGGTTGCTAAATTCATATTTCCAGCAGATTTTATCATCCTTGACATGGAGAAGATTAGGATATTCCCATTATCTTGGGACGGCCAGTTCTTGCAACCGGATGTGCTCTTATTGACGTCTACAAAGGAAAACTAATTCTCAGGGTGGAAGATGAACATGTCATCTTCAATGTCCAAAATCTTTGAATCATCCATCCGCATATGATTATTGTCTAATAATTGACGTAATTGAAGCCATGGTAAACAAGTCTTTAGAGAATATTCTACCAAAAGGTCCTCTTGAAACATGTATTGCAAATTCTCTAACCAGCATGAAAGAAGAATATCACTTGGCCAAAACAGTTAACTATCTAGAAGCACTACCACCCTTAAGAAGACATTCACATTTTGATGAGTTGGGGACAAGCTCCGCTAAACCCCTCCCTTCTTTACAAGAAGCCCCAATGCTTGATCTCAGACCTCTACCCACACATTTGAGATATGCTTACTTGGGAATTTCCTCTACACTTCCAGTCATCATATCTAACATATTAACCAAACATGAAGAAGGGAAATTACTAAGGGTATTGAGGAATCACAAAAGAGCAAATGGATTGACTATTGCGGACATTAGAGGAATAAGCCTCTCTATATGCACGCACAAAATCCTAATGGAGGATGACCGAAAACCTTCACTTGAGCATCAACGCCTTAATCCAAACATGAAGGAAGTTGTGAAAGCAGAAATTCTTAAATTACTTGACGCATGAATCATCTATCCAAGTTCAAATAGTCCATGGGTGAGCCCCGTACATATGGTGTCCGAAAAGAGTGGAATCACAATAATAGAGAATGAGCATAATGAACTTATACAGACACGACCCATAACCAGATGGAGAATGTGCATTGATTACAGGAAGCTAAACAAGACGATAAAAGATCATTTTCCACCAAGAGAAAACAACATTCACATGCCCTTACGGAACGTTTGCTTATAGAAGAATCCCATTTGGATTGTGCAATGCTCCAGACACATTTCAGAGATGCATGATGTTGCTCTTCTCAAACATGGTTGAAAAATTCATTGAAGTTTTCATGGATGATTTCTCCATTTTCGGAGATACATTTGATAAATGCTAAATCAGTTAGGCATGGTATTGGAAAGATGTGAAGACACAAATCTCGTTCTCAATTGGGAGAAATGTCAGTTCATGGTGAAGGAAGGAATCTATTGGAATATTTATTCCACATATTCATAAATAATGTTTTGATGATTAAGTTGCTAAACAAAACAAAACAACTTCGAGGCGAAGCAAACATCGAAGCAGACGAAGACGCAAAAAGATGGACAAAACACAAAGCTAGCGCACGCTAGAAATATAAGTTAGCGCACGCTAACGGGTCCCGGATGCAGATCGGACGAGTTCAAAGTAACCTGAAGTGAAGTCACATGATGAGGATAGTGAACGCTACACGTGATGATTAATGCATGCTATCGAGCCAATATTACCGTTGTGAAGAGATTCAAACACAGAATGACGTATGCACTGAATTAAGCTTAGCGTACGTAAGAGATGATATTTCGCACGCTAAATATCAATTTGAATCAAGTCAATCAATCCGGTGGGGAGAATCTGCTACAAGTCTAAAAGCATTAATGGATATATGACGCATGCAATGATGCATGATTAGCGCACGCTACAGAGGAAGTGTTAGCACACGCTAACTGTGAAGGACAGAAGCTACTGGACTGAAACTGGAAGAACGTTAACATACGTAACAGTACATAACGTACGCTAAAGGCAAATAAATGCGATAGCGCATGCTAAGGAAGTCAGTCTAGCGCACGCTAATAACAACTGGCAGTAACGGCTAGTTTGTGGAAGAAGGCTATAAATACCAAATGAGTTGGTATCATTCCACACAACAACATTGAGCAATTCATATACACTTGAGATATCATTGTAAATATTATAGTTGTTGTACTTGAGCTTAAATTAGAGTGATTGAGTGTTATACACAAAATCATATACGAGTGAGAAAAAGAAAAGATACGATTAGATTCGGTGTTATTAGGATCAAGGATCCGGCATTGTTAGAATCACAATCGCTATCTTAGTGAGGTTTATCTAGTACCAATAGAAAGCTAGAGTGGTTGATTTCTTATCCAATAGAAAAGGAAAAATGGTTTTACTCAGACCGATAGAAGACGAGCTTGTAACGGTTATCCCTCGACCGATAGAAGAGAGGGACAGAGGTTTTGATCTTTAGCCTATTGAAAAAGATACATCAAGAGAGGACGTAGGCACATTTGGCCGAACCTCTATAAATCCGCGTGTCACTTAATTTCCACATTTAATTTATGCTTCCGCACAAATGGCACAAATACCGATATACTACATCAGTTGGTATCGGAGCGGTACTCCTATAAGCGGCTTTACATCCGAGGAGAAAAGATCCAATGGCGTTTCAACTTGCTCCCGTCGACGGCCTTGCTCTCAACCGACCATCATTTTTTGATGGCTCAAACTTCATGACGTGGAAAAAGAAGATGTCTATATTCATCCGAGCATATGATATCGAGCTTTGGAAGGTGATTTGTCCTGGTCCGAAAATTCCGACAAATTTCAACGGTACGCTTAATACTTTCAAAGAATATGACGATTCCGATTGGAATCACGGTGGACGAAAGTGACGAAGAATCGGCATATTATGCCAAGAATATTAATAAGTTCCAACACTTATTAAACCGGAGGAAGAAGGACATTCAAGCAAGCAAATCTAAGAAATTTGACAACACCTGTCGATTATGTGGTAAACCAGGCCACTTTGCTAAGAATTGTCAGGTTAAACCCAAGGAGGTCTTAGTTGCAACATGGAGTGACGAAGATCCTGATGAAGATTTCATGAATCAAAATAATCTCGCGCTCATGTCCCGTAGTTCATTTGACGATACTGACATCGAAAGTCAAGTAAGTAATTCTTACGACGAACTTTTTGAAGCATTCTAGTTATTACATACTGACTATCAAAATGCTTTAAAAGAAATTAAATCCCTTCAATTTAAAATTAAATCTTCGGAAATTGAAAATTCCAAAATTATCGAGAAGGGAAAATTTGTTGAAATCGATCATTCAAAGTGTATTGAAAATGAAAATATTTTGAAGGATGATCTCGCTAAAATTCAAACCGAGCTTAAATTTTTGACAAAGAAATTCTCATGCGGAAACGAGAAATTTGAATAAATGCTTGGTGTTCAAAAGTTTACTTTGAATAAAGAGGGGTTACGATTCAAAACACATTCGAAAAACTAATCCGTTAATTTCAAAATACCCCATTGCGAAAAGTGTTTAAAAATCGGGCATCATATTTCAAATTGTAAAAGCCCTAGACAAACGATTAAAATTAAGAAAAATTGGGTTCCTAAAGGAACAATTGTTTCAAATATCGTCTACGTCTCGAAACAAAAACTGACTTTCGGTTGGATCCCCAAAAACTAATTTTTAACAATTGGTATTATACTCAGGGGGAGTATTATTTTTAAACGGATATAACTCCATCCGATTATTGCATATTTTTATTCATACATATTTTCTTTATATATTCAAATTGGTATCCTTTATATTTTTTTACACTTTTTACTGAATACAAAAAGGAGGAGAAGAAGTTGAATCGGATAAAAGCGTCATGAAAGATATGACGAGAAAAAGAAAAAGTAAAAAGGAGGAGAAAATAATAAATATCGAAGAAGTCGAAAAGAAGAAGAAAGCATACAAAAAGGGGGAGAAACGAAGGAGTTGAAAACTGAAAAACGAAGAAATCGAAAATGGGTGAAACTAACAAAACGATCAAAGTCGAAAACTTTGAAACGTACATATATATATATATATATATATATATATATATATATATATATATATATATATTCTTATTTTGTTACAGGTTTTATCCAATTCAAAGAGTTGTTTTGTAATCATCAAAAAGGGGGAGATTGTTGGAATATTTATTCCACATATTCATAAATAATGTTTTGATGATTAAGTTGCTAAACAAAACAAAACAACTTCGAGGCGAAGCAAACATCGAAGCAGATGAAGACGCATAAAGCTGGACAAAATACAAAGCTAGCGCACGCTAACGGGTCCTGGCTGCAGATCAGACGAGTTCAAAGTAACCTGAAGTGAAGTCACCTGATGAGAATAGTGCACGCTACACGTGATGATTAACACACGCTATCGAGTTAATATTACCGTTGTGAAGAGATTCAAACACAGATAACTTGAGAAAGTCATACATCATTTAAAAATTTTCAAAGGAAAGAAAGCCACACACGCACACGATCACCCACTCACTGATCCCTTTTGTCTCACCCC
The DNA here is from genome assembly GCA_033398695.1 of Orobanche coerulescens. Taxonomy (NCBI): domain Eukaryota; kingdom Viridiplantae; phylum Streptophyta; class Magnoliopsida; order Lamiales; family Orobanchaceae; genus Orobanche; species Orobanche coerulescens. The sequence goes on along the minus strand of CM065804.1, from coordinate 96,043,959 downwards.
ACCGTTTTTCCTTTTAAACCAAAGAATGAGCAACCAGCAGAAGACAAGGAAGGCTTTGTGGAAGAGACCGATCAGAAGACCGCCGCCTAGACTTAGAATTTCTGTTTTTATCCCGACTTGAATAATAATTTACTATGTTTCGTACTATGAATTGTCTGTTATTTTTCCGCTGCAAACTTATGATCACTATAATTTGATTATCAACTTTTGTTACAACGAATCTTAGAACATCGGGTTAAGATCGTTGATTGAAAATTTTATCCAATCGTTATTTAGCTTCCGCTATTTATTGATACACTTTATTTGATTGATCGACGGGTACGTCGCGCCCTCGTCCTTCCCGATGTTGGGGCGTGACAAAAATAGTGTCAGTAATTATTTTTACTGACACTTTATAATTGTGCCAGTAATGCTAAAGCCAGAAAATACTGACATTAATTTTTAGTGTCAGTAATACAAGTGTCAGTAAATACTGACACTAAAATAGTATCAGTAATTAATTTTGCTAACACTAAAATAGTGTCAGTAATTATTTTTACTGACACTAAACATTAGTGTCAGTATGTTATGGCTTTAGCATTACTGACACTAATTTAAAGTGTCAGTAAAAATAATTACTGACACTATTTGAGTGTCAGTATATGTTAACATTTATGAAAAAAAATCTATTTTTATCTCAATTCTATTTTATCTTAACAACATTTTTTGTTTTAGTCTCGAAAAAAAAGAGTAGAGAATACAAAACTCAAAATCTTATTAAACTACTACAAGAACGAAATCAAACCACTACAGAATCCTAGTAAAAGAGCACAACAGTACAGCACTACAACTCAGAATCTAAGAAAGAGCACAGCACTACAGCAACATTAGAACAGTGCCACAGCAGCAGCAACAACATTAATCTCCTATGACGGAACCCGTACTATTAATACACAGCAGCAGCAACATTCTGTGTGTTTGAAGACAAGGCAACCAGAATTCACTCTTAACATTCTTATAAATACATTACCAGACCTGCACATAGCACACACACACTTCCAGTCATCAGAATAGTAAGACCAAGAATTTCAGCCATCAGAATACTACCAAAATCTCCTTTTCTTTCGCCAAAAAAAATGTAGATAAAGAGAATTAACAAAACACTTCAACCAAGTTTCAACAATGAATTTTAAGCATACGAAACATATCTAACAACTTCAAACACCAACAACATTAATTTGTCCCACCTACATGTTCAACAACTTCAAGTTTTTCCCACCTGTACAAGTGTAAAGAATCAATTAACATACTATATCTAACTAATGATCCATAGATATTCAGAAGAATTTTATATATAAATTACTCATATTAAAATTACCTCACGATTGTAAGCTGTAATTAACTTGGAAACATATGTAGCCCATCGATCACGAAGTTTCGAAAGATCTTTCATGTTGTAGTTATCGATTCCCTTAAACTTTCATTTCAAATGCACAAAAATAAGATTGTCAACAGAAAGAATTGAGCATTTGTAAACTTAATGAAAACTAAATAATGAAGCAAACAGGGCGAAATATTGCTCTCTTGGTGTGATCCAAGAAACTAAATACTTCAGGCGAAATAATGCGTAACCAAAATGTTGTAAGAAAAGTGAGATACTTTTAATTGCGAGCATAGACAAAAATCTAAAAAATTTCGATACTTGCATTATTTTTAAGAATGTTCACATCCTTAACAATATCTTCGATATATTTCATCACGTAGTAGCCACATTCAGAAAAGCTAGGTTGCTTTGGATACTAAAAAAGAAAATCATTTAATTAAGTAATGTAAAAAACTGAATATCACTTTTTTTTTAAATTTATACTCAACATATTTAAATTTTGCCATTTTATGCCTTCACACAAACCCACTCCACATTAATCTTTCTATCACACTTCAAAGATTGATATATTCTAACCCCCCTGCCAAGAAGAATTTAAATAATTGGTAAATAAATGCAAAAATGAAAGTAAAAGAACATGAAATCATAAACTAAGTAAAACACTTAACTGATTCACTATTTGTTTCATATTTTCATCGGGACTATGTCTCATGGGGTCAAGATAATAGAATACACGGCTCACTAAGTCAATTGTGAACAACACCCAATGGCCACTAAAAAAATGAAGTCACGGTTTGTGATGAAAATTCATATTAAAATTAACTTATTATTGTCTAATAAAATATATGAGTAGTAAAAAGTAAAGATTATACCCAAGATTATAAGGAAATACGACGACTTAACCTAACTCAGTCAACCCAAAAGTTTCGAAATGTATTGGAATCTGTCATTGAATCCGAATTTTGTTAGATGAGTTTTTGAAAAAGCCCAAACTGAAATGGGCCGACAATTCTTCTATTATCCATCTCCTCGCATAAATACCTACAACAAAAAAATAATGTATGAAGTACATTTTGATAAAAAAAAAATTGTAGCATCACATAATACATTTGTACCGTACTTGATCCATATGTCAATAACGCAATTTGAAACGTTCTGGAAGTTGATGATTTCATCACACAATATCCAAGTTTTGTCCATTTCAAGCACTTTTACCTGCCTGGAGACTAAAGATTTTGCTACTTCTTTTTCAGCTTGCTTTATGTTGCCTCCTTCTTGTGGAAGCTCAAAATTTTTTTTCAGCCAAATTGAAAAACCTTCGACAAATGATACCAACGACTAGTTCATCAAATATATGATATCAAGCTTTAAAGAAAATAAAATTAAAATCAAATACATTTACTAAAAATACAATACAACACATACTGAAACATATATTCTCAAAACAATATTCTGTCTTGGAGTGGAATTAGTAGGGTTTTATATAATTATTTTTTGAACTAGAAACAACAAACACTAAGTGACTATCTCCAAAAAAGATGATAACGAAGAACTCATATTATTTTATTTTAACATAAGAAATGGTATACAAACTTAAGCAAAGTCATGTACAAAACTACCAATAAGTCAACAAACACCAGAAAAATATTGATATGTTATAATGTAGCATTTGTAGTAAATGGTACCACTTGTTTATCAGAAAGCAGTCTGTAATTCTTTATTCACAAAAACATAATTTGTTATTAGAATGGGGAAACTATGTTTATCTTCCTGTTCAACTCGAGACTGCCCCCTCTTTGACAAGTTTAATGGTAGTTGTTACAAACTACCATCAAAATCTCAAAGAAATTTATAAGAGCATATTTAGAGTTTAATATAATCATTACAAAAAATAACAGGAAACCAACAAGGAATTTCCTTAAACATATAAAGTAGCTTTTTAAAAAAATCAATCGCAGTCCAGAAATATTAAGACTGAGAAATAGACACCGCAAATATGGAGAAAGAGAACATCAAACGGCTAACAATGAGCTCAAACCACAAAAAACACAGAAGTTACACAAACAATGTGGAGCCAAAGAAACTTAAAAATGTCAATTCTCAATCAATGTTGCAAACTAGCATGTATAATTATGAGAAGAAAAACTTTTTCTTGCATTTTACAAGCCTACCAGAATATGGAGTTTTTCTTGCAGAAACAACAATCGCAGCAAATCAAAAACAAAACCCAAAATTTAAAAATCTGAGCCGATGAAAAATTTGCAGAAACAAAAATACCATATCAAAGATTAATACAAATTCTAGGGTTTTCTCCATAAAACTAGTTAATTATAAAATTGTAAAACGCATCAAAAAAATTGTAACAATAAATAGTGAAAGCATACGTATAAAGAATCAGCAAATCAAGTTCAAAGTTAGTACTCAACAATCTGTGAGCAGCAACACAAAAATAATCATATTATTTAACTAAAATTGTCCATAAATAGATTAAAAACTTAATAATCTTGCAAGAACTACAAAAATATAGCCAAAAAATAGAACTTATCGTGCATTCTGAAGTAACATACAAGATATTACCCCATCGAGCTACCGAGCGCAGATTCAATAGCCAAATATAGCAGGGATTGGTAAAGGGATTGAATTTGAAAGCTCTAGGGTTTTGGTAAAGGGATTGAATTTAATTCGGATAGAAGTAAGAGAATCAAAGTTTGGGGTTCTGGGGAGTGTAATACCCTCGCCTTTAATATTGTATTTTATGATTTAAGCTAAGTATTTTTGCACCATATCTGTGTTGTTGTAGCAAGTATATCGACGAATTATGTTAAGTTGGAATCATGGTCATTCATATTATATTAATTGTTGGGTGATATTGGGAGAATTCCATTTATGCTTGTTATAGCACTTAACGTACGTTAACCTATCTTCTTAACATACGCTATGTACGTCGCCTTACGTACGTAAAATCCATATGTTAACGTACGTAATGCGGGAGATCCACCAGCAGTCCGCCTTTCGGCGGGTGGGGCCGAGCGGGGGTAGGTGGTCGGGAGTCGATCGCGACAGCCAAGTCAACGGCTATTACGTACGTAATAGCTATATTGTTACGTATGTAACGAATTGCGTGTTTTGAGGCAGAAGGATCTGATGAAATTAGTTACGTACGTAATGATCATGAGATTACGTACGTAAGGACTATAACGTACGTTAACCACTTTCGTTAATGTACGTAATGCCGAGTTAAGATTATAAAAGTATGACTTGCCATTCATTTCCTACTCGACCCTTTCAACCTCCTAACTGAGAAAAACGATTCCCTTCCCCTCCAACTCCGTTTCTAGCCCTTCTAACTTGTGTTGGAGCTTCAGCACTTGATTGGTGACTTGGAGAGTTAGAGATTGAAGTGTATCCCTTGAAGTGTTGGTGTTGTTATTCATTTTGAGGTTGGTATTTCTTTAACTCATATCAAATCCATGCTTATGATGATGTTAGTAGATAAATACTTCACATAATGTTAGTTTAAGCTAGTGTAAATATGATAAGTTAATTGAATCATGCTCAAACTAAGTGAAGATTAACATTAAAGGTATTAGTGTTACTTCTTGATGTAAATAACTTCATAATGTGATTGTGTTGATAATGATATACATAAAACCTGATATATAACATGATAATTGGAAGTTGATTATAGTCTCAACACTAGGAACATGTTAAGGATGAAATCCTTAATGATTAGAGGTGGGAGATATTAAACTTGTCTTGAAAATTCAATTGATTCTTGAAGATAATATGGAACCATGATTTTTGGCCTCTTAAACCAACACCTTTGTAATAAAATTGTTGAAATAATTATGTTAACCCTTTGAAGATGATCTTCACAAGATGGGATGAAGTTACTTATAAAATTTCAAGTATCCAATGATATAACTAGGCTTTTAATAAATTCTTCAAAAGTAAAACAATGGATTTTGATAGAAGGAAGTTATAATCTTCATATGATCAAGTTAATCGATTTCGTTGATAACTTAAAAGGATGTTAATCACTACATTAATATGTTAATAATGTTCTTAAGAGGATTGTAGTGATTATGGTGATGGAAATGCGGTAGATGAGTAGCCGAATTCCATTTCATTTATCCGTGTATGTTAAGAGACGTAAATTAAGATGATGTTCTTAGTGCATTAAAAACTTGAGCTTATGCTTCATATAGGAATTAGTTTTTAATGTAATTATTGGTAAAATAATGAAGAACGTAATTAACACAAACTTATATCGTAATCGGAAGTGCCGATGATTTGAAAAGATGTTTTCACAATGTTACTTTGGTAATAAACTGAACTTCAAGTATTTGACATTAAAGTTAGAATATGTGAATAAACATGATAAACATACGATGATTTGTAATAAGAACATTAAAGTGATCAATAGGATAGTTGATTTATTCAAGTAAATTTACAAATATTATTTATGTAATAATACCGTTATCATACGAATGTGTTGTTGAATGAATTACATTTCATTCAAGGTTGCTTGTTCACGTGAGTATTGTTAGACGAGGATACCGTTCGTTTGACCATTCAAAGAAGGATTATTCATCTACGGAATTGAGGCAAGTTATCTTGCTTGGTTATAATGATGATTGAATTATTGTGATTATTATGCGTTTCGTGTGTATGAAATGTTCTGATAATCTATGATTCGTGATATGGTGATACCCTTGATCGTATTGTCATGGTGTTGGGGATGATATACCCGAAATTATCGTCCATGTTACTGTAACACCCCCAAGATATTCGAGGAGAATTACAGCGCCGTGGACCCCTACATGGGACCCACCAGGCTAACACAAGAAAACACCACTCGACTAACCGCCTCGGTTAGCAAGGAAACAATTGTTAACAATAAGAACATAAAACAACACGTCCGGTACAACCGGCATAAATAACATCAACCGACAAATACAGTAACTCCAACGAAGACTAATCACAATCTGAAAGGAAAAGCCTAAGTACTCGCGAGTACAATCTATAAGTTTACAATTTGGAAAACATCCACATCAAAAGAGACAGTAAGAAATAACAAGACTCGATTGCACATGTCAACAACCTTGGCCGACATCCTCGTACCATCCCAGCGCCCGCTCGTCTGGCTGAACATAACCTGAAATCCATAACAAGAATTTCCCCGACAACGGGTCCCCAGAGGGGTTAGCAATTACGCTAGTACAAGTAACCAAATGAACATTTTAGATCTTACACATATAGTAATGCATGCAATAAAGAAAACCGTTTGAAAGCACTCATTTCCGGAAATGCCAATATCAAATCACATTTGTAAAATTCACCACAATTAACCGTCGATCCACACCTCCGTGGACCCCTACCGAGACCCCGTCGGATCTAACCCGTAGTGGTTAAAAGCAAAGCTCGTCGATCCACACCTCCGTGGACCCCTACCGAGACCCCGTCGAGTCTAACCCGTAGTGAGCATACACACACACACAATTTCTCATACAAAACTACTATGCCAAGATTGTAAGTTCATAAGGATACTTGCCTCGATTAATTAGACGATGACACGAACGGAACGGAAGAGTTGAACACGACCGCAAGGAACCGGCGGAAATGAACCTAACGATTCGAATAGCACAATCACAACCACTTCTAAACGATTACGGAAATGGAATACACCCGGAAACCCGCCTACGATTCATGTATATTCGCACAAAAATAACAACGAGGGCGGACCACAACCAAACCCTCTCGATTCCGCAAAACTATGAAAATATACCATGAATCCGTAGGAAAACTAATGATATCAACAAGATTAATCATATTCATCAAGAATCCATCAACAAAACGGAAAGAATCGGACAAAACCCCAAAATCCCCAATTATCCAAAAAGGTAGGGTTTCAAGAGATATTACCTTGAGTGATTCAAGTATTAAGATCCGTAGAACACGCGTTAGATTGATTATCCGAGCCTCACAACCGAAAAGAAATGATGAAAATCGCCCCCCGGATGAAGAACTCTCCCCCTCTATATCCTCTCTCTCGCGACGCAGTGGAAAAATGGGAAATGAGCTGTTCACGCTCAAAACAACACATTTATAGTGTAACACAATGAGAACCTATCGGCGGCTATCGGCCGATAGCCCAACCGATACCCATACGGAATGCGGCAGAGAGTCTATCGACCCCCTTATCGGCCGAAAGGCTCTGGAAGTTCGAAGGTGAAGAAATTTACATATCGGCCAGCCTATCGGCCGATAGGCCCAACCGATACCCATACTGAATGCCGGCAGAGAGTCTATCGACCCCCTATCGGCCGAAAGGCTCCTGGAAGTGCTCGGCCAAAATCGAAACAACCATAACTCTCTCGTCCAGGACTCCGATTGACTCACCGCTTGAACCATTGGAAAGCTAACTCGATGTTCTATAATATTGCAAAGATTTATAATTTTGGAGTTACCAAAAATTAATGGTGATCTAACAAAGACGAACTCATACTTAGAAAAGTCGTTTAGTAATCTGAATTCAACAAAACGACACCGAAACCCGAACACGAATACGAACCGAAGATACGGTTACGAAGTACTCACAAAGACGAATCTAAGAGCTAGTAGGACACACAATTCCGACCACCCGAAGGCTCGAAATTCGACAACGGAAGGTAATTACCCCAAACTTTGGGAAATTACGAAAATGGCCCAAATGCCCGAAAATCACCATACGTCAACGAATAATCAAACCGAAGCTCACAACACGTATAACAACGTTAAATGAACTTACGAAAAACCCCAAACGACAGTTTCTAACGAGATTCGAAGGAACCGAACTCAAGCGAGGAAAAGTCGCTAAAAAGCACGGAACTCAACAAAGCGGACCAAACGAACTCGGATGATAAAAAGTGCAGAATTAAATATTCTCATAATGACGAATTGGTCATGATTGAGTTGTCAAAACGAACTTTTGTCGAAAATAGAATTTTACCGAAAATCGAAAATTTGCAGATATTACATTCTACCCTCCTTAAAAGAAGTTTCGTCCCGAAACTTAAAACAAGTAGGGGGAAGAAATATTCCGCCAGGAAAAACTCAACAAGATACACAAGAATGCGTAACTAATGCCCAACGGCGAAATGTTACAAACAACGCAAAGGAATATACGGCGTGAAACACGCTCCACGGCGACCAACACAATGTCGCCGTTAGGGATACAATAAAACAAACAAATGACAAGCGTCATCAAACGGATAATATAGCCAAGTCAATTATCCGACAATCACAAAACACAACGAACGAAAGTCAGTATGATCGACCAACCCAACGGTACATCAATCGAAACGCGAGCCAATCGCTGAACTAATACTGAATTCCACCGCCCAAGGGTTGGAAAATCGAAAACGAGACTAATTTCCCAAACTTAAGGGAATTAGGAAGGAGCATGAATGCTCAACGATCACAAAACGAGAACAAAAACCGAGCAGACAAGCGATCGAGACAACAAAGATCGAACAATCATGTCCAAAACACGAAGGATAATAAAACTCAAACAACAACTCCCGGGATGATCGGTGAGAACTACAAGGAATGCATTCCCATAAGATCCACAGGATAGGGAATAGCGATTGAAAAGTCACAATGACAAACGAGTTATTCCAAAACAATAACACACTCGTTCGATCAACAATAGTAAGGGATAGGGAAAGTTTAGAAATGTCAACGAACATAAGCGAGTCGGCAGTCGAAAATACGAAGTTCCAAATCCGATCCACTTGAATAAAAGGACTAGTAGGACCAAAAGATGTTACTTCCGAACAAGGTTCACAAGAATCGAACCGAACTCGGAAAAGTCACGGCGATAACGGATCGACCCAAAACAAGATCACGGCTCGTTCGAATGATGAACCCGAAATACAAAACAAGTTCGAGACGGTATCAACGAACACGAGCGAATTGATAGATCGGAGAAAGAGAAAATATAGAAGTCAAAATAGTACGGCTATTACCTTTGACCTCGCCCGAAACTCACCACAACGGAACCAAGGTAACAATACAACAAGCAACCGACACAATGTGGAACAATCACCGATGCACACAATCATACCAACCCGATCTCTAACGGCTCGCATATATGCGATAACGCATAAACCGCTACGAGGCGACAACATCCAATACCAATCTCACCCCTCGCAGAGGCTACCACGACAACCGTGGCGAGCGACTCAACGCTCACACCACCGGTTCAACAATGGCTCGGGGTTAACACCTAACGAGAGCACGGACATCACACATATATTCCCGGACCACAAATAGGAATGATAGGTTTTGAAAACGAAAACCATCTTTTGAAAATAACTTGCAAGCACCAGTTGATCTTGAGTATCATATATCAAAAAAAATAGTACAAACATCGTCATCGAGACTTAAAAAAAATCATATTGCGTTTGAAAAAAAAGAAATGAAGACACCTTTCGTTAAATTAAAACTTTTCAGCTATTTTCGACCTTCGGGTCTAAGCGAATGCGTTTCTAAATCATTAGAAATATCTCAAAATATTTTGATCCTCAAAGTAGGATAATTTTGAAACATAGCGTGGCACTAGTAGGCATCTGGAGAGCACTGTGAGAAAATAATTCATTTTAAAAGTACGTCTCGAGGTTTATTTTCTAAGATACTCAAGGTTTTTCAGAAGTACCATAGGCCAAAATGCCCAAAATTCGCACGTATCAACATTCACTTAAACACATCATATCACACGCATTAAATCGCTCAAAATTACGACAATGATATACAATCCTCAGGATATGTCTAACAACATCGTTAAAACAACAATCAGTTTATCAAAACTGGATGGAAAACGATATCAAAAACAAAACTCCAAAAAGTCAACTCTAGGGATTCAAGAAAATACCTAGATTCGGCGAACAACAATGGATTAGATGATGTTAAAAATCATCTAGGATACTCCAAAACACCTTTGGATGGAAGAAAAATCAGCCTAGATGTGAAACCGAGTCGCTACGTCTCAAACTCATAGAGGAAGAAGAAGAAATGAAGAAAAAAAAATGCAACTACTAGACTGGTGTCCAGTATTTATACTGGACACAATTAGCGTGCGCTAATCATTAAGGTTAGCGTGCGCTATCACGGCACCAAACGAAACTCCCGACCAAAAAATACACTGTTAGCGTGCGCTAACCCCAAGTGTTAGCGTGCGCCAACGAGAACTTCAGACCCAGTCCAGTAGCTCTGGATCGCCCGAACTACTGGTAGCGTGCGCTATCCTCCCCTTAGCGTGCTACCAACGCACTATTGCGCGCGCTAGCCGCAAAGCGTAGCGTGCGCTAATGACCAACAGAGACAACAACAGAACATATCAGAAAGATTACATGCCGTAAACCTTTCTCACAAAGTTACTGTGCTAAGCACAATTTCCCACGTCATTTCAAAAATGCTAAAAAGACCAATGACGGTAATATTTTCCAAAACTCACAAAAATCATTTGTCAAACCATCATGAAATATTCAAGATCAAAATGCCAAAACTTGATTCAAGGAATCGGTTTCTGAAATAAAACTCGGTTGCAAAATACGAAAGCCGTTTGAAAGAACTCACGCAATGGATAAAATACGGTACGAAAATACATCAAGAAGGATTGACACTCCTCGTATAAACCAAATACGAGAGTCTAATAAACACATATCGTGAAATCAAAATCCACAGAAGGATTCCATCATTTAACGACTAATCATACAATTAACTCGTGTCACACGAGGCACAACACAAGGAAGGGAGTTTAACATCCATAGGTCGCACGTAAGTGACGACCACCCCTCGATACTAGTCACGACCAATGATCTCAAACGACGCGTCGCGATGCGACTAAGTCAGACAAAAATCCGTTAAGACAAAACTCGACAAACACAACATGATTCGGACCTAGGTTTCCCGGGCTAATCGATTTTTTTAAAATCGTATACTCTAGTCATTCGAAAATAAAACCGGTAAGTTAAAAATCGTTTTCAAGACCCTTTTAAACACGACAAGGGCTTAACAATGGTAGCATTTTATAAAATGTCCTAAAACAGTTTTAAACATGACCTTTAAATACGACACAAGGTTTTATTTGAAAATACAAGGCTGGCTCGCCCAAATTCATGTCACTTTCAAAAACCCACAATACGATCAAGTCTAAGAAATTTTCAAGCATGTACGCTACATGTATTATTATTAATAGAAACACATTGGTTGTAAATAATAATAATTAGCCAAGTACCAACAATTCCCGGACACACTCATATACGACATTCAAAAATCACCAGTTCAAAAAGCGCAACTCGGAAATACTAATTCCAAGCATATGTCAAACTATCTCTCCAAGTTTAACAGCGTAACCAAAGATCACCGATTTGGACCTATGTCGAAACCAGCTACGTGAGTTTCTCAACTCATCGGTACATTCGGCTCAACATACATTTAGTATATCGCAATTACCAAACACAGATTCCATCACACAGCAAAAGACTAGAGAGTCAAGCCCTCTCACAATATACCACGGAGCAAAACTCGGATCTTTCGATCACCAACGATCCCACCAACGCTAGGAAGTTTAGCGATGGAAAGCTCGCAAAACGACAAACGGTCAAGCCCAGAACGGCGCACATACTCCAGAGAGACAAAGGACTGCGCAATACTAGAATCAAAAGTACACGAACCGGATGGATCGAAAACAACTCGACAATAAGTACGAGAGAGGCAATCACAGTTCAAGAAGTGGAATTTCAATACGAGAAAACAAGAGAATCGAGTAAGGAAAACTTACGAAACCTTTGGATGTCTTGAGATTAGACGGCGGTGTGACAATGTGCAAAACAGAACACAACTAGACCCAAATAACCAACAAGCCTAGGTATCCATAAACCTAGAGCTCCGATACCATTTCTGTAACACCCCCAAGATATTCGAGGAGAATTACAGCGCCGTGGACCCCTACATGGGACCCACCAGGCTAACACAAGAAAACACCACTCGACTAACCGCCTCGGTTAGCAAGGAAACAATTGTTAACAATAAGAACATAAAACAACACGTCCGGTACAACCGGCATAAATAACATCAACCGACAAATACAGTAACTCCAACGAAGACTAATCACAATCTGAAAGGAAAAGCCTAAGTACTTGCGAGTACAATCTTTAAGTTTACAATTTGGAAAACATCCACATCAAAAGAGACAGTAAGAAATAACAAGACTCGATTGCACATGTCAACAACCTTGGCCGACATCCTCGTACCATCCCAGCGCCCGCTCGTCTGGCTGAACATAACCTGAAATCCATAACAAGAATTTCCCCGACAACGGGTCCCCAGAGGGGTTAGCAATTACGCTAGTACAAGTAACCAAATGAACATTTTACATCTTACACATATAGTAATGCATGCAATAAAGAAAACCGTTTGAAAGCACTCATTTCCGGAAATGCCAATATCAAATCACATTTGTAAAATTCACCACAATTAACCGTCGATCCACACCTCCGTGGACCCCTACCGAGACCCCGTCGGATCTAACCCGTAGTGGTTAAAAGCAAAGCTCGTCGATCCACACCTCCGTGGACCCCTACCGAGACCCCGTCGAGTCTAACCCGTAGTGAGCATACACACACACACAATTTCTCATACAAAACTACTATGCCAAGATTGTAAGTTCATAAGGATACTTGCCTCGATTAATTAGACGATGACACGAACGGAACGGAAGAGTTGAACACGACCGCAAGGAACCGGCGGAAATGAACCTAACGATTCGAATAGCACAATCACAACCACTTCTAAACGATTACGGAAATGGAATACACCCGGAAACCCGCCTACGATTCATGTATATTCGCACAAAAATAACAACGAGGGCGGACCACAACCAAACCCTCTCGATTCCGCAAAACTATGAAAATATACCATGAATCCGTAGGAAAACTAATGATATCAACAAGATTAATCATATTCATCAAGAATCCATCAACAAAACGGAAAGAATCGGACAAAACCCCAAAATCCCCAATTATCCAAAAAGGTAGGGTTTCAAGAGATATTACCTTGAGTGATTCAAGTATTAAGATCCGTAGAACACGCGTTAGATTGATTATCCGAGCCTCACAACCGAAAAGAAATGATGAAAATCGCCCCGGATGAAGAACTCTCCCCTCTATATCCTCTCTCTCGCGATGATGGAAAAATGGGAAATGAGCTGTTCACGCTCAAAACAACACATTTATAGTGTAACACATGAGAACCTATCGGCCCGGCTATCGGCCGATAGCCCAACCGATACCCATACGGAATCTGGCGGAGAGTCTATCGACCCCCTTATCGGCGAAAGGCTCTGGAAGTTCGAAGGTGAAGAAATTTACATATCGGCCAGCCTATCGGCCGATAGGCCCAACCGATACCCATACGAGAATGCCGGCGAGAGTCTATCGACCCCCTATCGGCGAAAGGCTCTGGAAGTGCTCGGCCAAAATCGAAACGACCATAACTCTTTCGTCAGGACTCGATTGACTCACCGTTTGAACCATTGGAAAGCTAACTCGATGTTCTATAATATTGCAAAGATTTATAATTTTTGGAGTTACCAAAAATTAATGGTGATCTAACAAAGACGAACTCATACTTAGAAAAGTCGTTTAGTAATCCTGAATTCTACAAAACGACACCGAAACCCGAACACGAATACGAACCGAAGATACGGTTACGAAGTACTCACAAAGACGAATCTAAGAGCTAGTAGGACACACAATTCCGACCACCCGAAGGCTCGAAATTCGACAACGGAAGGTAATTACCCCAAACTTTGGGAAATTACGAAAATGGCCCAAATGCCCGAAAATCACCATACGTCAACGAATAATCAAACCGAAGCTCACAACACGTATAACAACGTTAAATGAACTTACGAAAAACCCCAAACGACAGTTTCGAACGAGATTCGCAGGAACCGAACTCAAGCGCGGAAAAGTCGCTAAAAAGCACGGAACTCAACAAAGCAAAGACCAAACGAACTCGGATGATAAAAAGTGCAGAATTAAATATTCTCCGAATGACGAAATGGTCATGATAGAGTTGTCAAAACGAACTTTGGTCGAAAAAAGAAATTTACCGAAAATCGAAAATTTGCAGATATTACAGTTACCGTTAGTCCTTTTGAGCTTTGTTGACACTTCGGTCAGTGTTCGATTCCTTGGTAAAAGTGTAATTCGTTGAGTTTCGTTGTCATGTTGTATCGTGACATCTCTGGAGTCATATCTGCGCGCCGATTGGTTATGTGTAGGATTTTTTGCCGGGCACTTGATGATCATGAGTGGATGTTTTCCGCATTTAGATCGTGCACACGAGACGTAGTTCGTGAGGCTAATTAGGTACATCGTCCCACGTATATTTTGGATTCCGTATACGGGGTGGACATGTGCACGGACACATATCCGGATCGGGCGTACTGTGACATCCATCTTGAGCCATATTATATGGTCGTTCGTATATTTGGTTATGTTCGACAGTTGGGACTGATTATTTATATGCCTTCAGGGTATATTCAGTAGTCGATGGTTTTCTTTGAGATCAGTATATATATATGAATTGTATAATGTCATGAGAATTATTATCATGTATAACTGACCCTGTGGTTTGGGGCGAAATACTTGTATTTCAGGGCGAGGAAAGGGCAAGGCACAGGAGGAGCACAATGGCGACGGAGGGTTCTGAAGTATGCTATTTCGGGGGGCCCGAGTCTTTTGGATGTTCGGTTATGTTTTATTGTGATTTTCATTTTATTTTTTGTCGGATGAATATACTAAAATTTGTTAGGTACTGCCCATCGTCATATGGTCTGTACCGAATTTGGATCCTGTGCATGTTTGCTCGTATTAAAGACATGAATAACTCATACTCCACACCGGGGTTTTGATAAATATCGTGGTACGGTGCCACATTGTCAGATTATAAATGTATATTGTGTTATCGCCTGGTGGGTCCCGGTAGGGGTCCACGGCACTGTAATAGCCACCGTTTTGGGCTGTTACAAAAGATGGTATCGGAGCGTGTGTTTTTATTTTGAGTCATTGTAGAATCGAAATAGCATCAAGAAACGTTCGTGCCACGTGTAACCTGTGCAAGCGCCTGACCCGTCAAATACGGTATGTTCTCATGAACCATAATTTGATTACTGGCATGATATTGACGATGTATTGGTCTCCTTACTTATCTTGGCATCTTGCTAACATGAGGTAAAATTCATCTGTTTGAGGTGAACCTAAATTAATTATGTGACTGGAATTGTTTCGACTTGATGTTGATATGATATTGAGTGTGTAACACCTGTAGTGCCAGTGATTCTTTACGAACTGCTTTGTTGGATAGGAAATTCCCTGTTGCTATTAACTTAGCATGAATTATGATTGCTAAATCGAACTGTACTTGTGACTTGATTCTTTCAGTATGGAAAGGAATCCGAGAGGCCGTGGCAGAGGGGGACGAGGCCGCGGAAGAGGCCGAATTCCGATACCACGAGCCAACAGACGCGCGAATGTGGAACAGAGTTCCGCAGGCAGTGATTCGCCTTCTAGGGACCAATCACACCACACCGGAGAGAATGCACGTGTCGATCCTTACACCGTGATGCAGGGCATGATGGCCCAGATGACCCAAATGGGTCAGCTGATGGAAGCTATGCAGAGGAATACTACTGGTCAACAGCAGGGGCAACAGCCTCCGCCTCTGGTGCCTGGCGGGATCGTGAGCCGGATTATTAGCGACATATCACGATAGCGACCTCCTGTAACACCCCAAACTAGGCGGATATTACAGTGCCGTGAATCCCCGACTGGGACCCACCAGGCGAATGAAAATGATGAATTAAATAATATAATTGTAGTACCGAACCACATTATATTACCAAATACTCCGATGAGGAGTTTAAGTACATTACACCAGGACAAAACAGAATACTAGTATATTTTATATGAAGATAAAATACACCACCCTGAATAAATAAACATCTCAAACGGAATTTGCAGCGGAAAATACAAATGACTGAAATGACTGAAAATGACTGAGACAAACGGAATGACTGGGGCCCCCTACTAGTATCACTGGGACTCGTCGCCATCAACATGCTCTTCCCGTGCCTTTGCCTTGCCGTGACCTGAAAACAAAATCCCCCAACGGGGTCAGTTACACAGAACAACAATCCTTAAGAGTTGAAATTACACAATCATGAATTAACTGAAGTTATGAAATATTCTTAATTATGAATTACGCTGAAGAGGAGTATCATAGTACGCCCGTAATGTTCTGTGCAAGTGTACAAGACGAATGACCGGACACACCCGTCCTTGTACATAATTAGTCTCACGGAGGTAAGCGTTACCGTGTGCACAGTCCAATGTATCGGTGAACCCAATACATGACCATCGTGTGCCCGACTAAAAATTCCACACAGCCACACCCGGCCACGCAATATGAACCCGGAAGGTCACATGAACGAGAATGACCATGATGAATATCAATGAATAATAATTAGACAAGGCCAAGATGACTCACTGATATGAAAGTAATAGTGACGTGATTGATAACCCAATGAAATGATTTGGAACCGTCGTTCCTCGTGAATGAAATGATTATTCGACAATTACAAGTCTCAAAATGATTAATATTATGATGAATGAATTATGATTATGAGCAATCAACAACAAAAGGAATGAGTATCCTTTTAACCGAGTAAGATTTAACTTACTCAATACCGAAGAAGAATGTCCGTCCACGAACAACGTCCTAAGTGGAATACCGGTCGCTCGAACAACCTTGAATAACAATCATTACCAACAATCGTTTAATACACGTATCAAACAACAAAACACGACTAACCCAAAGGTCGAAACAACGATAATCAAACTCATAGGGCATTCCAACGAATACATAGCCAACCACACAACATCGGAAATATCCAATCCCGAATATGTCGAAATCAATACCAAATTGAGTATTTCGAACTAACAAAACACTTCAATGATATCAATAATCCATTAGGAATCCATAATTCATGGTTACAACAACATCAATCGGAAAATCCCCAATTAACCAAAGTCAACCCCAAGGGTTCTTGAAAACAATTCCGAAAATAACCATTAAATCTGTAGGAATATATTTATCCAAGGTAGATAATCCATATCTAACATATTCCAATGATAATCCAAGCTTACACGAAGAAATCGGAAAGAAAAACCCAAAAATCCGAAATTCTAGATCCAAGAAAATTAATACCTTTGATTCGATGTTTGGAGGTGATGAAGTGATGATTAATCCAACTCAAGGACTTGAAGATGATGATTGATGATTACACCTTGAAGAATACTCTCTAAATCGCCCAAATCGCCAAGAACCGACGAGAGAAAGAGGTTAGAATGATAAATGACGAACTCTGACTAAACTGTCCAATTTATAGTCAGTCCAGGTTAGCGTGCGCTAGCCCTAATGCGTAGCGTGCGCTAACGGGAAATTTGGGTATTCCAGTACCCACTGTCCGAAAACGGTAGCGCGCGCTACGTACCTTTTGTAGCGTGCGCTACGGCCATACTACTAGCGTACGCTAAAGCCCATAGTTAGCGGCGCTAACGAATAATTTGATGCCCAGTACTGAAATCCAGAAACTGCCTGTCCTCTGATCTGACCTCGATAGCGTGCGTTACAACAAACGATTAGCGTGCGCTACTAAATCGATTGCGTACGCTAACAACAACACATAGCGTGCGCTATGAATTAATCCAGTGCAGTCTAGTAGCCACTGGACTCAACCTGATCTGCCCTTAGCGCGCGCTACACCTCATATTAGCGTGCGCTACTTCAACCCACTAGCGCGCGCTACTTACCATTCGTAGCGTGCGCTACTTATGCTCACTGCGTCCAAGACTTACGGATCGGCAATGTGGCAACCCTAGCGTGCGCTAAAGCTGAGAGGTAGCGTGCGCTACTTTTACCCAATTAGCGTACGCTAAAAGGAGTATGTAGCGTGCGCTACTCCTCACGCACAGCTCGCAACGAAAAATGACAATGATGATAAAAACGGCACGAAACTCCAATCAGATTAATGAGGAATGACGATTGATACACGATACAATTACTATGAATGATGAATACCATGACTGAATCTGAGTGACAAATGATTAATAATGAGTGAAAATTACTCAGTATCAATTACTGAATGATAATTACTGAATTACAACCGGGTATTACATACACCCCCCCTTAAAAGAGTTTCGTCCCCGAAACTAAGGGTCAAACAACTCGGGATAACTCTCCCGCATACTATCCTCGGTTTCCCAAGTAGCCTCTTCGACTCCGTGTCTAGACCACTGAATTTTAACCAAAGGAATCGTCTTATTCCTCAACTGTTTGATTCGTCGTTCTAAAACTCGCATAGGACGCTCCTCATATGAATGATCGTCGGCGATCTCGATTTCATTGAACTGAAGTATGTGACTTGGGTCGGCAACATACTTCCGCAATTGAGAGACATGAAACACATTATGAATTCGGCTCAACGCCGGAGGTAAAGCCAATCGATAAGCTAACTCGCCTACTCGATCCAAAATCTCAAGCGGTCCAATGAATCTCGGACTCAACTTACCCCTCTTCCCAAAACGGAAGATACCACGACTCGGGGATACCTTGACCAACACATGGTCACCAGCCTCGAACTCTAATGGTCGACGACGGTTATCTGCATATGATTTCTGTCGACTCTGAGCGGTCAACAAACGACTCCTGATCAAAGCTACCTTCTCACGGGCGGCTATAAGCATATCGGGCTCGGTGCCGATTGATTCTGATAAGTCATCCCAACACAACGGAGATCGACAACGACGACCATACAAGGCCTCGTAAGGTGCCATCTTGATCGAAGCATGCCAACTGTTATTATACGTGAACTCGATCAAAGGTAGTTGGGCTTCCCAATCATCTCTCCAATCGAGGACGCATGCCCTCAACATGTCCTCTAATGTCTGAATGGTTCTCTCCGATTGTCCATCGGACTGAGGATGAAAAGCGGTACTGAGATTAAGCTGGGTTCCCATAGCACGATGAACTGATTTCCAAAAATGCGACACAAACCGTCCGTCACGATCGGAAACGATACTTTTAGGAGTACCGTGCAGTCTGACTATCTCTTTGATGAACAGTTGAGCAAGTCTCTCGGGACCCCACGTCTCCTTGATCTCAAGGAAATGAGCTGATTTAGTTAAGCGGTCCACGATCACCCAGATCGTATTCATGCCACGACGACTCGTCGGCAAACTCGTGATGAAATCCATAGAAATGTCTTCCCACTTCCATTCGGGAATAGGAAGAGGTTTCAGCATACCCGCCGGTCGCTGATGTTCAATCTTAACTTGTTGACAGGTTAAGCATCTCGAAACAAATTCTGCGACTTCTCGCTTCATATTACTCCACCAGTAATTTTGTTTCAAGTCCTTGTACATCTTGCTAGACCCCGGATGAACAGAATAAGGGGTAGCATGAGCTTCTTTCAAAATCGAGTTTTTCAACTCGTCATTCGCCGGTACGCACAACCGATTCTTAAACCTCAAAAGTCCATCCTCGTGGACCACAAATCCAGGGGCTTTCCCCTGAGTCACATCCTCACGGATGCGCAACAATGAAGGGTCCGAACCCTGATTCTCTCAGATTGCCTCCTCGAGTGACGATGAAATCTCTAACATATAAAGCTGCCCCTGAACTCGCCGCTGCACTCGATCTCGGGTCTAAGGAATTCCCGAAGTTCCTTCGGATCATTAAACGGGCAAGCATCTGCTCCTGAACGGACTTACGACTCAAGGCGTCGGCGACAACGTTCGCCTTGCCCGGGTGGTAGAGGATCTCGATATCATAATCTTTGATTAATTCCAACCACCGTCTCTGACGCATATTCAACTCCTTCTGAGTAAATATATACTTTAAACTCTTATGATCGGTGAATATCTGACAGGTAACGCCATAAAGGTAATGACGCCAAATCTTCAAAGCGAATACCACGGCTGCTAGCTCCAGGTCGTGGGTCGGATAATTAACCTCGTAAGGTCTCAATTGCCGTGAAGCATAGGCAATAACCTTCCCGTTCTGCATGAGTACACATCCGAGACCCTGTCTGGACGCATCACTATAGACCACAAATCCTTCCGTCCCCTGCGGCAAGGAAAGTACAGGTGCTGACATTAACCGGCTCTTGAGTTCCTCAAAACTCCGTTGACACGCGTCGGACCACGTGTATTTCTTATCCCTCCGCAAAAGGTTCGTTAAGGGTTGAGCGATTCTAGAAAATCCCTCTACAAATCGCCGATAATAACCCGCTAATCCGAGGAAACTTCGGATTTCCTTAACGTTCTTCGGAGGTAGCCAATCTCAAATAGCCTCCGTCTTCTGAGGGTCGACACGAACTCCGTCTGATGAAATTACATGTCCGAGAAAAGTCACTTCGGACATCCAGAACTCACATTTGGAAAACTTCCCATAAAGTTGTTCTCGTCTCAACACGTCGAGCACTTGATGAAGGTGAAACTCGTGTTCCTCCCGGTCACGAGAATAAATCAAAATGTCATCGATGAAGACAACAACAAACTGATCCAAAAAGTCGATGAAAACCCGATTCATTAACTCCATGAATACCGCAGGTGCATTAGTCAATCCGAACGGCATAACCACAAACTCATAATGACCATAGCGTGTTCGAAACGCCGTCCTCGCGATGTCCGACTCTCGGATACGCAACTGATGATATCCAGACCTTAAGTCGATCTTGGAGAATACTGAAGCTCCCTGAAGTTGATCTAAGAGATCATCAATACGGGGTAAGGGGTACTTATTCTTGATCGTCACCCTGTTCAGCTCCCGATAATCAATACATAAGCGGAATGAACCATCCTTCTTCTTGACAAATAACACTGGTGCTCCCCACGGGGACGCACTCGGTCGGATATAACCTTTCTCGAACAATTCCTCAAGTTGGTTCTTTAATTCCTGCATTTCGGTCGGGGCCATCCGGTACGGTACCTTCGATATCGGGGACGTACCAGGCTCCAACTCAATCGTGAATTCTACATCCCTCTGTGGAGGCAAACCAGGTAACTCGTCTGGAAAAACATCGGCATATTCCCTCACCACCGGAATATCCGTTAACATTACTGATGACTTCTCGGTTTTGGCCATATAGCACCAATAACCGACACATCCCTGATTGAGTAATCTCACTGCTTTCATCGAATTAATGACCTTACCAGAACAGCCGGGATTACCTCCCTGAAACACACATTACACCCCATCGTGTGAAATGATAGTGACCATACGCTTACGGACACTAATGATGGCATCATGACGATCCATCCAATCAATACCCAAGATGATGTTGTCCCTCGGCAAATCTACCACGATTAGGTCCGCTGGCCATACACGACCATGAAACTGAATTGGACAATTCTGAATCTCACGATTACCAATAATTCGTCTACCATCAGGTAGGCCAATGACATAAGGCTCACAACTAGTAGCACTACCCAGACGTAGTCTACTCAAACATGACTCGGAAATGAATGAATGCGATGCACCAGTATCAAAAAGGGTACACACAGGTTGAGATAGAATATCAAGTGTACCTGAGATCATTCGGGCCTCTGGATCATCGGTCTTCTTCATCTCATAAATCCGGGGCTTGCTAGTCCCGGCACCGGACGCTCCGTCTGGCTAAAAGCTCCACCTTTAGTCGCTCCGTCATTTTAAACGACGCCGATTGAGTGGCCTGATTACGAACGGTGACCGCTTAGGTGCCTGAGATGACGTCTGAGTAGGTTTGGAGTCCCTACGGCAAAAACGGGCCTTATGCCCAGCAATTCCACAATTATGACATGTGATAGTCTGTCTCGGACACTTGGTACTGAGGTGACCAAGATCCCCACAGTTAAAACAGGTGATGGCCAAACTGGCCGCTCGAGACTGAGATTCCGCGGGTTTAGACGACACAGGAGATCGCTCAGAAAAAGCAGAGCCCGCATTGGGTTTCTTGAAAGTTGTGTGACCGCCTTCAGACTGATTACGATTCTTCGATTTCTTGCTAGCAGACGAAGGTTGCTGCTTAGCAATTTCCTTAGCAGTAAGCTCGTAGGTAAGAGCTTTCTCAATGAATTCAGCCAACGTGGTGCAATTATGATTAAGCAACTGAAGTCTCATACGGGGTTTCAGCCTCTTGCTGAAATACTTGATCTTATCCGCCTCTGAGTGAATGATGGATGAGGCGAAAGGGAGAAGTTCCTGAAATTTCTCGGCAATGGCGAGAACATCCTCATCTGATGAGGGGTCGGGGGTGAGCAATTCTGACAGCTTGGCCTCTCTGAGTGGGGCCGGATAATACCTCTCCATCATGAGAGTCTTGAACTGATCCCAAGTACAAGATCCTTCGGTGGGCTTCAACGATAACCACCAAGAATGTGCGCTCTTACCCAGGTAGTAAGCCGCAACAGAGACTTTGTGCCCCTCGGGACACTCTACCATAGCAAACAACTTCTCGAAATGCTCGAGCCAATGAATGATATCTGCCGGCTCAGACGAGCCCTCAAAAGTAGGTGGCCTGCGGCGAGATATCACCGATGATATTACTCACATTCCTCTCTTGCCTCTGAGGTGGCGGCGGGGGAGC
The DNA here is from genome assembly GCA_033398695.1 of Orobanche coerulescens. NCBI lineage: Eukaryota > Viridiplantae > Streptophyta > Magnoliopsida > Lamiales > Orobanchaceae > Orobanche > Orobanche coerulescens. The sequence continues at coordinate 96,020,860 of CM065804.1, read as the reverse complement.
CTGCTGATTTTGATTGACGGAGTTATGCATCGTCTCCATCAACTGAGCCATCTGGGTCATTTGGGCCATCATGCCCTGCATGAAAGCGAGTGGGTCAACCCGGACACCTTCTGACTGAGCCGTGTCCCGGGTACGACTCCCCGATAATGAATGATCGCGTCCAGGTGAATGAGTGGCAGCGTCGCTGCTCGATGAATTAGCATTATTCCTCGCGTTTGCATGTGTATTCACACGAGCTCTCGGGATTCGGCCCGCTCCACAGCCTCGTCCTCCACGTCCTCTGCCAGCCCTTTCCATACTGAAGTGGAAAGTCATATGATGATTATATATCTCGCATGAGTATCACATTATGATTATATTATGAAATGATGAAAATGAGCATACGCGCTCAAATACAGCGATTACATGAATGATTAACTGAGGTGACATGATTATCTGATGAAGTTACTGAAATGATTATCTTGAATGAGTTAACAAGGTTAAAGATTCGATCTTCCTGATCAACAACTGAACAATGAAATGAATTGACTGATTAATGAGTTAACCTTACCGTCCTGGTCAAAATGACAATGATGATTGAGGATTGTTAACTGATGAATTATGAATGAATGATTAATGCCAGAAATTATACCATTGATACGAATCGGTCAACATCATCAAATACAAAAAAGAAGATTATCCGACCAAGCTTGGTTGAGTCGCAGGCATACATAAAATCCTCATGCAAAATACATGGACAAATTACCAATTCTCGCGCGCATTTACTTACTTCAGAGCGCTTTAGTATTTTGTCCATAACTTTCTCGTCCGAAATCCGATTCAGGTGATTCAAGTGGCCATGGAAAGCTAAGAAAGAGAGCTACAAATCTTATAAGACCATAGGACCAAATTCGGACTCATTGGATCCCAGAAATGACAAAACCGACAGCATCATATTTGGTCCAAGATCATGAAGATTTTTGTCTCTTCTAGTTTCAAGACTTGATACGATATCTAAATCGAAGAAGCTCCAATAAAAATCGACATCCACGACGATACAAATTCGCATGGTCATGCATCATTATACTTGGGAGAAAAGAATACGCAGATTGGAGTTACGTTGTTAATCGGAATAGGAGTAACGTAAAACTCAACGACGGAATCGGTCCGAAAGCATGAAATTCGGCCATATCATGCTTGAAAGGGACTCATGATTTGTCAAGATGCATGAAGATATTTTCTCTTCCCCACCATAATAAAAATCGGCCCTAGCATAAAGATTTGATGAAGACTTTCATCAAATATCTCCTTCATGTCATTTTCCTTCATGTCATAATCACCCTAGTAATTCCAAAAGGCTTGATACCATATCACCACATAATCCTCACAATCCCTCCATGATTCGGCCGAGTTGCACAAGATTGGAAGAAGACTTTCCTCAAAACTTTCCTTCATGTCATTATCCCTAATGTCTTAGTCACCATAATAATTCCAAAGGGGTTGATATCATATCTTCACAAAATCCTCCTAATCACCTAAGTTGAGTTCGGCCGATTTGAAGAATAAGGGATGATATTTAGTGAAGATCTTCTTCATGTCACCATCACCATCACAAGTCCAAGATTCATCAAAGATTTCTTCATGTCTTAATCACCTAATAAAACCAAGATGCTTGGTATCTCCTCCTTAGATATTTCGGCCGAAATGGAAGCATGCTAGGAAGCTTCATTTTCTTGTTTTTGTTGTATTTTCTTAAAGTTGGAAACTACTATATATAGTAGTACTTGATTGTATTTGTAATAATCTTGAAAGTAATAAACCTTGTATTTCTTTGAAATATACGTTGAACGAGTTCAACAAACTTTAGTTATTGTTTCGACGCGTCTCGAGATTTTAACTTGATCAATTCTTAATAGGTCTTGAGAAGAGATTACTTTTATCGAGTTATAGGTCTAGTTCGATAAAACACATCCAAATCCGTATACACTACTACCTCACGGCCGAACTCCATTCAATTTCGGTCATTCCCTTGTAATACTTTGATAATTGTCAAGATATAATAATCTTCCGTTGTATTTCATACGCATTACTTACGTAATTCGTATCATAAGTGGTATCAGAGCCCAAGGTCATCTCCTTGGGCGAGTTATTCAACGATTTTTTTTTTGTTGAGATTAGAGTAGTCGGAAGAAAACAAAGTTTCCCGTGGATTCGACCGTTGGATCATCACGAAATTTTGACAAAGGTAAGCCAACTCATTGAACTACAGTCTGAACGGTGGAGATCAGATTCTTTGATCATCTTCTTGGTTCATTCTTCACGGATTTATTGGAAAATTTTCTGTCCGATCTCTTGATTCTTGTTATGGATTTCTCCGAGCTCGATTTCTTGATGACACTCCGTGACGCACTAAACGGCTTACCGGAGCAACGTATGCAAGAAAGACGCAGAGACGATGCCAACGATATTGATTTCTTGGCCAAATTCGCAAAGATACCGGAATTTCACGAGATAGTAATCCAGATGCGTGCATAGATTGGCTCCATGCTTGTGAGGAGCACTCGGACTTCAAGTGCCCCGATCAACCGCCGCGTTTTTTGGTGACAAAGCGCCTCGCGGTAGCGCGCTTCCGGTGGCAAAAATTGAAACAGCCTCTGCTCACAACAACGTAAGCCTAAAATTACGATTGGCAAAAATTCGGAAAATATTTCAGCGAAGGTTCAAAGCCACATCTTACCACCGGTCGTTGTTTCCCACCACCAATCCTTCGACGCCCGCCGCCAACCTTTGATCAAAGATTTTTTTCATCGAAGAATTTCAGTAAGTTTTTTTGACGAAGACGATGTCCCTACCACCATTTTCAATGAAGTAGACGAGACAGAGTTTTCAACGGAGCAATTCAACGAAGAAGATGAGTTGAGCCGTGTCTCCCTAGTCGACGAACCTAGATCTTGCTACTTTGATCATGGGCTAGTTGGTTGTGTTGGCCAAATTGACCAAAACGGACCAAATTATTTTAGTAACGCGAAACAAGATCACGGCCTTATGCTTTCTGAAATGGCTAATCTTGAAGATGAACTCTTTGTCACTGACGACTTTGATATGACAGAATTTCCTGCGGCATTTTTTGATGACAAAGAAGACGATGGTTGGAGTCGAGCTGCCCTATCGGAGCAAAGTGGGTCGTATGACTTTGTTGCGGTACGAAACGAGCCTAGTGGATTAATTTTTGATGAGACATTATTGGAGGAGCCCAGCAATATTGAAACGAAGTGTTGGTTAGATTATGACGGACCGCCAGCATTTGATGAGGAATCAATTGATGAAGAGGAATCCGTAATAAATCCTATGGTTCCCACCGTAATAAATTCCGTGTTTTCCATTTTTGATGATGAACCCAAGAAATCAGTGTTTCCAATTCTGGAGGAGGAACCCGATGTGGAGTTAACCGTAAGGCCCCATTTCGTATATCCACTCATGTCATGATATCGGTATTACCTGGCGGAGTAAATATTATTATTTTATTAATAATGATAGTTATTTTGTTGGTGATTCTCGAGGGGGCCCCACTACCTATCGTCTAAAGATTTTGGGTCATGTACGTACTGCGGACATCTTCGAGATCAAATACTTAGAGGCTTTAGTTAATTATCTTGGTGACGAAGGGAGTTCGGAATTGAGGACAATTCCCTTTAAAGAGAGAGGGTATGATACAAATCGGTCAACATCATCAAATACAAAAAAGAAGATTATCCGACCAAGCTTGGTTGAGTCGCAGGCATTGACCGCCAGCTCAATGAGATTCTTGGCCTCTTCATAATCGTTAGCCAGAAATCCCCCTTTCGATGAGTAGTCCAACTCTCTTCTAGCCTTCCTCGTCAAACCCCGATAAAACCGAATATAGATCTCCTCTTTGTCAATTCCATGTCAGGGCATTTGCGAAGTAGCTTCTTGAATCGGATCCATGCCTCGTATAAATATTCATCCTCATATTGCTCGAATTGCAAGATATCGTTGATTTGTTTTTGCACCTTCGAGGAGGATAGAATCGCTAAGAACAATCGGGTCATCTCTCTCCAAGTACCAATTTCCTTCCGATCTAGGCTCTTGTACCAATCTAGCGCATCGTCTTCTAAAGAAAACCGGAATAGGCGGAGCTTAATGACATCGGAGGCACTCCGCTTTGCTTGATAGTGGCACATATGTCCAAAACGACTCAAGGTGAGCGTTTGGATCTTCATTAACTCCTCCGTATGTTTGAGACTTCACTGTAGCAATGAGGGACGGCTTAAGCTCGAAGTTGTTGGCATCAATCTTTCCCCAACCTCCTTCTTGATAATCGTCCAGCTTAGGTCGAAAGCGGGCATTCAAAGGGATCTTCTCGGGACGAGCGAGTTCTCGTGGTTGGTCAACAATGCCGGCCATGGTATCAACGAAAGGTATAGAAAGAGTCTCGGTTCTCGCTTCTTGCTTCTTCTTCCTCAAAGACCTCTCGATTTCCGGATCCAAAGGAAATAAGTTCTTTCCTTGGGATCTCGTGATCATGCACCGCCTACAAGGAAAAGAAAACAAGATGTGAGGAAACGAGATCGAATATTAATAATAAAAGTAAACTACCTAAAGTAACAATCTCTTCTTTTTCGAATTATTCCCTTAAATTTTCTATCAATTCCCAAGAACGGCGCCAAAAATTGATCGCTTGGATTCGCGTAGTATGGTTTTCAAATCCGATCAATTTTAAAATTTGTAAAACCTCGGAGTATTTCCAAGGTGTCGAACCCAAGGGAATTGATGTGTCGAAAATAAAGGAATTAACTCTACTCAAAATTTGACGCTATTTAGGAATCCAAAAATTGTTTTGATTCTAATTATCTAATTTTAAAAATCGAAGAACAAAAATTAAATAAAAGATGAAATATCTAAATTAAGCAAATAAAGCAAATTAGCAAGATAAAATCACAAGTCGAAAGGTAATTGATCCTAGGGTAGTATCATCTAATTGAGTTCACACAATTCGTTCACTTGATTCCTTCTCCCCAAAATTTAATTCAATCCTAGAAATAATCACTCGGTCGATCTAGAATTCCTGTCAAGGCAACCTAGAAAGATAGTTAATTAAAACCCTTTTCCCCGCCAGGGCTCAAAGAATTAAAATCGCTTAAAAAGCACCAACTTATTTATCTATGATTTATCTTTCTCCGCTAGGTCTCAAGATAAAATCATATTGTGTGTCAAGTATTTCCACTAATCAATTACTCCTTCCGGACAAAATCAATTAGCTAACATGCATCGATTAAGGGCCCTTTTAATCTAACATGAGATTTAACACAACTTGAACACGAGCCTAGGATGAAAGGTCAAAAGGAAATCAAAGGAACATCATGTGAACATCAATTAAAATTACTAACCCTAGAATCAATCAATGAATTAGCCAGACATAATTGAAATCAAACAAGAAATAGATGGAGAATGCATATTATTAATATGAAAAGAGAGATTACAACCCGTTCGTATGAACTCCGAGTCTTCAATAATAATTCTCCTCCAAAAAGTTCTTGAATCAAAGGAATAAATCTTGCTAAAAAGTGTAAAAATCTGCTCTAGATAATAAAAGATGAAAAAGGGCTGATGGAAGATGATCCAAGATTATCAAAACTAGGTCTAAAAACAGGTTTATATAGCCTAAGGGGTTAAAATCCCGATTAGCCCTAATCTAGGAAATAAATAATATCCAAAAGAGTCAAAATCCGTCCAAAAACGAGAGCCCGCTGGGAAGCCTTTCGTCCTGGCCTATCGGCCGATAGGCTGGCCGATAGGTGGTTCGTTGCTTTCTTCACTCGATAGGCAGGAGCTTCTTTCGGACGGCCCTATCGGCCGATAGGCTGGCCGATAGGGTCTTCTGTTTGGCGCAAAAATCCGTTTCTTCGTCCGTTTGACTCGACTCTCGGTCCTTTGTCTCGTTTTGGGTCCTTTTGGCTCTAAAAACCTGCAAACACACTAAAACCAACCCAAACGCGTAATACGGCTCGACTAATCATAAATAAGCCAAATACGAGCACATTAATCACGAAACGAGATAAAAACCTAGTATAAAATCCTAGAAATAAGTGGTAAAATTACCACTTATCAGGCATACATAAAATCCTCATGCAAAATACATGGACAAATTACCAATTCTCGCGCGCACGACGACTTCGTAGCAGTTTTAGTATTTTGTCCATAACTTTCTCGTCCGAAATCTGATTCAGGTGATTCAAGTGGCCATGGAAAGCTAAGAAAGAGAGCTACAAATCTTATGATACCATAGGACCAAATTCGGATTCATTGGATCCCAGAAATGACAAAACCGACAGCATCATATTTGGTCCAAGATCATGAAGATTTTTGTCTCTTCTAGTTTCAAGACTTGATACGATATCTAAATCGAAGAAGCTCCAATAAAAATCGACATCCACGACGATACAAATTCGCATGGTCATGCATCATTATACTTGGGAGAAAAGAATACGCAGATTGGAGTTACGTTGTTAATCGGAATCGGAGTAACGTAAACTCAACGACGGAATCGGTCCAAAGCATGAAATTCGCCATATCATGCTTGAAAGGGACTCATGATTTGTCAAGATGCATTAAGATATTTTCTCTTCCCCACCATAATAAAAATCGGCCCTAGCATAAAGATTTGATGAAGACTTTCATCAAATATCTCCTTCATGTCATTTTCCTTCATGTCATAATCACCCTAGTAATTCCAAAAGGCTTGATACCATATCACCACATAATCCTCACAATCCCTCCATGATTCGGCCGAGTTGCACAAGATTGGAAGAAGACTTTCCTCAAAACTTTCCTTCATGTCATTATCCCTAATGTCTTAGTCACCATAATAATTCCAAAGGGGTTGATATCATATCTTCACAAAATCCTCCTAATCACCTAAGTTGAGTTCGGCCGATTTGAAGAATAAGTGATGATATTTAGTGAAGATCTTCTTCATGTCACCATCACCATCACAAGTCCAAGATTCATCAAAGATTTCTTCATGTCTTAATCACCTAATAAAACCAAGATGCTTGGTATCTCCTCCTTAGATATTTCGGCCGAAATGGAAGCATGCTAGGAAGCTTCATTTTCTTGTTTTTGTTGTATTTTCTTAAAGTTGGAAACTACTATATATAGTAGTACTTGATTGTATTTGTAATAATCTTGAAAGTAATAAACCTTGTATTTCTTTGAAATATACGTTGAACGAGTTCAACAAACTTTAGTTATTGTTTCGACGCGTCTCGAGATTTTAACTTGATCAATTCTCAATAGGTCTTGAGAAGAGATTACTTTTATCGAGTTATAGGTCTAGTTCGATAAAACACATCCAAATCCGTATACACTACTACCTCACGGCCGAACTCCATTCAATTTCGGTCATTTCCTTGTAATACTTTGATAATTGTCAAGACATAATAATCTTCCGTTGTATTTCATACGCATTACTTACGTAATTCGTATCAACCATGGCATTAGAAATCTTACAGTTCTTGGTCTGATTGGCTCGGCATTTGCACAGGTCACACGTGACGCGAAAGTCCAATGATACTAGTCCGATGACAATGATTTCAAACGAGACATGACTTGGAGGGTAGTATTCAAAACCACACTCCGATACCAACTCTGTAACACCCCAAACTAGGCGGATATTACAGTGCCGTGAATCCCCGACTGGGACCCACCAGGCGAATGAAAATGATGAATTAAATAATATAATTGTAGTACCGAACCACATTATATTACCAAATACTCCGATGAGGGGTTTAAGTACATTACACCAGGACAAAACAGAATACTAGTATATTTTATATGAAGATAAAATACACCACCCTGAATAAATAAACATCTCAAACGGAATTTGCAGCGGAAAATACAAATGACTGAAATGACTGAAAATGACTGAGACAAACGGAATGACTGGGGCCCCCTACTAGTATCACTGGTACTCGTCGCCGTCAACATGCTCTTCCCGTGCCTTTGCCTTGCCGTGACCTAAAAACAAAATCCCCCAACGGCCGCCATACGTAACAACAATCCTCAAGAGTTGAAATTACACAATCATGAATTAACTGAAGTTATGAAATATTCTTAATTATGAATTACGCTGAAGAGGAGTATCATAGTACGCCCGTAATGTTCTGTGCAAGTGTACAAGACGAATGACCGGACACACCCGTCCTTGTACCTAATTAGTCTCACGGAGGTAAGCGTTACCGTGTGCATAGTCCAATGTATCGGTGAACCCAATACATGACCATCGTGTGCCCGACTAAAAATTCCACACAGCCACACCCGGCCACGCAATATGAACCCGGAAGGTCACATGAACGAGAATGACCATGATGAATATCAATGAATAATAATTAGACAAGGCCAAGATGACTCACCGATATGAAAGTAATAGTGACGTGATTGATAACCCAATGAAATGATTTGGAACTGTCGTTCCTCGTGAATGAAATGATTATTCGACAATTACAAGTCTCAAAATGATTAATATTATGATGAATGAATTATGATTATGAGCAATCAACAACAAAAGGAATGAGTATCCTTTTAACCGAGTAAGATTTAACTTACTCAATACCGATGAAGAATGTCCGTCCACGAAAAACGTCCTAAGTGGAATACCGGTCGCTCGAACAACCTTGAATAACAATCATTACCAACAATCGTTCAATACACGTATCAAAAAACAAAACACGACTAACCCAAAGGTCGAAACAACGATAATCAAACTCATAGGGCATTCCAACGAATACATAGCCAACCACACAACTTCGGAAATATCCAATCCCGAATATGTCGAAATCAATACCAAATTGAGTATTTCGAACTAACAAAACACTTCAATGATATCAATAATCCATTAGGAATCCATAATTCATGGTTACAACAACATCAATCGGAAAATCCCCAATTAACCAAAGTCAACCCCAAGGGTTCTTGAAAACAATTCCGAAAATAACCATTAAATCCGTAGGAATATATTTATCCAAGGTAGATAATCCATATCTAACATATTCCAATGATAATCCAAGCTTACACGAAGAAATCGGAAAGAAAAACCCAAAAATCCGAAATTCTAGATCCAAGAAAATTAATACCTTTGATTCGATGTTTGGAGGTGATGAAGTGATGATTAATCCAACTCAAGGACTTGAAGATGATGATTGATGATTACACCTTGAAGAATACTCTCTAAATCGCCCAAATATCCAAGAACCGATGAGAGAAAGAGGTTAGAATGATAAATGACGAACTCTGACTAAACTGTCCAATTTATAGTCAGTCCAGGTTAGCGTGCGCTAGCCCTAATGCGTAGCGTGCGCTAACAGGAAATTTGGGTATTCCAGTACCCACTGTCCGAAAACGGTAGCGCGCGCTACGTACCTTTTGTAGCGTGCGCTACGGCCATACTACTAGCGTACGCTAAAGCCCATAGTTAGCGTGCGCTAACGAATAATTTGATGCCCAGTACTGAAATCCAGAAACTGCCTGTCCTCTGATCTGACCTCGATAGCGTGCGTTACAACCAACGATTAGCGTGCGCTACTAAATCGATTGCGTACGCTAACAACAACACATAGCGTGCACTATGAATTAATCCAGTGCAGTCCAGTAGCCACTGGACTCAACCTGATCTGCCCTTAGCGCGCGCTACACCTCATATTAGCGTGCGCTACTTCAACCCACTAGCGCGCGCTACTTACCATTCGTAGCGTGCGCTACTTATAACTCACCTGCAGTCCAGTACCTTCTGGACTGCAGCCAGGGCAACCCTAGCGTGCGCTAAAGCTGAGAGGTAGCGTGCGCTACTTTTACCCAATTAGCGTACGCTAAAAGGAGTATGTAGCGTGCGCTACTCCTCACGCACAGCTCGCAACAAAAATGACAATGATGATAAACACGGCACGAAACTCCAATCAGATTAATGATGAATGACGATTGATACACGATACAATTACTCTGAATGATGAATACCATGACTGAATCTGAGTGACAAATGATTAATAATGAGTGAAAATTACTGAGTATCAATTACTGAATGATAATTACTGAATTACAACCGGGTATTACACCTCCGACTTTTGAAGGCTCATCTGAGCCTGCTGACATTGTACACTGGATAGAGCATTTCGAGAAACTGTTCGAGATGGTGGAGTGCCCAGAGGAAAATCGAGTTGCTGTGGCAGCCTACTACCTTAGTAAGAGTGCCCATACTTGGTGGCTTTCTGTGAGGCCTGCCGATGGCGCAAGTACTTGGGAGGAATTCAAGAATCTTATGCTAGATCGTTACTATCCTGCACCCCTCCATGAAGCCAAACTGTCCGAATTACTGAACCCCGACCCATCGGAAGACGAGGATGTGTTAGCGATTGCTGAAAAATTCCAAGCACTTCTCCCTTTTGCTACGTCAGTTGTCCGTTCGGAAGCTGATAAGATCAAATATTTCCCCAAGAGGCTTAAACCCCGAATGAGGATGCAATTACTCAATCACCACTGTACGACCTTACCGGAGTTCATTGAGAAGGCTTTGGAGTATGAACTTACTACGAAGGAGATTTCTAAGAAGCAGCCTCAGTTTTCCAACAAGAGATCCAGGAACCAGACCCAAGGAGACAGTAACCGGGGGGTATTCAAGAAACCCCAGCCTGTACCAAATCCTTCTGAACGGCCACCTATGGCACCGAAACCGACAGGAACGCACTCTCGGGCAATCAGCTCACCTGTCGTGTGTTATAACTGTGGGGACCAGGGGCATATCAGCTCCAAGTGTCCGAAGCCGGCCGTTGCCTGTCACACTTGCGGGAAGAACGGTCATCGTGCTCGCTATTGTCGGGGTGGACTCGGGCGTGCTCCAGTAGCATCCCTTGCTCCAGTACAGTCTTCTGTTCAGGAACGTGCTCCTCTGTCCGCTTCTTACCAGACTACCGGGGCGAACAAAGGGATGGGCCGTGGAAATCAAGATGGTACACCTGCTTCCGGGGTTGCAAAACCCAGAGTCTACGAGATGAAGAAATCCGATGATCCCGAAGCCAGCATGATTGCAGGTACTCTCGAGATTCACTCTCAGCCCGTTTGTGTACTTTTTGATACTGGTGCTTCACACTCCTTTTTGTCTAGTTCTTGTTTGAGTCATTTGCATTTGAATCATGTTACCGATTGTGAACCTTATGTAATTGGTCTACCCGATGGTAGAAGAATTATTGGGAGTCGTGAAGTACAGAATTGTCCGATTAGCATGAACAACCGTGAGTGGTTGTCCGACTTGATTGTGGTTGATTTACCTAAAGATGATGTAATCTTGGGTATCGACTGGATGGATCGTCACGATGCTGTGCTTAGCGTCCATAAGCGAATGGTGACCGTCACATCGGATGATGGGGTCGAGTGTATTTTTCGGGGTGATAATCCCAATCATTCTGGGAGAGTCATCAGCGCTATGAAGGCTGTGAGATTACTGAACCAGGGATGCATTGATTATTGGTGTTACATGACCAAGACCACTGACCGACCAGTCGAATTGGTTGATACTCCAGTAGTTCGAGATTATCCAGATGTATTTCCAGAAGAGCTTCCAGGAATACCCCCACAGCGAGAGGTAGAATTCACTATTGAGTTGGAGCCAGGGACGTCCCCACTTTCGAAAGCACCACATCGTATGGCCCCGACTGAGATGCAGGAGTTGAAAAGACAACTTGAAGAATTAACTAAGAAAGGATGTTTTCGACCCAGTGCATCCCCTTGGGGAGTGCCGGTGTTATTCGTACGGAAGAAGGACGGATCGCTGCGTTTGTGTATTGATTACCGGGAGCTGAACAAAGTAACAATTAAGAACAAATATCCTTTACATCGCATCGATGATCTATTGGATCAGCTCCAGGGAGCCGCTGTATTTTCCAAGATCGACTTGAGGTCCGGGTACCACCAATTGCGGATTCGAGAGTCTGACGTCCCGAAGACAGCTTTTCGCACTCGCTATGGGCATTATGAGTTCGTTGTCATGCCATTCGGACTGACTAATGCACCTGCAGTGTTCATGGAATTGATGAATTGGGTTTTTATAAATTATCTGGATCGTTTTGTAGTCGTTTTTATTGACGACATCTTGGTCTACTCTCGTGATCATGAGGAGCATGAGTGTCACCTCCGCCAGGTTCTCGATGCATTAAGGCGAGAACAACTCTATGGAAAATTTTCTAAGTGTAAATTCTGGATGTCTGAAGTTATTTTTCTGGGACATGTGATATCATCAGAGGGAGTAAGAGTAGACCCACAGAAGACGGAAGCTAGCCGAGACTGGCTACCTCCGAAGAACGTGAAGGAAGTTCGTAGTTTTCTGGGTCTAGAAGGCTATTACAGACGATTCGTGGAAGGATTTTCCAAAATTGCTCAACCGATGACTAATCTGTTGAGAAAAGTTAAGAAGTACTTGTGGTCGGAAGCATGTCAGCAAATTTTTGATGAACTCAAAGGTCGATTAATTTCAGCACCTGTTTTGGTACTACCTAGAGGAACGGAAGGATTCGTGGTATATAGCGATGCATCGAGACAGGGCCTTGGCTGCGTATTAATGCAGGACGGGAAAGTGATCGCCTATGCGTCCAGACAGTTGCGTCCTTACGAGGTCAACTACCCGACTCATGATTTGGAGTTAGCAGCCGTAGTGTTTGCCTTAAAAATCTGGCGCCACTATCTGTATGGAGTTACCTGCCGGATTTTTACGGACCACAAGAGCCTGAAGTATATTTTTACCCAAAAGGAGTTGAATATGAGACAAAGGAGGTGGTTAGAGCTAATCAAAGACTATGATATCGAGATCCTTTATCATCCAGGCAAGGCAAACGTGGTTGCCGATGCCTTGAGCCGCAAGACGGTGCAGGAACAGATACTGGCTCGTTTGACCGCCCAGAGGGAGTTGCAATTAGAGTTCATGAGACCAGAGATTGAGGTCTGGTTACAACGCATTCAGGGACAACTGTGCACGCTTGAGATTTCACCATCCCTTGATGAGACGATCAGGACGAAACAGATGACGGACCCATTCTTATCCAGAGTTCGAGGAGAAATCGATCAGGGGAAGGCCCTTAGATTTGTGGTTCACGAGGATGGGCTGATACGCTTTAAAAACCGAGTATGTGTACCAGCAGACGAAGAGTTGAGGAATACTATTTTGAAGGAGGCTCATGCTACCCCGTATTCCATACACCCGGGATCGAACAAAATGTATAAGGATTTGAAGCCGTATTATTGGTGGGGTAACATGAAACGGGAGGTTGCCGAATTCGTTTCGAAATGTTTGACCTATCAGCAGGTCAATATTGAGCATCAACGACCAGCTGGCATGATGAAACTGCTTCCGATTCCCGAGTGGAAGTGGGAAGACATATCGATGGATTTTATTACTAGCTTGCCGACGAGCCGTCGAGGCATGAATACGATTTGGGTGATTGTGGATCGATTGACTAAATCAGCCCACTTCTTGGAGATCAAGGATACTTGGGGCCCTGAGAGATTGGCCCAATTGTTCATCAAAGAGATTGTGAGACTGCATGGCACCCCTAAGAGTATTGTATCAGATCGGGACGGACGGTTCGTGTCGCACTTCTGGAAGGCGGTTCATCGTGCTATGGGTACACAGTTGAACTTCAGTACGGCTTTTCATCCTCAGACCGACGGCCACCCGAGAGGACAATTCAAACTCTAGAGGATATGTTGAGAGCATGTGCTCTCGATTGGAAGCCTGACTGGGAAGCCCAACTGTCGTTGGTAGAATTCACATATAATAACAGCTGGCACGCCTCGATCATGATGGCACCTTATGAGGCATTGTATGGTCGTCGTTGTAGGTCCCCTTTGTACTGGGACGATTTGTTTGAATCTATTGGTACGGAACCTGATATGTTATTGGCAGCCCGCGAGAAGATTTCCCTGATCAAGAGTCGTCTATTAACGGCCCAAAGCCGCCAGAAATCATATGCAGATAATCGTCGACGACCACTCGAGTTTGAGGTTGGTGACCATGTACTAGTCAAAGTATCTCCTACTAGAGGTGTTTTCCGATTCGGGAAGAGAGGCAAGTTGAGCCCAAGGTATATTGGTCCGTTTGAGATCCTGGAACGAGTAGGCGACCTAGCCTATCGTTTAGCATTACCACCAGCTTTGAGCCGGATTCACAACGTATTCCATGTATCTCAGTTAAGGAAGTATGTTGCTGATCCAAGTGACGTTATTCAAATCGACGAGGTCGAAATAGCCGATGACCATTCGTATGAAGAACGGCCTGTGCAGATACTTGAGAGAATAATTAAACAGTTGAGGAACAAGGCGATTCCCTTATTAAAAATTCAGTGGACGAGATATGGAGTCGAGGAAGCTACATGGGAGACTGAAGATAGCATGCGATAGAAATACCCCGAACTGTTTACCCCTTAGTTTCGGGGACGAAAATCCTTTTAAGGGGGGGAGTATGTAATACCCTCGCCTTTAATATTGTATTTTCTGATTTAAGCTAAGTATTTTCGCACCATATATGTGTTGTTGTAGCAAGTATATCGACGAATTATGTTAAGTTGGAATCATGATCATTCATACTATATTAATTGTTGGGTGATATTGGGAGAATTCCATTTATGCTTGTTATAGCACTTAACGTACGTTAACCTATCTTCTTAACGTACGCTATGTACGTCGCCTTACGTACGTAACATCCATATGTTAACGTACGTAATGCGGGAGATCCACCAGCAGTCCGCCTTTCGGCGGGTGGGGCCGAGTGGGGGTAGGTGGTCGGGAGTCGATCGCGACAGCCAAGTCAATGGCTATTACGTACGTAATAGCTATATAGTTACGTACTTAATGAACTGCGTGTTTTGAGTAGAAGGATCTGATGAAATTGGTTACGTACGTAATGATCATGAGATTACGTACGTAAGGACTATAACGTACGTTAACCACTTTCGTTAACGTATGTAATGCCGAGTTCAGATTATAACCTACTCGACCCATTCAACCTCCTAACTGAGAAAAATGATTCCCTTCCCCTCCAACTTCGTTTCTAGCCCTTCTAACTTGTGTTGGAGCTTCAGCACTTGATTGGTGACTTGGAGAGTTAGAGATTGAAGTGTATCCCTTGAAGTGTTGGTGTTGTTCTTCATTTTGAGGTTGGTCTTTCTTTAACTCATATCAAATCCATGCTTATGATGATGTTAGTAGATAAATACTTCACATAATGTTAGTTTAAGCTAGTGTAAATATGATAAGTTAATTGAATCATGCTCAAACTAAGTGAAGATTAACATTAAAGGTATTAGTGTTACTTCTTGATGTAAATAACTTCATAATGTGATTGTGTTGATAATGATATACATAAAACCTGATATATAACATGATAATTGGAAGTTGATTATAGTCTCAACACTAGGAACATGTTAAGGATGAAATCCTTAATGATTAGAGGTGGGAGATATTAAACTTGTCTTGAACATTCAATTGATTCTTGAAGATAATATGGAACCATGATTTTTGGCCTCTTAAACCAACACCTTTGTAATAAAATTGTTGAAAGAATTATGTTAACCGTTTGAAGATGATCTTCACAAGATGGGATGAAGTTACTTTTAAAATTTCAAGTATCCAATGATATAACTAGGCTTTTAATAAATTCTTCAAAAGTAAAACAATGGATTTTGATAAAAGGAAGTTGTAATCTTCATATGATCAAGTTAATCGATTTCGTTGATAACTTAAAAGGATGGTAATCGCTACACTAGTATGTTAATAATGTTCTTAAGAGGATTGTAGTGATTATGGTGATGGAAATGCGGTAGATGAGTAGCCGAATTCCATTTCATTTATCCGTGTATGTTAAGAGACGTAAATTAAGATGATGTTCTTAGTGCATTAAAAACTTGAGCTTATGCTTCATATAGGAATTAGTTTTTAATGTAATTATTTGTAAAATAATGAAGAACGTAATTAACACAAACTTATATCGTAATCGGAAGTTCCGATGATTTGAAAAGATGTTTTCACAATGTTACATTGGTAATAAACTGAACTTCAAGTATTTGACATTAATGTTAGAATATGTGAATGAACATGATAAACATACGATGATTTGTAATAATAACATTAAAGTGATCAATAGGATAGTTGATTTATTCAAGTAAATTTACAAATATTATTTATGTAATAATACCGTTATCGTACGAATGTGTTGTTGAATGAATTACATTTCATTCAAGGTTGCTTGTTCACGTGAGTATTGTTAGATGAGGATAACGTTCGTTTGACCATTCAAAGAAGGATTATTCATCTACGGAATTGAGGCAAGTTATCTTGCTTGGTTATAATGATGATTGAATTCTTGTGATTATTATGCGTTTCGTGTGTATGAAATGTTCTGATAATCTATGATTCGTGATATGGTGATACCCTTGATCATATTGTCATGGTGTTGGGGATGATATACCCGAAATTACCGTCCATGTTACCGTTAGTCCTTTTGAGCTTTGTTGACACTTCGGTCAGTGTTCGATTCCTTGGTAAAAGTGTAATTCATTGAGTTTCATTGTCATGTTGTATCGTGACATCTCTGGAGTCATATCTGCGCGCCGATCGGTTATGTGTAGGATTTTTAGCCGGGCACTTGATGATCATGAGTGGATGTTTTCCGCATTTAGATCGTGCACACGAGACGTAGTTCGTGAGGCTAATTAGGTACATCGTCCCACGTATATTTTGGATTCCGTATACGGGGTGGACATGTGCACGGACACATTTCCGGATCGGGCGTACTGTGACGTCCGTCTTGAGCCATATTATATGGTCGTTCGTATATTTGGTTATGTTCGACAGTTGGGACTGATTGTTTATACGCCTTCGGGGTATATTCAGTAGTCGATGGTTTTCTTTGAGATCAGTATATATATATATATGAATTGTATAATGTCATGAGAATTATTATCATGTATAACTGACCCTGTGGTTTGGGGCGAAATACTTGTATTTCAGGGCGAGGAAAGGGCAAGGCACAGGAGGAGCACAATGGCGACGGAGGGTTCTGAAGTATGCTATTTCGGGGGGCCCGAGTCTTTTGGATGTTCGGTTATGTTTTATTGTGATTTTCATTTTATTTTGTGTCGGATGAATGTACTAAAATTTGTTAGGTACTGCCCATCGTCATATGGTCTGTACCGAATTTGGATCCTGTGCATGTTTGCTCGTATTAAAGACATGAATAACTCATACTCCACACCGGGGTTTTGATAAATATCGTGGTACGGTGCCACATTGTCAGATTATAAATGTATATTGTGTTATTGCCTGGTGGGTCCCGGTAGGGGTCCACGGCACTGTAATAGCCACTGTTTTGGGCTGTTACAGGGAGAACTCGGAATTAGCGCTGCAACTGTCAAGGAAGAAACGGGAGAAGGGCGATAGAGGGCGAGGCTGCGGAAGAAGATGAAACACAGAGAAATTATGGTAAATTGTCACGAGTTTCTAATATTGGTTTTTAATATTGATTTACTAATTAATATTCATTGTTATGGGTTATTCTATTTAATATTGTGAAACAAGGAAAATTGTCCATATAGCTAAATTGGTTTCCGTTCTGTGATGATAGTACCGCGTCTCAGGGTTCGATCCCTGAGATGTATAAATTTTTTTTAATTTGATATTTAAGTGTCAGTAAATTCTAATGCTCAAGTTACGGATACTTAAGTGTCAGTATCTTATGACACAATTATGTTGAAGACCAAAAATGAGTCAAATGTCCGAAGTTACTGACACTTTTGATAAAGTGTCAGAAACTAAGTGTCAGTAAATGGTGTTTTTGTAGTAGTGGAAGGAAGTGAAGTTTTATAGGACCTGCGGGATATACCGTAGGTTCGTCGAGGGGTTTTCCAGGATTGCTCGACCACTTACGCAATTAATTCAGAAAACTCAGAAATTTGAGTTGAACGTGGATCGACATAATAGCTTCGATGAGTTAAAGAGGCGTTTGACTACCGCACTAGGTCTAGCCTTGAAACAGGGAACCGAGATTTTGTGGTTTATAGTGATGCTTCAGGTCTCGGACTTGGTTGTGTATTGATGCAGAGGGATAAGGTGATTGCCTATGCGTCTCGGCAGTTGAAACCTTATGAAGCAAATTATCCTACTGATGATTTGGAATTAGCTGCGGTCGTTTTCGCTTTAAAGATTTAGAGGCACTATCTTTATGGATCGTCGTGTAAGATTTACACGGACCACTAAATCCTGAAGTATATATTCAGTCATAAGGAATTGAATATGAGGCATGCAGGTGGTTGTAATTAATCAAGGATTATGATCTTGAGGTTCTTTATCATCCGGGCAAGGCGAATGTGGTAGCGGATGTGTTGAGTTGTAAGCTAATGGCACTTCAAATGTTAGAGGTACTTATGCCTCAAGGCAGGATCCGACGAGAATTAATTGGTCAGAACATCGATGTTTGTCTTTGGAGAATTCAGGGGCAGTTATGTGCGCTAGAAATCACCTCGTCTTTGATTGATGAAATCAGGGCGAAGCAATATGATGACCTGTTATTTGTACAATTGAGGTAGGATGTGAAGAATGGGAAAGCCCCTAGATTTTTAATTCAAGATGATGGAGTTTTGAGATTTCGAGAAAGATTATGTGTACCATGTGGTGTTGAATTGACAGAGAAAATTTTGGGAGAAGCTCATACTATACCTCATTCCATACATCCTGGTATAATCAAAATGTACAAAGATGTAAGGAGTAACTTCTTGTGCAGAAATTTTGAAGACGGACGTTAACGAGTTTGTATCGAAGTGTTTGACCTGTCAACAGGTTAAGATCGAGTATCTGCGACCCGCGGGGTTATTGCGACTATTTCCTATTCCAAAATGGAAGTGGGAGGATATTTCTATGGATTTCATTACCAGCATGCCAAGGACTTCAACCCCAGAATGAACAAGATTTGGGTCATTGTCAACCGACTAACCAAATCTGCCACATTTTCTGGGTATTAAGGATACCTGGGGATCGAAAAAACTAGTCGGGTATTCATTGCAGAAATTATGAGGTTGTGTGGGACTCCTAAGAGTATTATTTCTGATCGAGATGGTCGATTCGTATCACATTTTTGGCAGTCCGTTCATCGAGCTTTGGGAACTGAGTTGAGACTCCGTACATCTTATCATCCCCAGACACACGGATAGTCAGAGCGGATGATTCAGACATTTGAGGATATGTTGAGAGTCGTGCCTTAGATTGGAAAGATGATTGCGGGTCGCACTGCCGTTGATTGGGTTTACGTACAACAATAGTTGGCATGCCTTGATCAAAATGGCACCATTTGAGGCTTTATATAGAGGCGATGCAGATTGCCACAGTGTTGGTACGATGCATCTGAAATGATCGGTACCGAACCGGATTTATTTGTTGAGACGAGAGAGAAGATCTCCTTAATTTGTGATAGACTGTTGACTGCTCAGAGTCGACAGAAGTCTTATGTTGATACACGTCGTCTCCAGTTTGAGTTTGAGGTTGGGGACCATGTGTTGTTGAAGGTATCGCCGACTCGGGGAGTTTACTGCTTTGGTCGGAAGGGTAAACTTAGTCTGAGGTTCATTGGACCCCTTGAAGTTTTAGAGCGAGTTTAAGTTTGCCGCCATCTCTGAGTCATGTGCATAACTTATTTCATGTCTCGTAGCTAAGAAAATATGTACCGTATCCTAGTCACATTATCGACTTTGCGATTGAAGAGAAACCAATTCAGACTTTGGAGCCTTGAGTAAAACAACTTAGGCACACAACCATTCCTTTAGTTAAAGTGCAATGGTCAAGACATGGGAAGGAAGAGGCTATATGGGAAACAGAAGATAATATGAAGTTGAGATACCCCGAATTATTCACTTTGTAAGTTTCGGGACGAAACTTCTTTTTAGAGGGAGGGAATGTAGTATCCACACTTTTCAATTCCTTTTATCCCAACTATTGTGATCCATCTGTACTCGATGTAACTTTTGCGTATTTTATATCGTATATTTTACCCGTTCTAAATCATGATTCTTGAGCTATTCATTGATGTTCGTATTTGAGTATATCATATTGGATGAATAATTATATGTCTTCTCATGTTATTGTTGTTTAGAACAGTACTGCTGACTTCTGAGCATGGGCATCAAGGTCAGTAAGCATTGGTCACTCTATTACGTACGTTAACATTAGAACGTAACATATGCTAGTACCTTTCACGTATGCTAAGCCTGCCATGCAACGTACGTAATGTAACCTGTGCATCGAGACAGTCAACTCTGTGAGGTTCGTTGCATACACAATGCAGATACCTTAAAGTATAGAGGTATTATTGCTAGATCCCTAGTTTTTGGGGATTTTGGGCCTTTGTTTGGATTTCATCTTTCTAGTCCGATTTAGCTTAGATGGTTGTTATATTATGATTGTGTAATCATAATCCATTGTTTTCCTTAAAGTTTTGTGGATTAGATCTGGATATTTTCACCGTTAATAGATTAGTATTGATTATGACCTTGTAGTGTTCGATGAACTGTCCTTAAGGGTAAAATTTAGGATTAATTCTTACGTAGATGTTGTGGTTGATTGCATACTGTTATGTGATAGGAGTGAATTTTCAAAGAGTATACGGACCGAATTTCCATCCGTTCAGCATTTCCTTACACCATAGTTATCAAGGCAAGTACATATTTTTCATTATGTTAGAATGTGAACTCGACATAAATGATGATTTATGATATACATGTGTGTGTTGTTATTCTTCCACCTGGGGACGGTTAAACGGGACCTCTAGGGCTGCTACTAAGGGGTACAGCCGCGGAAGTGGTTTCTCACCTGGGGATGGTCCGACGGGACCTCTGGGGGTCGGTATTAAGGGGTACGGCCAGGGTTACCAAGCATGGATTTTCGTGATAATGAAATGTGATGATATGGTTTTCTTGCTGATCATGTATTGATGAAAATGTGGTATTTCGGAATATTATTTTCTAAAATGTTTTCAAATGTGATAATAATGTTGAATTGTATTCATATATAATGTCGTGTAATTGTGTACTTGCACTAGCTATGCGGATGCTAACCTCTTAAATGGGGGAATGCGTTTCGCGCATTTCAGGTATCGGGCGAACTGAGGAGCTATCATGGAAAATGTATGCAAAAGATGGTCAAGCATGGTGTTATGAGGCTCAAGTTTGGAGTGTTTATCTTTAATATGTTATTGTTGTCTTTTGAAGTCGGTTGAGTAAACATTTTGTAATTTTAAAGTTAATTATTGAAGTCCCCTGTGCGGGAAATGGATTTAGTCTAGATTCTGTTCTCTTGTGTTCAAATCAAAATGTTTTGGCCGAGGCCACAGCCTTATTTACATTATTGAAAGGTTGATTGCATGAGTTAGCATGTCAATCCTGCCAGTATGCTATTTTTTTGAAGTTGTGTGAATGTCTTGTCCTGGTAGACCTTGATGAAGGTTCTACGGCATGTAATAAGCATTATGAGTTTTGGGGTGTTACACCTATTACAACCTTTCGATTCAGTCATTGACTATCCCATAGTGAAATCCATGTGACTGAATTGAGATGAGTCAAGTCCGAGTATACCAACACCATTAGCATACTTATAACATGTGCTCCCACTAACCCTTAGTGAAGACAGGCACTGTCAATGTCAAAGTACATGTTATACAAGTCTTGTCTAAACTTAATACCAAGTTAAGTTTTATCGACTTGTGAACCAGTAAGCATTCGAGCCCTAAACACTTGCAGTGCCTATGTCCTTATCTTTATAAGGAGTGCAATGTTTGCTCTCAAATGCAAGGACTATTATTCTATATACCAAATCATGATGCCAATGATATATAATAATATAGCAATAATAAATGCCTTCTTCAATTGATGTTTCATAATTACAATACAATGCTCTCACTCTCTCATCCCCTGAGTGGAATTCGGGGGCATATTCCTAACAATCTCCCACTTGCACTCAATGCCATAAACTATGATATCTAATACCCAGATTCTCCAAATGTCGCTCTAAGACCATCCGAGATAGTGGCTTGGACAGTGGATCAGCAACGTTATTTTCTGTGTCAACTCTCTGCACTGTAACATTTCCTTCTTAACAATTTCTCTAACAAAATGATATTTCCTCTCAATATGTTTGGTGTTGTGGTGATCCCTTAGCTCCTTAGCCTGTGGAACAGCTCCATCGATGTCGCAAAACAGCACCACGGGCTGATCTGAGTAAGGGACCACTTGAAGTTCCTCAGTAAACTTCTTAATCCAAAATGCTTCTTCCGTAGCCTACGTGGCTGCCTGATACGGCTTGACAGATGGAAATCACAATCGCGTTTTGCTTGGCACTTCTCCAAGATACTGCTCCACATTCAGAATAAAGATATACCCTGAAGTGGACACATTCAGATCCACGTCTCCCGAAGAATTCAAGTCCATGTAACTCTCTACTTTATGTTCTCCACCGCCGTATGTAAGAACCAAGTTTTTAGTCCTTTTAAGGTACTTAAGAATGTTCCTTACAATAGTACAATGTTCTTGTCCTGGATTTAACTGATACAGACTTACCATGCTCACATCATAAGTAATGACAGGTCTAGTGTAAATCATAGCGTGCATGAGACTACCCACTGCCAAAGGATAGGGCACCTTACTCAATTTATTTATTTCTTTCTCACTTCGAGGACACATATCTAAGCAGAGTTTTATACCATGTCGTATATCCGAGAACGCTCTTTTAGAATCTCCCATTCTAAATCGCTTTAGGATCTTTTCTATATAGAAGGTTTGGGAGAGACCTAATATTTTTTCACTCTATCTCGGTAGAGACAATTACCCAGAATATAGGTAGCTTCTCCTAAGTCCTTCATTGATAATGAGCCAGGCTTTAACAGAAATGAGCATTCCTACGTCATTTCCCACATATAATATTAAGAATGCAATTTTGCTCCCGCTAACCTTATTGTAAATACAGGGCACTTCTTCATTTTGGACAACATCAAACTCTTTGACTGTCTCATCAAAACAAAGATTCCAACTTCGTGAAGCTTGCTTTAGTCTATAAATGGCACGCTGAAGCCTGCACACTTTATGAGTATCGGTTTTAGATATGAATCCCTTAGGTTGTTCCATCTAGATCTCCTCCTCGAGGAATCCATTTAGGAATATCGTGTTCACATCCATTTACCATATTTCATAATCTTAGTAGGCTGATATGGAAAGCATCATACGAATAGACTTAATCATGGCTACAGGCGAGAAGGTCTCAAAGTAATCAATTCCTTCTCTTTGGGGATAACCCTTTTGCCACAAGCTTGGCAAGGTATCAACCTTTCTATCTCCATCAGTCTTTCTTTTGTAGATCCATGTGTTCCCAATGGCACTATGCCCTTAGTACGACCTACTAAATTCCAGAACTAATTAGCATGCATAGAGTCTATCTCAGCTTCCATAGCCTCCCGCCACTTCGAAGAGTCTACATCTACCATCATTTGGTCATATACAGACTGATCATTTTCTTCGCTACTTTCGGTCGTCTCATAGGGACCTAGTTCCTCTTGATGCAGATAGACCTACCGCTAAGGTAAATAATAAACTCTACTAGACCTGGGAGGTTGTGTTTGTATTTCAGAAGGTTCTGTTCCACTATCTTGTACATGTGTCTAATTTGGTGTTTATTTTATTTCTTGTAAAGAAACATTTCTCCCTGCGCCTTCCTCCTCAATCAACTCATCTTCATGTAAGTGTACTTGAAGAGCAATGATGATCCTATAATCTTCGTGCATGTAGAATAGATATCTCATGGAATACCCTGGATATCCCATGCAACGATACTTCATAGACCTAGCTTCCAACTTCTCTACTTTAGTCTTCTTCACATAAGCAAGACATCCTCAAATTCTAATATGATTAAAACTTGGCTTCCTACCTCTCTGCATCTCATGTTGAGTCTTACGAATGGAGTTGGAAGGACATATGTTCAAGTTATGTGCAGCAGTAAGGAGCGCGTAATCCCACAGGTAAATTGGTAGACAAGTATAGTTAAGCGTGGAGCAAACCATGTCCAACAAGGTTTGGTTCCTTCTTTCTGACACACCATTCAATTATGGAGTAACTGGAGGAGTAAATTGTGACACTATTCCTAGTTCTTTTAAGAACTCATCAAACTCGGTACTTATATACTCACCACCATGATCTGTCCGAAGTGCTTTACTATGATGACCTGTTTGTTTTCAACTAGCGCCTTAGATTCCTTGAATTTATCAAAGGCTTAGGATTTATGTTTCATTAAGTACACGAATCCATACCTAGTATGGTCATCAATGGATGTAATGAAATACTAAAAATCATCTTGTGCCACTTCAAAAGGGATGCATACGTCGGTATGGATCAATCCAAGTTTTTCAGCAGCTCTTTCAAAAGTCCTTGTGAAAGATAACTAAGTCATTTTGCCTTGAAGGCAAGATTCACAAGTTGGATCTTCCTTCATTTTATGAATCTTGGTCTGACCAACATGACCAAGTCTAATATTCCATTTAAGTGCTTGGTTTTTTTTCATCCCTACCACGCTTCCTAGTTATAGTCTTCACAGTAGTTTTATTCTTTAGAATTAAATGGTATAAACCATTTATTAATGTAGTAGTACCAACCAATTTATTTCTAAAAGATGTGTAATGGGACCCATCTCCAATAAAAATGAAATCCTTTACGGTCTATGACCGAAATTGGAACAATATTCTTGTGCCCCTTGTTAAAAACAAGTACATTATCCAAAGTAGTAATAAAACTGGATTCTAAATCCAACATAGGTTATCAGATGTCAGTAGCCTCGACACTATACCCATTGTCGACTATCACCATCACTTCTCCAGCTCCAAGCTTCTTGCTTCATTCCAGATCCTGATTCTTTGTACATATGTGAGAACTCGCACCAGAATCAAGTATCGAAAAAGTAGAATAAATAGTTACAGAACAATTTATTTCCAAAACTAGTAGTTCCATACCTGAGGGAGCATTGTGGTCAAGTTTTGGATAGTGCTTCCTCCAGTGGCCTAGCTCACCGCAGTTGAGGCAAACATCTGTCTTCTTAGCCACCTCACTCTTTGGAAATATTGGGGCCTTGCCCTTATCTTTCTAAACCCCACCTTTTGGCTTGAATTGAGATTGTGTCGTACTCAGTTTGTTCATCAGCTCAGCCAAGTTATAAGCAATCTCATTGCAGTAGAAGTTCATTATAAACTAAGAGAAGAAGTCAGGAAGTGATTATATGATAAGGTCGATCTGGAGAGAAGCGTGCATCCTAAAATCAAGAGCCTCCCATCTCTTGATCATAGATATCATTTTGAGGATGTGATCCCCAACTTTCTCACCTTCCTTCAGCCAAGTACCAAACAACTACTTCGATATCTCATTTCGAGAAATTCATATGTGCTACCCATATAGTTCATTAAGATGTGCCAGAATCACCCTTGAAGAGAGCATTTTCTCATGGCCACTATGAAGTTCATTGTTCATTGAGGCCATTATGAAACCTTGGACCCTGACATCATCTTTAACCAACTTCTCATGGGCATAAACATCTTCCTAACTACCCCTAGTCCTTGCAGGAGCCTATGGGATGTCCGCCTCTAAGACATAGCCCAGCGTCTCTATACTGAGGATTTTCCTCAAATTGCGGAGCCAGTCCACCAAGTTGGGTCTAGTAAGAGTGTTATTTTCAAGTAGAGTGGGTTCATTGTCATTTTGAGTGAGTTGTTGTTAACTGTAGAGAATAATTTTAGATTCGTTAGTGATTGTTTAATTATGATCCAAGTAAAGAATTTACATACTTCGTTTATTCATAACTCTGTCCCACTATTTTATTGGTATTACACACTCCCATATGAAATCCAAAAGTCATGGTTGACTTTATAGTGGTGATCGAGTCCTTTGCAATGTTTAATATAGGGCAACCCATTCGGTTTCTGTTATATCATTCTTTGTAAGGTGGTGTCTAACACCAACCCGTCTAATGGACGATTCTATCTTCTTTTACCCCTAGTTCGGTTTACATTTCAATTTTCGATTTAGATTTCAATTTTCCATGAGTTTTACGGAGGGTAGGAAACCTCATAACCTTTATAACTTAGTGTTTGTAAGTGGGAGTATTACGCGATTATATGTCTTGAATCTTCGTCTTCATGGCGGTTCGTCCTCGGCTCTTCGGCATAGCTAATTTATTACATCAATCAGAATTGCACCCTATACAAATTTACTAATAAAAGTAAATTTGCTCAAAATGGCCTTTACAACCCCATCGAATAAAGTTTCAAAGACTAAGTTCATGAACTATATCACCATTCCAATAATAATGCAATAAGTACATTAAAACATGGCATAAATAATTAATCTAAATATTGATCCAATCAATATAAAATTAATATATCTATTAGAATTAATCCAATTAATTCACACAATCTATAATTTTATATTTTTCCGGACGAAGATAAATATTTCATTAAATTAAATTCCTTAAAAATAAAATACCATATTTATATTTTAGTCAAATTAAATCTAATTTAATTTGCCGGAAATCAATTAACAAACATAAAATACCAAAACGGAGTCGGAAGAAATTGTCGGGGCCAAGCACGCCACCCAACATAATAGCCGGGCCTGAGCCGAGAGGGTCACTGCCTCTCGGTTGCTGCTTGCTGAGAGGAGGTAGCTCACTGCCGTTTGTTGCCGGCAGTATCCCGGCATCTCTGATTGGTCGGGTCCTGCCATTTTTTTGGTTCGAATTTTCATCCCGAATTTAAAAATATATTTCTTTAATTTTTTTAAATCAGTTTTTCAAAATAAAAATAGATTTATATTTCAACATAAAATCATGAAAAGTAGATTTTAGACGAACAATTAAACATTAACGATTAAAACAATTATGATTCCAAATCATAAAAATATTCAAGCCTTCTAACTGCAAATATCGTATATACGATCATATAGAGCTTGCTTTGATACCAATATTGGGATTCAGTAATAAAAAGGAAGTGCAAAGCGGAAAAATAAACGGAATAGACCGAATAAATCTGGGGCCTAAGAGAATCGATCAAGCATTATATAAACGAATATAAATATACAAAGTATGAATTAGGAATCATACCTTTGATATCCTTTGATTAAATGTTGAAGAAAACCAAGCTAGCTTTAGCAAAATTCCGAGCATTGAAAACACCGTGCCTCTACGTATCACGCATCGTAAGATGACTGGAAAATATTTCTATCAATGTATTCTCAAAGAATACGGCTAGAAGTTGATGGAATTAGCTTATATTTATTTTTATAAATAAGTATTTTATAAAATTGTTTTTCTTCTCAAATACACTTAAAACTGTTGAGTATAACAACAACAACAACAACAACATCATTAGAGCCTTAGTCTCAAAATACTTCGGGGTCGGCTACTGAATCATTCTCTGAAAACGTCAAGTCGTCTTCAATAGAAACAACCATATGAAAAGGCAAAAGTGAAAGGTGAAAAGTTTTGTACGTAAAAAAGGTAGTAATAATAATTATGCAAAAATAAATAAATAAATAATAATAAATAAATAAAATAAAATAAATAAAAAAATAGTCCTCAAATATAATCAACCACCTGAATTCTCTCCCTCAACATTGTCCTATCCAACGTCATAACTTCTACAATTCCAAGAAACCTCATATCATTCTCAATCACTCTTATCCATGTCTGTTTAGGTCTTCATGTACCCCTCACCAGCCTATGCGCTCCCCATTCTTCAAGCCTCCGCACTGGTGCATCAGTTGACCTCCGTCTCACATGCTTGATGTAATATCCTAAAACTCTACTATGGTTGTTTAATGTTATTTTATCCGAGTTTTGTTGTACAGTGTGGAATATGTACAGTATGGATAAAATAATTGAAGGACTGAGACATATGTATTGATATAATCGTCGTACTTGGTCGACAATTGCATTTGAAGACATTGTGTATCAGGTTGTTTTATTTCTGATTTCGGGTGTATCGTATGAGAATGCTATTGGGACGAGTGTATGTATTCAATATGTGTGTATATGTAACCAGTACGAACAGGAACGGTCGGAATTAGCTAAGTGTAGAAGTCATTACGTATGATAAGTTGAGGAGCTTACGTACGTTAAGTTGGTAAGTATAACGTATGTTGTGTGTCATGCATTACGTACGTTATAGCATCAGGTGACGCAGACTTCTGATCAGAGAACTTTGTCAAAATACAAACGTAGCGTACGTTAAGCATTAGAGCTTACGTATGTTAAGACACAGATGTAACGTACGTTACGTAGAGTACATAACGTACGTTATGAATAGAATCGGACAGGATCAGTCTATGACCGACAAGTGGGTCCCGTGGTCGGCAACTTTTGGCTGGCGTGCGAAAAGGCAAGTCAACGAAGAGGTTAACGTTCGCAATGGATTGCTCATTACGTACGTTAAATGGGTATATTACTGTAGCAAGTCAACTATGTGTTACGTATGCTATGTCATAAGTGTTACGTATGTAAGCAATCGAACGAATTGAGACAGTAGCATCGGGAATGTCATTACATATGCTATCGAGGTCATATAACGTATGTAATGGTTGTTACGTACGCTAGGAAGGTCACGTAGCATACGTAATGCCTGAATGTTTATATATATGAGACCTCCGTCATTTCATCATTTTGAGAGTTTCACTTCATTTATTCATCCTTCAACCCTCCCAGATGGACTTTTAGCTCTTATGAGTCGATTATGATCTTGATGGCATGGATTCGAAGCGTGAAATATGAAGATATTGTTGATCCTTGAGGTGTTTGTGTTGGGATTCGGTGCCTAAAACGAAGGCCCAGCGGAAGCGGTAAAACGAAAATTAATTCGATCCGAATCCCTACGAGGATCGATCGAGCTACGCATATACGAATATCAAATGAACAAAGGAAGATACGAAATCATACCCTTGTCGTCCGTTGATTATATGGATTTCCTTCTCTTGAGCTATTCCCCAAATGATCCAAAATGCTCCAAGCCCTTGGATGATCCAACGCCGAAAAAACCGCGTCTCTACTTGTCACGCGCCGGAGAAACGAACGGAATGACAACACTCGATTAACCTCTAAGGTTACGGCTAGAATCAAGTGATGAAGCTTTGATTATAACACTCTAAGTGTTTTAATTTATATCTCTCAATATATCTTTAATTTTCTCCAAGAACAATTAAGATGATATGAAGAAGATGATGAAGACAATAGAGAAAATGGTTTTTCTCTCTCTCTCTCTAACTCACTCTCACGTCTGGAATGGGTTGGTTAAAAGAAAGATGTCTTCATCCCTTTTATTCAACTCCCACTACTAGCAACAACTCATGCATGTGGGAATCTAACCCCACCTCCACCATTATCATACAATAAAGAATGGAGACATAAGTCCAAAATGAAGGTGGCTAGAGGGGCGGCCCATGGAGAAACGGATGAGTTTGGTTCGTTTCGGACTCGAGAGTCCAAACAGATAAATTCCAATTCCGTTCCGATGTATTTGTATAGTTTAATTAATCCAATTAATTTCATCATATCAAATACAAAATAATATAATTAATTTCTCCAAGAAATAATTATATACATGAATTAAATTAATCACCCAGTAATTTATTTAATTCATTAGGCCGTAAATCAATTTATCCAATAAATCGATTTAAACATCCAATGTTCCAAAATTAGATATCCAATATCTAATATTCATAATGAGAGAATTAGCTTGAATCATTCCATCGTCAATCCTATTGCGCGACTCGGTAGGTCCGTCTCAGTCAGCAATGGGAGGAACCAAAGAGTAGTAGCACCACCTAGCCAGCCTGGCGGCCTACACTGTACCCCAACTGAGAACGAATGATTGGGATCATTCAAGAACCATTCTGTCGTGAATACCAGTATACGTATAAACCCTTCTTTCAAATGTCCCGATCAAGTTATAGAGTCACGATCACCAAACCCTATCTGTACTTGACGCTATGCATGCGTTAATGCAAATCGAGATCATCGAAATGTCGTGTATCTAATACAACTAGCTCCAATGCTTTGGCCAAAGACTTATGATCTCATCGCCAATAACCGCATAGGACATATAACCCGCTCACTAACGGGAGAAAGAATTCTATCTTGGTATTCGGTAGGACTGCTACTTGCCCGTCAAGATGCACGTCGAGGTTGACCCCGCCTTAGGTTTACGGTGGTCGAACTACTCTAATGAAAATCTTGACGTCACAAGCACATCCCTACTAAATCCTCAAGTCGAAGGTTCACGAATACCTATCACAACCTTTCGATTCCGTCATTGGTGTCCGTGAGTGAAATCCGTGTGACGAATCGAGGGTGAGTCGGTTGAGTATACTAATCCAATTAGCATACCTATAACGTGTGCTCCCACTAACCATTAGTGTTCGAGTGCACTCTCCATGTCAAAGAACACGTCATACAAGTCTTCACATAAACTTAACGCCCGGTCAAGTTTCATCGACTTGCGACGATTAAGTATTTGAGCTATAACCTTTCAAAGGTGCGACCCCTTATCCAATAAGGAGTGGAACGTTTTGCTCTCAAATACACGGACTAGTTTCTATATGTTTATTTACGAGTTAGGAATGCCAGTAACTACCAGTAAATAAAGAAACATTCATTTGCCTTATATAAATGGTTTACATAATTACAAGTACAATGCCCTCACTCAACAACCTCTGAGTGGCATTCGAGGGCATACTCCTAACAATCTCCCACTTGCACTCAATGCCACACACTATGGTATCTAATACCCATGTTCTCCAGATGACGCTCCAAGCTAGTCTGAGAAAGTGGCTTGGTCAGTGGATCGGCGACGTTGTCGGCCGAGTCTACTCTGTGCAGCACAATGTATCCCTTGCGAACAAATTCTCTTACGAGATGATACTTCCTCTCAATATGTTTGGTGCTGTTGTGAAACCTCGGCTCCTTGGCTGCGCTACTGACTCCGTCTTTGTCGCAGACAGCGGAACAGGCGGCTCGGACATGGTATTATTTGAAGGTCTCCCAGAAACTTCTTAATCCAGAACCCTTCCTTGGAAGCCTCCGAGGCTGTTTGATACTCAGCCTGACAGGTGGAATCAGCAGTCGCGCTTTGCTTGGCGCTACGCCAAGATACTGCTCCTCCATTAAGAGTAAATATGTAGCCAGAAGTAGACATCGAGTCGTCCTTCAGTCCTTGGAAGTCCGAATCAGTGAATCCCACCACATCCAAATCTCCACCGCCATACATCGAACCATATCTCTAGTCCTTCTCAAGTACTTGAGAACGTTCTTTCTGAGTCAATGTTCCCTACAGGTTTGCCGAAACCTACTCACCACGCTTACAGCATGCGCGATGTCAGGTCTTGTACACAACATAGCATACATAAGGCTACCCACGGCCGAAGCATATGGTATATTACTCATTTCCTTTCGTTGTTCCTCATTTTGAGGACACATCTTCAAGGTGAGTTTTATTCCATGTCGCATCGGTAGGAACCCTCTTTTAGAATCATCCATCTTAAATCGCTTTAAGATTTTATCTATATAGAGGGCTTGGGAAAGACCTATTGTTCTCTTCGCTCTATCCGGTAGAGTCGAATACCAAGAATATAGGTAGCTTCTCCCAAGTCTTTCATGGAGAAATTACTCGAAAGCCAAGCTTTCACGTAATCGAGCATTCCCACATCATTACCTATTAGTAGAATGTCATCTACATATAGTACTAAGAATGCGATCTTGCTCCCACTAACCCTCTTGTATACACAAGGTTCCTCTTCATTTTGCACGAAGTCAAACTCTTTGATCGCCTCGTCAAAACGAAGGTTCCAACTACGCGACGCTTGCTTGATCCATAAATGGAACGTGAATCTTGCACACTTTACGAATATCGACTTCGGACACAAAGCCTTTAGGTGCTCCATATAGATTTCCTCCTCGAGGAATCCATTAAGGAAAGCCGTCTTTACGTCCATTTGCCATATCTCATAATCATGGTAGCGGCTATAGCAAGCATCATGCGAATAGACTTGATCATGGCTACGGGCGAGAAGGTATCGTGGTGTCGATCCCTTCCTTCCGGGTATAACCCTTTGCCACAAGCGGCCTTATAGGCGTCAACCTTGCCATCACCATCGGTCTTTCTCTTGTAGATCCACTTGTTCCCAATAGGCACTATGCCCTTGGGGCGGTCTACTAGAGTCCAGACTGATTGACATGCATCGAGTCTATCTCGGCTTCCATAGCTTCATGCCATTTCGCGAGTCTACATCCACCATCGCTTGGTCATAGGTTGTTGGGTCGGTCTCTTGGCTATCACTTGGAACCTCATGGAGACCCGGCTCCTCTAAGTGCACAAGCCCATACCTCTCGAGTAAATGAGACACCCTACTAGACCTACGAGGTGGTTGTACTTGTGTTTGAAAGTTCGGTTCCAGTTTCTTGCACAGTGTCTCTCGAGGAGTTTCATTGTATTCTACTAAAGAAATACTTCTACTGCTCCGCCTTCTGAATGAACTCATCTTCCAGAAGTGTGCTTGTAAAGCAACAATGATCCTTCGATCTTCGGGCATGTAGAATAGATATCCCATCGTCCCAGACGGGAATCCTATGAAACGTCCCTTGAGACCTAGCTTCCAACTTTTCCACCTTAGTCTTCTTGACATAAGCGGGACATCCCCAAATCCTAATATGATTAAGACTTGGTTTCCTTCCTTCCCACATCTCATGTGGAGTTTTAGGAACGGATTTGGAAGGACATCTGTTCAAGATATACGCGGCGATCAGTGCATACCCCACGAGTAAATCGGCAAGTCAAGATAGCCCGGCATGGAACGGACCATGTTCAACGGTCCGGTTCCTTCTTTCGACACACCATTTAATTGAGGAGTACTGGAGGTGTTAGTTGTGAAACTATTCCATGTTCTTTAAGGAACTCGTCAAACTCCGTACTCATATACTCGCCACCTCGGTCCGACCAAGTGCTTTGATATGATTACCGGTTTGTTTCTCGACTAGGGCCTTGAATTCTGGAATTTCTCAAAGGCCTCGGATTTATGTTTCATTAGGTATACATAACCATACCTAGTATGATCATCTGTAAACGTAATGAAATATTGATATCCGTCACGTCCGCTTCCAAAGCACCACAAACGTCGGTATGGATTAATCCCGATTTATCGGCTCTTTCAAAAGTCCTGTGAAGGGGACTTAGTCATTTGCCTTTAAGGCAAGATTCACAAGTAGGAAAAGATCCGATCCCAATGGACCCATAAGTCCATCTTTTTCCATCTTGTAAACCTTGGTCGACCAACATGACCAAGTCTAAGATGCCATTTCAAAACTTGGTTGGTTTCATCCCTACCACGTTTTCTAGTCATAGTATTCACAACTACTTTGTTCTGAGATTTAGATGATACAATCCATTCAACAATGTAGCGACCCACTAGTTTATTTCTAAAATAAATTTTGGGAACCATCACCAATGAAAAATGAAAAGCCTTTTCGGTCCATGACCGAATGGATACAATGTTTTTATGCCCCTTGGGCAAAACAAGTACATCTTCTAAAGTCAAAACAAAGCCGGATTCTAAACCCAAAAGAAGTGATCCTATGTCGGTCGCCTCGACACTATGCCCGCTTCCGACCGTGATCATAACTTCTCCGGCTCCAAGCTTCCTACTTTGTTCCAGATCCCGATTCACGGTACAAATATGAGAACTAGCACGAGAATCCAAGATCCAGAAGTAGAAAATACGAGCGAACAATTTGTTTCCAAAACTAAAAGTTACTGCAGAAGTGCCATGAAGAATCGGACAGTCTCTAGCCCAGTGGCCCAGCTCACCGCACTTGAGACAAGCATCCTTCTTCTTCTTGTTCGTTGGAACCATCGGGGCCTTGCCCTTTCCCTTAAGGTCCTTAGCTTGTGGTCCATCCGCTTCTTGGTCTTTTTCTTCTTATTCTTAGACTTAGAAGTCGAGAAGAAATCACAAGTGCGAGACTCCTTCATCCGCGGTGTCTTCATCCGAGGCGAGCGGTCACCGGTTGTTCATTAGCCCGGCTAAGTTACATGCAATCTCATTGCAGTTGAAGTTCATAACAAACTGTGAGAAGGAATCAGGGAGAGACTGTAGGATAAGGTCGGTTTGGAGAGAAGTATCCATTTTAAAATCAAGAGCCTCCAATCTCTCGATCATGGATATCATTTTGAGGACGTGTTCCCCAACCTTCTCACCTTCCTTCATCCTTGCACCGAACAGCTTGCTTGGATATCTCATATCTAGCGATTCTGCTGTGCTCACCATAAAGCTCGGTTAAGTGAGATAGAATGCCTAGCAGAAGTCATTTTCTCATGAGCTCTCTGAAGCTCATTAGACATGGAAGCCATCATATAAGCACGGACTTTCACGTCATCCTTAACCCACTTTTCGTGGTTTTCAATCTCTTCTGATTGGCTCGAGTCCGCATAGGAGGCGCCGGAATGTCCGTCCCCAAGACGTATCCCAGTGCCTCTATACCGAGGACAATCATCGATTGCGGAGCCAATCCACAAAGTTAGGTCCCATTAAGGTGTTCTTTTCGAGTAGAATTGCGAGTGGATTCATTGTCATATTGAGATTTGTCTCGCATTAAGTATAGCAGATTAATTAGTGACTTGTTATATTATGATCCGAGTATAGAATTAAGGTCTTTTCTATTCTTGTTACCCGGCTCCCACTATTTTTATCGGAACAACACACTCCCATGTGAAATCCGGAAGTATCGTCGCACTACTTCATAGTGGTGATCGAGTTCTTTATAAATCTTAATAGAGGGCAACCGAACAGGTTTCTAGTCTATTAATTTTCATAAAGTGGTGTCCAACACCAACCCATCTAATGGATGATTCGATCTTCTTTTTCCCCTTGTTCACTCCCCTCAACCTATACGGTTTCTATGGTTCGTGAACAAGTTAAGTTTATACCATCGACGCAAATCAGTTTCACAATTGAATCTTATCCGGCAACCTATCGGGTTTCTAGGGATAAAATTTGCTCCAACCGAAGGCATCCAATGCGCTCCGGTAATTTATCCGTCCTCCCGAACGACTACCCCGATAACTCGGAAGCATAGCACATCCGGTTTGGATTTCAATTTCAAAGCTCGATGGAGGAAGGAAAAACCTTGAAACCTTATAAACTTAATAATTTGTTGTGGGAGAATTTTCGCGATTAACGTTACACTTTGCACATTAATCATTTTAGCGCGTTTGTTGCATTCATACAATATGTAACAACCATTCACAACCTAGTTGCTACCAACATGTGGTTCATGGACCGTTCCTAGAAAACAAAAACTCCGTAATCTAATTACAAGTCTTCGTCTTGAATCTTCGTCTTCTCGAAACGGATCTTCCTCCGGTCTTCGTCATTACATATAAATTTTACATTGAAAAATTGCATCCTAGATACAAATATTTCTAGTAAAATAAATAGGCTCAAAACGGCCATTACAACCCAATCGAATAAAACGAACGATTCAAACTAAGTCCATGAACCACATCCCCATTCAAAAGCATTCATCCAATAAATACTCAATAAATGGATAGCGAGAAGATTACATATGATCCAATCAATAATCAACAATAAATAGAATTGATCCAATCAATTCAACAATAATCGACAATTTAATTTTCGTCCGTAGTGTACCCATAAAATATTTTCTTTGAATTTTCCTTCATCAAAAATTCTAAATTAATGATTTTAAAACAGGAAAATTCAATAATCGAAAATATCTTGAAACGAGACCCGGTGCCCGACACTGAAGCGCGGCGGCACGAGCCGTGGCCGGCGGCCTACGAGCCACGCCCGGCTCCAGACAGAAGGGGGCCCGGTCATGCCGGACACGGCCGGCGAGACTCGGCTCGTCGGCAAGTGTCGGCCGGATCCATCGAGCACTCGGCTCGTCTGACAAGCGCTCGGCCGGACTCGGCGAGAATACGGCAAGCGTCGGCCCGAATCCAGCGAGCACTCGGCTCGTCTGACAAGGCGCTCGGCCGCACTCGGCGGCGAGAATCGGCAAGCGTCGACCCACGGGCCGGACGTGCTCGGCCATGCTCGGCATTGTATGGAAAATCGTCCAACGATTCGATACGGCTCGTTTTGGGCGATTTCTAAAATCCTGTTATTCCTGATCTGAATATTATTAATATAAATCATATTTCCAAGAAAAACCTGATTTATATCATAACATAAAATCACGGAAAAACGACACTACGACGAACAATAAAATATCTACGATTATTAAAGTGATTCTAAATCACAAAATAAGCATTCCAAATGCTAAATATCGTATATACGATCGCAAGACCTCGCTCCGATACCACTGTTGGGATTCGGTGCCTAAAACGAAGGCCCAGCGGAAGCGGTAAAACGAAAATTAATTCGATCCGAATCCCTACGAGGATCGATCGAGCTACGCATATACGAATATCAAATGAACAAAGGAAGATGCGAAATCATACCCTTGTCGTCCGTTGATTATATGGATTTCCTTCTCTTGAGCTATTCCCCAAATGATCCAAAATGCTCCAAGCCCTTGGATGATCCAACGCCGAAAAAAACCGCGTCTCTACTTGTCACGCGCCGGAGAAACGAACGGAATGACAACACTCGATTAACCTCTAAGGTTACGGCTAGAATCAAGTGATGAAGCTTTGATTATAACACTCTAAGTGTTTTAATTTATATCTCTCAATATATCTTTAATTTTCTCCAAGAACAATTAAGATGATATGAAGAAGATGATGAAGACAATAGAGAAAATGGTTTTTCTCTCTCTCTCTCTAACTCACTCTCACGTCTGGAATGGGTTGGTTAAAAGAAAGATGTCTTCATCCCTTTTATTCAACTCCCACTACTAGCAACAACTCATGCATGTGGGAATCTAACCCCACCTCCACCATTATCATACAATAAAGAATGGAGACATAAGTCCAAAATGAAGGTGGCTAGAAATGGGGGGGGCGGCCCATGGAGAAACGGATGAGTTTGGTTCGTTTCGGACTCCCGAGAGTCCAAACAGATAAATTCCAATTCCGTTCCGATGTATTTGTATAGTTTAATTAATCCAATTAATTTCATCATATCAAATACAAAATAATATAATTAATTTCTCCAAGAAATAATTATATACATGAATTAAATTAATCACCCAAGAATTTATTTAATTCATTAGCCGTAAATCAATTTATCCAATAAATCGATTTAAACATCCAATGTTCCAAAATTAGATATCCAATATCTAATATTCATAATGAGAGAATTAGCTTGAATCATTCCATCGTCAATCCTATTGCGCGACTCGGTAGGTCCGTCTCAAAGAATGGGAGGAACCAAAGAGTAGTAGCACCACCTAGCCACTGGCGGCCTACACTGCACTGTACCCAACCGAGAACGAATGATTGGGATCATTCAAGAACCATTCATCGTGAATACCGGTATACGTATAAACCCTTCTTTCAAATGTCCCGATCAAGTTATAGAGTCACGATCGGTCAAACCCTATCATGCTTGACGCTATGCATGCGTTAATGCAAATCGAGATCATCGAGTATCGTGTATCTAATACAACTAGCTCCAATGCTTTGGCCAAAGACTTATGATCTCATCTCGATAACCGCATAGGACATATAACCCGCTCACTAATGGGAGAAAGAATTCTATCTTGGTATTGATAGGACTGCTACTTGCCGTCAAGATGCACGTCGAGGTTGACCCCGCCTTCCGGTTTACAGGGTCGAACTACTCTAATGAAAATCTTGACGTCACAAGCACATCCCTACTAAATCCTCAAGTCGAAGGTTCACGAATACCTATCACAACCTTTCGATTCCGTCATTGACTGTCCCGGAGTGAAATCCGTGTGACGAATCGAGGGTGAGTCGGTTCGAGTATACTAATCCAATTAGCATACCTATAACGTGTG
Organism: Orobanche coerulescens; assembly: GCA_033398695.1. NCBI lineage: Eukaryota > Viridiplantae > Streptophyta > Magnoliopsida > Lamiales > Orobanchaceae > Orobanche > Orobanche coerulescens. The sequence goes on along the minus strand of CM065804.1, from coordinate 95,982,787 downwards.
CTCCCACTAACCATTAGTGTTCGACAGGCACTCTCCATGTCAAAGAACACGTCATACAAGTCTTCACATAAACTTAACGCCCAGCCAAGTTTCATCGACTTGCGAACGATTAAGTATTTGAGCTATAACCTTTCCAGTGCCGACCCCCTTATCCAATAAGGAGTGGAACGTTTTGCTCTCAAATACACGGACTAGTTTCTATATGTTTATTTACGAGTTAGGAATGCCAGTAACTACCAGTAAATAAAGAAACATTCATTTGCCTTATATAAATGGTTTACATAATTACAAGTACAATGCCCTCACTCAACAACCTCTGAGTGGCATTCGAGGGCATACTCCTAACAGTTTGATGGTGTTGTTCATGTTCTTGAGGTATGTTGATGAACTCTACACCTTGATTTCGGATTCTTGGTATTGTTATCCTTATTTGCTTCGTCTGATGATGGTTATGGTGGTGGTGTTGCGACTCTTGAAGTTATGTGAATTGTATGTTGAAGAATATGATGGTATATGTCTTCAATATGTTGTTTGTTATGAACATGATTATGGAATCATAGTGTTCTTGGTGTTCTTGGTATATATCACATCAATAAGGGATATGTGATAGGATAGGTGATGGTCTTTATTATAAACATGGATTTGATAATTAAAACCAATATTATGTTGATTGTAGTAGTTGATTTCATATTTTCTTCAAGAAATATGAATAATGATGATGAGGATGAATCCGGAAAGATTATGGTTAATCTTAGAACATGATTATCAATGGTATTGAACTATTTAGATAGTTCGGATTGTCGATTATGTCGATCATATTGTTTTACTGTGAATTTACAATTATGAACAAGGAGGAATCTTGTTAATTGATCTAGGAGGTTGAATTCGGAATAGAGTATGTTATGTAATCCTTGCTATCGGGATGAGTTGATCGTTGATATGATTATCGGATTTTGGAAACGTATTGTGGTTATGGATTCGTGATTGATTGATTCAGGTTGTTTGGATTTATGTTTAAATCTGGATATTGTGGAACCGTTAAGTTTATCGATCGGTTATATTGATTGTTAAGTATGATCATAGAGCTACGGTTTGTATTGGGGATATGAGTTCGTATTTGTTGAGTTGGATTATTTGGTTTTGAATATGATCAAAGTATCATTGAACCGTTGAGTTTGATTAGTTGACTATGTCGGTTATTGATTGTTATTGGATTATTGTTTATTGATTACTTCAATGGGTTGTGATAATTGATCGTTGACTAGAATAATATGTTGCGGTCGAGTACGAGTATGTTCGGGAATTGCTTTGGCTGGGGCCGAGGAGCTTGTAGACGAAGGCAAGGAAATTGGTAACGACTTCATCATCGTCGTGTCGGTATCGAGGCAAGTTATTACTTGCTCAGTTTATAACACTTAATGAATAGTTTCAGTTTCATTCGTTTATAATTCGTATAGCAATGATTATAATTGTGAACTCTAGATATTTGGGATTGTACGTTGTTTTTTGATTTTGGGAACTAAATCATAATGTATATGATTTACAGTTGTTGTTGATATACTTGAGTATCGAGAATACATTATGGTAAAGATGAGGATATGAGTTATCTATAGTGTATGGTACTTTTGAATCGTCGAACATTTAGGAAATTGTTGGTGATGGTTTTGACATCGAGATTGCTCTCGAAGGACTTGGGGCAAGTAATATATCATTTTTGTCATTTTGTGTCGATAATGTTGTGATGCATTCGTGTATTGTTGTTGTCGTGCATTTGTGTATTGTTGTGATTATGCAGTTGTGCATTGTTGCCGTATGTCCACCATGCATTGATCCGACGGGATCATCATGGGAATCTATAACTGTGTGCGCTGGATCGTTGGATAGGTATTTCTACCATGCGTTGGTCCGACGGGATCATCATGGGAATCTATGTTGTGTGCGTTGGATCGTTGGATTACCATGTGTTGTTGTTGTGCATATGTATATTATTAGTTCTCCACCTCGTGTTAATCTAAAAGGGTCATCTTGGGATCTATGCTGTGTGCGTTGGATCATCGGATTTCCATTGAGTATACAATGTTGTTATTGTTGTGGGCATATTGACGTTGTCATATGAGTATGCATTTGTAGGTCTTGTGTTAGGACCATGTCCATATGTTGTTTTGATCTCGTCTCGGATTAGACTGACATGATTGTCGGGGCATTGCGTATCTTGAGGTATGTTCCATATTTCCTTTGGTGTTTGTCTTTTGATGGCCAATCGATTATCGTGTTGGGATTTGATGATATTACTCGATGGGTTGAATTGGTCAGAGTTGGTATATTTCCGTATTGCGAGTTATGATGATGTTTTGAGAATTTTGGGTATTGTTTGAGGTGCAGAATAGATGTTATGTTTGAGTTTATTGGTTAATCGAGATTACGAGATGTGTAATATGATAAGGGTTATTTTGATGAGGATTATCAATAATTGGTAAAGTTATGATGGTAAGATTACATTGGTAGCATTCTTACTTAGTAATCTCATTGGTATGTAAATATTGACGTGATGTGATCGTTATCATTGACGGTAAGATTACATTGGTAGATTTCTACGGTATTGTTTAATGGGTTTTATAAAGTCTTCGAATATTTTTAAAGATATTACCGTCATCGCCGCTTAGGCGTATTTGAAATGTTTCTAAAAATGTCTTTTAGCCTCTTGGATTCCTTTTCGGGGCCCATGGTGTTGTAATATTCCCGGATGGCTCTGGGGGTGTTACACCTGAACCATTTTAACCGTTCTCCAATAGCTTATCCTCTATAGCGCCACTTGTACTTTTTTCCTAATCACATCATTTCTAAGTCGATCCTTTATCGTATGGCCACACATCCATCTTAGCGTACACATTTCTGCCACATTCATCTTATACACAAGACTATGTCTTGCAAACATTCAGTGCCATATAAAAGTGTAGGCCTAATTGATGTTCGATGAAATTTACCCTTTAATATATACGGTACACCTTGATCACATAGTAACCCCGTTGCGCTCTTCCATTTCAACCAGCCTGCCTTAATACTATGGGCCACGTCACCGTCTAATTCTCCATCATTTTGAAGAATAGACCCAAGATAATAATAAAAACTCTGATCCTCGTATAACATTCCCATCAAAAGTGATTGTACCCGCCTCTATACTTCCATTTCCACTAAAGCTACACTCCAAATATTCAATCTTATTTCTGCTCAACCTAAAACCACGAGTTTCTAGCATATTTCTCCAGACTTCCAACTTTCTTTCGACTCCATCTTTTATTTCATCAATCAATATTATATCATCTGCAAAAATATCATGCATCAAGAAATATCATCTCGACTTGACCTTGTCAATTCGTCCACGACGAAACGAGGAAAGGACTAAGAGCCGAGCCTTGATGCACCCCATTCATAATGGGAATTCCTCAGTCCTTCCATGGTAGTACGTACATTTATACTAGCTATAATACCCTGGATTTTTACCCTAAATAACTTTGAATCTTTGACCCATTTTTGTGGATTATTTGTCCGTTTTTTTAACTTACGCAATCTTTCTATTGTTCTATTATACTTATTGTTCCGTTTTACCACAACTCTATAATCGCTACATAATAGAATATGCAATATCGTTATATGTTACTATTGATACCATATGCTGATAACATTTCGGCATAATCCTACGATCGTGAATGGATCGTTTGATCAATCTAGATATTTACAACTCTTATTTAGAGGTAATATTACACCATAAAAGTATTCAAATATGGATGGAGTACCAAAAGGGTGCTAATAGAAACAAGAGAAGATATTTCTGGATAGTGCCGTGCGCAAGGACTGACTTTGATCAGTCACCATAAATTATAAAAAAATCCAAAAATTCTAAAATTTTACATAATCATAGATTATTGAATTAGATTTCCAATGGTTTAAACGGAGAGTCAATCAGAGTCCGTGAGAATGAGTTATGATCAAAATAGTAGACTCTGGTGTAGTGACACAACCATGTCATTTGACGCGGGCCGTGTCGTACTATTTTAGAAAACAAACAAACTTTTTGAATGGGTGACACGAAGCATGACCCGACCGTGCCATTTGGCACGACCAGAAAATGCTGAAATCTAGAAAACTCGTCCGGATGAGTATAAATAGCCCTCTCTCTCATTTCTGATGTGTTCTAGGGCATTCTTTCGACCCAAACTCATTCTCCACGAATATTTTCAGTTTTGTGCTCCAAAATTAAGCCATAAACTTGTTCCTAACATCGTAGAATCCGGATATCAAGTTTGTTCTCGAAAAATCATCCATTTTTCTGTGTTAAATCAAGGTATGTGATGAAGTTCTTCAAGTTCCTCCAACAGATTCTTACTAGTTCTTGTTTCTAGGATGGTTCTTAGATGTTCTTGGATTCATAGATGTTCTTGAGTGGTTCTCATCGAGTCTAGAGGGGTAGAGATCGTATTCTTCGACTATAATATTTCTTATAGACGAAATGCCCGCTAGGTGTTCAATAAAAATCCCCTTAGAATCTGTTGGGAGATGCACTGAAGTAAGCTTAGCGCATGCAAGAGATGATATTTAGCGCACGCTAAATATCAATTTGAATCAAGTCAATCAATCCGTTGGGGAGAATCTGTTACAAGTCAAAAAGCATTAACGAATATATGATGCATGCAATGATGCGTGATTAGCGCACGCTACAGAGGAAGTGTTAGCGCACGCTAACTGTGAAGGACAGAAGCCACTGGACTGAAACTGGAAGAACGTTAACGTACGTAACAGTACATAACGTACGCTAAAGGTAAATACATGCGATAGCGCACGCTAAGTAAGTCAGCCTAGCGCACGCTAATAACAAGTGGTGTAATACTCGGTTGTAAATTCAGTCATTCTTAATCAGTAATTGTCACTCAGTAATTTTCATTCATTAATAATTACTCATCATTCATACTCATTCAATTGTGTTCACTGTTCGGCGTAAGAATTGTGTTACTCGTACATTTGCCCCCGTACTTCTCGAATTCTGTGATTTTTGTACTCGGTGCATTGTTATAGGCTGAACTGCTTGTCTAGCAGGGCCGCATGAGCAGGCCGCACTAGCTTCTGGTCGTGCGTGGCGCTCGTGCATTGCGGCTCGACTGGGCAGGAGACCCAGCGGCCGAGTCAGTGCCGCACGAGCAAGGCCGCACGAGCATCTGGTCGTGCGCGACACTCGTGTGTTGTGGCTGGATTGGGCAGGAGGCCCAGTGGTCGAGTCAGTGCCGGACGAGCATGCCACATGAGCAAGTGCTTGGGCGTGGTGCTCGTGTGCTGCGGCTGTACTGGATAGGAGGCCCAGCGCGAGTTAGGGCCGCACGAGCAAGCCACACGAGTTGCTGCTCGTGCGCGTCGCTCGTGCGCTAAGAGCTGTAGCCGGCAGAAGCCTCACGCACGACCGGACGCACGGACACTTGGTCGTGAGGATTGGTCGTGCGTCCCTGGGACTTATATAAGTGGACCGACGGGATTTCCTTATTTTCACCATTTCTTCATCCTAGTTTCGAGAGAGAGGGTTTGTGGGAGAGATTTTTCATCATCAATCACTTGAGTACTCGGTTTTCATCATCTTCATTCGATTTTGAAGCTTGGATAGTCGATCTAACGCGATTTCATTGGATCAAAGTATTTGGATCTTCAAAGGTAATATTCATCAAACCTCTTGGATTTCGATTTTGTGTTGAGATATGATGTTTTGGACGTTATTATCGTGTTGTATAAAGTGATATACTTGTGATTATGAATTGTTAAGGATATTCATTGGATTATTGAAGGATTATTCAAGAACACTTTGAATATTGAGTTGAATTTGGGGGTATTCGATTAATTATTGTTGAAATCACGAATTTGGATATTCATATTGGATTATTGATCGTATTGAAGATGTTTTGTCGGTTTGAAATACTTTTTGGGGATTTGATATTGGTATTATTGAGGTTTGGTTGTAAACAATCGAAGATTGGCCACAACGTGTTAGATATAATGCCCCAATGAACTTGGTTTAGTCGTGTCGACGTTTTGAGTTAGTTATACTCGTGTTTGATTCGTGTGTTGAACCGGATTGTTGGTAATTGTGTTATTCAAGGTTGTTCGAGCGACCGACATCTCATTTAGGACGTTGTTCGTGGAAGGACATTCTTCATCAGCGTTGTGTAAGTTAATTATTACTCGGTTAAAAGGATATTCATTCCTTACGTTGTTGCTCATTCATAATTATAGTTCATTCATAATGTATTAACCGTATTGAGACTTGTAATTATCAATTAATCACTTCAGTCACGAGGAACGACAGTTCCAATCATTTCATTGAGCTATCATTCATTTCACTATCATTTCATCTCGGTGAGTGATTATTGATTTCGATGTCACTTTTGTTATCTCGTGGCATTCCGGGTCATACTGGCATGCCGGTTGGTATGTGTAGGATTTTCACATCGGGCACATATTAAGTTGTGTGTTGGTAGTTGGCCTCACATTGGACTGTGCACACGAGAAGATTACTTCGTGAGACTGATTAGGTACAAGACCACACGTGTTTTCGATCGATACTCATTGGTGGCTTGTGCACGGACACATTTCCATCCCGGGCGTAGTGTGGCGCCACCCTTTGAGCCGTACCGTTAGTTGATTTATACAGCATGTTTGATTGAGTATGTTTTCAACAGGATTGGGTTATAATCTGACCGATTCACTTTTGATCGCATGTGTTCGACGGTTTGAGATTTTGATCGAACTTGTGGTTTATGCAGCATATATGATTGTGTTTATTCAACTCTTGAGGATTGTTGTTCTGTGTAGCTGATCCCGTTGGGGGATTTTGTTTTCAGGTCATGGCAAGGCAAAAGCACGGGAATAGAACATTGACGGCGAGGAGTCCCAGTGATACTAGTAGGGGGCCCCAATCTTTTCAGTCATTCATGTTGTTGTCATTTATTCTCCGCTGCAGATTTCCATTTGGATACTCCTCATTCAGTGTTGTGTATTTTATTTTCATATAAAATATACATGTATTCGGTATTATCTTGGGTGTGTTATAATGAAACTCCTCATCGGAGTAATTGATGATATAATGTGGTTCGGTACTACAATTATATTATTTAATTCATTAATTTTCATTCGCCTGGTGGGTCCTAGTCGGGGGTCCACGACACTGTAATATCCGCCTAGTTTGGGGTGTTACAGAGTTGGTATCGGAGAGTGGTTTTGAATACTACCTTCTGAGTCATGTCTCATTTGAAATCATCGTTCATCATACTAGTATCATTGGACTTTCGAATCACGTGTGACCTGTGCAAGAGCCGAGCCTTTCAGACCAAAGAACAGTAAGATTTCCTCATTTATCATTTTCATTTGTAATCATGTTGATCATGTTAACTCATTAATCACTCAATTCATTTCATCACTCAGTTGTTGATCTTGAGGATCATATCATTAATCTTGTTAACTTGTTCAAGATAATCATTTCAAGAACATCATCAGATAATCATGTCACCTCAGTTAATCATTCATGTAATCACTGTGTTTGAGCGCATATGCTCATTTTCATCATTTCATGACGTAAATCATAATGCGGTACTCATACGAGATCTATGATTATAATGCGACCTTCCTACTTCAGTATGGAGAGAGCTGTCAGGGGATGCACGGGGAGAGGCTGCGGTGCGGGCCGAAATCCGGGAAATAATCACTCACTGCCAGGAAGTCGTACCCAGGACTCAGCTCGATCAGAAGATGTTCGGGTCGATCCACTCACTTTTATGCAGGTCATGATGACCTATATGCAATTGCTCAATCATCATTGCGCCACTCTGGCTGAATTAATCGAGAGAACTCTCCCGTATGAGCCTGCTGCTAAGGAAATTGCTGAGTAACAACCTTCATCTGCTAGCAAGAAATCAACGAAGCGTAATCAGTCTGAAGGCGGCCAGACAACCTTCAATAAGCCTTGTGCGGGCCCTAACTTTTCGGAGCGACGTCCTACGGCACCTAAACCTGCGGGATCTCAGTCCCGAGCGGCTAATGCAGCCATCACCTGTTTCAACTGCGAAGGGCAGGGCCATTTCAGCACTATGTGTACGACGCCGTCTATCACATGCCATAACTGTGGGATTGTTGGGCATAAGGCCCGTTTTTTCCAAAGGGACTCCAAGCCGACTCCGGTAGCATCTCAGGCCCTGAAGCAATCAACGATTCAGAATCAGACTGCTCTATCAGCGTCGTTTAAGACGACGGAAGTGAATAAAGGCGGAGCTCATATTGATCAGACGGGAGCGTCCGGTTTTGGGGCCGGCAAGTCCCGGATTCACGAGATGAAGAGGACCGATGATCCGGAGGCCCCAAACGATCTCAGGTATACTCGTAATTTTATCTCAACCTGTGTGTACCCTTTTTGATACTGGTGCACCGCACTCATTCACTCTCCCTCCTATAGTCACTGGAAAATCTCTAGTTTCTAAGGTTCCCACAATTTTTTCTCCGCTCGGTAATCCCACAACATAAGGTTCACAATCATACAAGCATGGGATTTTCAAACGATTAACACAGTTCAAAGATATGAAAGAATGCGTAGCTCCTGAATCGAATAAGACACTAACTGGTTGCAAAAGGATCTGAATCATACCTGATGCAATAGCTATGTTGTGATCGTCTGACTTCTTCATCTCGTAAATACGCGGAGGAACGGTCCCAGCGCTGGATGCCTCTCTTTTCCCAACATTCTGCTGCTGGAAACCACTTTGCTGCGTCTGGTTTACACTAGTGTCCTTCGGGAACGGTGCAGGAGTGCGAGTACCAAAAGATCGAGTCGCATTTCCACAAAATGTTGCGCAATGTCCTTCCTGTCCACACTCGAAAGCAGTCACAAGAAAGTGCAGCGATCCACGTCGAACATGCCCCGCTTTGCCACAGTTATAACATTTCTTCCCTGCGTCTGAAACGGTCGGTGCTGCCCGGAACTTCTTTCCACCTCGAGAAGGATGCGGAGGCCTCCTGGATGAATGAAATGAGGACTGGCCCCTGCGGGGTCCACTACTCTTATTCTCCATTTAGTTGCCAGACACTTTCTGCTTCTTTGCTTCCGTTGATTTCTCTAATGCCGCCTCTTTCATATCATAGGCCAGCGCCTTGTCCTGATACTGTCGCAGGGCGGTACATTCAAATCCGGACATATATTGCTGAATCTCCGGCTTCATCCGCATGTCAAAATGGAAAATCCTCTCCGCCTCGGTCCTGACCAAGTGGTGCACATAAGTCAACTGGTGATTAAAAGTCTTAATCACGTCTGTCACCGATGCCTCAGAATTTTGTGGTGAGAAAAACTCCCGAACTCGGGCCTCTCTAACTGGGCAAGGACAATATTGCGCTTCCATCATTAATTTGAACTCCGTCCAGTCAACATTATGCTCCTCAGGTCGAATGGCCTTCCACCAGTCGAAAGCCTCCCCAGTCAGAAGATACTGGGCGATCGGAACCTTTCTATCGTTAGGACAGTTAATCCCTGCAAAGATCTTCTCTAACTCCATCAACCAGTGATCCCAATAAAGCGTCTCAGTAGAACCGTCAAATTTTGGAGGATGCAATTTTACCACTTCAGTAAGCCATTTGTCTCCCCGGTTATCCTCGTTATGCTGCTCTCCCATCGCCATCTGCATGTGATCAACAACCTGAGCAAATTGGTTTATCTGGGCAACCACCTATTGAATCACTCCCCGCACGTTAGGATCTGCATTATTATTTGCTGATCCCTGTTGTCCTCCAGAATGGGAATCGGTTCGACTAGCAGAAATTTCTGGAGTAGATGCCGAATCCTCCTGTCTCGCATTTCCACGTCCGCATCCACGACCACGTCCGCGTCCACGACCTCCCCTCAACATACTGTAAACACAAATATTCAATATCCAGGGCAAACTTTCTAAAAGAAAGTCCATCAAAATCACAAAGCAGGAATTGAATAAAACGGTAGTATTTAGAGATTTGGATACTTACAACCACGGTCCACACGACGATGTTGGCTCAGTAGTGATGTTACAAGTGACACATAAATCAAATAACGTAAACAGACCCAACTAACCCGACTGCCAAGATATCCATGAATCTTAGCTCCGATACCATATTCTGTAACACTCCGATATATTCGGAATAATTACAGCGCTGTAAATCCTTTGTATAAGAATTTACATGGCTAATTTGAGAAATACGGAAATAATACTGAAGTGTCCTCAATGTAAAAGAAGTTTAAACCCCGTTCGACAGTACAAATGAGTCCAAGAATACAAAAATCATCTCCAAGACAACAACAACAACATAAGCGTACTCGAGCACTGGAAAATAACCATAAAACCAAGATAATAAAATCCACATCACTGAGCCACTTCATCGTCATGTCAGTACTGTGGCTGCCTCCCCGTTCCTCTGCTACCTGAACATCAAAACAAATATCCACCCCCGAAGGGGTTCAAAACAATGCTAGTACAAGTATCGTAATACATAAATCATCAATGCATCATAAAACATACAAAACGGACTTCCGTCATCGGAATCCAACGATGTGAACCCTCACGATTCCATCAATACAATACAGGGTAATCCAATGATCCAACGCATGGTGGACATTCGATCCAGCGCCCTCAGCATAGATCCTCATGATCCCCTCGGATCATTTACAACACAATAATACCATTATGCATACACATATGCAAATCAACACGTTCATCGACGTAAATATCATGACAACTCAAAGAATATAATCTCATGTTCAACAACACGAATAAATCGTACACATGATCAACAATACAATATCAATAAGCTTAAAATACGATACTTGCCTCAAGATGGCAAGAATTTAAATACTCCCACAAATGTCACTCGTCCGGAGGTCGCCGCCCCTCGATCTATCACCTTGTACAAGGTAATAACAAGAATTTCAATAATCTTCCCGAAACTTACGTATGAGTCCCGAACGTCTAAAGTTATAAATGAATTATCGATAACGGAAAATCAGTTCTTGGTTCTATTTTCCAACGAGTGCTACGCTTGGAAAAAGACTTGCGAATTCATGAGATGGTAGTGGAACACAAGTTTGGCATCTAAAGTTTCAAGAACATTCAAAATATCATTATGTTCCAAAATCCAAACTCAAATTCCGATTCTTACTTGAAGGTTCGGTTCGACGGCTAAATCGAATATTATGAGATAATCATGTTCATTCTAGTTCTAGGCTAATTCGTCTCTGCGATTCTTGTTCTTCCGTGGGTGATTTTCTTAACAAATTCTTCATTCAAATGGTTGTTCCAATAATCCTATCAAGGTTCTACTCCTCTAAGAAGATTTACACAAGTTCATCAAGGCAAGTGTTATATTCGAACACACTCTATGTATAACTACACAATTTCATCAAACACGGGGGTAATCCTTACATTTGTTCATAAAAAGAGTGTTACGAAAGGATCATCAAGGTGTGTTAAATCTCAAAAATTTTATCCTTAAGGTTGGTGAAGATTATGACTTAACTCTAACCATGGAAACCTTAATTCAACTAATAAAATCCTTTCAAACATGGTATTGGATTATTTATGATGAAACAAGCTCAATAATCTCAGTAAGAAGCTCATAATACAACTAAGAACAAAATCTTCATCTTGGTGGAGAGTTAACATACCTTAAGAGACAAAGAAAATCTTGGATAAACTCTTCACCGGAAGCTTGATCACCAAATCACACGGTCTAGGCTTCCCAAAATCGGATGTAGATGATGATATGAGGGCTATGGGGTGAGGGATAGTCTCAAGAACACAAAAATTGGCCAAGGTAAGAGTGGTAAATGAGATGAGGGTCGGGTCCTATAAATAGATTTTTAAACCATTACGTACGTTAACCAAAGCCCATTACGTACGTAACATGGTTAGCGTATGCTATACTAGAACATTAGCGTGCGTTAACGGTCGGCCAGAGCTCGCTGGACTGTTTCTGCCATACGCTTATGTATGTTATCCTATAGGTGTTACGTACGTAACATATATGACCTTAGCATACGTTAAAATCTTCTTCTAGCGTACGTTAAGCCGTTGACTTGCATGTGCTGGAAAACCGTCCAGGTTCATGCTGGCAATCTCCCCGAATCTCCATCCGGTCCCCCCACGCCGACCCTTGTCGGATCTTTGACTTGACTGACCTTACGTACGTTAAGCTCAACGTATAACGTACGTTACACAGCAGACTTAGCGTACGTTAAGCGCAAGTCCATAGCGTACGTAAGTACGTGTAGAATCATGCATGAAATGTTGAAGATATATAAAAACATAAGGGCACGAATACGGGAAACCAATCTACGATTTATAACATCACGAAGTCGAAATAATACAAGGTCGAGTACAAGGTAAATACACCATTTATCAGGGCATTACATAAATAAGGTTTGTCATGTTATTTAAGTTTCTATAAAGATCTATTATGGATTACTTATTATTGTGTGTGATTTTCATTGTTTTACCAATCTTTGTTTATTTGGCCAACAAATGATTATATTTATGGTCTTCATATATTTTGAAAGAAAATTTGATTATATCAAATGATTTTCACTCTAAGTTGTTCTAGAGGATAGAAATATACCTCTAGATATTATATGATTCTTTGAGTCATTTTCATAAAACCTAATGCTATTTATTGAAGCCAATCAACATAGAAATATAGTGGATTGATTCAATATATAAGGCGCATTTTGACATTCGAAATAAGACCCGTCTTTTTAAGGAAAATTGAATTTACACAACCTAATAAGTAAATACATCTTATGATATCCTATACATCTTCTATAAGTAATGATGAACTAAGTTTGTAATTCCAACTATTTCATTTTACCTTTTATTAATCTATTATTAGTGTAATCTTTCATTTCCTTAAATTTTGGAACTATTATTGCATTTTCCTTGCAATTGTCAAACCAAACTCTTAAATTGTGTGTTTCACTCATCTAAATCTCCATAACAAATAGATAAATAGTGTATAATTCAATATATAACCTAACTTCCTCATGGGATCAATAAATCAGACTCAAAAAGTCTACTTACTACTTGATACGATATCGTGCACTTGCGATACGCAAAAAATCGTGTCAAGTTTTTGGCGCCGTTGTCGGGGAAGTATAAGTGTTATTTTGAAATATTACATTATTAACTTTTGTTATAAATACAACTTTTTCTTGTTGTAGATTCTCTTGTCTATGCGAAGGACGTACAATTGTGATTTAGTTTCACTAGATCTCGAGATTGAAGCCACATTTAGAAGAAGGCGAAGAGAAAAAAAAATAAGCATTATTTCTTCACCATCAATGGCGGACGAACCAAACCCACATGTCCTCCAATGAAATGATAACGAAATAATTCCTCCGGTAGGGGGAATACCCAATGCTCAAAACATTCAACATCAACAACATCCTATTGTGCCGGAAATAGATGAAGAGAACATGCTCTTTGGGGGAATTCATGAACCCCCATCTTTGAGCGTGCAAGTAAGTGTGATCTATCCACCATTTGGAGTGGAAAATTCTCCCATATGTCATCAATCTTTTCTCCGACAACAACTCATTCTATGGAAGAACCGACGAGAATCCATATCTCCATATTAACCGTTTTGTGGAGATTTGTGGGAATTTCAAATATCCACATGTAAATGACGAGGCGATCAAAATGACACTTTTTGTGCACAGTTTGAAAGACAGAGCAAGAGAGTGGCAAGATACTTTGCCACCACGAAGCATAACAAATTGGCCCGAATTTGTTCAGAAATTCACCACTAAATATTTTCCACCAATTAAAGTGGCGAAACTCAAATACGAAATCTCAACATTTTGTCAACAAGATTCAGAGTCATTTCACGAAGCATGGGAGAGAACAAAGATATGGTACGAAAATGTCCTAACCATGGTTTCAATTTGGGAGCACAAGTCAATTACTTCTATTCTGGACTCTTACCTACATGCCGAGCTAATGTCGATTCATCATCAAATGACTCACCTGGCAACAAAACTATGAGAGAGGCTTATAATATTTTTGAGATTATAAATGAACAAAGTGCAAGATGGACAGACAGAAATATCCAAAATAAACCAAATGGTGTTTTTGAAGTGGATTCTTATTCACTTATGTTGGCAAAAATTGAAGCTTTATCAAAGAAAGTCGAGGACATGTCTTTTTCAACTCCTCAATATGTGAAGACGGTGCAAACTCCACAAGTTTTAGCTCTTTCATGTGAAATTTGTGGAGCAACTCACAATAGCACTATGTGTCCCTTAGTGCAACAGGAGCAGGCATTCCCACCCCCAGAACAAGTAGCCGATGCTCAGAATTTCCAAAGGCAAGCATACCATCCTTACGGGCCAACAAACAACCCAGGGTACAAAATCCATTTAAAATTTTCTTATACAAACAACAACAATGTGTTGAATCCAACGCATCAAGAAAAGAAGCCCGAGTGAGAAGAAGCAATCACGAAGCTAGCCGAACAACAACTGAATTATCAACAACGCAATGATGCTTCAATTAAAAATCTGGAGACACAAGTTGGCCAAATGGCCAAAATACTTTCAGAAAGATCCCAAGGCATGTTACCTAACAATATCGAGGTAAATCTAAGGGAGAATGTTCAGGCTATCACAACAAGAAGTGGAGTGCAGTTGCCCGAAATGTCTGTGGAAAATCATCTGGAAAAACAAAAAAATAAACAAAATCAAGAAACAGAAAAAGAATCTGAATCAGGACCTTCATCTCAAAAAGGTCCAGTTGCTGCAAAATCTTATGTTCCACCTATCCCGTTTCCTCAACAGTTGAAGAATCACAAGCTCGGTGCGTAATTCAGTAAATTTTTGGGAATTTTCAAAAATCTACACATCAACATACCTTTCGCCGATGCTCTAGCACAAATGCCAAGCTATGCCAAATTTATGAAAGATATTCTTTCCAAAAAATGAAGTCTTCAAGAATATGAAACTGTCATGCTAACAGAGGAATGTAGCGCAATACTATAAAAAAAGTTGCCACCCAAGCTAAAAGATCCGGGAACTTTTACAATCCCGTGTACAATTGGTGAAGTGAATTTTTGGCAAAGCTCTTTGTGATTTAGGGGCAAGTATCAATTTGATGCCCCTATCAATTTTAAAAAAACTAAACTTTGGAGAAGCAAAAACAACAACAGTTTCACTACAATTAGCTGATCGGTCAATTAAATATCCATGTGGGATAATAGAAGATGTGCTAATCAAGGTTGCTAAATTCATATTTCCAGCAGATTTTATCATCCTTGACATGGAGAAGATCAGGATATTCCCATTATCTTGGGACGGCCATTTCTTGCAACCGGACGTTCTCTTATTGACGTCTACAAAGGAAAGCTAATTCTCAGGGTGGAAGATGAACATGTCATCTTCAATGTCCAAAATCTTTGAATCATCCATCCACATATGATTATTGTCTAATAATTGACGTAATTGAATCCATGGTAAACAAGTCTTTAGAGAATATTCTACGAAAAGGTCCTCTTGAAACATGTATTGCAAATTCTCTAACCAGCATGAAAGAAGAATATCACTTGGCCGAAACAGTTAACTATCTAGAAGCACTACCACCCTTAAGAAGACATTCACATTTTGAAGAGTTGGGGAGAAGCTCCGCTAAACCCCTCCCTTCTTTACAAGAAGCCCCAATGCTTGATCTCAGACCTCTACCCACACATTTGAGATATGCTTACTTGGGAATTTCCTCTACACTTCCAGTCATCATATCTAACATATTAACCAAACATGAAGAAGGGAAATTACTAAGGGTATTGAGGAATCACAAAAGAACAATTGGATTGACTATTGCGGACATTAGAGGAATAAGCCTCTCTATATGCACGCACAAAATTCTAATGGAAGATGACCGAAAACCTTCACTTGAGCATCAACGCCTTAATCCAAACATGAAGGAAGTTGTGAAAGCAGAAATTCTTAAATTACTTGACGCATGAATCATCTATCCAAGTTCAAATAGTCCATGAGTGAGCCCCGTACATATGGTGTCCGAAAAGAGTGGAATCACAATAATAGAGAATGAGCATAATGAACTTATACGGACACGACCCATAACCAGATGGAGAATGTGCATTGATTACAGGAAGCTAAACAAGACGATAAAAGATCATTTTCCACCAAGAGAAAACAACATTCACATGCCCTTACGGAACGTTTGCTTATAGAAGAATCCCATTTGGATTGTGCAATGCTCCAGACACATTTCAGAGATGCATGATGTTGATCTTCTCAAACATGGTTGAAAAATTCACTGAAGTTTTCATGGACGATTTCTCCATTTTCGGAGATACATTTGATAAATGCTAAATCACTTAGGCATGGTATTGGAAAGATGTGAAGACACAAATCTAGTTCTCAATTGGGAGAAATGTCAGTTCATGGTCAAGGAAGGAATCTATTGGAATATTTATTCCACATATTCATAAATAATGTTTTGATGATTAAGTTGCTAAACAAAACAAAACAACTTCGAGGCGAAGCAAACATCGAAGCAGACGAAGACGCAAAAAGATGGACAAAACACAAAGCTAGCGCACTCTAGAAATATAAGTTAGCGCACGCTAACGGGTCCCGGATGCAGATCGGACGAGTTTAAAGTAACTTGAAGTGAAGTCACCTGATGAGGATAGTGAACGCTACACGTGATGATTAATGCACGCTATCGAGCCAATATTACCGTTGTGAAGAGATTCAAACACAGAATGACGTATGCACTGAATTAAGCTTAGCGCACGTAAGAGATGATATATCGCACGCTAAATATCAATTTGAATCAAGTCAATCAATCCGGTGGGGAGAATCTGCTACAAGTCTAAAAGCATTAATGGATATATGACGCATGCAATGATGCATGATTAGCGCACGCTACAGAGGAAGTGTTAGCACACGCTAATTGTGAAGGACAGAAGCCACTGGACTGAAACTGGAAGAACGTTAACATACGTAACAGTACATAACGTACGCTAAAGGCAAATAAATGCGATAGCGCATGCTAAGGAAGTCAGTCTAGCGCACGCTAATAACAACTGGCAGTAACGGCTAGTGTGTGGAAGAAGGCTATAAATACCAAATGAGTTGGTATCATTCCACACAACAACATTGAGCAATTCATATACACTTGAGATATCATTGTAAATATTATAGTTGTTGTACTTGAGCATAAATTAGAGTGATTGAGTGTTATACACAAAATCATATACGAGTGAGAAAAAGAAAAGATACGATTAGATTCGGTGTTATTAGGATCAAGGATCCAGCATTGTTAGAATCACAATCGCTATCTTAGTGAGGTTTATCTAGTACCAATAGAAAGCTAGAGTGGTTGATTCCTTATCCAATAGAAAAGGAAAAATGGTTTTACACAGACCGATAGCAGACGAGCTTGTAACGGTTATCCCTCGACCGATAGAAGAGAGGTGCAGAGGTTTTGATCTTTAGCCTATTGAAAAAGATACATCAAGAGAGGACGTAGGCACATTTGGCCGAACCTCTATAAATCCGCGTGTCACTTAATTTCCACATTTAATTTATGCTTCCGCACAAACGGCACAAATACCGATATACTACATCAGTTGGTATCGGAGCGGTACTCCTATAAGCAGCTTTACATCCGAGGAGAAAAGATCCAATGGCATTTCAACTTGCTCCCGTCGAAGGCCTTGCTCTCAACCGACCATCATTTTTTGATGGCTCAAACTTCATGACGTGGAAAAAGAAGATGTCTATATTCATCCGAGCATATGATATCGAGCTTTGGAAGGTGATTTGTCTTGGTCCGAAAATTCCGACAAATTCCAACGGTACGCTTAATACTTTCGAAGAATATGACGATTCCGATTGGAATCCCGGTGGACGAAAGTGACGAAGAATCGGCATATTATGCCAAGAATATTAATAAGTTCCAACACTTATTAAACCGGAGGAAGAAGGACATTCAAGCAAGCAAATCTAAGAAATTTGACAACACCTGTCGATTATGTGGTAAACCAGGCCACTTTGCTAAGAATTGTCAGGTTAAACCCAAGGAGGTCTTAGTTGCAACATGGAGTGACGAAGATCCTGATGAAGATTTCATGAATCAAAATAATCTCGCGCTCATGTCCCGTAGTTCATTTGACGATAGCGACATCGAAAGTCAAGTAAGTAATTCTTACGACGAACTTTTTGAAGCATTCGAGTTATTACATACTGACTATCAAAATGCTTTAAAAGAAATTAAATCCCTTCAATTTAAAATTAAATCTTCGGAAATTGAAAATTCCAAAATTATCGAGAAGGGAAAATTTGTTGAAATTGATCATTCAAAGTGTATTGAAAATGAAAATATTTTGAAGGATGATCTCGCTAAAATTCAAACCGAGCTTAAATTTTTGACAAAGAAATTCTCATGCGGAAACGAGAAATTTGAATAAATGCTTGGTGTTCAAAAGTTTACTTTGAATAAAGAGGGGTTACGATTCAAAACACGTTCGAAAAATGAATCCGTTAATTTCAAAATACCCCATTGCGAAAAGTGTTTAAAAATCGGGCATCATATTTCAAATTTTAAAAGCCCTAGACAAACAATTAAAATTAAGAAAAATTGGGTTCCTAAAGGAACAATTGTTTCAAATATCGTCTACGTCTCGAAACAAAAATTGACTTTCGGTTGGATCCCCAAAAACTAATTTTTAACAATTGGTATTATACTCAAGGGGAGTATTATTTTTAAACGGATATAACTCCATCCTATTATTGCATATTTTTATTCATACATATTTTCTTTATATATTCAAATTGGTATCCTTTATATTTTTTTACACTTTTTACTGAATACAAAAAGGGGGAGAAGAAGTTGAATCGGATAAAAGCGTCATGAAAGATATGACGAGAAAAAGAAGAAGTAAAAAGGAGGAGAAAAGAATAAATATCGAAGAAGTCGAAAAGAAGAAGAAAGCATACAAAAAGGGGGAGAAACGAAGGAGTTGAAAACTGAAAAATGAAGAAGTCGAAAATGGGTGAAACTAACGAAACGATCAAAGTCGAAAACTTTGAAACGTACATATATATATATATATATATATATATATATATATTCTTATTTTGTTACAGGTTTTATCCAATTCAAAGAGTTGTTTTGTAATCATCAAAAAGGGGGAGATTGTTGGAATATTTATTTCACATATTCATAAATAATGTTTTGATGATTAAGTTGCTAAACAAAACAAAACAACTTCGAGGCGAAGCAAACATCGAAGCAGACGAAGACGCATAAAGCTGGACAAAATACAAAGCTAGCGCACGCTAACGGGTCCCAGCTGCAGATCAGACGAGTTCAATGTAACCTGAAGTGAAGTCACTGATAAGGATAGTGCACGCTACACGTAATGATTAACGCACGCTATCGAGCTAATATTACCGTTGTGAAGAGATTCAAACACAGAATGACGTATGCACTGAAGTAAGCTTAGCGCATGCAAGAGATGACGTTTAGCGCACGCTAAATATCAATTTGAATCAAGTCAATCAATCCGTTGGGGAGAATCTTCTACAAGTCAAAAAGCATTAACGAATATATGATGCATGCAATGATGCGTGATTAGCGCACGCTACAGAGGAAGTGTTAGCGCACGCTAACTGTGTAGGACAGAAGCCACTGGACTAAAACTGGAAGAACGTTAACGTACGTAACAGTACATAACGTACGCTAAAGGTAAATACATGCGATAGCGCACGCTAAGTAAGTCAGCCTAGCGCACGCTAATAACAAGTGGTGTAATACTCGGTTGTAAAATCAGTCATTTTTAATCAGTAATTGTCACTCAGTAATTTTCATTCATTAATAATTACTCATCATTCATACTCATTCAATTGTGTTCACCGTTCGGCGTAAGAATTGTGTTACTCGTACGTTTTCCCTCGTACTTCTCGAATTCTTTGATTTTTGTACTCGGTGCATTGTTATAGGCTGAACTGCTTGTCGAGCAGGACCGCATGAGCAGGCCGCACTAGCTTCTGGTCGTGCGTGGCGCTCGTGCGTTGCGTCTCGACTGGGCAGGAGACCCAGCGGCCGAGTCAGTGCCGCAAGAGCAAGGCCGCACGAGCATCTGGTCGTGCGCGTCGCTCGTGTGTTGCGGCTGGATTGGGCAGGAGGCCCAGTGGTCGAGTCAGTGCCGAACGAGCATGCCACATGAGCAACTGCTCGGGCGTGGTGCTCGTGTGCTGCGGCTGTACTGGGCAGGAGGCCCAGCGTTCGAGTTAGGGCCGCACGAGCAGGCCACACGAGTTGCTGCTCGTGCGCGTCGCTCGTGCGCTAAGAGCTGTAGCCGGCAGAAGCCTCACGCACGACCGGACGCACGAACAATTGGTCGTGCGGGTTGGTCGTGCGTCCCTGGGACTTATATAAGTGGACCGATGGGATTTCCTTATTTTCACCATTTCTTCATTCTAGTTTCGAGAGAGAGGGTTTGTGGGAGAGATTTTTCATCATCAATCACTTGAGTACTCGGTTTTCATCATCTTCATTCGGTTGTGAAGCTTGGATAGTCGATCTAACGCGATTTCATCGGATCAAAGTATTTGGATCTTCAAAGGTAATATACATCAAACCTCTTGGATTTCAATTTTGTGTTGATATATGATGTTTTGGACGTTATGATCGTGTTGTATGAAGTGATATACTTGTGATTATGAATTGTTAAGGATATTCATTGGATTATTGAAGGATTATTCAAGAACACTTTGAATATTGAGTTGGATATGGGGGTTTTCGATTAATTGTTGTTGAAATCACGAATTTGGATATTCATATTGGATTATTGATCGTATTGAAGATGTTTTGTTGGTTTGAAACACTTCTTGGGGATTTGATATTGGTATTATTGAGGTTTGGTTGTAAACAATCGAAGATTGGCCACAACGTGTTCGATATAATGCCCCAATGAACTTGGTTTAGTCGTATCGACGTTTTGAGTTAGTTATACTCGTTTTTGATTCGTGTGTTGAACCGTATTGTTGGTAATTATGTTATTCAAGGTTGTTCGAGCGACTGACATCTCATTTAGGACGTTGTTCGTGGAAGGACATTCTTCATCGGCGTTGTGTAAGTTAATTCTTACTCGGTTAAAAGGATATTCATTCCTTTCGTTGTTCATTCATAATTATAGTTCATTCATAATGTGGTAACCGTATTGAGACTTGTAATTGTCAATTAATCACTTCAGTCACGAGGAACGACGATTCCAGTCATTTCATTGAGCTATCATTCATTTCACTATCATTTCATCTCGGTGAGTCATTATTGATTTCGATGTCACTTTTGTTATCTCGTGGCATTCCGGGTCATACTGGCGTGCCGATTGGTATGTGCAGGATTTCAACGTCGGGCACATATTAAGTCGTGTGTTGGTAGTTGGCCTTACATTGGACTGTGCACACGAGAAGATTACTTCGTGAGACTGATTAGGTACAAGACCACATGTGTATTCGATCGATACTCATTGGTGGCTTGTGCACGGATACATTTCCATCCCGGGCGTAGTGTGGCGCCACCCTTTGAGCCGTACCGTTAGTTGATTCATACAGCATGTTTGATTGCGTATGTTTTCAACAGGATTGGGTTATAATCTGACCGATTCACTTTTGATCGCATGTGTTCGACGGTTTGAGATTTTGATCGAACTTGTGGTTTATACAGCATATATGATTGTGTTTATTCAACTCTTGAGAATTGTTGTTCCATGTAACTGACCCCGTTGGGGGATTTTGTTTTCAGGTCATGGCAAGGCAAAAGCACGGGAATAGAACGTTGACGGCGAGGAGTACCAGTGATACTAGTAGGGGCCCCCAATCCTTTCAGTCATTCATGTTGTTGTCATTTATTCTCCGCTGCAGATTTCTATTTGGATACTCCTCATTCAGTGTTGTGTATTTTATCTTCATATAAAATATACATGTATTGGGTATTATCTTGGGTGTGTTATAATGAAACTCCTCATCGGAGT
Organism: Orobanche coerulescens; assembly: GCA_033398695.1. NCBI lineage: Eukaryota > Viridiplantae > Streptophyta > Magnoliopsida > Lamiales > Orobanchaceae > Orobanche > Orobanche coerulescens. The sequence goes on along the minus strand of CM065804.1, from coordinate 95,960,692 downwards.
AATTGATGATATAATGTGGTTCAGTGCTACAATTATATTATTTAATTCATTAATTTTCATTCGCCTGGTGGGTCCCAGTCGGGGGTCCACGGCACTGTAATATCCGCCTAGTTTGGGGTATTACAACTGGCAGTAACGGCTAGTTTGTGGAAGTAGGCTATAAATACCTAATGAGTTGGTATCATTACACACAACAACATTGAGCAATTCCTATACACTTGAGATATCATTGTAAACATTATAGTTGTTGTTCTTGAGCTTAAATTAGAGTGATTGAGTGTTATACACCAAATCATACATGAGTGAGAAAAAGAAAAGATACGATTGGATTCGGTGTTATTAGGATCAAGGATACGGGATTGTTAGAATCACAATCGCTATCTTAGTGAGGTTTATCTAGTACCAATAGAAAGCTAGAGTGGTTGATTCCTTATCCAATAGAAAAGGAAAAACGGTTTTACTCGGACCCATAGATGACGAGCTTGTAACGGTTATCCCTTGACCGATAGAAGAGAGGTGCAGAGGTTTTGATCTTTAGCCTATTGAAAAAGATATATCAAGAGAGGACGTAGACACGTTTGGCCGAACCTCTATAAATCCGCGTGTCACTTAATTTCCGCATTTAATTTATGCTTCCGCACAAACGGCAAAAATACCGATATACTACATCAGAATCGTACTTGGCCATATAATCTCACAAAATGGAATTGAAGTCGATAAGGCAAAGATCTAAGTGATTGCAGAACTTCCTCCACCGATCTCGGTAAATGGAGTAAGGATTTTTCTCGGGCATGCAGGATTATATCGGAGGTTCATAAAAGATTTCTCAGAAATAGCAAAACCTCTCTGTTCTTTGCTTGAGAAACATACATCATTCCTTTTCACAAATGAATGCCACGTGGCCTTTACAACTTTGAAGGATAAGCTTAGCAAAACCTCTCTGTTCTTTGCTTGAGAAACATACATCATTCCTTTTCACAAATGAATGCCACGTGGCCTTTAGAACTTTGAAGGATAAGCTTACATCAGCTCCAATCATCATTTCTCCAGATTGGACTATCCCATTCATTCTGATGTCTGACGCAAGTGATTATGCTGTGGGGGCCGTGCTAGGCCAGAAGAAGGACAAAATGATGCAAATGATCCATTACGCTAGCCGGACTATGAATGATGCACAACTGAACTACACAACAACTGAAAAAGAGATGTTTGTGGTGGTTTATGCCTTTGATAAACTTGGATCCTACTCATTGGGATAAAAATTCATCATCTACACTGATCATTCAGCTTTGAAATATTTGATGACAAAGCAAGATGATAAGTCAAGGCTAATCTGATGGGTCCTACTTATCCAAGAATTCAACATATAAATCCAAGACAGAAAGGGAAAAGAGAACCGAGTGGCGGATCATCTCTCACGACTCGACCAGAACAATGCTCAAGAGAAGGAAATAAATGAAGTATTTCTGAATGAACAACTATCTATTTCAAATCTCTAATGTGCAGGAAAAACAAATGCAGACATCGTCAATTTCCTTGCAAGTGGAATAATTCACCCAAATTTTTCCCACCATCAAAAGAAAAAATTCTTCTCCGAGTTGAAATACTATTACTGGGAAGACCCTCTATTGTTCAGACGAGGACCTGATCAAATCATCCGGAGATGCATACTGGAAGAAGAAATGGAGAAGGTATTGGAACGATGTCATTTCCTCTCACTATGGAGGACATTTTGGTGCTTCAAAAACAGGAGCAAAAATTCTTGAAGTAGGATTCTATTGGCCTACTTTGTTCAAAGATGCACATATACTTGTCTCTAAGTGTGGTCGATGCCAAAGACATGGAAACATGTAAAAAACAAATGAAATGCCAATGAATTTCGTCTTAGAAGTTGAAATCTTAGGCGTTTGGGGAATTGATTTCATGGGACCCTTTCCATCATCATTCTCTAATGAATACTGTAATACCCATGATTTTCTCTTTCGGTAATTTTTCATTTTTGGCATTTTTCTGATTTTCCAGAACTCGCTTGAGAGAGGTTTGACATTTTGATAAAGTTTTGTTCTGCGTATTTGGTCATCTGAGTTTATTTCGGGGCTGTTTTACCCGAATCCGTGTTTTGAGCGACTTTTCCGCTATTTGGTTCAATTCATGTGATGGTGGTTCGAATCTATAGTTTTGTTCCTCCTATAAGTCCGTTTAACTTTGTTAGACGTGTTGTGAACTTCGGTTTGGTTGTTTGAGTTCGTATTGTGATTTTCGGACGTTTTGGGCCGTTTTGTAATTTCCCAAAGTTTGGGGGTAATTACTTCCATTGTCATATTTCGAACCTTCGGGTAGTCGGAATCGTGTTTTCTTATACCGCTTGAGCTCGTCCGTGCGCACTCTTCGTGTGCATGTCTCCGTCTTGTGTTATTTTTGTCATTTCGTGGTTTCGTCGCGCTCGTACTCGACGAGCTGAACATAGCAGTTTGGAACTGCTAAGTGACTTACGTATGCTATGAAATGAGCATATCGTACGTTAACTTCATGTGCGGCTTACGTACATTAAGCCCCACTCATAACATACGTAAGGGTCTTCACAAAATTGGACAGAGAGTTCTGTCCATCGTTACGTACGTAGGCTTGCATGCCTTACGTACGTAAGATTGTTAACGTACGTTAACCTTCTTCCTTAACGTACGTTATGCTGGCTCGGGTATAAATACCCATGGGTTGACCGTGTTCGTCCTTTTTTCATCCCTTCTCCATTCCTCCGCGGCTGTGGCGATTCGTAGGCGATTTTGAGTGATTTTGGAGTCTTGTAACTCCAAACTTTCATCTTCCTTGAGTTCATGGTGTTAATTAACATCATCAATCCATATTCCTCGTCTTTGATTCGAGGTAACTTTCTTGAAACCCTTTTCTATGTATTTTGAGAATCTTTAGGATTCGAGCTGTTCTACGTGAATCGTGGTGTTGTCTATCCTTATTCATAAGTACTGATTATATTCCGGTGTTTTGATCGAATTCTTATTGTGTTCGGGTTTGGGTGATGTTCTTGATGTTCTTGGGGAATTATTGAACCCAAGTATTTGATCCTTTGTTCCTACGAATTCTTGTTGAGAATTTCGTATGTTTTCCATCTTCCTTGCGATCGATTTTGTAGTACTTATGTTGTTCTTGTGTTTTCAACCTAGTTGGAGGATTCGAGGGTTTCCGGTCGACCTTTCTCGTCGCTTCGCGTGCTTTGGACTTGAGGCGAGTATCTCGTATATATTCCTTATACTTTGAGAATGTGATTTGTTGTGAATTTAATGTGGACTTGTTAGTGATTGAACATTGAACCGGAACTTACTTTTAAATGAACATGTGATTTCTATGAAAGTAAATACGAACGTAAACTTGAGTTTCCTGTGGAATGATAACAACCATTTAATGTTGTATTTTGCTAAGAACGGACACTAGAAATGAGTAGCTATCCGAGGAATTGTAGAATCACAGAATATTAGTATTATTCGCTTGTTAGCCTTTTTCCGAATGATGGTGTCATGTGAATGTTGTGCCTTTGTGGAGGTGTATGATGCGTTAACTTATGTTTTACGTGTTTGCGATTACGGTGAATATTGTACCTTTGTTGTTGTGTATCTTGGTGAATTGAGATGTTACCCGAGTAGGGACCCATGAGGCCTCCGACGGCGCGTGCTTGCGAGTACGGCCAGTTGATATGTTATGACTATAAGGTTATCGAATCGGGTAAGACTAGAGGGGGCTCCGAGAATCGTCACTTGCGAGTGCGATATCACGATAACTTATGGGCGTGTTTGAGTGATGTTATCCGTGTAGGGACCCGTGAGGCCACTGGTGGCGCGTTCTTGCGAGTATGGCCAGTTGTCAGGATTTGACCATAAGGTTATATAATCGGGTAGGTCTGAAGGGGGCTCCGAGAACCGTCACTTGCGAGTGCGGTGTCAAGATGACTTATGGGTGTGTTTGAGCTTGTTTAGATAGCCAGTCCGGGAGGGTCCATAGAAGCCTCGGATTGGACCAGTGGCTTAACTCCGGTCCTAGGCGATTCTCGTGTTTGTTTTGTGAATATTTAGACTTTGGGTCCCGGATGTACTTGTATTATTAATTAGCCTTTGAGACTTGGTTGTGAATAGAATCATTTCGACGTTTTTGGTAAAATCTCTTGAAAAGAAGAATTATAAACTCTACATAATTTTACACTGAGACCCCCAAAGTCTTCAATTATTCTCTTAAATGTATTTTGGAGTCATTCTTATGATCCTTCCTAAAGGAAATTGTTTTGAAAGGAATTTAGACTCGGGGATCGTGTTACAACCTCGTTGAAACGTTATTTGCATAACGGTTGTATTCTTGATATATAACTTTATAGCTTGGTTACTTGCTAGCGATTTCCATCGGTATCCCCTCATTGGGGATTATCTTATACTCCCTCCGTCCACCACCCATATGTATACGTAACCAGTATGTCGAGACGGACGAGAATAGCTGAAAGTGGGTAAGTGTAACATTATTAGCGCACGCTAATAATCACGAGTAGCGCACGTTATCGTGCAGGTTTAGTGCACACTACGGACATAACTTAGCGTATGCTAGTGAAGAACAGCTCAGAGGGAATCTACGTGTGGACCAGACCACTTTCGGCGCACGTTTTGATAAGTCAACGGATGTTGTAATGTAGTGTTAGCGCACACTAATGCATGTTGATTAGCGCACGCTAACTGTATATCGTACAAAAAGGAATCTTATCCTCGTCAGCACTTTTGGCGTGTGGACCAGTCTTCGGAAACGTACAAACAAACGAGTCAACTGATATTAGCGCACGCTAAACGCAAGGACTTGCGTACGCTAGAGAGTGTAAGTTACGTACGCTAATGCATGGGCATTACGTACGTAAGCGCATGTACGAAGCCAGACATTAGTCTCTGGACCGCGATAGCGCACGCTAACAAAGGTCAGTTAGCGCACGCTAAGGTCAGCAGGTATTGCGCACGCTAAACATAAGGTTTAGCGCACGCTAGTAATGCAGTCTATATAAGGGACAAACGGGTATTATGAAGCATTTCGTCCATTCTTTCACCTTCAGTCGATAGAGAGAGCTTTGGGAGGTTCTTGAGGTTCCCAAACACAGTGAGGTGGTGATCTTTAATAAGATTAGGATAGAAACCATGGATTAAAGCTTTGTTCTTGAAATCATTGGTGATTCTTGGAAATGGATTCAACCTTGGAAATCAATCCATAAAGGTAATCACTCTTCATCTTTGGATTTCATTTTGGATTGATTGTTGATGTTCTTGAGTTGATGATTATCATATAAACAAGTTGATAAGCATGATTATGATATGGATTACCGGATTATGATGATGTTATTGTTGATATGAGGATATTGATATGATTCTTGTGGTTTGAATAGTGTTGTTCATTTTCTTGAGATAAGTTGGTGAATCCTTCTCCTCAGTTTCGGATGTTGATGTTATTGTCGTTGATTACTCTCTGTAATGGAAGATTAAGGAAGTGTTGTTACGTTCTTGATGTTTCATGTATTGATATTAAGGGAGATGATATATGGATATAGAACTTGGATTATAAGTTGGATGATTGTTTATATGTTAAAGGATATCGGATTCCATTGTTTTGAGCATGATCTAGAATCACTTAGTGTTCTTGATAATCGCCATATGTTGATCGGTATCTGAAAAACATGCATCTATACAGCATTAGCGCACGCTACGTTTACTGCCTAGATCGCGCTAACGAGAGCAACTTAGCGCACGCTACGTTAGGTGATTAACGTGCGCTAAGAAGGCAGAAAGTGCAGTATTTTCGTGTTGTAGTTATAAATTCGTGTTGGTTTGAGTAGGATTTATCCTACTAGTGTTTAATCGAGATATTGTCAAGCCGTTGGGTTTGTGGAATGGATTTATCGATTGTTGATTGTTGTCGAACTTGTTGTTTATCGATTATTGTAATAGGTTGAGATTATTGATCGGTGTTTAAAACCATATGTTGCGGTCGTGTTCGAGAATGTTCGTGAATTGCTTTGGTCGGGACCGAGGAACATGTAGATGACGGCAATGGATTTGGTAACAGCTTCCTCGTCATTGTATCGATATCGAGGCAAGTTATTACTTGCTCAGTTTATAATATTTAATGAATGGTTTCAGTTTCATTCGTTTATAATTCGTATAGCAATGGTTATAATCGTAATCACATGAGATTTGGGATTATAAATCGTATTCGAGTTTTGGGAATCTAAATCATAATGTATATGATTTACTTTTGTTATTGGTACACTTGTATATCGAGGATATATTGTGATAAAGATGAAGATATGAATTATCTGCAATCCGTGATACTTTGGACCGTCGAGTATTGAGGATAATGGTTCGTGATGGTTTAGACATTGAGATCATTCATGAAGGACTCGGGGCAAGTACTCTAATCATTTTTATCATTTGTGTCGATCATGTCGTGATACATTCGTGTATCGTTGTTGCATGCATTTGTGCAGTGTTGTTGTCGTGTATTGTGTACTGTTGTTTTGTGCAGTTGTACATTGTTGTCATATGTCCACCTCGTGTTGGTCCGACGGGATCATCAGGGGATCTATGCTTGCGTGCGCTGGATCATTGGACTGGTTTTCCACCTCGGGTTGGCCTGATGGGATCATCGGGGGATCTAGGCAGTGAACGCTGGATCATCGGATTGCCATGTATTGTTGTTGTGCATATGTATATTATGGGTTTGCCATAAGTATACATTATCATTATTGTTGTGATCATATTGACGTTGTCATATGAGTATGCATTTGTAGGTCTTGTGTTAGGACCATGTCCGTATGTTGTGTTGATCTGATCTCGGATTAGACTGCCGTGATGGTAATGGTATTTCGTATCTTGAGGTATGTTCCGTATTTCCTTGGTACTTGTCTTTGATGGACAATCAATTATCGTATTGGAATTGTCGACGTTATCCGATGGATTGAATTGGCTAGAGTTGGTATAATTTCCATATCGCGAGTTATGATAATGTTTCGAGAACCTTGGGTATTGTTGAGATATTGTACAGATATTCCGGTATTATCTTAATGTGTTGTTAAGGATACGAATTGTTGATTTTCGTAAAGTTACGACTGCAAGATTACATTGGTCGTATTCTTGCTTAGTATTTCCATTGATATGTAATTATTGACGTGATGTGATGGTTATCATTGTTGGATATTATGGCTGACCCCTTCGTGGGCTTTCTTTTTAGGTTCTTGGATTATCAAGCTTGTAGCGGTCGTGAAGAGATGAGCTTCCCGGAGGATACTGGTAGGACATGTATTTGTGCATTGAGCTTCTGATCAGTTGTTGTATTCTGCTGCTAGAGTATTTCAATTGTTTGTCTTTATCCGCTGCGTGAGTATTTTTAAATGGCCTTCTGGGTATCTGGTAACTTAGGTTACTTTGGCAATCATTTTCTAAATTGTTGAGTTTTGGCATTTCGGGCCTTGTGGTTTCAAATGAGATTTTACGATGGTTTTGATAAACGAGTTTTATAAAGTCTTCCAATGTTTTAAATAGATAATGCCATCTTTAGCCTCTTGGACGTTTGTAAATGTTTGCGAAAATTTCCTTCAGCCTTGTGGGTTCCATCTCGGGGCCCACGGCGCTATAATATTCCCAATCGGATCTGGGGGTGTTACAGAATATGGTATCAGAGCTTATGTTGAGAAAACCTAGGCATTTGGGTCGAGTTGGGTCATGTTTTGGTCGCGTCATTCGAGTTGTCGATTGACTAATACTAGAGCCGTGAGTTTTTGTTGTTCACTCGGGCTTGTGCGTTATGTGATTTACCAGTGTAGTACTGGGGTTGTTGTAAACTTTTTCAAATGGTGTTAACGTGTTTCTTCAAATAGAGCTGTGTTGTGTTCTTGAGTTGAACTGAGTTTGCAAAATGTGTGTTTTGAAAATATCAGTGCCGAGTATTTTCTAGAGTCGAGACATGTGCCAGTATCACGGGGATTCGTCGGCTTCACGATCTGTAAGTATTTGGATTCTTGAATTATATTGAGATTTATTGCCGTTCTAAGTTGATATGCTTTGAGATTCAGAAAATATTATGCGTTACAGTATAAGGTGACAGAGTTGGGACAGGATTGACGATCTTGAGAAGCTATGATTTTGGAAAATCAATATGTCGGTTAGATTTCGGAACAGAGTTATGCATTTGGGAGAAATGCTGTGGATTGTTGAGAAGAACATGTAGTCAGGTTAATACGTTTTGTGATATATGAACTATTTTTGAGCATTTGAAAATGATACTTTTCAAAATGAATGTTTTACGGATGTTTTGCCGTAGTTGATTTTTGGGCCGAGACCCAATAGATTTTTGAAATAGTTTTATAACTCAGGACTTGAGGTCCGAAAAAGAGTTTTCTACTTTTTAAACTTCTTGTAATGCGGAACAAGATATGGGCTGAGACCCTAATGTTTCAAAAGAAAGCTTTTCTGTTTTTTAAAACTCCCGAGAATTGTAAAACACTTTATCAATCCTTATCTATTTCGTTTCTGCCTTTGCGGTTTTAGTTTACTTGTTCAAATGAAACCTCTCGGGAAGTCTTTCGCTGTGTTGATTTGTTTCAATGCATTGTCATAGCATATTTGAGGTGATCCAGGATGGATTAATGGTTGACGTTGCGAGTCATAGGTGGAAAAGGAGTTTTTGTCGGAGTTTATATATTGAGATTTTGGAACTCTATCGTGTAATTTCCGATGGAATATCAGTGGATATTGGTGACGAACCGAACTGGTATACAAGAGTATAGAGGTGGTCAATCATTTGCATAGTTTTCATTTTAAACTTCGAAATCGTGTGGATTCGAAGGACACTATAATCGAATACTTGGCACCAGCGAGCCAATGTATTTTTTCGAAAATTTATGTTTTGAATTTTGAAATTTTTGAAGAATTTCGAAATTTTGTCTTTTGACAAGGCTATATGATTTCGAACTGGTCTTGAAAATATAATCGATATACATACACATTTAGTGCATAATGCATATCATGATGAAGTTCTGAGTGTGACTCACGAACTGGAAAAGACGTCAGTATGGAACGATGAATAAAGATTCGAACTTCAGTATGGTAGTTGGTTATCTAGGGATGATCGGTTGATTTATCGGATAACAAGAATATGCTGCGTATCGTAGATTCGGGTACAGAATATGATTTCGGAACTTTAGATTTTCTGAAACCGGGACATATGTGCTATGCGATTCCATTGGTATGGTAGTAGTGCGATTTTACCATAGTGATTTTTTAATGATTTCTCTGTAAGTGTAGATTTGGGGATGGTGACCCCATGCTGGTGGTTTTAGATATTGAGTGGTCGTTCCCACTCCATGTATGATTGGATATGTTCGTCGGTTTATGATTGGTTGTTCGTATGCCGAGGAGTATGTTCACCAGTCGGGTATGTTTATTGAGATCCACTGTATGTGGTTGGTGTGTCATTTTTGAGAATGTTATTCTTTCGTATATCTATTTCTGTGGTTCTGTGTTGACCGTGTTGGGGCTCCTCGTGTGAAGGTATTCTCGATTATCGTTGATCGTTCGTTGGTTATATTGGAGTTTATCATGTCGATGATATTCTCGGCTAATTTATTGGTTGAACATTGTTGGTGATCATATGAGCGTTCAGATTTTGTGTCGATGTTTTGGAATTTATGTCGTTGTTTTGGGCAGTTGTTTCACAGTTGTATTGTGTATTATTCTTCTTATCGGAATTGGGACTTGATTATGTAATCAGGCAGACATGATTTGATTCGGGCAGATTGTTTCATCCGAAGATGATATATTTGGTTGGGACTTATGGAATTTTTATTATAAGCGTGTTGAGGCTTTACAGTGAAGTCACTTGCTAGTATCTCAGGAGATCGTCGACTTCGCGCATATGTAAGTATGCTACTTTGGTTATTCGGTAATGATGATGATTGATCGTTGTCGTGATGGTTTTGGGATATTATGGTTGAATGGTATGTTTGATTGTTTTTATGACGGATTGCAAGTTTCGAGGACGAAACTTATTTTAAGTGGTGTAGTATATAATATCCGGACATTCTATTACTGTTGTTTAATGTTATTTTATCCGAGTTATGCTGTACAGCGTGGAATCTGTACAGTATGGATAAAATAATTGAAGGACTGAGATATCAGTATCGGTATAATTGTTGTACTTGGTCGACAATTGTATTAGGGAATATAGTGCGTCATGTATACGTAACCAGTATGTCGTGACGGACGAGAATAGCTAAAAGTGGCTAAGTGTAACATTATTAGCGCACGCTAATAATCACGAGTAGCGCACGTTATCGTGTAGGTTTAGCTCACGCTACGGACATAACTTAGCGTACGCTAGTGAAGAACAGCTCAGAGGGAATCTGCGTGTAACACCCCAAACTAGGCGGATATTACAGTGCCGTGAATCCCCGATTGGGACCCACCAGACAAATGAAAATGATGAATTAATTAATATAATTGTAGTACCGAACCACATTATATTACCAATTACTCCGATGAGGAGTTTAAGTACAACACACCAGGACTAAACCGAATACTAGTGTATTTTATATGGAGATAAAATACACCACCCTGAACAATTAAACATCTCAAACGGAATTTGCAGCGGAAAATACAAATGACGGAATAACTGAAATGACTGAAACAAAACGAAATGACTGGGGGCCCCTACTAGTATCACTGGGACTCGTCGCCGTCAACATGCTCTTCCCGTGCCTTTGCCTTGCCGTGACCTGAAAACAAAATCCCCCAACGGGGTCAGTTACACAGAACAACAATCCTCAAGGGTTGAAAATACACAATCATGAATTAACTGAAGTTATGAAATATTCTTAGTTATGAATTACGCTGAAGAGGAGTATCATAGTACGCCGGTAATGTTCTGTGCAAGTGTACAAGACGAATGACCGGACACACCCGTCCTTGTACCTAATGAGTTATGATTATGAGCAATCAACAACAAAAGGAATGAGTATCCTTTTAACCGAGTAAGAGTTAACTTACTCAATACCGATGACAAAGTCCTTCCACGAACAACGTCCTAATCGATATACCGATCGCTCGAACAACCTTGAATAACAACAATTACCAACAACCGATCAGTACACGTGTCAAGCAACAAAACACGACCAACCCAAAAGTCGATACAACGATAATCAAACTCATAGGGGCATTCAAACGAATACGTAACCAACCACACAACTTCGGAAATATCAAATCCCGAATTAATCGAAACCAACACCAAAATGAGTATTTCGAACTAACAAAACACTTCAATGATATCAATAATCCAATAGGAATCCACAATTCAAGATTACAACCACATCAATCGGAAAATCCCCAATTAACCGAAGTCAACCCCAAGGGTTCTTGAAATAATTCCGAAAATAGCCATTAAATTCGTAGGAATATATTTATCCAAGGTAGATAATCCATATCTAACATATTCCAATGATAATCCAAGCTTACACGAAGAAATCGGAAGGAAAACCCAAAAATCTGAAATTCTAGATCCAAGAGATTAATACCTTTGATTCGATGTTAAGGAGATGATGAAGTGATGATAATCCAACTCAAAGACTTGAAGATGATGATGGATGATAGAAGCTCAAAGAGAACTCTCCAAAATGCCCGAAATCGCCCGAAACCGATGAGGGAATGAGAAAGGATGATAAAATGACGAACTCAAAGCTAAGCTGTCGATATATAGCCAATCCAGGTTAGCGTGCGCTAGCCCTTATGCGTAGCGTGCGCTAACGAGTAATTTGGGTAGTCCAGTACCCACTGTCCGAACACGGTAGCGCGCGCTACGTACCTTTTTGTAGCGTGCGCTACGGCCATACCACTAGCGTGCATTAAAACCCATTGTTAGCGTGCGCTAACGAATTATGTGATGCCCAGTACTGGAATCCAGAAACTGTCTGTCCTCTGATCTGACTTCGGTAGCGTGCGCTACAACCAACAAGTAGCATACGCTACTACACCGCTTGCGTACGCTAAATATCACTCATAGCGTGCGCTATGAATTAATCCAGTGCAATCCAGTAGCCACTGGACTCAACCTGATCCGTCCTTAGCGCGCGCTACAGCAATTATTAGCGTGCGCTACTACAACCCACTAGCGCGCTACTTACCACTCGTAGCGTGCGCTACTAACAACTCACCTGCATTCCAGTGCCTTCTGGACTGCAGCCAGGGTAACATTAGCGTGCGCTAATGCTGAGTGGTAGCGTGCGCTACCTGTACTCAATTAGCGTGCACTGAAAAGAGTACGTAGCGTGCGCTACTCCTCACGCACAGCCCACAACGAAAATGACAATGATGATAAACACGGCACGAAACTCCAATTAGATTAGTGATGAATGACGATTGATACACGATACAATTACTCTGAATGATGAATACCATGATTGAATATGAGTGACAAATGATCATAAATGAGTGAAATTACTGAATGACAATTACTGAATGATAAATACTGAATGATAATAACTGAATTACAACCGGGTATTACATACACCCCCCCTTAAAAGAGTTTCGTCCCCGAAACTAAGGGTCAAACAACTCGGTATAACTCTCCCGCATGCTATCCTTGGTTTCCCAAGTAGCCTCTTCGACTCCGTGTCTAGACCACTGAATCTTGACCAAAGGAATCGTCTTGTTCCTCAACTGTTTGATTCGCCGCTCTAAAACTGGCATAGGACGCTCCTCATATGAATGATCGTCGGCGATCTCGATTTCATCGAACTGAAGTATGTGACTTGGGTCGGCAACATACTTCCGCAACTGAGAGAGGTGAAACACATTATGAATTCGGCTGAACGCCGGAGGTAAAGCCAGTCGATAAGCTAACTCGCCTACTCGATCCAAAATCTCAAACGGTCCAATGAATCTCGGACTCAACTTCCCCCTCTTCCCAAAACGGAAGATACCACGACTCGGGGATACCTTGACCAACACGTGGTCACCTGCCTCAAACTCTAATGGTCGACGACGGTTATCTGCATATGATTTCTGTCGACTCTGAGCGGTCAACAAACGACTCCTGATCAAAGTTACCTTCTCACGGGCGGCTAAAAGCATATCGGGCTCGGTGCCGATTGATTCTGATAGGTCGTCCCAACACAAAAGAGATCGACAACGACGACCATACAAGGCCTCGTAAGGTGCCATATTAATCGAAGCATGCCAACTATTATTATACGTGAACTCGATCAATGGTAGCTGGGCTTCCCAATCGTCTTTCCAATCGAGGACACATGCCCTCAACATGTCCTCTAATGTCTGAATAGTCCTCTCTGATTGCCCGTCGGACTGAGGATGAAAGGCGGTACTGAGATTAAGCTGAGTCCCCATAGCACGATGAAATGATTTCAAAAAATGAGACACAAACCGTCCGTCACGATCAGAAACGATACTTTTAGGAGTACCGTGTAGTCTCACTATCTCTTTGATGAACAGCTGGGCAAGTCTCTCAGGACCCCACGTATCCTTGATCTCAAGGAAATGAGCTGATTTAGTTAAGCGGTCCACAATCACCCAGATCGTATTCATGCCACGACGAATCGTCGGCAAACTCGTGATGAAATCCATAGAAATGTCTTCCCACTTCCACTCTGGAATAGGGAGAGGTTTCAGCATACCCGCCGGTCGCTGATGTTCAATCTTGACTTGTTGACAGGTTAAGCATCTCGAAACAAATTCTGCGACTTCTCGCTTCATATTACTCCACCAGTAATTTTGTTTCAAGTCCTTGTACATCTTTCTGGACGCCGGATGAACAGAATAAGGGGTAGCATGAGCTTCTCTCAAAATAGAGTTTTTCAACACGTCATTCGCCGGTACGCACAACCGATTCTTAAACCTCAAAAGTCCATCCTCGTGGACCACAAATCCAGGGGCTTTCCCCTGAGTCACATCCTTACGGATGCGCAACAATGAAGGGTCTGAACTCTGATTCTCTCGGATTGCCTCCTCGAGTGATGATAAAATCTCTAACATACAAAGTTGTCCCTGAACTCGCTGAAGCCAGACCTCGAACTCGGGTCTAAGGAATTCCTGCTGAAGCTCCTTCTGGACTGTTAAACGAGCAAGCATCTGCTCCTGAACGGACTTAAGACTCAAGGCGTCGGCGACCACGTTCGCCTTGCCCGGGTGGTAAAGTATCTCAATATCATAATCTTTGATTAGTTCTAACCACCGCCTCTGTCGCATATTTAACTCCTTCTAAGTAAATATATACTTTAAACTCTTATGATCGGTGAATATCTGATAGGTAACGCCATAAAGATAATGACGCCAAATCTTCAAAGCGAACACCACGGCTGCTAGCTCCAGGTCATGTGTCGGATAATTAACCTCGTAAGGCCTCAATTGCCGTGAAGCATAGGCAATAACCTTTCCATTCTGCATGAGCACACATCCGAGACCCTGTCCGGACGCATCACTATAGACCACAAATCCTTCCGTCCCCTGCGGCAAGGAAAGTACAGGTGCTGACATTAACCGGCTCTTGAGTTCCTCAAAACTCCGTTGACACGCGTCGGACCACGTGTATTTCTTATCCTTCCGTAAAAGGTTCGTCAAAGGTTGAGCGATTTTAGAAAATCCTTCCACAAATCGCCGATAATAACCCGCTAATCCGAGGAAGCTTCAGATTTCCTTAACATTCTTTGGAGGTAGCCAATCACGAATAGCCTCCGTCTTCTGAGGATCGACACGAACTCCGTCTGATGAAATTACGTGTCCGAGAAACGTCACTTCAGACATCCACAACTCACATTTAGAAAACTTCCCATAAAGTTGTTCTCGTCTCAACACGTAGAGCACTTGATGAAGGTGAAACTCGTGTTCCTCTCGGTCACGAGAATATATCAAAATGTCATCGATGAAGACAACAACAAACTGATCCAAAAAGTCGATGAAAACCCGATTCATTAACTCCATGAATACCGCAGGTGCATTAGTCAATCCAAACGGCATAACCACAAACTCATAATGACCATAGCGTTTTCGAAATGCCATCCTCGCGATATCCGACTCTCGAATCCGCAACTGATGATATCCAGATCTTAAGTCGATCTTGGAAAATACTGAAGCTCTCTGAAGTTGATCTAAGAGATCATCAATACGGGGTAAGGGATACTTATTCTTGATTGTCACCCTGTTCAACTCCTGATAATCGATACACAAGCGAAAAGAACCATCCTTCTTCTTGACAAATAACACTGGTGCTCCCCACGGGGACGCACTCGGTCGAATATAACCTTTCTCGAACAACTCCTCGAGTTGGTTCTTTAATTCCTGCATTTCGGTCGGGGCCATCCGGTACGGTGCCTTCGATATCGGGGACGTACCAGGCTCCAACTCAATCGTGAATTCCACATCCCTCTGTGGAGGCAAACCAGGTAACTCGTCTGGAAAAACATCGGCATATTCCCTCACTACCGGAATGTCCGTCAACATTACTGATGATTTCTCGGTTTTGGTCATATAGCACCAATAACCAACACACCCCTGATTGAGTAATCTCACTGCTTTCATCAAATTAATGACCTTACGAGCAGTAGGGATTACCTCCCTGAAACACACATTCAACCCCATCGTCTGAGATGATAGTGATCAAACGCTTACGGACACTAATGATGGCATCATGACGATCCATCCAATCAATACCCAAGATGACGTCGTCTCTCGGCAAATCTACCACGATTAGGTCCGCTGGCCATACACGACCATAAAGCCAGATAAATCGCATAACGAATCTCCCGACACGATAATTCGTCTACCATCAGGTAGACCAATGACATAAGGCTCACAACTAGTAGCACTACCCAGAAGTAGTCTACTCAAACATGACTCGGAAATGAATGAATGCGATGCACCAGTATCAAAAAGGGTACACACAGGTTGAGATAGAATATCGAGTGTACCTGAGATCATTCGGGCATCGGGATCATCGGTCTTCTTCATCTCATAAATCCGGGGTTTGCTAGTCCCGGCACCGGACGCTCCCGTCTGCTGGCTATAGGCTCCACCTTTAGTCGCTCCTATCGTTTTAAACGATCTTTGATTGAGTGGCTTTGATTAAGGCAATTTGTTTAGGGGCCTGAGATGACGTCTGAGTAGGTTTGGAGTCCCTACGGCAAAAACGGGCCTTATGCCCAGCAATCCCACAATTATGACACGTGATAGTATGTCTCGGACACTTGGTACTGAGATGACCAAGATCCCCACAGTTAAAACAGGTGATGGCCGAACTGGCCGCTCGAGACTGAGATTCCGCGGGTTTAGACGAAACAGGAGGTCGCTCAGAAAAAGCAGAGCCCGTACGGGGTTTCTTGAAGGTTGTGTGACCGCCTTCAGACTGATTACGATTCTTCGATTTCTTGCTAGCAGACGAAGGTTGCTGCTTAGCAATTTCCTTAGTAGTAAGCTCATAAGTGAGAGCTTTCTCAATGAATTCAGCCAACGTGGTGCAATTATGATTAAGCAACTGAAGTCTCATACGGGGTTTGACCTCTTCTTGCTGAAATACTTGATTTTATCCGCCTCTGAATGAATGATGGATGAGGCGAAAGGAAGAAGTTCCTGAAATTTCTCGGCAATGGCGAGAACATCCTCGTCTGCTGAGGGGTCGGGGGTGAGTAATTCTGACAGCTTGGCCTCTCTGAGTGGGGCCGGATAATACCTCTCCATCATGAGAGTCTTGAACTGATCCCAAGTACATGATCCTTCGGTGGGCTTCAATGACAACCACCAAGAATGTGCGCTCTTACCCAGGTAGTAAGCCGCAACAGAAACTTTATGTCCTTCGGGACACTCCACCATAGCAAACAACTTCTCGAAATGCTCGAGCCAATGAATGATATCCGCCGGCTCAGATGAGTCCTCAAAAGTAGGTGGCCTCTGGCGAGAGATGTCGTCGATGATGTTGCTCACGTTCCTCTCTTGCCTCTGAGGTGGCGGCAGAGGAGCCTGCTGATTTTGATTGACGGAGTTATGCATCGTCTCCATCAGCTGTGCCATCTGGGTCATTTGGGCTATCATGCCCTGCATAAAAGCAAGTGGGTCAACCCGGACACCTCCTGACTGAGCCGTGTCCCGGGTACGACTCCCCGATAGTGAACGATCGCGTCCAGGTGAATGAGTGGCAGTGTCGCTGCTCGATGAATTAGCATTGTTCCTCACATTCGCATGTGTATTCACACGAGCTCTCGGGATTCGGCCCGCTCCACGGCCTCGTCCTCCACGTCCTCTTCTTGCCCTCTCCATACTGAAGTAGGAAAGTCACATGATGATTATATTTCCCGCATGAATATAACGTTATGATTATGACATGAGATGATGAAAATGAGCATACGCGCTCTAACACAGTGATTACATGAATGATTAACTGAGGTGACATGATTATCTTGAACAAGTTAACATGATTAATGATTTGATCTTCCTGATCAACAACTGAATAATGAAATGAATTGAATGATTAACGAGTTAACATGACCGTCCTAGTCAAATGAAAATGATGGTTGAGGATTGTTAACTGATGAATTATGAATGAATGATTCTTGCCAGAAATTATACCATGGCGTTAGAAATCTTACAGCTCTTGGTGTGATTGGCTCGGCATTTGCACAGGTCACACGTGACGCGAAAGTCCAATGATACTAGTCCGATGACGATGATTTCAAATGAGACATGACTTGGAGAGTAGTATTCAAAACCACGCTCCGATACCAACTCTGTAACACCCCAAACTAGGCGGATATTACAGTGCCGTGAATCCCTGACTGGGACCCACCAGGCAAATGAAAATGATGAATTAATTAATATAATTGTAGTACCGAACCACATTATATTACCAATTACTCCGATGAGGAGTTTAAGTACAACACACCAGGACTAAACCGAATACTAGTGCATTTTATATGGAGATAAAATACACCACCCTGAACAATTAAACATCTCAAACGGAATTTGCAGCGGAAAATACAAATGACGGAATAACTGAAATGACTGAAATGACTGAAACAAAACGAAATGGTAGGGCCCCTACTAGTATCACAGGACTCGTCGCCGTCAACATGCTCTTCCGTGCCTTTGCCTTGCCGTGACACGAAAACAAAATCCCCAACGGTCGATTTACAGAACAACAATCCTCAAGGGTTGAAAATACACAATCATGAATTAACTGAAGTTATGAAATATTCTTAGTTATGAATTACGCTGAAGAGGAGTATCATAGTACGCCCGTAATGTTCTGTGCAAGTGTACAAGACGAATGACCGGACACACCCGTCCTTGTACCTAATTAGTCTCACGGAGGTAAGCGTTACTGTGTGCACGGTCCAATGTATCAGTGAACCCAATACATGACCATCGTGTGCCCGACTAAAAATTCCACACAGCCACACCCGGCCACGCAATATGAACCTAGAAGGTCATATGAACGAGAATGACCACAATGAACATCAATGAATAATAATTCGACAAGGCCAAGATGACTCACCGAGATGAAAATAATAGTGACTTGATTCATAACCCAATGAAATGATTTGGAACCGTCGTTCCTCGTGAATGAAATGATTATTCGACAATTACAAGTCTCAATATGATTAATACCATGATGAATGAGTTATGATTATGAGCAATCAACAACAAAAGGAATGAGTATCCTTTTAACCGAGTAAGAGTTAACTTACTCAATACCGATGACAAAGTCCTTCCACGAACAACGTCCTAATCGATATACCGGTCGCTCGAACAACCTTGAATAACAACAATTACCAACAATCGATCAATACACGTGTCAAGCAACAAAACACGACCAACCCAAAAGTCGATACAACGATAATCAAACTCATAGGGGCATTCAAACGAATACGTAACCAACCACACAACTTCGGAAATATCCAATCCCGAATTAATCGAAACCAACAGCAAAATGAGTATTTTGAACTAACAAAACACTTCAATGATATCAGTAATCCAATAGGAATCCACAATTCAAGATTACAACCACATCAATCGGAAAATCCCCAATTAACCGAAGTCAACCCCAAGGGTTCTTGAAATAATTCCGAAAATAGCCATTAAATCCATAGGAATATATTTATCCAAGGTAGATAATCCATATCTAACATATTCCAATGATAATCCAAGCTTACACGAAGAAATCGGAAGGAAAACCCAAAAATCCGAAATTCTAGATCCAAGAGATTAATACCTTTGATTTGATGTTAAGGAGATGATGAAGTGATGATAATCCAACTCAAAGACTTGAAGATGATGATGGATGATAGAAGCTCGAAGAGAACTCTCCAAAATGCCCGAAATCGCCCGAAACCGATGAGGGAATGAGAAAGGATGATAAAATGACGAACTCGGTGTTGTCAATATATAGCCAATCCAGGTTAGCGTGCGCTAGCCCTTATGCGTAGCGTGCGCTAACGGGTAATTTGGGTAGTCCAGTACCCACTGTTCGAACACGGTAGCGCGCGCTACGTACCTTTTTGTAGCGTGCGCTACGGCCATACCACTAGCGTGCGTTAAAACCCATTGTTAGCGTGCACTAACGAATTATGTGATGCCCAGTACTGGAATCCAGAAACTATCTGTCCTCTGATCTGACTTCGGTAGCGTGCGCTACAACCAACAAGTAGCGTACGCTACTACACCGCTTGCGTACGCTAAATATCCCTCATAGCGTGCGCTATGAATTAATCCAGTGCAGTCCAGTAGCCACTGGACTCAACCTGATCCGTCCTTAGCGCGCGCTACAGCAATTATTAGCGTGCGCTACTACAACCCACTAGCGTGCGCTACTTACCACTCGTAGCGTGCGCTACTAACAACTCACCTGCAGTCCAGTACCTTCTGGACTGCAGACAGGGTAACATTAGCGTGTGCTAATGCTGAGTGGTAGCGTGCGCTAAAAAGAGTACGTAGCGTGCGCTACTCCTCACGCACAGCCCACAACGAAAATGACAATGATGGTAAACACGGCACGAAACTCCAATTAGATTAGTGATGAATGACGATTGATACACGATACAATTACTCTGAATGATGAATACCATGATTGAATATGAGTGACAAATGATCATAAATGAGTGAAATTACTGAATGACAATTACTGAATGATAAATACTGAATGATAATAACTGAATTACAACCGGGTATTACACTGCGTGTGGACCAGACCACTTTTGGCGCACGTTTTGATAAATCAACGGATGTTGTAATGTAGTGTTAGCGCACGCTAATGCATGTTGATTAGGGCACGCTAACTGTATATCGGACAAAAAAGAATCTTATCCTCGTCAGCACTTTTGGCGTGTGGACCAGTCTTCGAAAACATACAAACAAACGAGTCAACTGATATTAGCGCACGCTAAATGCAAGGACTTGCGTACGCTAGAGAGTGTAAGTTACGTACGCTAATGCATGGGCATTACGTACGTAAGCGCATGTACGAAGCCAGACATTAGTCTCTGGACCGCGATAGCGCATGCTAACAAAGGTCAGTTAGCGCACGCTAAGGCTGTTAAGGCTATTGCGCACGCTAAACATAAGGTTTAGCGCACGCTAGTAATGCAGTCTATATAAGGGACAGACGGGTATTATGAAGCATTTCGTCCATTCTTTAACCTTCAGTCGATAGAGAGAGCTTTGGGAGGTTCTTGAGGTTCCCAAACACGGTGAGGTGGTGATCTTTGACAAGATTAAGATAGAAACCATGGATTAAAGCTTTGTTCTTGAAATCATTGGTGATTCTTGGAAATGGATTCAACCTTGGAAATCAATCCATAAAGGTAATCACTCTTCATCTTTGGATTTCATTTTGGATTGATTGTTGATGTTCTTGAGTTGATGATTATCATATAAACAAGTTGATAAGCATGATTATGATATGGATTACCGGATTATGATGATGTTATTGTTGATATGAGGATATTGATATGATTCTTGTGGTTTGAATAGTGTTGTTCGTTTTCTTGAGATAGGTTGGTGAATCCTTCTCCTTAGTTTTAGATGTTGATGTTATTGTCGTTGATTACTCTCTGTAATGGAAGATTAAGGAAGTGTTGTTACGTTCTTTATGTTTCATGTATTGATATTAAGGGAGATGATATATGGATATAGAACTTGGATTATAAGTTGGATGATTGTTTATATGTTAAAGGATATCGGATTCCGTTGTTTTGAGCATGATTTAGAATCACTTAGTGTTCTTGATAATTGCCATATGTTGATCGGTATCTGAAAAACATGCATCTATATAGCATTAGCGCACGCTACGTTTACTGCCTAGCGCGCACTAACGGGAGCAACTTAGCGCACGCTACGTTAGGTGATTAATGTGTGCTAAGAAGGCAGAAAGTGCAGTATTTTCGTGTTGTAGTTATAAATTCATGCTGGTTTGAGTAGGATTGATCCGACTAGTGTTTAATCGAGATATTGTCAAGCCGTTGGGTTTGTGGAATGGTTTTATCGATTGTTGATTGTTGTCGAACTTGTTGTTTATCGATTATTGTAATAGGTTGAGATTATTGGTCGGTGTTTAAAATCGTATGTTGCGGTCGTGTTCGAGAATGTTCGTGAATTGCTTTGGTCGGTACCGAGGAACATGTAGATGACGGCAATGGATTTGGTAACAGCTTCCTCGTCGTTGTATCGGTATCGAGGCAAGTTATTACTTGCTCATTTTATAATATTTAATGAATAGTTTCAGTTTCATTCGTTTATAATTCGTATAGCAATGTTTATAATCGTAATCACAGGAGATTTGGGATTATAAATCGTATTCGAGTTTTGGGAATCTAAATCATAATGTATATGATTTACTTTTGTTATTGGTACACTTGTATATCGAGGATATATTGTGATAAAGACGAAGATATGAATTATCTGCAATCCGTGATACTTTGGACCATCGAGTATTGAGGATAATGGTTCGTGATGGTTTAGACATTGAGATCATTCATGAAGGACTCGGGTCAAGTACTCTAATCATTTTTATCATTTGTGTCGATCATGTCGTGATACATTCGTATATCGTTGTTGCATGCATTTGTGTATTGTTGTTGTCGTGTATTGTGTACTGTTGTTTTGTGCAGTTGTACATTGTTGTCAAATGTCCACCTCGTGTTGGTCTGACGGGATCATCGGGGGATCTATGCTAGCGTGCGCTGGATCATTGGACGGGTTTTCCACCTCGGGTTGGTCTGACGGGATCATCAGGGGATCTAGGCAGTGAACGCTGGATCATCGGATTGCCATGTATTGTTGTTGTGCATATGTATATTATGGGTTTGCCATAAGTATACATTATCGTTATTGTTGTGATCATATTGACGTTGTCATATGAGTATGCATTTGTAGGTCTGGTGTTAGGACCATGTTCGTATGTTGTGTTGATCTGATCTCGGATTAGATTGCCGTGATGGTAATGGTATTTCGTATCTTGAGGTATGTTCCGTATTTCCTTGGTACCTGTCTTTGATGGACAATCAATTATCGTATAGGAATTGTCGACGTTATCCGATTGATTGAATTGGCCAGAGTTGGTATCGCGAGTTATGATAATGTTTTGAGAACCTTGGGTATTTTTGAGATATCATACAGATATTTCGGTATTATCTTAATGTGTTGTTAAGGATACGATTCGTGGATTTTTGTAAAGTTACGACTGCAAGATTACATTGGTCGTATTCTTACTTAGTATTTCCATTGGTATGTAATTATTGACGTGATGTGATGGTTATCATTGTTGGATATTATGGCTGACCCCGTTGTGGGCTTTCTTTTTAGGTTCTTGGATTATCAAGCTTGTAGCGGTCGTGAAGAGGTGAGCTTCCCGGAGGATACTGGCTAGGACATGTATTTGTGTATTGAGCTTCTGATCAGTTGTTGTATTCCGCTGCTAGAGTATTTTAATTGTTTGTCTTTATCCGCTGCGTGAGTATTTTTAAATGGCCTTCTGGGTATCTAGTAACTTAGGTTACTTTGGCAATCATTTTCTAAATCTATTCTATCGGTATGTGTAAGCGATAACTTAACGTATGTTTTTAAATTGTTGAGTATTGGCATTTCGGGCCTTGTGGATTCAAATGAGATTTTACGACGGTTTTGATAAACGAGTTTTATAAAGTCTTCTAATGTTTTAAATAGATAATACCGTCGTTAGCCTCTTGGACGTTTGTAAATGTTTGCGAAAATTTCCTTCAGCCTTGTGGGTTCCATCTCGGGGCCCACGGCGCGGTAATATTCCCGGTCAGATCTGGGGGTGTTACAGTGTTGGGAGTGGAGTAAATGGACCCACTCGTGTTGTGAAAGGGTAAAAAATTTCCAAAAATAAACAATGAACATAGGTTGCTGATGGATGGAAAAGGAAATTATTGCACATGGGTGGCGGACGTAGGGAGTATTTATTTTCAGGTGTCCTGATTGGAGAGGGAGCTACCACATGATCGGCTTGGAGGATGATGTAAAGCAGTGATACTAGTCATAGTTGTAGTCAGTTGTCCGTCAGTGACCTGTCGGTCTGAGTGTTCATTTCTAGTTTCTTTGTCATCCTTAAGAGGATTGACATGTTATGTAATGTGTGATCGAGTTGTATTCTTGTTTATCAGTTGTACTGCTATGTTGTGATTTGAGAGACCAAATCCATCTACGGTTTTATGTTTTGGTCGATGTGACCACGTGTGGGTTTTGTTTTGTAGTCTCCTGCCTGGTGGATCCTTGCAGAAAAAGGGGTCTACGACGTGTAATATCCCTTAGTGGATTGGGGGTGTTACATAAAAGGTATCGGATATTAGGTTTGCGAAAACCTAGGCAGTTGGGTCTAGTTGGGTCTAGTTGGGTCTTGTCGAGTCATGTCTTGTCGTGTCACCTGGGTGAGCAATTGTGAACAAGTGTGATCATTGTGATCCGTTGTGATTAATTGTGATTAGTATCGTGGTGCAGCCATCATCTCCGTGCGGCCTGTGGGCGTAAGTCTCCTCTTTCATGCGAGGTATCGGTATTTCATGATTTCATTTATGTGCGATGATTGTGGTGCATCATTTTGTTTGTATAGTGTTGTGAAATGGAATACGTGTTTGATATTCATGGCACACCGTTTGTGTATTGAGTTGAATATATTGATGGCTGGCCACCGAGTGGTGCAATACGATGTGGAAATTGTGAACCTTAATGTGTTCCGGAGAATGTATCAATGGTAGGGTTCGTGAGGAACTCAGATGGATGGTTTTGACGTATGTTTGAACTTGGTGTTCACGAATTATATTTGATTGGATTTGTAATCTCGTTTGGGCATGTAGTTTCAGGTTCGATTACTTTTGGATAGTTGTAATCATGTCTGCTGCGTGTAGGTTTGAAAACGGTTTTCTAAATTAAAATTATGAGCTTGAGTATTTTTGTAAAAGAACTGATTTTTAAAAATATTTTGATGGTGCGGTTAAACAACAGTTTTGTATGGATTTTGAAATCGGTTGAACTTTAACGAGTTAGTCATGTATTTCCAAATGACACCTTCAGACGGCATTTGAAGGAGGCGTTTTAAAGTATTTCAGACATTGTAAAATGTTACTGTCATTTTGGATATGATCGAAAGGATTTTGGAAAATTTTTAAATTGCAAAACGACTTTGATTTTTGGAATAAAAAACATTATGTATTTGTGTGTTGGGACTGAATCGTTGCAACCAGCTTGATATGTTGTTATGCCCTTTGGAGATTTTTTACAGTGTCTTCTAAATGTCGGGATACATTTTTAGGAGTCTATCCTTAACCTTCCGAGCCTTTTTGAGGCTGCTGAGTTGATTCGGTTGTCTTATAGTTGGTTGTTATGGATGTAAGCTTCTGAATGTCATGGCAGTAACTTTGTCATTATAGTTATATCTGTGCTCATTATCGGTCATTTAATCCCTGTTGGCCTAGTTATATGGTCCGTCCCTAACGATCATGAACTTTAACTGTTGTATCAGTAATGTTGCACCCAGTTGTTTATTCTGTATGGATATTTTTGACGTATTATTAATCATTACCTTTCTTGTTAGCGAGTTTTGGTTGTACACCTAGATATTACGACTACATAGTTTAGTTTAATTGTATTATTCTATGATGTTATCTGGATGTGATAGTTGGTCGTTGGTAATGATGATATATATTGATAAGGTCATTTTTATGATATCGTTTATCGAGTAGATTGATATTTCAAAATGTTGTTTTGCAAATGACTTCAAAACGAAACAGTTATGATAATGGGTTCATAGTTTTGATCAAACGACCGAGGTATTAAAAATATTTCTTTTCAAAAACTCATTTCAGCAAAATCATTCAAACCCAGGAATTTTTAAATATTATCCTTTGAACAAATACCTCAGAAAATTGTTTTTAAAAATACTACCCATGTTTGACCACAATGAATGTATGTGGTCTTGACCGTGATTGTTTTGGTAAAGGTCGTACGTTTTTGTTGATGTAGCCAAGTGAATTATTTATAAATTTAAATCCTACTATTGCAGTGATAGTTCGTGTATTCGTGTAATGACTCAGAGTGAGTATTTTATTGTGTTACCGTTTGTTGCCCTATGTTGATTATGTGGTGTTTTTTTTTGTCGTTCTGAATAGCTGTTAGTTCAGTATGCCGATAGGTCATGGCAATCAGTCACGCGATCAGGATCATACTACCAGTGATGGCATTGGTATTGGTGTTGCTACTATACTACAGCAGGTGGCAGACCAGATGACTCATTTGGCTTAGGCGGTTCAGCGTAACACTACCGTGACTGAGAACGTCGGGTCGACTCAGTGGCTTAGAGAAGTGGTTCATATGCATCCTCCTCGCTTTGCAGGCGCGGGTGATACTTTAGGCTGGGACGGTTGGCTTTTCCAGTTGGAGAAGATCTTCAAGGCGGTGGGTTGTCCAGAGGAACGGAGGATTCTCGCTCAGTTCCTTCTCGATAGTGTCGCTGCTAATTGGTGGGAGGCCGTTGAACCTCAGGATCTTGCTGTTACTTGGGAAGAATTCAAGAAGTTGATGGAAGCAGAGTTCTGTCCGGAGCCGATCCGAGAGCAGAGGATCCGAGATTTTTATCTACCCGAGTCGCGGGCTATTATCAATTGTAGTCGTCAGCTCGCTTATGTGAAGAGGCAGGTGAGGACCGAGGAAGAAAAAATCCGCCATTTGATATGTGGATGAGACCGAAGATTCGACAGTATATGTCGGGTTTCACTTGTGCTACTTTGAAATAGTATCAGAATCGAGCGATGGCGTACGAGATGGCATCGTTATCTACTGGGCCTTTGCATGAGTCGAAGAGGCAGAGGACGTCTAGAGATTTTTCGGATAGTGTGAGAGTCGGAACTTCTTCTCATCGAGTTTCACGTAATCCTATGGCGAAACCTTCCCTTTTTTCGTTCGGTAGAACCAAGAGTTCCAAGTCATCTTCTTTGACTCCTAGTCGGACTGGGAGGTGTTTCAATTGCAATGTTGTGGGTCATGTGCAAGCTAATTGTACTTCGCAGCCGATTACTTGTTATAACTGTGGACTCGAGGGCCACAGAGTTTAGTATTGTGAACTATTCCATGAAGTTTCCCGGAATCGAGTTTCAGCACCATTATCAGGATCGACTCGTGTAGATCGCTGAGGTTTAATTGTTGGTTCACTTTGTTGTCAGCTTACTCCACCCTTTCTTTTTATGTTTTGGGACGAAACATCTTTTTAGAGGGTAAAATGTAATACCCGTGATTTTCACTTTCGGTAATTTTTCATTTTTGGCATTTTTCTGATTTCCAAAACTCGCCTGGGAGCATTTTGACATTTTTATAATGTTTTGTTATGCGTATTTGGTCATCCCAGTTTGTTTCGGGACTGTTTTACCCGAATCCGTGTTTTGAGTGACTTTTCTGCTATTTGGTTCAATTCGTTTGATGGTGGTTCGAAACTACGGTTTTGTGCTTCCTATAAGTCCGTTTAACTTTGTTAGACGTGTTGTGAACTTCGTTTGGTTGTTTGATTTCGTATTGTGATTTTCGGACCTTTTGGGCTGTTTTGTAATTTCCCAAAGTTTGGGGGTAATTACTTCCGCTGTCGTATTTCGAACCTTCAGGTAGTCGGAATTGTGTTTCCTTTTAGCGCTTGAGTTCGTCGTTGCACACTCTTCGTCTTGTGTTGTTTTTGTCGTTTCGTGGTTTCGTAACGCTCGTACTCGATGAGCTGAACTTAGCAGTTTGGAACTGTTACGTGCCTTATGTACGCTATGCGATGAGCATAACGTACGTTAACTTCATGTTGGACTGACGTACGTTAAGCCCCACTCATAACATATGTAAGGGTCTTCACAATATCGGACGTAGAGTTTTGTCCATCGTTTCGTACGTGAGCTTGCATGCCTTACGTACGTAAGATTGCTAAAGTATGTTAACCTTCTTACTTAACGTACGTTATGTTGGCACAGGTATAAATACCCAGGGGTTGACCGTGTTCGTCATTTTCTAATCCCTTCTCCATTCCTCCGTGGCTATGGCGATTCGTAGGCGATTTTGAGCATTTTTGGAGTCTTGTAATTCCAAGCTTTCATCTTCCTTGAGTTCACAGTGTTGATTAACATCATCAATCCGTATTCTTCGTATTTGATTCGAGGTAACTTTATTGAAACCCTTTTCTATGTATTTTGAGAATCTTTAGGAATCGAGCTATTCTTCGTGAGTCGTGGTGTTGTGTATCCTTATTCGGAAGTATTGATTATATTATGGTGTTTTGATCCGTATTCTTATCGTGTTCGGGTTCGGGTGATGTTCTTGATGTTCTTGGGGAATTATTGAACCCCAAGTATTCGATCCTTTGTTCCTACGAAATCTTGTTGAGAATTTCGTATGTTTTCCATCTTCCTTGCGATCGATTTTGTAGTAATTATGTTGTTCTTATATTTTCGACCTAGTTGAAGGATTCGAGGGTTTCCGGTCGACCTTTCCTGTTGCTTCGCGTACTTTGGACTGGAGGCGAGTATCTCGTCTATATTCCTTATACTTTGAGAATGCGATTTGTCGTGAATTTAACGTGGACTTGATAGTGATTGAACATTGAACCGTAACTTACTTTTAAATGAACATGTGATTTCTATGAAAGTAAATAAGAACATAAACTTGAGTTTCATGTGGAATGATAACAACCATTTCATGTTGTATTTTGCAAAGACCGGACACTAGAAATGATAGCTATCCGAGGAATTGTAGAATCGGGGAATATTAGTATTATTCGCTTGTTAGCCTTTTTCCGAATAATGGTGTCATGTGAATGTTATGCCTTTGTGGAGGTGTATGATGCGTTAACTTATGTTTTACATGTTTGTGATTGTGGTGAATATTTTACCTTTGTTGTTGTGTATCTTGGTGAATTGAGATGTTACCCGGGTAGGGACCCGTGAGGCCTCCAGCGGCGCGTGCTTGCGACTACAGCCAGTTGATATGTTATGACCATATGGTTATCAAATCGGGTAGGTCTGGAGGGGGCTCCGAGAATCGTCCCTTGCGAGTGCGATGTCACGATAACTTATGGGCGTGTTTGAGTGATGTTATCCGGGTAGGGACCCGTGAGGCCTCCGGCGGCGCGTGCTTGCGAGTACAGCCAGTTGTCATGATTTGACCATAAGGTTATCTAATCAAGTAGGTCTGGAGGGGGCTCCGAGAACCGTCACTTGCGAGTGCGGTGTCAAGATAACTATGGGTGTGTTTGAGCTTGTTTAGATAGCCAGTTCGGGAGGGTCCATAGAATCCTTGGGTTGGACCAGTAGCTTAACTCCGGTCCTAGGCGATTCTCGTGTTTGTTTTGTAAATATTTAGACTTTGGGTCCCGGATGTACTTGTATTATTAATTAGTCTTTGAGACTTGGTTGTGAATAGAATCATTTCGACGTTTTTGGTAAACTCTTTTGAAAAGAAAAATTATAAACTCTACATAATTTTACACTGAGACCCCCAAAGTCTTCAATTATTCTCTTAAATGTATTTTGGAGTCATTCTTATGATCCTTCCTAAAGGAAATTGTGTTGAAAGGAATTTAGACTCGGGGATCGTGTTACTACCTCGTTGAAACGTTATTTGCATAACGGTTGTATTCTTGATTTATAACTTTATAGCTTGGTTACTTGCTAGCGATTTCCATCGGTATCCCCTCATTGGAGATTATCTTATACTCCCTCCGTCCACCACCCATATGCACTCTTTTGACTGGCACGGGTTTTAATATTTGAGTTGACTTAGTTGGTAGGATGTGTTGGGAGTGGAGTAAATGGACCCACTCGTGTTGTGAAAGGGTAAAAAATTGCCAAAAATAAATAATGAACATAGGTTGCGGATGGATGGAAAAGGAAATTGTTGCACATGGGTGGAGGACGGAGGGAGTATTTATTTGCAGGTGTCTTGATTGGAGAGGGAGCTACCACATGATCGGCTTGGAGGATGATGTAAAGCAGTGATACTAGTCATAGTTGTAGTCAGTTGTCCGTCAGTGACCTGTCGGTCTGAGTGTTAATTTCTAGTTTCTTTGTCATCCTTAAGAGGATTGACATGTTATGTAATGTGTGATCTAGTTGTATTCATGTTTATCAGTTGTACTGCTATGTTGTGATTTCAGAGACCAAATCGATCTACGGTTTTATGTTTTGGTCGATGTGACCACGTGTGGGTTTTGTTTTGTAGTCTCCTGCCTGGTGGATCCTTGCAGAAAAAGGGGTCTACGACGTGTAATATCCCTTAGTGGATTGGGGGTGTTACATAAAAGGTATCGGAGATTAGGTTTGCGAAAACCTAGGCAGTTGGGTCTAGTTGGGTCTAGTTGGGTCTTGTCGAGTCGTGTCTTGTCGTGTCACCTGGGTGAGCAATTGTGAACAAGTGTGATCATTGTGATCCGTTGTGATTAATTTTGATTAGTATCGTGGTGCAGCCATCATCTCCGTGCGACCTGTGGACGTAAGTCTCCTCTTTCATGCGAGGTATCGGTATTTCATGATTTCAATTATGTGCGATGATTGTGATGCATAATTTTGTTTGTATAGTGTTGTGAAATGGAATCCGTGTTTGATATTCATGGCACACCGTTTGTGTATTGAGTTGAATATATTGATGGCTAGACACCGAGTGGTGCAATACGATGCGGAAACTGTGAACCTTAATGTGTTCCGGAGAATGTATCAACGGTAGGGTTCGTGAGGAACTCAGATGGATGGTTTTGACGTATGTTTGAACTTGGTGTTCACGAATTATATTTGATTAGATTTGTAATCTCGTTTGGGCATGTAGTTTCAGGTTCGATTACTTTTGGATAGTTGTAATTATGTCTGCTGCGTGTAGGTTTGAAAACGGTTTTCTAAATTAAAATTATGAGCTTGAGTTGTTTGTAAAAGAACTGATTTTTGAAAATATTTTGATGGTGCGGTTAAACAACAGTTTTGTATGGATTTTGAAATCGGTTGAACTTTGACGAGTTAGTCATGTATTTTCAAATGACACCTTCAGACGGCATTTGAAGGAGGTGTTTTAAAGTATTTCAGACATTGTAAAATGTTACTGTCATTTTGGATATGATCAAAAGGATTTTGGAAAATTTTTAAACTGCAAAACGGCTTTGATTTTCGGAATAAAAAACATTATGTATTTGTGTGTTGGGACTGAATCGTTGGAACCAGCTTGATATGTTGTTATGCCCTTTGGAGATTTTTTATAGTGTCTTCTAAATGTCGGGATACATTTTTAGGAGTCTATCCTTAACCTTCGGAGCCTTTTTGAGGCTGTTGAGTTGATTCTGTTGTCTTATAGTTAGTTGTTATGGATGTAAGCTTCTGAATGTCATGGTAGTAACTTTGTTGTCATAGTTATATCTATGCTCATTATCGGTCATTTAATCCCTGTTGGCCTAGTTATATGGTCCGTCCCTAACGATCGTGAGCTTTAACTGTTGTATCAGTAATGTTGCACCCAGTTGTTTATTCTGTATGGATATTATTGACATATTATTAATCATTACCTTTCTTGTTAGCGAGTTTTGGTTGTACACCTAGATATTGCGACTATATAGTTTAGTTTAATGGTATTATTCTATGACGTTATCTGGATGTGATAGTTGGTCGTTGGTAATGATGATATATATTGATAAGGTCATTTTTATGATATCGTTTATCGAGTAGATTGTTATTTCAAAATGTTGTTTTGCAAATGACTTCAAAACGAAACAGTTATGATAATGGGTTCATAGTTTTGATCAAACGACCGAGGTATTAAAAATATTTCTTTTCAAAAACTCATTTCAGCAAAATCATTCAAACCCAGGAATTTTTAAATATTATCCTTTGAACAAATACCTCGGAAAATTTTGTTTTTAAAAATATTACCCATGTTTGACCACAATGAATGTATGTGGTCTTGATCGTGATTGTTTTGGTAAAGGTCGTACGTTTTTGTTGATGTAGCCAAGTGAATTATTTATAAATTTCAATCCTACTATTGCAGTGATAGTTCGTGTATTCGTGTAATGACTCAGAGTGAGTATTTTATTGTGTTACCGTTTGTTGCCCTATGGTGATCATGTGGTGTTTGTTTTGTCGTTCTGAATAGCTGTTAGTTCAGTATGCCGAGAGGTCATGGCAATCAGTGACGCGATCAGGATCATACTACCGGTGATGGCATTGGTATTGGTGTTGCTACTATACTACAGCAGGTGGCAGACCAGATGACTCATTTGGCTTAGGCAGTTCAGCATAACACAACCGTGACTGAGAACGTCGGGTCGACTCAGTGGCTTAGAGAAGTGGTTCATATGCATCCTCCTCGCTTTGCGGGCGCGGGTGATACTTTAGGCTGGGACGGTTGGCTTTTTCAATTGGAGAAGATCTTCAAGGCGGTGGCTTTTCTAGAGGAACGGAGGATTCTCGCTCAGTTCCTTCTCGATAGTGACGCTGCTAATTGGTAGGAGACCGTTGAACCTTAGGATCTTGCTGTTACTTGGGAAGAGTTCAAGAAGTTGATGGAAGCAGAGTTCTGTCCGGAGCCGATCCGAGAGCAGAGGATCCGAGATTTTTATCTACCCGAGCCGCAAGATATACTCGTGTCGCAGGCTATTATCAATTATAGTCGTCAGCTCGCTTATGAGAAGAGGCAGGTGAGGACCGAGGAAGAAAAAATCCGCCATTTGATATGTGGATGAGACCGGAGATTCAACAGTATATGTCGGGTTTCACTTGTGCTACTTTGAGAGAGTATCAGAATCGAGCAGTGGCGTACGAGATGGCATCGTTATCTACTGGGCCTTTGCATGAGTCGAAGAGGCAGAGGACGTCTAGAGATTTTTCGGATAGTGTGAGAGTCGGAACTTCTTCTCATTGAGTTTCGCGTAGTCCTATGGCGAAACCTTCCCTTTTTTCGTTCGGTAGAACCACGAGTTCCAAGTCATCTTCTTTGACTCCTAGTCGGACTGGGAGGTGTTTCAATTGCAATGTTGTGGGTCATGTGCAAGCTAATTGTACTTCGCAGCCGATTACTTGTTATAACTGTGGACTCGAGGGCCACAGAGTTTAGTATTGTGAACTATTCCATGAAGTTTCCCGGAATCGAGTTTCAGCACCATTATCAGGATCGACTCGTGTAGATCGCTGAGGTTTAATTGTTGGTTCACTTTGTTGTCTGCTTACTCCACCCTTTCTTTTTATGTTTTGGGACGAAACATCTTTTTAGAGGGTAAAATGTAATACCCGTGATTTTCACTTTCGGTAATTTTTCATTTTTGGCATTTTTTTGATTTCCAGAACTCGCCTGCGAGCATTTTGACATTTTTATAATGTTTTGTTATGTGTATTTGGTCATCCGAGTTTGTTTCAGGAATGTTTTACCTGAATCCGTGTTTTGAGCGACTTTTCTGCTATTTGGTTCAATTCGTTTGATGGTGGTTCGAAACTACGATTTTGTGCTTCCTATAAGTCCGTTCAACTTTGTTAGACGTGTTGTGATCTTCGTTTGGTTGTTTGATTTCGTATTGTGATTTTCGGACCTTTTGGGCTATTTTGTAATTTCTCAAAGTTTGGGGGTAATTACTTCCGCTGTCGTATTTCGAACCTTCAGGTAGTCGGAATTATGTTTTCTTTTAGCGCTTGAGTTCGTCGTTGCGCACTCTTCGTGTGCATGTCTTCGTCTTGTGTTGTTTTTGTCGATTCACGGTTTCGTCGCGCTCGTACTCGATGAGCTGAACTTAGCAGTTTGGAACTGTCAAGTGCCTTATGTACGCTATGCGATGAGCATAACGTACGTTAACTTCATTGTTGGACTTACGTACGTTAAGCCCCACGCATAACATATGTAAGGGTCTTCACAATATCGGACGTAGAGTTTTGTCCATCGTTACGTACGTAAGCTTGCATGCCTTACGTACGTAAGATTGCTAAAGTATGTTAACCTTCTTCCTTAACGTACGTTATGTTGACACGGGTATAAATACCCAGGGGTTGACCGTGTTCGTCATTTTCTAATCCCTTCTCCATTCCTCCGTGGCTGTGGCGATTCGTAGGCGATTTTGAGCGTTTTTGGAGTCTTGTAATTCCAAGCTTTCATCTTCCTTGAGTTCATAGTGTTGATTAACATCATCAATCCGTATTCTTCGTATTTGATTCGAGGTAACTTTATTGAAAGACTTTTCTATGTATTTTGAGAATCTTTAGGAATCGAGCTATTCTTCGTGAGTCGTGGTGTTGTGTATCCTTATTCAGAAGTATTGATTATATTCTGGTGTTTTGATCTGTATTCTTATCGTGTTCGGGTTCGGGTGATGTTCTTGATGTTCTTGGGGAATTATTGAACCCCAAGTATTCGATCCTTTGTTCCTAGGAAATCTTGTTGAGAATTTCGTATGTTTTCCATCTTCCTTGCGATCGATTTTGTAGTAATTATGTTGTTCTTGTATTTTCGACCTAGTTGAAGGATTCGAGGGTTTCCAGTCGACCTTTCCCGTTGCTTCGCGTACTTTGGACTGGAGGCGAGTATCTCGTCTATATTCCTTATACTTTGAGAATGCGATTTGTCGTGAATTTAACGCGGACTTGATAGTGATTGAACATTGAACCGTAACTTACTTTTAAATGAACATGTGATTTCTATGAAAGTAAATACGAACATAAACTTGAGTTTCATGTGGAATGATAACAACCATTTCATGTTGTATTTTGCAAAGAACGGACACTAGAAATGATAGCTATCCGAGGAATTGTAGAATCGGGGAATATTAGTATTATTCGCTTGTTAGCCTTTTCCGAATGATGGTGTCATGTGAATGTTGTGCCTTTGTGGAGGTGTATGATGCGTTAACTTATGTTTTACATGTTTGTGATTGTGGTGAATATTTTACCTTTGTTGTTGTGTATCTTGGTGAATTGAGATGTTACCCGGGTAGGGACCCGTGAGGCCTCCAGCGGCGCGTGCTTGCGACTACGGCCAGTTGATATGTTATGACCATAAGGTTATCAAATCGGGTAGGTCTGGAGGGGGCTCCGTGAATCGTCCCTTGCGAGTGCGATGTCACGATAACTTATGGGCGTGTTTGAGTGATGTTATCCGGGTAGGGACCCGTGAAGCCTCCGGCAGCGCGTGCTTGCGAGTACGGCCAGTTATCATGATTTGACCATAAGGTTATCTAATCAAGTAGGTCTGTAGGGGGCTCCGAGAACCGTCACTTGCGAGTGCGGTGTCAAGATAACTATGGGTGTGTTTGAGCTTGTTTAGATAGCCAGTCCGGGAGGGTCCATAGAAGCCTCGGGTTGGACCAGTGGCTTAACTCCGGTCCTAGGCGATTCTCGTGTTTGTTTTGTGAATATTTAGACTTTGGGTCCCGGATGTACTTGTATTATTAATTAGTCTTTGAGACTTGGTTGTGAATAGAATCATTTCGACGTTTTTGGTAAACTCTTTTGAAAAGAAGAATTATAAACTCTACATAATTTTACACTGAGACCCCCAAAGTCTTCAATTATTCTCTTAAATGTATTTTGGAGTCATTCTTATGATCCTTCCTAAAGGAAATTGTTTTGAAAGGAATTTAGACTCGGGGATCGTGTTACTACCTTGTTGAAATGTTATTTGCATAACGGTTGTATTCTTGATGTATAACTTTATAGCTTGGTTACTTGCTAGCGATTTCCATCGGTATCCCCTCATTGAGGTGTAGCGCACGCTATCGCGAGCAGACCTAAGGACAGATGGTTCTAGACTTTAGTTACTGGGCATTAGATATTCAGTTAGCGCACGCTAACATTTGAGGTTAGCGCACGCTAAGTATATGGCTGTGGCGCACGCTACAAAAGGTACGTAGCGCACGCTACCCTTTCGGACAAAGGGTACTGGACTACCCAGGACACCCGTTAACGCACGCTAAATATTAAGGCTTAGCGTGCGCTAAGCTGGAACAGTATAAATAGGGCAGTCAGCCCAGGTTTCGTCATTTCTCACTTCTCACTTCGTTTTTGGGCGATTCCGGGCATTTTCGGGTGATTTGGAATAATCTCTTCGAGCTGCACTCACCTATCATTATCTTCAAGTTTCTGAGTTGGATTAATCATTATTTCATCCTCTCCAACACATCAAGTCAAGGTAATTATTTCTTGGATCTAGAATTTCGGATTTTGAGTATTTTCCTTCCGATCTCTTCGTGTAAGCTTAGATTTATGTTGGAACATGTTAGATATGGATTATCTACCTTGGATAAATGTATTCCTACGTATTTATTGAGATGTTTTTCGGATTTGATTTATCAAGAACCCTTGATGTTGACTTTGGTTATTTTTGGGGGTTTCTGATTATAGTTGTCGTAACTTCGAGTTGTGGTTTCCTATTGGAATATTGATATCATTGAAGGTGTTTGGTGGATTGAACTACTCATTTTGGAGTTGGTTTCGATATATTTGCGTTTTGGTTATAATCAAGGGTTGATGTTCGCTAAGTGGTTGTTTGAATGCCTCAATGAGTTTGGATATTGTTGTATCGACCGTTGAGTAGTCGTAATTCATGCTTGATTCGTATATTGAGCGGATTATTGGGAATTGTGTTATTCAAGGTTGTTCGAGCGACCGACATCTCATTTTAGGACGTTGTTCGAGGAAGGACATTCTTCACCGATGTTGTGTAAGTTAATTCTTACTCGGTTAAAAGGATATTCATTTCTTTCGTTGTTGTTCATTCGTAATCATAATTCATTCATAATGTATTAACCGTATTGAGACTTGTAATTCTCAAATAATCACTTAATTCACGACGAACAACGGTTCCAATCAGTCTATTGAGCTCTCATTCATTTCACTATCATTTCATCTCGGTGAGTCATTCTTGACTTTGTCTGATTGTTTCATTTATATTTTTCATGGTCATTCTTGTCCATATGACCTTCTGGGTTCATATTGCGTGGCCGGGTGGGGATGTGTGGAATTTTTAGTCGGACACGTGATAGTCATGTGATTGGGTTCACCGACACATTAGAATGTGCACACGGTAACGTACCTCCGTGAGACTAATTAGGTACAAGGGCGGGTGTGTCCGGACACTCGTCTTGTGCACTTGCACATACCATTACGGGCGTACTATGATGCCCCTCTTCAGCTTAATTTCAAAATTAAGATATATCATGATTGAGTTTATTCAACTCTTGAGGATTGTTGTTCTGTGCAACTGACCCCGTTGGGGGATGTTGTTTTCAGCTCATGGCAAGGCTAAAGCACGGGAAGAGAACGTTCACAGCGAGGATTCCCAGTGATACTAGTAGGGGGCCCCAGTCCTTTCAGTCATTCATGTTTTCTTCATTTTATTTCCGCTGCAGATTTCTGTTTGGATGTTTATTTTCATTCGGTGTTATATATTTTATCTACATATAAAATATACTTGTATTCTGTATTTTCCTTGGTGTGTTGTACTTGAAACTCCTCATCGGAGTAATTAATGATATACTGTGGTTCGGTACTACAATTATATCACTTAATTCATTAATTTTCATTTGCCTACTGGGTCCCAGTCGTGGGTCAACGGCACTGTAATACTCGCCTAGTTTGGGGTTTTACAGAGTTGGTATCGGAGCGTGGTTTTGAATACTACCTTTCGAGTCATATCTCATTTGAAATCATCGTTCATCAGACTAGTATCATTGGACTTCCGCGTCACGTGTGACCTGTGCAAGAGCGGAGCCCCTCAGACCAAAGAACAGTAAGATTTCTGACGCCATGGTATAATTTCTGACAATAAGAATCACTCATTCATCATTCAACAGTCAACAATCCTCAATCATCATTTTTATTTTTGATCATGTCGATCATGTTAACCCATTAATCACTCAGTTCATTTCATTGTTCAGTTGTTGATCTTTAGGATCATATCATTAATCTTGTTAACTTGTTCAAGATAATCATTTCAAGAATTTCATCAGATAATCACGTCACTTCAGTTGATCATTCATGTAATCATTGTGTTTGAGCGCTTATGCTCATTTTCATCATTTCATAACGTAATCATAATGTGATATTCATGCGATATATATAATCATCTTGTGACTTTCCCACTTTAGTATGGAAAGAGCTAGAAGAGGACGCGGGGGAAGAGGCCGCGGTGCGGGCCGAATCCCGAGAACTTGTGTGAATACACGTGCGAATGCGAGGAATAATACTAATTCATCGAGCAGCGACGCCGCCACTCATTCTCCTGGAAATGGTCATTCACTGTCAGGGAGTCGTAACCGGGACACAGCTTATTCATAGGGTGTTTGGGTTGATCCACTCGCTTTTATGCAGGGCATGATGGCCCAGATGACTCAAATGGCACGCCTCATGGAGACGATGCAGAACTCAGCTACTCAAAATCAACAGGCTCCTCCGCCGCCACCTCAGGGGCAGGAGAGAGGTGTGAGCAGTATTATTGGCGACATCTCTCGCCAAAGACCCCCTACCTTTGAGGGCTAGTCTGAGCCGGCGGATATTGTTCACTGGCTTGAGCATTTCGAGAAGTTGTTTGCTATGGTGGAGTGTCCCGAAGGGCACAAAGTTTTAGTCGCGGCTTACTATCTGGGTAACAAAGCTCATTCATGGTGGTTATCGTTGAAGCCCACTGACGGATCTTGTACTTGGGATCAATTCAAGACCCTCATGATGGAGAGGTATTATCCGTCCCCACTCAGAGAGGCCAAGTTATCAGAATTACTCACTCTCGACCTCTCAGCGGACGATGATGTTCTCGCCATCGCTGAGAAATTTCAGGAGCTTCTTCCTTTCGCCTCGTCTATTATTCACTCCGAGACGGACAAGATCAAGTATTTCAGCAAGAGGTTGAAACCTCGTATGCAGATGCAGTTGCTTAATCACAATTGCACCACTCTGGCCGAATTCATCGAGAAAGCTCTTACTTATGAACTTACTGCTAAGGAGATTGCTAAGAAACAACCTTCATCTGCTAGCAAGAAGTCAAAGAATCGTAATCAGTCTGAAGGTAGTCAGGCAACCTTCAAGAAGCCTTGTGCGGGCCCTACTTTTTCTGAGCGACCTCCTATGGCGCCTAGACCCGCGGAATCTCAGTCCTGAGCGGCCAGTTCGGCCATCACCTGTTTTAACTGTGAAGAACAGGGTAATTTCAGCACCAAGTGTCTGAGGCAGACTGTGGGATTGCTGGGCATAAGGCCCATTTTTGCCGAAGAGACTCTAAACCTACTCCGGCGTAATCTCAGGCCCCGAGACAGTCAGCGGTTCAGAATCAGGCCACTCAGTCTGCATCGTTCAAGATGACGGGAGCAAACAAAGGTGGAGCCAAGACCTATCAGACGGGAGTGTCCAGTTCGGGGGCCGGCAATCCCCGAATTTATGAGATGAAGAAGACCGACGATCCAGAGGCCCGCATGATCTCAGGTGCACTCGATATTCTATCTCAACCTGTTTGTACCCTTTTTGATACTGGTGCATCGCATTCATTCATCTCCGAGTCATGTTTGAGTAGTGCTACTAGTTGTGAGCCTTATGTCATTGGTCTACCTGGTGGTAGAAGAATTATCGGGAATCGTGAGATTACAGATTGTCCTATTCAGCTTCATGGCTGTGATTGGTTAGCACACCTAATCATGGTAGATTTACCAAGAGATGACATCATCTTGGGTATTGATTGGATGGATCGTCATGATGCCATCATTAGTGTCCGTAAGCGTATGGTCATTATCATTTCAGGTGATGGGGGTCGAATGTGTATTTCAGGGAGGTAATCCCAGTTGTTCCGGGAGAGTCATCAACTCGATGAAAGCAGTGAAATTACTCAGTCAGGGGTGTGTTGGTTATTGGTGCTATATGACCAAGACCGAGAAATCATCAATAATGTTGATGGATATTTCGGTAGTGAGATAATATGCCGATGTATTTCCAGACGAGTTACCAGGTTTGCCTCCACAGAGAGATGTGGAATTCACGATTGAGTTGGAGCCTGGTACGACCCCAATATCGAAGGCATCGTACCGGATGGCCCAGACCAAAATGCAGGAGTTGAAGAATCAATTAGAGGATTTGACCGAGAAGGGTTATATTCGACCAAGTGCATCCCTGTGGGGAGCACCAGTGTTATTTGTCAAGAAGAAGGATGGTTTGTTTCGTTTGTGTATTGATTACCGGGAAATGAACCGGGTAACGATCAAGAATAAATATCCTCTACCCCATATCGATGATCTTTTGGATCAACTTCAGGGAGCTTCAGTATTTTCCAAGATCGACTTAAGATCTGGATATCATCAGTTACGAATTCGAGAGTCGGATATCGCAAGGAAGGCATTCCGAACACGCTATGGTCATTATGAGTTTGTGGTAATGCCGTTTGGGTTAACTAATGCACCTGCGGTATTCATGGAGTTAATGAATCGGGTTTTCATTGACTATTTAGATCAGTTCGTGGTTGTCTTCATTGATGACATTTTAATTTATTCTCGTGACTGGGAGGAGCACGAGTTTCACCTTCATCAGGTGCTCGACGTGTTGAGACGAGAGCAACATTATGGAAAGTTTTCCAAATATGAGTTCTGGATGTCCGAAGTGACATTTCTTGGACATGTAATTTCATCAGACGGAGTTCGTGTCGACCCTCAAAAGACGGAGGCGATCTAATATTGGCAACCTCCGAAGAATGTTAAGGAAATCTGAAGTTTCCTCGGATTAGCTGGTTATTATCGGCAATTTGTGGAAGGATTTTCTAAAATTGCTCAACCCATGACGAACCTTTTATGGAAGGATAAGAAATACACGTGGTCCGACGCGTGTCAACAGAGTTTTGAGGAACTCAAGAGCCGATTAATTTCAGCACCTGTCCTTTCTTTACCACATGGGACGGAAGGATTTGTGGTTTATAGTGATGCATCCGGACAGGGTTTCGGATGTGTACTAATGCAGAATGGGAAAGTTATTGCTTATGCTTCACGACAATTGACACCTTACGAGGTTAATTATCCAACCCACGACCTGGAGCTAGCAGCGTGGTGTTCGCATTGAAGATGTGGCGTCATTATCTTTATGCCGTTACCTGTCAGATATTCACCGATCATAAGAGTTTGAAGTATATATTTACTCAGAAGGAGTTAAATATGCGACAGAGGCAGTGGTTGGAACTAATCAAAGATTATGATATTGAGATACTTTACCACCCAGGCAAGGCGAACATTGTCGCCAACGCCTTGAGTCGTAAGTCCGTTCAGGAGCAGATGCTTGCTCGATTAACAGTTCAGAAGGAACTTCAGCAGGAATTTCTGAGACCCGAGATCGAGGTGCAGTTACTGAGTACAAGGGCAACTTTGTACGTTAGAGATTTCATCGCCACTTGAGGAGGCGATCAGGGAGAATCAGGGTTTGAACCCATTTTTGTTACGCATTCGAGATGATGTGACTCAGGGGAAAGCCCCTGGATTTGTGGTCCACGAGGATGGACTTTTGCGATTTAAGAATCGGTTCTGCGTACCGGCGAACGACGAGTTGAAAAACTCGATTTTGAGAGAAGCTCATGCTACCCCTTATTCCATTCATCCGGGGTCTAGCAAGATGTACAAAGACTTGAAACAAAATTACTGGTGGAGTAATATGAAGCGAGAA
The DNA here is from genome assembly GCA_033398695.1 of Orobanche coerulescens. Lineage (NCBI taxonomy): Eukaryota > Viridiplantae > Streptophyta > Magnoliopsida > Lamiales > Orobanchaceae > Orobanche > Orobanche coerulescens. The sequence goes on along the minus strand of CM065804.1, from coordinate 95,919,501 downwards.
GTCGCGGAATTTGTTTCGAGATGTTTAACCTGTCAGCAAGTCAAGATAGAACATCAGCGACCGACGGGTATGCTGAAACCTCTCCCTATTCCAGAGTGGAAGTGGGAAGATATTTCAATGGACTTCATCAAGAGTTTGCCGACGAGTCGTCGTGGCATGAATACAATTTGGGTAATTATGGATCGTCTGACTAAGTCAGCATCTTTCCTTGAGATTAAGGATATGTGGAGTCCCAAGAGACTTGCCCAGTTGTTCATCAAAGAGATAGTGAGATTGCATGGTACTCCTAAGAGTATCGTTTCTGATCGTGACGGGCGATTCGTGTCACATTTTTGGAAATGAGTTCATCGTGCTATGGGAACTCAGCTTAATCTCAGCATAGCTTTTCATCCGCAGTCCGACGGGCAATCAGAGAGGACTATTTAGACTTTGGAGGACATGTTGAGGGCATGTGTTCTCGATTAGAAATATGATTGGGAAGCCCAACTACCCTTGATCGAGTTCACGTACAACAATAGTTGGCATGCTTCGATTAAGATGGAACCTTACTGTAATATCCGCAATTTCGGATTTCCGGTAATTTTCGTTTTTCGGCGGAGGTCAATTTCGACGATTCGCTTTTGACCGTTTCGTCATTTTGAGAATATTTAATTCTACACTTTTTGTCATCCGAGTTCGTTTCGGTATGGTTTTGTTGAGTTTCGTGTTCTGAAATGACTTTTCCGCACTTGAGTTCGATTCTCGCGAATCTCGTCCGAAACTGTTGTTTCGAGTTTCTTGGAAGTCCATTTAATGTTATTATTCATGTTGTAAGCTTCGGTTTGGTGTTTTGATCGTGCATCATGTATTTCGGACGTGTTGGGCCATTTTCGTAATTTCCCAAAGTTTGGGGTAATTACTTCCGTTGTCGAAATTCGAGCCCTCGGGTGCTCGGAATCGTGTGTTCTCTTAGTGTTCGGATTCGTCTTTGCGAGTACTTCGTAATCGTGTTTTCGGTTTACGTTCAGTCGAGTTTGGGATTTTCGGACCGTCGAATCGGCCGAGGCTGTTGGCGGCTGGCGAGTAACGGCCGTAATAGCCCGGCAAGAACGGCCGTAAGGCGATTACGTGCGTAACGACTGCCGGTTACATACGTAACATGCAGCGAGAATCGATCCGAGAGTTCGGCCTTGGCGATTACGTGCGTAGGCCTTGGCGATTACGTGCGTAAGTGGGCGGCAAGTCGGCTATTTATAGGCACAGACCGAGTCATCCGGCCATTTCTCATCTTTTCTTCGTTCCTTCCGCGATTTTTCACCATAGATCGATGGTTTTGAGTAGAATCAACTTATATCAACATGTTTTGGAAGTTGGAATCATGGATTAACATCATCTTCCACCCGGATCGAAGGTAAGAACACCTAAACTTTTGGTTTTTGGATGTTCTTGAGGTTTCTTGGTGTTTTGGCCGATTTGCTTCGTTTTGATTCATATTATTGTTAGAACTTGATTGTAAACTCGTAATCATTCAATACCCTTGAAGTTTTGTGGAACGAATTTGAGTATTTCTTTGAATAATCGATTAAATTGGACTACGCCTTCAAAGTGTCCGATAAAATGCTTCAATGGGTAGAACTTGGGAAGTTCCATATGTTTTCATAGAATTGTGATTGAATTGATATCGTTGTGACTTAGGAACGAATTCTTGTGATTGTTAGGAGTATGCCCTCGAATGCCACTCAGAGGTTGTTGAGTGAGGGCATTGTACTTGTAATTATGTAAACCATTTATATAATGCAAAGGAATGTTTCTTTATTTACTCGTAGTTACTGGCATTCCTAACTCGTAAATATACATATAGAAACTAGTCCGTGTATTTGAGAACAAAACGTTCCACTCCTTATTGGATAAGGGGGTCGGCACTGGAAAGGTTTATAGCTCAAATACTTAATCGTTCGCAAGTCGATGAAACTTGACTGGGCGTTCAGTTTATGTAAAGACTTGTATGACGTGTTCTTTGACAAGGAGAGTGCCTGTCGAACACTAATGGTTAGTGGGAGCACACGTTATAGGTATGCTAATTAGATTAGTATACTCGAACCGACTCACCCTCGATTTGTCACACGGATTTCACTCCGGGACAGTCAATGACGGAATCGAAAGGTTGTGATAGGTATTCGTGAACCTTCGACTTGAGGATTTAGTAGGGATGTGCTTGTGACGTCAAGATTTTCATTAGAGTAGTTCGACCCTATAAACCGGAAGGCGGGGGTCAACCTCGACGTGCATCTTGACGGGCAAGTAGCAGGTCCTACTGAATACCAAGATAGAATTCTTTCTCCTGTTAGTGAACGGGTTATATGTCCTATGCGGTTATTGGCAGATGAGATCATAAGTCTTTGGCCAAAGCATTGGAGCTAGCTGTATTAGATACACGAGAGCTCGATGATCTCGATTTGCATTAATGCATGCATAGCGTCAAGTACAGATAGGGTTTGACTGACCGTGACTCTATAACTTGATCGGGACATTTGAAAGAAGGGTTTATACGTATACTGGTATTCACGACAGAATGGTTCTTGAATGATCCCAATCATTCGTTCTCAGTTGGGGTACGGTGTAGGCCACCAAGCTGGCTAGGTGGTGCTACTACTCTTTGGTTCCTCCCATTGCTGACTGAGACGGACCTACCGAGTCGCGCATTAGAATTGACGATGGAACGAATCAAGCTTAATTCTCTCATTATGAATATTAGATATTGGATATCTAATTCGGGACATTGGATGTTTAAATTGATTTATTGGATAAATTAATTTACGGCCTAATGAATTAAATAAATTACTGGGTGATAAATTTAATTCATGGATATAATTATTTCTTGGAGAAATTAATTATGTCATAATGTATTTGATATGATAAAATTAATTGGATTAATTAATCGATATAAATACATCGGAACGGAATCGGAGTTTATCTGTTTGGACTCACGGGAGTCCGAAACGAACCGAACTCATCCGTTTTTCATCATAGCCGCCGCCCCACTTTCCACCTTATTCCCTTTTGTTTTTGTTCCCATTGATTAATGGGTGATAATGACATGGTGGGGTTGATTCCTTTTGATGAGTTGTTTTAAGGTGAGTGGAATTTGAATAAGAAAAGTAGACTTCATTCTCTCATTGAATAGGCATTCATACGGATCAATCAGTAAGAGTTCAAGAGAGAGAAAAGTTCTTCTCAAAGTAGTCTTCTTCTTCTTCACTTTCCTCTTGGTTTTCTTAGAGAAAATTCAAGAGTATAATTGAGAGTTATGAGTTATACACTTAGAGTGTGATGATCTCATATTGGAAGCTTCATCACTTAGCTCTAGCCGCATCCTCGGAGGATAGCAAGGTGATCGTCGTTCCGATCGTTTCTCCGGCGCGTGGCAAGTAGAGACGCGGTGCTTTCGGCGTTGGATCATTCAAGAGCTTGGAGCGGATTGAATTGAAAGGAGATCGCCTAAAGCTTGGGGAATAGCTCGAGAGAAGATTACCATTCAATCAACGGACTTCGAGGGTATGTGTTTCTCGTATCTTCTTTGTTCATTCAATATTCGTATATACGTAGCTCGATCGATCCTCGTAGGGATTCGGATCGAATTAATTTTTGTTTTACCGCTTCCGCTGGGCCTTCGTTTTAGGCACCGAATCTCAACAGTGGTATCGAAGCGTAGGTCTTGCGATCGTATATACGATATTGGCATTTGGAATGCTCGATTAGATGGTGAATGATTTGGAATCATTTTAGTCATAATCGTGGTATATGTTTTTTCGTTCGTAATAATTGTATTTTTCGTAAGTTTATGTCTAAATATAAATCTTAAATTTCTGGGAAATATGATTTATATTGAATATATGAAAGTCGGAAAATATTGATATTGGATATCCGGTCGAAAATCTAGCCCCGAATCGTCGTCGGACGACTTTTTGGACAAAAGGGTATTTTGGCCGAGAGTGACTCGACCGTGTCCTGGGTGACACGGTCGTTTCGCGATGTGGCGAGGCGGCTGCACGAGACCCGGCCGTGTCGGGCGACACGGGCGTGTGCAGATGGAAGGCTTCGGAAGTGACTCGGCCGTGTCGAGCGACACGGCCGTGTGCAGAAGAATATGCAGGACACTGCCGGCATGACCCGACCGTGTCTGGCGACACGGGCCGTGTCTGGCCGGCAGGCTGCCGGCAATGACTCGGCCAGGCAGGCCATTTTTCACCCGGCTCGATTTTTTCGTGTATTCTTGAAAATTAATCTCCCTCATGTTAAATTGGATTTAATATGAATAAAATGATTTATGATATTTCATTTTATAAGGGAAATTTGATTAATTGGAATATTTATGGTCGACCGAATTATTTTGAACGTTATCATATTACCGATTGTGTGAATCGATTGGATCGGTTCGTATTGTTGATTGGATCAATGTATCTCTACGCTTTCCATTTATATAGTATTTATTGGATGAATGCTTTTTGAATGGGGATGTGGTTCGTGGACTTATATTTGAATCGTTCGTTTTATTCGATTGGGTTGTAAAGGCCGTTTTGAGCCTATTTATTTTACTAGAAATGTTTGTATCTAGGATACAATTTTCGATGTAAAATTTATATGTAATGACAAAGACCGGAGGAAGATCCATTTCGAGAAGACGAAGATTCAAGACGAAGACTTGTAATTAGATTACGGAGTTTTTGTTTTCTAGGAACGGTCCATGAACCACATGTTGGTAGCAACTAGGTTGTGAATGGTTTTTTCATATTGTATGAATACCACAAACGCGCTAATATGATTAATGTGCATAGTGTAACGTTAATCGCGAAAATTCTCCCACAATAAATAATTAAGTTTATAAGGTTTCAAGGTTTTCCTTCCCTCCATCGAGTTTTCGGGAAATTGAAATCCAAACCGGATGTTTCATGGCTTATCTTTCCTTGTGAAAACCTCCCGTGGATATTTTGATACTTGATTGTTATATTTGATTCACGATTATTACTTGCTTGATATATTTCGTATGATTTGATACTTGCACTAGTGAAACAGTGCAGTTTTACTAACCCCCGAGTAATCGGGGGGTGGATGTCTGTTTTGCGTCCAGGTACATGCAGATTCGGGGGAGCAGTCACAGGATTGGCAAAAGAGGATGACGAGTTGCGATACTAATCATGAGTTGATAGTTGTTTGATTTTTATTGTGTTGTCAGAGTTGATTTCAGTCTTCCGCTGTATTGTATTTCGACCCCTGTGTGGGTAATGTCGTTTAAGTCAGTTTTGTTGATTGGGGTTGTGTGACCTCATCAGTTTGTGTATTCACGTGTAAGTGACCATAACGGTCTGTATTCTTTTATTATTTGACCCTGGTCGGACAAGCATTTGGTTGTTTATGGATGTTTAGCCTGGTAGATCCTTGTGAAAAGGGGTCTACGGCGTGTAATATTCCCATATGGTTTTAGGGGTGTTACATTTATGGTATCAGAGCTTAGGTTGCGGAAACCTAGGCTGTCGGGTCGAGTCAAGTCGTGATTTGTCGAGTAATGTGTTGTCTTGTCGTTCCAGTCGTCAGTGACAAATTGAGTTGTGCGTAGTCACAACGTGTCAGTTATGTTGTCGGACAAGATTAGTATCGTGGGCGACTGTCACCTCCGTGCGACCTGTGGATGTAAGTCTCCTCCTTTATGCGTAATACCTGTGTATCTCGATTTTATCTTAGTGAGTTAATTGCGGTGCATGATCTTGTTTACACAGTATTGTGTGATGTAGTTGTGTTTAATACTTGTGGTACATGGTATGAGTATTGCTGGGCGTATTGTTGTTTTACTTTTGAACCACCGTGTGGGGTGGTATGGTGTGAAAGATGTAAACCTTGATGGGTTCTGTGAAGATATCAACGGTAGAGTTTGTGAGAAACTCTGATGAATGATTTTGCTGTGTGTTTAAACTTGATACCACGAGATGCATTTGATTGAATTGGCGACCCTGGTTGCCATTTGAGTATGTGGTTTTAAATTCGACTGTTTTTGGAATGTTGTAATTTTTGTCCGCTATGGGTAACTTTAAGAATATTTTCTGAAGGACTTTACAGTTTGAGAATTTTTGTAGAAATCGATTTTTGGAAAATATTTTGGTGGTTCGGTCAAACCACGGTTTATATGGATTTTTAAAATTTGTAAATTTTGACAAATGGGCCGTGTATTTTCAAATGACACCATCAGACGGTATTTGAAAAATGTGTTTTGAAGTACTTCGGACATTGTAAAATATTACCGTCGTTTTGTTTATGAACTAAAGGATTTTGGGAAATCTTTATTTTGCAGAACGATTTTTGGTTTTTGGAATTTTGAACTTCTTATGTCCATGTGTTGGGGCTAAGTGGTTGTGATAAGTTTGTAGTGTTGTTGTGCTCGCCGGAGAATGTTTTAGTGTTTTCTAAATGTTGAGATACATGGTTTTGATTAAACGATCGAGGTATTAAAAGTGTCTTCAAAAATTTCATTTCACCAAATTTTTCAAACTTGAAAATTTTAAAATTTTATCATTTGAATAATACCCCGGAAATATTTTATTTTTGCTGCGAGTGTGTGATCCCTACGATACGTGTGTGGTATTGTCTGTGTTTGGTGTGGTAAAATCCAAACACCTCTGTTGATGTATGTGTGAATTATTTTTGAATGAAGTTCTTAAATTACGGTGTTAGTTCATGCACTTGTGTGATGACTTGGAGTTGATGCTTTATCGTCCGCTATTATCGTCCTATGTTGACGTTGTGACGTTTGTTTGGTTGCGTTATTCGCTTGGTCGTGCATTCGCACGCCGAGAGGTCGTGGCCGAGGACGTGGTCGTAGTCGTGGTCGTGATCACGAGCATGAGAGGGCGACTCCCTCCTTGCCGAGTACCGATCAGCTCAGTACAGATCAGGGACATTCGACTAACGTTAATGTTGACGTTGGCGCCGCCACCATCCTTCGTCAGGTGGTTGATCAGTTAGTGCAGATGAATCAGGCCGTACATCGGAATGAGAACCCAGATGGGGATAACGGGGCTAGTAAGTGGTTACGAGATGTGATGAGGATGCAGCCGCCCCGTTTTGTGGGTTCATCGACTGTTAGGTTGGGAAGGCCGGCTCTTCCATTGGACTGAACATTTGATGCCGTAGCTTGTCCGGATGAGAAGAGGGTACCCATTGCTCAGTACTTGCTTGACAAAGAAGCTGCAGACTGGTGGCAGGCTGTAGTGCCTGCAGATCGTACACCTACATGGGCTGAGTTTAAGACCGCCATGGAGGCAGAGTATTGCCCGTTGCCTGTTCGTGAACGCAGGATCGTTGAGTTTTTCTCGGCCACACCCCAGGATTTGTCGATATCCCAGGCGATAGTCGATTTTAATCGACAGCTGGCTTATGTTCGTGATCAAGTGAGAAGTGAAGCGGACAAGGTCCGATACTTCAATATGCGTATGAAACCCCATATCCGTGAGAGTATGGCTCCGCTCATGTGTACCACCTTGAAAGATTATCAGGATCGAGCTCTAGCCATCGAGATGGATGTTTCCATGTTAGAGGGTAGCTTAGGAGGTAAGAGGCAGAAGACCTCGAGTAACTTTTCAAGAGGCCAGAGAAGTGAGATCCGTGAGCCTGTTGCTTCGCAGTTTCCTTCTGGGAGCACTCCTCGTTCGGTTGACCAGTCTAAGAATCCTACTCACGAGCCGAGTAAGACAAGCGGCGTGAAGTTATGTTTCAATTGTAGCCGTGTGGTCCATACTCGTAAGAATTGTCACTCGCCGCAAGTTAACTGTTTTAAATGTGGACATGTGGGACATCAGGTGGTACACTGCGAGACCGTCGTTGAGATGTTCGGAAGCCGAGATCCCGCCCCTACGCGTGGAGAGCTCAGTGGTGCCCAGTAGCATAGTTGCGTGTTGTATTTGTGTTGTAATTCGAGTAGAGATTGATATTTGTTGCGTGAACTTTTTGGTTTTGTTTGTAGTCTACCCTGATGTTTTATTTTAAGTTTCGGGACGAAACTTATTTTTTGTGAGATAGAATGTAATATCCGGTACCCTTGTTTTCCGTTATCTTGAATTTTTTGTGTTTTGACGTCGGACATTTTCTTGTTGATGAGAATCGGAATGATTTCTATCGTAATACTCTATTTGTTTCTATCGCATAGCCGTTTTAGTTGGGTGCGACTTGTTGTCGCGTACATTTCTTTGATTAAATGTGTGCATATGATGTGGTATGTGATGCGTCGTTAATTGATCATTATTGTTTTGAATCATTGCCGGTGGCGTTGTTATGGTCGTCGTGTGGCGTGTTTTCACGCTGTATATTCTTTCGCGTTGCTTGTAACGTTTCGCCAATGGACGAAAGTTATGCGTTTCTTGTGTATCTTGTTGAGTTTTCCTGTCGGGATATTGCTTCTCCCTGCTTGTTTTAAGTTTCGGGACGAAACTTCTTTTAAGGAGGGTAGAATGTAATATCCGCAATTTCGGATTTCCGGTAATTTTCGTTTTTCGGCGGAGGTCCGTTTCGACGACTCGCTTTTGACCGTTTCGTCATTTTGAGAATATTTAATTCTACACTTTTTGTCATCCGAGTTCGTTTCGGTATGGTTTTGTTGAGTTTCGTGTTCTTAAATGACTTTTCCGCACTTGAGTTCGATTCTCGCGAATCTCGTCCGAAACTGTTGTTTCGAGTTTCTCGAAAGTCCATTTAATGTTATTATTCATGTTGTAAGCTTCGGTTTGGTGTTTCGATCGTGTATCATGTATTTCGGACGTGTTGGGCCATTTTCGTAATTTCCCAAAGTTTGGGGTAATTACTTCCGTTGTCGAAATTCGAGCCCTCGGATGGTCGGAATCGTGTGTTCTCTTAGTGTTCGGATTCGTCTTTGCGAGTACTTCGTAATCGTGTTTTCGGTTTACGTTCAGGTCTGAGTTTCGGGATTTTATGGACCGTCGGATCGACCGAGGCCTGGCTAGCCAGGCCTGGCCGAGTAACGGCCGTAATGGCCCGGTAGTAACAGCCGTAAGGCCGGTTACGTACGTAACAGCCTTCCGGTTACGTACGTAACATGTCCGGAAGAATCAGTCCATAGAGTTCGGCCTTGGCCGATTACGTACGTAGGCCTTGGCCGATTACGTACGTAAGCGGCCGGCCATGGTCGGCTATTTACAGGCCTGGACCGAGTCATCCGGCCATTTCTCATCTTTTCTTCGTTCCTTCCGCGATTTTTCACCATAGATCGATGGTTTTGAGTAGAATCAACTTATATCAACATCTTTTGGAAGTTGGAATCATGGATTAACATCATCTTCCACCCGGATCGAAGGTAAGAACATCTAAACTTTTAGTTTTTGGATGTTCTTGAGGTTTCTTGGTGTTTTGGCCGATTTGCTTCGTTTTGATTCATATTATTGTTAGAACTTGACTGTAAACTCGTAATCATTCAATACCCTTGAAGTTTTGTGGAACGAATTTGAGTATTTCTTTGAATAATCGATTAAATTGGACTACGCCTTCAAAGTGTCCGATAAAATGCTTCAATGGGTAGAACTTGGGAAATTCCATACGTTTTCATAGAATTGTGATTGAATTGATATCGTTGTGACTTAGGAATGAATTCTTGTGAAGAACTTGAGTCGGAACCCTTCCGTTCGTTGCCTTCTTTGGGGTCCGAGCTTCCCGGTCGAACCGTGTTCTTCAGAGCGTTCGGTAGCGGTTATTAAGGCAAGTATCTTACTATACGACTTGTATCTTGCGACTAGTAATCACGTATGAGATTTATGAAGATTTTGCTTGTCTTCGTAAATATGTTCCGTTTGAGTTGTTTGTGCTTTCCGGAATTTGAAGGCTTTGTGATAATAGTGTTATATTGGTATATATGTTAGCTGCTGTGCAATGCATTGTGTACCGAACGTGTGGTATGTTGGTTGTACGTCGTTGATTGATGATAGTTGTTGAGAGTGTTGAGATTGTGTTATGTGCGTGTGACGTACGGTTTTGTGGTGAACAAATAGAATGACTAACTGTGATCATTTTTGTATGTAATGTGAATGTGAATGTGATGTGCTGGAACGCTAAGTTCACTCGTGCGGGTTCGACGGGGCCTACGAGGATTCATGGCACAGGTCCATGGGATCAGAACTTAGTGTGTGGTGCTGAGGTCCAATCGTGCGGGTCTGGCGAGGCCTACGATGATTCGTGGCACAGGTCCATTGAATCTGGACACAGTACGTCCAACCGTGCGGGTTCGACGGAACCTACGGTGACACGTGACACAGGTTCATGGGGTCGGGACTGATTGTTGTGATTGTTGTGTTTGCTCAATCCATGTGGGTTGTTGAACCTACGGAGACTCGTGGCAAGCGATCATGGAGTCATGAGCATGATTGATTGTTGTGATTGTTGTGTTTGCTCAATCCGTGTGGGTTGTTCAACTTACGAAGACTCGTGGCAAGCGATCACGGAGTCATGAGCATGATTGATTGTTGTGATTGTTGTGATTGGTTAAGTCCGTGTGGGTTGTTGAACCTACGGATACACGTGACAGGGGATCACGGTGTCACGAATCATGTTTTGTAAATCAAACTGTTGTAAGAATGTTTTAAGAAATGAATGTTGGGCCGAGCCCCATGAGATTTATGGAAATATTTTCGTACTGTAAATTGTTGAAATACAAATTTTGAGATTTGGGTTAAGACCCTAAGATTTTCGAAAGGTTTTGAAATTCTAAAAATTCCCGAGGTGATAATCTTATTTTCGAATGCTTCATAGCTTATCTTTCCTTGTGAAAACCTCCCGTGGATATTTTGATACTTGATTGTTATATTTGATTCACGATTATTACTTGTTTGTTATATTTCGTATGATTTGATACTTGCACTAGTAAAACAGTGGAGTTTTACTAACCCTCGAGTAATCGGGGGGTGGATGTCTGTTTTGCGTCCAGGTACATGCAGATTCGGGGGAGCAGTCACAGGATTGGCACAAGAGGATGACGAGTTGCGATACTAATCATGAGTTGATAGTTGTTTGATTTTTATTGTGTTGTCAGAGTTGATTTCAGTCTTCCGCTGTATTGTATTTCGACCCCTGTGTGGGTAATGTCGTTTAAGTCAGTTTTGTTGATTGGGGTTGTGTGACCTCATCGGTTTGTGTATTCACGTGTAAGTGACCATAACGGTCTGTATTCTTTTATTATTTGACCCTGGTCGGGCAAGCATTTGGTTGTTTATGGATGTTTAGCCTGGTAGATCCTTGTGAAAAGGGGTCTACGGCATGTAATATTCCCATATGGTTTTGGGGGTGTTACACTTACGAGGCCTTGTACGGTTGTCGTTGTCGATCTCCTTTGTGTTGGGATGACTTATCAGAATTAATCGGCACCGAGCTCGATATGCTTATAGCCGCCCGTGAGAAGGTAGCTTTGATCAAGAATCGTTTGATGACCGCTCAAAGTCGACAGAAATCATACGCAGATAACCGTCGTCGGCCATTAGAGTTCGAGGCGGGTAACCATGTTTTGGTCAAGGTATCCCCGAGTTGAGGTATCTTCCATTTTGTGAAGAAGGAAAAATTGAGTCTGAGATTCATTGGACCATTTGAGATTTTGGATCGAGTAGGAGAGCTAGCTTATCGATTGGCCTTACCTCCGACGTTGAGCCGAATTCATAATGTGTTTCACGTCTCTCAGTTACGGAAGTATGTTGCCGACCCGAGTCACATACTTCAGTTCGACGAAATCGAGGACGCTCATTCGTATGAGGAGCATCCGTACGAGTCTTACAGCGGCGAATCAAATAGTTGAGGAACAAGACGATTCCTTTGGTTAAAATTTAGTGGTCTAGACACGGAGTCGAAGAGGCTACTTGGGAAACAGAGGATAGTATGCGGAAGAGTTATCCAGATTTGTTTGACCCTTAGTTTCGGGGACGAAACTCTTTTAATGGGGGTGTATGTAATACCCGGTTGTAATTCAGTCATTATCATTCAGTAATTATCACTCAGTAATTATTCACTCATTAATGATCGTTCATCATTCATATTCATTCATTGTATTCACCGATCAGGGTATTTGTATCGTACATCAGTTATTATTCGTGGTCCTACCTGGTTGGAGGATCGAACCGTGGTTATTATCATTGTCATCTTTATAGTGGGCTGTGTGTGAGGAGTAGCGCACGCTACGTACTCTCTTTAGCACGCGCTAATTGAGTATGGGTAGCGCATGCTACCTCTCTGTATTAGCGCACGCTAATGTGGTTCAGGCATGCAGTCCAGAAGGTACTGGACTGCAGTCGAGTTGGAATAGCACACGCTACAAAGGGTAAGTAGCGCACGCTAGTAAGTTTGGATAGAGCCTGCTATGCAGTCAGTGTAGCATGCGCTAAGGCCGATCAGGCAGAGTCCAGTGGGCACTGGACTGATCTGAAATAGTTCATAGCGCACGCTATGAGTATATTTTATCGTACGCTAATGGTGTAGTAGCGCACGCTGAAACTGAGGTGTAGCGTACGCTATCGCGAGCATACCTAAGGACAGATGGTTCTGGACTTCAGTTACTGGGCATCGGATAGTCAGTTAGCGCACGCTAACATTTGAGGTTAACGCACGCTAAGTATATGGCTGTGGCGCACGCTACAAAAGGTACATAGCGCACGCTACCGTTTCGGACAGAGGGTACTGGACTACCCAGGACACCCGTTAACGCACGCTAAATATTAGGGATTAGCGTGCGCTAAGATGGAACAGTATAAATAGGATAGTCAGCCCAGAATAGTATAATTTGGAAGAATCTCTTCGAGTTGCACTCACCTATCATCATCTTCAAGTTTCTGAGTTGGATTAATCACCATTTCATCCTCTCCAACACATCAAATCATGGTAATTATTTCTTGGATCTAGAATTTCGTATTTTGAGTTTTTTCCTTCCGATCACTTCGTGTAAGCTTGGATTTATGTTGGAACATGTTAGATATGGATTATCTATCTTGGATAAATGTATTCATACGGATTTATTGATACGTTTTTCGGATTTGATTAATCAAGAACCCTTGGTGTTGACTTTGGTTATTTTTGGGGGTTTCCGATTATAGTTGTCGTAACTTCGAGTTGTGGTTTCCTATTGGAATATTGATATCATTGAAGGTGTTTTGTTGGATTGAACTACTCATTTTGGAGTTGGTTTCGATATATTTGGGTTTTGGTTATAATCAAGGGTTGATGTTCGCTAAGTGGTTGTTTGAATGCCTCAATGAGTTTGGATATTGTTGTATCGACCTTTGAGTAGTCGTGATTCATGCTTGATACGTATATTGAGCGGATTATTGGTAATTGTGTTATTCAAGGTTGTTCGAGTGACCGACATCTCATTTTAGGACGTTGTTCGAGGAAGGACATTCTTCACCGGTGTTGTGTAAGTTAATTCTTACTCGGTTAAAAGGATATTCATTTCTTTCGTTGTTGTTCATTCATAATCATAATTCATTCATAATGTATTAACCGTATTGAGACTTGTAATTGTCAAATAATCACTTCATTCACGACGAACGACGATTGCAATCATTCTATTGAGCTCTCATTCATTTCACTATCATTTCATCTCGGTGAGTCATTCTTGACTTTGTCGGATTGTTTCATTAATATTCTTCATGGTCATTCTTGTCCATATGACCTTCTGGGTTCATATTGCATGGCCGGGTGGGGATGTGTGGAATTTTTAGTCGGGCACGTGATTGTCATGTGATTGGGTTCACCGTGACATTGGACTGTGCACACGGTAACGTACCTCCGTGAGACTAATTAGGTCCAAGGGCGGGTGTGTCCGGACACTCGTCTTGTGCACTTGCACATACCATTACGGGCGTACTATGATGCCCCTCTTCAACTTAATTTAAAAATTAAGATATATCATGATTGTGTTTATTCAACTCTCGAGGATTGTTGTTCTATGTAACTTACCCCGTTGGGGGATGTTGTTTTCAGGTCATGGCAAGGCTAAAGCACAGGAAGAGAATGTTGACGGCAAGGAGTCCCAGTGATACTAGTAGGGGGGCCCAGTCTTTTCAGTCATTCATGTTTTCTTCATTTTATTTCCACTGCAGATTTTCGTTTGGATGTTCATTTTCATTCGGTGTTGTATATTTTATATTCATATAAAATATACGTGTATTCTGTATTTTCCTAGGTGTGTTGTACTTGAAACTCCTCATCGGAGTAATTAATGATATACTGTGGTTCGGTACTACAATTATATCACTTAATTCATTAATTTTCATTCGGCTAGTGGGTCCCAGTCGGGGGTCCACGGCACTGTAATACTCGCCTAGTTTGGGGTGTTACATGTGGGTTTTGTTTTGTAGTCTCCTGCCTGGTAGATCCTTAGGGGTCTACGGCTTGTAATATCCCTGAGTGGATTGGGGGTGTTATAAATACAACCTTGTAGCTTTGGACTACGTATCTAAATGGGTGGAGGCTATTGGATTACCAACAAATGAAGCTAGAGTCGTGGTAAATTTTCTAAAGAAAAATATATTCACTCGCTTCGGAACTACGAGAGTTATCATCAGGGATGGCGAATCTCATTTCTGCAATCACCAAGGCTCTACTGACCAAATTCGGTGTAAAACACCGTGTTGCTACCTCTTATCACCCATAAACCAGTGGACAAGTCGAGGTTTCCAATCGTGAATTTAAATGCCTACTAGAGATGAAAGTCGACTCGTCTCGACAAGATTGGTCGAAAAAGCTAGATGATGCACTCTAGGCGTACAGAACAGCTTATAAGACACCAATAGGCATGTCTCCATTTCGTTTGATTTTTGGAAAAGCCTGTCACTTGCCAGTAGAACTTGAACATCGAGCCTTCTGGGCTATTAAAAAATTAAACTTTGACGAACAGTTGGATGGGAAGAAAAGGTTGTTGCAATTAAAGAAGTCGGTTGAAATCCGACTCGAATCATATGAAAATGCCAAAATCTACAAAGAGAAGACAAAAAGATGGCATGACAACCGAATCCGGAGAAGAGATTTTAAAGCAGAAGACCAAGTTCTCCTTTTTAATGCAAGACTGCGTCTATTTCCTGGTAAGCTGCGATCACGGTGGACGGGCCCATACACAATCAAAGAGGTGTTTTCTCATGGAGCTGTGGAGATTTACAATGCAGTGAACGGGAGTTTCAAAGTAAATGGCCAACGGTTAAAGCCACATTTGGGAGGAGAATTCTCGATAGCAAAGTCAATCATAGCACTGGAAATTCCAAATTGATCATACGAGAAGTCAAGTTAAGGACGTTAAACAAAGTGCTTATTGGGAGGCAACCCAATTTCTTTTTATTTTTTTCGTAAAATAAGTTTGAGGGTAACACAGAAAGATTCAACAGTCGGAGCAAGGATCATATCATTCAAAAATCCAGGGAGTCTTTCTTGCATTATTCTCACACATAATAAATATTAATTTTTAAAAAAAAATACAAAAAACAATATTGCGGCCGTACATCTCTACTTTCATACGACCATACATCTCTAAGTTACGCTCGTATCCCATCTGTTGTCAAAATGCATTTTTACGAAGCTTTGTTACGGCCGTAACTTCTTATTCATACGGAAGTATGTTGTTCTCATGTGATTTTTATGAAAGCTTCTTACGGCCGTAACTCCTACATGTTACGGCCGTACCAAGTTCATTATTTGTTTCTACGAAAACCCTTTACGGCTGTAACTTTGGTATGTTATGGCCGTAACACATGATTTTATCAGGGATGGCACCTAAGAAATCCGCAATAAGAAAAGA
This sequence comes from Orobanche coerulescens, assembly GCA_033398695.1. Classification (NCBI taxonomy): domain Eukaryota; kingdom Viridiplantae; phylum Streptophyta; class Magnoliopsida; order Lamiales; family Orobanchaceae; genus Orobanche; species Orobanche coerulescens. Next base: position 95,903,705 of record CM065804.1, on the reverse strand, counting down.
GAAGGTCGGTTCTTCGTCTCAAGAACCGGCACCACCGCAAAGAGTTCAAGACACACAGTGCATAAAGGAGCTGCTTTTCGAACTTGATGATTTCATTTGGGATCCGGACTACGACACTACCACGTCACCTTTCATCCAAAAATTCATAGACAACGGGTGGGAGAAGTTCGTATCCGAACTTCCAAATGGTAACCCCACCTTAACCCTCAACTTTTACAGAGCTTTCAACAAATCAATTGGGCAGGTGGGGTCACCTACACATCATCAAATGATGGTGAATGGAAAAGTTATAAATTTTTCACCGGATGTGATCAACAATTACTTGGGGGTTGATTGTACTAATGCGGTAGACATTTCCATCTTACCGAATGAGGATGTGCCTGATGATAGGGTGTTACGATGGGCACTAGTGAGCGAGCTTCATGACAGTATCGGGATCATCAAACCCCGATACAACTAGTCGGACCTCATTGATGATGCTTGGTTCTTATGGCTGTGGGCTGCCAGGAGTATTTACCCGACTTCAACTCTGACTACTGTTTTCATCGGCCATCTGAGAGGCATATTTGCTATCCGCCGAGGGGTGAAAATGGATTTGGGTAATCACATCTATAATACTATTTGTCACTATGCCGGCACGGTTCCTACTATTTGTCATACCCCTGCCTAATCACCGGTATTTGCAGAAGCCAAAGAGTGAAAATTTCGGCGAGGAGCGATATATTAACGCACGGGGATCGACTCAACATCCGAAGTAGTATTTTTCGCAGTACTCAGTTAGGGATCAAGCGGGCACATGTGGAACCCGAAGCGGAGAGTAGCCATGAGAAGGATTTTGAGCCCGGGGATGATTCTACGGATGACATGAAGCCTTTTGAGAGAGATTTGATTGAAAGGGTTTAGGGATTAGAGACGTCCCAGGCAGAAATAGTGAGAAGCCAGAACGAAATAATCAAGCAACAAATAAGCACGGAGAAGTGCTTCGAAAGCTTTTTCATTTTCTAACATCCCTAACGACACACCTGGAGGATCACAAAGCTAAAATTTCAGGGTGTTTTTGAACAGTTGTTTTTATATTGTTTCGAATTGTGTGATTGAATAATTGGTGTGAATTGTGTGGTTTGCTTAAATTCTGTTTGATGTTTTGTTTTGCTTTGGTTTTGATGTGATTGGTGGAGTTTATTTGTTTAAATTAATTTTTATTTTTCTTGTGTGGTGTGTTGTTTTGTTGGTTTGGAGTATATATTTATATATATATATATATTAATTTTTTTCGTGCGATTTCTAGATCTGGCCATAACACCAATAAGTTAGCTATATATAAGTTTTTAAAAATCATTTTAACTGGTTAAAAAATTATATATTCTAAAATTTTTGAGCCTTAATCTCTCTTTCCAAGCCTTGTAATCATCATTTAAAATCGAGTCATTCGTTACCTTGAGAAAAGAAGAATCAGTCGGTTGATGAAAAATAGAACTGAGATTTACTTAATTTGAGGAGCTTTTGATTTTTCATGCTTAGCTAATAAACAATTTTTCTGCAAAAATACTATTCCCCAAAAAAATATTGGTGAAAAGAGCTACACGTTAGCAAATAACGGTGTGAAAGCTATCACCTAAAAAAAAGATGGAAAATGTGTTGGTGAAAAGAGCTACACGTTAGCAAATAACACTGTGAAAGCTATCACCTACTAGTTCGAGTTATTAAGTGTATAAAAAGGATGTAGATTATGAGCAGATTTGAATTAATCGGTGGCTGAATTTCAATACATTCAATTTCGTAAACAAACACAATATTTGATGACGCCGATGAAATTCTTTTTCATATTGAGTCGAAAAATGAACGAGTGATCGAGAGAGACCAATAAAGGGAGTAGTGTGTGTCACGAGTGGGAAAGAAATAATCAACCTTTTGGGGGGAAACCTTGCATTTTGGAATTACAAAAATAAAACCGTGTTTTAACTTAAAAATCATTAGTAGATTTATTTTGGATCTCGATTCATTTTTATCTACTGTATAAAGCTGGTTGTTGTGCAAATGGCATTTTGATCTCTTTTTCTCTTTATATATATATATAAGTAATTTTTTTAATTTGTGTGTGTTTTATTAATTTATGTGCTATTTTTATTTTTACATTGAGTGTGAATAATAAAGAGTCTTGCTCGGGACTAGCAAGAATTCAAGTTTGGGGGTGTGATAAGTGTCAGTTTTATACACTTATCCATGATTAGTATTGATACATTTCACCCATAATTATGAGCTATTCTACTCGTTTTTGCTTTAAATTATTTACTTTTTAATAATTTTATTTTTATAGGATGAATATGTAAATTTAACCTTAATCGGATTGAATTATTGATTTACTCAAGATATAACAAGTTTATAAAATATTTTCTTTATTGAGTTTATATGGTTCATGTTGTATAGCTTTACGAGACGAGTTCGGCAGTCTTTCCGGATTCAAAATCGGAGTTATATATCAAAAGTTATCATCCGAAGAAGATTTAGGGCGAAAACGCAAGAGTCTAAGAAATTTTGGGCTGAAAATGAAGTCTGAAACTCCATACGGGCGTACAAATAAGGTTACGGACGTAACTCACACAACAACTAATGTGCAAAAAGCCGAAGCCATGTTACGGCCGTAACATCCAAATCTTACGGCCGTAAGTCCTCTATGTTACGGCTGTAACATCTGAAATTTACGGCCGTAACTCTTGACAAATGTATGATCATTTTTAAATCTTTTATAATTTTGGTCTATTATTGAGGGGATGGCTGGCTCTGATCCGATCTAATGTAATAATGCTGGAGTTTTGGAGATATTAGATGACTTTAGGTGTATAAATAGACCCTTAGATCCATCATTTATCATCCTTTATCTTATATTTTTCCCATTTTGTAATATTTTTCTTTGTGTGAAGAACACACTTGTATTCTTGAGAGTGCATGTAATAGTGGTTTGCTTATATTGTTGAGGGAGTTTATTGCTTCTTTCTCCTTTATCTACTAAGAGAGTTAGTATCAATTCTTTTCCCTTTTCATCTAATAATGACCACTCAAGCTTGTAATATGTTGAATAAAGCCTTTATGGGCTAAGTTATCCTTAGTTGGGATTATAAACAAGGTTTATCATGTTATTTAAGTTTGTATAAAGATCTATTATGGATTACTTATTATTGTGTGGGATTTTCATTATTTTACCAATCTTTATTTATTTGGCCAATAAATGATGATAGTTATGGTCTTCATATATTTTTAAAGAAAATATGTTGATTAGATCAAATGATTTTCACTCTAAGTTGTTTTAGAGGATAGAAACATACATCTAGACCTGAGATGATTCTTTGAGTTATTTTCATAAAACCGAATGCTATGTATTGAAGCCAATCAACATAGAAATATAGTGGATTGATTCAATATATACGGGGGGTTTTGATATTCGAAAGAGGAACCATCTTTTTAAGGAAAATCGAATCTACACAACATAATAAGTAAATACATCTTATGATGTCCTATACATCTTCAATAATTAATGATGAACTAAGTTTGTAATCCCAACTGTTTCATTTTACCTTTTATTAATCTATTATTAGTGCAATATTTCTTTTCCTTAAATTTTAGAACTATTATTGCATTTTCCTTGCAATTGTCAAACCAAACTCTTAAATTGTGTGTTTCAGTTATCTAAATCTCTATAACAAATAGATTAATAGTGTATAATTCAATATATAACCTAACTTCCTCGTGGGATCGATAAACCGGACTTAAAAAGTCCACTTACTACTTGATACGATATCGTGCACTTGCGATAGTTACACAAAAAACCGTGTCAGAGATTGGCAAGAATCGAACTCAAGTGTGGAAAAAGTCGCTAAGAAATATGGAACTCATCAAAAAGACACAGAAAAAAAACTCAGATGACAAAAAGTGCAAAATTGATCATTCTCAAAATGATGAAATAGTCACAAGCGAGTCGCTAGGACGGGCTCCCGCCAGAATTTTTTTTTACCGAAAATCGAAATTGCGGATATTACATTCTACCCCCCTTAAAAGAAGTTTTGTCCCGAAACTTAAAATAAGTAGGGAGGAGCAATATCCTACCAGGAACATCTCAACGAGGTACACAAGAACCGAATAACTCACACCCATCGGCGAAATGCTACAAGCAACGCAAAAAAACACACGAAGTGAAATTAAGCTCAACGACAACCATCACAATGTCAGAAGCAGAGACATAATAAAACCAACAAGTGCCAAGTAACACCAAACAGATAGCACAATCAAGTAAATTCTCCGAACAATCACAAAACAAAAGGTACCTATTACAAGAAAACACGCGCAGTCGAAATATAGAAATTAAACGCACAACGATCCGCAAGGGTAACCACGAAGAACTTTGACCACGCCGAAATTATCGAAAACCACACTACGCATCTCCGTTTCCTTTCGGAGCAGAGACGCAAACTCGATCCCCAAACCTCTCAGCTACCATTCCGAAATACACGGTTCGGTGTCCCAATTGATCGCAATCAAAACAACTGACTAACGGTGAATGATAATTCTTCGCGGTACAAGATCGGACAACAACAATCGGTCAACAACGATCAAACGACAATGATCAAACAACACCGAAACAACAACTCTGAAGTTCACACCTCAAATCAGACGTCAATAAGCTTGTAGGAACCACGAGGTGTCAATTCCACACAAGGTTCACAGAAAATCGAGCCGAACTTGGAAAGGCCACAATGATAAATAGATCAATCTGGAATAATATCAAAACTCGCTCGAATTACAAAGGCGAAAAACAACACGAGGTCTGAAGTATCAACGAACGTAAATGAGTCGATAGAGTCAAACAATACGAAAGCGAAAAAAATGGTTATTACACTCTATCACTATTAAAGAGGTTTCGTCTTTAATATCCGGATTAATTATTGAGTATTTCGTCTGTAATTGAACCTTGTATTATTCGGATTCGTGATATCGATAATCTAAGTATGATCTTTCTCGTACTAGTATCCATATGCATGATTATATCAACATAAAAATCTTCACATGCAATTATGTAATAATGTCGGCTAAAAAGTGAGCATAGCATACGTTATGTGCCAAGATTAGCGTACGCTATGAATGAAGCATAGTGTACGTAAGGCAACCAATAATTGAGCAGGGCGGCTAGCACATGAGCTAACTTGTTGATGGGTCCGGATAAGATTCCCGCGGATGAACCTGGACAGTTTTAAGTCAACGGCTGTTAACGTACGCTAAGGTATGTATATAGCGTACACTAATTGGTATTGATTACGTACGTAACTTGATGGTGTAGCGTACGTAAGCGAGTACAGAAACGAGACAGTAAGCTATCATTGGACGATAACGTACGCTAAGGAGAACATATAACGTATGCTAAGTGAAAAACATACACTATGCACAAGGGCTAACGTACGTTAAGGTCATAAAATTATAAATGGGACAACACCCCATTTCATTTCATTTCGTTTTCTCAGCCTTGTAAATTCTTACGTCAAGGATTTACGATGTTGTAATATTCCTGAATATATCGGGGGTGTTGCAGAATATGGTAACGGAGCTAAGATTATAGATATCTTGGTCGTTGTGTTAAAATAGGCGTCGTATATGTCTTTTGAGATTATCGGCCGAGAATAACATCACTGTACTACCTACGTCTTCGTGTGGGCGGTGGTTGTAAGTTCCTAAACTCTATCTCGTCATTCATATGATGTACCTCTTATACTTGAAATTTGAACAATATTGCTCCATGTATATTAAGTGTTTATGTTTACAGTATGTTTAGAGGTGGACGTGGATGTGGTCGCGGTCGTGGACGCGGATGTAGGAATGCCGAAAGAGAAGCTTTGCCTTCAAATCAGGCTAGCCACAGCTCAGGTGAGCCACAGGAATCCACTAACAATGAACCGGAACCCGCCGTTCCCGACAACCTTCGTCAGGTGGTTAACCAGATGACTCAGTTTGCCCAGGTTGTGGATTGAATGCAGGTGGAAGTAGGGTTGCAACCAGGAGAAAGACAGCAAGGCATCCCAGATTTGGGAAATCGCGAAGACCGATAGCTACAAGAGGTAGCAAAGATGCAACCACCAAAATTCGATGGATTTTTTGAGACACCGACATGGGATCATTGGTTGAAGGAACTGGAGAAAATTTTTACTGGAATTAACTACCCAGACGACCGGAGAGCCTCCATTGCTCAGTACTTTCTGACAGGGGAAGCGTCCGAGTGGTGGGGAGCCATCCGACCCATAGATCATGATGCCGACTGGGAAGAATTCAAATTGATGATGGAAGCTCATTACTGTCCCCGTCCTGTAACACCCCGATATATTCAGGAATATTACAGCGCCGTAAATCCTTTGCATGAGAATTTATAAGGCTGAAGAAACGAAAAGACAATAACAGATACCAACATCTGAAAGTAACTGAAATAAAATACAGCAGTTCTGGGTCAATACCGAAAATACAAATATCCAAATGAAGAATATTAATACATCATCAAATCCAATCATCACAAACAACGACGTACTCGAGTACTTATTAAAAACAACACAAACAACAGACAATTAAACCTGGACAGAACATCACTCTGCACCCTCGTCGTCATGCAGCTCCAGTGGTTATTTCCCTACTCTCCTGGATCCTGAACATAAACAAATGTTCACTCCCGAAGGGGTTAGACAATGCTAGTACAAGTACCACAGCATATTATTCAACATCTCCTGAAGAATTATAACAACATAAATGATAAAATACCAACGAGTCTCCTCCCACGAGAAACTCATAAATAACATACACAAATGATAATCAAAATATGATATCACAATATACACATGGTAATTCCGACGATCCAGCATTCACTGCCTAGAACCCACGATGATCCCGTCAGAGCAATCCGTGGTGGAAAAACCCGTCCGATGATCCAGCGCACGCTAGCATAGATCCCCTGATGATCCCGTCGGACCAACACGAGGTGGACATACAACAACGACATATATGCATAACAATATGTATAACATCAATACATAGAACAATTAAAGTACTTGCCTCGATTTGATGACAAGAATAATATTTCCGCGAATATCAAAACACTCGAAGGTCGTCCCTTTGATTAATAACGTAGCAAAGCTTGAACCTTAAACAAAAGAAATAATATAGAGTTCATCTCACGTCGTACGAACATCTAACAATCCAAATTACGGTCGGAACTTCATAAAACGTATCCTGTATAACATGCATAACGTACGTTACATATCCTTTGTAGCGTACGTTAAACCTACCCATTAGCGTACATAAGCTACTAAGTCTAGCGTACGCTAACCATGTATAGCCAGTTCCTCTCTGATCAGTCGACTGACTCGTCTGATGATATAACATACGTTATGTACCAAACGAAGCGTACGTTAACTTTGCCCGTTAACGTACGTAAGCTACAGAGCATAGTGTACGCTAAATAAGTATCGAACAGTCTCTCACTGAACAGTCGACTGTTCTGTTTATGATGAAGCATATGAAATCCTTAGTGATTAATGTACGTTACCCTTCTTCATATCATGCTCATACAATTATGAATGATCTTACGGATTCAAATATCTTCAAATTCAAGGATATGTATATAATCACAACACTTATATTCAATTTCGATTACCATTCTCATGTGAAGTTCGGGTGTTCTAAGGTTGATTCGCTCGTTTCCAATATCATCACTATATTCAAACTTCATCTTAAAGATGAACTAACCAATCCAACTTATAAGGAAGGATACAACTTTTGATGATTCTATCCTAAGTCCATTTAGCAAAAGTGGTATCAACACTAAGTCTATGATCAATATGACGATAACATTCGATACGAATTATCAATCTCAGAACACTATTCTCATCATTAGACATAACAAGATTCCAACTATGATGTTCCCAACAATGATAATTCAATCATAATCATCCCAACTTCTAAACATGATATTTGGTTGCATAAGTCGTCTATGTGATCTACTATTCTTGGTAGTATTATCATAACATCCTTAAGAACATGAATCTAAGGTTGGGGATAGCATAACATACCTTAAGATGAAGAAAACACCGAAAGAATAGGTAGAGTCCAACTCCGGTTGCTTGTGTGCCAAACCACGATGTTTCTTCACTTCAAGGATCAAGCATAAGTGATAGTATAAATGGCCTATAGATGTTTATGAAAGAGGGGAGGCTCTATGGACTTCAAAGAAATGAAAGGCAAGTGAAGAAAATGTAGACATAATAAAATGGGGTGTTGTCCATTTTATAAGGTTTCTGTCTTTACGTACATTTGCCTTCCAAGCATAACGTACGTTAGCTGTTTAGCGTACGCTACCCTAATCTCCTTAGCGTATGCTAACGAGCGTTGACTTCAAACTGTCCAGGTTCACCCGCGTGAATCTTATCCGGACCCATTGATTGGCTGGCGCATGTGCCAGCCGCTCTGCTCCATTATTGGCTGCCTTGCGTATGCTATACTTGTCAATATAGCATACGCTAAGCTTTCCTCTTAACGTACGTTAACACATATTTGCATGAAAAATTACGTGATGATATTATCATGCACATGGATATGTTTATGAGAAAGATCATACTTCGATTATAGATATCACAAATCCAAATAGTACAAGATTCAATTACAGATGAAATACTTAACAATTAATCCGGATATTACATACTCTCCTTCTAAAAAGGAGTTTCATCCCGAAACTCAAGACGAAAATAACTCTGGATATCTGGACCTCATGCTATCTTCCGTTTCCCAAGTGGCTTCTTCCACTCTGTGGCGCTACCACTGAACCTTAACCAAAGCGATCGGTTTGTTTCTCAATTGCTTAACTCGGCTCTCGAGTATCCTGATCGGTCTCTCTTCAAACGTGCCATCCTGAGCGACTTCGATCTCGCCGAAATCAATGACATGACTAGGATCTGGTATATACTTCCATAACTGGGATACATGGAATACATTATAAACATGGTTCAATGACGGCGGTAATGCCAACATGTATGCCAACTCCCCAACTCTCTCAAGAATTTCGAATGGTCTGATATATCTCGGACTCAGCTTTCCTTTCCTCACAAAACGAAAGATTCCCCGAGTAGGAGAAACTTTTAAAAGCACGTGATCTCCAATTCAAACTCTAATGGATGACGGCGCACGTCTGTGTAAGATTTCTATCAACTCTGGGCGGTCAACAGTATTTCGCGAATCAAGGTTATCTTCTCTCGTGTTTGTACGATCAATTCCGATTCTATCCCGATCAAATCTAATGAATCGTCCCAACATAGGGTCGATCTGCATCTCCTTCCGTATAATGCCTCAAACGGTGCCATCTTAATGAAAGCATGGCAACTATTGTTGTAGGTGAATTCAATCAACGGCAGATGAACTTCCCAATCAGTTGACCAATCTAAGGCACAAGCCCTCAGCATATCTTCCACCGTTTGAATAGTCCTCTCAGATTGTCCATCTGTCTGCAGATGATAAGCTGTGCTGAAGTTCAATTAGGTTCCCAAGGCTTTATGAACTGCTTTCCAAAAATGGGACACAAAGCGATCGTCGCGGTCAGAAATAATGGTCTTCGACGTACCATGCAATCGCACTATCTCTGAAATAAATACTCGTGCCAACTTCTCGGGTCCCCAAGTGTCCTGAATGCCTAGAAAATGAGCCGATTTGGTTATACGGTCAACTATCACCCAAATCATGTTCATTCCTGTCTCGGTTCTCGGCATATTAGTGATAAAGTCCATCGATATGTCCTCCCACTTCCATTCAGGAATCGGGAGCGGCTTCAGCATTCTGGCAGGTTGTTGATGCTTGATCTTAACCTGCTGACAAGTCAAACATTTCGTGACATAATCCGCTACATCTTTCTTCATGTTGCCCCACCAGAATTTCAGCTTCAGGTCCTTGTACATCTTACTGGTGCCCGGGTGTATAGAATAGGGCGTGCTGTGAGCTTCCTCCATAATTGTCTGCTTCCGAACATCGACATCGGGAACGCAAAGTCGGTTCTGAAATCTCAAGTTTCCATCATCCTGAATTATAAATCCTGGGGCTTTTCCCTTGTTCACTTCATAATGTAACCGAATCATCAGAGGATCATCTACTTGCTTAGATTTGATTTCTTCGGTTAACGATGAAGTTAATTCCATCACACACAGTTGTCCTTGGACTCTTTGCAACCATACCTCAATTCCTTCGTGAATCAATTCTCGTTGAATGCTGGGCTGGGAGGTCAGAGTTTCCAGCATTTGAATAGAAACAGGCTTGCGGCTAAGTACATCGGCCACTACATTCGCTTTGCCTGGATATATAGAATCTCCTAGTCATAGTCCTTAATCAGTTCCAGCCATCTCCTTTGCCGCGTGTTCATCTCGTTCTGACTGAAGATGTATTTGAGACCCTTGTGATCCGTAAAGATTTGATAGTGAGTCCCGTACAGGTAGTGTCTCCAGATTTTCAAAGCAAATACTACTGCTGCCATCTCGAAATCATGCGTTGGGTAATTTACTTCATAAAGTTTCAGCTATCGTGACGCATAGGCGATCACCTTCTCATTCTGCATCAATACACATCCGAATCCTTGGTTCGAAGCATCACTGTAAACTATGAATCCTCCAATTCCTTGTGGGAGTGCTAAAATCGGTGCCGTCGTCAATCTCTTCTTCAATTCATTAAAGCTAGTCTGGCACATCTCGTTCCACTCAAACTTTTGATTTTTCTGCAGTAGACGAGTAAGTGGGCTGGTAATTTTCAAAAACCCTTCCACGAACCGACGATAATACCCAGCAAGTCCTAAGAAACTCCGGACTTCTTTCACGTTCTTAGGAGACTTCCAATCCATAACTGCTTCGATTTTCTAGGAATCTAGTCGGACTCCTTCTGCTGACACTACATGACCGAGGAACATTACTTCCTTTAGCCAAAATTCACACTTAGAAAGCTTAGCGTACAATTGCTCGTTTCTCAGAAGGTCTAAAACGATCCGCAGATGCTGTGTATGCTCTTCCGGGCTCTTGGAATAAATCAGAATGTCATCAATAAATACGACCACGAATTTGTCCAAATACTCTATGAACACTCGGTTCATCAATTACATGAATACGTCAGGTGCGTTAGTGTGACTAAACGGCATCACTACAAACTCATAGTGTCCGTAGCGAGTTCTGAACGCTGATTTTGGAACATCGGATTCCTTAATCCTCAATTGATGATATCCCGACGTCAGATCGATCTTAGAAAACACTGTTGCTCTTTGTAACCGGTCAAACAAATCATCAATATGTGGCAACAGATACTTATCTTGATCGTCATCTTGTTCATCTCTCGATAGTCAATACACAATCGAAGCGATCCATCCTTCTTCCGAATGAAAAGAACTGGTGCACCCCAGGGTGAAACACTTGGCTGGATATAGCCTTTGTCCAGTAGCTCTTCCAGTTGCTTTTTCAATTCATACATCTCAGTAGGTGCCATATGATATGGTGCCTTAGAAATTGGTGTAGCTCCTGGTTCCAGCTCGATGGTGAATTCTACATCCCGTCATGGAGGTAGTCCAGGTAATTCCTCAGGAAGCACATCCGGAAATTCGTTCACAACAGGAATGGATGAGAGTTCTACTTTTCCGTCTTATTTCTTCATTGTGTAGCACCAGTATCCGGTACAGCCATATTTCAACAATTTGACAGCTTTCATCACCTTGATCATCTTTCCTGAGCTTCCTGGTTTCCATCCTTCAAACAATATTTCGGAACCATCGTAAGCTATCAACGAGATATTCCTCTTTCGGTAGTTACAATAGCTCCATATCGATTAAGCCAATCATCTCCGAGTATCAGGTCATCTCCTTGCATTTCTATCATAATAAGATTTGAGGGCCACTCTCTGCCTCCAAATGATATAGGGAAATCTCTAGTTTTTAAGTTTCCCAGAATCCTCTCTCCACTCGGTAAACCCACAACATAAGGCTCACAATTATGAAAACTGGAAATATTTAAACGATTTACACAAGACAAGGATATAAATGAATGCGTAGCTCCTGTATCGAATAAAACGCTAAATGGCTGTGAAAGGATCTGAACTGTATCTGATGCAACAGCAGCATCCTGATCGCCTGCCATCCTCATCTCGTACAGACGTGGGAGAATGGATCCGACACTCGATGTCCCTTTTAGGTCCAACTGTCCTCTGCTTCGTCCGCGACCAAAATACTGGGGCAGCTGAACACTCTGCTGCGTTTGCTGAATACTTGCTTCCTTCTGAGTTGGCTGTGATGTACGGGCTCTAAAAGATCTTACAATCTCTTCATAGAATACCGCACGATGTCCCTCTCGACCACAATTAAAACAAGTCACGGCAGGAAGGGGGCAATTTCTCCGATAGCGTCCCGTCTGACTACAGTTAAAGCACTTCCTTATCACATGTGTCGTGGATGATACTGCTCCGAAGTTCTTTCCGCTCTTGGATGGGTTTGGAGGTTTCTTGAACGAATGAAAGGATGACTGGGCCTTGTGGGGGCCGCTGCTCTTGTGCTCTGTAAAACTACCAGAGACTTTTTGCTTCTTAGATTCTGCAAACTTCTCCATTGCTGCTTCCTTGATTTCATACGTCAATGCTTTATCCTGATATTGACGGAGAGTGGTACATTCAAAACCGGACATGTACCTCTGAATCTTTGGTTTCATTCTCATATCAAAATGTATCATCATTTCTGCATCTGTTCTGACCAAATGTCGAACAAATGCCAGCTGCTGGTTAAACGTCTTAATCGTATGAGATACTGGCACATCCGAAGGATGCGCGGAGAAAAATTCCCAAACTTTGGCTTCCCTCACTGGATGAGGGCAGTAGTGAGCTTCCATCATCAATCTAAATTCTCCCCAGTCAGCATCATGATCCACAGGCCGGATGGCTTCCTACTATTCGGACGGTTCCCCTATCAGAAAATACTGAGCAATAGAGGATCTCCAATTGTCTGGGCAATTAATCCCGGCAAAAATTTTCTCCAGTTCTTTTAACCAATGGTCCCACGTCGGTGTCTCAGAAAAGCCATCGAATTTGGGTGGTTGCATCTTCGCCACCTCTTGCAGCCATCGGTCGCCTCGATTCCCTATGTCTGGGATACCTTGCTGTCTATCTCCCTGTTGTAATCTTACTGCCACCTGCATTCGGTCCACGACCTGGGCAAACTGAGTCATCTGGTTAACCACCTGACGAAGGATTTTAGGCACCGTAGGTTCTGGTTCATTATTAATAGATCTTTGTGGCTCGCCTGAGTTGTGGCTGGCCTGATTAGAAGGCGAAGCTTCTCTTTCAACATTCCTTCATCCGCGTCCGCGACCACGACCACGTCCACGTCCACCTCTCAACATACTGTAAGCATAAATACTCAATATACCGGAAATAATATCGTTCAAATGTTCAAGTATAAAGAGGTATAATGGGTAAAGGATGGGATAGAGTTTAGGAACTTACAACCACTGTTCGCACGAAGACGCAGGCAGTACAGTGATGTTATTCATGTCCGATTACTTCAAGAGACATATATGACCCCTATTTTAACCCAATGGCCAAGATATCCATAATCTTAGCTCCGTTACCATATTCTGTAACACCCTCGATATATTCAGGAATATTACAGCGCCATAAATCCTTTACATAAGAATTTACAAGGCTGAAGAAACGAAAAGACAATAACATATACCAACATATGAAAGTAACTGAAACAAAATACAGCAGTTCTGGGTCAATACTGAAAATACAAATATCCAAATGAAGAATATTAATATATCATCAAATCCAATCATCACAAACGACGACATACTCGAGTACTTATTAAAAATAACAAAAACAACAGACAATTAAACCCGGCCGTAACATCACTCTGCACCCACGTTGTCATGCAGCTCCAGTGGTTGTTTCCCTGCTCTCCTGGATCCTGAACATAAACAAATGTTCACCCCCGAAGGTGTTAGCACAACAATGCTAGTACAAGTACCACAACAAATTATTCAACATCTCACGAAGAATAATAACAACATAAATGACAAAATACCAACGAGTCTCCTCCTACGAGAAACTCATAAATAACATACACAAATGATAATCACAACATGATATCACAACATACACATGGTAATTCCGACGATCCAACGTTCACTGCCTAGAACCCATGATGATCCCGTCAGACCAACCTGTGGTGGAAAAACTCATCTGATGATCCAGCGCATGCTAGCATAGATCCCCCAATGATCCCATCTGATTTATGATGAAGCGTACGAAATTCTCAGAGATTAACGTATGTTACCCTTCTACATATCATGCTTATACAATTATGAATGATCTTACAAATTCAAATATCTTCGAATTCAAGGATATGTATATCATCACAACACTTATATTCAATCTCGATTACCATTCTCATGTGAAGTTCGGGTGATCTAAGGTTGATGCGCTCGTTTACAACATCATCACTACATTCAAACTTCATCTTTAAGATGAACTAACCAATCCAACTTATAAGGAAGGATACAACTTTTGATGATTCTATCTTAAGTCCATTTAGCAAAAGTGGTATCAACACTAAGTCTACGATCAATATGACGATAACATTCGATACGGATTATCAATCTCAGAACACTATTCTCATCATTAGACATAACAAGATTCCAACTATGATGTTCCCGACAATGATAATTCAATCATAATCATCCCAGCTTTTAAACATGATATTGGGTTGCATAAGTCGTCTATGTGATCTACTATTCTTGGTAGTATTATCATAACATCCTTAAGAATATGAATCCATGGTTTGGGATAGCATAACATACCTTAAGATGAAGAAAACATCGAAACAATAGGTAGAGTCCAACTCCGGTTGCTTGTGTGCCAAACCATGATGTTTCTTCACTTCAAGGATCAAGCATAAGTGATATCCAATCTTCAAAGAGTATAGATGACCTATGGATGTTTATGAAAGAGGGGAGGCTCTCTGGACTTCAAAGAAATGAAAGGCAAGTGAAGAAAACGTAGACATAATAAAATGGGGTGTTGTCCATTTTATAAGGTTTCTGTCTTTACGTACATTAGGCTTCCAAGCATAACGTACGTTAGCTGTTTAGCGTACACTACCCTAATGTCCTTAGCGTACACTACCCTAATGTCCTTAGCGTACGCTAACGAGCGTTGAATCCAAAACTGTCCAGGTTCACCCGCGGGAATCTTATTCGGACCCATTGATTGGCTGGCGCATGTGTCAGCCGCTCTGCTCCATTATTGGCTACCTTGCATATGCTACGCTATCCATCGTAGCGTACGCTATACTTGTCAATATAACGTATGTTAATCTTTCCACTTAACGTACATTAACACATATTTGCATGAAAAATTACGTGATGATATTATCATACACATTGATACATTTATGAGAAAGATCATACTTCGATTATAGATATCACAAATATGAATAGTATAAGGTTCAATTACAGATGAAATACTCAACAATTAATCCGGATATTACACGTCCGGTGAGGGAAGCTAAAGTTCGGGAATTTTTCTCCGCACAGCCGTCACACATGCCAGTATCTCAGGCGATTAAAACATTCGGTCAGCAGCTGGCGTTTGTTCGACACCTGGCAGAACAGATGCAGAAATGATGATCCATTTTGATATGAGGATGAAACCGGAGATACAGAGGTACATGTCAGGTTTTGAATGCACCACTCTCCATAAATATAAGGACAAAGTGTTGGCGTATGAGATCAAAGAAGCAGCGATGGAAAAGTTTACAGAATCCAAGAAGCAGAAAGTCTCTGGTAATTTTACAGAGCAAAATAGCAGTGGGCCCCGTAAGGCCCAGTCATCCTTCCATTCTTTCAAGAGACCCCCGCATCCATCCAAGGGTGGGAAGAACTCTGGAGCAGTATCAGCCACGACGGATGCAACCAGGAAGTGCTTTAACTGTGGTCGGTCAGGGCATTTTTGACGAGATTGCTCACTTCCCACCATGACGTGTTATGATAGTGGTCGAGAGGGAATATCTCGATGATAGCTGAAGATGGTTCCGAAATACTGTTTGAGGGATGGAGACCAGAAAGCTCAGGAATGTTGATCAAAGCGATGAAAGCTGTTAAACTGCTAAAACAAAGATGTACCGGATACTGGTGCTATACAATGGAAAAGGAAGACGGAAAAGTAGAACTTTCATCTATTCCTATTGTGAACGAATTCCCGGATGTGTTTCCTGACGAATTACCTGGAAAACCTCTATGACGAGATGTGGAGTTCACCATTGAGCTGGAACCAGGACCTACACCGATTTCTAAGGCGCCATATCGTATGGCACCTATTGAGATGTATAAATTAAAGAAACAACTCGAAGATTTACTAGACAAAGGCTATATTCAGCCAAGCGTTTTGCCCTGTGGTGCACCAGTTCTTTTTGTCCGGAAGAAGGATGGATTGCTTCGATTGTGTATTGACTATCGAGAGCTGAACAAGATGACGATCAAGAACAAGTATCCGTTTGCCACGGATTGATGGTTTGTTTGAACAGTTACAAGTAGGAATAGTGTTTTCTAAGATCGATCTGAGGTTGGGATATCATCAGTTGAGGATTAAGGAATCCGATGTTCCAAAAACAACGTTCAGAACTCGCTACGGACACTATGAGTTTGCAGTGATGCCGTTTGGTCTCACTAATGCACCTGCTGTGTTCTGCTATTGATGAATAGAGTGTTTATAGAGTATTTGGACAAATTCATAGTTGTATTTATTGATGACATTCTGGTTTATTCCAAGAGCCCGGAAGAGCATGCACAGCATTTGCGGATCGTTTTAGACCTTTTGAGTAGCGAGCAATTGTACGCCAAGCTTTCTAAGTGTGAATTCTGGCTAAAGGAAGTGATGTTCCTTGGTCATGTGGCATCAGCAGAAGGAGTCCGAGTAGACCCCCAGAAAGTCAAAGCAATTTTGGATTGAAAGACTCCTAAGAACGTGAAAGAAGTCAGAAATTTTCTAGGACTTGTTGGGTACTATCGATGTTTCGTGGAAGGGTTTTCTAAAATTACCCGCCCACTTACTCGATTACTACAGAAGACCAAAAATTTTGAGTGGAACGAGATGTTCCATGCCAGCTTTGATGAACTTAAGAATAGATTGACAACAGCACCAATTTTATCACTACCACAGGAAACTGGAGAAATCAGAGTTTACAGTGACGCTTCAAACCAAGGTCTCAGTTGTGTACTGATGTAGAATGAGAAGGTAATCGCCTATGCGTCATGACAGTTGAAGCCTTATGAAGTAAATTATCCAACACACAATTTGGAGTTGGCAGTTGTGGTTTTCGCCTTGAGAATTTGGAGACATTATTTGTACGGGACTCACTATCAGATCTTCACGGATCATAAGAGTCTTAAATACATCTTCAGTCAAAAGGATTTAAATATGCGGCAGCGGAGATGGCTGGAATTGATTAAGGACTATGACTTGGAGATTATTTACCATCCAGGCAGAGCAAATATAGTGGCTGATGCACTAAGCCGCAAACCCGTTTCTATTCGAATGCTGGAAACTCTTATCTCCCAGCCTAACATTCAACGAGAATTTATTCGCGAAGGAATTGAATTATGGTTGCAAAGAGTCCAAGGACAACTGTGTGTGATGGAACTAACTTCATCATTAACCGAAGAAATCAAACTAAGCGATTAGATGATCCTCTGATAATTTGGTTACGTGATGAAGTGAGTAAGGGAAAGGTCCCATGATTCGTAATTCATGATGATGGAGTTTTGAGATTTCAGAGCCGACTTTGTGTTCCCGATGTCGATGTTTTGAAGCAGACAATACTGAAGGAAGCTCATAGTACGCCCTATTGTTTCCACCCGGGCACCAGTAAGATGTATAAGGATCTGAAGCAGAATTTATGGTGGGGCAACATGAAGAAAGATGTAGCGGATTATGTCTCGAAATGTTTGATTTGTCAGCAGGTTAAGATCAAACATCAAAGACCCGCCGGAATGCTGAAGCCGCTCCCGATTCCTGAATGGAAATGGGAAGATATATTCATGGACTTTATCACGAGTATGTCGAGGTACTGTATAGGAATGAACATGATTTGGGTAATAGTTGATTGTTTAACTAAATTGGCTCATTTTCTGGGCATTAAGGACATTTGGGGGCCATAGAAGTTGGCACGAGTGTTTATTGCAGAGATAGTCCGATTGCATGGTACTCCGAAGACCATTTTTTCTAATCAAGACGGTCGTTTCGTGTCACATTTTTGGAAAGTAATACATAAGGCCTTGGTAGCCGAATTGAACTTCAGCACAGATTATCATCCGCAGACAGACGGACAGTCCGAGAGGACTATTCAAACAGTGGAAGACATGTTGAGAGCTTGTGCCTTAGATTGGTCGACTGATTGGGAAGTTCATCTACCGTTGATTGAATTCACCTACAACAATAGTTGGCATGCTTCCATTAAGATGGCATCGTTTGAGGCATTATACGGGAGGAGATGCAGATCGCCCCTATGTTGGGATGATTCGTCAGACTTGATCGGGACGGAACCAGAATTGATCGTACAAACACAAGAGAAGATAGCTTTGATTCGCGAAAGACTGTTGACCACCCAGAGTCGACAAAAGTCTTATGCAGACGTGCGCCCATGCCCATTAGAGTTCAGTATTGGAGATCACATGCTTTTAAAAGTTTATCCTACTCGGGGAATCTTTCGTTTTGGGAGAAAGGGAAAGATGAGTTCGAGATATATCGGACCGTTCGAGATTCTTGATATAGTTGGAGAGTTGGCATACAGGTTGGCACTACCGCCGTCATTAAGCCATGTTCGTAACATATTCCATGTACCCCAGTTATGTAAGTAGATACCAGATCCCAGTCATGTCATTGATTTCGGTGAGATCGAAGTCGCTAAGGATGGTACGTTTGAATAGAAACCGATCAAGATACTCGAAAGTCGAGTCAAATAATTGAGAAATAAACTGATCGCTTTGGTAAAGGTTCAATAGTCGTGTCACGGAGTGGAAGAAGCCACTTGGGAGATGGCAGATAGCATGAAGTCCAGATATCTAGATTTATTTTCGTCTTGAGTTTAGGGACGAAACTCCTTTTTAAAAAGAGAGTATGTAATATCCGGATTAATTATTGAGTATTTCGTCTGTAATTGAACCCTGTATTATTCAGATTCGTGATATTGATAATCGAAGTATGATCTTTCTCGTATTCATATCTATATACATGATTATATCAACATATAAATCTTCACATCAATTTCATAGTAACGTACGCTAAGAAGTGAGCACAGCATACGTTATGTGCCAAGGTTAGCATACGCTATGAATGAAGCATAGCGTACCTAAGGTAGCCAATAATTGAGTAGGGCGGCTAGCACATGAGCCAGCTGGTTGATGGGTCCGGATAAGATTCCCGTGGATGAACCTGGACAGTTTTAAGTCAACGGGTGTTAACGTACGGTAAGGTATGTATATAGCGTACGCTAATTGGTATTGATTACGTACGTAACTTGATGGTGTAGCGTACGTAAGCGAGTATAGAAACGAGACAGTAAGATATCATTGGATGATAACGTACACTAAGGAGAACATATTAGTGTACGCTAAGTGAATAACGTACGCTATGCACAAGGGCTAACGTACGTTAAGGTCAAAAAAATATAAATGGGACAACACCCCATTTCATTTCATTTCATTTCCTTCACTTGTTCTTCAACTCCCTTCATTCCCATAGAGTTCCCATCCACCTAAAACACCCATAGACCATCTATACTTGATCATTGGAGATTGGATATCACTTAAGCTTGATCATTGAAGTTGAGAAACATCTTGGATTGGCACACAAGCAACCGGAGTTGGACTCTAACTATTGTCTCGGTGTTTTCTTCATCTTAAGGTATGTTAATGCTATCTCCAACCTTGGATTCGTGTTCTTAAGGATGTTATGATCATACTACCGAGAATATTAGGTTTCATAGATGATTTATTCAACCAAACATCATGTTCAGGAAGTTGGGATGATTATGCTTAAGTTACCATTGTTGAGAACATTATAGTTGGAACCTTGTTACGTCAAATAATAAAAGTAGTGTCCCGAGATTGATAATCTGTATTAAATGGTGCTTCCATAATGATCGTGGACTTGGTATTGATATCACCTTTGATAAACGGAATTAGATAAAGGATCACCGGAGGTTGTATCATTTCTTATAAGTTGGATTAGTTAATTAATCTTCATGATGAAGTTGAATGTAATAATGATATTGGTAATAAATGTATCAACCTTAGATCACCCGAACTTCATATGAGAAATTGTAATCAAGATTGAGTATGACGTTGTGATGTTATGCGAATCCTTGAATTCAAAGATGTCTATAAACCGTAAGATCATTCAAGTTGCTTGAGTAATGTATGTGTGGAGTATAACGTACGTTAAACACTGAGAATTACGTACGTTATATCATCAGACAAGTCAGTCATCTGATCAGAGAAGAGAACTGTCAATTCATGCTTAGCGTACGCTAGACTTTGGAATTTACGTACGTTAACATACATACTTAACGTACGCTACGTTTGATAAGTAACGTACATTATGTAGAGCAGTCAGGGTTTGTAATGTTATACCTTTGGCCGTAGTTTGGATTGTTAGATGTTCGTATGTTAGTTATTCGATGTGAGATGAACTATATATTATTTCTTTTGTTTAAGGTTCGAGTTTTGCAACATGATTAATCGAAGGGGTGACCTTCGAGTGTTTTGATATTCGTGGAAGTGTTATCCTTGTCGTCGATTTGAGGCAAGTACCTTATTTATGTTTTACGTGTTGATGTTATACATATTGTCATGCATATGTGTCGTTGTATGTCCACCTCATGTTGGTCCGACGAGATCATCTCGGGATCTATGCTAGCGTGCGCTGGATCATCAGATAGGTTTTTCCAACTCGCGTTGGTCCGACGGGATCATCTTGGGATCTAGGCAGTGAACACTGGATCATCGGAATTACCATGTGTATGTTGTGATGTCATGTTATGATTATCATTTGTGTATGGTACTTATGAGCTTTCTCGTAGGGAGAGGCTCATTGGCATTTTTGTCATTTATGTTATTATTCGTGAGACATTGAATAATATGTTGTGGTACTTGTACTAGCATCATTGTGCTAATTCCTTCGGGGGTGAACATTTGTTTATGTTCAGGATACAGTGTAACACCCCAAACTAGGCGGATATTACAGTGCCGTGGACCCCCGACTGGGACCCACCAGGCGGATGAAAATTAATGAATTAAGTGATATAATTGTAGTACCGAACCACAATATATCAACAATTACTCCGATGAGGAGTCTCATTATAACACACCCAAGATAATACCGAATACATGTATATTTTATATGAAATTAAAATACACAACACTGAATGAAATGGAGTATCCAAATGGAAATCTGCAGCGGAAAATAAATGACAACAACATGAATGACTGAAAGGATCCATGGGCCTTACTAGTATCACTGGGACTCCTCGTCGTCAACGTTATATTCCCGTGCTTTTACCTTGCCATGACCTGAAAACAAAATCCCCCAACGGGGTCAGTAACAATCCTCAAGAGTTGAACAAACATAATCATATATGCTGTATAAACCACAAGTTCGATCAAAGTCTCAAAACGTTGAACACATGCGATCAAAAATGAATCGGTCAGATTATAACCCAATCCTGTTGAAAACATACGCAATCAAACATGCTGTATGAATCAACTAATGGTACGGCTCAAAGGGTGGCGCCACACTACGCCTGGGATGGAAATGTGTCCGTGCACAAGCCACCATCGAGTATCGATCGAATACACGTGTGGTCTTGTACCTAATCAGTCTCACGAAGTGATCTTCTCATGTGCACAGTCCAATGTGAGGCCAACAACCAACACATGACTTAATATGTGCCCGACATGAAAATCCTACACATACCAACCGGCATGCCAGTATGACCCAGAATGCCACGAGATAACAAAAGTGACATCGAAATCAATAATGACTCACCGAGATGAAATGATAGTGAAATGAATGATAGCTCAATGAAATGATTGGAACCGTCGTTCCTCATGACTGAAGTGATTAATTGACAATGACAAGTCTCGATACGGTTAATACAATATGAATGATGTATGATTATGAATGAACAACAACGAAAGGAATGAATATCCCTTTAACTGAGTAAGAATTAACTTACACAATGTCGATGAAGAATGTCCTTCCACGAACAACGTCCTAAATGAGATGTCGGTCGCTCGAACAACCTTGAATAACACAATTACCAATAATCCGGTTCAACACACGAATCAAACACGAGTATAACTAACTCAAAACGTCGATATGACTAAACCAAGTTCATTGGGGCATTATATCGAACACGTTGTTGCCAATCTTCGATTGTTTACAACCAAACCTCAATAATACCAATATCAAATCCCCAAGAAGTGTTTCAAACCAACAAAACATCTTTAATACGATCAATAATCCAATATGAATATCCAAAATCGTGATTTCAACAACAATTAATCGAAAATCCCCAAATCCAACTCAATATTCAAAATGTTCTTGAATAACCTTTCAATAATCCGATGAATATTCATACATACTCATAATCATATGTATATATCTTCATACAATATGATTATAATGTCCAAAACATCATATCTCAACACAAATCGAAATCCAAGAGGTTTGAGAATATTACCTTTGAAGATCCAAACACTTTGATTCGATGAACACGCGTTAGATCGACGATCCGAGCTTCACAACTGAATGAAAATGATGAAAAGTTGAGTATTCAAGTGATTGATGATGAAAATTTCTCCCACAAACCCTCTTTCTCGGAAGTAGGATAAAGAAATGAGTTTTTCTTCTCAAAAAACGAAATTATAGTGAGCCTGCACTGTGTGCCGCGGCCCGGCCGAGTGTGCCGCGGCACAGGGCCAAAATCTGCCCCCAGTGCTCGGCAGTGTGCCGCGGCCCAGCCGTGTGTGCCACGGAAGTGACTCGGCAGTGTGTCGTGGCCCTGCCGGCAGGAGCCGCGGCCCCTGGTACAGGCGGGTCGGCCAAAACTGCAACATGTGAGTGTCTTGGCTATTTCGACCATAACTTCCTCGTCCGGACTCCGATTGACTCACTGTTTGAACCATTGGAAATCTAACTTGATGCTATATATTATTGAAAAGATTCAGAATTTTTGGAGTTTCCAAAAATTAATTTTGATTTTACAAAGTCGAACTCATACGTGGAAAAGTCGCTTAAGAACACGGAACTCAACAGAACGACACCGAGACGAACTCGGATGACAAAAAGTGTAGAATTAATCATTCTAGGAATGATGAAACGGTAACAATAGAGTCTCTAAGATAGACTTCCGCCAAAAAAAATAAAATTACTGGAAATTCAAATTGCGGATATTACATACAGGAGAGCAGGGAAACAACCATTAGAGCCACATGACGATGGGGGTGCAGAGTGATGTTCCGGCCGAAATAATTTGTAGAGTTTAAATGTTGTTTTTAATAAAGTACTCGAGTATGTTGTCCTTTGTTATATTTGATTTGGGTATGTATTGATATTAACTGTTGGATGTTGTATTGTCGGTGTTGTTTCGGACTTGTTGTATTGTATTGCTGTTGTCATCGTTTATTGTTGTTTATTACTGTCATTTCATTTTCTCGGCCTTGTAAATTCTTACGTAAAGGATTTACGGTGCTGTAATATTCCTTAATATATCGGGGGTGTTACATCGTCCCTAAAACCAAAACAACGAGAGCAAGGTGCTAGCACAGTAACCTTCCCGGCATTATTCTCTTGGTCCCGCATCTAGTCTCCACGACCATCTGTACCATGGTCATGACCACGTCCTTTGCCACTCGGCATACTGAGTAAGTAACCACTCAACATGATGAAACCCAACATCTCAAAATGATACATTAAATTGCCAACGTAGCACAATATATCGACATAAAATATCTAATAGCAATACGATAAGAAGATCCACAAGGTATCCTTTTAAATGATATCATTGGAAATCATTGAATTTGCATGTTTACTCGAAATAAAATTTTTGAAAGTACTTTTGGTACCTCGGGCTGTTTTACCAAAACTTATAAACAAAAGACTTTAACCGTCTCATTTTGAGATTATTTTCAAAACAATATTTCGGACTATTGAATTTCCTTGTAATCAGTATCATCAAAATAACCATGCCACCACGCGTCATCATCATCGTTAATAACAAACAGGGTAACCACGCAATACCATCAAACAATTCGCACATGCACTAAACAATTCCACCAATCAACAATCATTTTGGAGTAAGTCAAGATCAGCGTACGATAACTGGTTCAGTACAGAATTTTTTTTTCCAAATCCGAGTTTGATATTTAAATCGAGTAAGATTTTTCATCTTTCACTATATATTTTTGAAAATAAAAATCGCATTGTATTTTGAAATATAAAATTTTATGGTGTGAAAGAATTTTAAAATCATATACTGGAATTATTTGAAAATAAAATAATACGTTAAAGATCATTTTCGAAAATACTCTCAACACTACAAAGATCAACGACGGTAACATTTTACAAAATGTCCAAGGTGATTTAAAAAAACTCTTTCAATACCGTCGGGGTTCCATTTGAAAATTTAAGGCCGGCTCGCCAATTTCAAACAATTTTCAAAATCCACACGAAACCGCCGATTAATCGCACCGTCAAAATATTTTCGAAAATTGATTTTCCACAACTTGCTCAAGTTTATGAAATTTTTCAGGAAAACATTTTCGAACACATACAACAGGCATAATTTATCAATTCATCAAACACAATCCGTTATCATCCAATCCAATCACACATCAACACCATTTGTCCACATAATTATAGTATCACACAAGTAACCGTCAAAAGACAATTAACATCTAAAACTGAGATCCTACCTCTCAGTAAAGAGGACTCTCACAACAAGTGCATACAGAAGGACTTAACATTCACACCACCAACTTAATCACAATTTTGAGCATTATTGCCCAAACAATAATGTCATCATCACTACATACCTCCGAACCGACAATAATGAAACCGAAAAGCTAAAAGTAAGAGTCACGTATTGAGTAAATTTGGTAGACCTCATTTGATCTTAAAAATCATGTTTCGAAAAATTATAGTACAAAACGAAAATTGAAATATCAATAGTTTGAATTCTCAAAATTTTCGGCCTTGAGGTCATCATACGAAAATAAAAAAAATTCCTCCCTTAAAGGATGTTTTAAAATAAAATTATGTGACTCCCCAGAAACATTCAAGGCCTTAAAAATACCAAAGTCATTGCTCCTGTAAAAACGATTTATACAAATATATATACACCGGCACCACTCTTCATTCCAGCACAATACGAGAATCAAACAAGCATAGGTCACATATTCACAATTCACATTTAAACTCCACCTCATGAAATAGAATCGCACAAGCTCGTATAACACGAGTGTAATACCCGGTTGTAATTCAGTCATTATCATTCAGTAATTATCATTCAGTAATTATCACTCAGTAATTTCCACTCATTAATGATCATTTATCACTCATATTCAATCATTGTATTCACCGTTCAGAATAATTGTATCGTGTATCAATCGTCATTCATCATCAATCTAGTTGGAGAATCGTGTTGTGTTTATAATCGTTGTCATCTTCATAGTGTGCTGTGTGTGAGGAATAGCGCGCGCTACGTACTCTCTTTAGCGTGCGCTAATTGAGTACGGGTAGCGCACGCTACCTCTCAACACTAGCGCACGCTAGTGTATTTCAAGCAGGCAGTCCAGAAGGCACTGGACTGCAGTTGGGTTGTAAGTAGCGCACGTTACGAATGGTAAGTAGCACGCGCTAGTAGATCGGAGTAGCGCACGCTATGCAGTCGGTGTAGCGCGCGCTAAGGTCGGATCAGGCTGAGTCCAGTGGCTACTGAACTGAATTGGATTAATTCCTAGCGCACGCTACGAGCAGTTATTAGCGTACGCTAATCGGGGTCAGTAGCGCACGCTGAATCTTGTGTGTACCGTTCGCTACCGCGAACAAATCAGAGAACAGAAGGTTCTGGACTCCACTACTGGGCATCAGATAATTCTTTAGTGCACGCTAACATTTTGAGGTTAGCGTAGGCCAAGTGTACAGCCGTAGCGCACGCTACAAAAGGTATGTAGCGCATGCTACCATTTTCGGACAGTGGGTACTGGACTACCCAAAACACCCATTAGCGTACGCTAAGAACTGGAGCTAGCGCGTGCTAAACTGGGATTTCTATAAATAGGACAGTTCAGCCCTTTCTTCATCATTTTCATTTCTCACTTCGTTTTTGGGCGATTCTGGGTGATTTTGGACAATTTGGAGAGTGTTCTTCGAGTTACTATCACCAATCATCATCTTCAAGCTTTTGAGTTGGATTAATCATCACTTCATCATCTCCAATACATCAAATCATAGGTAAACATTTCTTGGATCAAGTATTGCGGATTTTGAGTATTTTCCATCCGATCTGTTCGTGTAAGCTTGGTTTTAAGTTGGAATATGTTAGATATGGGTTACCTACCTTGGATAAATTAATTCCTACGGATTTGATCACATATATTTCGGATTCCATGTATTGTTGGGGTTTGATTCAAGAACACCTTGGAGTTGACTTTGATATTTGGGGATTTTTGATTAGATGTTGTCGTTAACTCATTTTGTGGATCCCTATGGGATTATTGATATCATTGGAGGTATTTTGTTGGTTTGAAATACTCATTTTGGAGTTGGTTTTGATATATTCGAGATTTGGATATTATCGAAGAATGTGTGTTTGCTAAGTGTTCGCTAGAATACCTCAATGAGTTTGGATATTGTTGTATTGATGTTTGAGTCAGTTATAATCGTGTTTGATTCGTATATTGAGCATTGTTTGTAATTGTTATTCAAGGTTGTTCGAGCGACCGACATCTCATTGTAGGACGTTTGTTCGAGGAAGGACATTCTTCACCGATTGTGTAAGTTAATTCTTACTCGGTTAAAAGGATATTCATTCCTTTTGTTGTTGTTCATTCATAATTATAATTCATTCATAATGTATTAACCGTATTGATACTTGTAATTGTCAATTAATCACTTCATTCACGAGGAACGGCAGTTCCAACCATTTCATTGAGCTATCATTCATTTCACTATCATTTCATCTCGGTGAGTCATTCTTGACTTTGTCGGATTGTTATTCATTAATATTCCTCATGGTCATTCTTGTTCATATGACCTTCTGGGTTCATATTGTGCGGCCGGGTGGGGATGTGTGTAATTTTTAGTCGAGCACGTGATGGTCATGTGTTGGGTTCACCGACACATTGGATTGTGCATACGGTAATGTACCTCCGTGAGACTAATTAGGTACAAGGGCGGGTGTGTCCAGACACTCGTCTTTTGCACGTGCACATAACATTACAGGCGTACTGTGATGCCTCTCTTTAGCATCATTTCATAATTAAGTTATATCATGATTGTGTTTATTCACCTCTTGAGGATTGTTGTTCTGTGTAGCTGACCCCGTTGGGGGATGTTGTTTTCAGGTCATGGCAAGGCTAAGGCACGGGAAGAGAACGCTGACAGCGAGGAGTCCCAGTGATACTAGTAGGGGGCCCCAGTTCTTTTCAATCACTCATGTTTTCTTCATTTTATTTCCGCTGCAGACTTCTGTTTGAATAATTATTTCATTCAGTGTTGTATATTTTATCTTCATATAAAATATACATGTATTTTGTATTATCTTGGGTGTGTTGTAATGAAACTCCTCATCGGAGCGATTGATGATATAATGTGGTTCGGCACAACAATTATATTATTAAATTCATTAATTTTCATTCACCTGGTGGGTCCCAGTCGGGGGTCCACGGCACTGTAATACCCGCCTGGTTTCGGGTGTTACAAAGTTGGTACCGGAGAGTGGTTTTGAATACTACCTTCCCAGTCATGTCTCATTTAAAATCATCGTTCATCAGACTAGTATCATTGGACTTTCGCGTCACGTGTGACCTGTGCAAGAGCCGAGCCCCTCAGACCAAAGAACAGTAAGATTTCTGACGCCATGATATAATTTCTGGCAATAAGAATCACTCATTTATCATTCAACAGTCAACAATCCTCTTTCATTATTTTCATTTTTGATCAAGTCGATCATGTTAATTCATTAATCACTCAGTTCATTTCATTATTCAGTTGTTGATCTTGAGGATCATATGATAATCACGTCACTTCAGTTGATCATTCATGTAATCTTTGTGTTTGAGCGCGTATGCTCATTTTCATCATTTCATAACATAATCATAATGTGATATTCATGCGAGATATATAATTATCATATGACTTTCCACTTCAGTATGGAAAGAGCTGGCAGAGGACGCGGGGGAAGAGGCCGTGGTGCGGGCCGAAACCCGAGAACTCGTGTGAATACCCGCGCTAATGCAAGGAATAATGCTAATTCATCGAGCAATGATGCTGCCACTCATTCACCTGGACATAATCATTCACTATCAGGGAGTCGTAGCTGGGACACAGCTCAATCAGAAGGTGTTCGGGTTTATCCAATCGCTTTTATGCAGGGCATGATGGCCCAAATGACTCATATGGCACAACTGATGGAGACGATACATAACTCAACTACTCAAAATCAACAGGCTCCTCCGCCGCCACCTCAGAGGCAAGAGAGGGGTGTGAGCAGTATCATTGGCGACATCTCTCGCCAGAGACCACCTACCTTCGAGGGCTCATCTGACCCGGCAGATATCATTCACTGGCTTGAACATTTCGAGAAACTGTTTGCTATGGTGGACTGTCCTGAGGGACACAAAGTTTCAGTTGCGGCTTACTATCTTGGTAATGGCGCACATTCATGGTGGTTATCATTGCAGCCCACCGACGGATCTTGTACTTGGGATCAATTCAAGACTCTCATGATGGAGAGGTATTATCCGGCCCCACTCAGGGAGGCCAAGTTGTCAGAATTACTCACTCCTGACCTTTCAGCGGACGGTGATGTTCTTGCCATCACCGAGAAATTTCAGGAGCTTATTCCTTTTGCCTCATCTATTATTCACTCCGAGGCGGACAGGATCAAATATTTCAGCAAGAGGTTGAAGCCTCGTATGCGGATGCAGTTGCTTAATCACAATTGCACCACTCTGGCCGAATTCATTGAGAAATCTCTTACTTATGAGATTACTGCTAAGGAGATTGCTAGGCAACAACCTTCATCTGCTGGCAAGAAGTCAAAGAATCCTAATCAGTCTGACGGCAGTCAGGCCACTTTCAAGAAACCTCGTGCGGGCTCTACTTTTTCTGAGCGACCTCCTATGGCACCTAAACCTGCGGAATCTCAGTCACGAGCGGCCAGTTCAGCCATCACCTGTTTCAACTGTGAAGAACAGGGTCATTTCAGCACCAAGTGTCCGAGGCAGACTGTCACGTGCCATAACTGTGGGATTGCTGGGCATAAGGCCTGTTTTTGCCGAAGAGACTCTAAACCTACTCCAGCATCACCTCAGGCCCCGAGACATTCAGCGGTACATAATCAGGCCACTCAGTCCGCGTCGTTCAAGACGACAGGAGCAAATAAAGGCGGAGCCAAGAGCTACCAGACGGGAGCGTCCGGTTCGGGGACCGGCAAGCCCCGAATTTATGAGATGAAGAAGACCGACGATCCAGAGGCCCGGATGATCTCAGGTACACTCGATATTCTATCTCAACCTGTGTGTACCCTTTTTGATACCGGTGCATCGCATTCATTCATTTCCAAGTCATGTTTGAGTAGACTACGTCTGGGTAGTGCTACTAGTTGTGAGCCTTATGTCATTGGTCTAACTGATGGTAGAAGAATTATCGGAAATCGTGAGATTAAGGATTGTCCGATTCAGTTTCATGGCTGTGTTTGGTTAGAAAACCTAATCGTGGTAGATTTATCGAGGGACGACGTCATCCTGGGTATTAATTGGATGGATCATCATGATGCCATCATTAGTGTCCGTAAGCATATGGTCACTATCATTTCAGACGATGGGGTCGAATGTGTATTTCAGGGAGGTAATCCCAGCTGTTCCGGGAGGGTCATCAACTTGATGAAAGCAGTGAGATTACTCAATCAGGGGTGTGTCGGTTATTGGTGCTATATAACCAAGACCGAGAAACCATCAATAATGTTGACGTATATTCATGTAGTGAGAGAATATGCCGATGTATTTCCAGACGAGTTACCTGGTTTGCCTTCACAGAGAGATGTGGAATTGACGATTGAGTTGGAGCCCGGTATGTCCCCAATATCGAAGGCACCATACCAGATGGCCCCGACCGAAATGCAGGAGCTGAAGAACCAATTAGAGGATTTGACCGAGAAGGGTTATGTTCGACCGAGTGCGTCCACATGGGGAGCACCAGTGTTATTTGTCAAGAAGAAGGATGGTTCGTTTTGCTTGTGTATTGATTACCGGGAATTGAACCGGGTGACGATCAAGAATAAGTATCCTCTACCCCGTATCGATGACCTTTTGAATCAACTTCAGAGAGCTTCAGTATTTTCCAAGATCGACTTGAGATCTGGATATCATCAGTTGCGAATTCGAGAGTCGGATATCGTAAGGACGGCGTTCCAAACACGCTATGGTCATTATGAGTTTGTGGTAATGCCATTTGGGTTAACTAATGCACCAGCGGTGTTCATGGAGTTAATGAATCAGAGTTTCATCGACTATTTAGATCGTTCGTGGTTGTCTTCATTGACGACATTTTGATTTATTCTCGTGACGGGGAGGAGCACTAGTTTCACCTTCATCAGGTGCTCGATGTGTTGAGACGAGAGCAACTTTATGGGAAGTTTTCCAAATGTGAGTTCCGGATGTCTGAAGTGACGTTCCTCAGACATGTAATTTCATCAGACGGAGTTCGTGTCGGCCCTCAAAAGACGGAGGCTATCCGAGATTGGCTACCTGCGAATAATGTTAAGGAAATCCGGAGTTTCCTCGGATTAGCTGGTTATTATCGGCGATTAGTTGAAGGATTTTCTAAAATCGCTCAACCCATGACGAACCTTTTACGGAAGGATAAGAAATACACGTGGTCCGACGCGGGTCAACAGAGTTTTGAGGAACTCAAGAGCCGGTTAATTTCAGCACCTGTCCTCTCTTTACCGCAAGGGACGGAAGGATTTGTGGTACTAATGCAGAACGAGAAAGTTATTGCTTATGATTCATGGCAATTGAGACCTTACGAGGTTAATTATCCGACCCACGACCTGGAGCTAGCAGCCGTGGTATTCGCATTGAAGATTTGGCATCATTATCTTTATGGCGTTACCTGTCAGATATTCACCGGTCATAAGAGTTTAAAGTATATTTTTACTCAGAAATAGTAACATGCGACAGAGGCGGTGGTTGGAACTAATCAAAGATTATAAAATTGAGATACTTTACCACCCGGGCAAGGCAAACGTTGTCGTCGATGCCTTGAGTCGTAAGTCCGTTCAGGAGCAGATGCTTGCTCGATTAACAGTTCAGAAGGAACTTCAGCGGGAATTTCCGAGACCAGAGATCGAGGTCTGGTTACAGCGAGTATAAGGGCAACTTTGTACGTTGGAGATTTCATCGCCACTTGAGGAGGCGATCAGGGAGAATCAGGGTTCGGACCCATTTTGTTATGCATTCGAGATGATGTGGCTTAGGGGAAAGCCCCTGGATTTGTGATCCACGAGGATAGACTTTTGCGATTTAAGAATCGGTTGTGCGTACCGGCGAATGACAAGTTGAAAAACTCGATTTTGAGAGAAGCTCATGCTACCCCTTATTCCGTTCATCCGGGGTCTAGCAAGATGTATAAATACTTGAAACAAAATTACTGGTGGAGTAATATGAAGCGAGAATTCGCGGAATTTGTTTCGAGATGTTTGACCTGTCAGCAAGTCAAGATAGAACATCAGCGACCGGCGGGTATGCTGAAACCTCTCTCTATCCCAGAGTGGAAGTGGGAGGATATTTCAATGGACTTCATCACGAGTTTTCCGACGAGTCGTCGTGGCATGAATACAATTTGGGTAATTGTGGACCGCTTAACTAAATCAGCTCATTTCCTTGAGATTAAGGATATGTGGGGTCCCGAGAGACTTGCCCAGTTGTTTATCAAAGAGATAGTGAGACTACACAGTACTCCTAAAAGTATCGTTTCCGATCGTGACGGACGATTCGTGTCTCATTTTTGGAAATCAGTTCATCGTGCTATGGGAACTCAGCTTAATCTCAGTACAACTTTTCATCCTCAGTCCGACGGACAATCAGAGAGGACTATTCAGACTTTGGAGGACATGTTGAGGGCATGTGTTCTCGATTGGAAAGATGATTAGGAAGCCCAACTAGCGTTGATCGAGTTCATGTACAATAATAGTTGGCATGCTTCGATTAAGATGGCACCTTAAGAGGCCGTGTACGGTCGTCGTTGTCGATCTCCTTTGTGTTGGGATGACTTATCAGAATCAATCGGCACCGAGCCCGATATGCTTATAGCCGCCCGTGAGAAGGTAGCTTTGATTAGGAGTCATTTGTTGACCGCTCAGAGTCGACAGAAATCTTATGCAGATAATCGTCGTCGACCATTAGAGTTCGAGATTGGTGACCATGTTTTGGTCAAGGTATCCCCGAGTCGAGGTATCTTCCATTTTGGGAAGAGGGGAAAGTTGAGTCCGAGATTCATTGGACCATTTGAGATTTTGGATCGAGTAGGCGAGTTAAATTATCGATTGGCCTTACCTCCGGCGTTGAGCCGAATTCATAATGTGTTTCACGTCTCTCAATTACGGAAGTATGTTGCTGACCCGAGTCACATACTTCAGTTCGACGAAATCGAGATCGCCGATGATCATTCATATGAGGAGCGTCCTATACGAATCTCAGAGCGGCGAATCAAATAGTTGAGGAACAAGACGATTACTTTGGTTAAATTCAGTGGTCTAGACACGGAGTCGAAGAGGCTACTTGGGAAACCGAGGATAGTATGCGGGAGAGTTATCCCGAGTTGTTTGACCCTTAGTTTCGGGGACAAAACTCTTTTAAGGGGGTGTATGTAATACCCGGTTGTAATTTAGTCATTATCATTCAGTAATTGTCACTCAGTAATTTTCACTCATTAATGATCATTTATCACTCATATTCAATCATTGTATTCATCGTTCAGAGTAATTGTATCATGTAATCAATCGTCATTCATCATCAATCTAGTTGGAGTATCGTGCCGTGTTTATCATTGTTGTCATCTTCATAGTGTGTTGTGTGTGAGGAGTAGCGCACGCTATGTACTCTCTTTAGCGTGCGCTAATTGAGTACGGGTAGCGCACGCTACCTCTCAACACTAGCGCACGCTAGCGTTGTTCAAGCAGGCAGTCCAGAAGGCACTGGACTGCAGTTGGGTTGTAAGTAGCGCACGCTACGAATGGTAAGTAGCATGCGCTAGTAGATCGGAGTAGCGCACGCTATGCTGTCGGTGTAGCGTGCGCTAAGGTCGGATCAGGCTGAGTCCAGTGGCTACTGGACTGAATTAGATTAATTCCTAGCGCACGCTACGAGCAGTTATTAGCGTACGCTAATCGGGGTCAGTAGCGCACGCTGAATCTTGTATGTAGCGCGCGCTACCGCGAACAGATCAGAGAACAGAAGGTTATGGACTCCAGTATTGGGCATCTGATAATTCGTTAGTGCACGCTAACATTTTGGGGTTATAGCACGTTAAGTGTACAGTCGTAGCGCACGCTACAAAAGGTACGTAGCGCACGCTACCATTTTCGGACAGTGGGTACTGGACTACCTAAAACACCCGTTAGCGCACGCTAAGAACTGGAGCTAGCGCGCGCTAAACTGGGATTTCTATAAATAGGACAGTTCAGCCCTTTCTTCGTCATTTTCATTTCTCACTTCGTTTTTGGGCGATTATGGACAATTTGGAGAGTGTTCTTCGAGCTACTATCACCTATCATCATCTTCAAGCTTTTGAGTTGGATTAATCATCACCTCATCATCTCCAATACATCAAATCAAAGGTAAACATTTCTTGGATCAAGTATTGCGGATTTTGAGTATTTTCCATCCGATCTCTTCGTGTAAGCTTGTTTTTAAGTTGGAATATGTTATATATGGGTTACCTACCTTGGATAAATGAATTCCTACGGATTTGATCACATATATTTCGGATTTCATGTATTGTTGGGGTTTGATTCAAGAACACCTTGGAGTTGACTTTGATATATGGGGGTTTTCGATTATATGTTGTCGTTAACTCGTTTTATGGATCCCTATGGGATTATTGATATCATTGGAGGTGTTTTGTTGGTTTGAAATACTCATTTTGGAGTTGGTTTTGATATATTCGAGATATGGATATTATCGAAGAATGTGTGTTGGCTAAGTATTCGCTAGAATACCTCAATGAGTTTGGATATTGTTGTATCGACGTTTGAGTCGGTTATAATCGTGTTTGATTCGTATATTGAGCATTTTTGGTAATTGTCATTCAAGGTTGTTCAAGCGACCGACATCTCATTGTAGGATGTTTGTTCGAGGAAGGACATTCTTCACCGGTTGTGTAAGTTAATTCTTACTCGGTTAAAAGGATATTCATTCCTTTTGTTGTTTTTCATTCATAATCATAATTCATTCATAATGTATTAACCGTATTGATACTTGTAATTGTCAATTAATCACTTCATTCACGAGGAACGACGGTTCCAACCATTTCAGTGAGCTATCATTCATTTCACTATCATTTCATCTCGGTGAGTCATTCTTGACTTTGTCGGATTGTTATTCATTAATATTCCTCATGGTCATTCTTGTTCATATGACCTTCTGGGTTCATATTGCGCGGCCGGGTGGGGATGTGTGGAATTTTTAGTCGAGCACGTGATGGTCATGTGTTGGGTTCACCGACACATTGGACTGTACACACGGTAATGTACCTTCGTGAGACTAATTAGGTACAAGGGCAGGTGTGTCCGGACACTCATCTTGTGCACGTGCACATACCATTACAGGCGTACTGTGATGCCTCTCTTTAGCATCATTTCATAATTAAGTTATATCATGATTGTGTTTATACACCTCTTGAGGATTGTTGTTCTGTGTAACTGGCCCCGTTGGGGGATGTTGTTTTCAGGTCATGGTAAGGATAAGGCACGGGAAGAGAACGCTGACGGCGAGGAGTCCCAGTGATACTAGTAGGGGGCCCAGTCCTTTTCATTCACTCATGTTTTCTTCATTTTATTTCCGCTGCAGACTTCCGTTTGAATATTCATTTCATTCAGTGTTGTATATTTTATCTTCATATAAAATATACATGTATTATGTATTATCTTGGGTGTGTTGTAATCAAACTCCTCATCGGAGCGATTGATGATATAATGTGGTTCGGCACTACAATTATATTATTAAATTTATTAATTTTCATTCACTTGGTGGGTCCCAGTCGGGGGTCCACGGCACTGTAATATCCGCCTGGTTTAGGGTGTTACAACGAGGCACAACATATTGTAGGGAGACTTACATCCACAGATCGCACGAAGATGATGGCTGCATCTTGATACTAATCACGACCGACATCACAGACGATGCATCGCGACACGACTCACTCCGACACAATCCAACAAAACAAGACTCGACAATACACGACTGGACCCGACAACCTAGGTTTCCACAACCTAATCTCTGATACCATATTTTGTAACACCCCCAAACCACTCGGTAATATTACAGCGCCGCAGACCCACTCCGTGAGGATCTATCAGGCTAAATACAGAAACAATATATCACATTACATGCCTACACAGCTAAATAATGAACCATTTAGACCGATTTGATCTTTCATCACAATATACAAATCAGACACACACAACTCTGATACCACTCAAACACAAACCAGATTTAGATACATGAGCCATACTCTTAAAATCAGAAAATACAACAGTGGAAAAGACATCACAACATGCCTTGACCAAAGTACTCAGCACAGGTCTTCATGTGATTAGTATCGTCGTCTTCCATCATCCTTCGTACCGATCTTGTGATTTGCTCCCCTAGAACCTGTATGTACCTGGACGCAATACAGACATCCACCCCCCGATTACTCGGGGGTTAGGAAAACTCCACTGTTTTGCTAGTGCAAGTATAAAATGCACATACAAGCCATATATAACATATTCTGGGAATACAATAACTTGCTTAATTTAGAAAGAATCCCGAGATATTTCATTTAGTTAAAATAGTTCAAGTCTCGAAAGTAGAAACGAACAAGTAAGCACTTTGAAAACAGTTCCGAATCTCGGGAGTTTTCTTTGGAAAGTATTTACGAAAACTGTAGTCAAACATCAACTCACGACTGAGGAAAAGTTTCACACAACACTTCATTCTTAAGCCATTCTAGTTCAAGCACCTCCGATAAATATGTATTACGTCCCAAGCATTATGGAAAGTCAAAACATTGTGATACTCCGGGCGTATCAAAAAAAACATCAAGCCACAAGGTTAAAAATACTCCCTGATTAACCGTGGACCCGACAATGCGCGAATCCCCCCGGAGCCTCGTCAGACCCGCTCGGGGTGGCTAACCCAAAGGTTTGTGGACCCGACAATGCGCGGATCCCCAGAGTCTCGTCAGACCTGCTCGGAGTGAATGAATATAACTCTCACACTTAGAAGGAATATCCCACTTCCAATGAAAAATACTATAAACCATATACTCAGAGTACTTGCTAGAATGACCTCCACAATCAGACACAAGCAAGACTAACAATATAATCTACAAACCATGAAAGGTAGGAATGAAACGAGGTAAATGACTTGTAAAATGTTTTAAGAATTCTCAACCTTCCGAAAACCATTTTGGGACACAGCCCAAAGATTATTTCCAAAATGCAAATCCGATCACAAATCACAGGGTCCAAGACCCAATATCCACATCAACATCCTCCTAAGTATTATTCGCGTCCCGTACTAGGAACCCACAAACCTCGGAGCCTCCTTGAGACATACCCGACTGAACCACCCAATGGAAAACCACACAATATCACACATCATCGTGATAACAGTCACCTAACGGTACAACAAGAAAACAATGCACAATATACAACACTAATACACATTCTCAGAACGACACATTTGTTCTCAAATACTCAAGTTAATTTTGAAGTAAACCTTTATTGAGAATATATATATCGATTCTTTTGAAAGTTCAATAAAACATTCAATTTTCACACATAGACAATCGCCAATTATTGTATCTACGAAACACGAAGTGTATGGGCAAGATACTTGCCTCGATAATCGTCTGCGGATATTCCGAAGAACACGGTCGATCGGAAAGCTTCAAAACCCTTGATGAAGACGACGACGAACGAAAGGGTTCGATATGAGCTTTTCATAAGGAACTCGACCCTAACATCATATCATCAATAAATCAACGATCGTACGAGGAATAATAATCGTAGAACGCCCGAATCCCTTCTATGACATTCTACCAGACAACTTCAAGGCGTCGATTAGGAACTCGACAAAACAACGATCCTTAGGAATCAAACCATGGAACAACAAGGAAATTGTTAGAATACAACTTAATAATCAACAATCCATCACTAATCTAGGTTAGTTCGGATTAAATGGACGAAACCCAACAAAATACCCAATTTTCCAAAACTTGATTTTTAGGAAATCTAACCTTGATTCGGTCGATCGGGGGAGATTATGGGATGATTAATCGACGTTAGAAACTCAAGAACTTCGTGGATTGATAGTTGAACAACATGTCTTAGTTCTTCAAGGCTCAGCCGCGGAAAGGAAAGAAGAGAGATGAGAAAATGAGTGTAAACTCGACTGCTCGACCATATAAATATTGCCCAGCGACGCACGAGCAGTGTAATACCCGGTTGTAATTCATTCATTTTCATTCAGTAATTATCAGTCTGTAATTGTCACTCAGTGTATTTTCACTCAATTATAATCATTCATCAATCATGTTCTTGCACCGTGTTCACCGTTCGGAAAAACTTCGAGTTGTGTATCGTTATTGTTCATTGTTTCAACTTTCCTCATATGAGTTCGACTTTGTTAGATCACCTTTAATTTTTGGTAACTCCAAAAATTCTAAATCTTAGCAATATTATAGAGCATCGAGTTAGCTTTCCAATGGTTCAAACGGTGAGTCAATCGGAGTCCGGACGAGAGAGTTATGGTCGTTTTAGCTCAACCGCTCATTTTTCAGTTATTGGCCGATCACTGCCGAACGAACTCGGCCGTGTCGTCCGACACGGCCCGTGCCGTACTCGTCGGAAAATGCCGAGGTGTTCGCCTCGGGGACCCGACCGTGTCGTGCAGCACGGCCGAGTCGAACCCTTAGGATAAGCGAGAATCGTCGCCCGGCACGCCCGACCGTGTCGTATGCAGCGCAGTCGAGTCATGCCGAGTCGGCTCGGACGGGTCATCGTCGGAAGGCCCTCGGCGCGCGGCCGTGTCAAGCGAGGACACGGTCGAGTCCTGTCGGCGATTGTCGGCCAGGTATGCGACACGGCCGTGCCGATCGGCACGGGCCGTGTCCGGCAGGTAGTCAACCCCTATAAATTCATTTTTGACATTTCAGCCCATTTTTCTTCCTTTTCTTCACCTTAAACCGAGAGAGAAGGCTTGAGGGAGGGTTTTCCTTCACAAATCATTTGGGTATTTGATTTTCTTCATCTCCTTTCGATCGTGAAGCCCGGATAATCAATCTAACGCGTGTTCTTCGGATTAAAGTACTTGTATCTTCAAGAGGTAATTCTTTCAACACTTTGGAGTTCGATTTTGTGTTGAGATATGATGTTTTGGACGTTATAATCATGTTATATGAAGGGATATGTATATGATTATGAGTTTGTATAAGGATTCATTGGATTATTGAGGGATTATTCAAGAACACCTTGAATATCGAGTTGGAATTGGGGATTTTCGACTAATTGTTGTTATAATCACATTATTGGATATTCATAACGGATTATTGATCGTATTGGAGATGTTTTGTTGGTTTGAAACACTTCTTGGGGGATTTGATATTGGTATATTGAAGTTTGATTGTAAACAATCGGAGTTTGGACGCAACGTGTTTGTTTTAATGCCTCAATGGACTTAGTTTTATCGTATCGACGTTTTGAGTTCGTTATATTCGTGTTTGATTCGTATATTGATCGGATTGTCGGTAATTGTATTGAATTAAGGTTGTTCGTGCGACCGACACTTCATTTAGGACATTTGTTCGTGGAAGGACTTTCTTCATCGGTATTTTGTAAGTTAATTCTTACTCGGTTAAAAGGATATTCATACCTTTTGTTGTTGATCATTCATAATCATAACTCATTCATCATTGTATTAATCATATTAAAACTTGTTAATGTCAATTAATCACTTGATCATAAGGAGCAGCGGTTCCAATCTTTTCGTTGAGCTATCATTCATTTCATTATTACCCTCATCTCGGTGAGTCATTCTTGACTTTGTCGATTATTATTTATTCATTGATATTCATTACGGTCATTCTCGTTCATATGACCTTCAGGGTTCATATTGCGTGGCGGGTGTGGGTGTGTGGAATTTTTAGTCGGGCACACGATGGTTATTGTATTGGGTTCACCGATACATTAGGCCGTGCACACGGGAAAGCGTTACACCGTGAGACTAATTAGGTACACGGACGGGTGTTGTACACTTACGAGAACATTACGGGCGTACTATGATACTCCTCTTCGTAATTCATAACTAAGAATATTTCATAACTTGATTAATCATAATTGTGTATTTTCAACCCTTGAGGATTGTTGTTCTTTGTAATCGACCCGTTTGGGGATTTTGTTTTTCAGTCATGGCAAGGCAAACGCACGGGAATAGCATGTTGATGTCGAGGAGTCCTAGTGATACTAGTAGGGGCCCCGATCTTTCGATTATTCATGTTATTGTCCTTTATTTTCAGCTGAGACTTTCATTTGAATACTCCGTTTCATTCGGTGTTGTGTATTTTATCTTCATATAAAATACACTAGTATTCAGTATTATCTGGTGTGTTGTAACTAAACTCCTCATCGGAGTAATTATTGTTGTAATGTAGTTCGGTACTACATTTATCTTGTGTAATTCATTCATTTTCATTTGCACAGTGGGTCCCGGTTGGGGATCTACGACCTTGTAATATCCGCCTAGTTTGGGGTGTTACGAGTTGGTATCGGAGCGTGGTTTTGAATACTACCTTCCGAGTCATGTCTCATTTGAAGTCATCGTCATCGGACTAGTATCATTGGACTTTCGTGTCACGTGTGACTGTGCAAATGCCGAGCCAATCGAGGCCAGGAAGAAGCGTAAGATTTCTAATGCCATGGTATAATTTCGGCAATAGTCATTCATTCATCATTCATCAATTAACAATCCTCAAACATCATCATTCATTGTGATTAGGACGATCATGTTAACTCATTAATCACTTAATTCATTTCATTACTCAGTTAATAATCAGGACGATCATGTTAACTCATTAATTACTCAATTCATTTCATTATCCAGTTGTCAATCTGGATGATCATATTATCAATCTTATTAAGTTATTCAAGATAATCATTTCAAGAATTTCATCAGATAATCATGTAACTTCAGTAAATCATTCATATAATCACTAAGTTAGAGCATGTATACTCATTTTCATCATCTCATGACATAATCATAACGTGCTAATCATGAGGGATATATAATCATTATGCGACCTTCCTACTTCCGTATGGAGAGAGCTGTCAGGGGATGCACGAGAAGAGGCCGCGGTGCGGACCGAAACCCGAGAAATAATCACTCGCTGCCGGGAAATCGTGCCCAGGACTCGGCTCGATCAGAAGATGTTCGGGTTGATCCACTCACTTTTATGCAGGCCATGATGACCCATGTGCAGTTGCTCAATCATAATTGCGCCACTCTGACCGGATTAATCGAGAGAACTCTCCCGTACGAGCCAGCTGCTAAGGAAATTGCTGAGCAGCAACCTGCATATGTCAACAGGAAATCAACGAAGCGTAATCTATCCGAAGGCGGTCAGTCAACCTGCAAGAAGCCTCGTGTGAGTCCTATCGTTTCTGAGCGACCTCCTACGGTGCATAATCGTGCGGGATCTCATTCCCGAGCGGCCAGTTCGGCCATCACCTGTTTTAATTGTGGAACGCCGAGTCATTTCAGCACTGAGTGTCTGAAACCGTCTATCACGTGCTATAATTGTGGGAATTTTGGGCATAAGGCCCGTTTTTGCCGAAAGGACTCCAAGTCGGCTCCGGTGTCATCTCAGGCCCCGAAGCAACCAGCGTTTCAGAATCAGACTGCTTTATCATCGTCGTTTAAGACAATGGAAGCAAATAGAGTTGGAGCTCGTATTTATCAGACGGGAGCGTCCGGTTCGGGGCCGGCAAGTCCCAGATTCATATGATGAGGAGGATCGACGATCCGGTGGCCCGAATGATTTCAGGTATACTCGTAATTTTATTTCAACTTGTGTGTACCTTTTGATGCTGGTACACCGCATTCATTCATTTTCGAATCATGCTTGAATAGACTTATTTCGGGATAGTCCTACTGCTTGTGGACCTCATACCATCGGTCTACCTGACGATGGAAGAATTTTCGGAATCATATCGAATTAAGCTTAACGACCGCGATTGATTGATGGATCTAATCGTGGTGAATTTATCTTAGGACGACTTAATTTTCGGTATTAGTTGGCTTAACCGTCTTGATACTATCCTCAGTGCTTGTTAGCGTTTGGTCGCTATCTTTTAAATCGTTGGTTGTCGAATGTGTGCTTCAGGAAGTAATCCCGTTGTTCGATAGAAATTTTATTATGGCGAAAGCGAGAGAAATTCCTATCGAACTATCCAATCATTCATTGTATCATTTTCATCGATTTACCTTTCTAAGGCAATCGAGTTATTCAATCATTTCTTGTATCATTTCCATCGATTGGCTTTTCTAAGACAATCGAGTCATTCAATCATTCATTGTATCATTTTCATCGATTGACCTTTCTAAGGCAATCGAGTTATTCAATCATTCCTTGTATCATTTCCATCGATTGGCTTTTCTAAGACAATCGAGTCATTCAATCATTCATTGTATCATTTTCATCGATTGGCCTTTCAAAGGCAATCGAGTTATTCAAACATTCCTTGTATCATCTTCATCGATTGGCCTTTCTAAGGCAATCGAGTTGTTCAATCATTATTGGTATCTCTTTTTATCGATTGACCATTCTAGGCAATCGAAATGTTCAATCATTCGTGGTATCATTGTCATCGATTGACGATGTATTTCAGACGAGTTATCTGGTTGCCATCACATAGAGTAAGGGAATTCGGGAGTGAGTTGAGCCGTCGTCCCCTTTATCGAAGGCACCGTATCGGATGGCCCCGACTGAATGCAGGAGTTGAAGATTCAACTTGAGGAATAGTTCGAGGAAGGTTATATCCAACCGAGTACGTCCTCGTGGGGAGCACCAGGTCGCTTTGTCAAGAAGAATGATAGTTCTTTTCGCTTGTATATCGATTACCGTGAGTTGAACAGGGTGATGATCAAGAGTAGTATCCTTTACCTCGTATTGATGATCTTTTAGATCAACTTCAGGAAGCTTCGTATTTTCCAAGATCGACTTAAGATCTGGATATCACCAGCCATGGATTCGAGAGTCGGATATCG
This sequence comes from Orobanche coerulescens, assembly GCA_033398695.1. NCBI lineage: Eukaryota > Viridiplantae > Streptophyta > Magnoliopsida > Lamiales > Orobanchaceae > Orobanche > Orobanche coerulescens. The sequence goes on along the minus strand of CM065804.1, from coordinate 95,860,812 downwards.
AGGACAGCGTTCGTACACGCTATGGTCATTATGAGTTCGTAGTTATGCCGTTCGAGCTAACTATTGCACTGCGGTATTCATGGAGTTAATGAATCGGGTTTTCATCGACTTTTTAGATCGGTTTGTTGTTGTCTTCATCGATGATATTTTGATTTATTCTCGTAGCCAAGAGGAACACGAGGTACGTCTTCATCGTGTTCTCGACGTGTTGAGACGAGAACAACCTTATGGAAAGTTTTCCAAATGTGAGTTACGGAGGTCCGTGGTGACTTTCTCGGACATGTAATTTCATCCGACAGAGTTCGTGTCGACCCTCGAAGACGGAGACTATCCGAGATTGGCAACCTCCGTAAGATATTAAGTAAATCCGATGTTTCCTCGGAATAGTTGGTCAATTATCCAACCCACGACCTGGAGCTAGCGGTAGTGGTTTTCGCGTTGGGGATTTGGCGTCGTTACCTTTATGGCGTCACCTTTCGGTTATTCACCAATCACAAGAGTTGAAGGATATATTTACTCACAAGGAGTTAAATATGCGACAGAGGCGGTGGTTGGAACTAATCAAAGATTTTGATATCGAGATCCTTTACCACAGGGCAAGGCGAACGTTGTCGCCGACGCCTTGAGTCGTGAGTCCGTTCGGAGCAGATGCTTGCTCGTTAACAGATTCGAAGGAGCTTGAAGGAATTCCTTAGACCCGAGATCGAGGTCCGGCTTCAGCGAGTTCAGGGGACATCTTTGTATGTTAGAGATTTCATCGTCACTTGAGGAGGTAATCGAGAGAATTAGAGTTCGACCCTTCATTGTTGCGCATCCGTGAAGATATGGCTCAGGGAAAGCCCTCGATTCGTGGTCCACGAGGATGGACTTTTGAGGTTTAAGAACCGGTTGTGTATGCGAATGACGAGTTGAAAAACTCTATTTTGAGAGAAGCTCATGCTACCCTTATCCTGTTCATCCGGGTCCACCAAGATGTACAAGGACTTGAAACAAAATTACGGTGGAGTAATATGAAGCGAGAAGTCGCGGAATTTGTTTCGAGATGCTTAACTTGCCAACAAGTCAAGATTGAACATCGGCCCGTGGGTATGTCAAAACCTCTCCCTATTCCAGTGGAAGTGGGAAGACATTTCTATGGATTTCATCACGAGTTTGCCGACGAGTCGTCGTGGCATGAATACAATCTGGGTGATTGTGGACCGCTTAACTAAATCAACTCATTTTCTTGAGATTAAGGATACTTGGGGTCCCGAGAGACTTGCCCACTATTCATCAAAGAGATAGTGAGACCGCACGGTACTCCTAAAAGTATCGCTTCCGATCGTGACGGACGGTTTGTGTCACATTTTTGGAAATCACCATCGTGGTATGGGAACTCGGCTTAATCTCGATCGCCTTTCATCCTCGGTCAGACGGACAATCAGAGAGGACTATTCGGACATTAGAGGACATGTTGAGAGCTTGCGTCCTCGATTGGAAGGACGATTGGGAAGCCCAACTACCATTGATCGAGTTCACGTATAATAATAGTTGGCATGCTTCCATTAAGATAGCACCTTACGAGGCCTTGTACGGTCGCCGTTGTCGCTCTCCTTTGTGTTGGGATGACTTGTCGAATCAATCGGCACCGAGCCCGATATGCTTATAGCCGCCAGGAAAAGGTAGCTTTGATCAAGAGTCGTTTGTTGACCGCCGAGTCGGCGTAAATCATATGCGAATAACCGTCGTCGACCATTAGAGTTCGAGGCTGGTGACCATGTGTTGGTCAAGGTATCCCCGAGTCGTGGTATCTTCCGTTTTGGGAAGAGGGGAAAGTTGAGTCCGAGATTCATTGGACCGTTTGAGATTTTGGATCGAGTAGGCGAGTTAGCTTATCGATTGGCTTTACCTCCGGCGTTGAGCCGAATTCATAATGTGTTTCATGTCTCTCAGTTGCGAAAGTATGTTGCCGACCCAAGTCACATACTGCAGTTCGACGAAATCGAAATCGCCGACGACCACTCATATGAGGAGCGTCCTATACGAGTCTTAGAGCGGCGAATCAAACAGTTGAGAAATAAGACGATTCCTTTGGTTAAGATTCAGTGGTCTAGACACGGAGCCGAAGAGGCCACTTGAGAAACCGAGATGAATATGCGGGAGAGTTATCCCGAGTTGTTTGACCCTTAGTTTCGGGGACGAAACTCTTTTAAGGGGGGGTGTATGTAATACCCGGTTGTAATTCATTCATTTTCATTCAGTAATTATCAGTCTGTAATTGTCACTCAGTTTATTTTCACTCAATTATAATCATTCATCAACCATGTTCTTTCACCGTGTTCACCGTTCGGAAAAACTTCGAGTTGTGTATCGTTATTGTTCATTGTTTCAACTTTCCTCATATGAGTTCGACTTTGTTAGATCACCTTTAATTTTTGGTAACTCCAAAAATTCTAAATCTTTGCAATATTATAGAGCATCGAGTTAGCTTTCCAATGGTTCAAACGGTGAGTCAATCGAGTCGGACGAGAGAGTTATGGTCGCTTTTAGATCAACCGCTCATTTTTCGATTATTGGCGATCATCGCCGAACGAACTCGGCCGTGTCGTCCGACACGGCCCGTGCCGTACTCGTCCGGAAAATGCCGAGGTGTTCGCCTCAGACCCGACCGTGTCGTCTGGGCACGGCCGAGTCGAACCCTTCCGGATAAGCTGTAATCGTCGCCCGACGCCCGACCGTGTCGCCCGCACGGCCGAGTCATGCCGAAGTCGCCGGACGGGTCATCGTCGGAAGGCCCTCGCGCGCCGCGACCGTGTCAGCGGGACACGGTCGAGTCCTGTCGGCCACCGCCGGCCACCAGCGGCTAATGCGACCGCGTGCCGACAAGACGGGCCGTGTCCGGCAGTCAACCCCTATAAATTCATTTTTTCAGCATTTCAGCCCATTTTTCTTCCTTTTCTTCACCTTAAACCGAGAGAGAAGGCTTGAGGGAGGGTTTTTCCTTCACAAATCATTTGGGTGTTTGATTTTCTTCATCTCCTTTCGATCGTGAAGCCCGGATAATCAATCTAACGCGTGTTCTTCGGATTAAAGTACTTGTATCTTCAAGAGGTAATTCTTTCAACACTTTGGACTTCGATTTTGTGTTGAGATATGATGTTTTGGATGTTATAATCATGTTATATGAAGGGATATGTATATGATTATGAGTTTGTATAAGGATTCATTGGATTATTGAGGGATTATTCAAGAACACCTTGAATATCGAGTTGGAATTGGGGATTTTCGACTAATTGTTGTTATAATCACCTTTTTGGATATTCATAACGGATTATTGATCGTATTGGAGATGTTTTGTTGGTTTGAAACACTTCTTGGGGGATTTGATATTGGTATATTGAAGTTTGATTGTAAACAATCGGAGTTTGGACGCAACGTGTTTGTTTTAATGCCTCAATGGACTTAGTTTTATCGTATCGACGCTTTTGAGTTCGTTATATTCGTGTTTGATTCGTATATTGATCGGATTGTCGGTAATTGTATTGAATTAAGGTTGTTCGTATGACCGACACTTCATTTAGGACATTTGTTCGTGGAAGGACTTTCTTCATCGGTATTTTGTAAGTTAATTCTTACTCGGTTAAAAGGATATTCATACCTTTTGTTGTTGATCATTCATAATCATAACTCATTCATCATTGTATTAATCATATTAAAACTTGTTAATGTCAATTAATCACTTGACCATAAGGAACGACGGTTCCAATCTTTTCGTTGAGCTATCATACATTTCATTATTACCCTCATCTCGGTGAGTCATTCTTGTCTTTGTCATATTATTATTTATTCATTGATATTCATTACGGTCATTCTCGTTCATATGACCTTCCGGGTTCATATTGCGTGGCGGTGTGGTGTGTGGAATTTTTAGTCGGGCACACGATGGTTATTGTATTGGGTTCACCGATACATTAGACCATGCACACGGGAAAGCGTTACACCGTGAGACTAATTAGGTACACGGACGGGTGTTGTACACTTACACAGAACATTACGGGCGTACTATGATACTCCTCTTCAGCGTAATTCATAACTAAGAATATTTCATAACTTCAGTTAATCATAATTGTGTATTTTCAACCCTTGAGGATTATTGTTCTTTGTAACTGACCCCGTTTGGGGATTTTGTTTTTCAGGTCATGGCAAGGCAAACGCACGGGAATAGCATGTTGATGTCGAGGAGTCCTAGTGATACTAGTAGGGGGGCCCGATCTTTCAGTTATTCAAGTTATTGTCCATTATTTTCCGCTGCAGACTTTCATTTGAATACTCCGTTTCATTCAGTGTTGTGTATTTTATCTTCATATAAAATACACTAGTATTGGTATTATCCTGGTGTGTTGTAACTAAACTCCTCATCGGAGTAATTATTGTTGTAATGTAGTTCGGTACTACATTTATCTTGTGTAATTCATTCATTTTCATTTGCCTGGTGGGTCCCAGTTGGGGATCTACGACACTGTAATATCCGCCTAGTTTGGGGTGTTACAAGCAGGACGCACGAGTGGCCGGTCGTGCGCCGGGTCGTGCGCGCCACTGCCAGGAGCCTACCGAGATGCACGAGCACCTGATCGTGCACGTGCAGTCAGGGCCGCACGAGCGCCGGATCGTGCACCCATATCATGCACACCTGGCCGGTCCCTGCCGCACCTGGTCGGCCAGTACCCAGACGCCATAACTCGACAACTCAAATTTCCAAAAATATACGGAACGAACACGACGAATAGTATAACAATCAAAATACGAGTTAAGCACTAAACAAACACATGGTTCTGGCAACCCGAAGGTTGAAAAGACGATACGAATGCAAACACCCCAAAACTTTGGGAAATTATGAAATGGCCCAAACGCCCGAAACATCACGATACGACAACGGATAATCAAACCGAAGCTCGCAACACGTATAACAACGTTAAATTAACTTATGAGAAACTCGAAACAACAGTTTCGAACGAGATTCGCAAGGATCAAACTCAAGTGCGGAAGAGCCGCTAAGAAATACAGAACTCATCAAAAAGACACAGAAACGAACTCGGATGACAAAAAGTGCAGAATTGATCATTCTCAGAATGATGAAATGGTCACAAGCGAGTCGCCAAGATGGGCTCCCGCCAAAAAAAATTACCAAAAATCGAAATTGCGGATATTACACAACTTACTGACTCTCTTGTGATTAACATCATGGTCTTTAATCATCATCCATGTCGATCCTGTGACTGCTCCCTCGGACCAGGAATACCTGAAATGCATAACACACATTTCCCTCATTTAAGGGGTTAGCAACTGGAATTTGCTAGTATATTCTAGCTATACAAACCATGGAATAACACATTTATAATCAATCCAACAAACATTGATCGTCTAATGATACACCTATTATCAATTTCACACTAGTTGTTTACAAGATTTCCTCGAGTCACGAAATAACACAAATGCGCAAATATCACAATTATAGTGGTACTCTCTCATCTCAAACAACACTATTCATACCAAGAACCACATATCCATATATAATTATTAAATAAAATAATTATAACAAACTAGGTCACTTAATCACTAACCAAATCACATTAAGACAATAACATAAACAGTGACAAGCATATTTATATTGAAGGAAAATATGAGATGTATAGTCATGATACTTGCCTTCACAAAAGATGGTTTTACTCGATATAAGCTAAGCCTGGTTATCCCGATCAATACATTGAGATCCCAACCTTGTTTATAATTACATAGAGATAATTTGATATAAGGGTTCGATTTATTATCTTATAATCACAAGGTAATTAGTCAAATGATATAATACGTCAATTTTGTCTAACGAATTATCGACCGGATCAAACGACCAACGATACTCATCCTGAATTCATATCTCGATTTAACTAGTTAAGGGAATTGTAATTCAATTTTTTGAGCGACTGTCTGGAGCACAAATTCGGAATACGGACTCATTCTATAGGTTCAAAAATATAGATCCGTTTGTATACCAATTCATCAATACCTTCATCTACACTTGTATCTTCCCCCGTCTGAAATTCCAATATGAATACACACACAAATAGTACAAACACACATAAACATACACACACATAAACTTACACACACACATAAATACACGCACACACACTTATATATACGCACATACACATATATTATATATATATATATATATGTGTGTGTGTCTATATTACACATATACAGACACACCAACACAGACTCAATGGTACAGATACATCAACATACACACAACCGACGGACACACACACAAACACTCACAGACACACACACACACACACACACAAACACACACAAACACACACACACACACACAGTAGCTATGTCCAAGCCAGAAATCAGATCGCTGGTAATCCGACTCGCCTAACCTCATCGTGCATCAAAGCCGACCATCGACAACTTGAGCCCATACCAGAATATTCATCTTGCCATCGGAAAACATGTCTACTAGCTCAACTACCACAAGAATCGAGCTACAGCCCAGTCCTCCTAACCACCGTGTCAGTCGCTAAACCCAGCCGGATCTATCACCTGTTAGGAGTTATTCCTAAATCACTGGTCACTTCTAAACTCGACTTTTAATGATCCACGGCTGACCCTAGCTCCGTTCTCCCACCTCCGGCCACTCGGTATCCTAATCTCCTCGCAGTCAACCGATCAAGAATACATCTGCTAGATTCATCCCAGCACCCATCGGAAACCGATCCCGAGCCACCACACACACGAAAATTGTCGTCACTCCTCAACTCCGACAACCATCGCCTGTCCATGCCTCCATGGCTCGAGCCAACTCGCTCGTCGGTATCTGGTACTCCCGTTGCCGGTCGTTTCTTATGAAAAATGGGAGGAAGGTATATGGTGGTGGTTGACCCGTGCAGAGAGGTACGTGGGGGACAGAGAAGTTAGAGAGAGAGAGAAAGGGGGAAGAAGACCAGTAATGGGTGAATATATATATATATATATATATATATATATATATATATATATATATATATATATATATATATACTAGGTTTATCCACCGTGGTGGTGCCCATTTTAGGGCTGAGTTTAGTTCGGTTGCGGTGAGGATGGTGTGTATTGAAGTTTGTCTGTGTTACCTGCAAAAGTGTACCCTGGTGCAAGAGGTCGGTGAGTTGTGTTGTGTATTGAACGTGCCTGCAAAAGAATAAGCTCAAATAATATTTTTTAGGCGTACGTCGAAGCGCAGCTGACAAATTTTAATTCAAGTCTGAAATAGACGTCATATGTATTCATTTGTGGCATTGTAAGGATATTCCGCACCCTTGAAAATTTCAACACGAAGAACATCCGCAATCATCTCCTCAGTTGTCTAATCAAATTCAAGCAATTACATATCAATGAAATAAATGGAGTCACCAAACCAAAACAGAATAATATGATCACCAAGGCGATACCATATTACCATGTTTCTACATTTTCTTAACAAAGGAGGTTAATATCATGATAAAACAGAGTAAACAATTCCAAGAAATAAATGAATTCACCGGGTCAACATGAGACCATGTTGGATACTACAAGGGAACTGCCGACATTCTCATGACCGCCATCAACTGCACCCTTGAAAATTTCAACACGAAGAACATCCGCAATCATCTCCTCAGTTGCCAAATCAAATTTCAGCAATTACAGATCAATGAAATAAATGGAGTCACCAATTTCTAGTTCCAAACCAAAACAGAATAATATGATCACCAAGACGATACCATATTACCATGTTTCTACATTTTCTTAACAAAGGAGGTTAAACAATTCCAAGAAATAAATGAATTCACCGGGTCAGCATGAGGAGAGGTCATTGCAACATGATCATTACATGCAATGTTGTTACTAAAAGCAAGTACTTTCTCTTAAACTCGCTTAAAAACAACCAACTCTGGGAAATTGTTCATCAAGTGTATGACTTCTACAATAATCATGATGAGGAATAATTCCGAATATTTCTTTTTTTTTTTAAAAGTTCATATATGAATAAGAAAAGGATTATAAAAGTTTAGAAAATTACCTTCGGTGGTAGTAGTGAGAGGCACCAACAACCATTCTTATTTCCTCGGAGAAAAAAATAAAAAAGAAAAGGCAAACACATTTCATTATATTGCGATCACGAGTCCCTAAAATGACAACATAACAACCTAACCAGTAGTTAGGCGTCCCATAAATCTATTACCACCAATTAAAGTTTTCACCAGCAGAATATTATCACCCAACCTCGCGTGTAACCTCCTGCTAAGAAATCATAAATTCAGTATTATGTATCCTGGACTCTTTTTTCGGATCCAAGAAAAATAATGGAGAAAAGAAGAAAATAAATAAATAATGCATGGAAATGAGGTAAATATACTCATAAAAGATGTAAGAATTAGGTGCATGTAATATGTATTCGTCAACTTGGAAAAGTTACCCACTCCATAGTCATTGCAATGCAGGTCTGTAGAAAGAAAACAAAAAAACATTGAGAGAGAGAGAGAGATGAATAGGTGAAAATATTATCGATGCGCGATAACCGTACACTAACTTTCATGAAGAGAGGCAGAAGTAAGATTTATAGGTTTCATGGGCCAGCTCAAATATTTTTCTACACACAAAATAGTAATGATAATATGAAAATAGGTAAGACCATGTGAGAAGTGAGTCGACAAAATCAGGAGGAACCTGCTCATAAACAAGTACAAATGTTGAAAATCGATGGCTTTTCTTGAAAAAATGTTTCTTTCAGAAGAATTCAACACCTATAAAAGGAAAATATCAAAAGTTATTTATCTTAATGCGTTCAACCCTCACCTAATTTTGAAGACGGGAGAGCAGCTCCACAGCAAATCCCTGTGTCTTATGCGACCCTAATAAGTTTCCTAAAGAAGACAAGCAAGTTTTTAATAATAAAGAATAGAAAAACCTGTGGATCTTTCAGATGATTTAGTGGTGTATAATTTGATATGTTTTTCTTGCATGTCAATCGTTGCCTGAAAAGATTCAGGCTACGGATGGCACGCTGCAGTTTTGCTTTCTTTTTTTTCTTGCTAGCATGTGTGCCCTTCTGGTGAGCCTGAAAGGAATCCTACTTTTAAACATATATGCACAAACTTATGAGGTATGTGGGAAATGTAGAAGCATCCAGGTAAAACTTTTGAAATATCATTCATCGTGATGCAAATTGACCTTATAGGTATCCTTTCCATTCATTGTTACATGAGATTTAAGTGTTTCCTGATCACCATTTGATGCATCAGTATCATCCCCCTCTATCTTCCTGAAATCGAGTAGAAATGAGAGACCTGAAGCAATCATAATCCTGACACATTCCAATAAAAATTGTAATTTCTTAAACAACAGGATTAGAGACAACACAGAAAACAGCAAGAGAGTAATGAGTACGTCAGTGATGGATGCAAACATGCACATCAGATTGCATTCCCTGTATTTTCGCCATACCACACCTTTCCCCTGTGAAGCTCCCATAGGGTGATAAGTGCTCTCTTTGCTTTTTTCTCATCCTCTTGCTACAAAAACAAGAGGAACTTATAAAATCAGCAACATAGAAACTGGCATCCAGAAAGAAAATGGATCAACACACACCTGTAGCATCCGAAACAAGACATTTTGAAGCGCACGGTTCTTAATCTCATTCTTATGCCTCATATTCATTCGCTTTATGCTATGGATGACACGATTGTTCAAAACCCAGTTGATAATAAAGTTCGACAGGAAACAAATAAATAAGGTCGATACCTTTCTGTTCATAAGAAGAATGAGAGACTGCACAACATTCAATCTGAGACCATGAAGCAATCATAATCCTGACACATTCCAATAAAAGTCGTAATTTCTTAAACAACAAGATTAGAGACAATATAGAAAGCAGCAAGAGAGTAATGAGTACGTCGGTGATGGATGCAAACATGCTCAGCAGGTTGCATTCCCTGTATTTTCGTCAAACTACACCTTCCTCCTGAAGGAAAAATAAAAAAAAAAACAGAGAGAAAGATAAAAAAGACCGAAGGCAAAGATGGGTCTCTCTTGACAAAAATCCTATTTATCAAAACAAAGATCCAAAAGCATGAGAGAATTCGACCTAGAAAAATCATAGGATGAGTTCAGAAATGAACATCTCCAACCTTGGTGCATTGCAAAAATAATGTTCCTTTGCATTAATGTTGCATCAAGGAAACGACTTTCATCTACTAATCAGTGATCCTCTTAATTGCATAATTCTCTCTTTAGGCAAAATCCAAAATTTAAGATTTTTATCACGCGCTACCGTACACACCCAGGAATATGCAGATAACCAGTCCATCTGTGTATCAATAAAATAAAATTAAAATCAATAATCCACCATGTGTGGCACACTAAATTACGTATCTATGCAGTATATACACGGACAGCGCAAAAAGATGATTTCTATATGCGCAAGAATAATTTGTAGAAGTATTCGTGCATCATATCGAGAAAATTACAGAAATACTACAACCTAATCAAAGCATTCCTTCAATAGGAAATACAGATGAAGTAGACAAAACCGGGGAGAACCTTATATGTCACGGTGAAAATTTCGGGATTAACCGGTGATTTAGATCTTGGTGTTAACTGCAGGATAAACGAGTATGCATGCCCAATGTTCGCGAAGAGCAACAAAAAAACCCAACCTGCAAGAAGAGAAACAAACTCAATAAAAAAAAGGCCTCTAAAAGACGAGCAAAGCAATAAGGACAAATCACAAACCCAAAATGAAAAACCTAATAAATAGTGCCACATAACACACACACACACACACACGTGCGTGGGTAACTAAAAAACACACTACATATAATTATAAACAAATAAGCACAAATGCCGCAGAAAATAAAACACATATGACACACGCAGAAGAACACACATACAAATGCGCAGAAAGCACACATACTAAACACAGGACAACACATAAATCACCTATCATACACCGGCCAGCCCCCATACATAAAATCCAGAGATGAACGTAGACAAAGATTGAGTACGAACCATTCTACCTTACGAGCTGAAATCGCAAAAAAAAAAACTGCTGATTGTGCAAAGCGGGGACATATACAGGAACGCGTCATTCATTAGTAAAGCATTTGCAATAGTATAAAATTTGTGGAAGTCGAGCAGCCCAAATGGAGATATAGATATAAATGTTACAGAATTTTATCCAACTTGAAAGTGGAAATATTCTGGGTGAAGAGATAACAATGACCAACAAATAATCTTTGTCAAGTAATCTCATTTTTTGGATTTTTAGTAAAGTAATGTTAATAATCGAACAGTAATAAAAAAACAAACCGCAGAGAAACGAAAGAAAAGGAGAAAGCTGAAACCAACAACCCTTGAAATTATAAGCTACAATTTATGTACAGGAAACCTGTTAATGATTTACTGAAAATAGAAACAGTGGGGAGCAAGTAAATACAAACATAGAGGTAGAGTAAATAAAAAAAACTTTAAACTGAAAACGTAAAAAGGAGAAACAATTCCACTTACCAACGAGAAACCAGACAGATCATGGACACGCAAAAATTTTTTTTAAGGAAAATCATTGACAAGCTAACCTCTAAAAGTTCTAAAGAGGACCTCTAACAACAGGAAACAAGGCGTCCGATTTATTTAAAACAATATTGGAAAAAATTCTTTTAAATTACCAAACATAGATGATTTATCTGAATGTAAAAATTTCATCTAATTTAGGCAGATCATGGAGCCAGAATGACTATAAAGCAGAACCAATATTTGTATAAAGAAACAAAATAGCTGGAAAAAAAAGGAAATTAATAATATCACCGAAAGTAAAAAGAAAATGAAGACTGATGAATATGTGAATGATCATTGATAGAGGTAGGTAAAAAACTTTTTAGAGGTTCAAAACAAGTGAGCTAGAGACATTGGCTCTGACTCGATCCTGCAATTACTCCTTTATATTTTTTTTTTTTCTGTTGAAACCCCCGAGCTATTTTTTTATGGTTGCCGCTATATAAAAAACGATCAAAATCTGATACTACTGCAGCAGTCATGCCTTTTTGGTTAGAGTATGCATCTTCGTGATGATATGTTGATCTGTTGTTCGGTATCTGAACCTTTTGAAACAAAAAGATATATATTAGAACATGTTAAATTAAATGTTGTTATGTGAAATGTAGTTCCAGTGAATTACCTTGTACAATTGAGGAAATTTCTCTGCCATGTGCTATCAGCCCCATTTTTCTGGACTCGTTCTTTTCGCAGCTAGCAAAAGTGTAATATCCGCAATTTCGGATTTTCGGTAATTTTCATTTTTCGGCAGAGGTCTGTTTCGACGACTCGCTCATGACCGTATTGTCATTATGAGAATGATTAATTCTACACTTTTTGACATCCGAGTTCGTTTCGGTGCCGTTTTGTTGAGTTCCGTGCTTTTTAGCGACTTTTCCGCACTTGAGCTCGATTCTTGCGAATCTCATTCGAAACTGCTGTTTCGAGTTTCCTGTAAGTCCATTTAACTTTTTTAGACGTGTTGTGAACTTCGGTTTGGTTATTCGATCACGTATCGTGATTTTCGGGCATTTTGGGCCATTTTCGTAATTTCCCAAAGTTTGGGGTAATTACTTTCCGTTATCGAATTTCGAGCCTTCGGGTGGTCGGAATCGCGTGTTCTCTTAGTTCTTGAATTCTTCTTTGCGAGTACTTCGTAACCGTATCTTTGATTCGTATTCAGATTCAGGTTTCGGGGTCGTTCGGGCCGTCGGAGTTGGCCCCGACCGAGTCATGGCCGTGTAGTGCAGGCCCGGCCGAGTTACGGCCGTAATGCTCGTCGATTCGTACGTAAGGCGATTCTGTACGTACGGCCTGGCCGTGCGTCGTAATGTTTCCGGCATTTCTAGGCGGCGAGTTAGGCCATGGCCCGTTACGTACGTAAGCTGTAACACCCCCAAGTTATTCAGGGTATATTACAGCGCCGTGAGCCCCGCCGTGGGACCCACAAGGCTAAACATACGCGGAACTATAAACTTGACCGATAAGGTCTACATACAATAGAAAGAAAGACGATACAAATGGTATTCGAAACCATAAACAATGAAACCATATACATCACTGCACAAATCAATACCTCGGCAACACAGCGGAACATCAAGAAAGCGAAATACAATACTCGAGTATTTAAAAATCCATTCCAAGACAACAACACCGAATGGAGGAAACCAAAAGAGATAACCGAGACAAGACACGGTATCACACTTGCCCATCATCTTCATGCCGACCGGTACCGTCTGTCCGCTCTCCTGGAACCTGAAATACATGAAACGTATTTCCCCCATAAAGGGGTTAGCCGTCGAATAGCTAGTGCAAGTATAACAATATGAAACATAATACTTCTCGACAATAAAGTAAATGTAATCCGTCAATTCATCAATATCCACCAATTCATCAATTTCCGTCAATTCATCAATTTAAGACTAGTATTCCGGAATAACTAAATCTCATAGCATCTCATCAATACATATATGAATACCGTGGAACCGCACCAGAGGCTACGGAACCCTCAGAGGACCCGTCGGTCCGTCCCGGAGTGGTTAATTCATATTATCCATGGAATCGCACCAGAGGCTACGAAACCCTCAGAGGACCCGTCGGTCCGTCCCGGAGTGGATATAAATAAGCATGCCAACATTATTTCATATGAATGCCGTAGAAACGGTTCGTTCATATCAACCATGGAATCGCACCAGAGGCTACGAAACCCTCAGAGGACCATAGGCCCGTCCCGGAGTGGCTAGAAATAATCGTATCATCAATATTTCATACTTTCAAAGTCGAGAACGTACAATCATAAATGTATACTTGCCTTAATAAACGTTACCGAAGATCCCGAAGAACACGGTTCGACCGGGAAGTTTGAACCACGAGGAAGACAACGAACGGAAGGGTTTCAACTCGAGTTCTTCACAAGAATTCGACCCTAACAACATAAATTCAATAAATCATCGATCATACGAGGAAGAATAATCGTAGAACGCCCGAAAACCCCTCTATGACATTTCTGGACACCTTCAAGGCGTCGGTCAAGAACTCGACCAAAACAACGAATCGATACGATCCAACCATGGGATAACAAGGGAAATGATACAATACATCTAAATAATCATCAATCCTTCACAATCCTAAGTTAAATCGGATTAAACGGACGAAATCGAACAAAATACCCAAAATCCCCAAAATTAGATTTCTAGAAAATCTGACCCGATTCGCTCGATCAAAGGATGTTATCAGACGAATGATTGATGATATAACCCAAGGAACTCCATGGATATGTTGCTAAACAACATGGCTTCAAGCTTAGAACACGCCCAGCTACGGAAGAGGAGAAGAAGAAGGTGAAAAATGGCAAGAAAACGTCTGCGGGGGCCTTTTATAGGGGTTGATGCTGCCGGACACGGCCCGTGCCGGTCGGCACGGTCGTGTTACCTGATTGGCGACAGGGACTCGACCGTGTCTCGCTTGACACGGTCGCGGCGCCGAGGGCCTTCCGACAATGACCGCCCGGCGGCCCGGGCATGACTCGGCCGTGTCACGGGACACGGCCGGGCGTGTCGGCGATCGTTCCACGTTTATCCGGAAGAAATGCAGCACGGGCCGTGTCGACGACACGGCCGAGTCCGGTCGGCGAAACTCCGGCATTTCCGGACGAGTGCAGCCGCAGGCCGTGTCGGACGACACGGCCGGTTCGGCCCAGTTGATCGCCGATAACGGCGGGTGAGTTCAAACGACCATAACTCTCTCGTCCGGACTCGATTGACTCACCGTTTGAACCATTGGAAAGCTAACTCGATGCTCTATAATATTGCAAAGATTCAGAATTTTTGGAGTTACCAAAAATTAATGGTGATCTAACAAAGTCGAACTCCCACGTGAAAAAGTCGATTAAGGACACGGAATTCAACGAACGATACCAAACGAACTCGGATGACAAAAAGTGTAGAATTAATCATTCTCGGGATGACGAAACGGTCCCAAGCAAGTCGTCAAAATAGACTTCCGCCAAAAATAGAAAATTTCCGGGATAAAATAACGGGTATTACATTCTACCCTCCTTAAAAGAAGTTTCGTCCCGAAACTTAAAACAGTAGGGAGAAGAAATATTTCGCCAGGAAAAACTCAACGATATGCACAAGAACCGAAACTTACGCCCAAACGGCGAATCATCAATATAGAACACCACAAAACATTACCCTAAGGCAAACCAAACAAATGCCGAAAAAGATACGAATACACAATGCCCGAAGGCTCCAACGGGAATACCGATACATCACAATGGCTCGAAAGCCGAATGGCCCAAAGTCAGAATCATCACAATATAGATCTCAAAGGAGCAAACTGATCGGACATACCCTCGGCGTATGAACAACGATCGGAAATCGTCGGACATATCCAATACAACATGGACTACGAACGATCAATCAATAAAGCTCAAGAGGGACATCACAGTACGCCCGATCCGGAAATGTGTCCATGCACATGTCCACCCCGTATACGGAATCCAGAATATACGTGTGACAATGTACCTAATTAGCCTCAAGAACTACGTCTCGTGTGCACGGTCCAATGCGGAAATACCCACGCATGACCATCGAGTGCCTGGCTAAAAATCCTACACATAACCAATCGGCACGCAGACATGATTCCGGATATGCCACGATACAACATGACAACGAAACTCAAGGGATAAAACATCCAATATGGATCATACGACTCACCAAGTGAACGATGACACACGAATAATGAAAGATCGACACGACCAACGATATTCAAAACAACCATCCTGGGATCAGAATTTCCTTAAGGACCGATTATCACGAGCAACGATCACAACACAACAGTTCTGGAAAATCCTCAACCTTCAAAGATCACAAAATTACCGAGTTCACAAGAAAATAGTGTGCTGCCTTGAATCGGTCAACACGACAATAATAATTTAACGGATGGGAACTATCGTTGATAATCCCAATTCAATACTTCGATTACCGTAGGATGGCCAATCGATAACAATTATACAACGGACGGAAATTATCTTTGATAATGGATGGGAATTATCTTCGATAATCCCAATTCAATACCTCGATTACCTTAGAACGGTCAATCGATAATCAATGATACGATAGAATAGATGTACCGGTGTCTTAAACCGACCACCGAAACGGAGATGATAAAAGGATATATCAAACGTCTCTCATTGGTTAATATAATATTAATAGAAAAACACCGATGTCAATGACGACGATTACCACAATATCTCAATGGAAAATCCATCACAATCACAATCGATACGTCGATACCGCGAACCGGCAATCGACAAATGACTTAACCAACAAGTATCGCAATGCCTCGAACCGCCTTTTACAAACAATAGTAACATTTGGCATAATTTGCCGACGGCGCCGTGTCAACCAATCCCCGACATCAATACAATCATAAAGAGGCCAAGTCCCAAAATGATACACACAATCGTACGCCTACACGATAACATTAGTCTCATTGATTAGTACGAGTATAAAACTTGTCTCGATATCAATACAAAGTACATACCAATTCAGCTTGATTTCGTCTTACGAATTCCCTCGCCTCGACCAAGTTAATCTACGAACCCTTCAACCTTAACCGCAACACAACACCATAATTCACGATCAAATATCATACCTTATTGTAAAATGAAGGATTGATAATCAACCGTTCGATGACGACCAATATCAATACCACCAAACCACGAACTCAATCGCTTTACCATATCTCGACTAATCACACCGAACAATCCAACTCAGACACTTACAAATCCTCGTCCCACAATACGAGTGAAAAATGATGATCATATCAGCAACCAATTCGACCAATAATAAGGGTCTAAATGTTCCAAACTCAATTCTTAAATACGAATTTACAAGGTTCCCTTCTCGTAAATCCATCGTTAAAATTTACTTATAACCGTCATCAATTCGAATCATCCGATCGGGTTCAAAACAATAGATAATCATATTAAAAAGGTTATCAAACAATCCATTCATTCGATTTGAATATTTACTCCATACGTATGGGCTTTCAAATTCGTAGATGAATAATAGTCTCATCAAACTCATAATCACATTCGTATTCCTATACGAATATTATTTCCAACACATAATTTAGCTCTAGATATGAATATTCCATATTCATTTTCAAAACATCAACACTTCTAAAAAAATTTTCATCACCTCGTATAATTCAAGAGTTCTTCAAGAACATGAAATATCCGAAATCACGTCGTAACAACATCTCGAGGTATATATCTCCATGTTACCATTTTCTTCATCATGTCATTCATACAATCTCAAGAATCGAAACAAAACCCTTATCACCATATGACGAAGATCTCAATGCTCATAACAACATCCGAAATCTCTTATTACAATTCCAACAAATCTCGTATAACATTATCACATGATTCCATAATTGTAACACCCTGCATCCTCCTGGGAATATTACACGCCGCAAACCCTTCTCACACGGATTTACCAGGCTAAGCACAATACCCACGTCATTCCAAACAAGCTAAACAGACCGATGACGGTAATATTTTTCAAATACTAAAAAAAATCATTTTCCAAATACCGTCAAAACGATCAAGGTTAAAATGCCAAAACTCGGTTTAGGGAATCGGTTTTACAAAATAAAATTTCATTGGCAAAATACCAAAATCCATTTCAAAAATACTCACGCAATGGATAAAAGTACAGTCCAATTTATGCATTTTCATTGAAATAAGACGAACATCAAAATACACGATTCCCAATGTACTCCCTCCCAAGTAGTAGCCCAAAAAGAAAAAAAATAAGCCACTATCAAAAGGGATATGAGGATTACCTTGCATGGACGAACCACGAAGAAAGAATAATTGAACTCCATTCCAAGAATCATTAAATCATCATAGTCATCATATGGCCTCAAGAACATCAAGATCTCTATGATTCCATAATCATAATCAACATATTCAAAGCATATCATTATCTTCCTTCGGCATAAACCTCATAGAATATGGATAACACAAGAAATCACTTCAAGAATCAACAATAGTTCCATAACCAAGCTCTAATTCCATGATTCCAAGCTCACAATCATGTTAAAAGTGTTTAGAACACTCTTAAAAGTGAAGAGGGACGAGTTTTGGAGAGAAATATCTCAAAGGATCGTGAGAGAAATGAAAGGCAACACTTCAATCTATAAATTGCACTCTCATTACGTACGTAGGTGTCCTTTCTTAACGTACGTAACAACTTTAACGTGCGTAATCCAAAATCCATAACGCACGTAACCATCTCACCTGTCTCATTCCGTGCGCCTATTACGACGTAACCCATACCATATAACGTCGTAATATACCGGTTGACTTGCTACAAGATAATGGTTGTGTTACGTGCGTAACACGCTCGTATAACGCACGTAACACGACGTTGACTCACCACAACATTCTCCGCCGAAAGTTGCCGAAACAGGTCCCACCCGCCTCACATGACTCGGTTCTGTCCGATGCCTTCGACGCACGTAATACCTTAGCCTTGACGCACGTAACCATGCCAATCTTACGTACGTAATCTCACCTCATTAACGCACGTAATAATTCCATACTTAGCCAATTTCAACAATTCTGTCCAAAGTCATGACATACCAAATACGAGCATACGGCAAAATCAATACATATACTCAATTCAATAACATTTTCAACGCTCACAACGTCCTCGAGCATAATTAACCATCCACGATATCCAATATATAAACGAAAAAAATATCCGAAAATCGGGTATTACACTCTACCCCCTTAAAAATAAGTTTCGCCTCGAAACTTGCAATCACTCGCACAAACATTTCAACGGAAAATCCAAAATCACCAAGATAACCTGAATTATCGAATAATCCGAACAACATACTTACAGTCGTGGAAGTCAAGATCTCCCGTGATACTAGCATGCGACTCCTAAACAAAGTCTCAACATAATACCGTTACACACCAATATCGCAATTAGCAATTTAACAAAATCTCAAGGAAGAGTTCACGTCCGTGACCACGGCCACGATTCTTCCTACTTTCACCAACATTCGGAAAGGCACATACGTGCGTAAGTATAATCCAAATCGCACATTCCCGAAGTGACCAATTCCCAAGAATACCAAGCTATAAACGAAACGATTAAGAAAAATACAAGAAGAGTGAGAGGACTTACAAGTACGGTCGCACCGTGATGATGGCAGAGTAGTGATACCGTGGCAAATGCCGACTCAATTGACCCAAAAGACCGACACCTAGGTATCCATAAACCTAAGCTCCGATACCATATTCGTAACACCCCCAAGTTATTCAGTATATTACGCCGCCGTGAGCCCCTCCGTGGGACCCACAAGGCTAAACATACGCGAACTATAAACTTGACCGATAAGGTCTACATACAATAGAAAGAAAGACGATACAAATGGTATTCGAAACCATAAACAATGAAACCATATACATCACCGCACAAATCAATACCTCGGCAACACAGCCGGAACATCAAGGAAAGCAAATACAATACTCGAGTATTTAAAAATCCATTCCAAGACAACAACACCGAATGGAGGAAACCAAAAGAGATAACCGAGACAAGACACGATCACACTTGCCCATCATCTTCATGCCGACCTGCACCCGCCTCGTCCGCTCTCCTGGAACTGAGATACATGAAACGTATTTCCCCCATAAAGGGGTTAGCCGTCGAATAGCTAGTGCAAGTATAACAATATGAAACATAATACTTCTCGACAATAAAGTAAATGTAATCCGTCAATTCATCAATATCCGTCAATTCATCAATTTCCGTCAATTCATCAATTTAAGACTAGTATTCCGGAATAACTAAATCTCATAGCATCTCATCAATACATATATGAATACCATGGAACCGCACCAGAGGCTACGGAACCCTCAGAGGACCCGTCGGTCCGTCCCGGAGTGGTTAATTCATATTATCCATGGAATCGCACTGCAGGCTACGAAACCTCGGAGGACCCGCGGTCCGTCCCGGAGTGGATATAAATAAGCATGCCAACATTATTTCATATGAATGCCGTAGAAACGGTTCGTTCATATCAACCATGGAATCGCACCAGAGGCTACGAAACCCTCAGAGGACCATAGGCCCGTCCCGGAGTGGCTAGAAATAATCGTATCATCAATATTTCATACTTTCAAAGTCGAGAACGTACAATCATAAATGTATACTTGCCTTAATAAACGTTACCGAAGATCAGAAGAACACGGTTCGACCGGAAGTTTGAACCACGAGGAAGACAACGAGCGGAAGGGTTTCAACTCGAGTTCTTCACAAGAATTCGACCCTAACAACATAAATTCAATAAATCATCGATCATACGAGGAAGAATAATCGTAGAACGCCCGAAAACCCCTCTATGACATTTTACTGGACACCTTCAAGGCGTCGGTCAAGAACTCGACCAAAACAACGAATCGATACGATCCAACCATGGGATAACAAGGGAAATGATACAATACATCTAAATAATCATCAATCCTTCACAATCCTAAGTTAAATCGGATTAAACGGACGAAATCGAACAAAATACCCAAAATCCCCAAAATTAGATTTCTAGAAAATGACCTGATTCGCTCGATCAAAGGATGTTATCGGACGAATGATTGATGATATAACCCAAGGAACTCCATGGATATGTTGCTAAACAACATGGCTTCAAGCTTAGAACACGCCCAGCTACGGAAGAGGAGAAGAAGAAGGTGAAAAATGGCAAGAAAAACGTCTGCAGGGCCTTTATAGGGTTGATCGTCGCGGACACGGCCGTGCCTGGCCGGGCACGGTCGTGTTGCCTGATTGGTCGACAGGACTCGACCGTGTCCCGCTTGACACGGTCGCGGCGCCGAGGGCCTTCCGACCGACCCGCCCGGCCGATCGGGCATGACTCGACCGTGTCCCGGGACACGGCCGGCGTGTCAGCTGCTCCAGGTTTATCCTAAGAGTGCAGACGGCCGTGTCGGACGACACGGCCGAGTCTGGTCGGCGAAACTCCGCATTTCCGGACGAGTACGCACGGGCCGTGTCGGACGACACGGCCGAAGTTCGGCCGCAGTGATCGCCAATAACGAGCGTGAGTTCAAACGACCATAACTCTCTCGTCCGACCATTGACTCACCGCTTGAACCATTGGAAAGCTAACTCGATGCTCTATAATATTGCAAAGATTCAGAATTTTTTGGAGTTACCAAAAATTAATGGTGATCTAACAAAGTCGAACTCCCACGTGAAAAGTCGATTAAGGACACTAATTCAACGTAACGATACCGAAACGAACTCGGATGACAAAAAGTGTAGAATTAATCATTCTCAGGATGACGAAACGGTCCCAAGCAAGTCGTCAAAATAGACTTCCGCCAAAAATAGAAAATTTCCGGGGATAAAAATAACGGGTATTACATAAGCCATGGCCGGTTACGTACGTAAGGGGGCCGGCAGTCAGCCTATTTAAGGCCAGCAGACGTTTCTTCAGCCATTTCTCACTCGTTTTTCTTCTCTTCCGCAGCTGGAGTTTGGTTAATCATGGAGAGATGTTGTTGGAGAATAAATGCATGAAGTCTTGGAGTTCATATCATCAATCATCCATCCTATAACATCCTCCCATCTACCGAATCAGGTCAGATTTCCTAGAAATCTAATTTTGGGGATTTGGGGTATTTTGTTCGATTTCGTCCGTTTAATCCGATTTAACTTAGAATTGTGATGGATTGATGATTATTTAGATGTATTATATCATTTCCTTTATTATTCCATGGTTGGATCGTATCGATTCATTGTTTGGGTCGAGTTCTTGACCGACGCCTTGAAGGTGTCCGGTAAAATGTCTTAGAGGGGTTTTCGGGCGTTCTACGATTATTCTTCCTCGTATGATCTATGATTTATTGATTATATGTTGTTAGGGTCGAGTTTCTTGCGAAGAAACCGAGTTGAACCCTTCCGTTCGTTGTCGTCTTCCATTTCGATAGTGTCGGGCATTTCGAAGCTTTTCGGTTGAGCCGTGTTCGTCGGAATAATTGCGTGCCGATTTCGAGGCAAGTACCTTGTCCATACAATTTTTGTTTTGTGGATATGATAATTGGTGATCGTCTAAATGTGTTTGTTTGGTCGTTTGAAAATTAGTTTCAAAAGATTCGATTAGCCTTGTTAAAGGCTCTCTTTCAAAACGCGTGTGTTTTGTAATTGTGTGGGTTGTAAGTGACTGCGTGGATCCTTTGGATAATTTTAGAGTTTATGTGGTGTTTGATAATGCGTGTGTACGTATATGGCTTCATTTCAGTGTATTGCGGTTTTGACATGATGTGATGTTAGTTGTTACTCCTTTGAAAGGAGGTTGCGATGCTTAATGTTGTTTGGCTTCATAATCGATTATTGTTGTGTGCTTGTTATACGTGATGTTCCTCCGGGTAGGATTGTTGAATCTCCGGGATCCATACTTGCTAGTATGGGTCGGGCGAGACCGTAGGGTTATCCAATCCGGGTATGTCTTGCGGGGACTCCGAGGTTCGTGGCTTGTTAGCCCGATGCCGGGATAACTGGTGGGTTTATCATCGGGTATGTCTTGCGGGGACTCCGAGGTTCGTGGCTTGTTAGCCCGATGCCGGGATAACTTACGGTTGTGGTTTGTGTGTGATTTGTTTCGCTAGCCAGCTCGGGAGGGTCCTTAGAGGCCTCGGGTGGGATTCATGGTGGCGTCCTGGTCCTAGGCGATGCGTGTGTGTGAATTGTTTCGCTAGCCAGCTCGGGAGGGTCCTTCGAGGCCTCGAGTGGGATTTGTGGCTTCGTCCCGGTCCTAGGCGATGCGCGTGCGTGATTACGTTGTGTTGATTTTTATGTCCGTCGAGGACACGTGATGTTGGGCTTTGGCCTGTGAATTGCTGTAGGTTTTCTATTTGCGAAAACAAAACCTTTGGGTTGTGACCCCTGTTGATTTTGGAAAGATAAGGATTCGGTAATCCTAAATTGTTTTCTATTAAAACTCTCGATGGCATTTTAAACTGTTTTATAAATTATTTCCCTTGATTTGTGATCTTTCAGTTTTGGAATGTTTTACCAAACTCATGCCTCGGGAAGTGCTTTTCGTTACGTTTGGAACTTTGAGGATTCCTGGTTATTGTTATTCGTGGAATGTGAATTGTATGGCTCGTATTTGCACTTTGTTCTTGCACAAGCAAAACAGTGGAGTTTTGCTAACCCCCGAGTATTCGGGGGGTGGATGTCTATTTTTGCATTCAGGTTTTGGAGCAAAGCACAGGGTCGGCACGAAGGATGATGAAAGATGAACCATACTAATCACACGAGGATCCGTTGATGTCGTATTGGTCTAGTTGTATTTTCTTTTCCGCTGCAGTATCTTTTCCCTGTTGTACGGGAGTTTATTGTATTTTGACCCCTGCGTGGGTATGTGCTTGGAATTGAGTTGTATGTTATTATTGAAAGACCAAATCGGTCTACTGAGTCATTTTAGCCTTAAAGGCGATGTTTAGATGTTTGATTTTAGTTATCAGCCTGGTAGATCCTCGAGTAGAGGGTCTACGGCGTGTAATATCCCTGAGTGGATTGGGGTGTTACATAAATGGTATCGGAGCTTAGGTTGTGGAAACCTAGGCTGGCGGGTCAGTGGTGTCTGTTGAGTTTTGTCTCGTCGGATTTTTTCTAACTAAGTTGTGTCGCGATGCGTCGTCTGAGTTTGTTGGTCGTGATTAGTATCGTGGGGCGATCATCATCTTCGTGCGACCTGTGGATGTAAGTCTCCCTTCATTGTGTTGTGCCTCGTGTGACACGAGCTATTTGTTTGATTTTGTATTAAGTGATGGAATCTTTATGTAGATTCTCGGTTTCGTGATGCGTTGTGACTCATGTTTCATTTATTTGAGGAGTGTTGTCATTATTTACGTCCTTTTGACTATGATATTCGACTGTTGTTTCCGGTAAAAGACAGGTGTTGTCTTGATTATTTGTTAAGTGACGGAATCCTCTTATGGATTTTGATTTCTTGATATGTGGTTATTTGACCCTCATATTTCATTCATATGAGGAGTAGTGTTGCTGGATTGTGCATGTTTGACTTTATTTATTTTACCCGCTGCGTGAGTTCTTTTGTAATGACTTTCGGTATTTTAGCAACTGAGTTTTATTTCGAAAACCGATTCCTTTAACCGAGTTTTTGGCATTATGGCCTTGATCGTTTTGGCGAAATTCTGACGGTATTTAGTATTTTGTAAATGGCTTTTGTAAGTTTTTGAAATATTACCGTCATCGGCCTTTTTGACGTTGTAAATGATTTTTAGCCTGGTGAGTTCTGGCGCGGGACCCACGGCGCTATAATGTTTCGTGTAATTACCTGAAATTTTTGGGCATTCTAGTCCATTGAATTATCTTTGAAAACCTTGAGTATCTTAGAAAATAAATTTCGAGACGTACTTTTAAAATGAATTATTTTCTCGTGGTACATCCAAGGTGCCACAATATGTTTCAAAATTCTTCTACCTCGAGGACCCAAAATATTTTGAGATATTTTCAATGTTTTATAAACATTTTTACTTAGACCCGAGGGTCGAATATTTTGAAAGTTTTTCACTAAGAGAAAGTGTCCTCATTTTTGTCAAATGCGAAATGGTTCTCCAAAGTCTCGATAACGATGTTTCACGTTTGTACTTTTTTTTTAGAAAGGTGATACTCAAGATCAACCAGTGTTCTTCTAAAATTATTTTCAAAATGAGGTTTTCGTTTTTAAAACCTATCCATTCCCGTTTGAGGACTGGGTATGTATGTATGATGTTCGCGTTGTCATTATGATGTTTGCTCCCGAGTATGATCGAATTGGCAGTGTGAGCGTTGAGTCGTTTTCCACACATTTGTTGTGTTAGCCCCCTATGAGAGACGGGATGTTAGTGTTGAATGTTGTCGCCTCATAGTGATTTCTGCGCTGTCGCGCATGTGCGAGCTGTTAGAACTTGGTTTGGTATGACTGTGTGCATCGGTGATTGTTCCGTTATGTGTCGGTTGTTTAATGACATGTTACCTTGCTCCCGTTTTTGTGAATTTCGTGGACGAGGTCGAAGGTAATACCCGTACTATTTTGACTTCTGTATTTTCTCTTTCTCCAGTCTATCGATTCGCTCATGTTCGTTGATACTTTATGAACTTGTTCTGTATTTCGGTTTCATCGTCCGAACGAACTGTGATCTTGTTGTGGGTCGATCTGGTTATCGCTGTGACTTTTTCGAGTTCGGTTCGAGTCTTCTGAACCTTGTTCGGAGGTGACATCTTTTGGTTCAACTAGTTCTTTTATTCGAAGTGGATCGAATTTTGAACTCCTGTATTTTCGACTCTATCGACTCGTTTATGTTCGTTGACATTTTCTGAGCTTACCCTGTCCCTTGCTTTTGTTAATCGAACGAGGGTGGTATTGTTTCGGAATTACTCGTTTGTCGTTGTGACGTTTCAATTGCTATTCCCTTTCCTGTGGATTGTATGTGAGTGCGCATCTTGTTGTTTTTACCGGATAATGTTTTGTCTCGAGTCGAGATGTGAACCTTGGAGTTGTTGTTTGAATTTTATTGTTCTTCGTGATTCGAACATGATTGTTCGATTCTTATTGTCTCGATCGTTGTGGTTCGATCGTTTGATTGTTCGGTTTTTATTGGCCCCGTTTCTTGATTGTTGAGCGTTCAGACTCCTTCCTAATTCCCTTAAGTTCGGGAAATTAGTCTCGTTTTCGATCTTCCAACCCTTGGGCGGTGGGATTCCGTATTTGTTCAGCGATTGGCTCGCGTTTTGATTGATGTACCGTTGGGTTGATCAATCATATTGGTTTTCGTTCGTTGTGTTTGTGATTGTTTGGATAATTGACCTGACTATATTATTCATCTGATGACGCTTGTCACTTGTTGGTTTTATTATATCCCTAACGGCGACGTTGTGTTGGTCGTCGTGGAGCGTGTTTTCACGCCGTATATTCCTTTGCACTGCTTGTAACGTCTCGTCGTTGGGCGTAAGTTACGCGTTTCTTGTGTATCTCGTTGAGTTTTCCTGGCGGGATATTGCTCCTCCCTACTTGTTTTAAGTTTCGGGACGAAACTTCTTTTAAGGAGGGTAGAATGTAATATCCGCAATTTCGGATTTCCGGTAATTTTTATTTTTCGGCGGAGGTCCGTTTCGACGACTCGCTCATGACCGCTTCGTCATTCTGAGAATGATTAATTCTACACTTTTTGACATCCGAGTTCGTTTCGGTGCCGTTTTGTTGAGTTCCGTGTTTTTTAGCGACTTTTCCGCACTTGAGCTCGATTCTTGCGAATCTTGTTCGAAACTGCTGTTTCGAGTTTCCTGTAAGTCCGTTTAACTTTGTTAGACGTGTTGTCAACTTCCGTTTGGTTATTCGATCACGTATCGTGATTTTCGGGCGTTTTGGGCCATTTTCGTAATTTCCCAAAGTTTGGGGTAATTACTTTCCTTTGTCGAATTTCGAGCCTTTGGGTGGTCGGAATCGCGTGTTCTCTTAGTGCTTGAATTCGTCTTTGCGAGTACTTCGTAACCGTATCTTCGATTCGTATTCAGGTTCGGGTTTCGGGGTCGTTCGGGCCGTCGGAGTTGGCCCCGGCCGAGTCATGGCCGGCGATCAGGGCTCAGGCAGATCGCCGAGTTACGGCCGGTAGTGTTCGGCAGTTACGTAGGTAAGGCCGGTTACGTACGTAAGGCCCTGGCCGGTAACGTACGTAACATTTTCGGCATTTCTAGGCAGCGAGTTCGGCCATGGCCGATTACGTACGTAAGCCATGGCCGGTTACGTACGTAAGGCGGCCGGCAGTCAGCCTATTTAAGGCCAGCAGACGTTTTCTTCAGCCATTTCTCACTCGTTTTTCTTCTCTTTCGCGGCTGGAGCTTGGTTAATCATGGAGAGATGTTGTTGGACAATAAATCCATGAAGTCTTGGAGTTCATATCATCAATCATCCATCCTATAACATCCTCCGATCTACTGAATCAGGTCAGATTTCCTAGAAATCTAATTTTGGGGATTTGGGGTATTTTGTTCGATTTTGTCCGTTTAATCCGATTTAACTTAGGATTGTGATGGATTGATGATTATTTAGATGTATTACATCATTTCCTTTATTATTCCATGGTTGGATCGTATCGATTCGTTGTTTGGGTCGAGTTCTTGACCGACGCCTTGAAGGTGTCCGGTAAAATGTCTTAGAGGGGTTTTCGGGTGTTCTACGATTATTCTTCCGCGTATGATTTGTGATTTATTGATTATATGTTGTTAGGGTCGCGTTTCTTGTGAAGAAACCGAGTTGAACCCTTCCGTTCGTTGTCGTCTTCCTTTTCGATAGTATCGGGCATTTTGAAGCTTTCCGGTTGAGCCGTGTTCGTCGGAATACTTGCGTGCCGATTTCGAGGCTAGTACCTTGTCCATACAATTCTTGTTTTGTGGATATGATAATTGGTGATCGTCTAAATGTGTTTGTTTGGTTGTTTGAAAATTATTTTCAAAAGATTCGATTAGCCTTGTTAAAGGCTCTCTTTCAAAACGCGTGTGTTTTGTAATTGTGTGGGTTGTAAGTGACTACGTGGATCCTTTGGATATGTTTGGAGTTTATGTGGTGTTTGATAATGCGTGTGTACGTATATGGCTTCATTTCAGTGTATTGCGGTTTTGACATGATGTGATGTTAGTTGTTACTCCTTTGAAAGGAGGTTGCGATGCTTAATGTTGTTTGGCTTCATAATCGATTATTGTTGTCTGCTTGTTATACGTGATGTGCCTCCGGGTAGGATTGTTGAATCTCAGGGATCCATACTTGCTAGTATGGGTCGGGCAAGACCGTAGGGTTATCCAATCCGGTATGTCTTGCGGGGACTCCGAGGTTCGTGGCTTGTTAGCCCGATGCCGGGATAACTGGTGGGGTTATCATCGGGTATGTCTTGCGGGGACTCCGAGGTTCGTGGCTTGTTAGCCCGATGCCGGGATAACTTACGGTTGTGGTCTGTGTGTGATTTGTTTCGCTAGCCAGCTCGGGAGGGTCCTTAGAGGCCTCGGGTGGGATTCATGGTGGCGTCCTGGTCCTAGGCGATGTGTGTGTGTGATTTGTTTCGCTAGCTAGCTCGGGAGGGTCCTTCGAGGCCTCGAGTGGGATTTGTGGCTTCGTACCGGTCCTAGGCGATGCGCGTGCGTGATTACGTTGTGTTGATTTTTATGTCCGTCGAGGACAGGTGATGTTGGGCTTTGGCCTGTGAATTGTTGTAGGTTTTCTATTAACGAAAACAAAACCTTTTGGCTGTGACCCCTGTTGATTTTGGAAAGATAAGGATTCGGTAATCCTAAATTGTTTTCTATTAAAACTCTCGATGGCATTTTAAACTGTTTTATGAATTGTTTCCCTTGATTTGTGATCTTTCGGTTTTAGAATGTTTTACCAAACTCATGCCTCGGGAAGTGCTTTTCGTTACATTTGGAACTTTGAGGATTCCTGGTTATTGTTATTCGTGGAATGTGAATTGTATGGCTCGTATTTTCACTTTGTTCTTGCACTAGCAAAACAGTGGAGTTTTGCTAACCCCCGAGTATTCGGGGGGTGGATGTCTATTTTTGCATTCAGGTTTTGGAGCAAAGCACAGGGTCGGCACGAAGGATGATGAAAGATGAACGATACTAATCACACGAGGATCCGTTGATGTCGTATTGGTCTAGTTGTATTTTCTTTTCCGCTGCAGTATCTTTTCCCTGTTGTACGGGAGTTTATTGTATTTTGACCCCTGCGTGGGTATGTGTTTGGAATTGAGTTGTATGGTATTATTGAAAGACCAAATCGGTCTACTGAGTCATTTTAGCCTTAAAGGCGATGTTTAGATGTTTGATTTTAGTTATCAGCCTGGTAGATCCTCGAGGAGAGGGTCTACGGCATGTAATATCCCTGAGTGGATTGGGGGTGTTACAAAAAGGTTCTCTCCAAGTCTTATGTTCCGTCCAGATGTTGCCGAGTAGGATTTTCGGAGTAAATAATGTTCATATTATGTTGGCTGGAAAATGATGACAACAAATTTGTATTCGGATTTAATGGTGAGAAGAATATGAGAAATACCATGCATGTGACTTGTTTTTTTGGTTTTCAGTCGGCCGCCAGAGACATTGGCTGTACCTTGCACTTGAACTTTGGGAACGATTCTTTTCAGACTCTATTTCTCAGATAAAATTTGACTCAAGACTGTTGTTGATAGAAGGGTAATCGATTGGCAAAATATAATGTACCTCTTAGAGGTTTAGTTAAGCAGAATCAGATTTGCGCATGACATTCCTATCTATTGTGTCTTCAAAAAATATTCCGAAGCACAACGTAACTAAAACCTTGGGAATAGGAGGCACATATTAACTTGTGAGCTCGTGTGAATATGGCTGGTAGAAATCTGATTTTTTGTACGAGCGAAGCTGCTCTGAAGCGCGACACCTGCAAATTTCAATTACGTAACACAAAAGAAATCTAATCCGAATGTTTCCATCTCACTGAAGCCTAAAATTTCAATCTTGTGATATTTTAACAAGAAATCGTAATGGAACACAAGAACATTAGGTAAAGATAATTTTCAAAAATATTAGGTCAAAAAAAACATCAAAATTACTTATATAAAGAGATCAGATAAACGCACATTGTCAACTGAGAAACCTGAAAAAATGAAAACATGTCGAGGCCAAAACAGCACGAGGTAAAATCCTGGCCAAACCGCAAAGACTTACAAAAGGACAAAGAAGTTACGCAAAGAAACTCTTTCTCACAAGAGGAGGATTTTTGGGTTTCAAAGCCAAACATCTAATTAACAAAGGTAGAAAAGAATATGACCTCTATATCACCTTATATCAACGTCAAGAAATTTGCAAACAAAAGAACACTGGAAAACAGAACTAAGAATACTGTTTTTTGAGGAAAAAAAATTAAATGTCATAAGGAGCATAATTAGAATCACAAATGAGAAAGAAAAAGAGAGAGAAGTTCAATCCACTGAAACTGCATAAACAAAATAGTTTCAAACCAAGCAACCTTATCAAGATAATGTATGAATCAGAATCTCAATACAAGCATGTCCGGTGTCATGATTGGAAACCTTGTAAAACGAAAACCCGAGGTGGGTCTTTCGGAATTTTTAAAGTAACTATTCATCTGTAAAATTCCGAGACCTCAATGGCAGTCATAAGTAAAACCTCTTGTATAAACGCACACAAACAAACAATTAAACACACACAAACATAAACACATATACAGACACTCTCAGAACTAAACACACAATTTCTGCAGACACTTGCAAACACTATATATATAACACTTTACGCACAAACTCACACTTTAGAGTAGAGTGTACATATATATATATATATATATATATATATATACACAACACACCATTCACACACCCACACGCAGCACACACACACACACATAACACCACACACAAAACACATACATACACGCAGCACCACACATACACAAACGGTATGACAAATACACAACCACACACAGTCTGTTCTTAAAAAACCCAGTACACACAAACGCACGCACAACACACATATAAACACATACATACACATACACAAACGCACACTTAGCACTACACACACATCAGCACTTATACGACGCACAAAACCTCACCGAAACTCAAAATACAAGCTAGAAACACGTTCCGTGTAACAATAGACTCGCAACAATGTAAAGTTTGTAAAATTCTTATAGAGATAAACCAGCATGGACAAACTGAAGACAAACAGTGTTTTTATCCAGTTCCGACGATTTTAGCACCGGTTTGTAAAACTGAACATAGATTTGTGTCCTACTCATTGAGATAAAGAAATTGATATATAGAGTGTGAAATCATATCAAAGATTTTTTCTTCAACATTTGAACCGACACTATCGTTTCTCTATCCCTCTCTCTTGAAGAAAATGGAATGGAAATAATGATAAAATTGAAGAGAATGACTATTAACAGATGGGCAGAATATTTTGTAACACACCATGTTAATCAATGCTATTACAATTAGTTTTTTTGGCCAAAATATTTTGTAACACACCATGCGCACACACATACATACATACACCAACACACAGACACACCAGCACATAGACACACACGCATCACACAAGCACACATACACACACACGCACTTCGCATTATGTAATATTCGCAATTTCGGATTCCCAGTAATTTTCTTTTTTCGGCAGAGGTCTATTTTGATGACTCGTTTGGGACCATCTCATCATTCCGAGAATGATTAATTATGCACTTTTTGTCATCCGAGTTCGTTTCGGTGTCGTTCTGTTGAATTCCGTGTTCTTTAGCGACTTTTCCACGTATGAGTTCGACTTTGTTAAATCACCATTAATTTTTGGAAACTCCAAAAATTCTGAATCTTTGCAATATTATAAAGCATCGAGTTAACTTTCCAATGGTTCAAACGGTTAGTCAATCGGAGTCCGGACGAGGGAGTTATGGTCGAAATAGCTAAGTCACTCTCATTTCCAGTTTTTGGCCGAGCACTCTGTACCTTGTGCCGCGGCACACTGCCGAGTCACTGCCGGCAGATTTGGCCCTGTGCCACGGCACACTTAGGCTGGGCCGCGGCACACTGTGCAGTCAGCCTATTTAAGGCCAGCAGACGTTTTTTTCTCCCATTTTCTCACTTATTTTCTTCCCTTCCGCGGCTGGAGCTTGATCAATCATGGAGGCATGTTGTTATGCAATAAATCCATGAAGTTTTGAGGTTCATATCATCAATAATCCGTCCTATAACATCCTTTGATCGAGCGAATCAGGTCAGATTTTCTAGAAATCTAATTTTGGGGATTTTGGGTATTTTGTTCGATTTCGTCCGTTTAATCCGATTTAACTTAGGATTGTGATGGATTGATGATTATTTAGATGTATTGTATCATTTCCCTTGTTATTCCATGGTTGGATTGTATCAATTCGTTGTTTTGGTCGAGTTCTTGATCGACGCCTTGAAGGTGTCCGATAAAATGTCATAGAGGGGTTTTCGGGCGTTCTACGATTATTATTCCTCGTATGATCGATGATTTATTGATTATATGTTGTTAGGGTCGAATTCTTGTGAAGAACTCTAGTCGGAACCCTTCAGTTCGTTGTCTTCTTTGGGGTCCGAGCTTCCCGGTCGAACCGTGTTCTTCGGAGCGTTTGGTAGCGGTTATTAAGGCAAGTATCTTATTATACGACTTGTATCTTGCGACTAATAATCACGTATGAGATTTATAATGATTTTACTTGCCTTTGTAAATATGTTCCGTTTGAACTGGTTGTGTATTCCGCAATTTGAAGGCTTTGTGATAATAGCGTTATATTGGTATACGTGTTATGTGTTGCGGCATTTGTGCAGGATTGCGATGTACATATTGGATGGTTGTACACTTGATTGTGCAATGTATTGTGTACCGATCGTGTGTTATTTTGGTTGTGTGTTGTGATTGATGATAGTTGTTGCGAGTGTTGAGATTGTGCTATGTGCGTGTGATGTACGATTTTGTGGTGATCAACGTGATTGATTAACTGTGCTCATTGTCATATGTAATGTGAATGTGAATGTTGTGTGCTGAAACGCTAAGTTCACTCATGTGGGTTCGACGGGGCCTACGAGGATTCATGGCACAGGTCCATGGGATCAGAACTTAGTGTGTGGTGCTGAGGTCCAATCGTGCGGGTCTGACGAGGCCTACGATGATTCATGGCACAGGTCCAATGAATCAGGACACAGTACGTCCAACCGTGCGGGTTCGACGGAACCTATGGTGACACGTGACACAGGTTCACGGGGTCGGGACTGGTTGTTGTGATTGTTGTGTTTCCTCGATCCGTGTGGGTTGTTGAACCTACGGAGACTCGTGGCAAGCGATCACGGAGTCGTGAGCATGATTGATTGTTGTGATTGTTATGTTTGCTCAATCCGTGTGGGTTGTTGAACCTACGAAGACTCGTGGCAAGCGATCACGGAGTCATGAGCATGATTGATTATTGTGATGGTTGTGATTGGTTAAGTCCGTGCGGGTTGTTGAACCTACGGAGACACGTGACAGGGGATCACGGTGTCACGAATCGTGTTTTGTAAATCAAACTTTTTGTAAGAAAGTTTTAAGAAAAGAATGTTGGGCCGAGCCCCACGAGATTTATGGAAATGTTTTCGTACTGTAAATTGTTGAAATACAATTTGAGATTTGGGTTAAGACCCTAAGATTTTCGAAAGGTTTTGAAATTCTAAAAATTCCCGAGATGATAATCTTATTTTCGAATGCTTCATAGCTTATCTTCCCTTGTGAAAACCTCCCGGGGATATTTTGATACTTGATTGTTATATTTGATTCACGATTATTACTTGCTTGTTATATTTCGTATGATTTGATACTTGCACTAGTAAAACAGTGGAGTTTTACTAACCCCCGAGTAATTGGGGGGTGAATGTCTGTTTTGCGTCCAGGTACATGCAGATTTAGGGGAGCAGTCACAGGATTGGCATAAGAGGATGATGAGCTGCGATACTAATCATGAGTCGAGAGTTGTTTGATTTTTGTTGTGTCAGAGTTGATTTCAGTCTTCCGCTGTATTGTATTTCGACCCTTGTGTGGGTTATGTCGTTTAAGTCAATTTTGTTGATTGGGTTGTGTGACCTCATCGGTCTGAGTATTCACGTGTAAGTGACCATAACGGTCTGTATTATTTTATTGTTTGACCCTGGTCGGGCAAGCATTTGGTTGTTTATGGATGTTTAGCCTGGTAGATTTTTGTGGAAAGGGGATACGGCGTGTACTATTCTCATATGGTTTTGGGGTGTTACATTTATGGTATCGGAGCCTAGGTTGCGGAAACCTAGGTTGTCGGGTTGAGTCAAGTCGTGATTTGTCGAGTAATGTGTTGTCTTGTCGTTCGAGTCGTCAGTGACAAATTGAGTTGTGCGTAGTCACAATGTGTCGGTTATGTTGTCGGACGAGATTAGTATCGTGGGCGACCGTCACCTCCGTGCGGCCTGTGGATGTAAGTGTAATACCCGGTTGTAATTCAGTCATTATCATTCAGTAATTTCATTCGGTGATTGTCACTCAGTGGATTTTCACTCAATTATAATCATTCATCAATCATGTTCATTCACCGTGTTCACCGTTCGGAAAAACTTCGAGTTGGGTATCGTTATTATTCATTGTTTCAACTTTCCTCATATGAGTTCGACTTTGTTAGATCACCATTAATTTTTGGTAACTCCAAAAATTCTGAATCTTTGCAATATCATAGAGCATCGAGTTAGCTTTCCATGGGTTCAGACGGTGAGTCAATCGGAGTCCGTACGAGAGAGTTATGGTCGTTTTAGCTCACCCGCTCATTTTTCAGTTATTGGCCGATCACTGCCGACCGAACTCGGCCGTGTCGTCCGACACGGCCCGTGCCGTACTCGTCCGGAAATGCCGAAGTCTCTGCCCACAGGACTTGACCGTGTCGTCTGGCACGGCCGAGTCGAACTCTTCCGGATAAGCCAGAATCGACTGCCCAGACGCCCGACCGTGTTCCAGGACACGGTCGAGTCATGCCGAGTCGCTGTCGGACGGGTCACTATCGGAAGGCCCTCCGCGCCGCGACCGTGTCAAGCAGGACACGGACGAGTCCCTTCCGGCCAGTTGCGCGACGCGGCCGTGCCGATCGGCACGGGCCGTGTCCGGCAGGGCAGTCAACCCCTTTAAATTCGTTTTTTGAGCATTTCAGCTCATTTCTTTCCCTTTTCTTCACCTACAACCGAGAGAGAGAGCTTGAGGGAGCGTTTTTCCTTCACAAATCATTTGAGTGTTTGATTTTCTTCATCTCCTTTCGATCGTGAAGCCCGGATAATCGATCTAACGCGTGTTCTTCGGATTAAAGTACTTGGATCTTCAAAGGTAATATTCTTCAACACCTTGGATTTCGATTTTTTGTGTTGAGATATGATGTTTTGGACGTTATAATCATGTTATATGAAGGGATATGTATATGATTATGAGTTTGTATAAGGATTCATTGGATTATTGAGGAATTATTCAAGAACACCTTGAATATCGAGTTGGAATTGGGGATTTTCGACTAATTGTTGTTATAATCACGTATTCATAACGGATTATGGATCGTATTGGAGATGTTTTGTTGGTTTGAATCACTTCTTGGGGATTTGAGGTTGGTATTGTTGAGGTTTAGTTGTAAACAATCGAAGTTTGGCCACAACGTATTCGATATAATGCCCCAATGAACTTAGTTTAATCGTATTGACGTTTTGAGTTCGTTATATTCGTGTTTAATTCGTATATTGACCGGATTGTTGGTAATTGTATTGAATTAAGGTTGTTCGTGCGACCGACACTTCATTTAGGACTTTTGTTCGTGGAAGGACTTTCTTCATCGGTATTGTGTAAGTTAATTCTTACTCGGTTAAAAGGATATTAATCCCTTTTGTTGTTGTTCATTCATAATCATAACTCATTCATCATTATATTAATCGTATCAAAACTTGTTGTTATCAATTAATCGTTTCAGTCATAAGGAACGACGGTTCCAATCTTTTCATTGAGCTGTCATTTATTTCGTTACCATTCCACCTCGGTGAGTCATTATTCATTTTCGATGTCACTTTTGTTATATCGTGGCATTCCGGGTCATACTGGCGTGCCGGTTGGTATGTGTAGGATTTTCATGTCGGGCACGTTATAGTCGTGTGTTGGTTGGTGGCCTCACATTGGACTGTGCACACGAGATTGATTGTTTCGTGAGACTGATTAGGTACAAGACCACACGTGTATTCGATCGATACTCGTTGGTGGCTTGTGCACGGACACATTTCCATCCCGGGCGTAGTGTGGCGCCACCCTTTGAGCCGTACTGTTAGTTGATTCATATAGCATGTTTGATTGCGTATGTTTCGACAGGATATTTCATAATTTCAGATATAATCATGATTGTGTATTTTCAACCCTTAAGGATTGTTGTTCTTTGTAATCGACCCGTTGGGGATTTTGTTTTTCGTGTCTTGGCAAGGCAAAAGTACGGAGAACACGCTGACGCCGAGGAGTCCCAGTGATACTAGTAGGGGCCCCGATCTTTGATTATTCATGTTATTGTCCTTTATTTTCCGCTGCAGACTTTCATTTGAATACTCCGTTTCATTCGGTGTTGTGTATTTTATCTTCATATAAAATACACTAGTATTCGGTATTGTCTCGGTGTGTTGTAACTAAACTCCTCATCGGAGTAATTATTGTTGTAATGTAGTTCGGTACTACATTTATCCCGTGTAATTCATTCATTTTCGATTGCTGGTGGGTCCTGGTTGGGGATCTACGACCGTAATATCCGCCTAGTTTGGGGTGTTACGAGTTGGTATCGGAGCGTGGTTTTGAATACTACCTTCCGAGTCATGTCTTATTTGAAATCATCGTCATCGACTAGTATCATTGGACTTTCGCCACGTGTGACTGTGCAAATGCCGAGCCAATCGCATCGGAAGAACTGTAAGATTTCTAACGCCATGGTATAATTTCTGCAATAGTCATTCATTCATCACTCATCATTTAACAATCCTCAAACATCATCATTCATTATGATCAGGACGATCATATTAACTCATTAATCACTTAATTCATTTCAATACTCAGTTAATGATCAGGACGATCATGTTAACTCATTAATTACTCAATTCATTTCATTACTCAGTTGTCAATCTGGATGATCATATTATCAATCTTGTTAAGTTATTCAAGATAATCATTTTAAGAATTTCATCAGATAATCATGTAACTTCAGTAAATCATTCATATAATCACTAAGTTAGAGCATGTATACTCATTTTCATCATATCATGACATAATCATAACGTGCTAATCATGCGGGAAATATAATCATTATGCGACCTTCCTACTTCAGTATGGAGAGAACTGTCAAGGGATGCACGGGGAGAGGCCGCGGTGCGGACCGAAACCCGAGAAATAATCACTCGCTGCCGGGAAATCGTGCCCAGGACTCGGCTCGATTAGAAGATGTTCGGGTTGATCCACTCACTTTTATGCATGCCATGATGACCCATGTGCAGTTGCTCAATCATCATTGCACCACTCTGACCGGATTAATCGAGAGAACTCTCCCGTACGAGCCAGCTGCTAAGGAAATTGCTGAGCAGCAACCTGCATATGTCAACAGGAAATCAACGAAGCGTAATCTATCCTAAGGCGGTCAGTCAACATGCAAGAAGCCTCGTGTGAATCCTATCGTTTCTGAGCGACCTCCTACGGTGCATAATCGTGCGGGATCTCATTCCCGAGTGGCCAGTTCGGCCATCACCTGTTTCAATTGTGGAACGCCGGGTCATTTCAGCACTGAGTGTCTGAAACCGTCTATCACGTGCTATAATTGTGGGAATTTTTGGCATAAGGCCCGTTTTTGCCGAAAGGACTCCAAGTCGGCTCCGGCGGCATCTCAGGCCCCGAAGCAATCAGCCTTCGAATCGATCGCTTTGTCAACGCTGCGTTTAAGACACCGGAAGCAAATAGAGTTGGGGCTCGTATTTATCGACGGGAGCATCCGGTTCGGGGCCGGCAAGCCCGATTCATATGATGAGGAGGATCGACGATCCGGTGGCCCGAATGATTTCGGTATACTCGTAATTTTATTTCAACTTGTGTGTACCTTTTGATTCTGGTACACCGCATTCATTCATTTTCGAATCATGCTTGAATAGACTTATTTCGGGATAGTCCTATTGCTTGTGGACCTCATACCATCGGTCTACCTGACGATGGAAGAATTTTCGGAATCATACCGAATTAAGCTTAATGACCGCGATTGGTTGATGGATCTAATCGTGGTGAATTTATCTTAGGACGATGTAATTTTCGGTATTAGTTGGTTTGATCGTCTTGATACTATCCTCAGTGTTTGTTAGCGTTTGGTCGCTATTTTTCCGTCGTTGGTTGTTGAATGTGTGCTTCAGGGAAGTAATCCCCGTTGTTCCAGAAGAAGTATTATTATGACGAAAGCAGAGAAATTCCGCAATCGAACTATTCAATCATTCATTGTATCATTTTCATCGATTGGCCTTTCTAAGGCAATCGAGTTATTCAATCATTCATTGTATCATTTTCATCGATTGGCCTTTCTAGGGCAATCAAGTTATTCAAACATTCATTGTATCATCTTCATCGATTGGCCTTTCTAAGGCAATCGAGTTGTTCAATCATTATTGGTATCTCTTTTTATCGATTGACCATTCTAGGGCAATCGAAATGTTCAATCATTCGTGGTATCATTGTCATCGATTGACGATGTATTTCCAGACGAGTTATCTGGTTGCCTTCACATAGAGTAGGGGAATTCAGGAGTGAGTTGGAGCCGCACGTCCCCTTTATCGAAGGCACCGTATCGGATGGCCCCGACTGAATGCGGGAGTTGAAGATTCAACTTGAGGAGTAGTTCGAGAAAGGTTATCTCCGACCGATTGCGTCCCCGTGAGGAGCACCAGAGTGATCTCACAAGGAGAAGGATGGCCTGCCTCGTGTGTGTATTAATTACTGTGGAGTTGAACAGGTGATGATCAAGAGTAGTATCCCTTACCCCGTATTGATGATCTTTTAGATCAACTTCGTGAGCCTCGCATTTTCCAGGATCGACTTAAGATCTGGATATCACCAGTTGCGGATTCGAGAGTCGGATATCGCGAGGACAGCGTTTCGTACACGCTATGGTCATTATGAGTTCGTAGTTATGCCATTCGGGCTAACTATTGCACCTGCAGTATTCATGGAGTTAATGAATCGTGTTTTCATCGACTTTTTGGATCAGTTTGTTGTTGTCTCCATCGATGACATTTTGATTTATTCTCGTGATCGAGAGGAACAGGAGGTACGTCTTCATCAGGTTCTCGATGTGTTAAGACGCGAGCAATTTTATGGAAGTTTTCTTAATGTGAGTTCTGGATGTCCGAAGTGACTTTTCTCGGGCATGTAATTTCATCTGCCAGAGTTCGTGTCGACCCTCAGAAGACGGAGGCTATCCGAGATTGGCAACCTCCGAAAGATGTTAAGGAAATCCGATGTTTCCTCGGATTAGCTGGTTAATTATCCAACCCACGACCTGGAGCTAGCAGCCGTGGTGTTCGCTTTGAAGATTTGGCGTCATTATCTTTATGGCGTTACCTGTCAGATATTCACCGATCATAAGAGTTTAAAGTATTTATTTACTCAGAAGGAGTTAAATATGCGGCAGAGATGGTGGTTGGAATTAATCAAAGAT
The DNA here is from genome assembly GCA_033398695.1 of Orobanche coerulescens. Classification (NCBI taxonomy): domain Eukaryota; kingdom Viridiplantae; phylum Streptophyta; class Magnoliopsida; order Lamiales; family Orobanchaceae; genus Orobanche; species Orobanche coerulescens. The sequence continues at coordinate 95,821,365 of CM065804.1, read as the reverse complement.
TATGATATCGAGATCCTTTACCACCCGGGGAAGGCGAACATTATCGCCGACGCCTTGAGTCGTAAGTCCGTTCAGGAGCAGATGCTTGCTCGTTTAACAATTCAGAAGGAGCTCCAACAGGAATTGTAATATCCGACTGTAACTTTTCATTTTTACCTGTCGTTGTATTATTCGGATAATCTGATTATCAGAAATCGTTGCATTTAGTATTATGTTGAGGTATTATAGATTTGAATATCATATCATTGTTAGTTCATTTCAAATATGATGATTCGATGTTAATTAGAGAGTTGTATTTTCGGAATTTTTTTCTATTGATGTAGCGCACGTTACACAGTAAGATTAGCGTACGCTAATCCTGTGTATTAGCGTGCGTAAGGTTTTCCTCGGTTGCGTACGCTAAGAAGGAATCGGCAGCTTGACTTCAACACGTGAGCCTTTTAACCGGTAGCATGCATGCGATCTATGTCCGAGCCGTCATGTCGGCGAGAATCTACTTTTACTAGCGTGCGCTAACCCATTCTTCATTAGCGTGCGCTAACGGCTGCAATAATTCAAGACGAGCCACCGAAAGCCGTTTACGTACGTAATATCGTTCGGATAGCGACGTAAGGGCCTTAGCGTACGCTAAATCTGTCCCGATAGCGTGCGCTAAGTCTCGCATCTATTTATAGGACCACTGCTTTTTCATTTCTCCACGAACCAAACCGAATTTCTCTCTTCGCATATCATCCTCCGCACTCTAAAAACGTTATAAACCTTCACCAACTTATTTCTAAGCCTTGAATCTCGGAGTGGAGCTCATTTTCTTGGAGCCTTGGAGTTGTTTTTAAGCTTGGGATATATTCTCTCATATCATTGAAGTTATTCTTCATTTCGGAGGTTGGTGTGTTTTCTTCTCTGCATTAATTTCTTATATTAACTACTGATGACGAAATATACTACACCTAGAGTACATTAAGCAAGTAAAACATGGTTATAATTAAACTCTTTAAGCATTTTGATGAATATGTTAAATAAGGGTTTGAGATGGAGGTGTTCTTGATGATATAGTGATTTTAATCATGTTGTAGATGTCATCACTCACCTTCCGGACGAATTTAGCTCAAGAGAACGTTGATGGATCGGTTAGCTTCTTCATAAGCTGGATTTAATCAAGAACTTAATATCATAAAGTGATTAATCACCATTTTAGGTATTTTTTTACTTTGAAAAGAACTTGATGATGTTAAATATGAGACTAGGTGATCTAGTTCGAAACCTTAGAAGCTTTAGCAAATCATGATTGTTCGGTTTCACTAGTCTTTGAAGATTGATAAAGGTTTTGATAATTACAACAATAACTTTTCACCAATCTATTGTGTTGATAACTTAGAGTGTAGTTCATCATAATGCTAAGTAGATTGTGTTCTTAAGTAGATGATCTTGGTTATGAATGATACTATCATGGTAGATTGAGTATCAAATCCTTTATGACTATCCTTTTGGTAATAAGAGATGTTGAAGAACATGAGAATTTGATTTAAACCAATTTTATTGGCAAATTGAAGATGTTATTGTTCATGGAATAACAAGAGAATTTCAAGACACTTTTGGTATGATAATCAGATTTTGGAAGATGAATTAGTTGTTTTGAAAACTTTCATTAATCGTTAAGGTATTAATCACGGGGGGTGAAAATTATTCGAGTAGGTTGCGGGCGTCGTTTCCTACGAATTGATATTAATATTATGTGAATATATTATTGAATGAATTACGTTTCATTCAAGGTTGCTCGTTCGATTGAGTGTTTAACTAAGGATACCGTCCGTTTGGTCATTTGGAGAAGGACTATCTTTCACTTACGGATTTGAGGCAAGTTATCTTGCTTGGTTATAATGATGATTAGATTCTTCTGATGGTTATATTTTTCATATGTATGAATTGTTCATGAAATGTTGGTCGTGATTTGACAATCGCCCTGACGTTATTCCGCTTTCTTCATGGGGTTGCATTCCCAAGTATGTCGCTTTGAATCATTGATCTCGTTGGCCTTATTTTCACTTCGGTGAGTTTTTCTTGATCCTTAATCGGATATGTGATTTGTTGAATTCGTTGTCATGTTGTATCGTGACATATCCGGAATCATATCTGCGTTCGATTGGTTATTGTGTAGGATTTTTAGCCGTGCACATATAGTCATCGGCGGATATTATTCCGCGTTGACCGTGCACACGGGACGTAGTTTCGTGAGGCTAATTAGGTACATTGTCCTACGTATATTCGGATTCCATATACGGGCGGACATGTGCACGGACACATTTCCGGATCGGGCGTCTTGTGATGTCCATCTTTGAGCCATACCGTAAATCGTCCATAGTATTGGATGCTTGTGATCGCTCGTTTCATACGCCCGAGGGGTATGATCGATAGTCGGAATGATTTCTTTGAAATCTATATATGTGAATTGTATATGTCAAGAATTGATTATCATGTATATCCGACCTGTGTTGGGCGAAATACTTGTATTGTATTTTAGGTCGAGGCAAGGGCAAGGCACGGGAAGAGCATGTCGACGGCGAAGGATTCGGAGGATACTAGTTCGGGGCCCTCATCTTTGTTGTCGGTTATGTTAAACCGTGTTGTATTATTTCTGTTCCGCTTAAATTACTTTTGGTTGTATTTGACATTTAAAGTATTTTCCATCTCCATATGGTTTATACTTTTCTTTTCGGATCCATGTGTTGTAAGGCCGTTGGCCACATTTTAATAAACTCCTAATCGGAGAAATGACTTTTCATTGTGATTCGGTATCACAAATAATATTTATTTAACCTGTTTTGGATATCGCCTGGTGGGTCCCAGTGTGGGATTCACGGCACTGTAATAACCGCCATTTGGGGTGTTACAGAAGATGGTATCAGAGCGTCGTTTTCTTTCATGAGTCATTGAGAAATGAACTAGTATCAAGAAACCTTCGTGTCACGTGTGACCTGTGCAAGCGCCTGACCCTGCGAGCCAAATGCGGTATGTACTTTATAAGCCATGGTTTAATTACTGGCATGATATTGATATCAGTATAGGATCTCTTTGTTGATCATGTTATTTCAAGGAATTGTGACAGGATTTATCTGATTGATAATCCGAGGTAAATGCTGAATTTATTGTATAATTGAAATTATTCGACTTGACACCGATATGATACTCGGTGCGACATTTGTGGTGTCGATAACCATTTTCCTTTAATATGTGATTCCTTATTACTATTAATTCAGCGTGAATTTTGGTATCTTGAACTGTACTTATAGTTACCATTATGATTGACTCTTTCAGTATGGAAAGAAACCTGCGAGGTCGTGGCAGAGGGGGACGAGGCCGCGGAAGGGGCCGAATCCCAATACCTCGAGCCAACAGACGCGCGAATGCGGATCAGAGTTCCGCAGACGGTGGTTCACCTTCTAGGGAACAATCGCACCACGGTGGGCGCGGGGATGCACGTGTCGATCCTTACGCCGTAATGCGTGGCATGATGACACGTATGACCCAGATGGGTCAACTAATGGAAGCTATGCAGAGGGCCGCCATCGCCGCCAAGAAGGGGCTCATCCTCCTCCCGTGATTGGCGGACCCGTGAGTCGGATTATCCGACATCTCTCGCCCCGACCACCGACTTTTGAAGGCTCCTCCGAGCTCGCCGACATTGCGCATTGGATCGAGCATTTTGAGAAACTTTTCCGATGGTGGATCGCCTGGAAGAGAATCGCGTCTCGGTAGCCGCGTATTATCTTAGCAAAGGCGCTCATACTGTGGCTTTCAAGAAGGCCACCGGTGATGGTGTTTACACTTGGGAGGAATTTAAAACCTCATGCTAGATCACATTATCCAGGGCCACTCCGTGAGGCCAAATGCCGAACTTTTGAACCCCACCCGTCTCAAGACGATGATGTATTATCCATTCTTTGAGAAATTCCGGCACTCCTTCCTTTTGCCACAACAATTATTCGAACAGAGGCCGACAAGATCAAATACTTTCTCAAGAGGCTTAAACCCCGAATGAGAATGCAAATTGTTGAATCACCACTGTACTACCTTACGAGTTCATCGAAAAGGCTCTGAATACGAACTCACCGCGAAAGAGATTTCCAAGAAACAACCACACCCAACAAAAGGTCCAAGAACCGAATCGACCGAGAGTTACCGGGGACATTCAGAAGCCCTGGGTCATTGCCAAACCCCTCGATCGTTCACCCATGGCGTCAAAGCCACTGGATCGCACTCTCGAGCGGTCCCCTCATCTGTTGTGTGCTATAACTGTGGGGGCCAGGGGCATATCAATTTCAATTGCCCAAAGCACGCCATCACATGCCATACTTGTGGGAAGAATGGTCACCGTGCTCGCTTTTGCAGAATGGGCCGGACATGATCCGTGGCATCTCATACTCCTATTCAATCCTCTGTCCGTAACGGACGCCTCCGTCCGCTTCCTATCGAGACCACCGGCGAATAAGGGAATGGGCCGTGGGAATCAAAGTGGTACACTGTGCCGCAGATCACAAACCTGAGGATTTACGAGATGAAGAAAGCCGATGATCCCGAGGCCGCATGATTTCGGTATACTCGAGATCCACTCCCACTGTGTGTGTTCTTTTTGATACCGGTGCTTCACACTCCTTTATATCTTCTTCTTGTTTAAGTCGTTTACCTCTAGACCATGTTATCAATTGTGAGCCCTACGTAATTGGTCTACCTGATGGTAGAAGAATTATTGGAAATCGTGAAGTCCAGGATTGTCCGATTCGTTTGAACGACCGTGAGTGGTTGTCAACCGATTGTAGTCGATCTACCTAAGGATGATATAATCTTGGGTATCGATTGGATGGATCGTCACGATGCAATACTCGGTGTCCGCAAGCGGATGGTTACCGTCACTTGATGATGGATTCGAGTGTATTTTTCGAGGTGATAATCCCACTGCTCGGGAGAGTCATCGCGCTATGAAAGCAAATAAACCGCTTAATCAAGGGTGTATTGGTTATTGGTGCTACATGACCAAATCGACGATCGATCTTGAATTGGCCGACATTCCGTAGTCCGAGATTACCCCGATGTATTTCCGGACGAGTTGCCGTGCTTACCTCCTCATCGTGACGTGGAATTTATTATTGAGTTAGAACTGTGCACGCCCCGCTCTCAAAAGCACCGCACCGTATGGCTCCGACCGAGATGCAAGAATTGAAGAACCGGCTTGAGGAGTTGGTGACAAAGGCTATATTCGACCTAGTGCGCCCCTTGGGGAGCACCGGTGTTATTTGTGCGGAAGAAAGATGGATCCCTACGCTTATGTATTGATTACCGTGAGTCGAACAGTGGTAACCATCAAGAACAAGTATCCCTTGCCTCGTATTGACGATTTATTGGACCAACTTCGGGAGCCGTGTTTTCTAAGATCGACTTAAGATCCGGTTATCATCGATGAGGATTCGAGAGTCGACATTTCAAAGACAAAGATTCCGTACTCGCTATGGGCATTACGAGTTCGTGGTGATGCCATTTGACCGACTAATGCACCGGCAGATTCATGGAGTTGATGAATCGAGTTTTATTAACTATCTAGATCGCTTTGTAGTCGTTTTCATTGACGACATTCGATTTACTCTCGCGACCACGAGGAACACGAGAATCACCTCCACCAAGTTCTCGATACTTTGAGGCGAGAACAACTTTATGGGAAATTTTCTAAGTGTGAGTTACGGATGCCCGAGGTTGTCTTTCTCGGGCATGTGATATCAGCCGAAGGGGTGAGAGTGGACCCACAAAAGACGGAAGCCATTCGAGATTGGCTACCACCGAAGAACGTGAAGGAAGTTCGTAGTTTCCTCGGCCTAGCAGTTACTACCGACGATTCGTGGAGGGATTCTCTAAAATTTCGCAACCGATGACTAACTTATGCGGAAGGACAAGAAGTATTTGTGGTCGAAGCATGTCAAGAGTTTTGAAGAGCTCAAGAGTCGATTGATTTCGCACTGCTTTGGTCTTACCAAAGGGAACGGAAGGATTTGTGGTGTATAGTGACGTCGAGACAGTGCAGGATGTGTACTAATGCAGAAGGGAAAGTAATCGCCTATGCATCGAGACAATTGCGACCCTATGAAGTTAACTATCCGACCCACGACTTGGAGTTAGCGGCCGTGGTGTTTGCTTTGAAAATCAAGGCGTCACTATCTTTATGGAGTTACCTGCCAGATCTTTACGGACCACAAGAGCCTAAAGTACATTTTTACTCAGAAGGAGTTGAACATGAGGCAGAGAAGGTGGCTAGAATTAATCAAGGACTATGATATTGAAATCTTTATCATCCGGGTAAAGCAAATGTGGTTGCCGACGCATTGAGCCGTAAGACAGTACAGGAGCAGATGCTGAGTCGTTTAACAGCACAGAGGGAATTGCAGTTGGACCTTATGAGGCCAGAAATTGAAGTTTGGTTACAGCGTGTTCAGGGACAACTTTGCACCCTTGATATTTCTTCGTCTCTTGATGATATGATCAAATCGAAGCAAATTACGGACCCATTCTTATCTAGGATTCGGGATGAGGTAACCCAGGGGGAAGCCCCTGGATTCGTGATCCACGAGGATGGATTGATACGTTTTAGAAATCGAGTTTGTGTACCCGCTGACGAAGAATTGAAGAACTCTATCATGAGAGAAGCCCATGCTACCCCGTACTCTATTCACCCGGGCTCTAGCAAGATGTATAAGGATTTGAAGCAGAATTATTGGTGGGGAATATGAAGCGTGAGATTGCCGAATTCGTTTCGAGGTGTTTGACTGTCGAAAGTTAAGATTGAGCACCGACCGCAGGAATGCTGAAACCGCTCCCGATTCCTGAATGGAAATGGGAAGACATATCTATGGACTTTATCACTAGCTTGCCGACGAGTCGTCGAGGAATGAATACGATTTGGGTGATTGTGGACCGTCTGACCAAATCAGCTCACTTCTTGGAAATTAAGGACACATGGGGCCCCGAGAGATTGGCCCAGCTGTTTATTAAGGAAATTGTGAGACTACACGGTACCCCCAAGAGCATTGTATCAGACCGTGACGGGCGATTTGTGTCACATTTCTGGAAGGCAGTTCATCGTGCGATGGGTACGCAGTTGAATTTCAGTACGGCTTTCCATCCACAGACTGATGGTCAGTCGGAGAGAACCATACAGACTCTAGAAGATATGTTGAGAGCATGTGTTCTTGATTGGAAGGACGATTGGGAAGCCCAGCTGCCTTTGGTGGAATTCACTTATAATAATAGTTGGCACGCTTCGATTCAGATGGCACCGTATGAGGCATTATATGGCCGTCGCTGTAGGTCCCCTTTGTGTTGGGACGAACTGTCGGAATCTCTGGGTACGGAACCCGATATGTTGTTAGCCGCCCGTGAGAAGATCACTTTGATTAGGAGTCGGTTGTTAACGGCTCAAAGTAGACAAGTCTTATGCGACCATCGTCGAAGACCGCTTGAGTTCGAGGTTGGTGATCATGTGTTAATGAAGGTGTCTCCTACTCGAGGTGTTTTTCGTTTCGGGAAAAGGGGCAAGGCGAGCCCAAGGTATATTGGGCCGTTTGAGGTTACGGGAGCGTGTAGGTGATCGGCCTATCGACAAGCCATGCCACCGAACTTGAGTAAGATTCACAACGTGTTTCATGTCTCTCGGTGAGGAAATATGTTGCCGATCCAAGCCACGTACTTCAATTCGAAGACATAGATTTAGCAGAGGATCATTCGTACGAGGAGCGTCTGTACAGATACTCGAGAGGAGAATCAAGCAATTGCGGAACAAGACGATTCCCCTACCGAAAGTTCGGTGGTCAAGACACGGAGTCGTGGAGGCTACGTGGGTGTCCGAGGTTAGTATGCGAGCAAGATACCCCGAGTTATTTACCCCTTAAGTTTCGAGGACGAAACTCTTTTTAAGGGGAGTATGTAATATCCGATTGTAACTTTTCATTTTTACTGTCGTTGTATTATTCGGATAATCGATTATCGAAATCGTTGCATTTAGTATTATGTTGAGGTATTATAGATTTGAATATCATATCATTGTTAGTTCATTTCAAATATGATGATTCGATGTTAATTAGAGAGTTGTATTTTGAATTTTTTCTATTGATGTAGCGCACGTTACGGTAAGATTAGCGTACGCTAATCACGTGTATTAGCGTGCGTAAGGTTTTCCTCGGTTGCGTACGCTAAGAAGGAATCGGCGGCAGTTGACTTCAACACGTGAGCCTTTTAACCGGTAGCATGCATGCGATCTATGTCCGAGCTGTCATGTCGGCGAGAATCTACTTTTACTAGCGTGCGCTAACCCATTCTTCATTAGCGTGCGCTAACGGCTGCAATAATTCAAGACGGTAGCCACCGAAAGCCGTTACGACGTAATATCGTTCGGATAGCGTACGTAAGGGCCTTAGCGACGCTAAATCGTCCGAGATAGCGTGCGCTAAGTCCGCATGATCTATTTATAGGACCCACTGCTTTTCATTTCTCCACGAACCAAACCGAATTTCTCTCTTCGCATATCATCCCTCTGCACTCTAAAAACGTTATAAACCTTCACCAACTTATTTCTAAGCCTTGAATCTCGGAGTGGAGCTCATTTTCTTGGAGCCTTGGAGTTGTTTTTAAGCTTGGGATATATTCTCTCATATCATTGAAGTTATTCTTCATTTCTGGAGGTTGGTGTGTTTTCTTCTCTGCATTATTTTCTTATATTAATTATTGATGACGAAATATACTTCACCTAGAGTACATTAAGCAAGTAAAACATGGTTATAATTAAACTCTTTAAGCATTTTGATGAATATGTTAAATAAGGGTTTGAGATGGAGGTGTTCTTGATGATATAGTGATTTTAATCATGTTGTAGATGTCATCACTCACCTTACGGACGAATTTAGCTCAAGAGAACGTTGATGGATCGGTTAGCTTCTTCATAATCGGATTTAATCAAGAACTTAATATCATAAAGTGATTAATCACCATTTTAGGTATTTTTTTACTTTGAAAAGAACTTGATGATGTTAAATATGAGACTAGGTGATCTAGTTCGAAACCTTAGAAGCTTTAGCAAATCATGATTGTTCGGTTTCACTAGTCTTTGAAGATTGATAAAGGTTTTGATAATTACAACAATAACTTTTCACCAATCTATTGTGTTGATAACTTAGAGTGTAGTTCATCATAATGCTAAGTAGATTGTGTTCTTAAGTAGATGATCTTTGTTATGAATGATACTATCATGGTAGATTGAGTATCAAATCCTTTATGACTATCCTTTTTGGTAATAAGAGATGTTGAAGAACATGAGAATTTGATTTAAACCAATTTTATTGGCAAATTGAAGATGTTATTGTTCATGGAATAACAAGAGAATTTCAAGACACTTTTGGTATGATAATCAGATTTTGGAAGATGAATTAGTTGTTTTGAAACCTTTCATTAATCGTTAAGGTATTCATCACGGGAAATTATTCGAGTAGGTTGCGGGCGTCGTTTCCTACGAATTGATATTAATATTATGTGAATATATTATTGAATGAATTACGTTTCATTCAAGGTTGCTCGCTCGATTGAGTGTTTAATCGAGGATACCGTCCGTTTGGTCATTTGGAGAAGGACTATCTTTCACTTACGGATTTGAGGCAAGTTATCTTGCTTGGTTATAATGATGATTAGATTCTTGATGGTTATATTTTTCATATGTATGAATTGTTCATGAAATGTTGGTCGTGATTTGACACTCGCCCTTGACGTTATTCCGCTTTTCTTCATGGGGTTGCATTCCCAAGTATGTCGCTTTGAATCATTGATCTCGTTGGCCTTATTTTCACTTCGGTGAGTTTTTCTTGATCCTTAATCGGATATGTGAAATGTTGAATACGTTGTCATGTTGTATCGTGACATATCCGGTATCATATATGCGTTCCGATTGGTTATTGTGTAGGATTTTTAGCCGGGCACATATAGTCATCGGCGGATATTATTCCGCGTTGGACTGTGCACACGGGACGTAGTTTCGTGAGGCTTATTAGGTACATTGTCCTACGTATATTCCGGATTCCATATACGGGCGGACATGTGCACGGACACATTTCCGGATCGGGCGTCTTGTGATGTCCATCTTTGAGCCATACCGTAAATCGTCCATAGTATTGGATGCTTGTGATCGCTCGTTTCATACGCCCGAGGGGTATGATCGATAGTCGGAATGATTTCTTTGAAATCTATATATGTGAATTGTATATGTCGAAGAATTGATTATCATGTATATCGACCTGTGTTGGGCGAAATACTTGTATTGTATTTTAGGTCGAGGCAAGGGCAAGGCACGGGAAGAGCATGTCGACGGCGAAGGATTCGGAGGATACTAGTTCGGGGGCCCCTCATCTTTGTTGTCCGGTTATGTTAAACCGTGTTGTATTATTTCCTGTTCCGTTTAAATTACTTTTGGTTGTATTTGACATTTAAAGTATTTTCCATCTCCATATGGTTTATACTTTTTCTTTTCGGATCCTGTGTGTTGTAAGGCCGTTGGCCACATTTTAATAAACTCCTAATCGGAGAAATGACTTTTCATTGTGATTCGGTATCACAAATAATATTTATTTAACCTGTTTTGGATATCGCCTGGTGGGTCCCAGTGTGGGATTCACGGCACTGTAATAACCGCCATTTGGGGTGTTACAGGAATTCCTTAGACCCGAGATCAAGGTCTGGCTTCAGCGAATTTAGGGACAGCTTTGTATGTTAGAGATTTCATCATCTCTTGAGGATGCAATCAGGGAGAATCAGGGTTCAGACCCAGCATTGTTGCGCATTCGTGAGGATGTGGCTCAGGGGAGAGCCCCTGGATTCGTGATCCACGAGGATGGACTTTTGAGATTTAAGAATCGGATGTGTGTACCGGCGAATGACGAGTTGAAAAACTCTATTTTGAGAGAAGCTCATGCTACCCCTTATTCTGTTCATCCGGGGTCCAGCAAGATGTACAAGGACTTGAAACAAAATTACTGGTGGAGTAATATGAAGCGAGAAGTCGCAGAATTTGTTTCGAGATGCTTAACCTGTCAACAAGTCAAGATGGAACATCAGCGATCGGCGAGTATGCTGATACCGCTCCCTATTCCAGAATGGAAGTGGGAAGACATTTCTATGGAATTCATCACGAATTGCCGACGAGTCGTCGTGGCATAAATACGATCTGAGTGATCGCGGACTGCTTTACTAATTTAGCTCATTTCCTTGAAATCAAGGATATGTGGAGTCCCAAGAGACTGGCCCAGTTATTCATCAAGGAGATAGTGAGACTGCACGGTACTCCTAAGAGTATCGTTTACGATCGTGACGGACGATTAGTATCCTATTTTGGGAAATCAGTTCATCGTGCTATGGGAACTCAGCTTAATCTCAGTACTGCCTTTCATCCTCAGTCCGACGGACAATCAGAGAGAACTATTCAGACATTAGAGGACATGTTGAGGGCATGCGTCCTCGATTGGAAGGACGATTGGGAAGCCCAACTACCACTGATCGAGTTCACGTATAATAATAGTTGGCATGCCTCCATTAAGATACGAGGCCTTGTACGGTCGTCGTTGTCGATCTCCTTTGTGTTAGAATGACTTGTCAGAATCAATCGGCACCGAGCCCGATATGCTTATAGCCGCCCGGGAGAAGGTAGCTTTGATCAAGAGTCGTATGTTGACAACTCAGAGTCGACAGAAATCATATGCAGATAATTGTCGTCGACCACTAGAGTTCGAGACGGGTGACCATGTTTTGGTCAAGGTATCCCAGAGTCGAGGTATTTTTCTTTTCGGAAAACGGGGGAAGTTGAGTCCGAGATTCATTGGACCGTTTGAAATTTTGGATCGAGTAGGAGAGTTAGCTTATTGATTGGCTTTACCTCTGGCTTTGAGCCGAATTCATAATGTGTTTCATGTCTCTCAGTTGCGGAAGTTTGTTGCCGACCCGAGTCACATACTTCAGTTCGACGAAATCGAGATCGCGGATGATAATTCATACGAGGAGCGTCCTGTACGAGTGTTGGAGCGGCGAATCAAACAGTTGAGGAATAAGTCGATTCCTTTGGTCAAGATTCAGTGGTCTAGAGACGGAGTCGAAGAGGCTACTTGGGAAACCGAGGATAGTATGCGGGAGAGTTATCCCGAGTTGTTTGACCCTTAGTTTCGGGGACGAAACTCTTTTAAGGGGGGGTGTATGTAATACCCGGTTATAATTCAGTCATTATCATTCAGTAATTTCATTCGGTGATTGTCACTCAGTGGATTTTCACTCAATTATAATCATTCATCAATCATGTTCATTCACCGTGTTCACCGTTCGGAAAAACTTCGAGTTGTGTATCGTTATTGTTCATTCTTTCAACTTTCCTCATATGAGTTCGACTTTGTTAGATCACCATTAATTTTTGGTAACTCCAAAAATTCTGAATCTTTGCAATATCATAGAGCATCGAGTTAGCTTTCCATGGGTTCAAACGGTGAGTCAATCGGAGTCCGGACGAGAGAGTTATGGTCGTTTTAGCTCACCCGCTCATTTTTCAGTTATTGGCCGATCACTGCCGACCGAACTCGGCCGTGTCGTCCGACACGGCCCGTGCTGTACTCGTCCGGAAATGCCGAAGTCTCTGCCCACAGGACTCGACCGTGTCGTCTGGCACGGCCGAGTCGAACTCTTCCGGATAAGCCAGAATCGACTGCCCAGACGCCCGACCGTGTTCCAGGACACGGTCGAGTCATGCCGAGTCGCTGTCGGACGGGTCACTATCGGAAGGCCCTCCGTGCTGCGACCGTGTCAAGCAGGACACGGTCGAGTCCCTGCCGGCCAGTTGCGCGATGCGGCCGTGCCGATCGGCACGGGCCGTGTCCGGCAGGGCAGTCAACCCCTTTAAATTCGTTTTTTGAGCATTTCAGCTCATTTCTTTCCCTTTTCTTCACCTACAACCGAGAGAGCTTGAGGGAGGGTTTTTCCTTCACAAATCATTTGAGTGTTTGATTTTCTTCATCTCCTTTCGATCGTGAAGCCCGGATAATCGATCTAACGCGTGTTCTTCGGATTAAAGTACTTGGATCTTCAAAGGTAATATTCTTCAACACCTTGGATTTCGATTTTTGTGTTGAGATATGATGTTTTGGACGTTATAATCATGTTATATGAAGGGATATGTATATGATTATGAGTTTGTATAAGGATTCATTGGATTATTGAGGAATTATTCAAGAACACCTTGAATATCGAGTTGGAATTGGGGATTTTCGACTAATTGTTGTTATAATCACGATTTTGGATATTCATAACGGATTATTGATCGTATTGGAGATGTTTTGTTGGTTTGAAACACTTCTTGGGGATTTGAGGTTGGTATTGTTGAGGTTTAGTTGTAAACAATCGGAGTTTGGCCACAACGTATTCGATATAATGCCCCAATGAACTTAGTTTAATCGTATCGACATTTTGAGTTCGTTATATTCGTGTTTAATTCGTATATTGATCGGATTGTTGGTAATTGTATTGAATTAAGGTTGTTCGTGCGACCGACACTTCATTTAGGACTTTTGTTCGTGGAAGGACTTTCTTCATCGGTATTGTGTAAGTTAATTCTTACTCGGTTAAAAGGATATTCATCCCTTTTGTTGTTGTTCATTCATAATCATAACTAATTCATCATTATATTAATCGTATCAAAACTTGTTGTTATCAATTAATCCTTTCAGTCATAAGGAACGACGGTTCCAATCTTTTCATTGAGCTGTCATTTATTTCGTTACCATTCCACCTCGGTGAGTCATTATTCATTTTCGATGTCACTTTTGTTATATCGTGGCATTCCGGGTCATCTTGGCGTGCGGTTGGTATGTGTAGGATTTTCATGTCGGGCACATTATAGTCGTGTGTTGGTTGGTGGCCTCACATTGGACTGTGCACACGAGATTGATTGTTTCGTGAGACTGATTAGGTACAAGACCACACGTGTATTCGATCGATACTCGTTGGTGGCTTGTGCACGGACACATTTCCATCCCGGGCGTAGTGTGGCGCCACCCTTTGAGCCATACTGTTAGTTGATTCATATAGCATGTTTGATTGCGTATGTTTCGACAGGATATTTCATAATTTCAGATATAATCATGATTGTGTATTTTCAACCCTTAAGGATTGTTGTTCTTTGTAACTGACCCCGTTTGGGGATTTTGTTTTTCAGGTCTTGGCAAGGCAAAAGTACGGGGAGAACACGCTGACGTCGAGGAGTCCCAGTGATACTAGTAGGGGCCCCCGATCTTTCAGTTATTCATGTTATTGTCCTTTATTTTCCGCTGCAGACTTTCATTTGAATACTCCGTTTCATTCAGTGTTGTGTATTTTATCTTCATATAAAATACACTAGTTTTCGGTATTGTCCTGGTGTGTTGTAACTAAACTCCTCATCGGAGTAATTATTGTTGTAATGTAGTTCGGTACTACATTTATCCTGTGTAATTCATTCATTTTCATTTGCCTGGTGGGTCCCAGTTGGGGATCTACAGCACTGTAATATCCGCCTAGTTTGGGGTGTTACAGTAAGTCTCCTCCTCTATGCGTAATACCTGTGTATCTCGATTTTATCTTAGTGAGTTAATTGCGGTGCATGATTTTATTTACACGGTATTGTGCAATCTAGTTGTGTTTAATACTCGTGGCACATAGTATGAGTATAGCTGGGCGTATTGTTGTTTTACTTTTGAACCACCGTGTGGGGTGGTATGGTGTGAAAGATATAAACCTTGATAGGTTCTGTGAAGGTATCAACGGTAGAGTTTGTGAGAAACTCCGATGAATGATTTTGCCGTGTGTTTAAATTTGATACCACGAGATGTATTTGATTGAATTGGCGACCCTGGTTGCCATTTGAGTATGTGGTTTTAAATTCGACTGTTTTTGGAATGTTGTAATTTTTGTCCGCTATGGGTAAGTTTGAGAATGTTTTCTGAAGGACTTTACAGTTTGAGAATTTTTGTAAAAATCGATTTGTGGAAAATACTTTGGTGGTGCGGTCAAACCACGGTTTATATGGATTTTTAAAATTTGTTAAACTTTGACAAATGGGTCGTGTATTTTCAAATGACACAATCAAACGGTATTTGAAAAATGTGTTTTGAAGTACTTCGGATATCGTAAAATATTACCGTCGTTTTGGGTATGAACTAAAGGATTTTAGAAAATTTTTATTTTGCAGAACGATTTTTGGTTTTCGGAATTTTGAACTTCAGTGATAAGTTTGTGGTGTTGTTGTGCTCGCCGGAGAATGTTTCAGTGTTTTCTAAATGTTGAGATACATGGTTTTGATTGGACGATCGGGGTATTAAAAGTGTTTTCAAAAATTTTATTTCACCAAATTTTTTAAACTTGAGAATTTTAAAATTTTATCATTTGAATAATACCCCAGAAATATTTTATTTTTGTTGCTAGTGTTTGATCCCTACGATACGTGTGTGGTTTTGACTGTGTTTGATTTGGTAAAATCCAAACATCTCTGTTGATGTGACTGTGTGAATTATTTTTGAATGAAGTTCTTAAATTACAGTGTTAGTTCGTGCACTTGGGTGATGACTTGGAGTTGATGCTTTATCGTGCTGCTATTATCGTCCTATGTTGACGTTGTGACGTTTGTTTGGTTGCGTTATTCTGTTTGGTCGTCCGTTCAGTATGCCGAGAGGTCGTGGCCGAGGACGTGGTCGTAGTCGTGGTCGTGATCAGGAGCGTGAGAGGGTGACTCCCTCCTTGCCGAGTACCAATCAGCTCAGTACAGATCAGGGACATTCGACTAGCGTTAATGTTGACGTTGGCGCCACCACCATCCTTTGTCAGGTGGTTGATCAGTTAGTGCAGATGAATCAGGCCGTACGTCGGAATGAGAATCCAGATGGGGATAACGGGGCTAGTAAGTGGTTACGAGATGTGATGAGGATGCAGCCGCCCCATTTTGTGGGTTCGTCTGACTCGTTAGGTTGGGAAAGCTGGCTCTTCCAGTTGGACAGAACATTTGATGCTGTAGCTTGTCCGGATGAAAAGAGGGTACCCATTGCTCAGTACTTGCTCGACAAAGAAGCTGCCGACTGGTGGCAGGCTGTGGTGCCTGCAGATCGTGCACCTACATGGGCTGAGTTTAAGACCGCCATGGAGGCATAGTATTGCCCATTGCCTATTCGTGAACGCAGGATCGTTGAGTTTTTCTCGGCTACGCCCCAGGATGTTTCGATATCCCAGGTGATAGTCGATTTTAATCGACAGCTGGCTTATGTTCGTGATCAAGTGAGAAGTGAAGCGTACAAGGTCTGATACTTCAATATGCGCATGAAACCCCATATCCGTGAGAGTATGGCTCCGCTCATGTGTACCACCCTGAAGGAATATCAGGACCGAGCTTTAGCCATTGAGATGGCCGTTTCTGTGACGGAATCTGGTTCAGAGAGTAAGAGACAGAAGACCTCGAGTAACTTTTCAAGAGGCCAGAGAAGTGAGATCCGTTAGCCTGTTGCTTCGCAGTTTCCTTCTGGGAGCACTCCTCGTTCATTTGATCAGTCTAAGAATCCTACTCACGAGCCGAGTAAGACAAGCGGCGTGAAGTTATGTTTCAATTGTAGCCGTGTGGGCCATACTCAGAAGAATTGTCGCTCGCCGCAAGTTAAATGTTTCAAATGTGGACATATGGGACATCAGGCGGTACACTGCGAGACCGTCGTTAAGATGTTCGGGAGCCGAGATCCCGCCCCTACGCGTGGAGAGCTCAGTGGTGTCCAGTACCGTAGTGCGTGTTGTATTTATGTTGTAATGCGAGTATAGATTGATATTTGTTGCGTGAACTTGTTGGTTTTTTTTGTATTCTACCCTGATGTTTTATTTTAAGTTTCGGGACGAAACTTATTTTTTGTGAGATAGAATGTAATATCCGGTACCCTCGTTTTCCGTTATCTTGAATTGTTTGTGTTTTGACGTCGGACATATTCTTGTTGATGAGAATCGGAATGACTTCTATCGTGATACTCTATTTGTTTCTATCGCATAGCCATTTTAGTCTGGTGCGACTTGTTGTCGCGTACGTTTCTTTGATTAAATGTGTACATGTGATGTGGCATGTGATGCGTCGTTAATTGCTCGTTATTGTTTTCAAACATAGTCGGTGGCGTTGTGTTAGTCGTCGTGGGCGTGTTTTCACGCCGTATATTCCTTTGCGTTGCTTGTAACGTTTCGCCGTTGGGCGCGATTTTTTTCGGTTCTTGTGTATCTCGTTGAGTTTTCGTGGCAGGATATTGCTTCTCCCTACTTGATTTAAGTTTCGGGATGAAACTTCTTTTAAGGAGGGTAGAATGTAATATCCGCAATTTTGGATTCCCGGTTATTTTCTTTTTTCGGCGGAGGTCCGTTTTGATGACTCACTTGGGACCGTCTCGTCATTCGGAGAATGATTAATTCTGCACATTTTGTCATCCGAGTTCGTTTCGGTGTCGTTCTGTTGAATTCCGTGTTCTTTAGCGACTTTTCCACGTATGAGTTCGACTTTGTTAAACCACCATTAATTTTTGGAAAATCCAAATATTCTGAATCTTTGCAATATTATAAAGCATCGAGTTAGCTTTCCAATAGTTCAAACGGTGAGTCAATCGGAGTCCGGACGAGGGAGTTATGGTCGAAATAGCTAAGTCACTCTCATTTCCAGTTTTTGGCCGAGCACTCTGTACCTTGTGCCGCGGCACATGCCGGCAGGGCCGCGGCACACTGCCGAGTCACTGCCGGCAGATTTGGCCCTGTGCCGCGGCACACTTAGGCTGGGCCGCGGCACACTGTGCAGTCAGCCTATTTAAGGCCAGCAGACGTTTTTTTCTCCCATTTTCTCACTCGTTTTCTTCCCTTCCGCGGCTGGAGCTTGATCAATCATGGAGGCATGTTGTTATGAAATAAATACATGAAGTTTTGAGGTTCATATCATCAATAATACGTCCTATAACATCCTTTGATCGAGCGAATCAGGTCAGATTTTCTAGAAATCTAATTTTGGGGATTTTGGGTATTTTGTTCGATTTCGTCCGTTTAATCCGATTTAACTTAGGATTGTGATGGATTGATGATTATTTAGATGTATTGTATCATTTCCCTTGTTATTCCATGGTTGGATCGTATCGATTCGTTGTTTTGGTCGAGTTCTTGATCGACGCCTTGAAGGTGTCCGATAAAATGTCATAGAGGGGTTTTCGGGCGTTCTACGATTATTCTTCCTCGTATGATCGATGATTTATTGATTATATGTTGTTAGGGTCGAATTCTTGTGAAGAACTCGAGTCGGAACCCTTCCGTTCGTTGTCTTCTTTGGGGTCCGAGCTTCCCGGTCGAACCGTGTTCTTTGGAGCGTTTGGTAGCGGTTATTAAGGCAAGTATCTTATTATACGACTTGTATCTTGCGACTAATAATCACGTATGTTATTTATAATGATTTTACTTGCCTTTGTAAATATGTTCCGTTTGAATTGGTTGTGTATTCCGCAATTTGAAGGCTTTGTGATAATAACGTTATATTGGTATACGTGTTAGGTGTTGCGCCATTTGTGTAGGATTGCGATGTACATATGGGATGGTTGTACACTTTATTGTGCAATGTATTTTGTACCGATCGTGTGTTATGTTGGTTGTGTGTTGTGATTGATGATAGTTGTTGCGAGTGTTGAGATTGTGCTATGTGCATGTGATATACGATTTTGTGGTGATCAACGTGATTTATTATGTGTGCTCATTGTCATATGTAATGTGAATGTGAATGTTGTGTGCTGAAACGCTAAGTTCACTCGTGTAGGTTCGACGGGACCTACGAGGATTCATGGCACAGGTCCATAGGATCAGAACTTAGTGTGTGGTGCTGAGGTCCAATCGTGCGGGTCTGACGAGGCCTACGATGATTCATGGCACAGGTCCATTAAATCAGGACACAGTACGTCCAACCGTGAGGGTTCGACGGAACCTATGGTGACACGTGACACAGGTTCACGAGGTCGGGACTGGTTGTTATGATTGCTATGTTTGCTCAATCCGTGTGGGTTGTTGAACCTACGGAGACTCGTGGCAAGCGATCATGGAGTCGTGAGCATGATTGATTGTTGTGATTGTTGTGTTTGCTCAATCCGTGTGGGTTGTTGAACCTACGAAGACTCGTGGAAAGCGATCACGGAGTCATGAGCATGATTGATTGTTGTGATGGTTGTGATTGGTTAAGTCCGTGCGGGTTGTTGAACCTACGGAGACACGTGATAGGGGATCACGGTGTCACGAATCGTGTTTTGTAAATCAAACTTTTTGTAAGAAAGTTTTAAGAAAAGAATGTTGGGCCGAGCCCCACGAGATTTATGGAAATGTTTTCGTACTGTAAATTGTTGAAATACAATTTGAGATTTGGGTTAAGACCCTAAGATTTTCGAAAGGTTTTGAAATTCTAAAAATTCCCAAGATGATAATCTTATTTTCGAATGCTTCATAGCTTATCTTTCCTTGTGAAAACCTCCCGGGGATATTTTGATACTTGAGTGTTATATTTGATTCACGATTATTACTTGCTTGTTATATTTCGTATGATTTGATATTTGCACTAGTAAAACAGTGGAGTTTTACTAACCCCCGAGTAATCGGGGGGTGGATGTCTGTTTTGCGTCCAGGTACATGCAGATTTAGGGGAGCAGTCACAGGATTGGCACAAGAGGATGATGAGCTGCGATACTAATCATGAGTCGAGAGTTGTTTGATTTTTGTTGTGTTGTCAGAGTTGATTTCAGTCTTCCGCTGTATTGTATTTCGACCCATGTGTGGGTTATGTCGTTTAACTCAGTTTTGTTGATTGGGTTGTGTGACCTCATCGATCTGTGTATTCACGTGTAAGTGACCATAACGGTCTGTATTATTTTATTGTTTGACCCTGGTCGGGCAAGCATTTGGTTGTTTATGGATGTTTAGCCTGGTAGATCCTTGTGGAAAGGGTCTACGGCGTGTAATATTCCCATATGGTTTTGGGGTGTTACACATTACACGTGCACCAGTACATATACATCATCATCGTCCTTTTCAAATAGTTTTTTGAAGTATTTATTCTAGAAAAATACAATCCTAAGATTGATAGAGATGACAAAAACAAATACAACTATTGGAATTTTTCTTTCAATATTCGAAAAAGACATGTTTGGAAATTCTCCGTTTGATTAGTTTCGGATTTATACTTTTATTTCAAATTACGTAAATCATCTATACAAAGAGGAAGATCACATGCGTAAAATCTATGAAACCAACCAATCAACATAGATTGATTACAATTGTCTGTAATTTTAATAGATTGGAAACATATAATAAAATTTTAATAGTGACAACTTCCTAATATATGATGCAAGAGAAAAACCAACAATACATAATGAAACCTCAGATAGAGGCCCAATAGCAAGTTGGTGTCCACAATTGGTGGAATCTTGACTGATTGTGGATGGAACTCAACAACTGAAAAATATATAACAAAATTTCAATAGTGACAGCCTCATAATAAACGATACAAGAGAAAAATCAACAATACATTAATAAATGTCGTCAAGAAGGTTAGCGTCAGAGCACACATAATCAACACATACAACAGCACACATACAAACACATACACACATCAACACATATACGACGTGCAAACCATGGCTGAAACTCAAAAATAAAAGTTCGGAATGTAACACCCCAAACTAGGCGGATATTACAGTGCCGTGACTCCCCGACTGGGACCCACCAGGCAATGAAAATGATGAATTAAATAATATAATTGTAGTACCGAACCACATTATATTACCAAGTACTCCGATGAAGAGATTAAGTACAGCACACCAGGACAATACCGAATACTAGTATATTTTATATGAAGATAAAATACACCACCCTGAATAACTAAACATCTCAAACGGAATTTCTAGCGGAAAAATACAAATGACGGAATAACTGAAATGACTGAACAAACGGAACGACTCGGGCCCCCTACTAGTATCACTGGGACTCCTCGCCGTCAGCATGCTCTTCCCGTGCCTTTGCCTTGCCGTGACCTGAAAACAAAATCCCCCAACGGGGTCAGTTACACAGAACAACAATCCTAAAGGGTTGAAATTACACAATCATGAATTACTGAAGTTATGAAATATCCTTAATTATGAATTACGCTGAAGAGGAGTATCATAGTACGCCCGTAGTGTTCTGTGCGAGTGTACAAGACGAATGACCGGACACACCCGTCCTTGTACCTAATTAGTCTCACGGTGTAACGCTTTCCCGTGTGCACGGTCCAATGTATCGGTGAACCCAATACATAACCATCGTGTGCCCGACTAAAAATTCCACACAGCCACACCCGGCCACGCAATATGAACCCAGAAGGTCATATGAACGAGAATGACCATAATGAATATCAATGAATAATAATTAGACAAGGCCAAGATGACTCACCGATATGAAAGTAAATAGTGACGTGATTGATAACCCAATGAAATGATTTGGAACCGTCGTTCCTCGTGAATGAAATGATTATTCGATAATTACAGGTCTCAAAATGATTAATATTATGATGAATGAATTATGATTATGAGTAATCAACAACAAAAAGGAATGAATATCCTTTTAACCGAGTAAGAATTAACTTACACAACAACGATGAAGAATGTCCATCCACGAACAACGTCCTAACCAAGATACCGGTCGCTCGAACAACCTTGAATAACAATAATTACCAACAATCGCTCAATACACGTATCAAACAACAAAACACGACTAACCCAAAGGTCGAAACAACGATAATCAAACTCATAGGGCATTCCAACGAATACATAACCAACCACACAACTTCGAAAATATCCAATCCCAAATATGTCGAAACCAACACCAAATTGAGTATTTCGAACCAACAAAACACTTCAATGATATCAATAATCCATTAGGAATCCATAATTCATGATTACAACAACATCAATCGGAAAATCCCCAATTAACCGAAGTCAACCCCAAGGGTTCTTGAAATAATTCGAAAATAACCATTAAATCCGTAGGAATATATTTATCCAAGGTAGAAAATCCATAACTAACATATTCCAATGATAATCCAAGCTTACACGAAGAAATCGGAAGGAAAACCCAAAAATCCGAAA
This sequence comes from Orobanche coerulescens, assembly GCA_033398695.1. NCBI lineage: Eukaryota > Viridiplantae > Streptophyta > Magnoliopsida > Lamiales > Orobanchaceae > Orobanche > Orobanche coerulescens. Next base: position 95,799,130 of record CM065804.1, on the reverse strand, counting down.
TTCTAGATCCAAGAATTTAATACCTTTGATTCGATGTTTTGGAGATGATGAAGTGATGATTAATCCAACTCAAAGACTTGAAGATGATGATGATTACACCTTGCAGAATACTCTCTAAATCGCCCAAATCGCCAAGAACCGACGAGAGAATGAGAAATAGATGACAAATGACGAAGTCTGACTAAACTGTCCAATTTATAGTCAGTCCAGGTTAGCGTGCGCTAGCCCTTATGCATAGCGTGCGCTAACGGGTAATTTGGGTAGTCCAGTACCCACTGTCCGAAAACGGTAGCGCGCGCTACGTACCTTTTTGTAGTGTGCGCTACGGCCATATCATTAGCGTGCGTTAATGCTCATAGTTAGCGTGCGTTAACGAATAATTTGATGCCCAGTACTGGAATCCAGAAACTGCCTGTTCTCTGATCTGACCTCGATAGCGCGCGCTACACCACATATTAGCGTGCGCTACTACAACTCACTAGCGCGCGCTACTTACCATTCGTAGCGTGCGCTACTTATAACTCACCTGCAGTCCAGTACCTTCTGGACTGCAGCCAGGGTAACCTTAGCGTGCGCTAAGGCTGAGTGGTAGCGTGCGCTACCTATACCCAATTAGCGTACGCTAAAAAGAGTACGTAGCGTGCGCTACCCCTCACGCACAGCTCGCAACGAAAATGACAATGATGATAAACACGGCACGAAACTCCAATCAGATTAGTGATGAATGACGCTTGATACACGATACAATTACTCTGAATGATGAATACCATGACTGAATATGAGTGACAAATGATCAATAATGAATGAAATTACTGAGTATCAATTACTGAATGATGAATACTGAATGATAATTACTGAATTACAACCGGGTATTACATACACCCCCCCTTAAAAGAGTTTCGTCCCCGAAACTAAGGGTCAAACAACTCGGGATAGCTCACCCGCATACTATCCTCGGTTTCCCAAGTAGCCTCTTCGACTCCGTGTCTAGACCACTGAATTTTAACCAAAGGAATCGTCTTATTCCTCAACTGTTTGATTCGTCGTTCTAAAACTCGCATAGGACGCTCCTCATATGAATGATCGTCGGCGATCTCGATTTCGTTGAACTGAAGTATGTGACTCGGGTCGGCAACATACTTCCGCAGCTGAGAGACATGAAACACATTATGAATTCGGCTCAACGCCGGAGGTAAAGCCAATCGATAAGCTAACTCGCCTACTCGATCCAAAATCTCAAACGGTCCAATGAATCTCGGACTCAACTTTCCCCTCTTCCCAAAACGGAAGATACCACGACTCGGGGATACCTTGACCAACACATGGTCACCAGCCTCGAATTCTAATGGTCGACGACGGTTATCTGCGTACGATTTCTGTCGACTCTGAGCGGTCAACAAACGACTCCTGATCAAAGCTACCTTCTCACGGGCGGCTATAAGCATATCGGGCTCGGTGCCGGTTGATTCTAATAAGTCGTCCCAACACAAAGGAGATCGACAACGACGACCGTACAAGGCCTCATAAGGTGCCATCTTAATCGAAGCATGCCAACTATTATTATACGTGAACTCGATCAATGGTAGTTGGGCTTCCCAATCGTCTTTCCAATCGAGGACGCATGCCCTCAACATGTCCTCTAATGTCTGAATGGTCCTCTCTGATTGCCCGTCGGACTGAGGATGAAAAGCGGTACTGAGATTAGGATGAGTTCCCATAGCACGATGAACTGATTTCCAAAAATGAGACACAAACCGTCCGTCACGATCGGAAACGATACTTTTAGGAGTACCGTGCAGTCTGACTATCTCTTTGATGAACAGTTGAGCAAGTCTCTCGGGACCCCACGTCTCCTTGATCTCAAGGAAATGAGCTGATTTAGTTAAGCTGTCCACGATCACCCAGATCGTATTCATGCCCCGACGACTCGTCGGCAAACTCGTGATGAAATCCATAGAAATGTCTTCCCACTTCCATTCGGGAATAGGAAGAGGTTTCAGCATACCTGCCGGTCGCTGATGTTCAATCTTAACTTGTTGACAGGTTAAGCATCTCGAAACAAATTCTGCGACTTCTCGCTTCATATTACTCCACCAGTAATTTTGTTTCAAGTCCTTGTACATCTTGCTAGACCCCGGATGAACAGAATAAGGGGTAGCATGAGCTTCTTTCAAAATCGAGTTTTTCAACTCGTCATTCGCCGGTACACACAACCGATTCTTAAACCTCAAAGTCCATCCTCGTGGACCACAAATCCAGGGGCTTTCCCCTGAGCCACATCCTCTCGGATGCGCAACAAAGATGGGTCCGAACCCTGATTCTCTCGGATTGCCTCCTCGAGTGACAATGAAATCTCTAACATACAAAGCTGCCCCTGAACTCGCTGAAGCCAGACCTCGATCTCGGGTCTAAGGAATTCCTGCTGAAGCTCCTTCTGAACTGTTAAACGGGCAAGCATCTGCTCCTGAACGGACTTCCGACTCAAGGCGTCGGCGACAACGTTCGCCTTGCCCGGGTGGTAGAGGATCTCGATATCATAATCTTTGATTAATTCCAACCACCGTCTCTGACGCATATTTAACTCCTTCTGAGTAACTATATACTTTAAACTCTTATGATCAGTGAATATCTGATAGCTGACGCCATAAAGGTAATGACGCCAAATCTTCAAAGCGAACACCACGGCTGTTAGCTCCAGGTCGTGGGTCGGATAATTAACCTCGTAAGGTCTCAATTGCCGTGAAGCATAGGCAATAACCTTCCCGTTCTGCATGAGCACACATCCGAGACCCTGTCCGGACGCATCACTATAGACCACAAATCCTTCCGTCCCCTGCGGCAAGGAAAGTACAGGTGCTGACATTAACCGGCTCTTGAGTTCCTCAAAACTCCATTGACACGCGTCGGACCACGTGTATTTCTTATCCTTCCGCAATAAGTTCGTCAAGGGTTGAGCGATTCTAGAAAATCCCTCTACAAATCGCCGATAATAACCCGCTAATCCGAGGAAACTTCGGATTTCCTTAACGTTCTTCGGAGGTAGCCAATCTCGAATAGCCTCCGTCTTCTGAGGGTCGACACGAACTCCGTCTGATGAAATTACATGCCCGAGAAAAGTCACTTCGGACATCCAGAACTCACATTTGGAGAACTTCCCATATAGTTGTTCTCGTCTCAACACGTCGAGCACTTGATGAAGGTGAAACTCGTGTTCCTCCCGGTCACGAGAATAAATCAAAATGTCATCGATGAAGACAACAACAAACTGATCCAAAAAGTCGATGAAAACCCGATTCATTAACTCCATGAATACCGCAGGTGCATTAGTCAATCCGAACGGCATAACCACAAACTCATAATGACCATAGCGTGTTCGAAACGCCGTCCTCGCGATGTCCGACTCTCGGATCCGCAACTGATGATATCCAGACCTTAAGTCGATCTTGGAAAATACTGAAGCTCCCTGAAGTTGATCTAAGAGATCATCAATACGGGGTAAGGGATACTTATTCTTGATCGTCACCCTGTTCAACTCCCGATAATCAATACACAAGCGAAAAGAACCATCCTTCTTCTTGACAAATAACACTGGTGCTCCCCACGGGGACGCACTTGGTCGGATATAACCCTTCTCGAACAACTCTTCAAGTTGGTTCTTTAATTCCTGCATTTCGGTCGGGGCCATCCGGTACGGTGCCTTCGATATCGGAGATGTACCAGGCTCCAACTCAATCGTGAATTCCACATCCCTCTGTGGAGGCAAACCAGGTAACTCGTCTGGAAAAACATCGGCATATTCCCTCACCACTGGAATATCCATTAACATTACTGATGACTTCTCGGTTTTGGCCATATAGCACCAATAACCGACACATCCCTGATTGAGTAACCTTACTGCTTTCATCAAATTAATGACCTTACCAGAACAGCCGGGATTACCTCCCTGAAACACACATTCAACCCCCGTAAATGCGAAATGATAGTGACCATACGCTTACGGACACTAATGATGGAATCATGACGATCCATCCAATCAATACCCAAGATGACGTCGTCCCTCGGCAAATCCACTACGATTAGGTCTGCTGGCCATACACGACCATGAAGCTGAATCGGACAATTCTGAATCTCCCGATTACCGATAATACGTCTACCATCAGGTAGGCCAATGACATAAGGCTCACAACTAGTAGCACTACCCAGACGTAGTCTACTCAAACATGACTCGGAAATGAATGAATGTGATGCACCAGTATCAAAAAGGGTACACACAGGTTGAGATAGAATATCGAGTGTACCTGAGATCATTCGGGCCTCTGGATCATCGGTCTTCTTCATCTCATAAATTCGGGGCTTGCTAGTCCCGGCACCGGACGCTCCCGTCTGATGGCTAAAAGCTCCACCTTTAGTCGCTCCTGTCGTTTTAAACGACGCTGATTGAGTGGCCTGATTCTGAACGGCTGACTGCTTAGGTGCCTGAGATGACGTCTGAGTAGGTTTGGAGTCCCTACGGCAAAAACGGGCCTTATGTACAGCAATCCCACAATTATGACATGTGATAGTCTGTCTCGGACACTTGGTACTGAGATGACCAAGATCCCCACAGTTAAAATAGGTGATGGCCGAACTGGCCGCTCGAGACTGAGATTCCGCGGGTTTAGACGACACAGGAGGTCGCTCAGAAAAAGCAGAGCCATGCGGGGTTTCTTGAAAGTTGTCGACCGCTTCGGTGATTACGATTCTTCGACTTCTTGCTAGCAGACGAAGGTTGCTGCTTAGAAATTTCCTTAGCAATAAGCTCGTAGGTGAGAGCTTTCTCAATGAATTCGGCCAACGTGGTGCAATTATGATTAAGTAACTGAAGTCTCATACGGGGTTTCAGCCTCTTGCTGAAATACTTGATCTTATCCGCCTCTGAATGAATGATGGATGAGGCGAAAGGAAGAAGTTCCTGAAATTTCTCGGCAATGGCGAGAACATCCTCGTCTGCTGAGGGGTCGGGGGTGAGTAATTCTGACAGCTTGGCCTCTCTGAGTGGGGCCGGATAATACCTCTCCATCATGAGAGTCTTGAACTGATCCCAAGTACAAGATCCTTCGGTGGGCTTCAACGATAACCACCAAGAATGTGCGCTCTTACCCAGGTAGTAAGCCGCAACAGAAACTTTGTGTCCTTCGGGACACTCTACCATAGCAAACAACTTCTCGAAATGCTCGAGCCAATGAATGATATCTGCCGGCTCATACGAGCCCTCAAAAGTAGGTGGCCTCTGGTGAGAGATATCGCCGATGATGTTACTCACATTCCTCTCTTGCCTCTGAGGTGGCGGCGGAGGAGCCTGCTGATTTTGATTGACGGAGTTATGCATCATCTCCATCAACTGAGCCATCTGGGTCATTTGGGCCATCATGCCCTGCATAAAAGCGAGTTTGTCAACCCGGACACCCTCTGACTGAGCCGTGTCCCGGGTACGACTCCCCGATAGTGAATGATCGCGTCCAGGTGAATGAGTGGCAGCGTCGCTGCTCGATGAATTAGCATTATTCCTCGCGTTTGCACGTGTATTCACACGAGCTCTCGGGATTCGGCCCACTCCACGGCCTCGTCCTCCATGTCCTCTTCTTGCCCTCTCCATACTGAAGTAGGAAAGTCACATGCTGATTATATTCACCGCATGAATAATACGTTATGATTATGACATGAGATGATAAAAATGAGCATACGCGCTCTAACACAGTGATTACATGAATGATCAACTGAGGTGACATGATTATCTGATGAAATTATTGAAATGATTATCTTGAATGAGTTAACAAGATTAATGATTTGATCTTCCTGATCAACAACTGAATAATGAAATGAATTGACTGATTAATGAGTTAACCCGACCGTCCTGGTCAAAGTGACAATGATGATTGAGGATTGTTAACTGATGAATTATGAATGAATGATTAATGCCAGAAATTATACCATGGCATTAGAAATCTTACAGTTCTTGGTCTGATTGGCTCGGCATTTGCACAGGTCACACGTGACGCGAAAGTCCAATGATACTAGTCCGATGACGATGATTTCACATGAGACATGACTTGGAGGGTAGTATTCAAAACCACTCTCCGATACCAACTCTGTAACACCCCAAACTAGGCGGATATTACAGTGTCGTGAATCCCCGACTGGGACCCACCAGGCAATGAAAATGATGAATTAAATAATATAATTGTAGTACCGAACCACATTATATTACCAAGTACTCCGATGAGGAGATTAAGTACAGCACACCAGGACAATACCGAATACTAGTATATTTTATATGAAGATAAAATACACCACCCTAAATAACTAAACATCTCAAACGGAATTTGCAGCGGAAAAATACAAATGACGGAATAACTGAAATGACTGAACAAACGGAACGACTGGGGCCCCCTACTAGTATCACTGGGACTCCTCGCCGTCAGCATGCTCTTCCCGTACCTTTGCCTTGCCGTGACCTGAAAACAAAATCCCCCAACGGGGTCAGTTACACAGAACAACAATCCTCAAGGGTTGAAATTACACAATCATGAATTACTGAAGTTATGAAATATCCTTAATTATGAATTACGCTGAAGAGGAGTATCATAGTACGCCCGTAGTGTTCTGTGCGAGTGTACAAGACGAATGACCGGACACACCCGTCCTTGTACCTAATTAGTCTCACGGTGTATCGCTTTCCCGTGTGCACGGTCCAATGTATCGGTGAATCCAATACATAACCATCGTGTGCCCGACTAAAAATTCCACACAGCCACACCCGGCCACGCAATATGAACGAGAATGACCATAATGAATATCAATGAATAATAATTAGACAAGGCCAAGATGACTCACCGATATGAAAGTAAATAGTGACGTGATTGATAACCCAATGAAATGATTTGGAACCGTCGTTCCTCGTGAATGAAATGATTATTCGATAATTACAGGTCTCAAAATTATTAATATTATGATGAATGAATTATGATTATGAGTAATCAACAACAAAAAGGAATGAATATCCTTTTAACCGAGTAAGAATTAACTTACACAACAACGATGAAGAATGTCCGTCCACGAACAACGTCCTAACCAAGATACCGGTCGCTCGAACAACCTTGAATAACAATAATTACCAACAATCGCTCAATACACGTATCAAACAACAAAACACGACTAACCCAAAGGTCGAAACAATGATAATCAAACTCATAGGGCATTCCAACGAATACATAACCAACCACACAACTTCGAAAATATCCAATCCCGAATATGTCGAAACCAACACCAAATTGAGTATTTCGAACCAACAAAACACTTCAATGATATCAATAATCCATTAGGAATCCATAATTCATGATTACAACAACATCAATCGGAAAATCCCCAATTAACCGAAGTCAACCCCAAGGGTTCTTGAAATAATTCGAAAATAACCATTAAATCCGTAGGAATATATTTATCCAAGGTAGATAATCCATAACTAACATATTCCAATGATAATCCAAGCTTACACGAAGAAATCGGAAGGAAAACCCAAAAATCCGAAATTCTAGATCCAAGAATTTAATACCTTTGATTCGATGTTTTAGAGATGATGAAGTGATGATTAATCCAACTCAAAGACTTGAAGATGATGATGATTAAACCTTGAAGAATACTCTCTAAATCGCCCAAATCGCCAAGAACCGACGAGAGAATGAGAAATAGATGACAAATGACGAAGTCTGACTAAACTGTCCAATTTATAGTCAGTCCAGGTTAGCGTGCGCTAGCCCTATGCATAGCGTGCGCTAACGGGTAATTTGGGTAGTCCAGTACCCACTGTCCGAAAACGGTAGCGCGCGCTACGTACCTTTTTGTAGCGTGCGCTACGGCCATATCATTAGCGTGCGTTAATGCTCATAGTTAGCGTGCGTTAACGAATAATTTGATGCCCAGTACTGGAATCCAGAAACTGCCTGTTCTCTGATCTGACCTCGATAGCGCGCGCTACACCACATATTAGCGTGCGCTACTACACCTCACTAGCGCGCGCTACTTACCATTCGTAGCGTGCGCTACTTATAACTCACCTGCAGTCCAGTACCTTCTGGACTGCAGCCAGGGTAACCTTAGCGTGAGCTAAGGCTGAGTGGTAGCGTGCGCTACCTATACCCAATTAGCGTACGCTAAAAGGAGTACGTAGCGTGCGCTACCCCTCACGCACAGCTCGCAACGAAAATAACAATGATGATAAACACGGCACGAAACTCCAATCAGATTAGTGATGAATGACGATTGATACACGATACATTTACTCTGAATGATGAATACCATGACTGAATATGAGTGACAAATGATCAATAATGAAAGAAATTACTGAGTATCAATTACTGAATGATGAATACTGAATGATAATTACTGAATTACAACCGGGTATAACAGGGGACATATTCCTCGTAATAATAGCCCCGTCAGTAGCATACATACAAACACATACACACACCAGCACATATACGTCACAACACATGTCTCAAGGGCCAGGACATCAGGGTAACATCTTTAAAGAAAATTTGAAATCTAAATTTAGACATCATGTCAAATTGCTAACGTCTATAACCAGATATTTTAAATATAGATTTAGACATCCTATGAAATTGATTAATTCAAATCAGAAGACCAAATCGGGCGCCTCCTTAAGTAGGAATATAAAAAGGACCAACACAGGAATGCGAGAAAATAGGAAAAAAATAAGAGCCTAATCTCAAAAGTCAGAGGAAAGCACAAACAAAATCTGAATGTTAAGAAAAATACCTATCCAGTGGAGACAGCCTAGCAAAATTGGGAGACGATGCGAACGATTGACGCCTTTTAGATGGATACCGAGAAGCTCGAGTCCGTGTAATTCACTGCATTTTTAGTGGTGCAGTTTCTTCAGAAAAAAAAATAAGTTATACCATTCATCGTAATCACGAAACATAATAAAGGGAAGACAGTAAGGTAGCCTCAAATAGCCCATCCCGTAAGAAAGCCAAAAATAACATATATAGATAAAGAGTACCTATTTGGAAAGCATATCGCAGCAGATTCCTAGAGCGTGGAATAAAAAAATAAAATGTCCAATTTAGCGAAGGCAAAAAACACCTACACACGGAGAAAAAATATTAGAACCAAAGTAAACCAAAAAAAAAAAGCAACCCTAAAAACAGCATATGTAGGAAAAAAGAGCTCGAGAAGAAAGAGGAGCCCAAGAAAGAAGAATCTAAGAAAGAAGAGGAGCCCAAGAACGAGGCGGTGAAGGAAGAAGCTAAGAAAGACAAGTCAAAAAGGGAAGAAGCTAAAAAAGGTGAAGAACCAAAAAGGAGGAGGAGAAAAAAGTCGATCATGAAATGGTACTCGGCACTGCATTGGCTTATCGGCCTTACAGGCCGTATTATCATCCGCCTCCACTTATGAAAAGAACTCTAATGCCTGTGTTATATGCTAAATTTGCAAGAGTAATATTTATATGACTCGGATTATTTTCTCGTTTTGTGCGATTGGTGCAAGTATTGTCCCTTTTGTTGTTGTATATAAACTTAAATAAAGTCTTGGTCCATTTTTTTCCCAGCTAAGTTAAGTCTTTTTTCATCTCCAATATTGTACAAGAGAGGCAAGTTGCCTTAGTTGAAAGCTTTGCTGGAAAAGGTGTAATTTCCCTTGTAAAGACAAAAGGGTTTTGAGTGGCAACCAAACGAGTTCATGTATCTTATATATTTATAAGATGGAACGAAATTGCATTGATATCATCATGTCAAATTGCTAACGTCTATAACGAGATATTTTAAATCTAGATTTAGACATCCTATGAAATTGACGAATTCAAATCAGAAGACCAAATCGGTCGCCTCCTTATGTAGGAATATAAAAAGACCAACACAGGAATGCGAGAAAATATGGAAAAAATAAAAGCCTAATCTCAAAAGTCAGAGGAAAGCACAAACAAAATCTGAATGTTAAGAAAAAATACCTATCCAGTGGAGACAGCCTAGCAAAATTGGGAGACGATAATATTCGAAGTGTTTTTTTTAACGATGCCTAAATCTTGATTAACCCGACATATGTATGTCTAATGATGACAGGCCTGATCCTATTCTAAATAAATAAATAAACCCCCGTATCGTATGCACAAGAAGTGGTATTCAGATCACAACCTATCACTTATATAAAATTATATATGTATATAATACATACAACACTCATTTACAACACTCTTTTAAACACATCTATGCTCTACCCTTCAGGGAAGTGCCCTGGAGGTCTTCTCAGCAAGACGATCAGCACACACCCATATATACGACCCCTCTTGCATCTAACCGCTACACAGCTACAATTCAGAGAAAGCTAAAGAGCCGCACAAAATTCTTAGCCGTGCTAGAAATTAACACAAGAAAATAGAGTTCAATTTCAAATGCAGAAAAAAAAGGCGGCAAAATTGACGAACCATCTAGGAGTCGAACAATATGATACGCACATATAACTTCACATTGTCCAGCTGAAATTGTGGTCTTTCGTCTTTTGTCGTTTTTACCTTTCGTGCGGGGTTATGATGAAAAGCCTACATTAGAGGGAAAACAATATTATCGAAAAGGACAGAATAAGAAACAACAAGGACCAACTGTATTTTGCCGTACCTTGAGAGAAGATGCTAGCCAGCACAAGTCTTTCTTATTCCCATTACCACCTTTCCTACTGGTTCCACTCGATAAAACGTAACTGGAAAAAAGAAACGTACATGTCTTTAGAGTAGAATGAATACAAAACTTGCTGATAAGAGGCTGGTTTAGTACTGTGTTGGATAAGATCTCATAAAAATAAATGCTGCATGACCAAAGGGTTCCTGACAAAGGTCTAAGTAAATTTTTGACGGGTAAGAATCGAAATCCATTATCAAGCCCACCCAACATGTTCGGCTAACTCAAATCAATGGATTCTAAATCTCTCCGCAATTTAATTTAGTTCAGTTTATTTATGCACACATAAAATGCATAAAACTTCGTCTTCACAAAATGTTCGGCTAACTGTGTTTTAGTACATCCTAAAACCTTGTCTTTGATACCCCACACAAAATGCGCACACAGACTAAAAACTTGTTAATTCTATATTTTTCTATTGTTCACTAAATTTATACAATTAATTGGAACTATAATCTTCATACCATCGACCCCAACATAGTTGGATTTATGGTGCAGTAGATGATTGACGATTCACTAAATAACAATTGAAAAATAAATAATCAAAACTTATAATGGATTCGAAATCTTCACAAATCTACGTTACACCCAGACAAGGAATATCAAATGAATGGAATTCAAATCCAAAGTATTTGAAATCCATGGATCTTGAGATCTTTTGAATCTCGAATCCATTAACACATACACGACCAATAAAAAACATGGTAATATGTTGATGTACTAATGAATAGTAGCCAAACTTTAGCAATCACCAAGACCTTAGAGTAGAAGATACTGCTATCACACGAATGACGGGATTCTTATCTAGGACCAGGCACGACGAAAACCAGAACCATCACCTTAGCAGCATCCAAATACGCCTAATCTGATAATCGCGGTGCATTTTATTTTTTATTTCCAGTATTGCAATATGCAGCCGAACAAGGATTCTGACATGAATACTCTGTATCTCTTTGAAAATGAATAACAACAATTACATGTATCACCTGGTCTCCATTTCTTTGAGGCCATATAATCTCGAAGCCCCTCCAGAACATCAATCCTACTCCCATCATTGAGCCAATATTGATAGTGAAATTCCCATTCATTACATTCTATATCTTGTATTTTGATTCGCAAGCCATGCACACCAGAAATATCAGGAGAAAATGCATGTTTAAAAAAAAAAGAGACATAAAAATAAATGGTTAACCACAAAAGACACCTCGAGGTTTAGCCATTGAAAAATAAAACTACTATCTTTCAAAAGTCCAAATAGACCTCCTGACGATTGTTTTTATTTTACAAAATTCACCCTCAAGAGGCATATAGGTCAAGTAAATGCAAACCTTGATTGTGTGACTGTAATACTTTAAGTGAATATTTATATCTGTGGAACATAACTGGATTTTCAATAATCAGGTTGAACCTCAAGGGTGGCTCTCGTAATTCGCCGAAAGAAAAAAAGATGCAATTGTTGAACTGCTAAACAATTTTAGATGAGCAACGAAGACAATTGCATATTTTTGGTATGATAAGGCGTGCTAATTTCAGATGAGCAACGAAGACAAAAAAATTCCTCAATCCTGATTTTCTGAACAGGCCCAAATCGGCCAGGCCAAAGAAAATATACCACAAAAAAAAAGAGAAAAAGAAATTCACCGAAAGCACAAGTAAACGCAAACCTTGATTGTGTGTTTGTAATACTTTAAGTGAATATTTATATCTGTGGAACATAACTGGATTTTCAATAATCAGGTTGAACCTCAAGGGTGGCTCTCGTAATTCGCCAGAAGAAAAAAAGATGCAATTGTTGAACTGCTAAACAATTTCAGATGAGCAACGAAGACAATTGCATCTTTTTGGTATGATAAGGCGTGCTAATTTCAGATGAGCAACGAAGACAAAAAAAATCCTCAATCCTGAGTTTCTGAACAGGCCCAAATCGGCGAGGCCAAAAAAAATATACCACAAAAAAAGAAGAGAAAAAGAAATTCAACGAAAGCACAAAACAACTTGAAGAGGAAGCCGGAGGAAGAAGAAGAACAGAGAAAAAGCGAAAAAAAAAAGAAGCAACAGAGCCCCTAAATAGGAAAATCAGAAAACGTACCTGCCACTGAAGATCTACAAGCATGAGAGAATAAGATAGCGTCCAGATAGGGTCCCGACCTCCAGAAGGAAAGAAAAAAAAAAAAACTTGAGCGGGATTTGCACAACGAACGAGAGAAGAGAGGAAGAGAAGGAAATTTGAAACAAATGGAGAACACCAACCAACAGCAAAACCCATGCCCAAAAAGAACCCTAAATCCAAAAAAGAAACGTACCTTTGCGAAGGCAGGAGCGACTGAAGAAGAAAGAAAGAAATGAAGAATGAAGGGAAGACAATGCAAAAGAAGACGAATGAAGAAGGTGTTGTCAATCGAAATGGCGAGGCAAAGAGGTTACGCCGCAAGTAGGTGAAGAAGACACCTGAAGCAGGAGGCGGACGACGGTTATAGACTCTTATTACTATCTGTAAATATATATATATATATATATAAACATGTATCGAGTAGTTGGGTATTTGACCCAATAAGGTTTGATTATAAATTATTCGAGAGAAATAGATCAATCTCAGATTCATTATTCAGTACCCCGATTCGATTATTCGACTAATATACATCATGACAGATAACACCAACTATCAATAACTCACTAACATCCCAGTCTAATTTCTCAAGAGTCCGCCCGATTTTTAAAGTTGACTAATTAAAATATAAATATAAATATAAATAACATAAATAAATAAAAATAATAATACCGCAGAAATTCCAATTTAAATTATTGGGTATTACAACACACAAGCTCTACGAATACATTATTTATATATTACTTCAGTTATATTGTTTGTATATTATATACGTCGATTCTTAGCTTATATAAAGTACGTAATGTAGTAAGTGCACGTTAGATCGTTGTAATTCTATTAACCCCGAAGATGTGAAGATTCGGGTTGATTAAGGGACTCATAAGTGTTAGGAGTAACCCGTACTGACACGTCAGTAAATATAGGCATAATATACAATGCCTTAAATAAGGTACGAATATACTATATTAATGTCTAGATGTATTGATATTGATGGAGTACTGTGACGTGATGACTTATGTGAATTATGTGACTCTGTGTGAACTATGTGCTTCTGTGGAGTAGTTGTTAGCGTATGCCCTCGAATGCCACACTGAGGATAAGAGAGTTAGGGCATTTATATAGGATTATGAATTCAGTAATAAAGACAGTGATTATTTCTTTATTTTTTGTATATCAGGCGTTCATGATTTGGTAAATAAATAGAAATAATGCCCGTGCTTTTGTGTAAAAGCATTCCACTCATTATGAGATAAGGACTCCTGCACTGGAAGTGTTTAGAACTCAAAATGCTTAACTTATCCGCAAGTCGATGAAACTTAATTGGGCATTAAATTTTAATGAAGACCTGTATATCGTATGCTTGGACATATGTATGTCTTCACTCAGGAGTAGTGGGAGCATTCAGTATAGGTATACTAATTGGATTAATATACTCGGATACGATTCACCTTGATTCAGTTACAAAGATTTCACTCTAGGATAGTCAATGACTGAAGCGTAAGGTTATGATAGGTATGCGTGAACCATTGATTTGAGAGTTCGATAGAATATGTGCTTGTCTCATTAAGTTAGTCATTAGAGTAGTTCGATCCAATCACCTATTGGTAGGGATCAACCTCGAAGTGCGAATTTACTAAACACCAAGAAATGATTCTTTCTCCTCTAAGTGAACAAGATAATGTCCTATGCGGTTAGTGGTAAATGAAATCAAAAGTCTTTCGCCAAAGCCATTGATCTAGCTGTATTTGATACACGAGAGTTCTATGATCTTGATTTACACTAACATATGCATAGAGTCAAGTATAAATAGGGTTTGACTTAACCGTGACCCTAAAGCTTGATCGGGACATAACAGGTTTTGGAATGATTCCCATCATTTGTTCTCAATTGGGTTGCAGTGTGATCTGTTGCGTTTTCATGCATCGAATACATAAATCAAAAGTAAAACAAAGTGGAATAAATAATAAGAAAACCCAATTTAGGATCTCATGCAGTAATTTAATTATTTGATTAAAGGGTTAATAGAATTACCTTAATCCGACGAATAAATCTAGATCCGAACAAGAAGCAGATGAATATCTCCTTCCTCTTTAGGTGATTCACACACGAACAATTCCACAAGCCGGATTGCTAGATCCTTACGAATAATATTGATAAATAGTACAGCACAAATTCCTTACTATAAGGATTGTACTATCCATCAAGATCAACTAAGGGAGGAAGATCAGATGATCGACGCCGTTCTCCTACTGTAAGAGGAATAGGTCGATTTTTCTTTCTTCTGGGGGGATGATTTTGTGTCTTGATTTCTTATTGCAACTCGTTGTCCAAGACCTTATATTTATACTAAGTAAACACTAGAGTCAAGACTCTAGTATTTACTTAGCTACACCCAAACTTATTAAATAATACAATATATATAATATCCAATATTATATATTACTTATTATTTAATCTCCTCATAAATATAATATACAATATTATATTTATTATTCCCAATTGATATTTATTCCTGCTTGTCTATAATTATCGTACGTGCGACCAAAAAGGCTTATATTATATTGGAAATTATTTAATACCTTATTATAAGCGGCCTCTAGCAAGACATTATGATTACCTAAATAATATAAGTTAATATTCCATTAAAACCTTTAACGTGTCAAATCCCTTTGTCACGCGATAGCATACTTGAACTAAGTCATGGAGTGTGTCATACTTATTTATATTCAAATGCTTTCTCGATCTTTAGTAGATTGATTCAATCAAATGACTCTTCATTTGAGCATGGGCATGCATTTCCTTCAGTCCTACTTCTCGAGGGCCCCGGCAGATATCTCTCTCACTAAGGAGAGGGACAAATCCCCATTTTGATTATTCATTGCCCTCTACAGGACTCCCACTAATCCTGATCGCTAACCTTTATGATCACCATGTTTCAGATGACGTTGGATTACGTCAAGGCATAGCAATTATCATGTTCGACTCTATGATAATCTCAGGTTCAAGGATTTATTGACATACTATTATATTGAGATTCACTTATGATATTTCCATGCGGTGATCTCAATGTAGTCTGGCCAGTATTAGTTCTCCAACCAATGCCCATAAGATTTATCTGTACCATATGCATAATCATCCGATGATTATCAATCAAACTTATACTAGTATATTAATCACTTGAGTCTCTACTCAACGCGATTGTACCAGGGACATTTGAATAATCTTATTATTCATGAATAACTATTATTGGATTATTATTATATTAAAACACGCACATATTATAATGATCAACGAGAAATAAATGATATCAAATAACTTTATTTAAATGTGACAGTTACAAGTCTAGGCACATTGAATGTCCTAGGGTACTATTCCCAACTATCTCCCACTTGCACTAGGACCATTCATTCATGACTTTTAGTCCTATCGCTCTAGCATGCTCAACATGCTTTCCTTGTGAGAGAGGCTTGGTAAGTGGATCTGCAACATTCTCTTCTGTTGCTACTTTGCATATTTTAATATCTCCTCGTATGACGGTCTCTCTGACTAAATGATATTTTTTGAGTATATGTTTGGAATTATGATGGGACCTAGGCTCTTTAACTTGTGCAATAGCACCATTATTGTCACAATGAAGGCTTATAGGACCCTGGATGGTCGGCATCACTCCTAGTTCGGCAATGAACTTCTTGATCCATACGACTTCCTTAGCTACATCTGATGCTGCCAGGTACTCAGCTTCTGTAATAGAATCAGCAACCGTGCTTTGCTTGGAACTCTTCCAACTCACAGCACCTCAATTCAATAAAAAACACATAACCAGTTTGCGATTTAAAATCGTCTCTGTCGGTTTCAAAACTTGCATCGGCGTAACCATTTACAGCCAGATCATTTCCCACCCTTCTATAAACTAGGAAATCATCCTTAGTTCTTCTCAAGTACTTTAGGATGGTTTTCACTGCTGTTCAGTTACTTTCACCTGGATTCGATTGGTATCGACTTGTCATGCTAAGGGCAAACGATACATCTGGTCGAGTACAAATCATGGCATACATGATTGATCCAATAGCCGAAGCGCATGGTATCTTGCTCATGCGGGCTCGCTCACCAGGAGTCGAAGGACTCTGAGTCTCACTCAGATGAATGCCATGTGACATTGGCAAGAGTCCTCTCTTTGAGTCTTGCTTATTGAACCTATTCAATATTTTATTAATGTAGGTACATTGACTCAGACCAATAAATCTCTATAGATCTTTATCCCAAGAATATAAGCAGCTTCTCCTAAATATTTCATTGAGAAACAACTTCCCAACCAAGTCTTGACTATCTGCAAGGTGGGAATGTCATTTCCAATGAGTAATATGTCATCTACATATAAGAATAAGAAAATAACTATGCTCCCACTAACCTACTTGTACACACATGGTTCATCTTCATTTTGAATGAACCCAAACTCTTTGACAGTTTCATCAAAACGAAGATTCCACTTCGAGAAGCCAGCTTCAACCCATAAATGAATCTTTGAAGCTTGCCAACCTTTTTAGAATTTTCTGGATTAACAAAACCTTCAAGTTGTGTCATGTACACATCCTCGAGTAAGTTTCTATTAAGGAATGCTATTTTGACATCCATTTGCCATATTTCATAATCATAGTATGCGGCAATGGCAAATAAAATTCTAATTAATTTAAGTATGACTACTAGCGAAAAAGTATCATCATAGTCAACACCATGAATCTGTCTATAACCATTTGCCACTAGTCTAGCTTTATAGGCTTGCATATTATCATCCACGTCTTTCTTCTTTTTATAGACCCATTTGCACCCAATGGTTTTAACACTCTCAGGTGGATCTATCAAGTTCCAAACTTGATTGTCATACATGGACTGCATCTCTGACTTCATGGCTTCTAGCCATTCCTCGGACTCTGGCCCTGAAGCAGCTCTGTATAGCTACTAGGATCATCATCTATGAGCGATTCGTCATCATCCTCTGTTACGAGATAACCATATCTCTCAGGTTCATGTCGCATCCTATCTAATCTGCGAGGGACTTGTGTACTTTGAACAGGCTCTTCAACTGATTGTTGAGTCTGTTTGATTTCCATCGGTGAAGCGATGTCTTCTTGTGGTTCTCGAGTTTCCTCGAGAATTACTCTTCTCCCACTGTCTCTTTGGAAATAAATTCCCATTCTAAGAATACAGCATTTCGAGCAACAAACACTTTGTTCTCTACGGGCTTATAAAAGTATTATCCTTTAGTTTCCTTAGGATACCCCACAAATAAAAATCTTTCAGATCTGGCTGCCAGTTTGCCAAACACTTGGCGCCTTATAAATGCTTCGCAACCCCAGATCTTTAGAAAAGACAAGTTTGGTCTCTTACCAGTTCATTTCTCAAATAGTGTCTTTTCAACTGCTTTAGATGGAACACGATTAAGGGTGAATGCTGCTATTTCTAAGGCGTGGCCCCAAAATGATAATGGAAGCTCTATTCGACTCATCATAGATCGAACCATATCTAATAAAGTTCGATTCTGCCTCTCGAACACTCCATTATGCTGAGGTGTTCTGGGAGGAGTAAGTTGTGAAACAATTCCACAACTCCTAAGATGATCATCGAATTCTCGGCTCAAGTATTCGCCACCTCAATCCGATCGAAGGGCTTTGATTATCTTGCCAAGTTGATTCTATACTTCATTCTAGAATATTTTGAACATTTCAAAATATTCATGTTTATACTTCATAAGATAAATATATCCATATCGGCTAAAATCATCGGTAAATGTAATGAAGTATTGGTATCCGCCTCATGAGTGCTAAGAGGTCCGGATACATCAGTATGTATTAGGCCTGATAGATCACTAGACCTTTCTCCATGACCGGTGAAATTCTTCGTCATCTTGCCCAATATACTAGATTCGCATGTCCCATATGATTCATAGTCAAAAGAGTCTAAAAGTCCATCATTATGGAGTTTAGATTTACGTTTCTTGTTTATGTGACCAAGTCGACAATGCCATAAGTAAGTCGGATTAGAATCATTGAGCTTAGGTTTCTTGGATGCAATGTTATAGACTTCCAAAGTATCGGACTCACCTAGATCAATATTGTAAAGGCCAGTATATAACTTTGCGGTACCATAAAGCAAGTCATCAAAGAAAATACGAATAATCTTATTCTTAATAAGAAAGTTGTAACCTTCACAATATAATGTAGAAACTAAAATAATATTCCTATTCATAGCAGGAACATAATAGCAATTGTTCAAACTAACAAAGCCCATTGGTTAAAACTAGATCATATGTTCCTACGGCTAGTGCAGCAACTCTTGCTCCATTTTCGACTCTTAGATCCACTTCCCCTTTCTTCAGTTCTCTACTGCTTCTCAACCCCAGCACATTTGTACAAATGTCAGATCCACATCCAGTATCCAATACCCAGGAGTTAGAAGTAGATAAATTAAATTCTATAACAAATTTACCTGTGGTAGTCTCACTACCCTTGGTACGCTTTATCTCTTCCAAGTAAACCTTGTAATTTCTTTTCCAGTGTCCTGGTTTATTACAATGATGGCAATTTCCATCTTTGGGAGGTTTAGCCTTGAAAACTGGCTTAGTAGAGTCTTTAGATTTGGCAACTCTTGCCATACCCTTGCCCTTGCCTTTGTTCTTAAAGGACTTCCCTTTGCTGACAATCAACACGTGGCTTGGTTTCTTCTTAATATTCTGCTCAGCTGTTTTAAGCATCCCATGCAGCTCATCAATGGACTTCTCCATCTCATTCATATTATAGTTCATAATAAACTGACCGAAACTATCGGGCAATGGGTTTAGGATCATATCCGTGGAGTGCTCCTTAGAAAGTGGAAAACCAAGCCTTTCAAGATGATCAATATATCCTTTCATCTTTAGTAGATGAGCGCTGACAGATGTCCCCTCAACGATCTTGCAAGCATATAAGGCTTGAAAGGTCTCATACCTCTCTTGCCTAGCATGCTTCGGGAAAGTTTCCTTGAGGTGAGCATTTAGCTCATAAGCTTCCATTTCCTCCAGATTCTTCTGAAGTTCTGGACAAATGGTAGCCAACATAAGACAACTGACATCAATGGAATCATCACAATGTTTCTTCCATTCGTCTTTTTTGCTTTTTTTGCATTGTCAGCTGGCTCATCGGGAATTTATTCCTCAAGAACATATAGTTTTATTGCTTGCTTGAGAACTATTCTCAAGCTTCGGATCCAATCCAGATAGTTGCTACCGTTTTCTTTGAGATTGTCCTTCTCAAGGACTGATCGCAATGAAATGATGGACGTGTTGTTTGATATCATTCTATATTATCTATAAAATTCAATATGCAAAGTATTTAGTCACATTATTTTATTTCTCGAAAAATACTCCCACTAAAACAAAGTACCCTCAATTTACAACATCTGTAATTTTGGTGGGCTAAGACCCCATTTCGCACAATCCTAAACTCAGTTTTGACATGACGCCTAGAATTGAGCTACTTTAGGTGGATAACTCTTCACCGATTACATCATATGTAACTCTTAGATTATATTCATGGTATTTGAAATCGTATGCCCAAGCATGTTATA
Source organism: Orobanche coerulescens (assembly GCA_033398695.1). Taxonomy (NCBI): domain Eukaryota; kingdom Viridiplantae; phylum Streptophyta; class Magnoliopsida; order Lamiales; family Orobanchaceae; genus Orobanche; species Orobanche coerulescens. Next base: position 95,778,691 of record CM065804.1, on the reverse strand, counting down.
ATCCCATCTTATTCCTTAAGATTCATAACTCTTTTGAATTCTTAGTTCATTAAAGCACATAGGTATCACCATTACCTATCCTACCTTACTAAGATAATCCGAGCACCCAGCTTTAGCATGACCCACTCAAGATGATCGAAGTCTTGATAGGTGTTTTTTCAAATGAACGGCATTTTAAAATTTTAACGAGGGATTTTTATCCTATGTTAATGTCTATGCTTGCTAACATACATCTAAACATACATAGCATCACATACATGCATAAATTTAAACATTCATCGCATATATGACAATTAAAGCATAGGACGGTGTATAGCATGACCATAATCCTAACGTGATTTTCATGAGCCAACATGAAAATCACAAAGGTCAATCTAAAAGGTGAAATTGGTCTTCATTGATCTTCCCAACTCCTTGGAATGTCATACGCGATCAATTGGCTCCTCGAGTCCATCGTTCTCGTCCTTCTTGTCTTCATTACATTAATGAAATTTAACACTACACTAGTAAATTAAATTACAAGAGGTGCAAACGACACGCAGGCCGTAAAATAATAAACAATTTAAATAGACGACTCGCAGGCCGTAAAACCAATTATAATTAAACGACACGCAGACCGTAAAACCAACCCACAAGGAAATAAATTATCCAATCACATTGGTCAATTTATGGTCATGCCATACACCATACACATACTATAAATAATTATCAAATAATTAATAAAAGCATGTAATATACAAAAAAATCAATCTGTCTGGTAATAAGATAATAAATAAAAAACTGTGTCAAAATCAACATTCCAGACCCGCAGCCCAGTTGGTCCAGTCAGAGGTTCTGCAACAGAACCACGCGGGTTCGAAACCTCTATGCAACAAATCATTTTGAGTATTTTCCGGACTTTTAAAACTAGGTTTAAATATAATGTTCCGTAAAAAACTCCAAAACAAATCCGTGGCCGAGATGGTAAGTGGTGCGGTATGAAAGGCGAAAGACTCGGGATCGAATCCCGGTTTTGTGGAATTATTTTGCAATATTTAAAACAGATTCCTTGCCTTTTAAAAACTTCCGGGTGTGTTAATTTCCAAATTAAAATGGTAGACCACTTGGTAAGTCTGCTCCAGCCTTTCCAAATGTCAATGGATCGAATCCCTCCCCTAGCAAAACTCATTTTGCTAATTAAATGACCCGACCCGGACCCAAACCGACCCACCTCGGAACAGATCTGTTCAAGAACAGTTCTGGAGCAGAAATTCGCGAAAACCGTCCAGAAAATTAATTTTTGACGATCTGATTTTATTAAATTAAACCAGGAAAAATATTTTATAAAATCTATATTTTATAAACATAATCAAAAACATAATTTACACATAAATATAAAACCAAACCAAATCAAACCAAACATACCCAGTATATCTCGCTCAGAGCAGGGTCTGGGGAGGGTAAGATGTACGCAGACCATGCCCCTACTTATTATGGTAGGGAGGTTGTTTCCGTGAAGACCCCCAACTTAGTGCACATCAGAATCTTGTGTGATAAATACAAAAAAAAACATATGATTCGAAAAGGCTCGAGACCATACCTGAGCCCATGGCTTGATCCATATGGGACTTACCTAAGCGAAATTTAGCTACTTCACTCCCGATGAACGCTGCTCTAACAATAGAGCGGTTGGCTCTGCACACAGCTCCCTGTCAAAAATACACCACACGCAAAGACAATATGATAAAATATACAATAAAAGTAAAAATGCAATGCTCTAGGTCAAAGCTAACCGAGACAACCCAAACCTGAGGCTCTCAACTACAGCACCGCTCCCTACAAAAGAATCTACAACTCTGATCTGGCGCCTCCAAGCGCACCTATCAATAGTCATGGTCTCGGAAAGGTTTAAGGCCTTCAAATCTAATCTCAGTTGCTCCTCCCACGTCCACCTCGGTCTGTCTCTCCTCCTCTCCCCAACAACCATTAAACTCTCGACCCTCCTCACCGGAGCAGATGCCTGCCTCCTGCGGACGTGGCCAAACCATCTCAATCTCCCTTCCCTAACTTTCACTGAAATGGGCGCCACTTCCAGCGCATTCCTGAAAACCCCGTTCGCAATTCTATCTAACATTGTGCTACCATACGACCAACGTAACATTCTCATTTCAGCCACTTCCAACTTGCTCTCAAGCGACTTCTTCATCGCCCAATATTCGGAGCCATACAACATTCCAGGTCGGATTGCCGCTCTGTAGAATTTACCCTTCAACTTTAGAGGGACTTTCTTGTCGCACAGGACCTCTGTCACTGCTCTCCACCTTAGCCACCCCGCCTTGATGTGATGCGTGACATCATCTTTAGACTCACCTTCCTTCTGAATGATCGAACCCAAATACTTGAACTTATCCGTCCGGGGTACGATGTGATCCGCAATCATTACCTCAACATCTTCCTCGTTGGCTTTACCACTAAAGTTACACCAGAGATACTCGGTCTTAGACTGGCTCACACGCAAGCCCTGGGATTCTAACTTAGCCCTCCAAAGCTCCAACTTCGAGTTTACCTCCCTCCTCGACTCCGCCACTAACATAATATCGTCCGCGAAAAGCATGCACCACGGGATGCTATCTTGAATCCCTCGCGAAATGACATCAAGGATTAGAGCGAAGAGAAGAGGACTTAGCGCGGACCCCTGGTGTAGCCCTATCTCAACCGGAAAATACTGGGTGTCACCAACTGAGGTCCTAATGCACGTCCTAGCTTGGGAGTACATGTCTTGGATCGCCCTAACGAACGACAACAACACCCTCCTCTCTACTAAGCTCCTCCAAATAACATCGCGCGAAATGCTATTTGTTCTATACAAACAATTAAATTACATGCAAGTTGTCTCTGATACCACTGTTGGGTTTTCATGCATCGAATACATAAATCAAAAGTAAAACGCAACGGAATAAATAATAAGAAAACCCAATTTAGGTTCTCATGTAGTAATTTATTTGTTTGATTAAAGGATTAATCGAATTACCTTAATCCGACGAACAAATCTAGATCCGGATAAGAAGCAGATGAATATCTCCTTCCTCTTTGGGTGATCCACACATGAACAATTCCACAAGCCATATTGCTAGATCCTTACGAATAATATTGATAAATAGTACAACACAAATTCCTTACTATAAGGATTGTACTATCGATCAAGATCAACTAAGGGAAGAAGATCAAATGACCAACGTCGTTATCATATTGGAAGAGGAAGAAGCTGATTTTTCTTTCTTCTGGGGGGCGATTTTGTGTCTTGATTTCTTATTGCAACTCCTTGTCCAAGACCTTATATTAATACTAAGTAAACCCTAGAGTCAAGACTCTAGTATTTGCTTAGCTACCCCCAAACTTATTAAATAATACAATATATATAAATATATATATATATATATAATATCCAATATTATATATATTACTTATTATTTAATCTCCTCATAAATATAATATCCAATATTATATTTATTATTCCAAATTTATATTTATTCCTACTTGTCTATAATTGTCGTACGTGCGACCCAAAAGGCTTATATTATGTTGACAATTATTTAATAACTTATTAAATAATAAATCATAAGCGGCCTCTAGCAAGACATTATGATTACACAAATAATATAAGTTAATAGTCCATTAAACCTTTTAACGTGTCAAATCCCTTTCTCACGCGGTATCATATTTGAACCAAGTCATGGAGTATGTCATACTTATTTATGTTCAAATGCTTTCTCGATCTTAAGTAGACTGATTGAATCAAATGACTCTTCATTTGAGCATGGCCATGCATTTCCTTCAGTCCTACTTATCGAGGGCCCCAACAGATATCTCCCTCACTAAGGAGAGGGACAAATCCCCATCTTGATTATTCATTGCCCTCTACATGACTCTCGCTAATCCTGATCGCTAACCTTTATGATCACCATGTTTCAGATGACGTTGGATTATGTCAAGGCATAACAGTTATCATGTTGGACTCTATGATAATCTCAAGTTCAAGGATTTATTGACATACTGTTATATTAAGAAACCTATGACATTTCCATGCAGTGATATCAATGCGGGTCTGTCCAGTATTAGTTCTCCAACCAATACCCATAAGATTTATCTGTACCATACGCGTAATTATCCGATGATTATCAGTCAAACTTTATTCACTTGAGTATATTAATCACTTGAGTGTCTACTCAACGCGATTGTACTAGGGACATTTGAATAATCTTATTATTCATGAATAACTATTATTCAATTATTATAATATTAAAACATGCACACATTATAATAATCGAGGCACATAACTTTATTTAAATGTGACAGTTACAAATCGAGGCACATCGAATGTTCTAGGGTACTATTCCCAACATGATCCACATCACACTCTTTGAATCCTCTCATTCCTGACTGAGACGAACCTACAGAGCCGCGCATACGGGATCAACGATGGATTAAATTAAGCCTATTCTCCCTTAATAAATATTAGACATTGGGTGTCTAATTGAATTTAATATATTGGATATATTAAACCGATCAAGTGAATTAAATAATTTCTAGGTAATTAATTTAATTAAAATGTAGATATTTCCAGGAGAAATTATTTATATTGTATTTGATATATTTGATATAATTAATTAATTAGATTAATTAGTTAATGCGAATATACTATAACTGATCAAGATTTATCTATTAAATTAGATACATGGAGCCCGGAACACGAATTAGATGGTTGGACCATCCAGTAACATCACATGGCCACCCCATATTCTCTATCTCACATGCTATAATGTTTAATTTAGCATGTGAGACAATATATTAATATATTGGAGACTTTGACTAAAGAAATAAAGGTGGTGTGAATATTTATATCACCACACCCCCTCAATTGGTTCCTTACGTGAGAAAAACAGAGAAAAGAAAACAAAGTTTGGAATTTTGCTTGGGTTCTTATTTTTTGAGAGATTAAGGCATACTCCATTTTTTCTTATAGCAGTGTTCTTAGAGAACGAGAAGAAAGAGTTTTTCCAAGAAGTGTATCGTAGAGACATTCAGTATTTTCAGCGTTGGAATTTTCAAAAGCTTCACAGATTGAATTCGTGCTCGTTATCATCAGATTAAAGAAGTCGGGTCTATGAGGGTATGATTCCGATTCTTTTATTTATTCGTTTATACGATCTTTGATTGATCCTCTTTAAAAGTTTGGATGGGCACAGTTTGTGCGATTTTATTTCCGCTGCATATTCGGTTTATGGCCTGGACTACAAGAGTTGTATCGAAGCAAGGTTAATGCGATCGTAAAGACGATATTTTTGCATTTTGAATGCATGTTTGATGATATTTTTATGATTTGGAATCAGATAATAATCGTAGATATTCAATTGTTCGTCGTAGTAATGTTTTTATTGATTTTATATTATGATATAAATTAGGATTTTCTTGAAAAATGATTTATATTTATAATATGAAGGTTAAAAATCATAAAATTTTAGAAATGTGCCCGAAAATGGGCCATTTCTCGATTTATGCGTGTCATCCTTGCGCAGGGGCCATGCTAATCTTCTCCATATCATTCCAATTTTATCGGATGTCCCTGAAGGGATAGCCCGAAAATGGGCCAAGTGCCTTCCTTGGACAAAACGGCACGTGGCTATCCGAACCTAGCTGAACCAGCCAGGTTCCAAACCCAGCTGAACTAGCCGGGTTCCAAATCCAGCTGAACCAGCTGGGTCCAAACCCAGCTGAATCATCCAGGTTTCGAACCCCCCTTATTAGCCGGGTAACTAAACCCAGCTGAAATCAGCTGAGTTCCGGGTAGTGTCGGGCACTGCCGAGCGCGGCCGAGTGTAATATCTGGAATTTCTACTACTATTTTTTAATATTATTTTATCCGAGTTATGTTGTACATGTAATATCCGGATTTATTACAGTGTATTTCATCTGTATTCAACCCTGTATTATTTTGGATTGGTGATTTTGATTATTGGAGTATGATATTTCGTGCATTGATATCATTGTACATAAGTATAGAAACATGCAAAATTGCTCAAACAACCTAGTGATAGCGCACGCTAAGAATGTATCTTAACGCGCGCTATCGGGCCATTCATAGCGCACGCTATGAAGGTATGAGTAACGTGCGCTAAGGACTCTATTATTGAGCGGGACAGTTAGCTCATGCGCCAGCGGGACATGGGTCCGGATAAGATTCCCGCTGACGCACCCGGACAAATTCTGAAGTCAACCATTATTAGCGCACGCTAAGGGATGCTTAGTAGCGTGCGCTAACTTGTCAAAATTTCAGAATATTATAAATGGGACAGCAACCGCTTGGGCTTTCATTTCCTTCGTCTATACTTCGTCTTTGAGAGTCCAGAGAGCAATAATCTACCTTCTAAACACTTAGAACATGTATGAGTGATCATTGAACGATTGAGTATCACTTGTGAAGTGATCCTTGAAGAGAAGTGACACCTTGGAGGGGCACGTAACCAACCGGAGTCGGATTACACCTTGTGGTTCAGTGATTTCGGCATATTAAGGTATGTTCAACCTATCACCAGTCTTAGATTTGGATTTCCAATGGATATGATGATCATGTTAACGGGATATTAAATTTCATTAGTGAATTATTTCAACAACATCATGTTTAGAAGATTGGGATGTCTACAATTACGATATTATAGTTGGAATCCTAAGTACTTCAAATGATGGGAGAAATATTCGGAAGTTAACAATCCGTATGATTTATGTTATCTTTGTGATCATGATTTGGAAAAGATGTTATAAGAACTTAAAGGGAGAATCATCTTAGGAAATATTCTTTCGTATAAGTCGGAATTGTTAGTTCACCACAAGATGAAGTCTGAATATGTATAATGATAGTAGAATCTAATACATCAACCGGAGATCACCAGCTTTGCATGAGAATTGTAATCAAGATGGTTTATGGTGTCATGATGATTATACGTATATTTGCATCTTGAAGTTGATATCATACTGGAGATTATTCATAAGAGTAAGAACTTGGTATTCATGGAAGTAACATGAATTATCACGAAGGATTTCATTGTTTCGTTCATGGCAAGAACAGTTTACTGCTCAGCAGTAAACTGCCATGCAGAGATAGCGCACGCTATGTTATGCAGTTTAACGTGCGCTATCGAGCACTAGTTAGCGTACGCTACGTTTGGTACGTAACGTACGCTAGACCATCAGACGAGTCAGTTGGCTGGTCAGTGAAGTACTGACCATGCGTCGTTAGCGTGCGCTAGGCTTTGTTGTTTGCGTGCGCTATCGGACAGACGTAACGCACGCTACAAAGAAGTACTTAGCGTGCGCTAAGCTCTTCGGGCAGATTGCAGTTTATGAACTTTTGACCGTTAAGCGAATTGTTAAACATTCATACGACGTGAGATAAACTCTATATCATTTCTTTTGTTAAGGTTTGGTCTCGTTACGTGATTGATTGAGGAGGACGATCTTCGAGTATTCATTTTCGTGGAAGTATTGTTATTGTCTTCAAATCGAGGCAAGTACCTTAATTGTTTTATGTATTGTTGTTATACATATTGTCGTGCATGTATGTCGTTATTGTGTGTCCACCTCGTGTTGGTCCGACGGGATCATCGGGGGATCTATGCTAGCGTGCGCTGGATCATCGGACGGGTTTTTCCACCACGGGTTGGTCTGACGGGATCATCGTGGGTTCTAGGCAGTGAACGCTGGATCGATGGAATTACCATGTGTATGTATTGATATCATGTTGTGATTATCAGTTGTGTATGTTATGTTTGAGTTTCTCGTAGGAGAAGACTCGTTGGTATTTTGTCGTTTACGTTATCATTATTATTCACCGTGAGATATGAATAATATGCTGTGGTACTTGTACTAGCATCGTTGTGCTAACCCCTTCGGGGGTGAACATTTTGTTTGTGTTCAGGATCCAGGAGAGCTGGGAAACAACCACTGGAACAGTATGACGACGAGGGTGCAGAGTGATGTCCCGACCGGGTTTACTTATCTGTTGTTTATTCGTTATTTCAATAAGTACTCGAGTACGAAGTCGGTTGTGATATTTTGAATTTGGTGATGTATTATTAAGTTCTGTTGAAAAATTGTACTATTCCTGTATTGGGTCGAATCGATGTCTGTAATTCCGTTATTTCCATTTATTAGTACCTTTTTATACTTGTTCAATTCTTCACCTTGTAAATCCTTACGTAAAGGATTTACGGCTATAATATTCCGAATATATCGGGGTGTTACGAGAATATGGTATCGAGCTAAGATTATGGATATCTTGGCCGTTGTGTTAAAATAGGGTCATTTATGTCTTTTGGGATAACCGGCCGTGAATGACATCAGCCTTGCTACGTCTTCATGCGAGCAGTGGTTTTAAGTTCCTAAACTCTATCTCGTTCTTTGCATATTGTATCTCTTTATACTCGAATATTAGAACGATGTTGTTTCCTGTATATTGAGTATTTATGCTTACGGTATGTTGAGAGGCGGACGTGGACGTGGTCGCGGTCGTGGACGCGGACGAAGAAATGCCGAAAGGAGGCGTTGCCTTCTAACCGAGTTAGTCATAGCTCGCGAGCCGCAATCTATTAATAATGAACCGAGATCCTGCTGTGCAGAGATCCTTCGTCAAGTGGTGAACCGGATGACTCGGTTCGCCCAGTCGTGGACCGAATGCAAGTGGCGGTGGGACTACGGCGAGGAGAGAGGCGGCAAGGGATCCCGGATATGGGAAATCGAGGTGACCGATGGTGCAAGAAGTGGCGAAGATGCAACCACCCAAATTCGACGGTATTTACGAGACTCCCACCGGGATCATTGGTTAAAGGAGCTGAGAAAATCTTTGCGGAATCAAGCGCCAGACAATAGGAGAGCCTCTATCGCTCAATATTTTACGATAGGGAAGCGTCCGAATGGTGGGAAGCCATCCGGCTGTAGACCATGATGCCGATTGGACAGAGTTTCGATTGATGATGGAAGCTCGATATTGCCCTCGTCTGTGAGGGAAGCCAAAGTTCGGGAGTTTTTCTCGCTCGGCCTTGATGTGCGGTATCCCGGCGATCAAGGCGTTTAACCAACAGTTGGCATTTGTTCGACATCCGGTGAGCAGATGCGAAATGATGATTCACTTGATATGAGAATGAAACCGAGAAGTCAGAGGTACATGTCCGGATTCGAATGTACCACACTCCGCCAATACCAGGATAAGGCGTTGGCATATGAGATCAAGGATGCGGCCATGGAGAAATTTTGAGAATCCAAGCGAAAGTCTGGTACTTTTACGAGCACAAGAGCAGTGGGGCCAGGGCCCGTAAGGCCCGATCATCCTTTCACTCTTTCAGAAACCTCCGCACCCGGCTAGGAGCGGAAAGAACTTGGAGCGACATCAACTCTTGCGATGTTACCAGGAAATGCTTTAAGCTGCGCAGACGGCACTATCGACGGAATTGCCCCCTTCTGCCGTGACTTGTTTGGCTTGTGGGCGAGAGGACATCGGGCGGTGTTTTGTGAAGAGGCGCAAAGTCCTTTAGAGCCGTACACCACGGCCCGTCGAAGGAGGCGGTATTCCACGAGGCGCGGCAAAGTGTTCGATGCCTCGGGAATTTTGGCCGCGGGCGAGCGAGAGGACAATGGGACCGAAGGGACATCGAGTGCGGATCTGCTCCCCACGTGCATGCGAGATGAGGAGGACAGACGATCGGAGATCTTCTTTGTCGCATCAGGTACTGTCCAGATCCTTTCCCAGCCAGTTAGCGTTTTATTCGATACAGGAGCCACACATTCTTTCATATCTTTGTCTTGTGTAAATCGTTTGAATATTTCCGGTTTTCATGCTTGTGAACCTTATGTTGTTGGTTTACCGAGTGGAGAGAGGATTGTCGGAAATTTAGAAATTAGAAATTTCCCTGTATCATTTGGAGGCAGAGAGTGGCTCTCAAACGATCGTGATAGAAATGCGAGGAGATGACGATACTCGGAGACGATTGGCTTAATCGATAAGGAGCAATTGTGAACTACAGAAGGAGGAATATCTCGCTGATCGGCGACGATGGTTCCGAGATTCTGTTTGAGGATGGAAACCAGGAAGCTCGGGAAATTGATCAAGGCGATGAAAGCTGTCAAATTGTTGAAACAGTGTATCGGGTATTGGTGTTACGCAATGAAGAAAGAAGACGAAATTGTGAAACTTTCATCCATTCTGTTGTGAACGAATTTCCAGATGTGTTTCTGACGAGTTACGGATTACCTCCACGAAGGGATGTGGAATTTACCATTGGTGGAACCGGAGCTACACCAATTTCCAAGGCGCCGTATCGGATGGCACCTCTTGAAATGTCTGGCGAAGAAGCGGTGGAGGAGTTCTTGGACAAGGGCTATATTGACCCAGCGTTTCACCACAGGGAGCGCCGATTCTTTTCGTCCGAAAGAAGGATGGATCGCTCATTGTGTATTGACTATCGAGAGCTAAACAAGATGACGATTAAGAACAAGTATCCGTTGCCACGGATTGATGATCTATTTGACCGGTTGCAAGGGGCAACCGTATTTTCTAAAATTGATGCGAGATCGGGATATCATCAGCGAGGATTAAAGAGTCGATGTTAGAAATCAGCGTTCAGAACTCGCTACGGGCATTATGAGTTTGTAGTGATGCCGTTTGGTCTCACTAACGCACCTGCTGTATTTATGCAATTGATGAACCGTGTGTTTATTGAATTTTTGGATAAATTTGTGGTCGTGTTTATTGATGACATTCTGGTGTACTCTAAGAGTCCTGAAGAACATGCGCAACATTTGCGTATTGTATTGGAACTTTTGAGGAACGAACAATTGTACGCCAAACTTTCTAAGTGTGAATTCTGGCTAAAGGAAGTAATGTTCCTCGGCCATGTGGTGTCAGCTAGAGGAGTCCGAGTAGACCCTCAGAAGATCGAAGCAATATTGGATTGGAAGCCTCGAAGAACGTGAAAGAGGTCCGAAGCTTCTTAGGACTTCTTTGGATACTATCGTCGATTCGTGGAAGGGTTTTCTAAAGTCTCCCGCCCACTTACTCGACTTCGAGAAAACTCAAAAGTTTGAGTGGAATGAATTATGTCGATTAGCTTTGATGAGTTAAAGAAGAGATTGGCGACACCGATTCTATCACTTCCTTGAGGAATGAAGGATTCATAGTTTGATGATGCTTGAACCAAGGACTTGGGTGCGTGTTGATGCGTAATGATAAGGTGATCGCTTATGCGTCGCGACAGCGAAACCTTATGAAGTGAATTACCCGACACATGATTTGGAGCTAGCGGCGGTGGTTTTTGCCTTGAAGATTTGGAGGCATTATACATGCGGGACTCACTGTCAGATCTTTAAGGATCATAAGAGTCTCAAGTATATATTCAGTCAGAAAGAATTGAACATGTGGCAAAGAAGATGGTTGGAACTGATTAAGGACTATGACTTGGAGATTTTATATCATCCAGGCAAAGCGAATGTAGTGGCCGATGCACTTAGCCGCAAGCCTGTCTCTATTCAGATGCTGGAGACGCTGACCTCCCAACTTAGCCTTCAGCGAGAGATGATTCGTGAAGGAATTGAAGTATGGTTACAAAGAGTCCAGGGGACAGGTATGCGTGATGGAGATAACTTCATCATTAACCGAAGAAATCAAATCTAGGCAGAGATGATCCTCGATGGTTCGGTTACATGATGAAGTGATCGAGAAAGGCCCCGGATTCATAATTCATGACGATGGAGTTTTGAGATTTGAGAACCGACTCTGTGTTCCCGATGTTGATGTTAAAGCAGACGATTATGAAGGAGGCTCATAGTTCGCCTATTCTATCCAGGGCACCATAAAATGTACAAGGACTTGAAGCGAGAACTTGGTGGGGCAACATGAAGAAAGACGTAGCGGACTATGTTTGAAATGCTTGACTTGTCGGCGAGTTAAGATCGAGCATCAACGGCTGTTGGAATGTTGAAGCCGCTCCCGATTCTGAATGGAAGTGGGAGGACATGTCAATGGACTTCATCACTAATATGCCGAAAACCAGACGGAATGAACATGATTTGGGTGATAGTTGATCGTTTAACCAAATCGGCTCATTTTCTAGGCATTAAGGATACGTGGGGACCGAGAGAGGTTGGCACGAGTCTTTATTTCGAGAGATAGTTCGATTACATGGTACGCCGAAGACCATTGTTTCGATCGAGATGGCCGTTTGTGTCTCACTTTTGGAAGGCGATTCATAAGGCCTTGGGGACCGAATTGAACTTGATCTGACTTATCACCCGTGATCGATGGACAATGCGAGAGAACTATACAAACGGTGGAAGATATGCTAAGGGCACATGCCTTAGATTGGTCAAACGATTGGGAAGTTCATCTACCATTGATTGAATTTACTTACAACAATAGTTGGCATGCTTCCATTAAGATGGCACCGTTTGAGGCATTATACGGAAGGAGATGCGAGATCGCCCTTATGTTGGGATGATTCATCGGACTTGATCGGAGCAGAACGAGTTGATCGAGCGGACTCGAGAGAAGATAGCCTTGATTCGTGAAAGGCATTGACCGCCTTGAGTCGCGAGAAATACTATGCGGACGTACGTCGTCGCCCATTGGAGTTCAATACTGGAGACCATGTACTTTTGAAGGTTTCTCCTACCCGGGGAATCTTTCGTTTTGGAAGGAAAGGAAAGCTGAGTCCGAGATATATCGGACCATTTGAGATCCTCGAGAGAGTTGGGGAATTGGCATACAGATTAGCATTACCGCCGTCATTGTGCCATGTTCATAACGTGTTCCATGTATCCCAGTTACGGAGGTATATACCAGATCCCAGTCATATCATTGATTTCGGCGAAATCGAAGTCGAAACGAGATGGGGCGTTTGAAGAAAGACTACCAAGATACTCGAGAGTCGAGTTAAGCAACTAAGGAACAAGTCAATCATCTTGGTCAAAGTTCGGTGGTCACGTCATGGAGCGGAAGAAGCCACTTGGGAAAGCAGTGATATGAAGTCTAGATATCCCGAGTTATTTTCGTCTTGAGTTTGGACGAAACTCCTTTTAGTAGGAGAGTATGTAATATCGGATTTATTACGGTGTATTTCATCCGTATTCAACCTGTATTATTTTGGATTGGTGATTTTGATTATTGGAGTATGATATTTCGTGCATTGATATCATTGTACATAAGTATAGAAACATGCAAAATTGCTCAAACAACCTAGTGATAGCGCACACTAAGAATGTATCTTAACGCGCTATCGGGCCATTCATAGCGCACGCTATGAAGGTATGAGTAACGTGCGCTAAGGACTCTATTATTGGCGGGACGGTTAGCTCATGCGCCCGGTAGGACATGGGTCCGGATAAGATTCCCGGGCCTTTTGGACAAATTCTGAAGTCAACCATTATTAGCGCACGCTAAGGGATGCTTAGTAGCGTGCGCTAACTTGTCAAAATTTGAGAATATTATAAATGGGACGACAGCTTGGGCTTTCATTTCCTTCGTCTATACTTCGTCTTTGAGAGTCCAGAGAGCAATAATCTACCTTCTAAACACTTAGAACATGTATGAGTGATCATTGAACGATTGAGTATCACTTGTGAAGTGATCCTTGAAGAGAAGTGACACCTTGGAGGGCACGTAACCAGCGAGTCGGATTACACCTTGTGGTTCAGTGATTTCGGCATATTAAGGTATGTTCAACCTATCACCAGTCTTAGATTTGGATTTCCAATGGATATGATGATCATGTTAACGGGATATTAAATTTCATTAGTGAATTATTTCAACAACATCATGTTTAGAAGATTGGGATGTCTACAATTACGATATTATAGTTGGAATCCTAAGTACTTCAAATGATGGGAGAAATATTCGGAAGTTAACAATCCGTATGATTTATGTTATCTTTGTGATCATGATTTGGAAAAGATGTTATAAGAACTTAAAGGGAGAATCATCTTAGGAAATATTCTTTCGTATAAGTCGGAATTGTTAGTTCACCACAAGATGAAGTCTGAATATGTATAATGATAGTAGAATCTAATACATCAATAGGAGATCACCGACTTTGCATGATAATTGTAATCAAGATGGTTTATGGTGTCATGATGATTATACGTATATTTGCATCTTGAAGTTGATATCATCGGAGATTATTCATAAGAGTAAGAACTTGGTATTCATGGAAGTAACATGAATTATCACGAAGGATTTCATTGTTTCGTTCATGGCAAGAACGATTCTTGCTCGTGATAAAGCGCCATGCGAAGATAGCGACGCTATGTTATGCGATTTAACGTGCGCTTCTCGAGCACTAGTTAGCGTACGCTACGTTTGGTACGTAACGTCGCTAGACCATCGAGCAAGTCGATTGGCTGGTCGGTGAAATCGACCATGCGTCGTTAGCGTGCGCTAGGCTTTGTTGTTTGCGTGCGCTATCGGGCGTAACGCCACGCTACGAAGTACTTAGCGTGCGCTAAGCTCTTCAGGCGGTTGCAGTTTATGAACTTTTGACCGTTAAGCGAATTGTTAAACATTCATACGATGTGAGATAAACTCTATATCATTTCTTTTGTTAAGGTTTGGTCTCGTTACGTGATTGATTGAGGAGGACGATCTTGAGTATTCATTTTCGTGGAAGTATTGTTATTGTCTTCAAATCGAGGCAAGTACCTTAATTGTTTTATGTATTGTTGTTATACATATTGTCGTGCATGTATGTCGTTATTGTGTGTCCACCTCGTGTTGGTCCGACGGGATCATCGGGGATCTATGCTAGCGTCTTGTTGGATCATCGGACGGGTTTTCCACCACGGGTTGGTCAGCGGGATCATCGTGGGTTCTAGGCGGTGAGCTGGATCGATGGAATTACCATGTGTATGTATTGATATCATGTTGTGATTATCGATTGTGTATGTTATGTTTGAGTTTCTCGTAGGAAGACTCGTTGGTATTTTGTCGTTTACGTTATCATTATTATTCACCGTGAGATATGAATAATATGCTATGGTACTTGTACTAGCATCGTTGTGCTAACCCCTTCGAGGGTGAACATTTTGTTTGTGTTCGGGATCCGGGAGAGCTGGGAAACAACCAGAGCAGTATGACGACGAGTGCGAGTGATGTCCCAAGGTTTACTTATCTGTTGTTTATTCGTTATTTCAATAAGTACTCGAGTACGAAGTCGGTTGTGATATTTTGAATTTGGTGATGTATTATTAAGTTACATTTGAAAAATTGTACTATTCCTGTATTGGGTCAGAACTGATGTACTGTAATTCCGTTATTTCCATTTATTAGTACCTTTTTATACTTGTTCAATTCTTCAGCCTTGTAAATCCTTACGTAAAGGATTTACGGCGCTGTAATATTCCCGAATATATCGGGGGTGTTACAGTACAGCGTGGAATCTATACAATATGGATACGATAATTGAAGGACTGAGACATCTGTATTAGTATAATTACTATAATATCCTAGAACTTTTCTACGATTTTTTCGCATTGTTTTATCTGAGTTGTACTGTACAGAGTGGGACCGATGCAGTATGAATGAATAATTTTCGGAACCGTGACAGCTGTACCAATATATCTATCGAGGCTATATTTAATTCTAGGATATTACATGCTTGATATGTCTTCCGATGTCGGGTTTACTGTATGAGTATTGGTATAATTATTGTTCTTGATCGACGATTGCATTTGAGGGTATCGTGCATCAGGCTTATCATATGAGAATGTTATCGGAATGAGTATATGTATTCAGTACGTCGCGTGTACTTGTTCGGTATATTGAGATGGCATACATGAGTAAAAATGGCTAAGTATAAAAGCCATTACGTACGTTAAGCGTAGGAGCTTACGTACGTAATGGTGCAAGTGTAGCGTACGCTCAGTATAGGAGCTTACGTACATAACAAGAGGAGCTTAACATACGTTAGGTTGAGTACATAACGTACGTAATGAAGGGAATCGAACAGGTCCGAGCTGTGGTCGGCAGGTGGGCCTGGTGTCGGCAGCTTTCGGCGCGAATGTAGAAAGGCGAGTCAACCTCGAGCCTTACGTATGTTAAGGATATGCCATTGCGTACGTTAAGCAAGTATGGCACTGTAGAAAGTCAACCGCTACATTACGTATGCTACGGTAAGGAAATTATGTACGTAATGCATGCCACGAAATAGGACAGTTAACCCTGGATGACTATTACGTACGCTATGCAGGACATGTAGCGTACGTTAAAGGGGCTTACGTACGTTAAAGTTGGGTCTTAACATACGTAACGAGCTGTGCAGGTTATATATTAAGAATTGGTCTTTCATTTCTTCACGAGAGGAAACACATTTTTTCCACCCCAGCTCGTCCCTCTTCACTTTCAATCCCATTTCAGACCGTTCTACCTTGGTGGAGACCTTGATGATTTGATTAGAAGCTTGAAGCTTGGAGTCCTTGATGTTTCTTGAAGTGTTTGATCCTTGTAGTTCTTCTTCAAGAGGTATGCTGGAAAAGTCCTCTCTTTGATTCATATTCTAAAATTGCTGTTAATGTTCTTCTTTGTATGATGATGGTTATGGTGTGTTGTTGTTATTCTTGAGGTTATATGAATTGTATATTGAAGAACACAATGATATATGCCTTGGATTGTGAATTAGATGATGGTTTAGATGTTAGAACACATCGGATTACTATCGTTTTGTTGGCTACAAACATGATTATGGTTTAAGTCATGTTCTTGAAGAACTCTTGAGTTATATATGTCATGATTTTACGGAATTTGGAAGGATTAAGGTTAATTTTGGGATATGATTATTCGTGATAGTAAACGGTAATTGGTTTTCTATGAATTTATGGATATGAACAAGAAGGAACCTTGTTAAAACCGTAATTAAGGGTGAAGTCGGAATTGAGAATGTTGAAACACTTGTTAGAATTGATTGATTATCGAATTGCGGCTTGTATTCGTATTGTTTGAATTGTAATGGTTTGGTTTCGTATGATCGAGATATCATTGAACCGTTGAGTTTGATTGGTTGATTATATCGATTGTTGATTGTTATCGAACATATTGATAATTGATTATTGCATTAGGTTACGTTAAGTGATCATTGATGATTAACCGTTGTGCATGGATGGATCGCCTTGGTCGGGGCTGAGGAGCTTGTAGATGAAGATGACGGCATTGGTAACGGCTTCATCGTATCGGTATCGAGGCAAGTTATGCTTGCTCAGTTCATAATATTTAATAAATGGTTTAGATATGATTTCATCTATGATTCATATAGCAATGGTATTATGGAATATGAATTTTCGGGATGATGGTATGTATATTATGCTTGGACTGGGATAAATCATAATGTATATGATTTTAAAGATGTCTAGTGGAAACGGAGATGCGAATTACCTTGGTCTATTGTATGAAATGGTGGATGCCGAGGGTAGTCTATCGTGCCGATATTGAACTCAAGATGGTGGTTTGGTAATAGTGATGGACTGTACTTCATTTTGGACTATTCGAGTAATCGTGTATTCGTTCAGGGGCATTGGTTGAGGAAGGGTTAGAGTATCTGGCTTTGAGGTAATTTAGTATTGCTGAATTATGACAATTATCATGTTGCATTTTTGCATATGTGTGTGTTGATGTTTCATGTAATGAGTGTGCATCATTGTTTGGTATATTGTGATGTGCTCTTTATTTGAACTGTAATTTGTTGGGCCGATGTGTTGGGGATAATACCTGTATGGTACCCGTATGGAAATGTGTTGGGGGATAAGACCCAAATTGGGCACCCATGTTCCGGGGTATTCCCGTGTGGATACTTTCGTGACCCTTGGTTGTGACCTTGGGGTATTTTGTGATTGCATGTAATGTGTTGAGGGATAAGACCAGAATATGGCACCCATGTTCCGGAGTATTCCTGTGAGATGATTCTGTGACCCTTGGCTGCGGCCTTGGGGTTTGTGTGCTAATATTATATAGCATTATTGAGCATGCCGTGAACTGTTGTCTAGCGGAAATACGACATTGTGGTCGTGTTGATATTTCATTATCGAACTGTCGTTGCTCACTTGGGGAGTTTTCTGATCCTTAATGGATATGTATTTCTTCAAGTTTCATTGTCATGTTGTATCGTGACATATCTGGAGTTAGATATGTTCTGATCGGTCATGTGTAGGATTTTCAGGGCGGGCACATGTAGCATGTGTTGGTTTCGACCTCTTATTGAACCGTGCACATGAGACGTACTTTATGAGTCTGATTGGGTACGAGACCATACGTGTATCTGATCAATACCCATGGTTGGCTTGTACACAGACACATTTCTGGATCGGGCATATCGTGACGTACATCTTGAGTCATATTGATTGGTCGTTCATAGTCCATGTATAATCGGATCTGTTCGATAGTTGGGTTTATCTTCGAGATCCCATATATGTGATTTGTATACGGTTGATGATTTTATTCTCTCGTGTATCTGTCCCTGTTGATCCTTTATCGATCTCATTTGGAGTTACCATGTCGTTGGTAATCTCGTTCGTTATTGATTCCCTACTGATCTCATTTGGTGTTACCATATCGTTGGTAATCTCGTTTGTTATTGATTCCCTATTGATCCCGTTTGGAGGTACCATATCGATGGTCAACTCGTTTGTTATTGACCCTTTATTAATCTCGTTTGGAGTTCACCCTATCGCTGGTAAACTCGTGTGTTATTGACCCTTTATTAATCTCGTTTGCGGTTCACCCTATCGTTGGTTAACTCGTTTGTTATTGACCCCTTATTAATCTCGTTTGGAGTTCACCCTACCACTGGTCAATTCATTTGTTATTGATCTTTATTGATTCTGTTTGGAGTTTGCCTTACCGTTGGTATTCTCGGTCGTTGTTGATCCTTTATCGATCTTGTTGGAGTTTACCGTATCGATGGTATTCTCGGTTGTTGATCCTTTATTGATCTTGTTAGGATTTACCGTATCGTTGGTATTCTCGGTCGTTGATCCTTTATTGATCTCATTGGAGTTTACCACATCAATGGTATTCTCGTTCGTGGTTGGTCCTTTGTCAATCTTGGGTGGAGTTATCATGTCATTGATATTCTCGTTCTGATGCATTGGTTTCTTATTATTATTGACTCTGTGCGCATTCATACTTTGTATCGAAATCTGGGACTTGTCATTTTTTCGGGGCAGTTGATCTACAGATGCATCGTTCGTTATCGATTTTTATCAGAATTGGGATTCGATTGTGCGATCCAGCGAACAGAATTGGACATGGACAGATTATTCCATATTGGATATATATTATGTTTGAGAACCTTGGTATCGTTTTGAATATAGTACAAATGGTTATTTTTTAATTCATTCATCGATTGAGAATGCGAATTGTGGATTGTGATAAAGGTTGGTTCGATATGAGTTACCACGAATTGGTAAGATTACTACGTGTTGGGATAACAAAAACCCTGCATCGATGATGTTGGAATAAATAATCCCTGTATCGATCGTATTGTCAGAATGTTTTGACAATATGCCAAATCCTGAATACTGCCAATAGATGTATCGAAAAACTGATCAAGTATCAACCTGTATCGAAGACTTCTCGCAGTCCCACCATACAGCAAATCTATCATACAGCAAAGAGTCCCGCAAAGCTAAGTATGGAAGATGTCTCGAAATATCAATACAGCGATCCTTCCATACAGCCCTCAAACAGGACAAGAAGGAATCTTCAGTATTCGCTAGAAGTCAAGTCCCGTTGATAAAGAAGTATTTAAATACTAAAATATAAAGTATTTAAATACTGTAAGTCAGAAGATCTTCAAATCCCGCAATATCCGGATCTCAGTCAAATATCAAGTTGTTGCAGAATCTTGTTCAACAGATATATTTCAAACGGATACATTTCAGAGGCTATATATATCTCCAGAGTTTGAAGATCAAGATATACAGATCGTCTCAGAATATATACAGAATATTCACGACTTACAAACGTTCAAAAGCTTACAAGAAATATTAAGAGCAAAACATATCTCCCTAAGCTTTCTGCTATTCTGATAGAAGATATATACAGTGCTCAAACCTTGAACAACACATTATCAGCTTAAAGCCTAGAAAGTCATAGCTGTTGTTCAAACCCTGTTCTATCTTTGAACAAACTCATATCAGCCCTGTGTGGACTGAGGAATCCTTGCTACTCCCGAACTGTGTGTGACGGACTTACATTAAAGAAGATGAAGCTTCAGAACTGTGTGTGAAGAAGCCAGTCAAGTGTTAGCTCAAACCAATCTGTGTGAACAGTTGAAAGCTAAGATCTTTATATCAATCTGTGTGAAAGATATATTGATTAAGTGTTGTTATAATTACGTAGTTGTGTATGCAGTAATTATAATAAACTTTTTACTCCTGTGTGGAGGACCAATGGATGTAGAGGGGTTTACCTCGAACCACTTTAAATATTGTGTTATTTAGCTTCTACCTTTATTGTTTTATTAACTGTGATTATTTAAGTATACACTGTACACCAAGTTGCTGTGTCCTCAGCAACTTACTATATTAAAGACTTCCGCTATGCACTCAGATTTAAAAACCGTACAGCTTGTTATTTAAAACACTTTCCAAGCTGTATCCAGTATACTTAGTGGCCAACAAGTGGTATCGGAGCGATTGATTCTAAAAAGAATCCGTCGTATTTTTAACCGAATCAGATCCAAAGACACTTATTTTTATAAAATAGTCTTTTTCATTCCTATATTCTCATCTGGATACATCAATGATCAATAAAGATCGTATGTTCTCTATTAATGAGTTTGATGATTGGAGAATTAGGATGGAGGCTCATCTTGCAGCAATGCATGAAGAGATGATTTTTGTTATACAGGATGGCCCCATCAAGATAATGAAGGTAAATCCGGCCGCAAGGGTTGAAGGCCAAGCCCATGCTGAGATGCTCGAGAAGGAGCGCGATCAATGGACCACAGACAAAAGAAAGCGCGCCAACCTCGACAATGTTGCGAAGAATGTGCTGTTTGTCACCCTCGACAAAGGCACATTCTCGAAGGTAAAGAGCTGTAAAACAGCCAAGGATATCTGGGATAAACTCAAGTTGATTTGTGAGGGAACTGAGCTCTCCAAAGAAACTAAGATTTCGAAATTAACTCAGCAATTTGAATCTTTTGAAATGAAACCAACTTAAACACTTGAGGAACTTGACCTCAGATTCACTGGAATTGTTGGTGAACTTGAAGCTTTGGGAAAAATTTATACTCAAAAGGAGAAAAATCTAAAAATTTTCAGATATCTCCCTGCCCGATGGGACATTAAGACCACAGCTATGCGTGTGTCTTGCAATCTTAACGAAATATATACCTTTGATCTCTTTTCTGACCTCAAAGCATTTGAGTACGATATAGACAGGAGAGAGAATGCTGAAGAATCTCCCGCCAGGACTACAGCCTTAGCCGCTGTATCCAACCGTCGACACAGCATGCCCATCCCATCAAAGCCAAATTACAAGAATGCTGACAGCGACGACGATATCGTGTCACAAGATGAAATGGTGCTCCTCATGCATAAATTCAAAAAGTTCATCAAGCGATGCTGAAAGACTCCATACTGAGCCCAAGCACATTACAAAATAATCTTGAAACTTCCTCTGGTGACGCTAACCTGTGCTATAATTGTAATACCCGGTTTTAATTCGTTCATTATCATTCAGTAATTATCAGTCAGTAATTATCACTCAGTAATTTTCACTCATTAATAATCACTCATCATTCATGATTCATTCATTTGTGTTCATTTGGCATGTTGTAACCGTGTATCAGTTACCGATCGTCATTTCATCTCCGTTTGAGTGTCGGAACAGGAGTATTATCATTATCATCGTGATTGGTAGTCTTGTGCTGGAAGTATCATTTTTGGCATGTGTTGGACTTGTTCAATTTCACATACGTATGGTATGTCGGATTTTCATCTTGTTCAGCAACGAGTTACGGCCGTAATAGACGTTCGTTATTTTCAGGCCATTTTGGACAAGCGGGACTTACGTCCGTAAACATTTCGGCATACGGCCGTAAGTTAGGAAGTACGGCCGTAAGGCTTGGCCGGATACGGCCGTACGTTTCGAGCAGGGTGCCCAGGCGTTTTTGGCCGAAGGCGAGTTATGACCGTAAGGGTTGCGGCATACGGCCGTAAGGCGAGGGAGATACGGCCGTAAGGCTTGGCCGGATACGTCCGTACGTTACAGGCAGGGTACCTGGTCATTTTCGACGAAGGGGGCTTACGCCCGTAAGATTGGCCGGATACGGCCGTATCGTCCGAGTTATGCCCGTAAGGTGTGTGGGTACGGCCGTAAGGATGTCGGCAGGTGTTTTAGACGAGGGCGAGTTACGCCTGTAAGTCAGGTTCGGATACGGCCGTAAGGCTGTCGGCAGGTGTTTGGACGAAGCCGAGTTACGGCCGTACGAGTTGGCTGGTTACGACCGTAAGGCCGTTGACCTGGGATGTTACGGCCGTAAGAAGGCCGAGTTATGGCCGTAACTTCCGATAGTTTATATATGTCTTGGACTGGACTTTTCCTCATTTTTCTCATTTCCTTCACTTTGTTCCGAGAGAGAGAGCTTGAAGGAGATATTTTGTCATCATAAATCACTTGTGTGGTCGGATTTCATCATCTTGATTCGTTGGGAAGCTTGGATAGTCGATTTAACACGTTTTCATCGGATCGAAGTGTTTGGATCTTCTAAGGTAATATTCTTCAACATCTTGGATTTCGATTTTGTATTAAGATACGATGTATTAGACGTTAAAATCATGTTGTATGAAGTGATGTACACATGATTGTGGATATGTATGATTATTCATTGGATTATTGAAGGATTATTCAAGAACACTTTGAATATTGAGTTACATTTGGGGGTTTTCGATTAATTGTTGTTGTAATCACGATTTTGGATATTCATCTTGGATTATTGATCGTATTGAAGATGTTTTGTTGGTTTGAAACACTTCTTGGGGATTTAATGTTGGTATAATTGAGGATTGATTGTAAACAATCGGAGATTGGTCACAACGTGTTTGATATAATGCCCCAATGAACTTAGTTTAGTCGTATCGACGTTTTGAGTTGGTTATCATCGTGTTTAATTCGTATGTTGAATGGATTGTTCGATATTGTGTTATTCAAGGTTGTTCGAGCGACCGACATCCCGTTTAGGACGTTGTTCGTGGAAGGACATTCTTCATCGGTGTTGCGTAAGTTAATTCTTACTCGGTTAAAAGGATATTCATTCCTTTTGTTGTTGTTCATTCATAATCATAACTCATTCATCGTTGTATTAATCGTATTGAGACTTGTAATTGTCGAATAATAACTTCATTCACGAGGAACCGCGGTTCCGATCATTTCATTGAGCTGTCATTCATTTCACCATCATTTCATCTTGGTGAGTCATTATTCATTTTCAATGTCACTTTTGTTATATCGTGGCAATCCGGGTCATACTGGCGTGCCGGCTGGTATGTGTAGGATTTTCATGTCGGGCACATTTAAGTCGTGTGTTGGTTGTTGGCCTCACATTGGTCTGTGCACACGAGTCGATTGCTTCATTAGGCTGATTAGGTACAAGACCACACGTGTATTCGATCGATACTCGTTGGTGGCTTGTGCACGGACACATTTCCATCCCGGACGTAGTGTGGCGCCATTCCTTTGAGCCGTACTGTTAGTTGATTCATATAGCATGTTTGATTGCGTATGTTTCGATAGGGTTGTGTGTATTCAACTCTTGAGAATTGTTGTTCTGTGTAACTGACCCCGGCTGGGGATTTTGTTTTCAGGTCATGGCAAGGCAAAAGCACGGGAATAGAACATTGACGGCGAGGAGTCCCAGTGATACTAGTAGGGGCCCCAGATCTTTTCAGTCATTCATATTGTTGTCATTTATTCTCTGCTGCAGACTTTCATTTGGATACTCCATTTCATTCAGTGTTGTGTATTTTATCTTCATATAAAATATACTAGTATTTGGTATTGTCCTGGTGTGTTGTACTTAAACTCCTCATCGGATTATTTGGTAATATAATGTGGTTCGGTACTACAATTATATTGTTTAATTCATCATTTTCATTCGCCTGGTGGGTCCCAGTCGGGGATCCACAGCACTGTAATATCCGCCTAGTTTGGGGTGTTACAGAGTTGGTATCGGAGAGTGGTTTTGAATACTACCTCCCGAGTCATGTCTCATTTGAAATCATCGTCATCATACTAGTATCATCGGACTTTCGCGTCACGTGTGACCAGTGCAAATGCCGAGCCAATCAGACCGAAAGAACTGTAAGACTTCTAACGCCGTGGTATAATTTCTGGCAATAATCATTCATTCATCATTCATCAGTTAACAATCCTCAAACGTCATTTTCATTTGATCTGGACGATCATGTTAACTCATTAATCACTCAATTCATTTCATTACTCAGCTGTCGATCTGGATGATCATATCATTAATCTTGTTAATTTGTTCAAGATAATCATTTCAAGAATTTCATCAGATAATCATGTCACCTCAGTTAATCATTCATGTAATCACTGTGTTAGAGTGCGTATGCTCATTTCCATCATTTCATGACGTAAATCATAATACGGTACTCATACGAGATCTATGATTATCATGCGACCTTCCTACTTCAGTATGGAGAGAGCTGTCAGGGGATGCACGGGGAGAGGCTGCGGTGCGGGCCAGAACCCGGGGAATAATCACTCGCTATCGGGGAATCGTACCCAGGACTCGGCTCGATAAGAAGATGTTCGGGTTGATCCACTCATTTTTATGCAACTCATGATAACCCATATGCAATTGCTCAATCATCATTGCGCCACTCTGGCCGAATTAATCGAGAGAACCCTCCTGTATGAGCCTGCTGCTAAGGAAATTGCTGAGCAACAACCTTCATCTGTCAGCAAGAAATCAACGAAGCGTAATCAGTCTGAAGGCGGTCGGTCAAAGAAGCCTCGTGCGGGCCCTAACGTTTCTGAGCGACCTCCTTCGGCGCATAATCGTGCGGGATCTCAGTCCTGAGCGGCCAGTTCGGCCATCCTTTGTTTCAACTGTGGAGCGCCGGGTCATTACAGTACTAAGTGTCTGAAACCATCTATCACGTGCCATAATTGTGGGATTTTTTGGCATAAGGCCCGTTTTTGCTGAAAGGACTCCAAGTCGGCTCCGGCGGCATCTCAGGCCCCGAAGCAATCAGCGATTCAGAATCAGACTGCTCTGTCAGCGTCGTTTAATATGATGGAAGCGAATAAAGGCAGAGCTCATATTTATCAGACAGGAGCGTCCGGTTCGGGGACCGACAAGTCCCGGAATCACGCGATGAAGAGGACCGACGATCCGGTGGCCCGAATGACCTCAGGTATACTCGCATTTTATCTCAACCTGTGTGTACCCTTTTTGATACTAGTGCATCACATTCATTCATTTCCGAATCATGTTTGAATAGACTTAATTTGGATAGCCCTATTAATTGTGGACCTCATATCATCGGTCTACCTGACGATGGAAGAATTTTCGGAAATCGTACCGAAGTAAGCTTAATGACCGCGATTGGTTGGTGGACCTAATCATGGTGGATTTACCTAAGGACGATGTAATATTGGGTATTAGTTGGATGGATCGTCATGATACTATCCTCGGTGTTCGTAAGCGTCTGGTCACTATCATTCCAGTCGTTGGAGATGAGTGTGTATTTCAGGGAGGTAATCCCCATTGTTCCAGAAGAATTATTAATATGATGGAAGCAGAAAAATTTCTCAATCGAGTTGTTCAATCATTCATTGTATCATTTTCATCGATTGGTCGTTCTAAGGCAATCGAGTTGTTCAATCATTCATTGTATCATTTTCATCGATTAGCCGTTCTAAGGCAATCGAGTTGTTCAATCATTCTTTGTAACATTTTCTTCGATTGGCCGTTCTAAGGCAATCGAGATGTTCAATCATTCACTGCATCGTTGTCATCGATTGACCATTCTACGGCAATCGAGATGTTCAATCATTCGTGGTATCATTGTCATCTATGGATGATGTATTCCCAGACGAGTTACCTGGTTTGCCTCCACAGAGAGTTGTGGAATTCACGAGTGAGTTGGAGCCTGGCATGTCCCCGTTATCGAAGGCACCGTATCGGATGGCCCCGACCGAAATGCAAGAGTTGAAGATTCAACTTGAGGAATAGTTCGAGAAAGGTTATCTCCGACCGAGTGCGTCCCCGTGAGGAGCACCAGTGTGATCTGTCAAGGAGAAGGATGGTTCGTTTCGTGTGTGTATTTATTATCAGGAGTTGAGCAGGGTGATGATCAAGATTAGTATTCTCTACCCCGTATCGATGATCTCTTAGATCAACTTCAGGGAACTTCAGTATTTTTCCAAGATCGACTTAAGATCTGGATATCATCAGTTGCGAATTCGAGAGTCGGATATCGCGAGGACGGCGTTTCAAACACACTATGGCCATTATGAGTTCATGGTAATGCCGTTTGGGTTACCTAATGCATCTGCGGTATTCATGGAATCAATGAATCGGGTTTTCATTGACTTTTGGGACCAGTTTGTGGTTGTCTTCAGTGATTATATTTTAATTTATTCTCGTGACCAGGAAGAACGCGAGTTTCACCTTCATCAGGTTCTCGACGTGTTGAGACGAGAGCAACTCTATGGAAAGTTTTCCAAATGTGAGTTTTGGATGTCCGAAGTGTCGTTTCTCAGGCATATAATTTCATCAGACGGTGTGCGTGTTGATCCTCAGAAGACGGAGGCTATCCAAGATTGGTTACCTCCGAAAAATGATATGGAAATCCGAAGCTTTCTCGGATTAACCGGTTATTATCGGCGAATTGTGGAAGGATTCTCTAAAATCGCTCAATCAACGACGAACCTTTTTCGAAAGGATAAGAAACTCATGTGGTCCGACGCGTGTCAGCGGAGTTTTGAGGAACTTAAGAACCAGTTAATTTCAGCACCTGTCTTTTCCTTGCCAGAAGGGACGGAAGGATTCGTGGTTTTTAGTAACGCATCCGGACACAGTCTCGGATGTGTATTAATGCAGAATGGGAAGGTTATTGCCTATGCTTCACGGCAATTGCGACCTTACGAGGTTAATTATCCGACCCACGACCTGGAGCTAGCAGCAGTGGTTTTCGCGTTGGAAATTTGGTGTCATTACCTTTATGGCGTCACCTGTCAGTTATTCACCGATCACAAGAGTTTGAAGTATATATTTACTCAGAAGGAGTTAAATATGCGACAGAGGCGGTGGTTGGAACTAATCAAAGATTATGATATTGAGATCCTGTACCACCCGGGTAAGGCAAACGTGGTTGCCGATGCCTTGAGTCGTAAGTCCGTTCAGGAGCAAATGCTTACTCGTTTAACAGTTCAGAAGGAGCTTCAGCAGGAATTCCTTAGACCCGAGATCGAGGTCTGGCTTCAGCGAGTGCAAGGGCAACTTTGCATGTTAGAGATTTCATCGCCACTTGAGGAGGCAATTAGAGTGAATCAGGGTTCAGACCCATCATTGTTGTGCATCCGTGGGGATGTGAAGGGAAAGCCCTGGATTTGTGGTCCACGAGGATGGACTTTTGCGATTTAAGAATCGGTTATGTGTACCGGCTAATGACGAGTTAAAAAACTCGATTTTGAGAGAATCTCATGCTACCCCTTTTTTCATTCATCCGGGGTCTAGCAAGATGTACAAGGACTTGAAACAAAATTACTGGGGGAGTAATATGAAGCGAGAAGTCGCAGAATTTGTTTCGAGATGCTTAACATGTCAGCAAGTCAAGATAGAACATCAGCGACCGGCGGGTATGCTGAGACCTCTCCCTATTCCAGAGTGGAAGTGGGGAGACATTTCTATGGACTTCATCACGAGTTTGCCGACGAGTCTTCGTGGCATGAACACAATCTGGGTGATTGTGGACCGCTTAACTAAGATAACTCATTTCCTTGAGATTAAGGATTCGTGGGGTCCCGAGAGACTGGCCCAGTTGTTCATCAAAGAGATAGTGAGATTGCATGGTACTCCTAAGAGTATCGTTTCCGATCGTGACGGACGATTCGTGTCACATTTTGGAAATTAGTTCATCGTGCTATGGGAACTCAGCTTAATATCAGTACCGCTTTTCATCCTCAGTCCGACGGACAATCATAGAGGACTATTCAGACATTGGAGGACATGTTGAGGGCATGCGTCCTTGATTGGAAAGACGATTGGGAAGCCCAATTACCGTTGATTGAGTTCACGTACAATAATAGTTGGCATGCTGCGATTAAGATAGCACCTTACGGGGCCTTGTATGGTCGTCGTTGTCGATCTCCTTTGTGTTGGGATGACTTATCAGAATCAATCAGCACCGATCCCGATATGCTTATAACCGCCCGTGAGAAGGTAGTTGATAAGGAGTCGTATGTTGATAGCTCAGAGTCGACAGATATCATATGCAGTTAATCGTCGTCGACCACTAGAGTTCGAGATGGGTGACCACGTTTTGGTCAAGGTATCCATGAGTCGAGGTATTTTCCGTTTCGGAAAACGGGGAACGTTGAGTCCGAGATTCATTGGATGTTTGAGATTCTGGATCGAGTAGGCGAGTTAGCTTATCAATTGGCTTTCCCTCTGGCGTTGATCCGAATTCATAATGTGTTTCACATACTTCAGTTCGACGAAATCGACATCGCGGATGATCATTCGTATGAGGAGCGTCCTATACGAGTTTTAGAGTGGAGAATCAAACATTTAAGGAACAAGACGATTCCTTTGGTCAAGATTCAGTGGTCTAGACACGGTGTCGAAGAGGCTACTTGGGAAACCGAGGAGAGTATGCGGGAGAGTTATCCCGAGTTGTTTGACCCATAGTTTCGGGGACGAAACTCCTTTTAATGGGGGGTATGTAATACCCGGTTGTAATTCATTCATTATCATTCAGTAATTATCAATCAGTAATTAGCACTCAGTAATTTTCACTCATTAATAATCACTCATCATTCATGATTCATTCATTTGCGTTCATTTGGCATGTTGTAACCGTGTATCAGTTACCGATCGTCATTTCATCTCCGTTTGAGTGTCGGAATGGGAGTATTATCATTATCATCGTGTTTGGTAGTCTTGTGCTGGAAGTATCATTTTTGGCATGTGTTGGACTTGTTCACTTTCACATACGTATCGTATGTCGAATCATTCATCAATCATAGCGAGAAATCGGAGTTGTCGGATTTTCATCTTGTCCAGCAACGAGTTACGGCCGTAAGGAGTGTCGGATACGGCCGTAATGGACGTTCGTTGTTTTCAGGCCATTTTGGACGAGTGGGACTTACGGTCGTAAGGATTTCGGCATACGGCCGTAAGTTAGGCAGTACGACCGTAAGGCTTGGCCGGATACGGCCGTATATGTCGAGCAGGGTGCCCAAGCATTTTTGACCGAAGGCGAGTTACGGCCGTAAGGGTTGCAGCATACAGCCGTAAGGCGAGGGAGATACGGTCGTACGTTACAGTCAGGGTACCTGGTCATTTTCGACGAAGGGGGATTACGCCCGTGAGATTGGCCGGATACGGCCGTATCATCCGAGTTACGCCCGTAAGGTGTGCGGGTACGTCCGTAAGGATGTCGGCAGGTGTTTTAGACGAGGGCGAGTTACGCCCGTAAGTCAGGTTCGGATACGGCCGTAAGGCTGTCGGCAGGTGTTTGGACGAAGCCGAGTTGCGGCCGTACGAGTTGGCTGGTTACGGCCGTAAGGCCGTTGACCTGGGATGTTACGGCCGTAAGAAGGCCGAGTTACGGCCGTAACTTCCGGCAGTTTATATATGTCTTGGACGGGACTTTTCCTCATTTTTCTCATTTCCTTCACTTTGTTCCGAGAGAGAGAGCTTGAGGGAGATATTTTGTCATCATAAATCACTTGTGTGTTCGGATTTCATCGTCTTGATTCGTTGGGAAGCTTGGATAATCGATTTAACACGTTTTCATCGGATCGAAGTGTTTGGATCTTCTAAGGTAATATTCTTTAACATCTTGGATTTCGATTTTGTATTAAGATATGATGTTTTAGACGTTAAAATCATGTTGTATGAAGTGATGTACACATGATTGTGGATATGTATGATTATTCATTGGATTATTGAAGGATTATTCAAGAACACTTTGAATATTGAGTTGGATTTGGGGTTTTTCGATTAACTGTTGTTGTAATCATGATTTTGGATATTCATCTTGTATTATTAATCGTATTGAAGATGTTTTGTTGGTTTGAAACACTTCTTAGGGATTTAATGTTGGTATAATTGAGGATTGATTGTAAACAATCGGAGATTGGTCACAACGTGTTTGATATAATGCCCCAATGAACTTAGTTTAGTCATATCGACGTTTTGAGTTGGTTATCATCGTGTTTGATTCGTATGTTGAATGGATTGTTCGATATTGTGTTATTCAAGGTTGTTCGAGCGACCGACATCCCATTTAGGACGTTGTTCGTGGAAGGACATTCTTCATCGGTGTTGCGTAAGTTAATTCTTACTCGGTTAAAAGGATATTCATTCCTTTTGTTGTTGCTCATTCATAATCATAACTCATTCATTATTGTATTAATCGTATTGAGACTTGTAATTGTCGAATAATAACTTCATTCACGAGGAATGGCGGTTCCAATCATTTCATTGAGTTGTCATTCATTTCACCATCATTTCATCTTGGTGAGTCACTATTCATTTTCGATGTCACTTTTGTTATATCGTGGCAATCCGAGTCATACTGGCGTGCCGGTTGGTATGTGTAGGATTTTCATGTCGGGCACATTTAAGTCGTGTGTTGGTTGTTGGCCTCACATTGGACTATGCAAACGAGTCGATTGCTTCGTGAGACTGATTAGGTACAAGTCCACACGTGTATTCGATCGATACTCGTTGGTGGCTTGTGCACGGACACATTGCCATCCCGGACGTAGTGTGGCGCCATTCCTTTGAGCCGTATTGTTAGTTGATTCATATAGCATGTTTGATTGCGTATGTTTCGACAGGGTTGTGTGTATTCAACTCTTGAGGATTATTGTTCTGTGTAACTGACCCCGGCTGGGGATTTTGTTTTCAGGTCATGGCAAGGCAAAAGCACGGGAATAGAACATTGACGGCGAGGAGTCCCCGTGATACTAGTAGGGGGCCCCGATCTTTTCAGTCATTCATGTTGTTGTCATTTATTTTCCGCTGCAGACTTTCATTTGGATACTCCGTTTCATTCAGTGTTGTGTATTTTATCTTCATATAAAATATACTAGTATTCGGTATTGTCCTGGTGTGTTGTACTTAAACTCCTCATCGGAGTATTTGGTAATATAATATGGTTCAGTACTACAATTATATTATTTAATTCATCATTTTCTTTCGCCTCGTGGGTCCCAGTCGAGGATCCACGACACTGTAATATCCGCCTAGTTTGGGGTGTTACAATAATTGCAGGAAACCAGGACATTATGCAAACAAATGTCCTCATCCCAAAGTTCAAAGGTTGCCGGAAGCCGAGCAACAAGAGAGGGATGAACGAAGACGTGCTTGGAAATACAAGCTCAAGGCACTGATAGGAGAATCAAAATCCTCCCCGACACCATCCAAATCCGAAGAATGTCTTCAGGTAGTCACTGAAAGTGACTCATCTGACGATGAATTCGAAGATAAGGCATATATGTGCTTTATGGCAAAAGACATTCCAGAAGAAGGAGATAGCGATGATGAGGTAAGCTCAACCTCAATTACTCCAGTAAATGCATCGCATACATTCAAAAACTAGATGAATGAATTTAAGAACATTCAAAAAGCCCACGAGACTTTGAAAAATGAAAACATTCAGCTTGAACTTTCCAACATAGAGCTGAAAGAAGAAAACGACTTGCCAAAGATAAATTACGAAAATATGTCTATTGATTGTGGAAACAGCAAGGTCGAGCATGAAAAACTCGTGGAGAGCAATCATCAACCTGCTCATGAACTAAGTGAGACTAAGTCTCAAAATGGAAACAAGACAAATGATTTTGTTCTACTTCAAACAAAATTTAATACTCTCGAAAAGCGAGAAAGCGAACTTGAGACCATTCTGAATTCTTTCGAGAAATCATCTAAAAGAATGGAAGAAATTCTAAGCACTGGGCAACATGCTCATGATAAAAGTGGATTAGGATACAGCTCATTTTCCAACAAAGGGAAAACTAGTACTGTGTTCATCAAGAGTGTGGAACACATTCCTGTATCGGAAGAAACTCCAAGTCCTTTGAAGGAACCTACTACGCTGCGAAAAGCAAAGGCTGCCATTCCACCCCCGCAATCCTATTCAAGACAGTGGAATCACAAGCCATTCCAACCTGTAAGGCGCACGCAACAGCATGCTCCCCGAGCATATCAACAGCGCCAACAGCCTTTCAGAAAGAAGGTTGTATCCAAATACCAAAGGCCCGCACGGCAGATTTCAAGACAAAGACGCCTGGAGTCGGATACAGGAGCCTCATTATCCATCAAGAAAGTAGGTGTCCGCACAGCATCGACAACAGCTCTGGGAATCTAACTGGAAACCCAAAAGGCAAGCTGTAAGGTCAAAGAAAATGGCTCCACCTCCGAGACGGCATACGTACTGGATTAATAATAATAACCCTGATTTATACATGCATAATGATTATCATAGATACAGTAACTACGTACATGCCCCACGTAGATACCGCAAATCTGTACCAAATGTAACCTACTGTAAACCAATTGCTGTCAGGAAAATTTGGGTACCAAAAGGCACTAACATTCACGGACCCAACAATCAAAGGGGACCTAAATCTACCTAATTTGTGTGCTACAGGACATATGGTACTTCGACAGTAGTTGCTACCGGCATATGACAGGAGATAGAAGCAAGCTATCAAATTTCGTAGAAGGTCGCGGTCCAAAAGTGCGCTTCGGTGATAAATCTAAAGGAAGAACAAGAGGAAAAGGAAACCTTCTTGTCGGAAAATTCAAAGTTACCGATGTAGCTCATGTTGAAGGCTTACAGTACAATCTACTTAGTATTATCCAGTTCTATGACAAACAGTTCTCGGTGAAATTCTATATAGATCACTGTAGAGTCAAGAACATCCTAACCAAGGAAGTTGTGCTCACAGGAAGCAGATAAGGTAATATGTATATTGCTGACTGGATGCCTACGAGCTCCACAATTCCTTGTTTAGTTGCCAAAGGCACTGCAGATCTAAGCTGGCTATGGCATAAGAGAATGTTACACGTCAACTTCAAGATGATCAACAAGCTCTCAAGACAGGGACTGGTTAGAGGATTGCCGAATGTATCATTCCAAAAAGACAGTGTCTGTGGACCATGTCAAAAAGGCAAGCAAATCAAGTCCACCCTGAATAACAAATCCTACCTTTCAACCCACAGAGTGTTGGAAATGCTACACATGGATCTCTATGGTCCTGTAGACCCAGTAAGTTTGGGAGGTAAGAAATACTGTCTCGTTGTTGTTGATGATTACTCCAGGTATGCTTGGACAATTTTCTTAAGCAAGAAGAAGGAAACAACATCAAAGCTGCCCGAGCTCTAGAGAAAGCTTCAAAATGAAAAAGGATCGAGTATCGTGTCCATTTGTTCCGACAAAGGTACAAAATTTACTAACCACTTTATAGAGCAATACTGTTTGGAAAATGGGATACAACACGAATACTCAGCTGCCCGTACACCTCAACAAAATGGTGTTGCCGAGCGAAAGAATAGGACGCTGAAGGAAGCAACAAGGACAATGATTGCCGCAAGCAAGTTGCCACAGCGTTTCTAGAGTGAATCAACCAATACAGCATGCTACACTCAAAACCGCTGTATCGTCAACAAGCACCACAACAAAATAGCA
Source organism: Orobanche coerulescens (assembly GCA_033398695.1). Lineage (NCBI taxonomy): Eukaryota > Viridiplantae > Streptophyta > Magnoliopsida > Lamiales > Orobanchaceae > Orobanche > Orobanche coerulescens. Next base: position 95,744,728 of record CM065804.1, on the reverse strand, counting down.
TACGAGGTATGGAACAACAAAACTCCATTAGTTTCGTATTTTCACATTTTTGGATGTAGGTGCTATGTGTTGAACAATGGGAAGGATCAACTTAGAACCTTTAATGAGAAGTCGGATGAAGGAATATTTGTAGGATATTCCTCTGTCAGCAAAGCTTACAGGATCTTTAATAAAAAGAAGCTGACGATCGAGGAATCAGTTCATATAGTGTTCGACGAACCTCACCATGACCCTACAGGAGTAGAAGCTGCTACTCAGAACATCCAACAACTTTCCATCTTAGATCCACCAACTCCCATAGAACCTGTTGTTGACCTAGAAATCAACCCCACAGCTGTAAGAATCGACGTAGATGAAGCCGATGCTGTACAAGCTGAAGCCGAAACTACAGCAACTCAAGATACAATATGGGACCCCGAATTAGAACCCGACCGAAGATGGTTGAGAGATCACCCGCAAGAGCTGATCATTGGAAACATTAATGCTGGTGTTTCTACTCGTAGGAGAATACAGAGTACACAAGGAAATGTACTGTGTGCACAAGAAGAACCAGATACTGAGATATTACCATTCCCTGAATGTAAATCTCAATCCGAGCTTAGAAGACTCAATATGTGCACAATTCCTGTATTCTTAGCCCAGTCCGAACCTGTTTCTACCATAGAAGCTCTCAATAATTCTCATTGGATAACATCTATGGAAGAAGAGCTTAACGGTTTCGAAAGAAACAATGTATGGCATCTTGTACCCAGACTTACGCATCAATCAGTTACTGGAACCAAATGGGTATTTAGAAACAAGAAGGATCGAAATGGACTAATTATAAGGAATAAATCCAGACTAGTCGCACAAGGCTATACACAGGAAGAAGGCATAGACTACGATGAAACGTTTGCCCCTGTAGCCAGACTAGAGGCCATTAGGATATTTTTAGCATTTTCCGCCCATAAGAGCTCCATTGTATACCAAATGGGCATCAAAAGTGCATTCCTAAATGGAGACCTTGCCGAAGAAGTTTATGTTGAACAACCACTAGGGTTTGCCAACACAGATGGCATAGATCTAGTATACGGGCTAAGGAAAGCACTGTATGGACTTAAGCAAGCCCCTAGAGCATGGTATGAGACCCTGTCCTAGTATCTAACCGATAATGGATTTGAGAAAGGTGCTATGGACAAGACCTTGTTCAAAATACAGGAAGGCAATGACCTTCTAATGGTTCAAATCTATGTAGATGACATTATATTTGGTTCAACTAACCTTGCTTTATGTCATAGGTTCTCTCATCTCATGCAAAGTAAATTTGAAATGAGTATGATGGGAGAACTTAGTTATTTCTTAGGTTTGCAGGTAAAGCAGTTGCCTATAGGGATTTTCATCAACCAGGAAAAATACAGCAAGGAGCTTCTCAACAAATTTGGAATGAATACTTCCAAATCATCGTCAACCCCCATTAGCACTTTCGTGCAAATTAGTGCTGATGAAGCCGGAAAGCCGGTTGACCAATCACTCTACAAGAAGCTTATTGGCTCTCTCCTGTACCTAATGGCTAGCAGGCCCAATATCCAGTTTGCTGTAGGAGTGTGTGCGAGATATCAAGTAGCACTCAAAGAATCACACTTCAATACAGCTAAACGAATCCTGAAGTATATTAAAGGAACAGTCGATGTAGGACTGTGGTATCCTAAAGAAGGCGGATTCAATTTAGTTGGCTACAGTGACCCAGATCTCGGAGGCTGCAAGCTAGATAGGAAGAGTACAAGTGGAACTTGTCACTTTCTTGGACCTAGACTTGTGTCTTGGTTCAGTAAGAAGCAATTGGCAAACTCACTTTCCACGGCTGAATCATAATACTATGCTGCTGGTAGTTGCTGTATGCAGATCCTTTGGATGCAGCAACAATTTTCAGATTATGGGATTGAAGCCAAGGAAACGCCCATCATGTGCGATAGCACGATTGCAATTGCAATAACGCACAACCCTGTATTGCACTCGCGCACTAAGCATATCCACATGAAGCATCATTTCATTAGGAATCATGTCGAGAAAAAGGATGTTCGGCTGGAAAAAGTTCATACAGATATTCAGTTGGTTGACATTTTCACCAAGCCTCTCGACACAGCAAGATTCAACATGCTTCGACAAGAATTGGGATTGCTACAGCCCGACTCCCTGTAAGTATTTACTATTTTTACTCAACAATTGAGGGGGAATGCTGTAAGACCCAAGAATACAGTATCCACCATTAATTATCTGTACACTCAGAGCCTTCAATACAGCACTGTAGGGAACAAAGCGATTTGAATCATCCTACAACTGACGTGTGCAATAATTAAGGGGGAATACAGTATGACCCATGAATACAGCATTAATCTAAAAGTTGCTGTATGGAATTGAAACCTATATGTACCTTTTAAGGGGGAACGCTGTATCGTCGCGGATACAGCACATACTATGGGAATTCGCTTCATTATATATTATAATATTTTATTTTAAAAACAATTTTTGTCCACGTGCCCTGTTCTCATGTCAAACGTCTTTTACATTAAATGCCTTACACGAAATCTGGACAATCGAATCTCAAAAGCCGTGATGTTTTCAAATTGTTTAATATTTAAGGGTAATATAAAATGTCAGAAGTGGGACCCGCTCCTATTTTAAAATTCAATGGATAAGTGTACAAGTTACACTCAGTCCATCGTGACCGTTCATTTTAAACACCAGTTCCCATCCCTTAAATCTGACCATTCGTTCTCTGAAAACCCTTCTTCACCGCCTATAAAAGGACTGTGAATGCATTTGAGACTCTTTACGCCTTCTGCATAATTTAAGAGCACTCGAGCATTCAGCCTACAAGAATTTTCTGTGTTTACTGCATATTTTTCTTGTATCTTTCTCACCGTTACTTGAAAAATCATCAATGGCGTCTACTCAGATATCTTCCACCTCTCTCAAGAAGTCACTCAACTTCATCGACGGACGGATCTTCTCCAGATCTGTCGTGCTGGAACATATTCACGCTGAAGGTGACGACGTCGATGCCATGGAGGTCGTCACTACGAGAATCCATCAACAAGGACTCTACCGCATTGGGAGCCACACCGCCGAGAACTATGACGCTCATCTGGTTGAGGAATTCTACCTCAACGCCGTAGTTTGTTTTCTGTCGCTAGCTCAAGGAGGTCATGTCGCTGATATCACAACCGTTATCCACGGAGTGGAGATCCGCATTCACCAAGAGCTTCTCCAAAACATCTTCAGGCTACCTTCTGATGGCCTGACTATGGAAGAACTTGAGACTTTTGGGTCCCAAGAACTGCTGACTCAGTACTATGGCTTATTCACCGGTTCAGCAACGGTGGAAGTGGTTCACACCACATGACATAAGAAGAATTTTTGTTTACCCTTTGTTTACTTACATGATTTTTGTTGCCGTATTATTGAGAATCGTACATGTGCTTTTGAGATGTGCACCAATCTCAGATTCAGGATGATGGTCGCTATAATGACCTGCGAGAAGGTCAATTGGTGTCAGGTCATCCTTAAGCATTTGCAGGAAGAGGTGTCTAAACCTGCTTTTCAGAAGAAATCGTTTGGTTTATTCTTAAACCATGTTTTGATGAAGTGCGGACTTCAGCAAACCGCAGAAGCAAAGAAGACCAGTTCACGAATATTCTTAGGAGGCGTCAGGCCCACTGCCTTCAACTAGAGCGTTTTGATCGCCAACAGGTCTTTTATCCGGAATTTGCCGCTGTCTGCAGATCCGAGGGACGTTTCTTCTAAGTCCCAAAGTGTTGAATCTTCGAAGAAGAGAAAAAGATCTCACAGCAAAACTCCAGTTGCTGTTGAGAAGCCAAAAATGAAGCTAAGGAGGCTTACGAAAGTTAAAGCTACAGAACCCTCCGAGGATGCTCCTCTCGTGGCGCAACCCACTGATCAACTACCCCAGGGCCCAACCCCTGTGGAAGAGATGCCCACTACTGTATCGACAGTAGATCCCAAGCCCTTGGCGGCTACGACAGATACTAGGACATCTGCCAATTCAAAAGACTCTGGAGAGTCGGCTGCCTATTTGGAGCCAATAGATACATCTCCTATATGGGATTTCACACCCGTTCAGGATCCATCTTCCTTCGGGGTACCATCCCCTGTAAGGAATCCCTCTCCAATACAGGATCCCACACCTGTAGAGGAACCCATTCCTACAGTAAACCCAGACGCTGTACGGAGTCCCTCCCCAGACACAATCATTTCCAAGACCCTGCTTTCCGTGCAGATTGAACAGTCTTTCATGCAGTTTCTCCAATGGAATAGCTTTAGACTTGCTCCGTACGAAACTTTGTACAACTGGAGCGAGTGGTGTAACGAAGAAAAATTCATTTTGGAAGTGATGGACACTCAAGAAATTGTTGTCCTGATCCAATGGGACAACTTATTTGTTAAGGAGCTTATTTAGAGTCATCTGCTTGATAAGGCTGAAGCTCAAAGTAAAGGAAAAGCTTCGTCCAAGGAAACTACCGATAGTCCAAAGTCCGATCCTGATTCCGACGACGATAATGACGACGCACTCCAGGCTGGTCTGCAGATGAGTCAAGAGGAAGCCCAAGCAAAGAAAGATGAAGGGACATCTACCCATCAGTCGCCCCCTTCGCCACAGCAAGCCAATGTTCCTGACAATGAGGATTCAGTCCCTTATGTCGAGGAGGAACAACATGTTTCGCAACAGGCACCCGAGCCTGTCGTTGCCCCTGTCGAAGAAAGATCTAGCGCCATCCAGCAAGAGGAATCAGTCCCTCTGCTGGAACAGGCGGATGCTGAGAGACACCAGGAGGAATTGGTCCCTCCTGTATCCATGTCTACAGAAACCATTTCGACATAGGAGGATGCCGCACCCCCTGCCGCCGAACCCGAAACAGTTATTCCCGCCCCATCAACCGCCTTAGAATCCGACGACGGTGCTATACCTTAGGATGTCCAACTCAATTCTCGCCCTAATGTGAATTTGAGAAGGTTAAATGGAGTCGAGGACTTTGCCCAGCCAGACTCTCCCAGCACCGAAGCAAGAAAAGAGCGATTACGTGCTCTTGGCCTCCAAACTATCTTTATTCAGGATGCAGTCAATGCGCTACACTCTATAGAAAAGGCTCTTGATTGGCTTCACACATCTGTTGTTGAAGAAATGACCGGACTAAGGCATGAAGTCTCTCGAGTAGTCGAAGCCTTCACTGTCTTTCCACATGTCTTCAAGCAAGCTCTGAGACAACTGCAAGAGAAGCAAGAACAGATCCTGAAAGAAGAGCAATCAAAACTCTGCGTGTCTGAGGCCAAGACCGCATCTGCTCTGATCGAATCCGGTTCCCAACTACGAGCCGATGACAAGAACATAAAAGATATGTCGCAGGTGCTCTCCTCCCTCTTTGAGAGAATGTCTAATATTGAGACGAAACAGGATGCCGCTTTGGAAATCCTGGAATGTCTTGATGAAAAGGTGTCATACCTTGATGATGCCATAAAAGGGGAAGAAGCAAGGGAAGCCGCTGGGAGAACGAGGTTACAGCAAGAGAAAGAGTTGTTAGCTCCGTTTGAAGACTCCATCACTGTAGACATAGCCCGTATCTCAATGCCGAACGTGAGGATACAGGGAGAAAGACCAGAATTCCATGATCCTAAGTATCCTTGGAAAAGCCTAGTCCGAAAGCCGCAATCTATGAACCTCCTGGCAGACTGACAACCTACCGCTGCGGAGATCAAAGACTGGAGGAGAAATGAACTGTTAAGATACTTTGTTGTACTTATCAGGGATTCCCCATTATTCAATAGATGCATAACGGTGCAGGAAGCCACAGAGGAATTCAAGATGAAGCTGGAAGGTGGAACACTCCCGCTATAGCTGCAGATGAAATCAAAGCACAAGAATGTTGACTTGGTGACCTACCCAGAGGATTGGATTCTTGTCTTCGACAAATCATATGAAGGTCGAGCCATTTATCAGAATCGAGACAAGAAAGCCCATCAATACTGGTGGAAGAACACCAAGAATGACTCAAAAAGACCATGGAAGCATTCAGACTATAGGAGTTAAAATTTCCTTGTATTATAGTTTTTGTAATCTTATCTTCCAAACAGCAAAATTTTGTACTCCTCATTTCAATATCAATAAAATTTTTGCCTGTCTTGAAAGATTACAACTCGTAATCTACTGTGTTCTTATATGTTTACAGTCACTTTATTTATTCTTACTGTATTCATATTATGAAACCTATCTCATACACAAGCTGTAAGAACTTGTCTCATGAAGCTTCATAGTTTAAGTTGTATGCATCTGGAAAACAATGTAAGATTGTGCCTGCGCGCCAATCATAAGTTTTCAATGTAACTTTCTTTTGATAAAAGCTGAACTTGCCTGCGTGCAGTTCTTAGTGTTAAGCCAAATGCCGAAGGCCAGAAGATTCGAAAGAAGACCAAGAAGTTTGCCCTACTTCAAACCGCTAAGTGTCAAAGTTTTGGCATCATCAAGAATGTTTGGATAACATCATAAGGTTTTAAAAAGAAGACTCGGAAGGACTAGGAAAATTATCAAAAAGGGAGAAATTGTTGGGATAACAAAAACCCTGTATCGATGATGTTGGGATAAACAATCCCTGTATCGATCGTATTGTCAGAATGTTTTGACAATATGCCAAATCCTGAATACCGCCAATAGCTGTATCAAAAAGCTGATCAAGTATCAACCTGTATCAAAGACTTCTCGCAGTCCCCAACATACAGCAAATCTATCATACAGCAAAGAGTCCTGCAAAGCTAAGTATGGAAGCTGTCTCGAAATATCAATACAGCGATCCTTCCATACAGCCCTCAAACAGGACAATAAGGAATCTTTAGTATTCGCTAGAAGTCAAGTCCCGTTGATAAAGAAGTATTTAAATACTAAAGGATAAAGTATTTAAATACTGTAAGTCAGAAGATCTTCATATCCCGTAATATCCGGATCTCAGTCAAATATCAAGTTGTCGCAGAATCTTGCTCAATGGATATATTTCAAATGGATATATTTCAGAGGCTATATATATCTCCAGAGTTTGAAGATCAAGAGATACAGATCATATCAGTATATATACAGAATATTCACGACTTACAAACGTTCAAAAGCTTACAAGAAATATTCAGAGCAAAACATATCTCCCTAAGCTTTCTGCTATTCTGATAGAAGAGACATACAGTGCTCAAACCTTGAACAACATATTATCAGCTTAAAGCCCAGAAAGTCATAGCTGTTGTTCAAACCCTATTCTATCTTTGAACAAACTCATAGCAGCCCTGTGTGGACTGAGGAATCCTTGCTACTCCCTAACTGTGTGTGACGGACTTGCATTGAAGAAGACGAAGCTTCAGAACTATGTGTGAAGAAGCCAGTCAAGTGTTAGCTCAAACCAATCTGTGTGAACGGTTGAAAGCTAAGATCTTTATATCAATCTGTGTGAACGATATATTGATTAAGTGTTGTTATAATTACGTAGTTGTGTACGCAGTAATTATAATAAACTTTTTACTCCTGTGTGGAGGACCAGTGGACGTAGAGGGGTTTACCTCGAACCACTTTAAATATTATGTTATTTATCTTCTGCCTTTATTATTTTATTAACTGTGATTATTTAAGTATACACTGCACACCGAGTTGCTGTATCCTCAGCAACTTACTGTATTAAAGACTTCCGCTACGCACTCAGATTTAAAAACCTTACAGCTTGTTGTTTAAAACACTTTCCAAGCTGTATCCAGTATACTTCGTGGCCAACACTACGGTAAGATTCTATTGGCAATATTCTTACCTTGTAATTACATTGATATGTAATTGTTTATGTTGATGTGATCGTTATCATTGTTGAGTATTGTGGCTGACCCCGTCGTGGGCTTTATCTTTTAGGTACTTGGAGATCGAGCTAGTAGCGGTCGTGAAGGGATGAGATTCCCGGTGATACTGGCTATGGCATGGTTATTTGGGATTCGAGTATTCTTTTCTGGTTGTTATGACTCCGCTGCAAATGTATTTGTATCTCGTCTCTATCTGCTGCGTGTGTATTTCAAAATAGCTTTCGGTATCTTTGCCTTGTGCTTTCAAATGGTATTTTATGACAGTAATTGGAAATTATTTTTTGAAAAATATTTGAGTATTTAAAATATTACCGTCTTTGCCTCTTTGGCGTATCTGTAACATTTGCGAAAATGAATTTTATCCTTGTGGGTTCCGATGTGTAAAACCCGGTTGTAATTCAGTCATTATCATTCAGTACTTATCATCCTGTAATTGTCACTCAGTAATTTTCACTCACTAATGATCGTTTGTCACTCATATTCAATCATTGTATTCACTGTTCAGAGTAATTGTATCGTCATTCATCATCAACCTAGATGAAGTTTCGTGTCGTGTTTATCACCGTTGTCATCTTCATAGTGTGCTGTGTGTGAGGAGTAGCGCACGCTACGTACTCTCTTTAGCGTGCGCTAATTGAGTACGGGTAGCGCACGCTACCTCTCAATACTAGCGCACGCTAGTGTAGTTCAGTAGGCAGTCCAGAAGGCACTGGACTGCAATTGCGATTGTAAGTAGCGCATGCTACGAATGGTAAGTAGCGCACGCTATTAGGTCGGTGTAGCGCACGCTATACTGTCGGTGTAGCGCGCGCTAAGGTCGGATCAGGTTGAGTCCAGTGGCTACTGGACTGAACGAGATTAATTCATAGCGCACGCTACGAGTGGTTTTAGCGTACGCAAATGGTGTAGTAGCGCATGCTAAATATTGATTGTAGCGTACGCTACCGCGATCAGGTTAGAGGACAGAAGGTTCTGGACTCCAGTACTAGGCATCAGATAATTCGTTAGCGCACGCTAAGTATATGGTCGTAGCGCACGCTACAAGAGGTATGTAGCGCACGCTACCGTTGCGAACAGAGGGTACTGGACTACCCAGTACACCCGTTAGTGCACGCTATGCACAGGAGCTATCGCATGCTAACTGGGATTTTCTATATATAGGACAGTCCAGTCCTTTAGCGTCTTTTGTCATTTCTCTTCATTTCTTCGGCGGTTTTAGGCGATTTTTGAAGAATTAGAGAGTGTTCTTCGAGGTGCAATCATCTATCATCATCATCAAGCTTATCATCCGGAGTAATCATCATTTCATCATCCCCAACACATCAAATAAAAGGTAATGATTTATTGAATCTAGAAATTCGGATATTTGGGGTTTTCCTTCCGTTTTCTTCGTATGAACTTGGATTGTTGTTGGAATATGTTAGATATGGATTATCTATCTTGGATAAATGTATTCCTATGGATTTAATGGCATATATTTTGGATTTCATGAATTGTTTGGGGTTTGATTCAAGAACACTTTGGGGTTGACTTCGATATTTTTGGGGATTTCGATTTAGATGTTGTCGTTAACTCGAATTGTGGATTCCTATGGGATTATTGATATCATTAAAGTTGTTATTGGTTTGAAATACTCATTTTGGAGTTGGTTTTGATATATTTGGGATTTGGATATTATCAAAGGATGTTTGTTGCTAAATGTTCGCTGGAATGCCTCAATGAGTTTAGATATTGTTGTATCGACATTTGAGTCGATTATAATCGTGTTTGATTCGTATATTGAGCATTGTTGGTATTGTCATTTAAGGTTGTTTGAGCGACTGACATTTCATTTATGACGTTGTTCGTGGAAGGGCATACTTCATCGGCGTTGTGTAAGTTAATTCTTACTCGGTTAAAAGGATATTCATTCCTTTCGTTGTTGTTCATTCATAATTATAGTTCATTCATAATGTATTAACCGTACTGAGACTTGTAATTGTCAATTAATCACTTTAGTCACAAGGAACGATGGTTCCACTCATTTCATTGAGCTATCATTTATTTCACTGTCATTTCATCTCGGTGAGTCATTATTGATTTCGATGTCACTTTTGTTATCTCATGGCATTCCGGGTCATACTGGCGTGCTGGTTGGTATGTGTAGGATTTTCATGTCGGGCACATATTAAGTCGTGTGTTGGTTGTTGGCCTCATATTGGACTGTGCACACGAGAAGAATTACTTCGTGAGACTGATTAGGTACAAGACCACACGTGTATTCGATCGATACTCATTGGTGGCTTGTGCACGGACACATTTCTATCCCGGGCAGAGTGTGGCGACACCCTTTGAGCCATACTGTTAGTTGATTCATACAGCATGTTTGATTGCGTATGTTTTCAACAGGATTGGGTTAATCTGACCGATTCACTTTTGATCGAATGTGTTCGATGGTTTGAGATTTTGATCGAACTTGTGGTTTATACATCATATATGATTGTGTTTATTCAACTCTTGAGGATTGTTATTCTGTGTAATTGACCCCGTTGGGGGATATTGTTTTCAGGTCATGGCAAGGCTAAGGCACGGGAAGAAAACGTTGATGGCGAGGAGTCCCAGTGATACTAGTAGGGACCCCAGTCCTTTCATTCACCGTGTTTCCTTATTTTATTTCCGCTGCAGATTTCCGTTTGGATTTTGAGTTCATTCAGTGTTGTATATTTTATCTCCATATAAAATATACTTGTATTCGGTTACTTTCTTGGGTGTGTTGTAATAAAACTCCTCATCGGAGTAATTATTGATATACTGTGGTTCGGTACTACAATCATATCACTTAATTCATTAATTTTCATCTGCCTAGTGGGTCCCAGTCGGGGGTCCACGACACTGTAATACCCACCTAGTTAGGGGTGTTACGGAGTTGGTATCAGAGTTGGTCCACGGCAGTCGTGGTTTTGAATACTACCTTCCGAGTCATGTTTCATTTGAAATCATCATTCATCAGACTAGTATCATTGGACTTTCGCGTCACGTGTGACCCGTGCAAGAGTCGAGCCCTTCAGACCAAAGAACAGTAAGATTTCCTCATTTATCATTTTCATTTGTAATCAAGTCGATCATGTTAATTCATTAATCACTCAGTTCACTTCACTGTTCAGTTGTTGATCTTGAGGATCGTATCATTAATCGTGTTAACTTGTTCAAAATAATCATTTCAAGAATTTCATCAGATAATCACGTCACCTCAGCTGATCATTCATGTAATCATTGTGTTTGAGCGCGTGTGCTCATTTTCATCATTTCATAACTTAATCATAATGTGATGTTCATACGAGATACATAATCATCTTATGACTTTCCACTTTAGTATGGAAAGAGCTGGTAGAGGATGCGGGGGAGGAGGCCGTGGTGTGGGCCGAAACCCGAGAGCTCGTGTGAATACACGCGCTAATGCAAGGAATAATGCTTATTCATCGAGCAGTGACGCTGCCACTCATTCACCTGGACGTAATCATTCACTATCAGGGAGTCGTACTCAGGACACAGCTCAGTCAGAAGGTGTTCGGGTTGATCCACTCGCTTTTATGCAGGTCATGTAGGGGTGTTTTCGGTTTCGGTCGGTGTAATATTTTCGAAACCCAAACCCTCCCCAAACTTTAAATTTCGGTTTCGGTTTCAGTCGGTTTCGGTTTTCAAAACTCAAAACCCAAACCCTCCCCAAATGTTTCGGTTTCGGATTAGTTCGGTCAAATTCGGTTTTGACCCAAACATATTTAATTTATATATATTTATTTAATAAAGTAACAAAAATATTAATTATATTAATAAAACTTGTTCTAAAATAATAGATTGATCTTTAATTGATATATTTAATCATTGTTTTTATCAAAACTACAATATATGTGTAGATATATTATTTTATAAAGTTAGAAATTTTAGTCATATAAATAAAATTTCATATAATATAAATAATTCGGGTTAGTTCGGTCCAATTCGGGGTAATTCGGTTCGGTTTGGTTTTAAGTTATCTAAACCTGAATTAATTCGGTTTCGGTTTCGGTTAGTAAGTTTCAAGTTTGGGGTTGCTTTCGATCGGGGATTTTCGGTTCGGTACGGATTGGTTCGGATTAGTTGATCGGTTTTCGGATTTCTATTAACACCCCTAAGGGCATGATGGCCCAAATGACTCAGATGGCACAATTGATGGAGACGATGCATAATTCGACTACTCAAAATCAGCAGGCTCCTCCGCCACCACCTCAGAGGCAAGAGAGGGGTGTGAGCAGTATCATTGGCGATATCTCTCGCCAAAGGCCACCTATTTTTGAGGGTTCATCTGAACCGGCAGATATCATTCATTGGCTTGAGCATTTCGAGAAACTGTTTGCTATGGTGGACTGTCCTGAGGGACACAAAGTTTCAGTTGCGGCTTACTATCTTGGTAAGGGCGCACATTCCTGGTGGTTATCGTTGAAGCCCACCGACGGATTCTGTACCTGGGATCAATTCAAAACTCTCATGATGGAGAGGTATTCTCCGGCCCCACTCAGGGAGGCCAAGTTGTCAGAATTACTCACTCCCGACTCATCAGCGGACGACGATGTTCTCACCATCGCCGAGAAATTTCAGGAGCTACTTCCTTTCGCCTCGTCTATTATTCATTCTGAGGCGGACAAGATCAAATATTTCAGCAAGAGGTTGAAGCCTCATATGCGACTTCAGTTGCTTAATCATCATTGCACCACCCTGACCGAATTCATTGAGAAATCTCTTACGTATGAGCTTACCGATAAGGAAATTGCTAAGAATCAAACTTCATCTACTAGCAAGAAGTCTAAAAATCGTAATCAGTCTGGCGGCAGCCAGGCCACTTTCAAGAAACCACGTGCGAGCTCTACTCTTTCCGAGCGACCTCCTATGACACCTAAACCCACGGAATCTCAGTCCCGAGCGGCCAGTTTTGCCATCACCTGTTTCAACTGTGAAGAACAGGGTCATTTCAGTACCAAGTGTCCGAGGGAGACTGTCACATGCCATAACTGTGGAATTGCGGGGCATAGGGCCCGTTTTTGCCGAAGGGACTCCAAACCCACTCCGGCGACATCTCAGACCCAAAACAGTCAGCGGTTCCAAATCAGGCCACTCAATCTGCGTCGTTTAAGATGACAGGAGCTAACAAAGGTAGAGCCAAGAGTTATCAGATGGGAGCGTGCGGTTCGGGGGCCGACAAGCCCCGAAGTTACGAGATAAAGAAGACCGACGATCCAGAGGCCCGGATGATCTCAGGTACACTCGATATTCTATCTCAACCTGTGTGTACCCTTTTTGATACTGGTGCATCACATTCTTTCATTTCCGAATCATGTCATTCAGTAATTTCATTCAGTAATTGTCACTATGTAATTTTTTACTTGTTAATAATCATTCATCACCCAAATTCATTCATTCTCCATTAGCGTGCGCTAATGCCTCAGTCCAGAGTCCAGAAAGCTCAGTGCCCAGCGGGCCTGACGTGCGCTAATGCACAAGAGTTGCGTGCGCTAATCGGACCTGGTTAGCGTGCACTATCAATGCAGTCTAGTGCGGGCTAACTACTACCATCCAGCATAAAATTTGCAAAATACGGCCAGAAATCCGGAAATCACAAAATTCAAGGATTATCAACCATGAACATACCAATATCAATCATCATGTCCCTCAAATACAAATAACCATAATACAACAAGATAATTCCAAAACGACACACGTGAAATACACGGTTCTTACAATATCTTCAAATACAACTGTCAACCAAGTGCGGTAATTGTAACACCCCCAAAGCCAATCGGGAATATTACAACGTCGTGGGCCCCACGTCGGAACCCACAAGGCTAAAAATCATTTTCGAAAACATTACAGACACGCCAAAGAGGCAAAGACGGTAATATTTTAAATACTCAAATATTTTTCAAAAATATAATTTCAAATTACCGTCATAAAATACCATTTAAAAGCACAAGGCAAAGATACCGAAAGCCATTTCGAAATACACACGCAGTGGATAGAGACGAGATAGAAATACATTTGCAGTGGAGTCATAACAATCAGAAAAGATAAATAACCATGCTATAGCCAGTATCACCGGGAAGCTCATCCCTTCACGACCGCTGCTAGCTCGATCTCCGAGTACCTAAAAGATAAAGCCCACGATGGGGTCAGCCATAATACTCAAAAATGATAACGATCACATCAACATAAGCAATTTCATATCAATGTAATTACAAGGTAAGAATACTGCCAATATAATCTTACCGTAGTAATCTTACCAATTCTTGGTAACTCATATCGAACCAACCTTTATCTCAATTCACACTTCGCATTCTCAAGCGATGAATGAATTCAAAAATAACCATATGTACTGTATTCAAAACGATACCAAGGTTCTCAAACATAATATATATCCAATATGGAATAATCTGTCCATGTCCAATTCTGTCCGCTGGATCGCACAATCGAATCCCAATTCTGATAAAAACCGATAACACGCGATGCATCTGTAGATCAACTGCCCCGAAACAATGACAAGTCCCGGATATCGATACAAAATATGAATGCGCACACAATCAATAATAATAAGCAACCAATGCATCAGAACGAGAATATCAATGACATGATAACTCCACCCAAGATCGACAAAGGACCAACCACGAATGAGAATACCATTGATGTGGTAACTCCAACGAGATAAATAAAGGATCAACGACCGAGAATACCAATGATACGGTAAATCCCAACAAGATTAATGAAGGATCAACAATCGAGAATACCATCGATACGGTAAACTCCAACAAGATCGATAAAGGATCAACAACGACCGAGAATACCAACGGTAAGGCAAACTCCAAACGGAATCAATAAGGATCAATAACAAACGAGTTTACCAGCGGTAGGGTGAACTCCAAATGATATTAATAAAGGGTCAATAACAAACGAGTTAACCAATGATAGGGTGAACCCCGAACGAGATTAATAAAGGGCCAATAACAAACGAGTTGACCAGCGATAGGGTGAACTCCAAACGAGATTAATAAAGGGTCAATAACAAACGAGTTGACCATCGATATGGTAACTCGAAACGAGATCAGTAGGGAATCAATAACAAACATGATTACCAATGATATGGTAACTCCAAACGAGATCAGTAAGGAATCAAGAACAAACGAGATTACCAATGACATGGTAAGTCCAAACGACATCGATAAAGGATCAACAAGGACAGATACATGAGAGAATAAAATCGTCAACCATATACAAATCACATATATGGGATCTCGAAGACAAACCCGACTATCAAACAGATCCGATTATACATGGACTATGAACGACCAATCAATATGACTCAACGGCAGAACAACGGTTAATCATCAATGATCACTTAAGGCAACCTAATGCAATAATCAATTAACGATATGTTCGATAACAATCAACAATCGATATAATCAACCAATCAAACTCAACACTTCAATGATATCTCGATCATACAAAACCAAACCATTTCAATTAAAACAATACGAATACAAGTCGCAATCAATAATCAATCAATTCTAACAAGTCTTTCAACATTCTCAATTCGGACTTCAACCTTAATTACAGTTTTAACAAGGTTCCTTCTTGTTCATATCCATCAATTCATAGAAAACCAATTACCGTTTACTATCACAAATAATCATATACCAAAATTAGCCGTAATCCTTCCAAATTCCATCAAATCACGACATATATAACTCAAGAGTTCTTCAAGAACATGAATTAATCCATAATCATGTTTGTAGCCAACAAAACGACAGTAATCCGATGTGTTCTAACATCTAAACCATCATCTAATTCACAATCCAAGGCATATATCATTGTGCCCTTCAATATACAATTCATATAACCTCAAGATTCACAACAACACACCATAACCATCATCATACAAAGAAGAACATCAACAGCAATATCAAAATCCGAATCAAAGAGAGGAGTTTTTCAGTATACCTCTTGAAGAAGAACTACAAGGATCAAACACTTCAAGAAACATCAAGGACTCCAAGATTCAAGGTTCTAATCAAATCATCAAGGTCTCCACCAAGGTAGAAGGGTCTGAAATGGGATTGAAAGTGAAGAGGGCCGAGCTGGGGTGGAAAAAATGTGTTTTCTCTCGTGAAGATATGAAAGACCAATTCTTAATATATAATCTGCACAGATCGTTACGTATGTTAAGACCCAACCTTAACATACGTAAGCCCCTTTAACGTACGCTACATGTCCTGCATAGCGTATGTAATAGTCATCCAGGGTTAACTGTCCTATTTCGTGGCATGCATTACGTACATAATTTCCTTACCGTAGCGTACATAATGTAGCGATTGACTTGCTACAGTGCCATACTTGCTTAACGTACGCAATGGCATATCCTTAACGTACGTAAGGCTCGAGGTTAACTCGCCTTTCTACATCCGCGCCGAAAGCTGCCGACACCGGGCCCACCTGCCGACCATAGCTCGGACCTGTTCGATTCCCTTCATAACGTATGTTATGTACTCAACCTAACAAACGTTTAGCTCCCCTCGTTACATACGTAAGCTCCTCTACTTAACGTACGCTGCACTTGCACCTTTACGTACGTAAGCTCCTACACTTAACGGACGTAATGGCTTTTATACTTAGCCATTTTTGCTCTTGTCTGCCATCTCAATATACCGAACACATACACGTGACGTACTGAATACATATACTCATTCCGATAACATTCTCATACGATAAGCTTGATGCACGATACTCTCAAATGCAATCATCGATCAAGTACGACAATTATACCAATACTACCCGACATCGAAAAACATATCAAGCATGTAATATCCTAGAATTAAATATAGCCTCGATAGATATATTAGTACAGCTGTCACGGTTCCCAAAATTATTCATCCATACTGCATCGGTCCCACTCTGTACAGTACAACTCAGATAAAACAATGCGAAAAATGGTAGCGAAATTCTAGGATATTACATATCTTCCCACTTAAATAAGTTCCGTCCTCGAAACTTAACACCTGTTATAATCAATATCTCAATCCCAAAATATCTTAAAATCATGTCACCATCTCAAATAAACTTCATCAAAACCGAATAACTGAAAGAACATGCTTACAGGTCCGCGAAGTCGATGATCCCTCATGATACTAGCATATGACTCCCAGACAAAGCCTCAACACAATAACAACACACCGGCATCGCAAATATAGCAATTTGAAAATATTTCAAATATTTTGGAACCTCCCAAAATTGGTTTGATTCAAAAGTCAGAAAATCATTTTCAAAAGCCGCGCTACTACCGTACTGGTAGAGCCACATAACACACATGCCCGGGTTTTACGAAACCCAAGCTCCGATACCATTTTCTGTAACACCCCCAAAGCCAACCGGGAATATTACAGCGCCGTGGGCTCCAAATCGGAACCCACAAGGCTAAAAATCATTTTCGCCAACATTACAGACACGCCAAAGAGGTAAAGACGATAGTATTTTAAATACTCAAATATTTTTAAAAACATAATTTCCAATTACCGTCATAAAATACCATTTGAAAGCACAAGCCAAAGATACCAAAAGCCATTTTGAAATACACACGCAGTGGATAAAGACGAGATAGAAATACATTTGCAGCGGAGTCAAAACAAGCAGAAAATAATACTCGAATCCCAAATAACCATGCCATAGCCAGTATCACTGGGAAGCTCATCTCTTCACGACCGCTACTATCTCGATCTCCGAGTACCTAAAAGATAAAGCCCATGATAGGGTCAGCCATAATACTAAACAATGATAACGATCACATCAACATAAACAATTACATATCCATGTAATTACAAGGTAAGAATACTGCCAATAGAATCTTACCGTAGTAATCTTACCAATTCGTGGTAACTCATATCGAACGAACCTTTATCTCAATCCACACTTCGCATTCTCAAGCGATGAATGAATTCAAAAATAACCATTTGTACTGTATTCAAAACGATACCAAGGTTCTGAAACATAATATATATCCAATATGGAATAATCTGTCCATGTCCAATTCTGTCCACTGCATCGCACAATCGAATCCCAATTCTGATAAAAACCGATAACACACGATGCATATCTAGATCAACTATCCCGAAATAATGACTAGTCCTGGATATCGATACAAAGTATGAATGCACACACAATCAATAATAATAAGCAACCAATGCATCAGAACAGGAATATCAATGACATGATAACTCCACCCAAGATCAACAAAGGACCAACCACGAACGAGAATACCATTGATGTGGTAAACTCCAACGAGATCAATAAAGGATCAACGACCGAGAATACCAACGATACGGTAAATCCGAACAAGATCAATAAAGGATAAACAACCGAGAATACCATTGATACGGTAAACTCCAACAAGATCAATAAAGGATCAACAACGACCGAGAATACCAACGGTAAGGCAAACTCCAAACAGAATCAATAAGGATCAATAACAAACGAGTTGACCAGTGGTAGGGTGAACTCCAAACGAGATTAATAAAGGGTCAATAACAAACGAGTTAACCAACGATAGGGTGAACCCCAAACGAGATTAATAAAGAGTTAATAACAAACGAGTTGACCAGCGATAGGGTGAACTCCAAACGAGATTAATAAAGGGTCAATAACAAACGAGTTGACCATCGATATGGTAACTCCAAATGAGATCAGAAGGGAATCAATAACAAACGAGATTACCAACGATATGGTAACTCCAAATGAGATCAGTAGGGAATCAATAACAAACGAGATTACCAACGACATGGTAACTCCAAACGAGATCGATAAAGGATCAACAGGGACAGATGCACGAGAGAATAAAATCGTCAACCGTATACAAATCACATATATGGGATCTCGAAGACAAACCCGACTATCGAACAGATCCGATTATACATGGACTATGAACGACCAATCAATATGACTCAAGATGTACGTCACGATACGCACGATTCGGAAATATGTCCGTGTACAAGCCAACCACAGGTATTGATCAGATACACGTATGGTCTCGTACCTAATCAGCCTCACGAAGTACGTCTCGTGTGCACGGTTCAATATGAGGTCGAAACCAACACATGCTACACGTGCCCGCCCTGAAAATACTACACATAACCGATCAGAATGTATCTGACTCCAGATATGTCACGATACAACATGACAACAAAACTCGAAGAAACGCATATCCAATAAGGATCAGAAAACTCCCCAAGTGAGCAATGACAGTTCGACAATGAAAGATCGACACGACCACAATATTGTATTTCCGCTAGACAACAGTTCGCAGCATGCTCAATAATCCATATAATATTAGCACACAAACCCCAAGGCCGCAGCCAAGGGTCACAGAAGCATCTCACAGAAATACTCCGGAACATGGGTGCCATATTCTGGTCTTATCCCTCAACACATTACATGCAATCACAAAATACCCCAAGGTCGCAACCAAGGGTCACGAAAGTATCCACACAGGAATACCCCGGAACATGGGTGCCCAATTTGGGTCTTATCCCCCAACACATTTCCATACGGGTACCATACAGGTTTTATCCCCAACACATCGGCCCAACAAATTACAGTTCAAAGAAAGAGCACATCACAATATTCCAATCAATGATGCACACTCATTACATGAAACATCAACACACATATATGCAACAATGCAACATGATAATTGTCATAATTCAGCAATACTGAATTACCTCAAAGTCGGAGACGCTAACCCTTCCTCAACCAACGTCCCTGAATGAATACACAATTACTCGAATAGTCCAAAATGAAGTACAGTCCATCACTATTACCAAACCACAATCTCGAGTTCAATGTCGGCACGGTAGACTACCCTCGACATACACCATTTCATATAATAGACCAAGGTAATTCACATCTCCATTTCCACTAGACATCTTTAAAATCATATACATTATGATTTATCCCAGTCCAAGCATAATATACATACCATCATCCCGACAATTCATATTCCATAATACCATTGCTATATGAATCATAGATGAAATAAAATCGAAATCATTTATTAAACATTATGAACTGAGCAAGCATAACTTGCCTCGATACCGACACGATGAAGCCGTTACCAATCCCATCGTCTTCATCTACAAGCTCCTCAGCCCCGACCAAGGCGATCCATGCATTCTCCAATCTCAACCACAGCACAACGATTAATCATCAATGATCACTTGATGCAACCTAATGCAATAATCAATTAACGATATGTTCGATAACATTCAACAACCGATATAATCAACCAATCAAACTCAACGGTTCAATGATATCTCGATCATACGAAACCAAACCATTACAATTCAAACAATATGAATACAAGCCACAATTCGATAATCAATTAATTCTAACAAGTATTTCAACATTCTCAATTTCGACTTCAACCTTAATTACGGTTTTAACAAGGTTCCTTCTTGTTCATATCCATAAATTCATAGAAAACCAATTACCATTTACTGTCACGAATAATCATATACCAAAATTAACCGTAATCGTTCCAAATTCTATCAAATCATGACATACATAACTCAAGAGTTCTTCAAGAACATGAATTAATCCATAATCATGTTTGTAGCCAACAAAACGACAGTAATCCGATGTGTTCTAACATCTAAACCATAATCTAATTCACAATCCAAGGCATATATCGTTGTGTCCTTCAATATACAATTCATATAACCTCAAGAATCACAACACACCATAACCATCATCATACAAAGAACATCAACAACAATATCAAAATCAGAATCAAAGAGAGGAGTTTTTCAGCATACCTCTTAAAGAATAACTACAAGGATCAAACACTTCAAGAAACATCAAGGACACCAAGATTCAAGCTTCTAATCAAATCATCAAGGTCTCCACCAAGGTAGAAAGGTCTGAAATGGGATTGAAAGTGAAGAGGGACGAGCTGGGGTGGAAAAAATGTGTTTCCTCTCATGCAGAAATGAAAGACCAATTCTTAATATATAATATGCACAGCTCGTTACGTATGTTAAGACCCAACCTTAACGTACGTAAGCCCCTTTAACATACGCTACATGTCCTGCATAGCGTACGTAATAGTCATCCAGGGTTAACTGTCTTATTTCGTGGCATGCATTACGTACGTAATTTCCTTACCGTAGCGTACGTAATGTAGCGAATGACTTGCTACGGTGCCATACTTGCTTAACGATCGCAATGGCATATCCTTAACGTACGTAAGGCTCGAGGTTGACTCACCTGTCTACATCCACGCCGAAAGCTTCCGACACTGGGCCCACCTGCCGACCACAGCTAGGACCTGTTCGATTCCCTTCATAATGTACGTTATGTACTCAACCTAACGTATGTTAAGCTCCCCTCGTTACGTACGTAAGCTCCTCTACTTAGCGTACGCTACAAATGCACCTTTACGTACGTAAGCTCCTACGCTTAACGTACGTAATGGCTTTTATACTTAGCCATTTTTGCTCTTGTCTGATCTCAATATACCGAACACGTACACGCGATGTAATGAATACATATACTCGTTCCGATAACATTCTCAAATGATAAGCCTGATGCACGATACCCTCAAATGCAATCGTCGATCAAGTACGACAATTATACCAATACTCATACAATATACCCGACATCGAAAGACATATCAAGCATGTAATATCCTAGAATTAAATATAGCCTTGATATATATTGGTACAGCACTACTAGAAAAAACACCTTTTAAATCGGTTAAAATAGGCCTTTTAAATCGGGTCTCGAACCGTTATAGATCCAGCCGATGTAGAAAATCGACGCATTTAACATCGGTTATTTAACTGATGTAAAAAATACTTTTAACATCGGTTATTTAACCGATTTAGTAAGTTGATATAACCGATTTAGAATGTTTAGTTTCTAAATCGGTTACTGCTTTAACATCAGTTTTTAGAAAAGCTCTGTTCACAAAAGTGGCAATTTTTAGATCACGACAGAATTCCTCCTATAAAACATAACATGAATAATAAAATCTCCAACAAGACGCCATATATTCTACCCAAATTAGCAAGTTCACACTATTCAATTACAAAACCCTGTTTACATCTTGCAAAAAATGTACAACAACAGTTACTACAAGAGATTTATAAATCTTGCAAAAAAAAGTACAATCACAAAATGATGAATGATCCCTACGCAGCAAATCCCTACGTACCCGGTTCCCATATTCCTCTCTTACTACTTCGATAAAGATGTAAAATCTAGAAAATATTGAGTCCAACGTCTTCGTACGTCATCAATATCATCCTTCGAATAAGGCTCTTCCATATCAAATGTCTGCAAATTAACAAGAGGCCACAAATTGATCAAATATCCATAAACATTTTAATGTCTTTGATTTTGAACAACTGGTATTTTGCCATTTCTCCTTTTATTGTCAACAACCATTTTTATGGTAAAAACACAGAAAAGAAGCGGGATGGGGGGTTCTATTTTCTAAATATTTATATCAAACTAAAGTAAATAATACACCAAAATAAAACGGTGGGTTGTACACTGTAAATGCCCAAACCAGCTATTTTTTTACTAGTAAACAAGAAACCAGTGGCCATGCCCTCTTTATAGCCTCACTTCTACGTGACGTAAACAAAGTACCTTAAAACGAGAACCTATTGATGAAAACTTAGACGACTTATTTGAAGATTTGGTCATCTCTTCAGGAAGTGGAGGGAAAAGTGCTGCTACAAATGGGCACTCAGAAGCAGTTAACAGATCCTGATGCTCAGCAACAACATAATCTTTGTTTTTATCCAAAAACTGATTGGATTGGTATTGAACCTAGAAGAGAAAAATAAAAATAAATTTAAAAAAAAACTCAGTTGCACGCTTATTTAAGCACGCTTATTTAATTATTGATTATTATAAAGATCCAAATTACCTCCCCAGCATAATGA
The DNA here is from genome assembly GCA_033398695.1 of Orobanche coerulescens. Classification (NCBI taxonomy): domain Eukaryota; kingdom Viridiplantae; phylum Streptophyta; class Magnoliopsida; order Lamiales; family Orobanchaceae; genus Orobanche; species Orobanche coerulescens. The sequence goes on along the minus strand of CM065804.1, from coordinate 95,721,857 downwards.
GCAATGGTAAAATCGGTATGCGACAGTTTTGGTTTAACAAAACGCTTGTGGGATTTAAATGTCTCGTAAAGCTTTTCCGCAAATGTTTCATGTGTTGATCTTGGAAACATACTAGGGAAAAAAGAGAAACCAAAAAAAAAAGGTTTGTCCCAAAATCAGTAAACAGAAGTATAAACTAACTATCTTTTGCAAGCTATACCTACAGGAGATAATCGTTATCCTACCATGCCTCATCAAGAAGAGCAATAATCCCTCCAAGTTTCTGCAAAGCAAAATCCAAAAACATAAGCGATTGCATAAACATATTCTTTGAGGCGTGATTCTCGATATAACAATAAATGGTAATTCCGGCATGGAAAAAAAAGCAGGACATAGAGACAAATTAAAATTCCATATTTTGAAACAAAAATCTCAAAGCTCGGGAATGTAGAAGTCAACCGGTTTACGCACTTCGAGAATTATTAACAGAGATTAATAAATCAGCTTTTTAGAACTAATACTCATGGAGTATAAAGACCGACTTGAATTATCTAAATCGGCAAAAGACAAACTGTAAGAAATGATAAAAAAGTATTTATGCTCTTATTCAAATTACACTTGGAACTCATGCACAACTAGTTTTCCTACAATCCTTCCACTAAAAGATATAACATCAAGCAGACATGAGAGCTCACAACCTAAAGATTTATAGGCGGTTCCATGCTTTTTGACATGTACACATTTCATTTACTACATGACGACAAAGTCCAGTGAGCACATATGCTTAAAGTTATGTAGAGCTACCTTCTCAATAAGATCTAGGACGTCTTGATTATCAACATATTCTATGTAGCTCCGTTAATATCTTCTTTGATGTATTCCTCTGCTCCATCTTGAAAACATGCTAGAAAAAGAAAATGGAGAAGAAAAAGAAATATCATCGTACGGTACAGTTATAATCAGTAAACAAGCATGTCAAAGTGTATACGATTGAAATGTTCTTTGTAGCTTTTCATTGGTAAAATTGATGCAGAACTGTTCAAAACTACATGTTTAAAAAATTTAGTCAGTTCGGGTACATGTAGAGAGTAGCCATGACATAACCTTCAACCATTCTCATTCAGTGCTTACCTATAACTTTCAAAACTCTCAAAACCATATATATCAAGAACTCCAATCAGACACTTTGAATTCGGATCTTGCCCGATTGAGAAATTTATTTTGTCAACCAACCTACAAATTTTCGAAAATCTTGCATCATATTTGACTAAAAAACAAGGAACAAATAAATTAGGATTTTCAAAAACAAATCAAAAAATGTAAGTAAAAGATACCACCATCAGACACTAGCATTAAATTTATACCAGTCAAACAGGCGAGAATATAGTGTCTTAGCTAATCCATCCCTACTAACTAATGCGCCATCAGGATCAAGACTTCTTCTGATAACTTCTTCTGGAGTGATCATCACACGCTTCAGTAATGCATCTTCCAGTGCATTGGGATCACACCTAATATTGCAAAAAAAATGATAATAAATAAACCTATTAAACTACCCCTCAGGTTTAGCCAAATCACAGAAAACTCTGGTTATCTTTCAAAATTATTTAGGCAGCAATTGCGTAAATGAGAAACAAATGGAAGTGATAACCGGATTTTTTTGTAATTAAGATAAAGTTCAGGGGATCATTTTTGTTGGTACAAGAACGACGACTCCCAGTCATACATGAGAAGTTCTGCTGCAGTTTCAAGATAAAACCTTGACATATGATCCTTGAGGACTGATGAATCAATTTCTTCCCCCTTGGCGAATTCAACATTACCAAGATGGAAAATAGATGCAACTACTCTGAAAATCGCATCCTAAAATGTAAAATAAAATAAATTATTAATTAATCCTCTGAGAATGAGACCAGATGGCACCAAAAAATAAATCGTATAATTAGGACTATACCTGCTCTTTTTGACTTATTCCAACCACATCCATGGCCTTCCTTATAGCCAAATAATCATGAGCATCACTTACTCCAACTAGCTCATAGCAATTAGACTGATTAAGATAGTGAAATGTTTTGGATGTCCCCGCTTATACTTCTCCATTTCACGATAAGAAGTCAAATTACTCGAGAATATGATGAGTATAACTTTTAATATCCCTCGGAAAATAATCTAAAGAAAAGTGTGAAAGCAAATTATTACCTCTGGGCGCCGCACACGGAGTAAAAGCAGTGATAATTACGTTCGAGTCGAAATTTGGCATACGAGACCTCTCAAGAAGATATGTTCTAATGGCTGCCCTTGATATTTTTCCACGCATGTCAAATCGAATTTCAACAAATTTACCAAATCGGTGCATCATCATGAATTCATTAGCCTATTAAATTTTTACACTATCAACTTTATCACAACAAATTTCACGAGGATTTCGGTGAAGTCACACCTTGAATTGTTATTTAAGCAGTTTTGCATTTCCATATGCTTCAAGAACAGGATTTATGCAGAGAACCACTCAATGAGCTTCCAATAAATTAGACATAAAAGCAATATTCACGAAAAAAATACTCAAACTCTACTCCACTCAATTCAACTCAACTAAGCCGTAATCACAATTTAATTGGGGTTCACTATATCGATCATGTTTATCCATTCTGATATAGTAATATTCACGAAAAGAGTATTAAATATTAATGCAATAAATTTGATTTCTAGTTTAAGAAGGTCAAAACAACTTCAGTGGAGGAGACAGCAGTGTTTTAGCAACATTGGGAGGATAGGTACTAGGTAGAGCACCAAGCTTAACCTCCACCTTTGCTTTCAAATATTTGGCAACGGATAAACAATATCAACAACATATTTTAGCAACATCTATTTACAACTTTAAAGAAATCACTTTGGACTGTTTGCATTCGAAATGACACTATTTTCAAGCACATTTCTGAAGCACGCCCAACTTTTCCGTAAGTCTGCACCCCATTTCAGCAAATGCTTTTTACTTTACATATGAAAACATTATAACCAAATGTTTTCTCAAAACGAAACGTCGAACCAACTCATATCTATTCAATTAGTCATATTTTGGTACTACCTAATCCAAACACATTTTAACACCATCCGCAAGAGACTATATTCAGAACATTTTGAGAAAACATGTCACAGAATAATACTCTCCTTCCTTCCCAAAATGGTTGGCATGTTTTGACTTTACCTGAAATTTAAGGAGCTTTAGCTTGTTTTGTTATTGAAAAAATGGTTGGTAAGTTTTAAACAAAACATCATACAATTTTGGAAAAAAATTTAAAAATGGCAAACACGCCAATCCGTTTGGGAAGGAGGAGTACTATACGATTCCGCAAGAGAATATATATTCAGATCGATCGATGTACAATTAAAGTACAGCCATGAACTCATAATTACTACTCCCTCTGTCCCGCTATAAGTTTCCTGTTTGAATTTTTTGGGGGGGTCAAATTGATAATATTTTGACCACAAATATTCGTAATTTTTATTATTAAAAGAATTATAAAATCATAATGTTTGAAAAATATATTTATTAAAATCCTCTTTCTAACAATGGCACATCATAATTAAATGTATTTTTCATAAATTTATGGTCAAAATTAAAAGCGTTTGACCGGAAAAAAGGCAAACGGGAAAGTTATAGCGGGACAGATGGAGTACTACACTAAACTAGACCTGACCTCAGGGAAAAATATACTTAGGCACTAACGAATATTAAGATCAAAATGAGGTCAGACAATCATAAAACAAAAATAAAATGATAGATCTTACTTCAAGAACTTGTTGTTCTACGGTCCTCCCTTCAGCTCCTTTATGGCCACCCAAATAGGCAAGGTATTGCATAAGCATCTTAGTAGTTTCAGTCTTACCGGCACCGCTTTCTCCACTCACCAATATCGAGTTACTCTTTCCCTCATTAATCATTGCCCTATTGCATCTTAAGAAACTCAGACATGAACATAATTATCCTTAAGGATTACTTACAAAAGATATCCCTGAGGTTTAGCCTAATTACCAAGCTCAAGAATTGCAACCTCGATAGGGGATACTTGAACTCAAATCAACTCATCAAAGCCTTAATCCCAATTTATCAAGACGGGATATTTGCTAGATCCTAGTTATATACAAACGTCAATGGGGTATTTACAATCTTAATAGATAATTGGATAACATTATGACATATCTAATTCCTAAGGGTTAGTCTTTGTAATTATCCCTTATCCTAAGGAACCAATCCTAAGAACCAAGTGAAGTACAATACTATACCATCACCTGTAAGCAACGTCTGCAATGGCAAACACATGAGGACTCAGTTTCCCAAATGGCGGCCCCTTGTACTGTTCCATCATGTGCAAATAATACAAATCGGGAAGTCTTTGAAATGGATTGATGGAAATAAGAATGCTCCCTGTGTAAGTCTGCTATAATGTCAGAGTAATAACATTATGACCAGGAAGCCCATAGTTGTAGTAGTTTCTTGATTCTCTTACCAAGATGAACATAGATCAAAACAACAAATAGTAGCGAAAATGGATATCATACATAGATCTTATTGAGCTTGTATCTTGTTGCCAAGTTATGCAAAACCCCGGTTCATGCATATAAGTTAGTGTGGTTTTTTCTTCAACTCCGTCTTCAGGTGCATCGTCATCTTTTGGATATATTTTGGATATATTAGCAACAACTGGACAAGAAAAGCAAAAGAAAAACAAAAAAGAAAAAATATGTAAGTGAACAATGAGCAAAATTAGAGCGGTTGAGCTTGTTTTACTATGGAATTTTATTTGACTTGACAAATAAAAACATTCTACTATATTTTACTAGCTATGATGCTATGCCATTCAAGAAATCAAAATATCCAATGAGCAACGGTTTAGCAAGTAATACCTATTTCCACGCACAGAGAACAACATAATGTCTCTTGACCTTTGGAGAACAAATGTGAGATTATTTATTTTATCTTCTCAAGTGTTTAATCTTAATAACCTAATTTACCTTCTTTCCATCAAAAGTTTGGACCTCGACGTCATCTCCTTGATATTCTCCACTTGCCCATCGACCCAAGCAATGTCTGGGTCTTGACCCCCTTTCTCTCTACAAGTTCCACTGCGGTGGTGGGGCTTTTGGATCCCATTACTCCCACCTCCTTTATTCACCGGTGGAGATAAGGAAAATAATATATATATATATATATAAATTATAATAAAGGGTGTAGTATGGTGAGGGGAGGAGATGAATCGCGGAGGAGAAGGTTGAAAGCGGAGGAGAAGGTTGAATGAAGGTTGAATGACCTAAATTGGACAGTGGGGGCCGTTTAATGTGTTGGTATATGAGATCGGTTCTTTATTAACAGATGTGAAACATAGACATATTAAATCGGTTCTCTATTAATCGATGTAAAAGATTGATATATTAAATCGGTTCTCTATTAACCGATATAAAAGACTGATATATTAAATTGGTTCCCAAATAACCGATGTAAAATAAAACCTAATCACTTTCTAAATCGGTTATACTGCAACCGATCTAGAAAGTGCGATGTAAAATGGTATTTTTCCACTAGTGCAGCTGTCACGGTTCCCAAAATTATTCATCCATACTGTATCAGTCCCACTCTGTACAGTACAACTCATATAAAACAATGCAAAAAAATCGTAGCTAAATTCTAGGATATTACATATCTTCGCACTTAAATAAGTTTCGTCCTGGAAACTTAACACCTGTCATAATCAATATCTCAATCCCGAAATATCTTAAAATCATGTCACCATTCTCAAATAATCATCATTAAACCGAATAACTGAAAGAACATACTTACAGGTCCATGAAGTCGATGATCCCCCATGATACTAGCATACGACTCCCAGACAAAGCCTCAACACAATAACAACACACCGGCATCGCAAATATAGCAATTTGAAAATATTTCAAAAATTTTGGAACCTCCAAAAATCGATTTGATTCAAAAGTCAAAAAATCATTTTCAAAAGCCGCGCTACTACCGTACTAGTAGAGCCACATAACACACATGCCAGGGTTTTACGAAACCCAAGCTCCAATACCATTTTCTGTAACACCCCCAAAGCCAACCGGGAATATTACAGCGCAGTGGGCCCCACATCGTGTAACACCCCTAACTAGGTGGGTATTACAGTGCCGTGGATCCCCGACTGGGACCCACTAGGCAGATGAAAATTAATGAATTAAGTGATATGATTGTAGTACCGAACCACAGTATATCAATAATTACTCCGATGAGGAGTTTTATTACAACACACCCAAGAAAGTAACCGAACACAAGTATATTTTATATGGAGATAAAATATACAACACTGAATGAACTCAAAATCCAAACGGAAATCTGCAGCGGAAATAAAATAAGGAAACACGGTGAATGAAAGGACTGGGGGCCCCTACTAGTATCACTGGGACTCCTCGCCGTCAATGTTCTCTTCCCGTGCCTTAGCCTTGCCATGACCTGAAAACAATATCCCCCAACGGGGTCAGTTACACAGAACAACAATCCTCAAGAGTTGAATAAACATAATCATATATGCTGTATAAACCAAAAGTTCGATCAAAATCTCAAACCGTCGAACACATGCGATCAAAAGTGAATCGGTCAGATTAACCCAATCCTATTGAAAACATACGCAATCAAACATGCTGTATGAATCAACTAACGGTACGGCTCAAAGGGTGGCGCCACACTATGCCCGGGATGGAAATGTGCCCGTGCATAAGCCACCAACGAGTATCGATCGAATACACGTGTGGTCTTGTACCTAATCAGTCTCACGAAGTAATTCTTCTCGTGTTCACAGTCCAATGTGAGGCCAACAACCAACACACGACTTAATATGTGCCCGACATGAAAATCCTGCACATACCAACCGGCACGCCAGTATGACCCGGAATGCCACGAGATAACAAAAGTGACATCGAAATCAATAATGACTCACCGAGATGAAATGACAGTGAAATGAATGATAGCTCAATGAAATGAGTGGAACCGTCATTCCTTGTGACTAAAGTTATTAATTGACAATTACAAGTCTCAATACGGTTAATACATTATGAATGAACAACAACGAAAGGAATGAATATCCTTTTAACCGAGTAAGAATTAACTTACACAACGCCGATGAAGTATGTCCTTCCACGAACAACATCCTAAATGAAATGTCGGTCACTCGAACAACCTTAAATGACAATACCAACAATGCTCAATATATGAATCAAACACGATTATAACCGACTCAAACGTCGATACAACAATATCCAAACTCATTGAGGCATTCCAGCGAACATTTAGCAACAAACATCCTTTGATAATATCCAAATCCCGAATATATCAAAACCAACTCCAAAATGAGTATTTCAAACCAATAACAACTTCAATGATATCAATAATCCCATAGGAATCCACAATTCGAGTTAACGACAACATCTAAATCGAAACCCCCAAAAATATCGAAGTCAACCCCAAAGTGTTCTTGAATCAAACCCCAAACAATTCATGAAATCCGAAATATATGCATTAAATCCATAGGAATACATTTATCCAGGATAGATAATCCATATCTAACATATTCCAACAACAATCCAAGTCCATACGAAGAAAACGGAAGGAAAACCCCAAATATCCGAATTTCTAGAATCAATAAATCATTACCTTTGATTTGATGTGTTGGGGATGATGAAATGATGATTACTCCGGATTATAAGCTTGATAATGATGATAGATGATTGCACCTCGAAGAACAATCTCTAATTCATCCAAAATCGCCTAAAACCACCGAAGAAACGAAGAGAAATGACAAAAGACGCTAAAGGACTGTACTGTCCTATATATAGAAAATCCGAGTTAGCGTGTGCTAGCTCCTGTGCATAGCATGCGCTAATGGGTGTACTGGGTAGTCCAGTACCCTCTGTTCGCAACGGTAGCATGCACTACGTACCTCGTGTAGCGTGCGCTACGACCATGTACTTAGCGTGCGCTAACTCAAAATATTAGCGCGCGCTAACGAATTATCTGATGCCCAGTACTGGAGTCCAGAACCTTCTGTCCTCTGACCTGATTCTGGTAGCGTGCGCTACAATCAATATTTAGCGTGCTCTACTACACCATTTGCGTATGCTAAAACCACTCGTAGCGTGCGCTATGAATTAATCTCGTTCAGTCCACTAGCCATTGGACTCAACATGATCCGACCTTAGCGCGCGCTACACCGACAGTATAGCGTGCGCTACACCGACCTAATAGAGCGCACTACTTACCATTCATAGCGTGTTCTACTTACAATCCAAACTGCAGTCCAGTGCCTTCTGGACTGCCGGCTGAACTGCACTAGCGTGCGCTAGTGTTGAGAGGTAGCGTGCGCTACCCGTACTCAATTAGTGCATGCTAAAGAGAGTACGTAGCGTGCGCTACTCCTCACACACAGCACACTATGAAGATGACAACGGTGATGAACACGGCACGAAACTTCATCTAGGTTGATGATGAATGACGATACAATTACTCTAAACAATGAATACAATGATTGAAAATGAGTGACAAACGATCATTAATGAGTGAAAATTACTGAGTGACAATTACAGAATGATAAGTACTGAATGATAATGACTGAATTACAACCGAGTTTTACATACACCCCCCCTTAAAAGAGTTTCGTCCCCGAAACTAAGGGTCAAACAACTCGGGATAACTCTCCCGCATACTATCCTCGGTTTCCCAAGTAGCCTCCTTGACTCCGTGTCTAGACCACTGAATTTTAACCAAAGGAATCGTCTTGTTCCTCAACTGTTTGATTCGCCACTCGAAGACTCGTATAGGATGCTCCTCATATGAATGATCATCGGTGATCTCGATTTCGTCGAACCGAAGTATGTGGCTCGGGTCGGCAACATACTTCCGTAACTGAGATACGTGAAATACATTATGAATTCGTCTCAACGCTGGAGGTAGGGCCAATCGATAAGCTAACTCGCCTACTCGATCCAAAATCTCAAACGGTCCAATGAATCTCGGACTCAACTTTCCCCTCTTCCCAAAACGGAAAATACCACGACTCGGGGATACCTTGACCAAAACATGGTCACCTATCTCGAATTCTAATGGTCGACGACGATTATCTGCATATGATTTCTGCCGACTCTGAGCTGTCAACAAACGACTCCTGATCAAAGCTACCTTCTCACGGGCGGCTATAAGCATATCGGTCTCGGTGCCGATTGATTCTGATAAGTCGTCCCAACACAAAAGAGATCGACAACGACGACTGTAGAAGGCCTCGTAAGGTGCCATCTTAATCGAAGCATGCCAACTATTATTATACGTGAACTCGATCAATGGTAGTTGGGCTTCCCAATCATCTTTCCAATCGAGGACGCATGCCCTCAGCATGTCCTCCAATGTCTGAATAGTCCTCTCTGATTGTCCGTCGGACTGAGGATGAAAAGTTGTGCTGAAATTAAGCTGAGTTCCCATGGCACGATGAACTGATTTCCAAAAATGAGACACGAATCGCCCATCACGATCAGAAACGATACTCTTAGGAGTGCCGTGCAATCTCACTATTTCTTTGATGAACAACTGGGCAAGTATCTCGGGACCCCAAGTATCCTTAATCTCGAGAAAATGAGCTGACTTAGTTAGACGATCCACAATTACCCAGATTGTATTCATGCCACGGCGACTCGTGATGAAGTCCATTGAAATATCCTCCCATTTCCACTCCGGAATAGGGAGCGGTTTCAGCATACCTTCCGGTCGCTGATGTTCTATCTTGACTTGTTGACAGGTGAGACATCTCGAAACAAACTCGGCGACTTCACGGTTCATATTACTCCACCAGTAATTTTGTTTCATGTCTTTGTACATCTTGCTGGACCCCGGATGAACGGAATAAGGAGTAGCATGAGCTTCTCTCAAAATCGAGTTTTTCAACTCGTCATTCGCCGGTACGCACAACCGATTCTTAAATCGCAAAAGTCCATCCTCGTGGACCAGAAATCCAGGGGCTTTCCCCTGAGTCACATCCTCTCGAATGCGTAACAAAAATGGGTCCGAACCCTAATTCTCCCTGATCGCCTCCTCAAGTAGCGATGAAATCTCCAACGTACAAAGTTGCCCTTGTACTCACTGTAACCAGACCTCGATCTCGGGTCTCAGGAATTCCTGCTGAAGTTCCTTCTGAACTGTTAATCGAGAAAGCATCTGCTCCTTAACGGACTTACCACTCAAGGCGTCGACGACAACGTTCGCCTTGCCCGGGTGGTAAAGTATCTCAATATCATAATCTTTGATTAGTTCCCACCATCGTCTCTGTTGCATATTTAACTCCTTCTGAGTAAATATATATTTTAAACTCTTATGATCGGTGAATATCTGATAGGTAACGTCATAAAGATAATGACGCCAAATCTTCAATGCGAATACCACGGTTGCTAGATCCAGGTCGTGGCTCGGATAATTTACCTCGTAAGGTCTCAATTGCCGTGAAGCATAAGCAATAACTTTCCTGTTCTGCATGAGTACACATCCGATACCCTGTCCGGACGCATCACTATAGACCACAAATCCTTCTGTCCCTTGCGGTAAAGAAAGGACAGGTGCTGAAATTAACCGGCTCTTGAGTTCCTCAAAACTCTATTCACACGCGTCGGACCATGTGTATTTCTTATCTTTCCTTAAAAGGTTCGTCATGGGTTGAGCGATTTTAGAAAATCCTTCCACAAATCGCCGATAATAACCAGCTAATCCGAGGAAACTTCGGATTTCCTTAACATTATTCGAAGGTTGCCAATCTCGAATAGCCTCCGTATTCTGAGGATCAACACGAACTCCATCTGATGAAATTACATGTCCGAGAAACGTCACTTCGGACATCCAGAATTCACATTTGGAAAAATTCCCATAAAGTTTCTCTCCTCTCAACACGTCGAGCACCTAATGAAGGTGAAACTCGTGCTCCTCTCGGTCACGAGAATAAATTAAAATGTCATCAATGAAGACAACCACGAACCGATCTAAATAGTCGATGAAAACCCGATTCATTAACTCCATGAATACCGCAGGTGCATTAGTTTACCCAAACAGCATTACCACAAACTCATAATGACCATAGCGTGTTCGGAACGTCGTCCTAGCAATATCCGACTCTCGAATCCGCAACTGATGATACCCAAATCTTAAATCGATCTTGGAAAATACTGAAGCTCCCTGAAGTTGATCCAGAAGATCATCAATATGGGGTATGGAATATTTATTCTTGATCGTCACCATGTTCAGCTCTCGGTAATCAATACACAAACGAAAAGAATCGTCCTTTTTCTTGACAAATAATACTGGTGCTCCCCAGGGAGACGCACTCGGATGGATATAACCCTTCTCGGTCAAATCCTCCCATTGATTCTTTAGTTCCAGCATTTCGGTCAGGGCCATCCGATACGGTGCCTTCGATATTGGAGATGTACCAGGCTCCAACTAAATCGTGAATTCCACATCTCTCTGTGGAGGCAAACCAGGTAACTCGCCCGGAAATACGTCGGCATATTCTCTCACTACCGGAAATTCTGCCAACATTATTGATGATTTCTCGGTCTTAGTCATATAGCACCAATAACCGACACACCCCTGCTTGAGTAATTTCACTCCTTTCATCAAGTTGATGACTCTCCCAGAATAGCTTGGATTACATCCCTGAAAAACACATTCGACTCCATCGTCTGAAATGATAGTGACCAAACGCTTACGGACGCTAATGACGGCATCGTGATGATCTATCCAATCAATACCCAGAATGACGTCGTCTCTCGGCAAATCTACCACGATTAGGTCTGCTAATCAATCACGGCCATGAAGCAGAATCGGACAATCCTTAATCTCACGATTCCCGATAATTCTTCTACCATCAGGTAGACCGATGACCTAATTCTCACAACTAGTAGCACTACCCAGACACAGTCTACCTAAGACTCCACATGGGATGTGGAGAGATAAGAAAACAAGTATTAGCACATTAGGATTTAGGTATGCCCTGCATATGTCAAGAGGACTAAAGTAGAGAAATTGGAAGCTAGGTCTGTGAAAGGTCATTTCATAGGATATCCAGGGGATTCCACGGGATAGCTATGCTACATGCATGAAGATCATAGGATCATCGTTGCTTTACAAGCACCCTTCCTCGAATATTCATTCAGGAAGGAGTCGCAGGTAGAAATATTTCTTTGGAAATAAAAGAAACATCAAATGGGACACTTGTGCGAGATATTAGAACCGAACATTCTGAAATACAAACACAACCTCGCAATTCTTTGCAAGCACCATGGATGCATGACTCGAGCAAGCGAGGGAAAAGACGAGGTCGTCGTTCCAATGTGTGGAAGAGGCAAGGTGGCTCGGCCATGGGACCTAGTGGAACCCAACCACGTGGGCCGCCTCCTGCCACCGGGAATGAAACCACTCCAAAGGAAGGCCGGAATTGCTATACTTGCGGATCGAAGAAGCATACTTACCGCAATTGCAAAGCGCCATAAGCAATTACGGGTGTGTTAGCATACGTTAAAGGTTGGTAACGCGTGCTAGGTCGGCAGGACAGTGAGGGCAGATTGTTTCTAGACTGCGGGCGATAGCAGGTAGCGCACGCTATGTTTTGGATTTAGCGCGCGCTAGCCTCGTTCGATAACGCGCGCTAGTATTTCTGAGTAGCGTGCGCTATCGAAGTCAGACAGTGGGTTCTGTACTTCCTGTCAAGCCCATTAGCGCACGCTAATTTTCAGCCGTAGCGCGTGCTAGTTTCCCCCAGTATAAATATGCTGGGCAGGCTCAGAATCGTCATTTTCTTCCCTTCCTTCTCCTCCTCTGGCGGCTGAGTTTTCTTGAGCGTATAAGAGTACAGGTTTTGGTCGGATTTCATCATCCAACAACATTTTTGAGTTCCTAACACCAAGTTATCAACATCTCATCAACTTTCACCGTCCAAATCAAGGTAAAATCCGCTTGAACCCTAGTTCTTCATATTTTGGGGTTTTTGTTGAGATCTTCGATTCTAATCTATTTTAGCTCAGATTTGTGCTAGATTATGATGTTGTAATCATAATCCTTAACTTTCCTCCAAGTTCACGGATTATATCCCAAGTTATCCCCCGTAGTATGGATTCGAACTATGTTGTCTTCGTAGTGTTTGAATAAAGGTCCCTAAGGGCAAAACTTAGGGTGAATCCTTCCGTATTCATAGTATGGTATTTGATTTGGTATTTTGTTGAACTAGGATCGAATCGTTGAAGGGGTTTGGACCGTTCATTATTCTCTTATCGTTTAGAACCAAGGCAAGTACTTTGATTACGTTTATTGTACTTCGTGTGAATATGTGAAAATTGTGATTTTGAGAAAATATACGATTTGTGCCATGTATTTATTGATCTTGTGTGAGCCGAGTAAAACCAGCAAGTGTCCCCTGGGATCCTGTTAGACTTTGAGTTCTACGGATCACTCGGTTGGGTTGTACATCGGGGAGGGCCTGACGAGGACTCTATGGGGTGTGTATTCCGTATGGGTACAGGGCCAGTACAACTCGGGAGGTTATCTTGTGATGATTATTATGACATTGTATTCCGGAATATTTGTGATGGCATTGTGATTTCTGTTGAATATTCATTAGTTGTACATTTTCTGTAATCGTTGTACTTGCACCGGCATTTTTGCTGAACCCTTCACGGGTGGATATACTTGTTGTGTATTCAGGTTCAGGTTCAGTACGAGAGCTAGCACCGGGTGGATACGAGCTTGGTGGGCAACCTTGATATCGTGTACCATTTTGAGTTGGTGGTCATTTTGTCAAAGTCGTAGTTGTGTCTTGGCTTTGTACTCGCGTGGGTACTGTCATGTGTTGTCATTGAGTTGTTTTTATTGTGGATGGGGCTGTTGTATCAGCTGCGGACTGTTGTATCAGTTGTGATCCTACGGGACAATGTGTTATTTGTTTTTTTTAATTTATGTCATATTGGAGACAGTTGACCTTTTAAGTAAGTTAATGTTTTGGTTTGTTAATTTTAATGAGTTTTTTGTATATTAGCCTGGTAGGTTCTCCAAAAGATAATCTACGGTGCTGTAATGTCACCGTATATCACAAGAATGTTACAGAATATGGTATCGGAGCCTTAGATTTATGGATACCTAGGTTGTCGGTATTTTTGGGCCTGTTATATTGAGTCGGTCATTATCTACGATATCATTGCCATGCTACCACCCCGTGTTGCGTGTGCTGGAAGACTCTTCGGATGTTGGTTGCTTCTTTCCTTCGGAAGTACTTATCCTTGTCATTGTGCAATCTATTATTGTAATCGTTTCCTTGTTGAACCATTCTTATTCCTCAGTATGCCGAGAGGTAGAGCTATCCGCCAACGCGGCTGCGGTAGAGGCCGTGGCATAGTAGTAGTGTCCGAGTCCGAGAGTTCCATTTCAGAATCGGCATCTCGTTCTGCGACTAGATCAGACATGATCCGTTAGGGAGGTTCGGACGGAGGTTCAGAGGCCGAAGTGCCTAACGTTCTTCAAGAAGTCGTAATGCAGGTGCACCAACTGGCCCAAGTGGTGCAGAAAATTAATACGGGCAGGACGGTTGAGGATCGGTGGCTTCAGGAAGTTATGAAGATGAAATCTCCCAGATTCGATGGTTCCAGTGATGAGAACATATAAGATCATTAGTTAGTCGAGCTGGAAAAGATCTTTGATGGTATTGGCTGCCCTGAAGCCAAAAGAGTCCCAATTGCTCAATATCTGACGGTTGATGATGCGTCGGATTGGTGGAGAGTTGTTAAGCCCAGAGATTGGGACGTCACTTAGGAAGAATTTAAAGAACTGATGGAAGCTCAGTATTGTCCAGCACCGGTACAGTTAGAAAGAGTCAGTGAATTTTTCAGAGCTCAACCCGAGGACGTTCCTATTTCCGAGGCAATCAAGACATACAACAAGCAATTAGTATATGTTCAAGATCGGGTTAAGGATGAGATAGACAAGATACCTCATTTCGACGCAAGGATGAAACCGGAGGTCCGAAAGTATATGGCAGGCCTTAGGTGTACTACTTTGAGGGAATATCAGAACAAAGTGCTTGCTTATGAGATGGTGTCAGTTCCGGCTCCTATGGTTTTAAGTTCGAAGAAATCGAAATTTTCTGGTGGTTTTCGAGGCAGCGGATCGCGTAAACCTCAACCCTCTGTGCAATCTTCCGTACGGCTATATATTGACTATTGTGTTGAATAAACTCACTATCAAAAATAAGTATCCGTTGCCAAGAATCGATGATCTATTTGATCAATTACGAGGGGCTACGATTTTCTCCAAGATTGACTTGAGGTCGGGATATTATCAGCTGCAAATTCGGGATTCGGATATCCCTAAAATGGCATTTCGAACGAGTTATGGACATTACGAATTTGTAGTTATGCCATTCGGTTTAACAAATGCTCCGGCGGCGTTTAGGCAACTTATGAACAAAACATTTATCGAATATCTCGATAAATTTGTGGTGGTGTTTATTAACGATATCTTAATCTATTCCAAGAGTGAAACGGAGCATGCCGAACACTTGAGGATTGCATTGAGTATTTTGAGGGATGATAAGCTTTATGCTAAATTTTCTAAGTGCGAGTTCTGGCTAGAGAAGTTGCTTTTCTGGGACACATTATATCAGCCAATGGTATTCGGGTAGATCCTCAGAAGGTTGAAGCGGTTTTAGCTTGGGAACCCCCGAGGAATGTTAAGGAAGTTCGGAGTTTCATGGGATTAGCTGGTTATTATCATCGATTTGTCGATGAATTCTCTAAAATTGCTCGACCACTCAATCGGCTTTTGCAGAAGACACAGAAGTTTGAATGGAGTAATAAGTGTCAAAAGAGTTTTGAGGAGTTGAAAAAGCGATTGACTACGTCACCGATTCTAGCCTGACCACAAGGGACAGAAGGTTTCGTTATTTATAGTGATGCTTCTAAACAAGGATTCGGATGTGTGTTGATGCAAAATGAGAGAGTAGTGGCTTATGCATCTCGACAATTAAAGTCATACGAGATGAATTATCCCACCCACAACCTGGAGTTAGTCGTTGTGGTGTTTGCATTAAAAATTTGGAGGCATTATTTGTATGGTTCTTCTTGTCGAGTGTATATGGATCATAAGAGCTTGAAGTATATATTCAATCAGAAGGAGCTTAATATGCGCCAGCATCGATGGTTAGAATTGCTTAAAGATTATGATTTTGACATTCTTTACCATCCAGGTAAAGCGAACGTCGTTGCCGATGCATTAAGCCGCAATTCAGTCGTGTTGCAGAAGTTGGAATTACTTACCATTCAACCGAAGCTCATACGAGACTTGATTGATTTGGAAATTGATGTTTGGCCTCATAGAACTCAGGGACAGTTACGTTTCCTTGAGATTACATCCTCCGTGATGGAAGATATTAAGTCCAAACAGTTAGATGATCTCTCATTTGTGCAGCTTCGGGAAGACGTTGTTAAAGGAAAAGCTCCTGGATTCTTAATCGATGAAGATGGAGTTCTTCGATTTCGAGGTAGAAGTTGTGTACCTAAGTGGGTTGATCTCAAACAAGTGATTTTTAATGAAGCACATTCTACTCCATACTCGATTCATCCGGGTATGAGTAAAATGTATAAGGACTTGAGGAATATTTTTTGGTGGCCGAACATGAAGAAAGATGTAATGGTGTTCGTGTCGAAATGCTTGACTTGTCAGCAGGTTAAAGCGGAGCATCAGAGACCTGCCGGTAAGTTGCAACCGCTACCAATACCGGAATGGAAGTGGGAATATATTGCGATGGATTTTATTGTGGGAATGCCAAGGATGCGAACTAGAGTGAATATGATTTGGGTAATCGTTGATCGGTTAACCAAATCCGCTCACTTTCTGGGCATTAGAGATACTTGGGGACTGGAGAGGTTGGCTCAGCTATTCGGTGCTGAGATTATGAGACTCCATGGTACCCCAAAGAGTATTGTGTCTGATCGCGATGGGCACTTTGTGTCACATTTCTGGCAAGCGGTACATCGAGCACTCAGTACCAAACATAATTTCAGCACAGCTTATCATACCCAGACGGACTGACAGTCGGAGAGAACGATCGAAACGCTAGAAGACATGTTGAGGGATTGTGCGTTGGATTGGACAGAAGATTGGGAGACTCATTACCAGTGACCGAATTTGCGTATAATAATAGTTGGCATAGTTCAATTGGAATGGCACCGTTTGAAGCATTATACAGAAGACGGTGTAGATCGCCAATCTTTTGGGACGAACCGTACGAGTTACTTGGAGTAGAACCGGACTTGGTGGTTCAAACATGGCAGTTATTCGGCAAATGTTGTTGACCGCCCAGAGTCGACAAAAGTCATATGTCGACGTTCGTCGTCGACTGTTAGAGTTCCAGACGGGAGACCACGTGTTGTTGAAAGTATCTCCGAGTCGTAGAGTTCTTCGGTTTGGTAAGAAGGGTAAGCTTAGTCCTCGTTATATTGGCCCAACAGATTGGCGATCTACACCATCTTCCTAAACAAGGTAGGTAATGTAGCTTATCGACTAGCGATGCCTCCGATGCTTAGTCATGTTCATAAGGTATTCCATGTTTCGCAACTACGTAAGTATGCTCCCGATCCCAACCATGTTTTTGACTATCAAGAGATTCAAGTTAATGATTGTTGACACATATGAAGAACAACCGGTATCCATATTGGAGCGCCGAGTGAAATAGTTGCGACAGAAAGTGATTCCATTGGTTAAGGTCCAATGGTCTAAACATGGAGTTGAGGAAGCCACCTGGGAGACTGAAGAAAATATGCGTGCCCGTTACCCTGAGCTTTTAGAATATTAAGTTTCAGGCCGAAACTTCTTTTTAGGGGGTAAGGGTGTAATAACCGTGTATTTCAAGTGTGTCGTTTTAAAATTATCTTGTTGTATTGTGGTTATTTGTATCTGAGGGACATGATGATGGATATTGGTATGTTCATGGTTGATAATCATTGAATTTTGTGACTTACGGATTGTGTTCGTTCTGGCCGGATTTTGCAAAATTTATGCTGGATGGTAGCAGTTAGCGCGCGCTAGACTGCATTGATAGCGCATGCTAACCAGGTGCGAGTAGCACACGCTACTCTTGTGCATTAGTGCACGTTAGGACGGCTGGGCATTGAGCTTTCTGGACTCTGGACTGAGGCATTAACGCACGCTAATGGTGTAATACCCGTACTTTTATCACCTATTTGACCTTGCCGTTCTTCCTATTTTTATCGCTCTGTAAACTCTTTGTGATGTTGTCGATTTTTGTGATAGAGTTTGGTACCTTGTTTGGATCTTGATCGTGTTATTTGGACCTTGCAAAGTGTTCTGGTTCAGAGATATAGCGCACGCTAGGCCTATACTAACGCACGCTAATTCTTCTTGAGTAGCGCACGCTAGCTTTGAGCCGTAGCGCGCGCTAAGGGACCAGTCAGGTCGGAACCAGTAACTTATTCTGCTCTCTGGACTAGCAATTCGCGCACTCTAGGAGTTAGCTAGCACACGCTATTCATGGTTAGTAGCGTGTGCTAATACTTCCGTAGCGCACGCTAGCGGGCTGGGTCGGCAGAGGCAGTGAAGTTCTCAGGTTTTCTGGACTATTAGGTAAAGTACGCTAGGCTTCGGCTAGCGGACGCTATATGGGCTGCGTATCGCACGCTAAGCCATAGCGGTAGCGCACGCTAAGACTCGAGTAGGGCAGAGGACAGTAGGTTCTGGACTCAAAGTCCTGAACACCATTTTCGGCTAGCACACGCTAAAGGAAGGCGATTAGCGCACGCAAACGGGATCGACAGAAGCCACTGGACTGCCCGGTGACCCTGCTAGCGCACGCTAATATTATAGCCATAGCGTGCGCTAGACTGGGCGAGTATATAATGGACAGTTGACTTCCATTTCGTCATTTTTCTCATTCTTCTCACATTTTCGATCGGGAGCAGCGGGCTTGGGTGATTCGGGGAGTTTGGAAGCGATCTTTATTCAGATAACAACATCTTTGGTTGGAGAACAAAGATTTCACAACATCTAATCCATTCCATCTTCCAAATCAAGGTAAAAATCCTTAGAACCCTATTTTTGGGAATTTTGGGGTTTTTCTTAGATTCGTCCGATTTATCTGGTCTGAAGCTTGAGAATCTTGAGATTATGATGTATCTACCCCGTATTCATGCTTTTCCTATGATTTTATGGATTGGGTTGTGCCGTGTTCGGACTTGTGAGGGTTTGGGTGATTTTCCAACCTCTAGTTGTTTACCCTTGTATTTTCGTGAATTGTAGACGGGTTTCGGGAGTTTCTTCGTGAATTGTGAGTATGGATTATTTATTATAATATTCCTTACGAATCATTTAGGTACCAGAAGTTCGTTCTTAGACCTACCGAACTCATACTCTTTTCCGTTCGATTTCTCGATGTCTCAAAGGCAAGTATATATTTATGATCATGCGTTCTCGACTTTGAAAGTAAGATATATGAATGGCATGTTTATTTATATCCACTCTGGGATGGGCCGACGGGTCTTCTCAGGGTTTCGTAGCCTCTGGTGTGATTCCATGGATAATATGAGTTAACCACTCTGGGATGGACCGACGAGTCCTCTGAGGGTTCCGTAGCCTCTGGTGCGGTTCCACGGTTGATCATATATGTATTGATGTGATGCTATGAGATTTAGTTATTCCGGAATACGAGTCTTGAATTGATGAATTGACGGTTACCTTTAATTTATTGTCGAGGAGTATTGTATTTCATACTTGATATACTTGCACTAGCTATTCAACGGCTAACCCCTTTATAGGGGAATTACTTTTTATGTATTTCAGGTTCCAGGATAGCGAACAGGCCGGTATCGGGTCGGCATGAAGATGATGGGCAAGCGTGATAATGTGTCTTGTCTCCGATTATGTTTTGTGTTTCTCCATTAAGTGTTGTTTTGCTGGAATGGTTATCCAACAACGTTTTTGAGTTCCTAACACCAAGTTATCAACATCTCATCAACTTTCACCGTCCAAATCAAGGTAAAATCCGCTTGAACCCTAGTTCTTCATATTTTGGGATTTTTGTTGAGATCTTCGATTCGAATCTATTTTAGCTCAAATTTGTGCTAGATTATGATGTTGTAATCATAATCCTTCACTTTTATCCAAGTTCACGGATTAAATCACAAGTTATACTCCATAGTTTGGATTCGAAATATGTTGTCTTAGTAGTGTTTGAATAAAGGTCCCTAAGGGCAAAACTTAGGGTAAATCCTTCTGTTTTCATAGTATGGTATTAGATTTGGTATTTTTTTGAACTAGGATCGAATTGTTGAAGGGGTTTGCACCGTACATCTTTCCGTTCATTATTCTAGTATCATTTCCAAAAACGGCAAGTACTTTGATTATGTTTATTGTACTTCATGTGAATATGTGAAAATTGTGATTTTGAGAAAATATACGATTTGTGCCATGTATTTATTGAGCTTGTGTGAGCCGAGTAAAACCAGTGAGGGTCCCCTGGGATCCTGTTAGACTTCAAGTTCTACGGACCACTCAGTTGGGTTGTACACCGGGGAGGGCCTGACGAGGACTCTCTGGGGTGTGTATTTCGTATGGGTACAGGGACAGTACAACTCGAGAGGTTATCTTGTGATGATGATTATGACATTGTATTCCGGAATATTTGTGATGGCATTGTGATTTCTGTTGAATATTCATTGGTTGTACATTTTCTGTAATCGTTATACTTGCACCGACATTTTTGCTAACCCCTTCGGAGGTGGATATACTTGTTGTGTATTCAGGTTCAGGTCCAGTAAGGGAGCCAGTGTAATATCCGGAATTTCCACCACTGTTGTTTAAGATTATTTTATCGGAGTTATATTGTACAACGTGGAATCTGTACAGTATGGGTAAAATAATTGAAGGACCAAGACATCTGTATTGGTATAATTGTCGTACTTGGTCGACAATTGGATGTAAGAAGTATATGTATTCAGTATGCCGTATGTTCGTATTCTCTATGTTGAGACGATTGGACAAGAATAGCTGAAAATGGCTAAGTGTAACATTATTAGCGCACGCTAATAATCAGGAGTAGCGCACGCTATCGGGCAGGTTTAGCGCACGCTACGGATATAAGATAACGCACGCTAATGCAGTCAGATCAGAAGGAATCTGCGTGTGGACCAGGCCACTTTCGGCGCATGTTCTGATAAGTCAACGGATGTTGTAATGTAGTGTTAGCGCATGCTAATGCATGTTGATTAGCGCACGCTAACTGTGTATCAGACAAAAAGGAATCTTATCCTCGTCAGCACTTTCGGCGTGTGGACCAGTCTTCGGAGCATACAGACAAACGAGTCAACTATGAGTAGCGCACGCTAAGGTAAGACACTTGCGTACGCTAAATAGAGGCATTTACGTACGCTATTGCATGGGCATTGCGTACGTAAATCACTTCATGCAGTAAGACAGTTGCCTCTGGACTGCGATAGCGCACGCTAACAAAGGTCAGTTAGCGCACGCTAAGGCCGTAGCGCACGCTAAACATAAGGTTTAGCGCACACTAGTAATGTATTTTATATAAGGGACAAACGGGTATTATGAAGCATTTCGTCCATTCTTTCACCTTCAGACGATAGAGAGAGGTCTTAGAGAGAAGTTGAGGTCCCAAACACTTGATTTAATCATTCCTAACAACATTTGAAACTTGGAAGTGATTGAAAACGGATTCAACCTTGGGATTCAATCCATTCCTTCGAAGAGGTAATTACTCTTCATATTTGGATTTCGTCTTGGATTGAATGTTGATGTTCTTGAGTTGATGATTATTACATAAACAAGTTGATAAGCATGATTATGAGATAGATTACCGGATTATGATGATGTTATTGATGACATGAAGATATTGATATGATTCTTGTGGTTTGAATAGTGTTGTTCGTTTTCTTGAGATAAGTGGATTAATCCTTCTCCTCAGTTTCGGATGTTGATGTTATTGTCGATGATTACTCCCTGTAATGATAGATTATGAAAGTGTTGTTACATTCTTAATGTTTCATGATGTTGATATTGAGGAAGATGATATATGGATATAGAACTTGGATTATAAGTTGGATGATTGTTTATATGTTAAAGGATATCGGATTTCGTTGTTTTGATAGCTTTGAACATGATTCAGAATCACTTGGTGTTCTTGAAATCGCCATAAGTTGATCGGTATCTGAAAAACATGCATCTGTACAGCATTAGCGCACGCTACGTGTACTGCCTAGCGCGCGCTAACGGGAGCAACTTAGCGCATGCTACGTTAGGTGATTAACGTGCGCTAAGAAGGCAGAAAGTGCAGTATTTTCATGTTGTGGTTGTAAATTCGTGCTGGTTTGAGTCGGATTGATCCGACTAGTGTTTAATCGAGATATTGTCGAGCCGTTGGGTTTGTAAATTAGTTTTATCGATTGTTAATTGTTGTCGAACTTGTTGTCTATCGATTACTGTAATAGGTTGAGAATATTGATCAGTGATTACAACCGTGTGTTGCGGTCGAGCTCGAGAATGTTCGTTGATTGCTTTGGTCAGGACCGAGGAACTTGTAGATGACGGCAATGGATTTGGTAACAGCTTCCTCGTCATTGTATCGGTATCGAAGTAAGTTATTACTTACCCAGTTTATAGTATTTAATGAATGGTTTCCGTTTCATTCGTTTATAATTCGTATAACAATGTTTATAATCGTAATCACAGGAGACTTGAGATTATAAATCATATTCGAGTTTTGGGAATCTAAATCAAAATGTATATGATTTGCTTTTGTTATTGGTATACTTGCATATCGAGGATATATCGTGATAAAAACGGAGATATGAATTATCTGCAATCCGTGATACTTTGGACCTTCGAGTGTTGAGGATAATGGTTCGTGGTGGTTTAGGCATTGAGATCGTTCTTGAAGGACTCGGGGCAAGTACTCTAATCATTTTTATCATTTGAGTCGATCATGTTGTGATACATTCGTGTATCGTTGTTGTCATGCATTTGTGCATTGTTGTTGTCGTGTATTGTAAACTGTTGTTTTGTGCAGTTGTGCATTGTTGTCATATGTCCACCATGCGTTGGTCCGACGGGATCATCATGGGAATCTATAGCTGTGTGCGCTGGATCGCTGGACAGGTAATGCCACCATGCGTTGGTCCGATGGGATCATCATGGGAATCTATAGCTGTGTGCGCTGGATCGTTGGATTACCATATGTTGTTGTTATTGTGCATATGTATATTATGGGTGGCCATAAGTATACATTGTCGTTATTGTTGTGATCATATTGACGTTGTCATATGAGTATGCATTTGTAGGTCTTGTGTTAGGACCATGTCCGTATGTTGTGTTGATCTGATCTCGGATTAGACTGACGTGATGGTAATGGTATTTCGTATCTTGAGGTATGTTCCGTATATCCTTGGTACTTGTCGTTGATGGACAATCGATTATCGTATTG
Source organism: Orobanche coerulescens (assembly GCA_033398695.1). NCBI lineage: Eukaryota > Viridiplantae > Streptophyta > Magnoliopsida > Lamiales > Orobanchaceae > Orobanche > Orobanche coerulescens. Next base: position 95,698,314 of record CM065804.1, on the reverse strand, counting down.
GAATTGTCGATGTTATCCGATGGATTGAATTGGCCAGAGTTGGTATAATTTCCGTATCGCGGTTATGATAATGTTTTGAGAACCTTGAGTATTGTTGAGATACCGTACAGATATTTCGGTATTATTTTAATGTGTTGTTAAGGATACGAATCGTGGATTCTCGTAAAGTTACGACGGTAAGATTACATTGGTCGTATTCTTACTTAGTATTTCCATTGATATGTAATTATTGACGAGATGTGATGGTTATCATTGTTGGATATTATGGCTGACCCCGTCGTGGGCTTTCTTTTTAGGTTCTTGGATTATCAAGCTTGTAGCGGTCGTGGAGAGATGAACTTCCCAGAGGATACTGGCAAGGGCATGTATTTGTGTTTTGAGTTTCTGATCAGTTGTTGTATTCCGCTGCTAGAGTATTTTAATTGTTTGTCTTTATCCGCTGCGTGAGTATTTTTAAATGACCTTTTTGGTATCTGGTAACTTAGGTTACTTTGGCATTTTGGGCCTTGTGGTTTCAAATGAGTTTTTACGACGGTTTGATAAACGAGTTTTATAAATCTTCGAATGTTTTTAATAGATAATACCGTCGTTAGCCTCTTAGGCGTTTGTAAATGTTTGCAAAAATTTCCTTCAGCTTGTGGGTTCCATCTAGGGGCCCACGGCGCTGTAATATTCCCGTTCGGATCTGGGGGTGTTACAGAATATGGTATCGGAGCTTAGGTTGAGAAAACTTAGGCAGTCGGGTCGAGTTGGGTCGTGTTTCTGTCGCATCATTTGAGTTGTCGATTGAAAAATATTGGAGCCGTGAGTTTTGTTGTTCACTCGGGCTTATGCGTTGTGCGATTTGCCAGTGTAGTACTGCTCTTGTTATAAACTTTTCCAAATAGTATTAACGTGTTTCTTCAGATAGAGCTGTGTTGTTTTCTCGAGTTGAACTGAGTTTGCAAAAAGTGTGTTTTGAAAATATCTGTGTCGAGTATTTTCTTGAGTCGAGACATGTGCCAGTATCACGAGGAATCGTCGGCTTCACGATCTGTAAGTATTGGATTTTTGAATTGCATTGAGATTTATTGTCGTTCTAAGTTGATATGCTTTGAGATTCAGCAGAATATTATGCATTACAGTATAAGGTGACAGAGTTGGGACATGATTGATGATCTTGAGAAGTTATGATTTTGGAAATCAATATGTCGATTAAGTTTTGGAATGGAGTTGTGCATTTGGGAGAAATATTGTGGATTGTTCAGGAGAACATGTAGTCATGTTAGTTCATCTTGAGATATATGAACTGTTTTTGAGCATTTGAAAATGATACTTTTCACAATGAATGTTTTATGGATGTTTTACGGAAAATGATTTTTGGGCCGAGACCCAATAGATTTTTGAAATTGTTTTATAACTCAGGACTTGGGGTCCGAAAAAGAGTTTCCTACTTTTTAAACTTCTTGTAATGCGGAACGAGATACGGGCTGAGACCCTAATATTTCAATAGAATTTTCTGTTTTCTTAAAAACTCCCAAGACTTGTAAAACACTTTATCAATCGTTTATCCTATGTCGTTCCTGCCTTTCGGGGTTCTGGATTACTTGTTCAAAAGAAACTTCTCGGGAAGTCTTTCGCTGTGTTGATTTGTTTCAATGCATTGTCATAGCATAATTGATCCAGGATGGAAAATGATTGACGTTGCGAGTCATATGTGGAAAAGGAGTTTTTGTCGAAGTTTATACATTGAGATTTTGGATTCTATCGTGTAGTTTTCTGATGGAATATCAGTGGGATTTGTGACGAGCTGGATTGGTATATAGGAGTACGGATGTGGTCAATCATTTGCATAGTTTTCATTTTAAAACTTCGAAATCGTGCGGATTCGAAGGAAACTGTTATCAAATACTTGGCACCAGCGAGCCAGTTTATTTTTCGAGAATTGATTTGGTGGTCTTACCAAAATTTATGTTTTGAGTTTTGAAATTTTTGAAAGAACTTTCGAAAATTTGTCTCCTTGACAAGATTATATGATTTCAAACTGGTTTTGAAAATGTGATTGATGTACATACGCATTTAATGCATAATGCATATCGTGGTGAAGTTCTGAATGAGATTCACGAACTGGATAAGACATCAGTATGGTACGAGGAAAAGAGATTCGAACTTTAGTATGGCAGTTTGATTATCCGGTGATGATCGGTTGAGTTATCGGATAAGAGAAATATGTTGCGTGTTGTAGATTCATGCACATAATATTATTTTGGAAACTTGGGATATTGTGAAACCGGAACATATGTGCTATGTGATTCCATTGGTGCGGTAGTAGCGCAATTTTAACATAGTGATCTTTGATTGATTTCTTTGTAAGTGTAAATTTGAGGATGGTGACCCCATGCTGGTTGTTTTGGATATTGAGTGGTCATTCCCACTCCTTGTATGAATTGGTATGTTCGTTGATTTGCGATTCGTTGTTCGTATGCCGAGGGGAATGTTCACCAGTCGGTTGTGTTTCGTTGAGATCCACTGTATGTGATTGGTGTGTCGTTTTGAGAACTCTAAATCGGTTTCTGTGGTTCTGTGTTGATCATGTTGGAGTTTACCGTGTGAAGGTATTCTCGAATTTTGTTGATCGTTCGTTGGTAATATTGGAGTTTATCACGTTGATGATATTCTCGATTGTGTTTTGACCTCTGGTTGGTCATATTAGAGTTCATCATGTCAATGATATTCTCGATTAATTTATGAGTTGATCATTGCTGGTGATCATCTGAGCGTTCAGATTTTGTGTTGATATTTCGGGATTCGTTGCCATTGTGTTGGGCAGTTGTTTCACATATGTATCGTGTATTATTGATTTGTATCAGGATTTGGACTTGATTGTGTAATCAAGCAGACAGGAGTTGAAACGGATAGATTATTTCTTCCGAAGATGTTATATTTTTGTTGAGATCCATGGAATTGTGATCGTAAGCGTGTTGAAGCTTTACAGTGAAGTCACTTGCTAGCATCTCAGGAGAGCATCGACTTGGCGCATATGTAAGTATGCTATTTTGGTTATTCGGTAATAATGATGATTGATCGTTGTCGTGATGGTTTCGGGATATTTTGGTTGAACGATTTGTTTGTTTTTATAACGGATTGCAAGTTTCGAGGACGAAAATTATTTTAAGTGGTGTAGTATGTAACATCCGGAATTTCCAGTACTGTTGTTTAAGATTATTTTATCCGAGTTATGTTGTACAGCGTGGAATCTGTACAGTATGGGTAAAATAATTGAAGGACCAAGACATCTGTATTGGTATAATTGTCGTACTTGGTCGACAATTGGATGTAAGAAGTATATGTATTCAGTATGCCGTATGTTCGTATTCTCTATGTTGAGACGATTGGACAAGAATAGCGGAAAATGGCTAAGTGTAACATTATTAGCGCACGCTAATAATCAGGAGTAGCGCACGCTATCGTGCAGGTTTAGCGCACGCTACGGATATAAGATAACGCACGCTAATACAGTCAGATCGGAAGGAATCTGCGTGTGGACCAGGCCACTTTCGGCGCATGTTCTGATAAGTCAACGGATGTTGTAATGTAGTGTTAGCGCACGCTAATGCATGTTTATTAGCGCACGCTAACTGTGTATCGGACAAAAAGGAATCTTATCCTCGTCAGCACTTTCGGCGTGTGGACCAGTCTTCGGAGCATACAGACAAACGAGTCAACTATGAGTAGCGCACGCTAAGGTAAGACACTTGCGTACGCTAAATAGAGGCATTTACGTACGCTATTGCATGGGCATTGCGTACGTAAATCACTTCATGCAGTAAGACAGTTGCCTCTGGACTGCGATAGCGCACGCTAACAAAGGTCAGTTAGCGCACGCTAAGGCCGTAGCGCACACTAAACATAAGGTTAGCGCACACTAGTAATGTATTCTATATAAGGGACAAACGGGTATTATGAAGCATTTCGCCCATTCTTTCACCTTCAGACGATAGAGAGAGGTCTTAGAGAGAAGTTGAGGTCCCAAACACTTGAGTTGATCATTCCTAACAACATTTGAAACTTGGAAGTGATTGAAAACGGATTCAACCTTGGGATCCAATCCATTCCTTCAAAGAGGTAATTACTCTTCATCTTTGGATTTCGTTTTGGATTGAATGTTGATGTTCTTGAGTTGATGATTATTACATAAACAAGTTGATAAGCATGATTATGAGATAGATTACCAGATTATGGTGATGTTATTGTTGACATGAAGATATTGATATGATTCTTGTGGTTTGAATAGTGTTGTTCGTTTTCTTGAGATAAGTGGATTAATCCTTCTCCTCAGTTTCGGATGTTGATGTTATTGTCGATGATTACTCCCTGTAATGATAGATTATGAAAGTGTTGTTACGTTCTTAATGTTTCATGATGTTGATATTGAGGAAGATGATATATGGATATAGAACTTGGATTATAAGTTGGATGATTGTTTATATGTTAAAGGATATCGGATTTCGTTGTTTTGATAGCTTTGAACATGATTCAGAATCACTTGGTGTTCTTGAAATCGCCATAAGTTGATCGGTATCTGAAAAACATGCATCTGTACAGCATTAGCGCACGCTACGTGTACTGCCTAGCGCGCGCTAACGGGAGCAACTTAGCGCACGCTACGTTAGGTGATTAACGTGCGCTAAGAAGGCAGAAAGTGCAGTATTTTCGTGTTGTGGTTGTAAATTCGTGCTGGTTTGAGTCAGATTGATCCGACTAGTGTTTAATCGAGATATTGTCGAGCCGTTGGGTTTGTAAATTGGTTTTATCGATTGTTAATTGTTGTCGAACTTGTTGTCTATCGATTACTGTAATAGGTTGAGAATATTGATCAGTGATTACAACCGTGTGTTGCGGTCGAGCTCGAGAATGTTCGTTGATTGCTTTGGTCAGGACCGAGGAACTTGTAGATGACGGCAATGGATTTGGTAACAGCTTCCTCGTCATTGTATCGGTATCAAAGTAAGTTATTACTTACTCAGTTTATAGTATTTAATGAATGGTTTCCGTTTCATTCGTTTATAATTCGTATAACAATGTTTATAATCGTAATCACAGGAGACTTGAGATTATAAATCATATTCGAGTTTTGGGAATCTAAATCATAATGTATATGATTTGCTTTTGTTATTGGTATACTTGTATATCGAGGATATATCGTGATAAAAACGGAGATATGAATTATCTGCAATCCGTGATACTTTGGACCGTCGAGTATTGAGGATAATGGTTCGTGGTGGTTTAGGCATTGAGATCGTTCTTGAAGGACTCGGGGCAAGTACTCTAATCATTTTTATCATTTGAGTCGATCATGTTGTGATACATTCGTGTATCGTTGTTGTCATGCATTTGTGCATTGTTGTTGTCGTGTATTGTGCACTGTTGTTTTGTGCAGTTGTGCATTGTTGTCATATGTCCACCATGCGTTGGTCCGACGGGATCATCATGGGAATCTATAGCTGTGTGCGCTGGATCGCTGGACAGGTAATGCCACCATGCGTTGGTCCGATGGGATCATCATGGGAATCTATAGCTGTGTGCGCTGGATCGTTGGATTACCATATGTTGTTGTTATTGTGCATATGTATATTATGGGTGGCCATAAGTATACATTGTCGTTATTGTTGTGATCATATTGACGTTGTCATATGAGTATGCATTTGTAGGTCTTGTGTTAGGACCATGTCCGTATGTTGTGTTGATCTGATCTCGGATTAGACTGACGTGATGGTAATGGTATTTCGTATCTTGAGGTATGTTCCGTATTTCCTTGGTACTTGTCTTTGATGGACAATCGATTATCGTATTGGAATTGTCGATGTTATCCGATGGATTGAATTGGCCAGAGTTGGTATAATTTCCGTATCGCGGTTATGATAATGTTTTGAGAATCTTGAGTATTGTTGAGATACCGTACAAATATTTCGGTATTATTTTAATGTGTTGTTAAGGATACGAATCGTGGATTCTCGTAAAGTTATGACGGTAAGATTACATTGGTCGTATTCTTACTTAGTATTTCCATTGATATGTAATTATTGACGAGATGTGATGGTTATCATTGTTGGATATTATGGCTGACCCCGTCGTGGGCTTTCTTTTTAGGTTCTTGGATTATCAAGCTTGTAGCGGTCTTGGAGAGATGAACTTCCCAGAGGATACTGGCAAGGGCATGTATTTGTGTTTTGAGTTTCTGATCAGTTGTTGTATTCCACTGCTAGAGTATTTTAATTGTTTGTCTTTATCCGCTGCGTGAGTATTTTTAAATGACCTTTTTGGTATCTGGTAACTTAGGTTACTTTGGCATTTTGGGCCTTTTGGTTTCAAATGAGTTTTTACGACGGTTTGATAAACGAGTTTTATAAATCTTCGAATGTTTTTAATAGATAATACCGTCGTTAGCCTCTTGGGCGTTTGTAAATGTTTGCGAAAATTTCCTTCAGCCTTGTGGGTTCCATCTCGGGGCCCACGGCGCTGTAATATTCCCGTTCGGATCTGGGGGTGCTACAGCCAGCACAGGGTGGATACGAGCTTGGTGGGCAGCCTTGATATCGTGTACCATTTTGAGTTGGTGGTCATTTTGTCAAAGTCGTAGTTGTGTCTTGGCTTTGTACTCGCACATGTACTGTTATGTGTTGTCATTGAGTTGTTTTTATTGTGGATGGTGCTGTTGTATCAGCTATAGACTGTTAGTTGTGATCCTACGGGACAGTGTGTTATTTGGTTTTGTAATTTATGTCATATTGGAGGCATTTGACCTTTTAACTAAGTGAATGTTGTGGTTGAATGTTTTGGTTTGTTAATTTTAATGAGTTTTTTTGTATATTAGCATGGTAGGTACTACAAAAGAGAATCTATGGCGCTGTAATGTCATCGTATATCACGGGGATGTTAGGGATATTGTGTGTCAGACGTATCGTATGAGAATATTATTGGAAGGAGTATATGTATTTAGTATGTCATGTATGTGTATCTAGAATATCGACGATGGACAAGATTAGCTGAAAATGGCTAAGTATAGCCTAATTAGCACACGCCAATACTCAAGCGTAGCGCACGCTATTTTGTATGCTTAGCGCACGCTAAGGGTATAGACTAGCACACGCAAGACCAGGCCAGAAGTAATCTGAGTGGTAGGTAAGGTTGTCGACAGCTTCCGGTTTTCACAAGTCAACGCCATTTAGCGCACGCTAATGCCTATGGATAGTGCACGCTAACTATAGATCAGTCAATAGGGAATATTGGCTTTATTGGTTACTTTCGGCATGTGGGCCCCGGGCATCTTTGGGGTAGGTGCAGACTGTAGCAAGTCAACTATGAGTAGCGCACGCTATGGTCGAACGCTTGCGTACGCTAAACAGAGGATTTGCGTACGTTATTGCATGGGCATTGCGTACATAAATCATTGTTCAAAGTAAGGCAGTAGCCTCTGTACCATGATAGCACACGTAACAAAGGCAGTTAGCGCATGCAAGGGCTGTAGCGCACGCTTAATACAAGTTTTAGCGCACGCTAGTAATGTACAGTATATATATGTGCAGTTGGCCATTAGTCTTCATTTTCGTCCATTCCTTCCATGCAACCGATAGAGATAGTTCTTAGAGAGATGTTTGAGGTTCCAAACACTAGATTATGGTGGAGTTAATCGTCCATAACAACATTTGGAGCTTGGAAGTGATTGAGAACGGATTCAACCTTGGGATCAATCCATTCCTTCCAAGAGGTAATTACTCTTCAACTTTGGATTTCATTTTGGATTGAATGTTGATGTACTGGAGTTGATGATTATCATATAAACAAGTTGATAAGCATGATTATGAGATGGATTAACGGATTATGATGAGGTTGTTGTTGATATATGGATATTGATATGATTCTTGTGGTTTGAATTGTGTTGTTCGTCTTCTTGAGATAAGTTGATTAATACTCCTCCTCATTTTTTAATGATTGTTTACATGTTAAAGGATATCGGATTACGTTGTTTTGATGACTATAAACATGGTTTCGAATCACCTAGTGTTCTTGAAGAACTTCTGATAAATAGAACATAGCAAGATGATTGTATATTGAATTATCGGTATTTTTAAATATGAAGATGGAATGTTCGTTAAGTCATGTTGATTGATGGTTGATCTTGGAATACAATTTCCTTTATATTCGTCTCCGTAATTGTAAGGTGTTAAGTCGATAATTGTAAGGCATGCAATTATATTACATTAGCGGATGCTAGCTGAACTAGCTAACGCACGCTAATTGAAATGACTTAGGCACGCGACAGTGTATGATTAACGTGCGTTAAGTGGACATGCAGTGTAGTATATTGTGTTGTGGTTGTGAATTCGTGCTGGTTTGAGTTGGATTGTTCAGACTATGTTTAACCGAGATATTGTAGAGCCGTTGGGTTTGTTGATTTGTTATATCAATTATTGATTATTATCGAATGTGTGTTAATCGATTATTGTAATAGGTTGAGATTATTGATCGGTGATTATAACCTTGCTTTGGAGTCGTGTTCGAGAATGTTCGTAGATTGCTTTGGTCGGGGCTAAGGAGATCGTAGACGAAGGCAATGGAATTTGTCATCATCGTGTTGGTATAGAGGCAAGTTATTACTTGCTCAGTTTATAATATTTAATGAATGATTTCAGTTTCATTCGTTTATAATTCGTATAGCGATGATTTTAATTGTAAACTCTGGAGACTGGGGTTGTGCGTTGTTTTCTGAATTTGGGAATTAAATCATAATGTATATGATTTACATTTATTATTGGTACACTTGGTATCGAGGGTACATCATGGTAAATACGAGGATATGAATTATCTATGGTCCTTGGTATTTGAATCATCGAACATTGAGGATGATCGTCAGTGATGGTTTCGACATCGAGGTTGCTCTCGAAGGACTCGGGGCAAGTATCTTAATTTGATTTTGGTTTAATGTTGATGATTTCGATCATGCATATTGTCTTTCATGTTGTTGAACATGAGGTCGTCTAAGTTGTTTTGTCTTAGTGTCGTTCATGTTATTGATTCATTTGTTGTTCATGTTGATAAACATATGGAGTTGCATATGTGTATGTATAGTTGTATTGTTTATGTTGTGTTGATCCTATGGGATCGTGTGATCTATGCTGAGGGCACTGGATCAGATGTCCACCTCGTGTTGGTCCGACGGGATCATCTTGGGATCTATGCTGAGGGCGCTGGATTATTGGACGGGTTTTCCACCTCGTGTTGGTCCGTCGGGATCATCTTGGGATCTATGCTGAGGGATCTGGATTATTGGATTACCCTGTGTTGTGTTGATGGAATCATGTGGATTCGCATCATTGGTTTTATCATGTGTTGTTGTTGTGCATATGTATATTGTTGGTTATCCACCTCGTGTTGATCTAGTAGGATTATCTTGGGATCTATGCTGATGGGCAGTGGATCATGGGATTGTCATTGAGTATACATTCATGTTATTGTTTTGAGCATATTGACGTTGTCGTATGAGTATGCATTTATAGGTCTTGTGTTAGGACCGTGTCCGTAAGTTGTGTTGATCTGATCTCGGATTAGACTGAAATGATTGTCGTGGTATTGTGCATTCTTAGGTATGTTCCGTACTTCCATTTTGGTACTTGTCTTTGACGGACAATCGATTATCGTGTTGGAATTTGATGATGTTACCCGATGGATCGAATTGGTCAGAGTTGGTATATTTCCATATCGCGAGTTGTGATGATGTTTTGAGAATCTTGGGTATTGTTTAAGGAATAATATAGATGTCATGTTTGAGTTTATTGGTTATTTTGATGAGGATTATTACGAGTTGGTAAAGTTATGGCAGTAAGATTACATTGGTCGTATTCTTACTTAGTATTTCATTGGTATATAATTATTGACGTGATGTGATCGTTATCATTACTGAGTATTGTGGCCGACCCCGTCGTAGGCTTTTTTTTAGGTTCTTGGGATATCGAGCTTGTAGCGGTCGTGAAGATATGAGCTTCCTGGAGGATAGTGGCTATGGCATGTGTTTATGAATCGAGTATTCTGATTATATTATTGTGTTCTGCTGCTAGAGTATTTTCAATTGTTTGTCCTTTCCGCTGCGTGAGTATTCTTAAATGCCCTTTTGGTTTTTGGCAACTTGAGTAGCCTTGGAAATTGTTTTCTAAACTATTTTATCGGTACGTGTAAGTGATAGCTTAACGTATGTTTTTAAACTATTGAGTTTTGGCATTTCGGGCCTTGTAGTTTCAAATGAGATTTTATGACGGTTTTGATAAACGAGTTTTATAAAGTCTTTGGATATTTTTAAAGATAACATCATCGTTAGCCTCTTGGGCGTTTGTAAATGTTTGCAAAAATGTCTTTTAGCCTTGTGGGTTCCGTCTCGGGGCCCACGGCGCTGTAATATTCCGGGATGGCTCAGGGGGTGTTACAGCGAGAGGGTGCCGGTAGTGTCTCGGCGGATGTCGAGCACCATACCCAGGTGATATCAGCTGAGTTCCGGATTTGTATTTTACTTTTCCTAAGTAAAACACTTGCAACATGTTTGTTGTATCCAACATCTTCGTCTTTGCTGTATCTTGAAGACTACGCTATATGAAAGGACTCTTGACTTTGTTGGAAGATCTTGCACTCTATGGACAGAATGTATGATGCTCTCCTAAAAGCTTCCATACTTAGACTGATATTCTAACTTTGAAGATCTTGCTGTATGAGGCAATTATCAAAATACATGGAGGGTTTTTCCCAACAATTTCCCCCTTTTTGATAATGCCAAAACTTCTAACAAAGTGCTCCTGTCTTCAAGTCTTCTGTCAAAAGTTCTGATCTTCGAAACCTAGTCTAAAAATTTTAACTGCTCGCAGACAAGTTCTAAAATAATAAATCCTACGGGATTAAGTGTATTAGAACTTAAATTATAATTGGCGCATGGGCACGATCTTACAGGAAGTAATCCTATTTTAATACAACTTAATCTACGAACTGTTCACAGACAAGTTCTTGCAGCTTTGAGACTTATCGGTGTTTTATACTTGGTAAAACATTTCAACACAATATATAATCAAAGTAATAACATTAGATCACGAGCTCTAATAATTTGAGATAAAAGGTATTTTATTGGTGAACAGATTAGAGTGCTGTTTGCATTAAAGGATTACATCGAAAAGTAAACAGGAGACAATAATATACAGATACAAAAGTTTTATCCCCTATAAGACTGATGTTTTTGTTGGCCATAGTATACAGTAATAACAGCTTAGAAGGGGGGTTGAATAAGCTGTATCTTTTTCGAAGTTTATATGCATAGCGGAAGTCTAATGTTAAGTTGATGTAAATACAGCGACTAAGTAATCTCCTATTAGCTTGGTGCGTAGAGGTTTTTTACAATATGTATACTTATATCACACATGTAGATAGAGAACAGTAAATGACAGGAAGTAAACACACACTGATTAAATTGGTAAACCCTTCTACGTCCAGTGATCCTTCACACGTTAGTAAAATATTTATTAAAATCACGACTGTAATATCCGGGAATTTTTGAATTGAAATTTAGGTGGAATTTAAATTTTTAATATTTTAAACAGCTGAGTAACTTCAGGTCAGAACGACTCCTGATGAATCAGATCGAACATTGTTGGAGAATTATCAACAATAATTTTATCAGATGTAGCAAAGTTTAATCTGTCTAGTCAGGTCAGAAGATCAGAGTAATGTAGAGATGGATATTACGGTAATATAAAATACAAGAATAAATTGTGATTTTATTAATTATGATTGTTGGACCCTTTAAAAACTTATCTTATTTCTCCGTCTAAAAGTTGGGTCCAATTGACCCAACTACTCCTAATTCTTTTTAGCCGATTGATTAAGAAGGGGAAGTGTCCGTTTTCTTTGTTGACTCTCTTTTCCTCTCTCCCATGTAAAACACACAAATACATACCCAGCAGATCGCTGGAGCTTGCCGACGAGGAGTGGGCCTGAGCGAACATGATGCGACTGGGATCTTAGGTTTTGAGTCCCTAGTCAGAATCGAAGTACCTGAACGGACTTTGGTGCTGGTCAACCTGGATGAACGACGCTACGCTGACGGTTCGAGGTGGATTCCATCGAAAACGACTGGCGGTCTGAGGCGCGGTGGAGGTCAGATTGGCCGTGATTTATAGAGTTCAGCTTCAGGTTAGATCTTCGATCTTGATAGGGTTTTCTGACGGTGGAGGCCAGATGGTTTGGGTCGGTTAAATCTCCAGCGGGCTCAGGCCTTGATTTCCGGCGACTTTGGCTTCTGGGTCAGTTTACTGATTCGACGCAGTGGGTTTCGAGGGTGGTTGTCGGGTATGGTATTGAGTACCACCGACAGGATTGAGGTTTGGGTTTGGTCTTTCAGGCTTCTCGGAGGTGGTTTTCATTTTTCGAGGGGACAGCCGCACAGACGGACGACCATGTGGCTGATGTCCGTATGTGTTTGTCTTTGTTTGTGTGTGTACAGGCGTGTGTGTATGTATTTCTGTGTGTGTGTGTGCAATAGGTGTGCGTATGTATGTGTTTGTGTATATTTATGTGCGTGTGTATTGTATGTGTATATATATACATATATATTATGCATATATGTATATATGTGTGTTTCTCTCTCTCTATATATATATATATATATTATACATAAGGAGTGATGCTACATGTACACATATGTGTACACATATTTGTACACACTTGCATCTCATCCATCCATTTAATGTGGGACTCATTCATTTATTGTGGGACCACATTAAATGGATGGATGAGATGCATGTGTGTACACATATGTGTACACATTATGTGTACATTTAGCATTGTTCATACATAAGTGTGAATAAGTATATGTATATATGTGTGTTTATATATATATATATATATATATATATATATATAAGGATGTGTGTAGAGATGTGTTGTGTATATATGTGTGTGCAGTAGGTGTGTGTGTGTGCGTATACATGTATGTGTTTGTGTGTATATTTGTGTGCGTGTGTATTGTATGTAAATATATACATATATATTATGCATATATGTATGTATGTGTGTATGTCTCAAGTTGTATGTGTACTAATATATGTACATATATATTATACATAAGTGTGAATAAGTATATGTATGTATGTATATATATATATATATATGTGTGTGTGTGTGTGTGTGTTTGCACGCGCGCTTGCGAGTAATTGTCGTGGTGTATGTCGCCGTGTCGGGATTGTGGATGAGGAAGACGTAGGCCTATGAGATGGTTTTGATAATTAGTCTACGGGTGGATCGGTGTTCTTAAACTTGCGGAGTGAGTTCGAGCTCGGAATTTGGGCTCAAGGTAGTAGCTCAAGAATTTTGATTAAAATTCCCATCACTAGTTAAAATGATATATGGATCCGGGTTGAGTATCGTTGATTGTTTGATCCAATCGATAAAATTAAGGGCACAACTAAGGTATTATATCATCCAATTAATTACTTTATAATTATAGGATAATAAATTGGACCTTTATTAAATTATCTATTATGTGATTATAATAAAGGTTGGGATTTCATTGGATCGACCGGATTGACCGAGTAAAACCATCTTCACTGAAGGCAAGTATCTTCCTTATACTTTTCATATTTCCTTGAATATAAATATGCTTGTCAATATTTGTGTTATCATGTTTACGTGATTGTGTTGATTGGTGACTATGTGGTTCGATTGTGTAGAATTCGTGTTTGTTTGAAATAGATTGTATAAATGTATTGTTCAATAAATATGTGTTAGTTTTAATCCATAATTGTGAACTTGTGATTCTTTCTTGAATCGACGATTCATGTTTATTGTGAAACTGAGTAAATAAAATTATGATGATTTTATGGAATTGATGAATGGTATCGTTGGATAGTTGAAGTGGTTGGACTGATCAGTAATGTATTATTCCTTGTCGAAGAATATGTATCGAATAACATGGCCATTTCTAGCAAGTGCCTTGACTATATATATATTGTAATTAACGATTGAGACATGCGGTTTTGTAAAATGTAAGTGTGTGTGTGTTGTTGTTCTTCCACCTGAGGATGGTTCGACGGAGCCTCTGGAGGGCGATGCTAAGGGGCACATCCGCGGAAGTGGTTTCCCACCTGGGGATGGTTCGAAGGGACCTCTAGGAGTCGATGCTAATGGGCATGGCCGCGGGTTACCAAGTATGGGTTTTCGTGATGATGATATGTGATATATCCGAAATATCACAGTATTTTGTTCTCGACGTTGAGATGTATTATATATAGGTCATTGGTACTTGGCAAAAATGGCACTGAAATAAATTATTGTGTATATATTGTATTGTTTATCCTTGGATAAAACTACCCGAGATCTCAAAAGTACCTTTCAAACTTTTTTCAAGGATTTATCAGAACTCAAGAGTTTTGGACCGTTTCTGATTTAAGTGAATATATCTCGGGATTTTTCCAAGATTATTTCATTGATTAGTTTGTTGTTGTGAAGTGATTTGTTTGTTTATGTTCGGAATATGGTTTGTATAGCTAGAATACTTGCACTAGAAAAATTCCAGTTTGCTAACCTCGGAGTATTTGTGTAATACCCGAGATTTCTGATATGTATTTGTAACTTGTGATATTGTAACTGTTGCATTTTGATCTGAGTATTATTCTCCGTATTTCATAATCCGGTGTTGTTAAGCGCATGATTTCATGAATGTGATTTAAATTGTGATTCTGCGCAAGTAGCGCACGCTATTGACTAAGTGTAGCGTACGCTAATTTGGATCCGTAGCGCACGCTGTGCATGAACCTTAGCGCACGCTATACGTAGTCAGCATGATTAAGACAGGGTGGTAGGTGAGATCGGCTGAGAATTTCGGTCGGATCATGTCGGGATGAACCTGGACGGCTTTCGGGAAAAGCTAAGTCAACGCGGTAGCGCACGCTAATGATATGAGGATAGCGCACGCTAAACGCTGAGTACAGTGAAGTCAGTTAGTTTCGTATGGCCGTTAGCGCACGCTATGGATAGGGACTAGCGCGCGCTAATAACCATTTCCTATATATAGGACAGCATACTTTTTCATTATTCAGATATTTTCACTTCCCTAATCCGAATTTTGAGCTTAGAGAGTTACTTCCTCCCTCCTCAACCTCTCATATCATCCTCCTATCACGAGTTTGAAGATTATAGATCTTTGGAGATTGGTGTTCAAGCCCTCGGTGTTGGATTTCCTCAAGTTCCTTCGTGTTCTTCACTACTTTGAGGTAGGTGATTATTCACCAATATTAGTAGTATTCTAAAGGACATTTTGATCATGTTTTGGGATTATCTAGTCAACTAAATTCGTAAGTAGCCGAACATCATGTGTTAGAAGGATATTTTCGATGTTTCGGTACTTATTCATCGTATAATCCATTGAACCTATTAGTGTTTGAACTCCTAGCATATTCATGAAGCTTCAAAACCGATTGTGACTAGTGTTTGGAGATTATCAAGTTCTTATGTCTTTACACAAAAGGAATCATACGTTTTGGGACATGTAATGGATTGAACTTATGATATTCCTTGAAAATAAATATGAATTATGGTGTTGTGATGATTATGCGTAACCTTGTATCTCGTAGTCGTTTAATCCGTAAAGATCTTTCACAAAACCATATGAGCATGATATGCACGGGGATGACATGTATTATCACCATAGAATTCATGAGTTTCATCACCATTAGATCAAGTTTTCTGCCAGTAGTAAACTGCCATGCACGGTTAGCGCACGCTAACATATGTATATTAACGTGCGTTATCGGGAATGAGTTAACGTACGCTACGTTTGGTACGTAACGTACGTTATGTTATCAGTCAAGTCAGTCGGCTGATCAGAGAGAACTGTCAGTACATGGCTAGCGTACGCTTGACTTGGTCATTTGCGTACGTTAACAGGCAGACTTAGCGCACGTTACGTAGAGTACGTAGCGTACGCTAAGTAGTTCAGGCAGATTACATATGTAGAGCTTTTGGCCGTTGACCGGATTGATAGGCAGTGTACGACTTGAGATGAATTCTATACCATTTCTTTTGTTAAGGTTCGAGCTTGCTACGTTGATCGAAGGAGGCGGCCTTCGAGTGTGTTGAGATCATTGGAGTGTTTCGTTCTTGCCATCTTCGAGGCAAGTATCGTAATTTGTTAATGTTCATATTTTGAGTATACATATGGTTTATTCATGATGTTGAACATGGGATTTATTTCGTTAAATTGTCATGATATTCGTTATTCAGTGTTTGTATGTTCATGTTGATGGACATAGCGATTTTGCATATATGTATGCATGAGTTGTGTTTGTGTATGTTGTACGATCTATGTTGAGGGCGTTGGATCGGATGTCCACCTCGTGTTGGTCCGACGGGATCATCTTGGGGTCTAGGCTGAGGGTGCTGGATCATTGGACGGGTTTTTCCACCTCGTGTTGGTCCGACGGGATCATCTTGGGATCTATGCTGAGGGCGCTGGATCATTGGAATACCCATGCTGTGTTAATGGAATCTTGTGGATTCGCATTGTCGGATTCCGGTAGCGGAAGTCCGTGTGGTGTATCTTGTTATGTATTGTTGATGCATATTTGATTTGTTTAAATGATATTTGTACTAGCATCGTTTTGCTAACCCCTTCGGGG
Organism: Orobanche coerulescens; assembly: GCA_033398695.1. Lineage (NCBI taxonomy): Eukaryota > Viridiplantae > Streptophyta > Magnoliopsida > Lamiales > Orobanchaceae > Orobanche > Orobanche coerulescens. Next base: position 95,681,629 of record CM065804.1, on the reverse strand, counting down.
GTGGAAATTTGTTTTGATGTTTAGGTAGCCGAGGAGCGGGGAAACAGCCACAGTACCGATGTGACGACGAAGGGGTTCAGTGATGTTTGTTGTTGTTTGTGATTTGTCTTCTTGGTTCAATTTCAGTACTCGAGTACGCGTGTCTTATTAATATCATTTCGATAAGGTTGTATTAATTAACTCGTTGAACCAGTTGGAACCGGTTTTGTAATTTGAATTTTCATGTTATTGATGGATTATATTTACCTTTCTTTTATTTAGCCTTGTAAATCCTTACTTAAAGGGTTTACGGCGCTGTAATTATTCCGAATATCTCGGAGGTTACAGATTATGGTATCGGAGCTAAGATTCATGGATATATTGGCAGTCGGGTTTTAAGTTGGGTCTGTTTACGTTATTGATTTCCGGGTCGTTCGTAACATCACTGTTCAGCCAAAAGTCGTCATGTGGACCGTGGTTGTAAGTCTCCTAATCTCTTATACAACCGTTTTTCTTAAATTCTGTTTTGTGAGTTTTGACGGCCTTTAATTTTTGAAAATTTTGTCCTGGATATTGAGTAATTGTGTTTACAGTATGTTGAGAGGAGGACGTGGACGTGGACGCGGATGCGGTCGTGGACGCGGACGTGGTAACGCGAGACAGGAGGATTCCGCAACTACCCCAGAATTATCGGCTAGTAGAACCGATTCCCATTCTGGAGGGCAGCAGGGATCGGCGAATGACGATGCGAATCCTAACATGCCGGGAGTGCTTCAACAGGTGGTGGTTCAGATAAACCAGTTCGCTCAGGTGGTTGACCGCATGCAGACGGCGATGGGACAACAGGTGCACAAGGATAACCGGGGAGACATATGGCTTGCTGAGGTGGTCAAATTGCACCCACCGAAATTTGACGGATCTGCTGAGGCACTTACTTGGGATCATTGGCTAAAGGAGTTAGAGAATATATTCGCGGGTATTAACTGTCCCGAGGACCGGAAGGTTCCCATTGCCCAGTATTTTCTGACTGGGGAGGCCTTTGACTGGTGGGAAGCTATTCGACCCGAGAATCATAATGCGGATTGGACGGAATTCAAACTAATGATGGAAGCACAATATTGTCCTCGTCCAGTTAGGGAGGCAAAAATCCGAGAGTTTTTCTCACCACAGAGTTCGGAAGCAACTGTGACAGACATAATCAAAACTTTTAACCATCAGCTAACTTGTGTGCGACACTTGGTCAGAACGAAGGCAGAAAAGATTTTTCATTTCGATATGCAAATGAAGCCGGAGATTCAGCAGTACATGTCCGGATTCGAGTGTACTACGTTGCGACAGTATCAAGACAAAGCGCTGGCCTACAACATGAAAGAGGCGGCAATGGAGAAATCGATGGAGGCAAAGAAGCAGAAAGTGACCGGCAACTTCTTGGAAAACAAGAGTGGTGGGCCCCGCAAGGGCCAGTCTTCCTTTTATTCAGCTAGGAAACCTCCACATCCTTCTAGAGGTGGAAAGAAATTCCGGACAACATCAGTAGTTTCAGAAGCATCAAAGAAGTGCTATAATTGTGGTCGAGCAGGGCATATTAGACGTGATTGCCCCGCATCTTCTGTGACTTGTTTCGATTGTGGGCAAGAAGGGCACCGTGCGGCTTTCTGTGGAGTGGCAACTAGATCGTTTGGTACTCACACTCCGGCGCCAGTTCTGAAGGAAATAAGTGTGAACCAGACGCAGTAGAGTGGATTTCAGCAGCAGAATGTTGGGAAGAGAGAAACATCCAGTGCTGGGTCCGTTCCTCCGTGCCTGTACGAGATGAGGAAGTCAGACGATCAGAACACTGCTGTTGCATCAGGTACGATTCAGATCCTTTTGCAACCAGTTAGTGTCTTATTCGATTCCGGAGCTACACATTCTTTCATATCATTGAACTGTGTTAATCGTTTAAAAATCTCGTGCTTATTTGATTGTGAACCATATGTTGTGGGCTTGCCGAGCGGAGAGAGAATTGTGGGAACCCTAGAAACTAGAGATTTTCCAGTGTCTATAGAAGGGAGAGATTGGCCATCGAATCTTATTGTAGTTGACATCCATGGTGATGACTTAATTCTCAGAGACAATTGGCTCAACCGTTATGGAGCTATTCTGAATTACCGGAAGAGAGTCATTTCTATCATTGCTGATGACGGATCTGAACACCTATTCGGAGGATGGAGACCGGGAAGCTCGAGAAAATTGATCAAAGCAATGAAAGCTGTGAAATTACTGAAGCAGGGATGTCATGGACTTTGGTGCTATGCCATGAGGAAAGAGGAAGGAGTAGAGATCTCGTCTATTCCAGTTGTGAATGAATTTTCAGATGTATTCCCTGACGAACTACCTGGATTGCCTCCACGGAGAGAAGTGGAGTTCACTATCGAATTAGAGCCTGGAGCCGCTCCTATTTCCAGAGCACCATATCGCATGGCACCAACCGAGATGTATGAACTAAAGAAGCAACTGGAGGAATTATTACAGAAGGGTTATATTCAACCTAGCGTTTCTCCTTGGGGAGCGCCCGTTCTCTTTGTTCGGAAGAAAGACGGATCCCTCCGGTTATGTATTGATTACAGGGAACTAAACAAAGTGACGATCAAGAACAAGTATCCTTTACCTCGGATCGACGACTTGTTTGATCAACTGCAAGGAGAAAGGGTATTCTCGAAGATTGACTTGCGATCAGGATATCATCAGTTGAGAATTAAGGAATTTGATATACCGAAATCTGCTTTCAGATCCCGGTACGGGCACTATGAATTCGTGGTGATTCCATTCGGACTTACCAATGCTCCTGCGGTATTTATGCAACTGATGAATCGGATATTCTTAGAATACCTAGATAAGTTTGTGGTCGTTTTCATTGATGACATCTTGATCTATTCGAAAGACACAGAGGAGCATGTCGAGCATTTGCGTGTGGTTTTGAGCACCTTGAGGAAGGAACAGCTCTATGCGAAGCTTTCTAAATGTGAGTTCTGGCTTAGGGAAGTAACTTTCCTTGGGCATGTGATATCAGCTGACGGAGTTCAGGTGGACCCGAAGAAAGTCGAAGCAATCTTGGAATGGGAAGCTCCTAAAAACGTGAAAGAAGTTCGAAGCTTCTTAGGACTTGCTGGATATTATCGCTGTTTTGTAGAGGGATTTTCCAATATTGCTCGTCCACTCACTCAGCTGTTACAGAAAACTCAAAGGTTCACGTGGGATGAGAAATGCCAGGCTGGTTTTGATGAACTTAAGAAGAGACTGACGACAACACCTATATTAGCATTACCAGATGGAACTGATGGATTCATGGTATACAGCGACGCTTCAAATCAGGGTATGGGATGTGTGTTGATGCAAAAGGATAAGGTGATTGCCTATGCCTCTAGGCAGTTGAAACCGTATGAAGTAAATTACCCGACTCATGATCTGGAGTTAGCATCTGTGGTCTTTGCCTAGAAAATCTGGCGACATTATTTATACGGTACTCATTGCCAGATCTTTACAGATCATAAAAGCCTCAAGTACATTTTCAGTCAGAAAGAATTAAACATGAGGCAAAGAAGGTGGCTGGAATTGATCAAGGATTACGACTTGGAAATTCTCTATCATCTGGGTAAAGCAAACGTAGTAGCCGACGCATTGAGCCGAAAACCTGTTTCTCTTCAAGTGTTGGAAGCACTTACGTCCCAAACCAGCATTCAACGAGAACTGATCCGCGAAGGGATTGAAGTATGGGCAACCGAAATCCAAGGGCAACTATATGTAATGGAACTGACTTCGACGCTAGCCGAGGAAATCAAATCTAAGCAGTTGAACGATTCTCTGATCCTTCGGTTATGTGACGAATTAAAGAAAGGAAATGCCCCAGGATTCGTGATACAAGATGATAGAGTTCTGAGATTTCAGATTCGACTTTGCGTTCCCGATGATGATGATTTGAGACGAATAATTCTGAAGGAAGCTCACAGCGCGCCCTATTCTATCCACCCGGGCAGTAGTAAGATGTATAAGGATCTTAAACAAAACTTCTGGTAGGGAAATATGAAGAAGGACGTAGCAGAGTACGTTTTGAAGTGTTTGACTTAGCAGGTTAAGATTGAACATCAGCGACCTGCCGGAATGTTAAAGCCACTCCCGATCCCTGAGTGGAAATGGGAGGATATCTCGATGGATTTCATCACCAATATGCCGAGGACCAAGACGGGAATGAACATGATTTGGGTTATAGTTGATCGACTAACCAAGTCGGCTCATTTCCTAGGAATTAAAGACACGTGGGGACCCGAGAAATTGGCACGAATATTTGTTGCAGAGATAGTCAGATTGCACGGGACGCCGAAGACCATTATTTCAGATCGAGATGGTCGCTTCGTGTCGCACTTCTGGAAGGCAGTTCACAGGGCTTTGGGGACCGAGCTAAACTTTAGCACGGCTTATCATCCCCAAACGGATGGTCAGTCCGAAAGGACTATTCAAATAGTAGAAGACATGCTTAGAGCTTGTGCTTTGGATTGGTCAACTGATTGGGAAGTTCACTTGCCACTGATTGAATTCACCTATAACAATAGTTGGCATGCTTCTATTAAGATGGCACCGTTTGAAGCTTTGTACGGGAGAAGATGCCGTTCACCCTTGTGCTGGGATGATTCTTCGGACTTGATCGGGACGGAACCAGAATTGATAGTTCAAACTCAAGAGAAGATAGCTTTGATTCGGGAAAGACTGTTGACTGCCCAGAGTCGACAGATGTGCGTCGCCGCCCTCTGGAGTTCGACATTGGGGACCACGTACTACTGAAGGTGTCTCCTACACGAGGAATTTTCCGTTTTGGGAGGAAAGGTAAGCTAAGTCCGAGATATATCGGACCATTTGAGATCCTCGAGAGAGTTGGGGATTTAGCATACAGGTTGACCTTACCACCATCGCTGAGTCACGTTCACAATGTGTTTCACGTATCCCAATTGCGGAAGTATGTACCGGATCCCAGTCATATCATTGAGTTCGATGAGATCGAGATAGCTAATGATGGCACTTTCGAGGAGAGACCAATCAAGATACTTGAGGGACGGATCAAACAATTGAGGAATAAAACAATACCCTTGGTTAAAGTACAATGGTCACGGCACGGAGTTGAAGAGGCCACTTGGGAAACGGAGGATAGTATGAAGACTAGATATCCAGAGCTGTTTTCATCTTAAGTTTCGGGATGAAACTTCTTTTTAGGGAGGAAGGATGTAATACCCGAGATTTCTGATATGTATTTGGAACTTGTGATATTGTAATTGTTGCATTTTGATCTGAGTATTATTCTCCGTATTTCATAATCCGGTGTTGTTGAGCGCATGATTTCATGAATGTGATTTAAATTGTGATTCTGCGCAAGTAGCGCACGCTATCGACTAAGTGTAGCGTACGCTAATTTGGATCCGTAGCGCATGCTGTGCATGAACCTTAGCGCACGCTATACGTAGTCAGCATGATTAAGACAGGGTGGTAGGTGAGATTGGCTGAGGATTTCGGTCGGATCATGTCGGGATGAACCTGGGCGGCTTCCGGGAAAAGCCAAGTCAACGCGGTAGCGCATGCTAATGATATGAGGATAGCGCACGCTAAATGCTGAGTACAGTGAAGTCAGTTACTTTCGTATGGCCGTTAGCGCACGCTATGGATAGGGACTAGCGCGCGCTAATAACCATTTCCTATATATAGGACAGCATACTTTTTCATTATTAAGATATTTTCACTTCCCTAATCCGAATTTTGAGCTTAGAGAGTTACTTCGTCCCTCCTCAACCTCTCATATCATCCTCCTAGCACGAGTTTGAAGATTATAGATCTTTGGAGATTGTGTTCAAGCCATCGGTGTTGGATTTTCTCATGTTCCTTCATGTTCTTCACTACTTTGAGGTAGGTGATTCTTCACCAATATTAGTAGTATTCTGAAGGACATTTTGATCATGTTTTGGGATTATCTAGTCAATTAAATTCGTAAGTAGTCGAACATCATGTGTTAGAAGGATATTTTCGATGTTTCGGTACTTATTCATCGTATAATCCATTGAACCTATTAGTGTTTGAACTCCTAGCATATTCATGAAGCTTCAAAACCGATTGTGACCAGTATTTGGAGATTATCAAGTTCTTATGTCTTTACACAAAAGGAATCATACGTTTTGGGACATGTAATGGATTGAACTTATGATTTTCCTTGAAAATAAAGATGAATTATGGTGTTGTGATGATTATGCGTAACCTTGTATCTCGTAGTCGTTTAATCCATAAAGATCTTTCACAAGACCATATGAGCATGATATGCACGGGGATGACATGTATTATCACCATAGAATTCATGAGTTTCATCACCATTAGATGAAGTTTTCTGCCAGTAGTAAACTGCCATGCACGGTTAGCGCACGCTAACATATGTATATTAATGTGCGCTATCGGGAATGAGTTAACGTGCGCTACATTTGGTATGTAACGTATGTTATGTTATCAGTCGAGTCAGTCGGCTGATCAGAGAGAACTGTCAGTACATGGCTAGCGTACGCTAGACTTGGTCATTTGCGTACGTTAACAGGCAGACTTAGCGCACGTTATGTAGAGTACGTAGCGTACGCTAAGTAGTTCAGGCAGATTACATATGTAGAGCTTTTGGCCGTTGACCGGATTGATAGGCAGTGTACGACTTGAGATGAATTCTATACCATTTCTTTTGTTAAGGTTCGAGCTTGCTACGTTGATCGAAGGAGGCGGCCTTCGAGTGTGTGGAGATCATTGGAGTGTTTCGTTCTTGCCATCTTCGAGGCAAGTATCGTAATTTGTTAATGTTCATATTTTGCGTATACATATGGTTTATTCATGATGTTGAACATGGGATTTATTTCGTTAAATTGTCATGATATTTGTTTCTCAGTGTTTGTATGTTCATGTTGATGGACATAGCGATTTTGCATATATGTATGCATGAGTTGTGTTTGTGTATGTTGTACGATCTATGTTGAGGGGGCTGGATCGGATGTCCACCTCGTGTTGGTCCGACGGGATCATCTTGGGATCTAGGCTGAGGGCGTTGGATCATTGGACGGGTTTTTCCACCTCGTGTTGGTCCGACGGGATCATCTTGGGATCTATGCTGAGGGCGCTGGATCATTGGAATACCCATGCTGTGTTAATGGAATCTTGTGGATTCGCATTGTCGGATTCCGGTAGCGGAAGTCCGTGTGGTGTATCTTGTTATGTATTGTTGATGCATATTCGATTTGTTTAAATGATACTTGTACTAGCATCGTTTTGCTAACCCCTTCGGGGGTGGACATTTATTTTGATGTCCAGGTAGCCGAGGAGCGGGGAAACAGCCACAGTACCGATGTGACGACGAAGGGGTTCAGTGATGTTTGTTGTTGTTTGTGATTTATCTTCTTGGTTCAATTTCAGTACTCGAGTACGCATGTCTTATTAATATCATTTCGATATGGTTGTATTAATTAACTTGTTGAACCAGTTGGAACCGGTTTTGTAATTTGAATTTCCGTGGTATTGATGGATTATATTTACCTTTCTTTTATTTAGCCTTGTAAATCCTTACTTAAAGGGTTTACGGCGCTGTAATTATTCCGAATATCTCGGGGTGTTACAATTTGGGGGATGGATGCCTTTTATGCATTCAGGTATTCAGAGTTCGGGAGCGTTCACAGGATCAACATGGAAGATGATGAAAGACCATGATGCTAATCACAATAGAGGTGGTATAATGTCATTATTGTCATGTTATAGTTTTCTTCCGTTGTCGTATTCTACCCTTGAATGGGTATGTTGACATATTATAGTAATTGTGTATTAAGAATACACACATATTGTCAGTTATGGTCATTGTATTTTTTATTGATTCTTGTGTAGATTGACCTTGTTGGTCAATTATGGTTTGAGTTGTTCTGTATTTACCTGGTGGATCCTTACGGAATGGTCCATGAGGTGTAACAACCTAAAATGATCTGGGGCATTATATTTATGGTATCAGAGCTTAGGTTGATGAAACCTAGGCTGTTGGGTCGAGTCAAGTCATGTTATGTCGTGTCATGTCGTCCTAGTTGTTGGTTGTCGAGTTAAGTTAGTGTCGTCATGTCATGTCGTCTTAGTTGTCGATTGTGATTAGTACCGTGGTGCAGCCATCATCTTCGTACGACCTATGGACGTAAGTCTCTATCTCTGTGAACTCTATTTATACGCATGTACGTGTGTTTATGCCTGTCTGATGATCGAATACATCTTTGTTTTGTGCAAGTTGTACAATGAGAATGCTAGTGACGTATTGCAAATGATTCATTTAGAATAGATGTTGCCTTCTAGGATGAACACGAGGACTCGTATAAGTTAACTATGTATAGTACTCGAGAATTTGAATGGACAATATGGTATGATATAAGTAAGATAATTGGTAGTTACCTGTATTTTTGGAGATTGTGAATAAATGGTATTTCAGTATTGTATGCAAAGATGATAATTGTATGGCAGTACGTCTTGATTGAATCAGAAGGAGTTTAGATACTACGATCCAGTGTATTTGATTGGGTTCGAGTGTGATTTTTGTTTGACTGTCGTGGCTTAATTTTGGATATAGTGGCGGATGGTGGCATGCGTTAGATAGGTGAGACTGTTGTGTTCTAATGCATATGGATGTCTAGACTTAATACCAGTAAAATTTCAAAGGCGTAAATAAGTTGTTTTATAAAATGTGTGAGTTATGTTTTGAAGGTAATAAATATTGGCATTTCGAAACAGTAAACTATTTTGTCATTTTGGACAAACGAATTGAATTTTGCAACTTGGTAAATTATTTTGAGGATTAAAATTAATTTTTATGTATGTCTTGAATGATAAGTTGATGCATTGATATTTTGTCAATAAAAACTATTATGAGTATTTTAAAAAGGGGAGCTAATAATTTTATATTTTAATAAAGGGCGAATTTTGGCAACTAAAAAAAATCAAAAAGGTGTGTGATGTGAACATATATATTTTAGAGTGACGTCTTGAAAATTTTCGAGAGATAAAATATTTTCGGTTGTTTACAAAGGCGAAGGTCCTAAAATTTGATCAAATGAGTTGAATATTGAGATCTTTGAAATAGAAGATGGAGTTTCTTGATAAATTCTTTTCAGTATTTTTGGGTATAATGAATAAATTTTTTCAATTTTTTTGGCATGTACGAATATTTTAAGTGGGATAGGTGTCCCCAAGTAAAGATAAGTGATGAGATTAATATTGTATTAGGCGGGCAATTATTTTCGGTCATATGGTGAATGGCAGGACGACCCGATGGATGCTATGTATGAGAGGATATCTCTTGAGTACCGTTTGGTATGAGTAAGTATACATGATTTGACTTGTGCTGATTAGGCGACATTGATAAATGGTTGTCGCTATATTGGGGTGAGCATAGGATGAGCTTATGTATGAAAGTGATTTGGAGCTTCATACTAGTGCTTCAAATTTCATAATATTAGTTTATATGAGGTTTTTTGAAAACTACTTTCCTTATTTTTGATTTGTAAAAATATGTTTTTATGGCGAATGTACATTTTGTGAAATAAAAGAATTTAACCACTACAGTATGAAAAGGTATTTATAAGAACGGGCACCTGACCTAATATTTTAAATTTTAAATTTGTTTCAAAAATGTCTGTATACCATTGGGGGAGTATTATACTTGAAACACATTTACTAAAGTTGTGTAGGCATTTTTGAAAGTTATCGATTTTCCGGATCGAAGTATCCATTTATTTTGAAGAGGTGACCATTTAAAACTGGAGTTTTGTAGAACTTTCAAATATGTCATTTTCTTTTATTTAAAAGCAAAATATGTCAAGTGTATATATTTATTGCGAGTTTTATGAGCATCATATAGTGTCGAGATTCCAAGTTCGTAGGAGTTGGAGTGGAACTTTTAGTGTTGAGACGTGGTTTTGGAATGTGAATATAAATGAATGGTATTGTGATACTGTGGGATCAATATCCGCAATATAAAACATGTGTTGTAGATCTAGTGTTAATTGGGATTACAGTTTTTTATATTAAGATGCTTTAGAGCTGACTAATATGTTGCTACTGCAGTACGATTACCTACAAGTAGTATATGAGTATGCCAGTTTTGTCGATTGATTCTTAGGGTTTTGTATATTGTCGAATCAGTTTGCATGAGCAGGGTATAAGATATGAAGTATAGCGATGGTATTTATAGGTGCCTAATAGAATTGACTAACAGCATCATGAGTCGAGTGATGACATGGCGAGTTTCGAGGACGAAACTTATTTTAAGGGGCATGGTATGTAATATCTGGGAATTTTTGAATTGAAATTTAGGTGGAATTTAAATTTTAAATATTTTAAGTAGTTGAGTAACTCCGGGTCAGAACGACTCCCGATGAATCAGATTGAACATTATTGGAGAATTATCGGCGATAATTTTATCATATGTAGCAAAATTTAGTGTGTCTAGTCGGGTCAGAAGATCAGAGTAATGTAGAGACGGATATTCCGGTAATATAAAATACAATAATATATTGTGATTTTATTAATTATGATTATTGGACCCTTTAAAAACTTATCTTATTTCTTTGTCTAAAAGTTGGGTCCAATTGACTCAACTACACCTAATTCTCTTTAGCCGATTGATTAAGAAGGGGAAGTGTCCCTTTTCTTTGTTGACTCTCCTTTCCTCTCTCCCGTGTAAAACACACACAAACACACATTAACACATGCCCAACGGATCGCTGGAGCTTGCCGACGAAGAGTGGGCCTAAGCGAACATGGTGCGGCTGGGATCTTAGGTTTCGAATCCCTAGTAGGAATTAGAGTACCTGAATGGACTTTGGTGCTGGTCAACCTAGATGAACGAGGATACACCGGCGGTTCGAGGTGGATTCCATCTAAAATGACTGAGTTGGGCGGTCTGAGGCGCGGCCGAGGTCGGATTGGCCGTGATTCATAGAGTTCAACTTCAAGTTAGATCTTCGATCTTGATGGGGTTTTCTGATGATGGAGGCCCGATGGTTTGGGTTGGTTGAATCTCCAGTGGGCTCGGGCCTTGATTTCCGGCGACTTTGGCTTCTGGGTCAGTTTACTGATTTGATGCAGTGGGTTTCGAGGGTGGTTGTCGGGGGCAGTATTGAGTACCACCGATAGGATAGAGGTTTGGTCTTCCGGTCTTCTCGGTGGTGGTTTTCATTTTTCTACGGGGCAGCCGCACAGGCGGATGACCATTCATGTCCGTATGTGTCTATATATGTTTGTGTTTGTTTGTTTGTGCGTGTGTGTGTACAGGCATGTGTGTATGTATGTGTTTGTGTGTATGTGCAGTAGGTGTGTGTGTGTGTGTGTGTGCATATGTGTGGATATGTTTGTGTGTATTTTTTTTCATTTTACTTGTAACGCCCCCAAAACCATCCGGGATATTACAGCGCCGTGGGTCCCGCACCGGAACCCACCAGGCTAAAAACCATTTCAAAAACGTCTAAAAATGCCAAAAGGCCAATGACGGTAATATTTTAAATATTCAAATATCTTCAAAAACATAGTTCTCAAATACCGTCATAAAATACCATTTGAAAATACAAGGCGAAGTGCCAATTCTCGACAGATCAAAATGTACGTTAAGCTACCACTTAAACGTACCGATAAAATAATTTGGGAAAAAGAGTTGACGAAAATAACCCAAGTTCGTAAAATGCCAAAAAGGCCATTTTGAAAATACACACGAGTTGGTAAAGATACCGAAAAGCCATTTTGAAATATACACACGCAGCGGATAAATGCAGTTCAAAATACACATTTGCAGCGGAAATGAATAACCAAAAAAAGAAATACTCGATACCCCAAAACATGCCACTGCCAGTATCACCCGGGAAGCTCATCCCTTCACGACCACTACTAGCTCGATCTCCGAGTACCTAAAAATAAAGCCCACGACGGGGTCAGCCACAATACTCAAAAATGATATCGATCACATCATCATAAATAATTACATACCAATGTAATAATATAGTAAGAATACTATCAAAGTAATCTTACCGATCCAAGGTATTCCATACCAAAACAACCCTTACCGTAATTCACATTTCTCATCCTCGAATGACGAAATGAACTTAACAACAATTATCTGTACTGTATTCCAAAAATACCAATAATCCTCAAAACATCATCAAAACTAATAATACACAACATATCTGTAGATCAACTACTATATGATAATGATAACAAATCCCGAACATCGACGTACAGTCCGAAGGCTTATACGATCAATAACTAGATCAACCAATACGTCACTGAGAATATCATCGACATGATAACTCCAATATGACCAATAAAGGATCAACGATAACCGGGAGTACCCTCAACATGGTAAACTCCCAACATGATCAACAAAGGATCAACAATACCCAAGAATACTATCAACAAGGTAAACTCCAAATGATCAACAAAGGACCAACGATAACCGAGAATACCATCAACAAGGTAAACTCCAAATGATCAACAATACTGGATCTCAAAGAAATAACTCCGACTGTCGAACATACCCCTCGGGCGTATGAAGAACCAGTCACAAACCGTCGAACATACCCAACCATAAATGGAGGATGAACGACCAAACAATATGGCTCAAAGATGGAAATCATAGTACGTCCGATCCAGAAATGTGTCCGTGCACAAGCCACCCCGGGTATTGATCACATACACGTGTGGTCTTGTACCTAATTAGCCTCACGAACTATGTCTCGTGTGCACGGTTCAATGTGGAAATATCAACACATAACCATCATGTGCCCGGCTAAAAATCCTACACAATAACTAATCGGCACGCAGATATGACTCCAGATATGTCACGATGCAACATGACAACGAAACTCAAAGAAATACATATCCAATAAGGATCAAAAGACTCACCGAAGTGAACAACACCAGACTGAAAATGAAAAGTCGACACGGCTAATCAATATCCAAAACATCAATCCTAGGATCATCATCCCCAAATGAATGACCAACACGATCTACGATCTCAATACCACAATCTTGGGATCAACATCCCTCAACGAATAACCGATACGAAACTCATTACACGAAACCTCAACATATACAACAACTCAACATACTAATTATCCACATGACTGAACAAATACTTAGATTACCTCAAAGTCGAGGACAACATCCTTTCCACGAACAACATCCCTGAACGAATACACAGTTATACAAATAATCTCAAATAAGGTACCATCCATTCAATACCAATAAACCTTTATCCCGATACTTATGTCATCACGATAACTATCCTCGATACCCGATATTCTATATCCTTGACCAAAGATAACTCACATCTTCCCTGAACACAATTAAATCATATACCTTATGATTTAATACAACCAGAGCACGATATACAAACCATTATCCCGACAACTTACATTTCTAACAACATTGCTATACGAATTATAAATGAAATGAAAACGAAACCATTCATCAAATATTATAAACTGAACAAGTTTAAACTTGCCTCGATACCGATACCACGAAGTCGTTACCCAAAATCCATTGCCTTAGTCTACGAGCTCCTCAGCCCCGACCAAAAGCAATCTACGAACTCTTCGACTTCAACCGAAACACAACGGTCATAATCCACGATCAAAACATCACAACCTATTGCAATAATCAATTAACAACAATCCGATAACAATCAATAACCGACATAGCCAACCAAGCGACTCAACGGCTCAACAATACCCCGATCATAAACAAACCGAACAATACAACTCAAACAAGTACGAACTCATATCCACGATACAAGTCGTAACTCGATGATCACAAATAACAATCAATAACCGATCAATAAGCACAACGGTTCTACAATATCCCGATTAAACACAAATCCGAACAACCAAATCAATCGATCACAAATTCAAAACCACAATACGATTCCACAATCCGAATATTATATCCATAATCTATTTAAACCAACAAGGGTCTAACATTACCGATTCCAATTTCAATCTTAAATACGGATACAAGTTTCCTCCTTTTAAATCATAATTAAACCAATTACCGATTATCATCATCAATCCAGACGATCCGATTAATTCAACATCGTAGATAACCATATTCCAAAGGTTTCAAATAATTCCATTATCCGAATTGAACACTTATTCAATAAGTATGAATTTCCAAATTCAAACATGAATAATAATTCTCATCAAACTCGAAATCATATTCGTATTCCTATACGAATATTGTACCAAGATACATAACTTAGTTCTAAATGTGAATATTCCATATTCATATCCAAAACACTAACACCTTAAGACGTATTCATCAAATCAATGATCAATTCAGTTCGACATTAAGGATTTTATAACATATTCGATTCCAACTTCAACTCCAAATACGAAGACAAAACTCCTTCTTGTTTATACTTGTAAATTCGTAGAAAATAATTTACCAATTATTATCGTCACATTCCAAATAATCCGAAATCCTTCCAAAATCATAACATGTAACTCAAGAGTTCTTCAAGAACACGAATTATCCAAATTCACATTCATAATCCATAAAACAACATAACCCGATGTTTCTAACATCTAAACAACCCTTAATCATAATTCAAGGTGTATATAATCATGTTCTTCAACATATGATCTTATTAGCATCAAAAATCAAAGCAATACTACCAAGAACATCAAGAATATTATGATTCCATAATCATAACAACATAATCAAGACATAATCCAACATATCATTATCTTCCTTCAACATACACCTCATATAACCTCAAGAATCGAAACAACAACATCTTAATCATCTTCATACGAATCATTCATCAACTATAACATCAAAATTCCGAAATGAAATGGAGAAATATCCAACATACCTCATAGAATATGGATAACACAAGAAATCACTTCAAGAATCAACAATAGTTCCATAACCAAGCTCTAATTCCATGATTCCAAGCTCACAATCATGTTAGAAGTGTTTAGAACACTCTTAGAAGTGAAGAGGGACGAGTTTTGGAGAGAAATACCTCAAAGGATCGTGAGAGAAATGAAACGCAACACTTCAATATATAAACTGCACTCTGATTACGTACGTAAGTGTCCTTACTTAACGTACGTAACAACCTTAACGTACGTAATCTGGAATCCATAGCGTACGTAACAAACTCACTGTCTCATTCTGTGAAGTCCATTACGTACGTAACCCATACCATATAACGTATGTAATATACCAGTTGACTTGCTATAGTATAATGGTCGTGATACGTATGTAACACGTCCTGTATAACGTACGCAACACGTACGTTGACTCACCTGTCAACATCCTCCGTCGAAAGTTGCCGACACAGGGTCCCACCTGCCGACCAGGACTCTGTAACACCCCCAAGTTATTCAAGGATATTACAGCGCCGTAAGCCCCGCCGTGGGACCCAAAAGGCTAAACATACGCGGAACCATAAATTTTGACCGATAAGGTCTACACACAATGGAATGAAAAACAATACAAAGGTATTCAAAACATAACCAATGTATTCACAAACATCACAACTCAAATCAATACTTCGGCAAACACAGGCCGGAACATCAAGGAAAATGGAAAACAATACTCGAGTATTCAATAACCAATCCAGTACAACAACACTGAATGGGAAACTCCAAATATAACTGGAAGAAAGACACAGTATCACACTTGCCCACCATCTTCATGCCGACCCGATACCTGCCTGTCCGCTCTCCTGGAACCTGAAATACATAAAACGTATTTCCCCCATAAAGGGGTTAGCCGTCGAATAGCTAGTGCAAGAGTATCAAGTATGAAACACAATACTTCTCGACAATAAAGTAAAAGTATCTGTCAATTCATCAATTCAAGACTAGTATTACGGAATAACTAAAATCTCATAAGATCACATAAAGACGTACATGAATGCCATAGAAACGGTTCGTTCATATCATCCGTCAATACATGTATGAATGCCGTAGAAACAGTTCGTTCATATCATGCCATCAATACATATATGAATGCCGTAGGAACGGTTCGTTCATATCATGCCATCAATATGTCTATGAATGCCGTAGAAACGGTTCGTTCATATCATACCATCAATATTTCTTACATTCAAAGTCGAGAACGTACAATCATAAATATATACTTGCCTTTGAGACATCGAGAAAACGAACGGAAAAAGGGGTATGAGATCGGTAGGTCCAAGAACGCGCTTCCGGCACCTAAACGATTCGCAAGGAATATGATAATCAATTATCCATATTCAAATTACACGAAGAAACCCCCGAAACCCGTCTACGATTCGTAAAGATATACGGATAATCAACTAGAGGTTGGAAAATTGTCCAAAATCTCACAAGTCCAAAAACGGCACAATCCAAACCATAAAATCGTAGGAAAATCATGCATACGGTATAGATACATCATAATCTCAAGGTTCTCAAGCTTCCAAACAGATAAACCAGACGAATCTACGAAAAACCCAAAAATTCCCAAAAAGTAGGGTTCTAAGGATTTTTACCTTGATTCGGACGTTAGGAGGAATTAGATGTTGAGAAATCCTTGTTCTCCAACCAAATATGTTGATGTTAGAAGGAAGATTGCTTCCAATCGCCCATCCCGAGCGATTTCCGTCGAAAAGGAGTGAAGAAGGTGAAAAATGACGAAACGGAAGTCAACTGTCATATTTATATCTGCCCAGTCTAGCGCACGCTACACCTCCTTCATTAGTGTGCGCTAGCGAAGTCACCGGATAGTCCAGTGGTTTCTTCTGGCTCCGTTAGCGTGCGCTAATCGTCTGTCTCTAGCGTGCGCTAGTCCAAAATATGGCATTCAGTACTGGAGTCCAGAACTTACTGTCTCTGCCCTACTCAGAACTTAGCGTGCGCTAGCGCTATGATTTAGCGTGCGTTATGAAATAGCTTTAGCGTGCGCTAGCCGAAGCCTAGCGTACGCTATCTGATAGTCGAGCTTGGCAACCTCACGCCTCTGTGACCGGCCCGCTAGCGTGCGCTACGGACGGATGTTAGCGTGCGCTACTAACCACGAATAGCGCTCTCTAACAACTCCTAGCGTGCGTTAATCCGCCACCCGCAGAGCGACCAAATACCGTATCGACTGATCGATCCTCTTAGCGCGCGCTATGGCTCAAAGCTGGCGTGCGCTAATCAAGCAGAATTAGCGTGCGTTAGCCTAGGCCTAGCGTGCGTTATATCTCTGGCCCAGAACATTTCCGCAAGGTCTAAATGACAAGATCAAAAACCAAACGAGATACGAAACTCAATAACAATATTAACAACATCTCCAAGCATTTACAGAGCGACAAAATAAGGAGAACGGCAAGGTCAAACAGTTAATAAAAGTACGGGTATTACATTCTACCCCTCTAAAAATAAGTTTCGTCCCGAAACTTAAGAAATAAATAGTTCAGGGTATTCCACTCGCATTTTCTCTTCCGTCTCCCAAGTTGCTTCCTCGACTCCATGTCTCGACCATTGCACTTTAACCAGTGGAATGGTTTTATGCCGGAGTTTTTTCTCACGACGCTCAAGGATCTTCATGGGCTTCTCTGGAAAAGTAACATCCTCGGATACATCAATCTCACTGTAGTCGATAATGTGGCTCGGATCCGGTACGTACTTTCTCAACTGAGACACATGGAAAACACTGTGGACGTGACTCAATGCTGGAGGCAACGCCAAGCGGTATGCTAAATCTCCAACTCTGTCCAAAATCTCGAAGGGCCCGATGTACCTCGGACTAAGTTTCCCCTTTTTCCCGAAGCGGAAGACTCCTCTGGTCGGCGACACCTTGAGTAAGACATGATCCCCCACTTCAAACTCCAAAGGTCGACGACGAGTATCAGCATAAGATTTCTGACGACTCTGGGCGGTTAGCAATCGATCTCGGATAATAGAAATCTTTTCCTTAGTCTCCATCAACATATCCGGCTCTGTTCCAACTAGCTCGGAAGCCTCGTCCCAACACAATGGAGACCTACATCGTATACCGTAAAGTGCCTCGAAGGGTGCCATTTTGATCGATGCATGCCAACTATTATTGTAAGCAAACTCGATCAATGGCAAATGAAGCTCCCAATCATTACTCCAGTCTAAGGCACAAGCCCGCAACATATCTTCCAACGTCTGAATCGTCCTCTCTGTCTAACCGTCCGACTGAGGATTAAAGGAAGTGCTCAATCTCAACTCAGTGCCCAAAGCCTGATGAACGGCCTGCCAAAAATGCGATACGAAACGGCCGTCTCGATCAGAAACAATGGTCTTGGGGGTTCCGTGTAACCTCACGATCTCAGCAATAAAGGTTCGAGCCAGTTTATCCGGTCCCCAAGTATCCTTAATACCCAAGAAGTGTGCTGACTTAGTCAACCGATCGACAATTACCCAAATCATATTCATTCCGGCTCGAGTCCTCGGCATGCCAGTGATGAAATCCATAGAGATGTCTTCCCACTTCCACTCGGGAATGGGAAGCGGTTTCAACAACCCCACTGGTCGTTGATGTTCGATCTTGACTTGTTGACACGTCAAGCACCGTAGTACAAACTCCGTAACATCCTTCTTCATATTATTCCACCAAAAATTGCGCTTCAAATCTTTGTACATCTTACTCGTCCCGGGGTGGATTGAGTAAGGCGTAGCATGAGCTTCTCGGAGAATTCTCTGCCTCAACTCTAAATCGTTCGGAACACAAAGCCTGCCCTGAAATCTCAGAATACTATCCTCGTGAACCATAAAGCCAGGAGCTTTTCCTTTAATTACATCTCCATTCAGTTGAGAAATCATCGGGTCACTCCACTGCTTCCCTTTGATGTCATCAACTAAGGACGAAGTAATTTCGAGAGTACACAACTGTCCCTGTACTCGTTGAAGCCAAACTTCTATCCCTTGCTCAATTAAGTCCTGACGAATTTTTGTCTGAGATGTAAGAACCTCGAGCATTTGAAGAGATGCCGATTTGCGGCTCAAAGCATCCGCAACGACATTGGCTTTTCCGGGGTGGTAAAGAATCTCCAAATCATAATCCTTTATCAATTCTAACCAATGTCTCTGCCTCATATTCAGCTCCTTCTGACTGAAAATATACTTCAGGCTCTTGTGATCGGTATAAATCCGACACGGTGAACCATACAAATAGTGCCGCCAAATCTTGAGCGCGAAGACAATTGCGGCTAACTCCAAATCGTGAGTAGGATAATTCATCTCATAAGGCTTTAATTGTCGTGATGCAAAAGCTATCGTCTTATCATGCTGCATAAGTACACAGCCCAGACCATGACCCGAAGCATCACTAAAAACTGCAAAGCCCTCACTACCATGTGGAAAAGTTAAAATCGGTGCTGAAGTCAAACGCCTCTTCAGTTCCTCGAAGCTCTGTTGTCTCTCATCCGTCCAAACATACTTTTCGGTCTTCTGGAGTAATTTCGTAAGCGGCCGAGTGAGTTTCGAGAACCCCTCGACAAACCAACGGTAATACCCAGCAAGGCCCAAAAAGCTACGAACTTCCTTAACGTTTTTAGGTGGTGCCCAATCTAGCACTGCCTAAATCTTCTGCGGGTCTACACGAACCCCTTCAGCCGAAATCACATGGCCGAGAAACATAACTTCTTCCAACCAAAATTCGCATTTCGAGAATTTTGCATAGAGATGCTCGGCTCTCAAAATATCTAAAACCAAACGCAAGTGTCAGGCATGTTCCTCCTTATCTCGAGAATAGATCAAGATGTCATCAATAAAGACGACTACACACCTGTCGAGGTACTCGATGAATATCTTATTCATTAACTGCATGAATATTGCCGGTGCATTAGTCAATCCAAAAGGCATAACTACAAATTCATAATGCCCGTATCTCGTTTGAAATGCCGTCTTTGGAACGTCGGACTCCCTCACACTGAGTTGATAATACCCGGATCTTAAATCAATTTTCGATAAAACCGCAGCCCCTTGCAGTTGGTCAAATAAATCGTCTATACGAGGCAAAGGATATTTGTTCTTGATGGTTACTTTGTTCAGCTCACGGTAGTCGATGCACAAACGTAGTGAACCATCCTTCTTCCTCACGAAAAGAACAGGCGCGCCCCAAGGCGAAGCGCTCGGTCTGATGTACCCTTTTTCCAAAAGTTCTCCCAACCGAGTCTTCAATTCCTGCATCTCGGAAGGTGCCATCCGATAAGGTGCTTTAGAAATCGGAGCCGCATCTGGCTATAAGTCCACGGTAAATTCTATCTCTCGATCTGGCGGTAATCCCGGGAGGTCATCCGGAAAAACATCAGGATACTCATTAACAACCGGAATCGAAGAGAGATCGACTTCGTTTCCTTCCGTTTTCAAGGCATAGCACCAATAGCCCGTACAACCTTTATTGAAAAGTTTTACGGCCTTCATGGCACTGATAAGTAACTTGGATTGTCCTGACTTACGTCCCAAAAATGAGTACTCAGATCCGTCTTTAGTCATCATGGTGATAACCTTGGTGCGATAGTTCACAATCGCTTGATGATTATCAAGCCAATCCTCGCCGAGGATCACATCCTCGCCTTCTATATCAACTACAATCAAATTCGATAACCATTCCATACCGGATATAATTACCGGAAAATCTCTAATCTCCCGATTCCCCACAATCCTATCCCCGTTGGGCAGTTTCACGATAAAGGGATCGCAAGCAGTTAAACAAGTTATATTCAAACGGCGTACACACTCCAAAGATATAAAAGAATGTGTAGCACCCGTATCAAAGAGTACACGGACTGGATAAGATAAAATATGGATGGTACCTGAAGCCACCGCTGCGTCGGGTTCGTCTGTTCGACGCATCTCATAAACCCGAGGTTGTACCGAACCGACGCTAGAATTTCCCCCTCCAGCATTCTGACCCCGTCCCCGGCCCCTGCCGAAATTCTGCTGAGGTTGACCAGCTGGGGCAGAAGCCCGAGTGTCCAAAGTCTGATTCGGCTTGGAACAATAAGCCGCTCTATGTCCCATCTGTCCGCACGTGTGACACTTCAATGGTGGGAAGTTGCATTCCGAATTAAAGTGGCCTGGACGGCCACAATTATAGCAAGTCACCGTGCGATTTGTGGTACCCGGAGTGGGACGGTAACCCCTCTTTCCTATTATTAGAACGTGACGATTGTCCAGCAAAACGGCTAGTCGTCTGTGACTTCTGAAAGTTGCCACCTTTAGAGCCAGAAAAACTTCCCGCGACTTTCTGCTTCTTCGGTTCTTCAACGGTATCATTGTCGGGGCTCAACATATCATGGGCTAAAGCTCTGTCCTGATACTCTTTCAGTGTGGTACAAGCAAATCCGGCCATATACCGCCGTAAGTCCAAATTCATCCACATATCAAAATAACGGATCTTATCATGCTCGTTACGCACTTGATCCTTCACATGGATCAATTGTTGGTTGTACTCCACGATCGCCTGCGATACGGGAATATCTTGAGGTTTAGTCTCGAAAAAGGCTCGGATTCGGCTCTCTCGCACCGGCCAAGGACAAAACTCGGCCTCCAAGAGTTCCTTAAATTCATCCCACGTGGCAATACGATCTTGTGGCTTGATGACCTTCCACCAAGTAGCGGCCTCCTTAGTGAGGAAATACTGTGCAATTGGTACTTTCCTCACCTCGGGGCAATCAACTGCCTCGAAAATCTTTTCCAATTCCGCTAGCCAGTCTTCCCATCCTAATGGGTCTGTGGTACCTCCAAATTGTGGAGGGTGCATACGAATTACATTCTGAAGCAAGGCATCCGTGTTCGGGTTCGGATTATTCAGCTGAACAGTTTGGGCCAAAATAGTCATCTGAGTAGCCAATTGTTGAAGTGCATTCGCCATTCCAACGTCCGCGTTGTTCTCCTGACCGTCTGACTGGTCGTGCTGACTCTAGGTGTCGGGATGCACCGAGTTCGACAAACTGGGGTTGGTCGACCCCGCAACTGAACTGATGGAAACGGCCGCGCCACGACCTCTTCCTCGTCCACGGCCACGACCACGGCCACGGCCCCTACCAGCTGACATACTGAAGAACACACAAGGTACGTAAGCACAATTCAAACGCACGTCATTAAGGTGATCGATTCTCAAGGATACCAATAAAAGAATCATAATGAATAAGGAAACGTCAGAAGGGTAAGAGGTCTTACAAGTACCGGCCGCACTGTGATGATGGCAGAGTAGTGATACTGTGGACAATTGATGACTCATTCGACCCAAAAGACCGACAGCCTAGGTATCCATAGACCTAAGCTCTGATACCATATTCTGTAACACCCCCAAGTTATTCAAGGATATTACAGCGCCGTAAGCCCCGCCGTGGGACCTACAAGGCTAAACATACGCGGAACCATAAATTTTGACCGATAAGGTCTACACACAATGGAATGAAAAACAATACAAAGGTATTCAAAACATAACCAATGTATTCACAAACATCACAACTCAAATCAATACTTCGGCAAACACAGGCCGGAACATCAAGGAAAATGGAAAACAATACTCGAGTATTCAATAACCAATCCAGTACAACAACACTGAATGGGAAACTCCAAACATAACTGGAAGAAAGACACAGTATCACACTTGCCCACCATCTTCATGCCGACCCGATACCTGCCTGTCCGCTCTCCTGGAACCTGAAATACATAAAACGTATTTCCCCCATAAAGGGGTTAGCCGTCGAATAGCTAGTGCAAGAGTATCAAGTATGAAACACAATACTTCTCGACAATAAAGTAAAAGTATCCGTCAATTCATCAATTCAAGACTAGTATTCCGGAATAACTAAAATCTCATAAGATCACATAAAGACGTACATGAATGCCATAGAAACGGTTCGTTCATATCATCCGTCAATACATGTATGAATGCCGTAGAAACGGTTCGTTCATATCATGCCATCAATACATATATGAATGCCGTAGAAACGGTTTGTTCATATCATGCCATCAATATATCTATGAATGCCGTAGAAACGGTTCGTTCATATCATACCAATATTTCTTACTTTCAAAGTCAAGAACGTACAATCATAAATATATACTTGCCTTTGAGACATCGAGAAAACGAACGGAAAAAGGGGTATGAGATCGGTAGGTCCAAGAACGCGCTTCCGGCACCTAAACGATTCGCAAGGAATATGATAATTAATTATCCATATTCAAATTACACGAAGAAACCCCCGAAACCCGTCTACGATTCGTAAAGATATACGGATAATCAACTAGAGGTTGGAAAATCGTCCAAAATCTCACAAGTCCGAAAACGGCACAATCCAAACCATAAAATCGTAGGAAAAGCATGCATACGGTATAGATACATTATAATCTCAAGGTTCTCAAGCTTCCAAACAGATAAACTGGACGAATCTACGAAAAACCCCAAAATTCCCAAAAAGTAGGGTTCTAAGGATTTTTACCTTGATTCGGACGTTAGGAGGAATTAGATGTTGAGAAATCCTTGTTCTCCAACCAAATATGTTGATGTTAGAAGGAAGATTGCTTCCAATCGCCCAAGATTGTCTCTCCCGAGCCATTTCCGTCGAAAAGGAGTGAAGAAGGTGAAAAATGACGAAACGGAAGTCAACTGTCATATTTATATCTGCCCAGTATAGCGCACGCTACACCTCCTTCATTAGCGTGCGCTAGCGAAGTCACCGGATAGTCCAGTGGTTTCTGCCGGCTCCGTTAGCGTGCGCTAATCGTCTGTCTCTAGCGTGCGCTAGTCCAAAATGTGGCATTCAGTACTGGTGTCCAGAACTTACTATCTCTGCCCTGCTCAGAACTTAGCGTGCGCTAGCGCTATGATTTAGCGTGCGTTATGAAATAGCTTTAGCGTGCGCTAGCCGAAGCCTAGCGTACGCTATCTGATAGTCCAGAAAGCCTGGCAACCTCACTGCCTCTGCTGACCAGCCCGCTAGCGTGCGCTACTAACCACGAATAGCGCGCGCTAACAACTCCTAGCGTGCGTTAATCCGCCAGTCCAGAGAGAAGTCCGAAATACTGGTACTGACCTGACTGATCCTCTTAGCGCACGCTACGGCTCAAAGCTAGCGTGCGCTAATCAAGCAGAATTAGCGTGCGTTAGCCTAGGCCTAGCGTGCGTTATATCTCTAGCCCAGAACATTTCCGCAAGGTCTAAACGACAAGATCAAAAACCAAACGAGATACGAAACTCAATAACAATATTAACAACATCTCCAAGCATTTACAGAGCGACAAAATAAGGAGAACGGCAAGGTCAAACAGTTAATAAAAGTACGGGTATTACAGACTCGGTCCTGTCCGATGCCTTCGTTACGTACGTAATACCTTAGCCTTAACGTACGTAACCATGCCAATCTTACGTACGTAAGCTCACCTTGTTAACGTACGTAACAATTCCATACTTAGCCAATTTCAGCAATTCCTGTCCAATGTCTCGGCATACCAAACACGAGCATATGGCAGAAATCAATACATATACTCAATCCAAAAATATTCTCATACCATATACCTGATATCCAAATCAGTTCAAACTGATACAACAAATCCTCAATATAACTGTCAATCCAAAACGATAACCACACCAGTATAACTGTCTCAGTTCTCAATTTATTTTATCCATGCTGTATAGATACCAAACTATACAGTATATATCAGATAAAATAACGCGAAAAATTTATACTAAAAATTCAGGTATTACATTACTGTTGTGTTGTACGTATTCATTTGGAATTGTACAAGTGGTGTTGTATTTGACTGATACAATGTATATTGTATTGGGATATTTTGGAATTGAAATATTTATACTTTTCGTCGGTATTGTGTTGCCGATTGAAGTATATTGGACCTAACGTACGCTACATGCATAGCATTACGTACGTTAAGGGTGGCAGGTTATATACGTTAAACTATGTTGGTTACGTACGTAACACCGGGTATCTGATCGTATCTGAATTTTGGCGTGTGGGGCCGAACGTGATTGGATCATGTTGGCCTTTCAAGGCAGCCAAGTCAACGGGCATTACGTACGTAATGCTTATGCTATAGCATACATAATGCATGTTTTATTTTGAGGCCGTAGTTTATGAGATAACGTAGCGTACGCTACGTAAAGGTGATAACGTATGTAATAGTTCTTACGTACGTTATGGAGGGAGGATAGCGGCCGTAATGTGATGTGCATATTATAAAGACGTGTTTCGTCTTTCATTTTCTCACGATCCAATTCCAATTTCTTTCCCTATAAATCATCCCTCTGCATCTATTAGTGTATTCCAGCCTCTTTCAACTTTTTTGGAGCTCCATAACTTGGATTGAAGCATAGGAACTTGGAGTTTGGAGTGTTTCTTGATGGTTTGAGGTTGTTCTTCACTTCTTCAAGAGGTATGTGTTTAATCTTGTGTTTATCATGAGATTAGGATGTTGTTGTTGTTGATTACTTTGTGTGTTGATTAATGGTTGGAGAATAGCATGATTCCTGATGAGTTTTTATATCTTATGATGAAGAAGAACATGATGATTATGTCTTAAGAAGGAGTTGTTCTTAATGTTTAAGAATACTTGGAGGTTATAATCATGTCTAGGAAGAGTTATGTTAAGATTGTTATATGATTAACATAGCTTTGAGATGATTATTGTTGTTGTTTGTGTTCTTGGGAGATTCTAACCATTTTAGTATAGAATTATGATGAATTATGTGATGATTGTCATTATCTTGAAATGGTTGATTTAATCTTGTTGATTAATCCGAATTCATAATGAATTGGTGGTTGATTATTGTTCAGACATCATGTTAGTAGAGTTGATGATGATCATGAGGTGATAGTGGTGATATTAGTGATATTATCATTATAGGATGATTAATTTGATGTTGTTCTTGATAATCCTTGTTGAATTATTTTTCAAAAGTGTTAAGAACATAATAATCATGATTGATCATTGTGGCGATTGGGGGATGTTAGAATTCATAGATGAGGACTATGATATTCGTTTGTGTGGTTTGTTCGATTCGTGATTGAATCAGAGTTGTCTATTGTGTTGCTTTCGATCGATATTGTGTTATTGAACACTACGCCATAGATGGCCTACAACAACCCTGAAAATGTGTCATCATAGACCTGATTTAGTGTTGCCTTAGCCCCGAAAAGGGAAAAGGTAACACCAAAAGTGTGTTGTGTTCTCAGCAGTTGCCTTTGACCACAAAAGCAACATGCGAACTGCCTAAGGTAACACCCTGTTCTCATATTACCATAGGAGCCTATGGCAACATACTTGGCACCCTATTACAACATTTTATCTGTGTTGCAATAGATGTTATAATTTAATAAAATAGATACCAAATTGTGTGGGGCCCACTTGTGGGGCCAATTGTGGCAACATGGTTCTGTCTAATGCAACACCAAATAATAACTACAACCCAATCTGTATTGCAAAATATTTACCAATTGCAACACACTAACTACATATTGAAACACCTCAAATGAACAGAATAATGATATAACCTTGGTATCCATTTATTCATTGACCCTACTGGTAACCTTCGCCTCTACTTCGTCAATAAGCTCCTGTCGATTAGTAAGTAACTCACTTCCTTATAATTCGGACACTTAACAAGGGTTTCTCCAATAAGCCAACAGCTTTACAAACTACTTCTTCATTAGCAAACTATTCCTCATGCACATTATTCACACTCCTGCATAAATAATTAATTATGTAAAAGGAAGTGAATCAAAAGAAGAAATATAACCATAGAAGATATCATATAGAAAAGCAGTTATGGAGTTTGCTAAACAGTATCAACATCATTAAGCATGTATCTAATAAAAGAGATCCACATACCACGAGGAGAACTTCGACAAATCTAAACTGAAAATACATTTTAAGCTGAAAGACAGGGGTACAATAATTTTAAGGAAAGAACCAGTTAGATGTTCAAATTTGCTTCCCAAGCAATGCAGTCAAATGTATTCCAACATAGTGAAGTTAGATAAAGGAGAAGACATTAATGGTAGATAAAGTTTCGTATATGACATGCGAAGCCATCACCATGAAATAGTATTTGGTTCCAGCAACCAGTGTAGAAAATATATATGCATGATCCGCTAAAAAAATAAAAATAAATTGAAATAACATAAAATGAGGAAATACTTTAGAATACTATAGAACCATAAAGCTTGCTGCCACAAAAGCACCCAGGGGGTGGCCGAGCTGGAAAACAATGCAGAAATAGAACTACTTTTGTTCCCAATATAAAAGGAGTACTATAGATATAAGAACATGCACAGTTGGAAAATGAGTTGATAATCAAAGTACCTTATCACAACAGAGGCTACTCTTAATATAGATTATAGAAACACTTCATAAGATATGAAAGAAAAAAATAAAAGATAGAGTTTAACGGGCCCTCCAAGATGATACAACAAAAATCTTTTAATTTATACGATGAAGCAGGGCAGTTCGTATATTGATACAGATTCCAATATTGACAAAGTAGACACATTGCAGTCTCATGCATTCCATGCTAAAATTCCAAATTTTCATCTCATTGCCACATTTGTATATGATATCAAATAACCATAAAAGTAGACAGGTAAAGAACACGTCTTATTAGATTAAAGTATTATCTTTGACATATAAAGACAATATAGCTCCACATAGAGCATCCCACAAGTCATGTACTAATATAAGACATAGGACTTAATAGTATACATATATTTTAATGTAAAGTAAAGTACAACTTATTAGTAATAACCATATAAACTACTAAAATAAAGTATATGGTATAAAGTAACTCAATTAATGGAGTAGTAATAAATTATGGATAATAAAAAATATCACCTCTTTCCAATCTGGGATTCCCCCTTCTGGGACCCAAATAGGATGGTCAAACATGCAGCTATCTCCAAACTTACAGGTTCTTGTTTGCATATAATAAGCACAATCCTTCTCTCATGGCTCGTACTCTCATATCTAGGGCGCTTGGATAAGAAGTTTGACGAATACCAAGCTTCAGTTTGCCCAATCTTGTTTTGGGCACCCAAAAGAGTCTGGTGATAGAGTGCTATGTATAACAAGAAAATGATTGTATATGTTGCTATGTATATCCAGTATCAATCTTGTACTAATGTTGGGAGGACATAAGAATTCCCTATTATGATTGGGCTGCATCAAGGATCTGCTCTTAGTCCTTTTCTCTTTGCCATAGTCATGGACGAATTGACAAGAGAAATTCAAAATGACGTTCCGTGGTGTATTAAAATTCAAAGTAAGCTGAAATCGCTCAGAAATTTACTCATACTTGATTTCAGCTTTTGTAATACAAAATTGGAAACTCTTGTTCCCAGAATTGTAATACCCGGTTGTAATTCAGTAATTATCATTCAGTATTTATCATTCAGTAATTGATACTCAGTAATTTTCACTCATTATTAATCAATTGTCACTCAGATTCAGTCATGGTATTCATCATTCAGAGTAATTGTATCGTATATCAATCGTCATTCATCACTAATCGGTTTGGAGTTTCGTGCCGTGTTTATCATCATTGTTATTTTCGTTGCGAGCTGTGCGTGAGGAGTAGCGCACGCTACGTACTCCTTTTAGCGTACACTAATTGGGTATAGGTAGCGCACGCTACCACTCAGCTTTAGCGCACGCTGAGGTTACCCTGGCTGCAGTCCAGAAGGTACTGGACTGCAGGTGAGTTATAAGTAGCGCACGCTACGAATGGTAAGTAGCGCACGCTAGTGGGTTGTAGTAGCGCACGCTAATATGTGGTGTAGCGCGTGCTAAGGACAAATCAGGTTGAGTCCAGTAGCTACTGGACTGCACTGGATTAACTCATAGCGCACGCTATGTGTTGTTTTTAGCGTACGCAATCGATATTATAGCACACGCTAAATATTGGTTGTAGCGCACGCTATCGAGGTCAGATCAGAGGACATGCAGTTTCTGGATTTCAGTACTGGGCATCAAATTATTTGTTAGCGCACGCTAACTATGAGCAATTACGTACGCTAGTAGTATGGTCGTAGCGCACGCTACAAAAGGTACGTAGCGCGCGCTACCGTGTTCGGACAGTGGGTACTGGAATACCCAAATTTCCCGTTAGCGCACGCTACGCATTAGGGCTAGCGCACGCTAACCTGGACTGAGTATAAATTGGACAGTTTAGTCAGAGTTCGTCATTTATCATTCTAATCTCTTTCTCTCGTCGGTTCTTGGCGATTTGGGCGATTTTGAGGGTATTCTTCAAGGTGTAATCATCAATCATCATCTTCAAGACTTTGAGTGGGATTAATCATCACTTCATCATCTCCTATTCATCGAATCAAAGGTATTAAATTCTTGGATCTAGAATTTCGGATTTTTGGGTTTTCCTTCCGATTTCTTCGTGTAAGCTTGGATTATCATTGGAATATGTTAGATATGGATTATCTACCTTGGATAAATGTATTCCTACGGATTTAATGGTTATTTTCGGAATTATTTCAAGAACCCTTGGGGTTGACTTTGGTTAATTGGGGATTTTCCGATTGATGTTGTTGTAACCATGAATTATGGATTCCTAATGGATTATTGATGTCATTTAAGTGTTTTGTTAGTTCGAAATACTCATTTTGGTTTGGTTTCGACATATTCGGGATTGGATAATTCCGAAGTTGTGTGGTTGGTTATGTATTCGTTGGAATGCCTTATGAGTTTGATTATCGTTGTTTCGACCGTTGGGTTAGTCGTGTTTTGTTACTTGATGCGTGTATTGAACGATTGTTGGTAATTATTGTTATTCAAGGTTGTTCGAGCGATCGGTATCTTGGTTAGGACGTTGTTCGTGGACGGACATTCTTCATCGGTATTGTGTAAGTTAATTCTTACTCGGTTAAAAGGATATTCATGCCTTTTGTTGTTGTTCATTCATAATCATAACTCATTCATCATTATATTAACCGTATCAAAACTTGTTGTTATCAATTAATCATTTCAGTCATAAGGAACGACGGTTCCAATCTTTTCATTGAGCTGTCATTTATTTCATTACCATTCCACCACGGTGAGTCATTATTCATTTTCGATATCACTTTTGTCATAACGTGGCATTCCGGGTCATACTGGCGTGCCGGTTGGAATATGTGTAGGATTTTCATGTCAGGCACATTATGGTCGTGTGTTGGTTGTTGGCCTCACATTGGACTGTGCACACGAGTCAATGTGTCTCGTGAGACTGATTAGGTACAAGACCACGCGTGTATTGATCGTTGGTGGCTTGTGCACGGACACATTTCCATCCCGGGCGTAGTGTGGCGCCACCCTTTGAGCCGCATCTTGTTAGTTGATTCATATAGCATGTTTGATTGCGTATGTTTCGGCAGATATTTCATAACTTCGTATATAATCATGATTGTGTATTTTCAACCCTTGAGGATTATTGTTACATTTAATCGGCCCGTTTGGGGGATTTTATTTTTCAGGTCTTGGTAAGGCAAAAGTACGGGGAGAACACGCTGACGTCGAGGAGTCCCAGTGATACTAGTAGGGGGGCCGATCTTTCAGTTATTCATGTTATTGTCCTTTATTTTCCGCTGCAAACTTTCATTTGAATACTCCGTTTCATTCAGTGTTGTGTATTTTATCTTTATATAAAATACACTAGTATTCTGTTGTCTGGTGTGTTGTAACTAAACTCCTCATCGGAGTAATTATTGTTGTAATGTAGTTCGGTACTACATTTATCTTGTGTAATTCATTCATTTTCATTTGCCTGGTGGGTCCCAGTTGGGGATCTACGGCACTGTAATATCCGCCTAGTTTGCGGTGTTACAGAGTTGGTATCGGAGCGTGGTTTTGAATACTACCTTCCGAGTCATGTCTCATTTGAAATCATCGTCATCAGACTAGTATCATTGGACTTTCGCGTCACGTGTGACCTGTGCAAATGCCGAGCCAATCAGACCGGAAGAACTGTAAGATTTCTAACGCCATGGTATAATTTCTGGCAATAGTCATTCATTCATCATTCATCAATTAACAATCCTCAAACATCATCATTCATTGTGATCGGGACGATCATATTAACTCATTAATCACTTAATTCATTTCATTACTCAGTTGTCGATCTGGATGATCATATTATTAATCTTGTTAAGTTACTCAAGATAATCATTTCAAGAATTTCATCAGATAATCATGTCACTTCAGTAAATCATTCATATAATCACTAAGTTAGAGCATGTATACTCATTTTCATCATCTCATGACATCATCATAACGTGATAATCATGCGGGAAATATAATCATTATGCGACCTTCCTACTTCAGTATGGGGAGAGCTGTCAGGGGATGCACGGGGAGAGGCCGCGGTACGGGCCGAAACCCGGGGAATAATCACTCGCTGTCAGGAAATCGTACCCAGGACTCGGCTCGATCAAGAGATGTTCGGGTTGATCCACTCACTTTTATGCAGGCCATGATGACCCATGTTCAGTTGCTCAATCATCATTGCGCCACTCTGGCCGGTTTAATCGAGCGAACTCTCCCGTATGAGACGGCTGTTAAGGAAAGTGTTGAACAACAACCTTCATCTATCAGCAAGAAATCAACGAAGCGTAATCGGTCCGAAGGCGGTTGGTCAACCTCCAAGAAACCTCGTGCGGGTCCTACCGTTTCTGAGCGTCCTCCTACGGCACCTAATCCTGCGGGATCTCAGTCCCGAGCAGCCAGTTCGGCCATCATCTGTTTCAACTGTGGGGCGCCGGGCCATTTCAGTACTAGGTGTACGACGCCGTCTATCACATGTCATAATTGTGGGAATTTTGGGCATAAGGCCCGTTTTTGCCGAAAGGACTCCAAGTCGGCTCCGGTGGCATCTCAGGCCCCGAAGCAACCAGCGTTTCAGAATCAGACTGCTTTGTCATCGTCGTTTAAGGCAATGGAAGCAAATAGAGTTGGAGCTCGTTTTTATCAGACAGGAGCGTCCGGTTCGGGGACCGGCAAGTCCCAGATTCATATGATGAGGAGGATCGACGATCTGGTGGCCCGAACGATTTCAGGTATACTCGTAATTTTATTTCAACTTGTGTGTACCTTTTGATGCTGGTACACCGCATTCATTCATTTTCGAATCATGCTTGAATAGACTTATTTCGGGATAGTCCTATTGCTTGTGGATCTCATACCATCGGTCTACCTGACGATGGAAGAATTTTCGGAATCATATCTAAGTAAGCTTAGTAACCGCGATTGGTTGGTGGACCTAATCGTGGTGAATTTATCTTAGGACGATGTAATTTTCGGTATTAGTTGGTTTAACCGTCTTGATACTATCCTCAGTGTTTGTTAGCGTTTGGTCGCTATCTTTCCGTCGTTGGTTGTCGAATGTGTGCTTCAGGGAAGTAATCCCCGTTGTTCCAGTAGAATTATTATTATGGCGGAAGCAGAGAAATTCCGCAATTGAGATATTCAATCATTCATTATATCATTTTCATCGATTGGCCGTTCATGGGCAATCGAGATATTCAATCATCCATTATATCATTGTCATCGATTGGTCGATCATAGGCAATCGAGTTATTCAATCATTCATTATATCATTTTCATCGATTGGCCGTTCATGGGCAATCGAGTTACTTAATCATTCATTATATCATTTTCATCGATTGGCCGTTCATGGGCAATCGAGATATTCAATCATTCATTATATCATTGTCATCGATTGGCCGATCATAGGCAATCGAGTTATTCAATCATTCATTATATCATTTTCATCGATTGGCCGTTCATGGGCAATCGAGTTACTTAATCATTCATTATATCATTGTCATCGATTGGCCGATCATAGGCAATCGAGTTATTCAATCATTCATTGTATCATTTTCATCGATTGGCCGTTCATGGGCAATCGAGTTACTTAATCATTCATTATATCATTGTCACCTATTGCCGTTCTTAGACAATCGAGGTGTTCAATCATTCATGGTATCATTGTCATCGATTGACGATGTATTTCCCAGACGAGTTACTTGGTGGCCTTCACATAGAATTGTGGAATTCACGAGTGAGTTGGAGCCCGGTACGTCCCCGTTATCGAAGGCATCATACCGGATGGCCCCGACCAAATGCAGAGGTTGAAGACTCAACTTGAGGAATTGTGCGAGAAAGGTTATCTCCGACCGAGTGCGTCCCCGTGGGGAGCACCAGTGTTACCTGTCAAGGAGAAGTATGGTTCGTTCGTGTGTGTATTATTACGAGGAGTTGAACAGGATGATGATCAAGGATAAACATCCTCTACCCCGTATCGATGATCTTTTGGATCAACTTCAGGGAGTTTCAGTATTTTCCAAGATCGAATTAAGATCTGGATGTCATCAGTTGCGAATTCGAGAATCGGATACCACGAGGACGGCATTTCGAACACGCTATGGTCATTATGAGTTTGCGGTTTTGCCGGTTGGGTTGATTAATGCACCTGCGGTATTCATGGAGTTAATGAATCAGGTTTTCATCGACTTTTGGATCAATTTGTTGTTATCTTCATCGATGACATTTTGATTATTCTCGTGACCGAGAGGAACACGAGGTTCATTTTCATCAGGTTCCCGACGTGTTAAGACGAGAGCAACTTTATGGAAAGTTTTCCAAAGGTGAGTTCTGGATGTCCGTAGTGACTTTTCACGGACCTGTAATTTCATCATATGGAGTGCGTGTTGATCCTCAGAAGACGAAGGCTATCCAAGATTGGTTACCTCCGAAGAATGTTAAGAAAATCCGAAGCTTTCTCGGATTAGCCGGTTATTATCGGCAGTTTGTGGAGGGATTTTCTAAAATTGTTGATCAATTCATTCATCACTCGATTAACCTCATTGTTCAATTAATTCATTCATCACGGAGTCAATATCATTGTTTGATTAATTCAATAACCATCCAGTCCATCTCACGGTTCAGTTGTTGATCTTGTGAATCAAATTTTTCAATCTTGTGAACTTGTTCAAGGTAATCATTTCAGGAATTTCATCAGATAGGCTTGTCACCTCACTTGATTTTTCATGCGATCTTCTCATATTACGACGTCATGTCGACGATCGTTTTATTGCATTATTAATGCATTCATTTTGTTAGAGCGTGTATGCTCATTGTTATCATTCCGTCTCGTAATCATAATGCAATCTTCATATGAGATCTGTAATTATCACGTGACTTTCCTGCCTCGGTATGGAAAGAGTTCAGAGGACATCGGACTCGACGTCCAAGAGATCGTTTCTAGTCGTATTCATCTGGGAGAGCATCTTCATCTCGACGACGAGTTATTGTTGTTTGCTAACGGTGATACAACAGACATTCATCACCGATGTTGAGCAAGTTAATTCTTGCTCGGTAATAGGATAATCATTCATTTCATCGCCGTTCAATTATTCGCATAGGTCATTCATCATATATCAATCACGTTAAGACTTATATTTATCAACCAATCATTCACTTCACGGGGAACAATGGTTCCAATAATTTCATTTGAGTTATCACTCATTTCGTTATTAGTTCACCTCGGCGAGTTATTCTTGATCCTTGTCGGATATCTAATCATTTATCATTCATCATAGTCACTCTCGTTTTGGTAACCTTTCGGGTCATATTAAGCGGTGAGTTCGGGTTTGGGTCTTCGTCGAATCGTTGGGATCGAGGAGATCGATGGTATGGAGGATATCGATGTTGGGTACATTTGATATATAGCCTTGTCTTTCGATGACTATATAACTCAATCCGTATTAATGTGTCATGGTTGTGGATCATTTATTGTTGATCTATCTTATAATGATCGTATTTGAGAATCTTGAGATTTTGAGATCGTTTGATGCTTTCCTTTTGGTGTCATACCGAGACTTCGTGATATTTTTGGGAAATCGTTCATTGTGATCCGAGACGTCAAGACTTGGGGACTTGGGCGTGCGATTGATTTGGTCCCGAGAACTATTTGGACATTATTGTTTGCAGATCGTGATGGATAGTTCATGTCCCGAGTTGTTTACCCTTAGTTTCGAGGACGAAACTCTTTTAAGGGGGGGTGTATGTAATACCCGGTTGTAATTCAGTAATTATCATTCAGTATTTATCATTCAGTAATTGATACTCAGTAATTTTCACTCATTATTAATCAATTGTCACTCCGATTAAGTCATGGTATTCATCATTCAGAGTAATTGTATCGTATATCAATAGTCATTCATCACTAATCGGTTTGGAGTTTCGTGCCGTGTTTATCATCATTGTTATTTTCGTTGCGAGCTGTGCGTGAGGAGTAGCGCACGCTACGTACTCCTTTTAGCGTACACTAATTGGGTATAGGTAGCGCACGCTACCACTCAGCTTTAGCGCACGCTGAGGTTACCCTGGCTGCAGTCCAGAAGGTACTGGACTGCAGGTGAGTTATAAGTAGCGCACGCTACGAATGGTAAGTAGCGCACGCTAGTGGGTTGTAGTAGCGCACGCTAATATGTGGTGTAGCGCGCGCTAAGGACAAATCAGGTTGAGTCCAGTGGCTACTGGACTGCACTGGATTAACTCATAGCGCACGCTATGTGTTGTTTTTAGCGTACGCAATCGATATTATAGCACACGCTAAATATTGGTTGTAGCGCACGCTATCGAGGTCAGATCAGAGGACATGCAGTTTCTGGATTTCAGTACTGGGCATCAAATTATTCGTTAGCGCACGCTAACTATGAGCAATTACGTACGCTAGTAGTATGGTCGTAGCGCACGCTACAAAAGGTACGTAGCGCGCGCTACCGTGTTCGGACAGTGGGTACTGGAATACCCAAATTTCCCGTTAGCGCACGCTACGCATTAGGGCTAGCGCACGCTAATCTGGACTGACTATAAATTGGACAGTTTAGTCAGAGTTCGTCATTTATCATTCTAATCTCTTTCTCTCGTCGGTTCTTGGCGATTTGGGCGATTTTGAGGGTATTCTTCAAGGTGTAATCATCAATCATCATCTTCAAGACTTTGAGTGGGATTAATCATCACTTCATCATCTCCTATTCATCGAGTCAAAGGTATTAAATTCTTGGATCTAGAATTTCGGATTTTTGGGTTTTCCTTTCGATTTCTTCGTGTAAGCTTGGATTATCATTGGAATATGTTAGATATGGATTATCTACCTTGGATAAATATATTCCTACGGATTTAATGGTTATTTTCGGAATTATTTCAAGAACCCTTGGGGTTGACTTTGGTTAATTGGGGATTTTCCGATTGATGTTGTTGTAACCATGAATTATGGATTCCTAATGGATTATTGATGTCATTGAAGTGTTTTGTTAGTTCGAAATACTCATTTTGGTTTGGTTTCGACATATTCGGGATTGGATAATTCCGAAGTTGTGTGGTTGGTTATGTATTCATTGGAATGCCTTATGAGTTTGATTATCGTTGTTTCGACCATTGGGTTAGTCGTGTTTTGTTACTTGATGCGTGTATTGAACGATTGTTGGTAATTATTGTTATTCAAGGTTGTTCGAGCGATCGGTATCTTGGTTAGGACGTTGTTCGTGGACGGACATTCTTCATCGGTATTGTGTAAGTTAATTCTTACTCGGTTAAAAGGATATTCATGCCTTTTGTTGTTGTTCATTCATAATCATAACTCATTCATCATTATATTAACCGTATCAAAACTTGTTGTTATCAATTAATCATTTCAGTCATAAGGAGCAGCGGTTCCAATCTTTTCATTAATTGTCATTTATTTCATTACCATTCCACCTCGGTGAGTCATTATACATATACGATGTCACTTTTGTCATAACGTGGCATTCCGGGTCATACTGGCGAGCCGGTTGGTATGTGTAGGATTTTCATGTCGGGCACATTATGGTCGAGTGTTGTTTGTTGTCCTCACATTGATCGTGCACACGAGTCAATGTGTCTCGTGAGACTGATTAGGTACAAGACCACGCGTGTATTGATCGTTGGTGGCTTGTGCACGGACACATTTCCATCCCGGGCGTAGTGTGGCGCCACCCTTTGAGCCGTACTGTTAGTTGATTCATATATCATGTTTGATTGCGTATGTTTCGACAGGATATTTCATAACTTCAGATATAATCATGATTGTGTATTTTCAACCCTTGAGGATTGTTGTTACATTTAATCGACCCGTTTGGGGATTTTATTTTTGGTCTTGGTAAGGCAAAAGTGCAGGAGAACACGGCGCGTCGAGGAGTCCCAGTGATACTAGTAGGGGGGCCGATCTTTCAGTTATTCATGTTATTGTCCTTTATTTTCCGCTGCAAACTTTCATTTGAATACTCCGTTTCATTCAGTGTTGTGTATTTTATCTTTATATAAAATACACTAGTATTCGGTGTTGTCCTGGTGTGTTGTAACTAAACTCCTCATCGGAGTAATTATTGTTGTAATGTAGTTCGGTACTACATTTATCTTGTGTAATTCATTCATTTTCATTTGCCTGGTGGGTCCCAGTTGGGGATCTACGGCACTGTAATATCCGTCTAGTTTGGGGTGTTACAAGAATAACAGCAAAATTCCACTCCACTTATAGTAGCAAGCATCTGATTTATAGATCAAAAAGCCCAATTATATAGTTACCATCTATCTGCACTAAAATTTCATCTGCCAAGTTAAATTTATTTCCAGTTTATAGTTTTTATGACACTACCCTAAAAAAGCTAAAATTCTTTACTACAACAACCAAAGCAGACTCATCAGGAGATGCAGCTTGATACCGGATCTTTTCAGGGGACTCGTCTCCTTCAGGAAGCAAATTATGACATATAGCAAGGCACCGGTAGAATTCCTACAAAAATAAAATCTCTATCTAAGATGAATTACCATCAAGCAGGAATTAATGACGGAAGTCATAGTCAATGGACCGAAAAATCATACACAAGAAAGGTTACAAGAATATAGTACACAAAATTCTTTGTTGCAACAACCAAAGCAGACTCATCAGGAGACGCAACTTGATACCGGATCTTTTCAGGGGACTCGTCGCCTTCAGGAAGCACATTATGACATATAGCAAGGCACCATAAGAATTTCTACAAAAAATAAAATCTCTATCTAAGATGAATTACCATCAAGCAGGAATCAATGATGGAAGTCATAGTCAATGGACGGAAAAATCATACACAAGAAAGGTTACAAGAATATAGTACTATATCACAAAAATAGATAACCCGATATGACAAATATAACACAGCGTTCAACGACTACAACCCAATTTGCAACCTTAATCTCTGAAAATGATGGAAAAAAGTAGACATATCCCATTGAGAACCAATGCTCAATATTCACATCTAATTGCTATTTCAAAATGAAAAGCTCCATTGGTAGCCAAAAAGAATCCAATGATTACCCTCTAAAAACAAAAATAAACTAACAGAGAAACATCCCGTAATATGATTAATTATAGTCATAAATTGAGCATATAAGGGAAAAGAGAGCGGGGGGGGGGGGGGGGGATGAAGGCTGAACGGCACAATCCAATCATGTCACAGAAATGAATGTATCAGATAAACCCAAATCATGTAGGTCTTTGTGGATCAAACAACAGCAAGAGGGCAATAAAGGAACGTGAATAGATCCTAAAGAAGCTTTAGTATACTTTTGTACTTAGTCAAACAATGAATTTCTCAGCCCAATATCGACCACCACCATTGCCGTCGCAGCCCTCTCCGCCGCACCGCAGCCCTAATCGCTCGCTGCTCCTTCGATGTTACGTCCGCTGCTCAAATCGTGTGCGTGTGTGTGCAGGCAGAGCCCACAGTGTGTGTGTGTGTGTGTGTGTGTGTGTGTGAGTGAGTTTTGAGAGAGAAAAGAAAAGAATAAGAAGAACACGGAGAGGGAGATCGGGAGGGGAAGGACAGAGAAACAGGGAGAGAAAAGAAAAGGAAAAAAATGAGAAGATTGAGGGGGTGGTTACCAAGAAGTAGGGTTTGGGTAAAATCCCGGTTTAGATACGATGTTACTTCATTAATGGGGAGATATTTTTATTCAAAAAAAATTATTGCGCTTTTTACTTCAGCAATTATCAAATTACTGAAGTATATTCAACTTAAAATTTTCGACCTATCCCGTGTTTTTTTGGGTGAAATCTAATATATTGTGTTACTGCACCAAATGCTAAAGTGAAGTTGTTTATAGTATTTTACTTCTAATATATTATTTTTTTAATAAAATTACATGTTGTAAGAAAATTCTGAAAAAGAATAGTATTTATTAAATAAAAATAATATTTATTAAATTATTTTATATTTTGTATAAAATATAATTTTTTTGTTTTAATAAATTTTTACATATTATTTTTTAATTGTTTAATAAAATTATATATTGTAAGAAAATTTTAAAAAAAATAGTATTTATTTAATGGAGACATATTTTATATAAAATATCTTTTTTGGTTTTATTAAATTTTAATTAGTCTTAAAGTATAATTTTTATTTTGAAAGAAATTTATCTTTTTATTTATTAATAGTCTAAGGCAACACAAGCATGGTGTTGCAGTGTGTAACACTTGTTTATAGCTATAGCAATACAGATTTATGTCTACGGTAACATTAAGGTTACAAGGTTGCGATAGGGCAAAAATTTCATAGCTACTACAGCACCTCAGAAGGCAACACCATGCCCATGAGGTGGCGATAGGCCATCCATGGCGTAGTGGAATGAATTACATTTCATTCAAGGTTGTTCGAGTGCTTGTGATTGTCAGAGGACGCCGTTCGTCGTTTGTGGGAGGATTTCATTGCCTTCAGTTTGAGGCAAGTTTTATATTTGTA
Source organism: Orobanche coerulescens (assembly GCA_033398695.1). NCBI lineage: Eukaryota > Viridiplantae > Streptophyta > Magnoliopsida > Lamiales > Orobanchaceae > Orobanche > Orobanche coerulescens. Next base: position 95,641,794 of record CM065804.1, on the reverse strand, counting down.
CTAGTCAATGAGATGAATGTTATCATATATGTGTATGAACGTGTTGTATCATTTCGAGACGTAGTCTCTTCATGATCTGTTGATGTCAGGGAATTGTTTAATACAAAACCCTTCGGTAATTATGCTAGCGTTGTTGATTGATCGTCTTGTTGTTATTGTTGTTCGTTAATGGCCAGTTCAAGGCATTGAGATACTTGTTGGTTAATGTTGTTATCGATAGCCGGTTTGCGGTATCGATGTATCGATTGTTATTGTTGGCTGATATTCCATTGATATATCATTGTAATCGTTGTTATTGATATCAGTGAGTACTTTTAATGTTATTTTGGCCGATTGAGGGCGTTGACGTATTCGATTATCATCTCTATTTTCGGTGGGCGATTAAAGGCACCCGGACATCTATTCTAATTGTATCACCATTATCTATTGGCCGTTCGAAGGCAATCGAGGTATTAAATTGGGACTGTCGAGGATAGTTCCCATCAATTGAGTCGTTGTTATCGATTGGCCGTTCTAAGGCAATCGAGGTATTGAATTGGGATTGTCGAGGATAGTTCTCATCCATTGTATCATTGTTATCAATTGGCCGTTCTAAGGCAATCAAGGTATTGAACTGGGACTATCGAGGACATTTTCCATCCGTTGAGTCATTGTTATCGATTGGTCATTCTAAGACAATCGAGGTATTGAATCTGTATTGGTCGAGGACATTTCCCATCCGTTGAGTCGTTGTTATCGATTGGTCGTTCTGAGACAATCGAGGTATTGAATTGGGACTGTCGAGGACATTTCCCATCCGTTGAGTCATTATCGATTGGTCGTTCTGAGACAATCGAGGTATTGAACCGGGACTTTCGAGGACATTTCCCATCCGTTGATTTGTGGTTATCGATTGGTCATTCTAAGACAATCGACGTATTGAATTAGGACTGTCAAGGATAGTTCCCATACGAAGAGTCGTTGTTATCGATAGGCCATTCCAAGGCAATCGAGGTATTTGAATTGGGACCGCCGAGGATGGTGCGCATCCGTGAGTCATTGTTGTCCTGCTGGCCGACTCAAGGCAGCACACTATCATTCTTGTAAATTGGGTAATTTTGTGATCATTTCCATTTATAATTAAATGTGTTTTGAAGGCTAGTCTCGGCTAGTGCTCGATAGGTAAGTTTGGGGCTTGAACCTTCACAGTTGGTTTTCCAACACGTACAGTTCAGTGGATCACGGTCACTGGGTGATCTCATTATGGGTAAGTCTGGGGCTTGAACCTTTGTGGTTGGTTTCCCAGTACCTGCAATTCAGCAGGTCACGGTCATTCGATGATCTCATTCTGGGGCTTCGTGCCGTGGCTACGGCCCTCATTGTGATACGGATTCATTCCGTGGCTTCGGCCCTCATTGTGATACGGCTTCGTGCCATGGCTTCGGCCCTCATTGTTATACTGCTTCGTGCCGTGGCTTCGGCCCTCATGTGATACAGCTTCGGGCTATTTGGCTTCGGGCCATTGTGATGATTGGCAACTTCGGCTGAGTGGCTTTCAGGCCATCGTGATATTTTGGCTGCTTCGGCTGAGTGGATTTCAGGCCATTGTGATATTTTGCAGCTTCGGCTGAGGTCTTTCACGCCATTGTGATGTTTTGGTGTTTCTATTGGAGCCTTCGGGCATTGTGATTCGTATCTATTTTAGCTCTGGTTTGGTTTACCTTCGGGTAATTCATTGATGTTTTCTAACCTGTTGAGCAGGTACTGATCGTATGCCGTGGGCATAGTGTTTCACGAATGCTCGTTTCTTACCTTGGTTTGTGAGCATCTCGTATTACCATTGTTGTACCATTTTTTTTACCTTTGGATGCATATCACCTTGTACATGGATTTGATATTCATTATCTGGATGACTGACCCCGTAGGGGTGGAACATGTTCTCATGTTTCAGGTGTTTGCGAGGAGAGAGTTGAGACACAGGGGCATGACGATGGCGACGAGGCATTCGAGCGATACTAGTCCCGAGCTATTTCGGTGTTCATGTTAACTAGTCTGTTCGGAGTGTTCTACAGTTTGTCAGCCGTTGTCATTATGTATTATCCGAGCAAGGCTCGTGGATGTTGTTGTCTTTTTATTTTGGCCATGTAGGCCTATCATTGTTATTGAAATTCCACGTCGGAATGTTGTGTCAGATATCATACTAGGGACTGTGATTTTCCTATTTGGTCAGTTGATGTATTTTAGTCATGCTCGCCTGGTGGATCTCCTGGTGTGGGGTCCACAACACTGTAATAACCCAATGAGATTTTGTGGGTGTTACAGAAGATGGTATCAGAGAAATGGGTTGTGAGGTACCCTGATATGTGAGTTATGTGGCTCTACCGACACGGTAGTAGTCGGGCTATCAGGTTATGACAATATGGACAGCCGGGTTTTGTGAGTCGTGATAGTTGGACGATTGTATGAGTCATTCTTTCATCGAGTTATCATTAGTGAAGACTAGCATCACAAGACCTCGAAGCTTCATATGACCTGTGTAAGGACTCGATTCTCTTTTATGTTCATACATTCATTGTGTCATTGATTATACATGTTCTGTTGAAACCTGTATGTGATATGTGTGGTACGACTAACTCATGATTATTTGTTTTGGATCGTGTGAGCTCTGTATTGGCTATGATTATCATGTTTGATGTGATTGTTTATCTGTTGAGTATGTATACTCGTGTTTGGCTATTGACTTAGCATTCTGGATTGACCATTGAGGCGTATTTGATCATGATCGAACGTTATTCTTTTAGTATGGAAAGAGGAATCCGAGGATGTGATAGAGGGGGTAAAGGCTGCAGAGCGAGCCAGAACCTGGAACCTCATGTCTATGCTCGTACGGATGCCGAGATGGGTCAGAGTTCGGCCGGAGGTGTCACCTACACGACCGATTCTCCTTCGAGATGTCATACTCAAGAAGTCGATCAGACTGAGAGTGGACACATTGACCTGTTCTTGTTTATGAATGGAATGATGGCCCAGATGACTCAGATGACGCAGATAGTGGAGACCATGCAGGCCTCGATGGTTTGTGGTACACCACAGCAGGGATTCCAGGTGCCGTTTCATGGGCAGAGTCGGGGAGTAATTCAGATTGTTGGCGATATCTGTCGACAGAGGCCACCTACTTTTGAGGTTTCGTCGGAACCAGCTGACATAGTTCATTGGATTGAACATTTTGATAAACTCTTCGACATGGTTCAGTGTCCGGAAGAGAGTAAGGTGGCAGTAGCGGCTTACTACTTGAGTATGGGTGCTTATTCTTGGTGTCTTTCTGTGAAACCCACCGATCGTGATTGTGTTTGGAGCGAGTTCAAGACTCTTATGTTAGAGAGGTATTATCCAGCTCCACTTACTGAAGCCAAGTTGTCAGAGGTTTTGAACCCCGAATCCGTCGAGGACGAGGGTGTTGTTGTCATTGCTGAGAAGTTTCATGGACTTCTTCAGTTTGCTTCATCAGTTATCCGTACTGAAGCGGATAAGATCAAGTATTTTAGCAAGAGGCTAAACCCGCAGTTGAGGATGCAGTTGTTCAATCATAATTGTAACTCACTTGGCGAATTCATTGAGAAGGCTCTTGGAGCAGAGCTTTTGATCAAGGAGCTTGCTCGGAAGAACCCTTCAGTTTCTTTTGGTGAGAGGACTAGGATGCCGGTTCGTTCAGAGGGACATCAGGCTCCAATGTCCAAGAGGTCATTTTCTAGTCATCTCCATGCTGGAAAATCATCTTCGTCTGAAACGGTGCGTTTGACTTTTGTTTGCATAAACCGTGATTCAGCGGGGCACATTAGCACTCATTGTGCAGTGCCGACATTTGTTTTCGTTCACGTGGGAGGTAGGGACACCTTCAGAAATACTGCAGGAGTTCTAGTGCCAGAAGGTCTCGAGAGAACTCACGGGCCTCGAGTACAGTGCCGGCATTTGTTTGTCGTTCACGTGCGAGGTAGGGACACCTTCAGAAATACTGCAGGAGTTCTAGTGCCAGAAGGTCTCGAGAGAACTCACGGGCCTCGAGAGATTTTGTTACTCCAGTCCGTACTTCATCCAAGGGGCCTATCAGGCTTCTGAAGCCAGAGGTAAGGACGACCGAGGAGGAGGAGCGAGTTCATATTTGGGTCTATCTCGAGTCGATGAGATCGAGGAGATTGATGATCTAGAGGATACTGATGTCGGGTACATTTGAGATGTGGCCTTGAATTGTATTCCTTTCTTTGATTTTCAGATTATTGTTTAACTTAATTTATATTGTGATATTGTGGTTGTCAACCATTTACTGTTGATCTATCTTATAATGATAGTATTTGAGAACCTTGAGATTTGAGGTTGTTTGATGTGATTTTCTTTCTTTTTGGTGTTGTACCCGAGATTTTGTGATAATCTGGGGAATTATTCATTGTGATTCGAGACGTCAAGTCGTGAGGACTTGGGCATACGATTGATATGGTCCCGAGGACTATATGTGCGTTGTTGTTTTCCTTTTGTGGCGCGAGTCAGTGTTTGCATGGGCATCCGATGCCGACGAGAACGGGGAAGTGTACACCGATGATTGTAGACATGTACAATGGGCGGCTCTAGCGGGGTGTGTACGCTGGTGTTACAAGCTATGCGGGTGGTACCGCTTTCTGGCTGGCCTCTAGCGTAGGAGTCAAGGTTCGTTGTATCTTATTTTTGGCTGAGTGTCTTATCTGTTAGTGTTCGCCTTCTTTAGGCAGAGAAGATACGGGGGCCCATTGTAATACCCGAATTTTCAGTATAAATTTTTTCGCGTTATTTTATCTGAGATATACTGTATAGTTTTGTATCTATACAGTATGGATAAAATAAATTGAGAACCGAGACAGTTATACTTGTGTAATTGACATTTTGATTGACAGTTATATTGAGGATTTGTTTTATCAGGTTGAACTGATTTGGATATCAGGTATATCATATGAGAATATTTTTTGAGATGAGTATATGTGTATTCAGTATGTCGTATGTTCGTATCCAGTATGTCGAGACGTCGGACAGGAACAATTGGATTTTTGGCTAAGTATAAAAGCCATTACGTACGTTAAGCCTTGGAGCTTACGTACGTAAAATGTGTTAGATTACGTACGTTATATAGTGTACATAACGTACGTAACAAGAGGAATCGGACAGGACCGAGTCGTGGTCGGTAGGTGGGACACTGTGTCGGCAGCTTTCGGCGGAGGATGTGGACAGCGAGTCAACCTCGGACATTACGTACGTTATCCATGTTGAATTACATACGTAATACGGGTATGGCACTGTAGCAAGTCAATGTATGTATTACGTACGTTATGGTAAAGGTGTTACATACATAAGGAAGTACGCAAAACAGGTCAGTTAACTCTGGACTGAGTTACGTACGCTACCAAGGTCAGATAGCGTACGTAAGGGTGTGTTATGTACGTTAACTAAGGAAGGTTACATACGTAACAAACAGAATTGTTTTATAAGTGGATGCCCGCCCTTCATTTCCCTTCGACAATTCATTTCATTTTTTTCGTCTCCAAACACTGAGAGAGGGAGATTTAGCCCTCCTAAGTCGATTTTGAGCTTGAGGGCTTGGATTTGAGGCTTGAGATATGAAGATGTTGATGATTCTTGAAGTATTTGCTAGTGTTCTTCATCTTCTAAGAGGTATGTTGGGTAATCCTCTCTTGAATTTCCGATTTTTGATGTTGTTGTTGATAAATGGTTCGTATGAAGATGATTATGATTTTGTTATTACGATGCTTGAGGATATATGAGGTGTATGTTGAAGTAAGATGATGATATGTTGGTTTATGTCTTGAATATGTTGATTATGAGTATGAAATCATAGAGTTCTTGATGTTCTTGGTACTGTTGTTGCGATTTTTGATGTGAGGAGGATCGTATGTTGAAGGACATGATGATATACACCTTGAATTATGATTAAGTATTGTTTAGATGTTAGAAAACATCGTATTATGTCGTTTTATGGATTATGAATGTGAATTTGGATAATTCGTGTTCTTGAAGAACTCTTGAGATACATGTCATGATTTTTAGGGAGTTTACGGTTAATTTTGGAATGTGATTATTCATGATAATAATCGTTAAATTGATTTCTACGAATTTACAAGTATAACAAAAAGGAGTCTTGTTGATTCATGTTTGGAATTGAAGTTGGAATCGAATACGTTATGAAATCCTTAATGTCGAGATGAATTGATCATTGATATGATGAATGTGTTGGTGTTTTGGATATGAATATGGAATATTCATATCTATAATCAAGTTATGTATTTTGATACAATATTCGTAGTTTTCATATCCATACAAGTTATCTATAATCAAGATATGAATGAGTTAAGTTTTTGGTGCCGTTGCCGGGGACTAATCGTTTTTTCTAATATCAATTTAAGTATTTCTAGTCTTAATTTGAATATTATTTTATCTTTTTGATTTTTGTGTAAATTTGGTTTCATTTGTTTTCCTTTCCGGAATTCATTTAGTGGATGAGAAAATTTGGTAACGAAGGTTTATTTCCTTTGGATACCGAACTCGAACGCACTCTTCGGAAAAACAGGAAGGAGAAACGAGAGTTATCTATTCCAGATACCATGGTAGACAATACTGGAAATCAAGGGAATGATAACCCAAATCAACAGGTTCAACCAGCATTGGCTCTCCGTGATTATGCACTTCCGCAGATCAATGCTAATTTTTCGGGGATTCGGCACCCGACTATTCAAGGAAACAATTTTGAAATCAAGCCAGCTATCATTCAAATGGTGCAAGCAAGCCAATTTTGTGGATTGGCTAATGATGACTCTAATGCTCATATTGCTTCATTTCTCGAGATTTATGACACATTCAAGAATAATGGTGTTACTGATGATGCCATTCGTCTACGACTTTTCCCATTTTCTCTAAGGGACAAGGCCAAGTTCTGGTTAAACTCACTCCCACCAGGCTCTATCACCACTTGGGCAGAGTTAGCACAAGATTTTCTGGCTAAGTTCTTTCCACCGGCAAAAACAGTAAGACTCAGAAATGAAATAATTACTTTCGGACAGTATGAGATGGAATCCCTACATGAGGCATGGGAGCGATATAAATATTTGCTAAGGAGAGGCCCCCATCATGGTCTACCATATTGGCTGTAGATTCAAACATTCTGTAACGAAATGAGTGCTTCTACATGCACTATAGTAGATGCAGCAGCTGGGGGTGCTTTAATGGGTAAAACTATGGCTGAAGTTTATTCCTTACTGGAAGCTATGACTGCGAATGCTTATCAGTGGCCTTATGAGCGTTTGAATCCAAAACCAGTTATGGAAATTTCTGACAATGATCCAATATCTACGCTATCAGCTCAAGTTGCAGCTTTAACTCAACAACTCCAAGTTTTATCACACGCTCCTTCTACCGGTACCACAAAAACTTGCAACTGGTGCAGCGGCTCACATCCAAGTGCTGAATGTCAAGTCGGGAATCCATTTGAGCAATCTCAGGCGGAACAAGCTCAATTTATGGGGAATAGAAATCGTCAAAATACCCCGTATTCTAACACCTACAACCAAGGTGGCGAAATCATCTAAATCTTTCATGGAGGAACGGACAAGCATTGAACAAACCTCCACAAGCTCAATTCACCCAACCACAACAGCATCCCCCTCAACCACCGAAAGTCTCTTTAGAAGATACACATGCTCAAATGGCGGTTAATACGAGTCAATTCATGACTGACACTAAAACTACTCTACAGAATCATTCCGCTTCTATTCGGAACTTGGAGGTTCAATTGGGGCAGATTGCAAATCTATTATCATATAGACCCCAAGGTGTCTTACCAAGTGCTACCGAGACGAATCCCAAAAAAAATGTGCAATCTATTGAGTTATGAAGTGGAAAGGAACTACACAAGCAGTCCAAGAGTAGCAAAGAAAAGAGCATTCCCTTTGAGAAAGTGAATGATGAGGAGCCCACTCAAGTAGAGACCAATATGTCCTCAAAGCCCAAGTCAAAAGTAGTCTCGACCACTCATCCTACTTATGTGCCACCAGTCCCGTTTCCACAGCGTCTGCAAAAGCAGAAGTTAGACAAGCAATTTTCTAAGTTTCTCGATGTCTTCAAGAAATTGCATATTAATATCCTATTTGCTGACGCTTTGGAACAAATGCTGAGCTATCTGAAATTTATGAAGGAGATTTTAGCTAACAAAAGAAAGCTCGAAGAATATGAAATGGTGGCACTAACTGAAGAGTACAGCGCTATTTTGTAGAAAAAGCTCCCACCTAAATTGAAAGATCCAGGAAGCTTCACTATACCTTGCACTATGGGAAACTCGTCCTTTGATAGAGCTTTATGTGATCTTGGCACCAGTATTAATCTTATGCCTCTCTCTATTTTCAAGAAACTAGATATTGGGGAGGCCAAGCCTACTGCGGTCTCTTTACAACTAGCAGATAGATCCATCAAGTATCCGAGAGGGGTGATACAAGATGTCCTGGTCATGGTTGATACATTCATTTTCCCTGCTGATTTTATTGTGCTCGATATGGAAGAAGATCATGATATTCCCATCATTTTGGGAAGGCCATTTTTAGCTACAGGTAGAACTCTCATAGATGTGCAAGTAGGGGAGCTAAATTTACGAGTTCAAGAAGAGCAAGTTACTTTTAATGTGTTTTGAGCTATGCAACATCCTAGTGATTTCGAAAATTGCTTTCAAATTGATGTCATTGACTCATGTGTAAGAAATGCTTTTCGGGAGAGATACCCATCAGATCCACTGGAGTCCGTTTTAGTTGGATCCTCCACCGAGTTGAATCCAGAGCACGTAGCTTATTTACGACACATGTATGCTTCACCACCATTTTTCACTCGTAAACCATGTGAGGAGCTCGGAAGTTCACCAACGCGAATCGTCCCATCGGTTGAGAAACCCCCAAAGCTAAAACTTAAGCATTTGCCAAATCATTTGAAGTATGCATTCTTGGGGCCATATAATTCCCTACCTTTCATTCTTTCTGCCACTTTGGCAGTTGATCAAGAGGATAAGCTATTAAGGGTATTGAGTGAATACAAATCTGCCTTGGGGTGGTCTATTGCGGATATCAAGGGAATTAGTCCTTTCATTTGTATGCATAGGATTTTAATGTAGGAGGACTACAAGCCTTCTGTGGAGCATCAACGTTGGTTAAATCCAAATATGAAAGAGGTGGTAAAAGTTGAGGTTTTAAAACTCCTCGATGCAGGTATGATCTTTCCTATTTCCGACAGTAAGTGGATAAGTCCTGTTCAAGTAGTGTCAAAGAAAGGTGTGATAACTGTTATTCAAAATGATAATAATGAATTAATTCCCACTAGAATAGTTACAGGGTGGCGTATGTGTATATATTATAGAAAATTAAATAAAGCCGCTAGAAAAGACCATTTTCCTTTACCGTTTATTGATCAAATGTTGGATAGATTAGTTGGACACGATTTCTATTGTTTTCTTGATGGTTATTCTGGGTATAATCAGATTTATATAGCCCCAGAAGACCAAGAAAAGTCGACATTTACATGTCCTTACTGCATTTTTGCTTACTGGCGCATGCCTTTTGGTTTATGTAATGCACCAGCCACTTTTCAAAGGTGTATGACGGCTATTTTTTCTGACATGGTAGAGCATTATGTTGAAATCTTTATGGATGACTTTTCTATTTTCGGTAATTCATTTGATCTATGTTTGCAGAATTTAAAGAATATCCTGAAAAGATGCGAAGAGACAAATCTTGTGTTAAATTGGGAGAAATGCCACTTCATGGTCCAGGAAGGCGTTGTTGTGGGCCATCGCATATCTGCTCATGCGATTGAAGTCGATCGTGAAAAAATTGAAACGATTGAGAAAATGCCTCCGCTTACTTCAGTAAAGGGGGTGAGGAGTTTTTTAGGACACGCCGGGTTCTACCGTTATTTTATTAACTATTTTTCAAAGATTACGAAGCCCTTGTGTAATTTGCCCGTGAAAGATGTCCAGTTTAATTTTAATGAGTTATGTAAAGAAAGCTTCGATCTCTTGAACAAGGCTCTAAGCACCGCTCCTGTTATAGTCGCCCCAGACTGGAGCTTGCTGTTTGAATTGATGTGCGACGCTAGCGATTTTGCCATTGGGGCAGTTTTGGGATAGCGACGGGGAAAAGTATTTCATGTCGTATATTATGCCAGTCGAACCCTCGACGACGCCCAAAGAAATTATGCCACGACAGAGAAAGAACTATTAGCCGTGATTTTTGCTTTTGATAAATTCCAAGCTTATCTGTTGGGGACAAAAGTGGCGGTGTGGACTGACCATTCGGCTATCAAGTACCTTCTAGAAAAGAAAGATGCTAAACCGAGGTTGATTAGATGGGTGCTTCTCCTACAAGAGTTCAATTTGCAGAGACGAGATAATAAAGGGACTGAAAATGTTATTGCAGATCATCTCTCACATTTAGAAAATCCCTTGGAGAAAGCAGAGAATCATCCACCAATTGTAGAAAATTTCCCGGATGAGCAGCTCTACAAGCTGGGGTCACAACAAGCACCTTGGTATGCTGATTTAGTAAATTATCTAGCAAGCAATGTGATTCTCTCTGAGTTTAGTCGCCAACAGAAGAAGTTGATCTCTGATGCAAAATACTATTTATGGGACGAGCCGTTTGTGTTCAAAAGGTGCTCTGATCAAATGATTCGGCGTGTTCCTGACCAAGAAATATCTATTGTTCTATATCATTGTCACTCTTCCCCATATGGCAGTCATTTGCGGGGTTCGGACTGCTTCTAAGGTTTTACAATCCGGTTTGTATTGGACAACTCTATTTAAGGATGTTCACGCCTTTTTGTCTGCTTGCGATCGTTGTCAGAGGACTGGAACATTTTGGGACGACATGAAATGCCATTGAACATTATTTTAGAGATGGAATTATTTGATGTGTGGGGAATCGATTTTATGGGCCCATTTCCACCATCTCATAAGAATCTTTTTATTTTGGTGGCGGTAGATTACGTATCGAAATGGGTGGAAGTTATTGCGTCTCCGACAAATGATTCGAGCGCCATTGTAAAGTTTTTAAAAAAGTATATTTTTAACCATTTTGGGACACCTCGATCCATAATAAGCGATGGAGGAAAGCATTTTTGCAACAAATTTCTTGATCCCGTCTTGGCCAAGTATGGAGTCACACATCGAGTGGGGACCGGTTATCACCCACAGACGAGCGGGAAAGTGGAAATTTCTAACCGTGAACTCAAGTGGATTTTAGAGAAAAAAATGAACTCCTCTAGAAGGGACTGGTCACTCAAGCTCGATGATGCTTTGTGGGCATATCGTACCACTTATAAAACCCCTATAGGTATGTCACCTTATAGGTTGGTTTTCGATAAGTCATGTCATTTGCCAGTCAAAAGGAGCATAAGGCATATTGTGCTATTAAGAAGCTTAATTTTGATCTCAAGGCGGCTCAGGAAAGAAAATGTTTGCAATTGAGTAAATTGGAGGAACTACGGCATGATGCTTATGAAAACGCCAAGCTCTACAAAGAACCCAATAAGGAATGGCATGATAAGCGGATCTTGCATAGAGAATTTGCTCTGGGACAGCAAGTACTACTCTTTAATTCTCGTCTGATGTTGTTTCATGGCAAGCTGAAATCGAGATGGTCGGGGCCTTTCACGGTGGTTCAAGTGTTTCCTCACGGTGCAGTGGAAGTAGAATATGAAAATCGCAAATTTATAGTCAATGGCCAGCGTTTGAAAATCTACAATGGTGATCGATGGATGCGCAAAAGTACACAATCGCCATATCCGGTGCTAATTGAATTATAGCAGGGTCTGGCTGAAGACGATAAACTTAGCGCTTCTCGGGAGGCAACCCGAATAGTAGTAATAGTTTTTAGTTTTCTTTGTTTTTATATTTTTGTTACATTTTAGGAGTCTAGTTTTTCGGTATTTTCGACATATTGTGCTATTCACACTTGTTTTCTTTGGATACAGTTGAAATTTTTTCACAGAAATCACTCAAGGGTTATCTCCCAGTTAGGGCCGCGACACGTGAACTAAGGACTTCGGCGCGCATAGGCTCAAATTCAGTGCTTTAGTTGTTGTACTACAGGCCGCGGCACACTTACGCTAAGCCGTGGCACACTTACTCTGAGCAGCGGCACCCTTACTCGAAACCGCGGCATGCACCTTGACTCTACCCGAACGCAATTTTTTCTGTACCGTGGGCCGTGGAACACTTACTACGCGCCGCAGCCCCTGCTGAAGGATTTTAAACTAACACAACGTGAAGGATGTCATTCGGTCGAGACACAGGTATCACTTTCAAATCCCTTCTTCCGAGACGTAGGTTCCCCTTCAAATCGGTTCTTCTTCCTATCTTTCATCTTTGATTCTCAAATATCCAAATCTAGGTAATCCATACTTTTTTAATTATATTTTCTAAAGTTATTTCAAGGTTTGAGAATTGGGTAGGTCTTCTCCCTTTGTTTGATTAATTTGCATATCTTATGATTTCTAGTGAAATTATGATCGAAATATATTAAGAATATCAGTTGAAGTGGATTATGGTGCACATTTTGTCTTGAATTAGTGCAAGAAATTGTTGTTGGTAAATAAACTCACCAAGATTTGTGTTTCTCTTGACTTGTGTTTATGCCCGCCAAGTGTTTAGGATAATGCCCAAGAGAAATTTGTGTGAACTAAACATCATCGATCTTATGCTGCGAATATGGTTACCTGAGTAGTGTATTCCCCCGCCCCTAATGCTTATATTGAGATAATCTTCACATCATTTCTCTCGTATGAAATTGAGAAGTTTTAACGCTACATCCAAGTATATGTTTTTCATATTTTATAAGTTTGTGGTTAGTGTCATGTTATGCCACTTCTTCATCTGATATCATTATTTTACTTTATAGGAACTCGTGATGGCTCGTAAGAGGAAGTTAAGTTCTACCTGTGCTGCGACTCGATCATCTCCTTCAAGAGGGCAACCCTCTCAAGCCCCCACTGGGGGGCAATTCCATCATCTCACTGACCCAGAGGTTCACCGACTATTCACCAAAAGGATTTGCCCGAGAACTATCATTCCCAATAGGGGATTCAGTCCTGCCCCTCAAGATGGCGAGTTATTATCGATGATCACTGAGATGGGCTGAACACGATTCGTCGCATAGCCCGAACCAGCCATTATATCTATAGTGCACGAATTCTATACTCACGCTTTGCAACATCATGTGCATGGAGGGCCAATGCTAGGGAGACTGGACATTCGTACAGAGGTCACTGTCCACGGTCAGATGGTTGATTTTTCTATGGCTTCGATTCGACATTTGTACGAGCTACCTGAAGTCGATGAATCAACTTACACGACGACGATGGGTAGCCTCACGAGGGAGGTGTTATTAGAAGCGCTGAATCAGCCAGATTCTGTTTGGGAGACACGTGTTCCAGGATCCCAAGCTTACTTCTTCAAAAGCTCATGCCTCAGTCGGCTAGGTCGAGCCTGATTATACTTCATATGCTCAAGGGTAGACCCTACCTCGCAGATACGCTTAGTCCTACTACAACACGCCCGGTCCATTCTACAGTGCATCAGGGGAGGCGCCAACATGGGACATAAGCACCCCTCTTTGATCTGCACTTTATGCCTGCAGTCGGGTGTTTTCTGGTCGGATGATGAGCCTACCATTGCGCCCCAGGGTCTGATAGATCATCGCATCATCTCTCATTTCGACCAGTGGGGTGGCGCGTGAATACACCCGCGAGGATGTGGTTTTATTTTGGATCAGCCACTTGAGCACTCGACTCCTATTCAGAATATCTCGGAACCTCTTCTTATCACTGATGACCAGGCGACTGAGGCAGAGGATCAGACAGATTCCATTCCAACCCCCGCAGTGGGAGATCACACCTTGCAGGTGATGTTTGACGGTCTGAGGCAGGAGATACGGGCAGAGCGGGACAGTGTAATCGCAACTGTGCGTCGTGAGATGCACCAGCATATCCGCCGGGCAAATCACCGGCTGATGGGCATTTAGCTGCTAGGGATGCGTACCATCAAGAGTATTTGGAAGTGTGGACTTACCATATCCTCCACCCGGATAGACCCTTCATACCTCTGACCATGCCACCTACACCACATACTTCACCCGACGAGGCTGATGATAGTACCCGAGTTTTCTCTTATTCAGGGGAGTACTTGACCTGCTTGTTTACTACTTATTTTTATTTTTATTTGTCATCCATTAGGGTCAATGTACATTATAAGTTTGGGGGCGAGTTAGCTTGTTTCGATATCTTTGTCACTTGCTTGTCTTCTTTGGTAATTTTGGATATTAATATTTCGTGAGTATGTCGTGCAACCATGCATAAGACTAAATATATAATTCTGAACTCTATTTGAAGAACCGGATAAGTCTAGTCGAATTCACCTTATGCTATTTTATACTTGAGTACTCATTTCAGTCTGGTTTTTGCGTCATTATAGAAGCATTGGCATTCAGTAAATGAGACAGACGTGTTTGTAGTGTTCGCATTACACGAGCCACCATATATATTTGTTTGGTTGCACTGTTCACCCAACTACTCGTCTAGTGACATTGGCCATGTAAGCATTAAACTAAGTACCTATAATTATGCATTGGTTCGGATAGTTTTAATTCCCATAAAAATGAACAACATTGCATGTTATAGGATGGGAAGTCAAGTAACCGGATGTATTCACGTAACGCGCGTAGTTTACATTCGCGTCAAATGACAACCTTGAATAGATATGTGTAAGAGGTTGAATAATTGAATAGAAAAATCACATCTTCTATGATTATAAGCCAAGTAACCGGATATATTCACGTAACCCGTAGTTTACATTTGCGTAAAACAGCAACCTTGAATCGGACGTGCCAAAAAAAAACTCGAGTTTTTTCTCCGCTATGGAGGGAGACTTAGAAACTAGGAGCATTCATGAGCCCCATGAGTGTCTTTTACGTCAAACGGTTCCCCAATACATGAGTATGGAAATCCACCCTAGGACTCTTCTGATGAAATATTCCGGGATTCGAAACCTAGTGGTTAACTCGTTGTTCCTAAAATCATAATAATAGTTATTAAATAAAGAGGGATTGCTGTCCGGGGAATGTCAGTATGGAAATCATATTAGTTGTGATGCATTTCGTATGTTTATGTCACAAGATTGTGGGACTAGGCGAGTTAGCTTATTATAACCTCACCAATCATTTTTTCGGTCGGCCCATTTCATGTTTCTTGATCTTCGAGCCTTGACAACTTTCATGGGCTGAGATTAGCACGAAAAAGGTTACTTTGAGAAATCATTGTCCATAACGTGACTCACTAGTACGATATTCGTATTATTCTTTGAGATTTCTAGGTTAACATTAATAAGTTGAGCACTATGGATTTTCACGATTGTCCAAGATACTTGTAGTTTGTTTGGAGTTGATTTTTTGCTTGAGGACAAGTCAAGGTTTAAGTTTGGGGGTATTTGTTATGTGTTATTTTTGTACGCTTTATTGTCATTATTTTATCTCTATTTTGATCTAACTCTGCCTAAATGAGTTGCTAATGCATTATATTTACATGTTTTTGAAGGAAATTGAACGAGGCAAAACGGACCAAAAACGACATTTTTCTTTAGTGGGACGCGACACACGAAGTTGGGCCGCGTCGTAGACTCAACACGCAGCAAGCTGGAACAAGCTGTACCGAGGGCCGCGGCCCGTACTGAATTTATGCCCAGAGAGGGCAGTTTTGTAATTGGGGTCGCGGCACACTTACTCCAGGCTGTGGCCCACAGCGGGGAAAAACCTATTACGATTATGTGACTTTGTCCGTTTTGGAGTCAGACAACACCTAATTTTCTAGACGCGATTTGGAGAGATGAAAGGGTTATAAAAGCTGAGACAAGGACAAAAACAAGTATCATCAGAGGGGAGTGGGATACCTAGCGGCGGAGAACAGAGCAGAGGAAAAGAACGAAGGAAAGAGCACGGAAGGGGACGATTTCTTCAATTGTGTTTGATGTTCTTGAACCTCATGTTTAATTCTCATATTTTTGGGTTGATTTCTAGCATGTCTAGCTAGATTCTCTAATTCTAGGATTAAGATGAAACCGAGATTATGATGAATTAAATCTTGATTTTACATTATTAATATTTTCCCATTCTTATTGAGTTTTCCCCGGTTTTTCTTAATGCTTTCAATTTTGTGGCTGATGATTGAATTGTTCTAGCTACTTAACTTAAATCGAAAGAGGAAACTAAGTAGTGATAATTTGGAGAAAACCATTTTATCTTATGAGATAGAAATATACTCATAAGAATTATGAAGCTTAATATCTTTGAAGATTATAAATCTTTTTGGCTAATGATGAAATAACTCACCTTGGAATAGAGTGAATTTTTCGTGTTGGATAATTCTACTGTGGCGATAGATTAAATTAGATAATCTTCACTTTCAATCAATAGGGAAATTTCCTAACTTATATAAGTTAAGATAAATTTGGATTAATCAAGGTCAATTCTTGATCCTAGATACTTCTTTTATTTGAAACTCCTTTTATTGGATAGCTGATTTCTTGTTTATTTTAGTTTATAGCTCTTTCTAAGTTATTTAATATGTTAAACCCAATTATCTCGGTCGTTCAAATAAAACTAGGAATAACCAATAAATCGGTAATGAGCACATTAGTCCTCGAGGGAACGATACTCTACTCACTACTTTATTACTTGTATACGGCAACATGCACTTGCGTTCACGAAAAACACGTATCATAAGGATTATCACGAGTTGGTAAAGTTATGGCGGTAAGATTACATCGGTAGTATCATTACTTAGTATTTTCAATGATATGTAATTATTGACGTGATGTGATCGTTATTATTGTTGGATATTATGGCTGACCCCATTGTGGGCTTTGTTTTTAGGTTCTTGGGATATCGAGCTTGTAGCGGTTGTGAAGAGATGAGCTTCCCGAAGGATACTGTGTAAAACCATAAAATTTTGGATTCCTAATTTTACGTCTAATTTAAACTTTTACCTAAGTTTGTAATAAGTAATACACACCTAAAAACTATATGTTATAAATTAATTTCAATTAATATAAACTAACCTAAGTCCTTACCTAAGATAAATACTTAATATAAGTTTGTTACAAAATCAAAACCTTCCTAATTCTCTATAAGACATATTATACGCTTCCTTTAGTCCATCATACCATACGACACACACAATATTAAGGATAAGAATTCCCTCCCCCTTTTCAGCCCATAATTCATGAATACAGATCAATCACCATTTAATGTATCAATCACATTTAATGGTAATTGTTTCCTAAATAAACATACGTTCCCCCTATCAATCACTATAGCAGATCCGATTCTCTTCTCTCTTCTTTTCATACGACTCTCAAAGAAATGTTAGGATTGTATACGTCAAAGCATACTTTATGCTTGTATTACCTAATTTCCCGGTCTTTATCTATGAGAATATTTAATTCATTTATCACATGTTTTGCATATTTATTTACCCTATGGTTATGCAAATGTAGTCTAAATTACTTTATATTGTAGATAATGTGGTGTGTCATGTCACACAGAAGATCACATTATCGGTTTCTTATATAGTAATATTTATTTCACAACCTATATAACATTAGACCGTTATGTGAGAGGTTGTAGTATATGCTTGAGATTGGTTGGTCTTGACCATTAGCATATATTAGCGTATTCGTTATACGTTGAACAGGATCGAGGTGAGATAGATTCTTCTGTACTGACTATAAGAAGAACGTACATCTCGGATAATTATTATTTCTTAATTCTAGTGATTAATATTTAATTATATATATATATATTTAATATTTATTGCTTTGATTTATCATGGGTGAGAGCCACAATGATTGACTCAATATGCTCGATATTTTGGGCAATATTATTATTTATATGATAATTAATATTATAGCTAGAAATTATATCCCGACCAGTCGGGTTGATCATGTCCCTTGAGGCACTCGAAAGGATTATTATATTAAACCCTGCAGGTGGAATTAATTTTCCGATATAATAATAAAGGTCGAGTGGTATACTCATGTATAACACATTAATTAATTAAAAGCTGTCAGTAGCTTAAATTAATTAATAGAAATGGAATATCTTAAACACGGGAAATAATTAATTTAAAAAGGAGCCCAATTTCGTAATTTGGGATTTTGGTAGGAAGTACAATATTAACTTATTAGTGGACTAAGTTGATATTAATAGCCCACCTTTGTAATTATTATGTTTAGAAGTCTCCGCTTGCGTTGCATGTTCTGATTTGGCACCATAATGTGATACTTCTACCCTTGTCGGGTTGGGGTGTTACAATTATGGTATCGGAGCCCAGACTGCGACTTGTAGTACATAAGTTATGACCTGTGGAAACTTGGACCCTTAGGTTTGCACTTTAGGATCTTATGGAATAACCTTGGAAAGATTTGCTTTAGGTTCTCCCCTTAATAACTTTAGTATGACCGGTGAGGATTCGGTAGATTATATGATAAGAAGTTGGTTAGTCATATTGCTTCAGCATCACTCTGTTTCGTGCCTTACTTTTAGTTAAGCCCTTTCAAGATCAATCCCTCTGGAGGTTAGAAACTTATTATTTTGCACAACATAAGATTAGTGACCAAGTAAATTTAGAGTGCCTCGAGAACTACATAGATACCTTACACCATTTAAGCTTCACTTTCTGATTCTCACCTCCATTCCGATTCGTTTGATAATCAGTTGGACACCTTTCAACCATTCTGAGAATCCTTATGAGCATGATGTGTTTGACATATTATGTGAATTCTTTTACTTATACTGGGCAGATCAAGTTTCCTCTAACACTACTTGATTTTGCATAACCCATTTCTATTCTTATGAGAAATCTGGTGGTTATTAACCACGAGTATAGGAAATTGTCCACTCCATTCTGATGATGAATTAACTCTGCTAATTGTTTCCTTTGGAAGGTTATGATTTTGATGTTATTCTGATAGGTTGCCTTTTCACAACTCGAGATAGAGTATGACCATCATGAGGCCATATTTATATGATGCTAGTATTATGACGCCTGATCAACGTGATAATACTTACATCATATAACGTGCACTTATTCTGATCATAGGATATCTTGAGGAGTGCCTTAGAAGCGTAGAAGTTTTGATATCCAATGAAGAACTATTCGCGATATGTTAGCCCTTAGGCTCATTCTTATCCGTACGATTATCCTTTCATTTCCATTATGCCTTCTGATATGTTTCGATACTCCGATACGCGCCTAGTGATCGTTAGTACGAATATGTTATCCACCTTTTCTTAGGAAACTCTTGATACGTTTGATGAGTCGATTTGTGCTCCCTATACTTTGGCAAATGTAACACCCCCGATATATTCAAGAATATTACAGCGCCGTAAATCCTTTACATAAGGATTTACAAGGCTGAAGAATTGAACACACATTAAGAAGTACTAACGAATGGAAATATCGGAATTAAGATACAACAGTTCTGACCAAATACTGAAAGTACAATTGTTCAACAGGAACTTAATAATACATCACCAAATTAAAATTCATCATAAATGACTTCGTACTCGAGTACTTATTGAAATAACCAATAAACAACAGACAAATAAACCCGGTCGGAACATCACTCTGCACCCTCGTCGTCATGAAGCTCCAGTGGTTGTTTTCCCGCTCTCCTTGATCTTGAACATAAACAAAATGTTCACCCCCGAAGGGGTTAGCACAACGACGCTAGTACAAGTACCACAACATAATATTCAACGTCACACGCAGAATAATAATAATAACGTAAATGATAAAATGTCAAACGAGTCTTCTCCTGCGAGAAACTCAAACATAACATACACAACTGATAATCACAACATGATATCATAACATACACATGGTAATTCCGACGATCCAGCATTCACTGCCTAGAACCCACGATGATCCCGTCAGACTAACCCGTGGTGGAAAAACCCGTCCGATGATCCAGCGCACGCTAGCATAGATCCCCCGATGATCCCGTCGAACCAACACGAGGTGGACATACAACAACGATATACATGCACGACAATATCTATAACATCAATATCAATAAAACAAATAAGGTACTTGCCTCGATTTGAAGACAAGAACAATACTTCCACGAAAACAAACACTCGAAGGTCGCCCCCCTTAATCAATCACGTAACAAGCTCAAACCTTAACAAAAGAAATGATATAGGATTTATCTCACATCGTACGAATGTCTAACAATTCGATTTACGGTCGAAAGCTCATAAAATGAAATCTGTCTGAACTTCTTAGCGCACGCTAAGTACTCTGTGTAGCGTGCGTTAAGTCTGCTCGATAGCGCACGCAAACAACAAAGCCTAGCGTACGCTAACTATGCATGGTCAGTACCTCACTGATCAGCCGACTGACTCGTCTGATGGCCTAACGTACGTTAAGTACCAAACGTAGCGTACGTTAACTCATGCTCGATAGGGCACGTTAATCTACATGGCTTAGCGTGCGCTAACTGTGCATGGCAGTTTACTACTGGGCAGTAGACGGACCTCAACATGATCAAACCAAATGAAATCCTCAGTGTAAATTCATGTTACCTCCATGAATATCATGTTTATACGGCTATGAATGATCTTACGGATAACAACAACTTCGGATTCAAGAATATGTATACTATTATAAAACCATATTCCATTTCAAATACCATTCTTCATGCGATAATTCGGAAGGCTTAACGGTTGATATCAACACCTTTATATCAATGAAAACTATCACTCTGAATTTTAAATAATGTTCCATCTATACAAAATAAATCCTTCCATTAACAATCCCTTAGATTCATCTAACAATAATGATGTTAAAGTCAAGTCCATGATTGCTTTGAAGTCATCTACTAGATTTGGATTACCAATGATAGAAGCTTCCTCTACTTGTTCATTGTAATAAGATTCGAATCATGATGTTCATAATCAAGGTACTCAAGGCCTATTCATCTCAATATTCCAAACATGATGTACTTTGGATAATTCACTAATGAAAATCAATATCTCGATAACATGATCATCCAATTCTTTAGAATCCAACTCTAAGTCTGGAGATAGGTTGAACATACCTTAATATGACGAAAATCACTGAACCGTAAGGTAGAATCCGACTCCGGTTGGTTGTATGCCACTCCAAGGTGCTATTCCACTTCAATGATCACTCACAAGTGATAACCAATATACAAGGATCAATAAGATGTGTTCTAAGTGTGTAGAAGGATTATTATAGCTCTGTGGCCTCTCAAGAATGAAGAATGGACGAATGAAATGTAAGCCAAAATGGGTTGTTGTCTCATTTATAATATTCTGCACTTTAGCTAATTAGCGCACGCTACTAAGCATTCCTTAGCGCGCGCTAATAAGAGTTGACTTCAAAACTGTCCAGGTTCGTCCGCGGGAATCTTATCCGGACCCATGTCCCGGCTGGCGCATGTGCTAGCCGTCCCGCTCAATAATTGAGTGCTTAGCGCACGCAACTCCTACATACATAGCGTGCGCTAGTAGTAGCTCGATAGCGCGCGTTAAGCTACATTCTTAGCGTGCGCTATCACGAGTTTGCATGAGAAATTTTGCATGTTGCTATACTTATGTACAAAGATATCAATGTAAGAAATATCATACTCCAATCATCAAGATTACAATTCCGAATAATACAGGGTTCGAATACAGGTAAAATACACAGTAATAAATCCGGATATTACATACTCTCCTACTAAAAAGGAGTTTCATCCAGAAACTCAAGACGAAAATAACTCGGGATATCTGGAATTCATACCAGCTTCCATTTCCCATGTGGCTTCTTCCATTCCGTGACGTGACCATTGAACTTTGACCAAAATGATTGGTTTGTTCCTCAACTGCTTAACTCGACTCTCGAGTATCTTGACCGGTCTTTCTTCAAACGTCCCATCCTACGCGACTTCGATCTCGCCGAAATCAATGATATGACTGGGATCTGGTATATACCTCCGTAACTGGGATACGTGGAACACGTTATGAACATGGCACAATGACGGCGGCAATGCCAATCTGTATGCCAACTCCCCAACTCTCTCAAGGATCTCAAATGGTCCGATATATCTCAGACTCAGCTTTCCCCTCCTTCCAAAACGGAAAATTCCTCGAGTAGGAGAAACTTTTAAAAGTACGTGGTCTCCCCGTACTAAACTCCAAAGGGTGACGGCGTACGTCTGCGTAAGATTTCTAACGACTCTGGGCGGTCAACAGCCTTTCACGAATTAAGGCTATCTTTTCTCGAGTCTGCACGATCAACTCTGGTTCTGTCCCGATTAAGTCTGATGAATCGTCCCAACATAGGGGCGATCTACATCTCCTACCATATAATGCCTCAAACGGTACCATCTTAATGGAAGCATGCCAACTATTGTTGTAGGTAAATTCAATCAACGGTAGATGAACTTCCCAATCAGTTGACCAATCTAAGGCACAGGCCCTCAGCATATCTTCCACCGTTTGAATGGTCCTCTCGGATTGTCCGTCAGTCTGTGGGTGATAAGCTGTACTGAAGTTCAATTCGGTCCCCAAAGCCTTATGAACTGCTTTCCAAAAATGAGACACAAAACGGCCGTCTCGATCAGAAACAATGGTTTTTGGCGTACCATGCAATCGAACTATCTCCGAAATAAATACTCGTGCCAACCTCTCTGGTCCCCACGTGTCCTTAATGCCCAGAAAATGAGCTGATTTGGTTAAACGATCAACTATCACCCAAATCATGTTCATTCCTGTCCTGGTTCTAGGCATACTAGTGATAAAGTCCATCGATATGTCCTCCCAATTCCACTCAGGAATCGGGAGTGGCTTCAACATTCCGGCAGGCCGTTGATGCTCGATCTTAACCTGCTGACAAGTCAAGCATTTCGATACATAGTCCGCTACATCTTTCTTCATGTTGCCCCACCATAAATTCTGCTTCAAGTCCTTATACATCTTACTGGTGCCTGGGTGGATAGAATAGGGCGAACTGTGAGCTTGCTTCATAATTGTCTGTTTCATAACATCAACATCGGGAACGCAGAGTCGGTTCTGAAATCTCAAAACTCCATCATCATGAATTTTGAATCCGGGGGCCTTTCCCTTGATCACTTCATCACGTAACCGAATCATCAGAGGATCATCTGCCTGTCTAGATTTGATTTCTTCGGTTAATGATGAAGTTATTTCCATCACGCACAGTTGTCCTTGGACTCTTTGTAACTGCACTTCAATTCCTTCTCGAATCATCTCTCGTTGAAGGCTAAGTTGGGAGGTCAGCATCTCCAGCATCTGAATAGAAACAGGCTTGCGGCTGAGCGGCCACTACATTCGCTTTGCCTAGATGATACAAAATCTCCAAGTCATAGTCCTTAATCAGTTCTAACCATCTTATTTGCCGCATATTCAACTCTTTCTGACTGAATATGTACTTGAGACTCTTGTGATCCGTAAAGATCTGACAGTGAGTCCCGTAAATATAATGCCTCCAGATCTTTAAAGCAAAAACTACTGCTGCTAGCTCCAAATAATGTGTTGGGTAATTCACTTCGTAAGGTTTCAGCTGTCGCGACGCATCAATACGCATCTGAGCCCTTGGTTCGAAGCATCACTGTAAACTATAAATCCTCCAGTTCCCTGTGGAAGTGATAGAATCGGTGCCGTCGTCAATCTCTTCTTCAATTCATCAAAGCTAACCTTACACAACTCATTCCACTAAAACTTTTGAGTTTTCTGCATGAGTCGAGTAAGTGGGTGGGAGATTTTAGAAAACCCTTCCACGAATCGATGATAATATCCAGCAAGTCCTAGGAAGCTTCGGACTTCTTTCACATTCTTTGGAGGCTTCCAATCCATAATTGCTTCGATCTTCTGAGGATCTACTCGGACTCTTTTAGCTGACACCACATTGCCGAGGAACATTACTTCCTTTAGCCAGAATTCACACTTAGAAAGTTTGGCGTACAATTGCTTGCGTCTCAAAAGTTCCAATACAATCCGCAAATGCTGCGCATGTTCTTCCGGGCTCTTAGAATACACCAGAATGTCATCAATGAACACGACCACAAATTTATCCAAAAATTCGATGAACACTCAGTTCATCAATTGCATAAATACAAAGAAAGTTAGTGAGACCAAACGGCATCACTACAAACTCATAATGTCCGTAGCGAGTTCTGAACGCTGATTTCGGAACATCAGATTCCTTAATCCTCAGCTGATGATACCCTGATCTCAGATCGATTTTAGAAAATATTGTTGCCCCTTTCAACTGGTCAAACAGATCATCAATCCGTGGCAACGGATACTTGTTCTTAATCGTCATCTTGTTCAGCTCTCGATAGTCAATACACAGTCGAAGCGATCCATCCTTCTTTCGGACAAAAGAATCGGCGCTCCTGTGGCAAAACGCTGGCTGAATATAGCCTTTTTCCAAGAACTCCTCCATTGCTTTTTCGTACATCTCAAGAGGTGCCATACGATACGGCGCCTTAGAAATTGGTGTAGCTCCGGTTCCACTCAATGGTAAATTCTACATCCCTTCGTGGAGGTAGTCCGTAACTCGTCAGAAATACATCCGAAATTCGTTCACAACAGGGAATGGATGAAAGTTACACAATTTCGTCTTCTTTCTTCATTGCATAGCACCAGATCCGATATGACTGTTTCAACAATTTGACAGCTTTCATCGCCTTGATCAATTTTCCTGAGCTTCCCGGTTTCCACCCCTCGAACAATATTTCGGAACCATCGTCAGCGATCAGCGAGATATTCCTCCTTCGGTAGTTTACAATTGCTCCAGATCGATTAAGCCAATCGTCTACGAGTATCAGGTCGTCTCCTTGCATTTCTATTACAATCAAATTTGAGAGCCACTCTCTGCCTCCAAATGATACAGGGAAATTTCTAGTTTCTAAGTTCCCGAAAATCCTCTCTCCACTCGGTAAACCAACAACATAAGGTTCACAAGTATGAAAACCGGAAATATTCAAACGATTTAGACAAGACAAAGATATAAAAGAATGTGTAGCTCCTGTATCGAATAAAACGCTAACTGGCTAGGAAAGGATCTGGACAGTACCTGATGCGACAGCAGCATCCTGATCGTCTGTCCTCCTCATCTCGTACAAACGTGGGGCAACAGATCTGGCACTCGATGTCCCCTTTCGGTCCCATTGTCCTCTACCTCGTCCGCGGCCAAAATTCTGAGGCATCTGAACACTTTGCTGCGTCTGTTGGATACTGGCTTCCTTCTGGACTGGATGTGGTGTACGGGCTCTAAAAGACTTTGCAGCCTCTTCACAGAACACTGCCCGATGTCCCTATCGTCCACAATCAAAACAAGTCACGGCAAGTAGGGGGCAATTTCGTCGATAGTGGCCCGTCTGGGCGCAGTTATAGCATTTCCTGGTAACATCAGTAATAGTTGATGTCGCTCTGAAGTTCTTTCCGCTCCTAACCGGGTGCGGAGGTTTCTTGGAAGAGTGAAAGGATGACTGGGTCTTACGGGGCACGCTGTTCTTGTGCTCTGTAAAAGTACCAGAGACTTTCTGTTTCTTGGATTCCGAAAATTTCTCCATAGGTGCTTCCTTGATCTCATACGCCAACGCCTTATCCTGGTATTGACGGAGTGTGGTACATTCAAATCCGGACATGTACATCTGGATTTTTGGTTTCATCCTCATATCGAAATGGATCATCATTTCTGCATCTGTTCTGACCAGATGTCGAACAAATGCCAGCTGCTGGTTAAACGTCTTAATTGCCTGGGATACTGGCACATCTGAAGGCTGAGCGGAGAAAAACTCACGAACTTTGGCTTCCCTCACAGGACGAGGGCAATACAGAGCTTCCATCATCAATCTAAACTCTGTCCAATCAGCATCATGGTCTACAGGCCGGATGGCTTCCCACCATTCGGACGCTTCCCCTATCAGAAAGTATTGCGCGATAGAGGCTCTCCGGTCGTCTGGCAGTTAATTCCGGCAAAGATTTTGTCCAGTTCCTTCAACCAATGGTCCCAGGTGGGAGTCTCAAAAATACCGTCGAATTTGGGTGGTTGCATCTTCGCCACCTCTTGCAGCAACCGGTCACCTCGATTTCCCATGTCTGGGATCCCTTGCTGTCTCTCTCCCTGCTGTAGTCCCACCGCCACTTGCATTCGGTCCACGACTTGGGCGAACTGAGTCATCTGGTTCACCACTTTACGAAGGATCTCTGTACAGCAAGTTCCGGTTCGTTATTGATAGATCTTTGTGGCTCGCTTGAACTATGACTGGCTTGATTTGAAGGCGACGCTTCCCTTTCTGCATTCCTTTGTCCGCGTCCGCGACCGCGTCCACGTCCACGTCCGCCTCTCAACATACTGTAATCATAAATACTCAATATACCAGAAACAATACCATTCAAATGCTCAAGTACAAAGGAATATAACATGTAAAAGATGAGATAGAGTTTAGGAACTTACAACCACCGCCCGCACGAAGACGTAGGCAGTACAGTGATGTTATTCGCGGCCGGTTACCTCAAAAGACATAAATGACCCCTATTTTACCCCAACGGCCAAGATATCCATAATCTTAGCTCCGATACCATATTCTGTAACACCCCCGATATATTCAGGAATATTACAGCGCCGTAAATCCTTTACATAAGGATTTACAAGGCTGAAGAATTGAACAGACATTAAGAAGTACTAACGAATGGAAATATCGGAATTAAGATACAACAGTTCTGACCAAATACTGAAAGTACAATTGTTCAACAGGAACTTAATAATACATCACCAAATTCAAATTCATCATAAATGACTTCGTACTCGAGTACTTATTGAAATAACCAATAAACAATAGACAAATAAACCCAGCCGGAACATCACTCTGCACCCTCGTCGTCATGCAGCTCCAGTGGTTGTTTTCCCGCTTTCCTGGATCCTGAACATAAACAAAATGTTCACCCCCGAAGGGGTTAGCACAACGATGCTAGTACCACAACATATTATTCAACGTCACACGCAGAATAATAATAATAATGTAAATGATAAAATGTCAAACGAGTCTTCTCCTGCGAGAAACTCAAACATAACATACACAACTGATAATCACAACATGATATCATAACATACACATGGTAATTCCGACGATCCAATGTCACGCCTAGAACCCACGATGATCCCGTCAGACCAACCCGTGGTGGAAAAACCCGTCCGATGATCCAGCGCACGCTAGTATAGATCCCCCGATGATCCCGTCGGACCAACACGAGGTGGACATACAACAACGACATACATGCATGACAATATGTATAACATCAATATCAATAAAACAAATAAGGTACTTGCCTCGATTTGAATACAAGAACAATACTTCCATGAAAACAAACACTCGAAGGTCGCCCCCCTTAATCAATCACGTAACAAGCCCAAACGTTAACAAAAGAAATGATATAGGATTTATCTCACATCGTACGAATGTCTAACAATTCGATTTACGGTCAAAAGCTCATAATATGAAATCTGTCTGAACTTCTTAGCGCACGCTAAGTACTCTGTGTAGTGTGCGTTAAGTCTGCTCGATAGCGCACGCAAACAACAAAGCCAGGCGTACGCTAACTATGCATGGTCAGTACCTCACTGATCAGCCAACTGACTCGTCTGATGGCCTAACGTACGTTAAGTACCAAATATAGCGTACGTTAACTCATGCTCGATAGCGCACGTTAATCTACATATCCTAGCGTGCGCTAACTGTGCATGGCAGTTTACTACTGGGCAGTAGACGGACCTCAACATGATCAAACCAAATGAAATCCTCAGTGTAAATTCATGTTACCTCCATGAATATCATGTTTATACGGCTATGAATGATCTTACGGATAACAACAACTTCGAATTCAAGAATATGTATACTATTATAAAACCATATTCCATTTCAAATACCATTCTTCATGCGATAATTCAGAAGGCTTAACGGTTGATATCAACACCTTTATATCAATGAAAACTATCACTCTGAATTTTGAATAATGTTCCATCTACACAAAATAAATCCTTCCATGATCAATCCCTTAGATTCATCTAACAATAATGATGTTAAAGTCAAGTCCATGATTGCTTTGAAGTCATCTACTAGATTTGGATTACCAATGATAGAAGCTTCCTCTACTTGTTCATTGTAATAAGATTCGAATCACGATGTTCATAATCAAGGTACTCAAAGCCTATTCATCTCAATATTCCAAACATGATGTACTTTGGATAATTCACTAATGAAAATCAATATCTCGATAACATGATCATCCAATTCTTTAGAATCCAACTCTAAGTCTGGAGATAGGTTGAACATACCTTAATATGACGAAAATCACTGAACCGTAAGGTAGAATCCGACTCCGGTTGGTTGTATGCCACTCCAAGGTGCTATTCCACTTCAATGATCACTCACAAGTGATAACCAATATACAAGGATCAATAAGATGTGTTCTAAGTGTGTAGAAGGATTATTATAGCTCTGTGGCCTCTCAAGAATGAAGAATGGACGAATGAAATGTAAGCCAAAACGGGTTGTTGTCTCATTTATAATATTCTGCACTTTAGCTAATTAGCGCACGCTACTAAGCATTCCTTAGCGCGCGCTAATAAGAGTTGACTTCAAAACTGTCCAGGTTCGTCCGTGGGAATCTTATCCGGACCCATGTCCCGGCTGGCGCATGTGCTAGCCGTCCCGCTCAGTAATTGAGTGCTTAGCGCACGCAACTCCTACATACATAGCGTGCGCTAGTAGTAGCTCGATAGCGTGCGTTAAGCTACATTCTTAGCGTGCGCTATCACGAGTTTGCATGAGAAATTTTGCATGTTGCTATACTTATGTACAAAGATATCAATGTAAGAAATATCATACTCCAATCATCAAGATTACAATTCCGAATAATACAGGGTTCGAATACAGGTAAAATACACAGTAATAAATCCGGATATTACATACTCTCCTACTAAAAAAGAGTTTCATCCAGAAACTCAAGACGAAAATAACTCGGGATATCTGGACTTCATACCAGCTTCCATTTCCCATGTGGCTTCTTCCATTCCGTGACGTGACCATTGAACTTTGACCAAAACGATTGGTTTGTTCCTCAACTGCTTAACTCGACTCTCGAGTATCTTGACCGGTCTTTCTTCAAACGTCCCATCCTACGTGACTTCGATCTCGCCGAAATCAATGATATGACTGGGATCTGGTATATACCTCCGTAACTGGGATACGTGGAACACGTTATGAACATGGCACAATGACGGCGGCAATGCCAATCTGTATGCCAACTCCCCAACTCTCTCAAGGATCTCAAATGGTCCGATATATCTCGATCACTTTCCTCCTTCCAAAACGGAAAATTCCTCGAGTAGGAGAAACTTTTAAAAGTACGTGGTCTCCCGTACTGAACTCCAAAGGGCGACGGCGTACGTCTGCGTAAGATTTCTAACGACTCTGGGCGGTCAACAGCCTTTCACGAATCAAGGCTATCTTTTCTCGAGTCTGCACGATCAACTCTGGTTCTGTCCCGATTAAGTCTGATGAATCGTCCCAACATAGGGGCGATCTACATCTCCTCCCATATAATGCCTCAAACGGTACCATCTTAATGGAAGCATGCCAACTATTGTTGTAGGTAAATTCAATCAACGGTAGATGAACTTCCCAATCAGTTGACCAATCTAAGGCACAGGCCCTCAGCATATCTTCCACCGTTTGAATGGTCCTCTCGGATTGTCCGTCAGTCTGTGGGTGATAAGCTATACTGAAGTTCAATTCGGTCCCCAAAGCCTTATGAACTGCTTTCCAAAAATGAGACACAAAACGGCCGTCTCGATCAGAAACAATGGTTTTTGGCGTACCATGCAATCGAACTATCTCCGAAATAAATACTCGTGCCAACCTCTCTGGTCCCCACGTGTCCTTAATGCCCAGAAAATGATCTGATTTGGTTAAACGATCAACTATCACCCAAATCATGTTCATTCCTGTCCTGGTTCTAGGCATACTAGTGATAAAGTCCATCGATATGTCCTCCCACTTCCATTCAGGAATCGGGAGTGGCTTCAACATTCCGGCAGGCCGTTGATGCTCGATCTTAACCTGCTGACAAGTCAAGCATTTCGATACATAGTCCGCTACATCTTTCTTCATGTTGCCCCACCAGAAATTCTGCTTCAAGTCCTTATACATCTTACTGGTGCCTGGGTGGATAGAATAGGGCGAACTGTGAGCTTGCTTCATAATTGTCTGTTTCATAACATCAACATCGGGAACGCAGAGTCGGTTCTGAAATCTCAAAACTCCATCATCATGAATTATGAATCCGGGGGCCTTTCCCTTGATCACTTCATCACGTAACCGAATCATCAGAGGATCATCTGCCTGTCTAGATTTGATTTCTTCGGTTAATGATGAAGTTATTTCCATCACGCATAGTTGTCCTTGGACTCTTTGTAACTGCACTTCAATTCCTTCTCGAATCATCTCTCGTTGAAGGCTAAGTTGGGAGGTCAGCATCTCCAGCATCTGAATAGAAACAGGCTTGTGGCTGAGTGCATCGGCCACTACATTCGTTTTGCCTAGATGATACAAAATCTCCAAGTCATAGTCCTTAATCAGTTCTAACCATCTTCTTTGCCGCATATTCAACTCTTTCTGACTGAATATGTACTTGAGACTCTTGTGATCCGTAAAGATCTGACAGTGAGTCCCGTAAAGATAATGCCTCCAGATCTTTAAAGCAAAAACTACTGTTGCTAGCTCCAAATAATGTGTTGGGTAATTCACTTCGTAAGGTTTCAGCTGTCGCGACGCATCAATACGCATCTGAGCCCTTGGTTCGAAGCATCACTGTAAACTATAAATCCTCCAGTTCCCTGTGGAAGTGATAGAATCGGTGCCGTCGTCAATCTCTTCTTCAATTCATCAAAGCTAACCTTACACAACTCATTCCACTCAAACTTTTGAGTTTTCTGCATGAGTCGAGTAAGTGGGTGGGAGATTTTAGAAAACCCTTCCACGAATCGACGATAATATCCAGCAAGTCCTAAGAAGCTTCGGACTTCTTTCACATTCTTTGGAGGCTTCCAATCCATAATTGCTTCGATCTTCTGAGGATCTACTCGGACTCTTTTAGCTGACACCACATGGCCGAGGAACATTACTTCCTTTAGCCAGAATTCACACTTAGAAAGTTTGGCGTACAATTGCTTGCGTCTCAAAAGTTCCAATACAATCCGCAAATGCTGCGCATGTTCTTCCGGGATCTTAGAATACACCAGAATGTCATCAATGAACACGACCACAAATTTATCCAAAAATTCGATGAACACTCAGTTCATCAATTGCACAAATACAGCAGGTGCGTTAGTGAGACCAAACGGCATCACTACAAACTCATAATGTCCGTAGCGAGTTCTGAACGCTGATTTCGGAACATCAGATTCCTTAATCCTCAGCTGATGATACCCTGATCTCAGATCGATTTTAGAAAATACTGTTGCCCCTTGCAACTGGTCAAACAGATCATCAATCTGTGGCAACGGATACTTGTTCTTAATCGTCATCTTGTTCAGCTCTCGATAGTCAATACACAGTCGAAGCGATCCATCCTTCTTTCGGACAAAAAGAACTGGTGCTCCCCAGGGCAAAACGCTTGGCTGAATATAGCCTTTGTCCAGTAACTCCTCCAGCTGCTTTTTCAGTTCGTACATCTCAGTAGGTGCCATACGATACGGCGCCTTAGAAATTGGTGTAGCTCCGGGTTCCAGCACAATTTCGTCTTCTTTCTTCATTGCATAGCACTAGTATCCGATACAGTCCTGTTTCAACAATTTGACAGCTTTCATCGCCTTGATCAATTTTCGTGAGCTTCCCGGTTTCCACCCCTCGAACAATATTTCGGAACCATCGTCAGCGATCAGCGAGATATTCCTCCTTCGGTAGTTTACAATTGCTCCAGATCGATTAAGCCAATCGTCTCCGAGTATCAGGTCGTCTCCTTGCATTTCTATTACAATCAAATTTGAGAGCCACTCTCTGCCTCCAAATGATACAGGGAAATTTCTAGTTTCTAAGTTCCCGAAAATCCTCTCTCCACTCGGTAAACCAACAACATAAGGTTCACAAGTATGAAAACCGGAAATATTCAAACGATTAACACAAGACAAAGATATAAAAGAATGTGTAGCTCCTGTATCGAATAAAACGCTAACTGGCTAGGAAAGGATCTGGACAGTACCTGATGCGACAGCCGCATCCTGATCGTCTGTCCTCCTCATCTCGTACAAACGTGGGGCACACTACTACAAAACTGGCTTTTAACAGCGGTTAAAATACCTAATTAACGGCGGTTTAAAAACCGCCGTTATATGTACCGCCGTTGATATTAACAGCGGTTTTCAAAACCGCCGTTGAATTTTCCAATTAACGGCGGTCTTATTAACCGTTGTTAAACTTGATCTTAACGGCGGTTCTAGAACCGCCGTTGAATTTTATCATATCTTACGGCGGTTTCATGAAACCGCTGTTAAATGTGAAAAATAACAGCGGTTACCTTTAACCGCTGTTAAATCTGACACTCCACAGCGGTTATCAAACCGCCGTTAAGTGTAAGAATTAACAGCGGTTATGGAGGAACCGCTGTTAAAATATAAATCGTTTTATCCAGTTTTTGGCCTATTTTGCACAATCCAGTACCTGAATCGGATCAAACTAATCAATAAACCACCAATTCATCGAATCCAAACACACCGAAAAGAACTAACCAACACCAAATTCATTGAACCACCAATACATTGAAAAAGATAATACAAAAATCCCAATTCATCCAAAAATAATTCATACAAATATCCAATAACCAACACCAAATTCATTGAACCACCAATACATTGAAAAAGATAATACAAAAATCCCAATTCATCCCAAATAATTCATACAAATATCCAATGTATTCACACAAAAACACCAAAATCATGTCGCGAGACGATTTCGCACCTCCAAGAAATAAAGTCCCCAATCAACTCGAATTTTATCAAAAACATCTTCAGACAGTGCTCCAACATCATCAAACATCTGCACATATAAACGTATAATAAACAAACTTTAAATGTAAAAGAGTAAACAGTTTTATCACCACTTCAAGTAAAAAATATACTACCTCCATCCTAGAACCGCCGTTGAATTTTATCATATCTTACGGCGGTTTCATGAAACCGCTGTTAAATGTGAAAAATAACAGCGGTTACCTTTAACCGCTGTTAAATCTGACACTCCACAACGGTTATCAAACCGCCGTTAAGTGTAAGAATTAACAGCGGTTATGGAGGAACCGCTGTTAAAATATAAATCGTTTTATCCAGTTTTTGGCCTATTTTGCACAATCCAGTACCTGAATCGGATCAAACTAATCAATAAACCACCAATTCATCGAATCCAAACACACCGAAAAGAACTAACCAACACCAAATTCATTGAACCACCAATACATTGAAAAAGATAATACAAAAATCCCAATTCATCCAAAAATAATTCATACAAATATCCAATAACCAACACCAAATTCATTGAACCACCAATACATTGAAAAAGATAATACAAAAATCCCAATTCATCCGAAATAATTCATACAAATATCCAATGTATTCACACAAAAACACCAAAATCATGTCGCGAGACGATTTCGCACCTCCAAGAAATAAAGTCCCCAATCAACTCGAATTTTATCAAAAACATCTTCAGACATTGCTCCAACATCATCAAACATCTGCACATATAAACGTATAATAAACAAACTTTAAATGTAAAAGAGTAAACAGTTTTATCACCACTTCAAGTAAAAAATATACTACCTCCATCCAACCATCCAAAATACGCGCTCGGGCGATAGTCGACATCCAGTGCATAACATAATAACCACACTCCCAACCTCCATTTTGTTTATTACACTAAAACAAAATAAGACACAATTATATGAGTCGCTTTCAGTAAATAAAATCAACACGTACACAACATACACAGTTAAAAAACACACACTGACACAAACACACAATGCACAAAAAAAACACAGACAGCACACACACACTGCACAAACAGAAAAAAAGAAAAACAACAACACAAACACACTGCACACAGCATAAACACAATACACACACAAACATAAAAAAAAACACAAACATAAACACACACAACACACACACTGCACAAACAGAAAAAAGAAAAAAAAAACAACCCAAACACACACACACTGCACAACAGGCCGTTTTTGCTCTCCTGGACTGATACACATCAATGTGAGTCGTTTGAGGTTCTGATTAAAAACATCGAACTTGACACAAACCCTACTGAAAACACATCCATATAGCACCAAATCTTCAAGCACTGGGCAACTTGAAAAAACCCCTTTTTCAGTGCCATCATTCGGAAAAACAATAGCGTGAAAGTGAAGAACCTTAACATGTTGACTCAAATTCTTCTTCACACTCCTTATATTATATTAACTTACACTGTTATTATGGATTAGGGATTGTTGCCAGCCATTCAAGAGTTGCTACAAAATGTCGATCAACGTTTCTGTGTCAGGCACCTTTACAATAATTTTAGGAAAAAGCATCCTGGAGTAGAATTGAAAAATCTGATGTGGAGAGCTGCCAAGGCAACATATCCACGGGCTTTGGAAATCTATATTCAAATCAGGACCTAAATGTGACTCACTCCTAAATAATATGCCAGAGGCATTTAAATATGTGGTTGTTGATGCAAGGGAAAAACCTATAGTTATGTTGGAGGACATAAGAATCTACATTATGGAAATGTGGGAATCCAACAGATTTAAGATACCCAACTATGAGGGAAGTATTCTACCAAGGATTATGAAAAGGCTTGAAAGAGAAGCTGAATACACTAGCAAGTGGATTGCGAGGTATAACTCATTTGGTTCCAATATTTGCAAGGTTAAAATAATTACTCTTAACTTATACCTTGTATTGTTGTTTTTCAGGATAGCTGATGAACATGTATGAGGTGTAGCATATTACCAATACTCGTGACAAATTCGTGGTTAATCTTAAAGATATGGATTGCACATGCAGAATATGGTCATTGACAGACATCCCTTGTTGTCATGCCATTTGTTCCATGAGAAGATCTGATATCAACCCAGAAGATCATATTCCTCCATATTACAGAAAGGAGATTTATCAAGCATGTTATGCTCTAGTCATCTACCCAGCCAATTGGCCAAATTAATGGCCTAACTCTCACCTTGTGACTTGCGGCCTCCTCCATTTAGAAGACAACATGTTAGACACCAAAAGAAAAGAACTAGAGATGCAGGTGAATTGACCAACACTGCACACACACACACACACTGCATAGAAAAAAAACCAACACAAACAAACGGACACTTCATACACGATATGTTGGGAGAAGATCCTTAAGACGAAAGTTAACATCTATCCCAAAGGGAGAAGATCCTTACGACATTAACCACGTCTATCCCAAAATAATTCGTGTTTCCAAAAATAATATTGTCGTACACACTCAAATATTCATACACACAAACACACATATTTACACTCATGTAATTAAATGTATTACCTTGGGATATATCCAACTAACCGCTTTGCTTTGATTTACTTGTATGCATACCATCCATGGTCTTGAATGCGGTCACGTGATCGCTTAAAAGTAACAATAATATATTGAGTCGTTGATATAAAATTTTAAAGCAAATATATTATAAATAAAATCTTACTTTTGGAGTATGGCCTTAATGCGAGAGTCGTGCCTACTATGTAGTAAGCAAAACCATATAATAGTTCCTCTTCTGCACAATGACCGAAGTTGCCAATGATGCCTACATAGATAAATGCATTTGAAAGAAAAAACATATTACTACAGTATGTTGTAAAAAAAAGGAAATAGTTTTGTTAGAAAGAAAATATTTTGAAATTTACAATCTTTTATCTTACTTATGATGGTAAGCTCCCATGTATATTTGCTTCTTCGACTCAAGCATACGCGTCGATATATATCTCGAGATCTCCTCTCCCCTCTGTCCCATATTTTGTATGGATTGAGGATCAAAATATCAATACAAAACCTCGTCCATCGTGCCCACATTCATAGTAGACAAATACCTAATTTGTTAAGCAAAATATTAATATAAAAAAAACACTCCACACACTGCACACAAACACACACAAACACACTTTTCACACACACACTGCCACACAATAAAAACCGACACACACTGCACATACGCACACACACTGCACACACAAACACTGCACACACACAGCACATACAAACACACACACACACACACACACACACACACACACACACACACTGTACACACACACACATACTACGAATGTAGAAAGATTCCATAAAAAAAATTACTCACATAGTCCAAAGCTGTAAAACTGATAAACTAAGCCACTCCTTTTCTTGAACGATCTCTAAAATATCAGTGTGAGCGATGTACAATGGAACATCATCACCACCACAGCCAAAGATAGTTGTATCCCACGGCACTGATATCGGACTATTGTACATACTCGACGCAGCCATAAGTAAGTCTCTCATGATGTCATCTTTGGTCCTCGACCCGTCATTCTGACGAGCCTGCTTATTTGGTCGCTGAATATCCTATTTCATATAGTATAGTGTAAAATACAAGTAAATTTGAAATAATTTATTTTGTTTTCTTTCCATTGTAACTTCAGAAAGGATGAAGGATAAACGTATCTATTGAATACTATATAAACTCATTAATAATGACCCGAACCTATATCTATTTTTTGAATATTAAAAAGAGTAGAATTGGTGCGAATTTCTTGTATATTGAATAAAGAATATTCATTCATCAAATCATTCACTCCATAGTCTGATAAATCTTTTAAAGAACTGATTAATCACACGAAAATAAAGAGAGTCCCATTCTACATGTCAATACATGTCAGGGGTTAAAATATTTTTATATATATACTATCTAAATATATACTCCAATAAAGTCAATAAAACAAAAAAAAGAATAGGGCTTATTATTTTTATTTATTATTATTCCTACATGTTTCCATTCCTTTGGGATGTTACTACGCATTTTGGTTGCGTTTAATCTTTTCCATATTAGAAATCATAATCAATTTATATTGGGTAGATTTTGCAATAATGTTTCGTAGTTACTAAAAAGAAAAAGAAAATTTTTACCTTTGAAAAATCGGAGAAAATAAAATCTCGTGGCCATGCAATAAATCCACCTAAAGCTTCCCCCACGACTCTCACCTCATCAGTCGCCACAGGGACTTCAGCGCTGGCATCTACGGCCTCCTCAACCACTACCTTAACCAAATGAGCTGGTAAAGGAGCACAATGTAGGGTCGAATCGCCCTGAATAACCCTACCGATAGCAACTAGACGGGGAGGATGCTCGTCCACATAAAATCCAACTCGATGAGTGTCTCCAGTCACAGGCCTCTCTCCGGAAGGGCCAGAAATAGCATCAGCACAACTCCCCTTCGTGCTAACACGAGTAACCTCATCCGGTGTATGAATATCAACAGGCCGCTGGGAACTAGCACCCATTGTCTGGCCGAACTCTTTCTTCAAATTCTTTGTGACATCAAGGGTGATCTCTTTCCTTAACTGCTCCAACACATCTTTACTTACGGAAGACATCAATCCACATGATCGTCCAAAGTAATCGCGAATACCCACACCAAAACCAATGCCACGAACACGACCAGGGTGCTCGGGTCTCCCAATGGCAACGCCAATATATCTGTCGTCCCTCAGGAATGAAGGTACCTTGTGTATCTTGCTTCTCCAAATCATCCTACAAAAATTTTATTTTGAACCATATTACAAAATTTTGAAATTTGCAAACAAGCGATACAAGTTGATGAAGGAGAAAAAACAATACAAGAATGTAGATAAAAATAATTGGGTAGAAAAGTGGTTATTTACATTTAATAAAGCAAATAATATTACAAAACTGCCACAGAGGTTTAATAATTTGGGATAGTTCAAGATAAACCCCTGATATTGTTTGAGGTATTTACCTAAAAATCTCGAGGCTTTTGAAAATCACAAAAAAAAAAAATTCAAGGTTTGTTGTGTTACAAATATAAGGGGTCTTTTTGGATTGTGTTTGCTTATGAAAGGAATAAAGTATGATACAAAATTAAACCTGAATGATCTTTTTTGGAGGTAGTTTTTCACAAACCTTTGTTTTTTGTGTAATTAGCCTAAACCCGTGGGGTTTATTTGTAATTATCCCTAATAATTATAAAAACCTCCAGATATCTCTCAAAATGAAAAATACCCCCTTAGTGTGCGAAAGTTGGATGTTATAACTACTGCAGATTATTTTGAGATCTTTTATTCAAATTAGGAGATGAAAAAAATTTGCAGGCAAGGAAGCTGCAAGACAGAGGGTGGCAACCGAGATGGTTTCAAAAGGATGAGGACGGTTGTTATAAGTACATGGGTGGATATT
The DNA here is from genome assembly GCA_033398695.1 of Orobanche coerulescens. Classification (NCBI taxonomy): domain Eukaryota; kingdom Viridiplantae; phylum Streptophyta; class Magnoliopsida; order Lamiales; family Orobanchaceae; genus Orobanche; species Orobanche coerulescens. The sequence goes on along the minus strand of CM065804.1, from coordinate 95,603,137 downwards.
GGGAGACAAGGGAGAAACATAATTGGGACGGTATCCCCGACATATTCAGACAGCCTTACGACCACCCTGTTAGTGTAGTGTAGCACTGCTTCTCAGGTGTAATCATAGTTCCTTTCATTTCCACTGTTTGTGGAGTGACCACTGGACTTGATATTTAAAAAAGAAAATAGTAAAAGAGAAATGTTTAAATTTGTGGGTAAAACAAATATAAGTACTGTGATCTTTTTCTGATTTTTTTTCTGTTTATTACATAGAATTCCATTTTAATTCAATTACAATACTGAGAACATTTTATTCCCTCAGACTAACATGAATATAGAAAAAGATCAAATACTTCATACTGAAAATTTTTAATGTTTGCTAACACTTAGCAACAAAAAAGGGGAGCTTTTTCTTTTTCTTACAAGAAAAAATAATTCTTAAAAAAGAACTTACAATCCTCTCGACAATCTCCCGTGCAGCATCGGATGACGTACCCTCCCGTCTTTTTGTATGACCAAGCTTCCACCTTTGATGACGCGTAGGTGGAGACGGAGGATCAATAACAATATCTTCTTCAGATTTGGATACTTCTCGACGCTCCTTCATCTTCCTCTCCATCTCCCGTATATCCACCAAGTCGTACCCTCCTCGAGCCATATAATGCGGAATGTTCATTTTGGCTAATTCTTGTTTCTTACTTCTTTGTTCCTGATACAAGTATCAAATAATCCATAAACAATTTTATAAATATTTTCAAATTCAAAACATTTTTTTCATATTTTATGTTCTTAATTAGAAATAGGTTCTTAATTAGAAATTGTTTTATTTGATTCTTGTAAAATTATTCAGATTTTATGTTATTAATTAGAAATTGTTTTATTTGATTGTGCGTTCATTATTTTCAGCATTGAACTTAAAAAAAATAAAACATTTTTTTATTTCAGATTTTATGTTATTAATTAGAAATTATTTTATTTCATTGTGCGTTCATTATTTTCAGCATTGAACTTTTAAAAAAAAAACTTAAAACATTTTTTTATTTGATTGTGCGTTCATTATTTTCAGCATTGAACTTTAAAAAAAAAACTTAAAACATTTTTTATTTCAGATTTTATGTTATTAATTAGAAATTTTTTTATTTGATTGTGCGTTCATTATTTTCAGCATTGAACTTAAAAAAAAAAACTTAAAACATTGTATTCGGTTTTACCTCCCAAGCGGAGTCCTCACGAATCCTTTTGAAATCTCTCCAGTCCTCCTCGGAGATACCATACTTGTCACAAGGAGATTTTTCTTTGCTTGGACCATATATGTACTCACCGGTCAAATCAGACTTAAACTGCCTCCATTTTACGCCAATGGACTGTAAACACGTCTTTTGAAAATGACCAAGATTGCTAATCTGGCTAACATCAAAATTGGCCTACATATTGACAATTAAAACTAGAGTTAGCCACACAATGAGTGATGTAAAAAAGCGAATCTTGCCACAATGAGTTGGCCTACATCGAGACAAAGGAATGTCGATGAGTTGGCCTACATCGGACAAAGGAATGTCTCAATTTTCTTGTTTTGACAAAGAGGTTCTAATAGACTGTGATTACGAAGCCATGGGAAGTTGATTTGTTTTGACAAAGAGGTTCTAAAAATTGTGCCACTGCAGGTTCAACTACCAAATCTCCCTCTACATTTACATTTATTGTTATTATCTGTTTTAGATCCTTATTTGTTAGCTAACTTGATCGATTGTAGAAGTTAGTTAATTAGAATAATCAGTTCTTGCCTTGAATATCTAAATATGCATTTCTGTGTTCCTGCTGTTAGTTGATAAATTAAATTGTTCATTTAGACTTTAAAGTATCTAAGTAATCTGTTCTGAGCATGAAATTGGTAGATTTTAGCTTGAAACTTAAAAAGATAGTGTAATCTCCCTATTAAAGAGGTGTTTGGATCATGTCTGTTCTTTGTGTCCTTGTTGTTTTATCTTTGAGTTTTCTGCGCACTTAGGATCACTTAGGTATATTTGAGTCAAAACCAACATAAAATACATAAGGTTATATAGCTAAAAGTCAAAAGTTCTTTAAATTTGCAAATCTGGGCTTAATATGTGTTCTGTGAATATGTGGCCTTAAGCATTGGTAGATTTAGGGCATATCTAGGGTAATCTTGTGTTTAAACAGCTTAATATTACATCTAGGGTGAGATTTGATCTGCTGAAACTCAGATTAGTCAAACTTAAGTTGCAAACAAAAAGTCAAAATAAACCTTAGAACCAGTTTAAGTAGACCTGATCTAGGGGTTATTTAGGGTAGCATTAGTTTTTTAAATTACTTGATATTGCATTTAGGGTTAGTTCATATTGCAAGCTTCAACATATACCAAGATCAAACATTTTCCAACTCTTAAATTTTGATTTCCAAAAGCAGTGCTCAATCCTGTTTTTAACATATTTTCAAATCAGTTTCCATATACATCTGATTTCCAAAAGCAGTGTATGATTGGCTGCCACCATTTTGTAAATCATGTAAAGCTGCAGGTCATGATCGTGCTAGAAAGCCAGCTCCAAAACCACCTCAACCACAGCAACCTAGAATCACAATCCAGACTACAAAATGGGTGCCTAAAGCAAGTGCAGAAAATAAGAAGATTGAGCCAAAGAATGCTAGTGAAGCCCAACATACTGAGGATTGGCAGATTCCTAGAAAGACGGCACCAGTACCAAAAATGGATAATAACACTATTCAGATTGGCAATGCATATGTGGTGCTTGGATAAAAGAACAGGAAACAGAAGAAGGAAATAAACAGGGCGGGGACCTTATCCCCTCAGGATCTTTCCGCACAAGAATAATATGCTTTATTTTACTGAAAATCACAATTTCATCATTATATTATATTATATTAAATACTAGTATAATAATTGTGAAATAGAGAAAGAAATTGTGATTTTCAATAAAATAATTTGTGATTTTCAGTAAATTAAAGTATATTAATTCAATTTGAAGCATGGTTGCAAAAAGAGAGTCATGTACCAATATATCCTGCCACAACATTTCTTTATCCGGCTTGTCAGGTACTTGCTTCCAACTCTTGTACAGTATCGAGACATGATCTTTGGCAAGTTTTACCAAGTACGTACTTAACTTCAATTTTTGTTCGTATTTGATCTTTCCCCGTACTGGATCAATGTGAAGAGGTAATTTTTTTCCGTCAACACGGCGTTTCGACATACTTCTACATCGCGTGGGATTTCTCGATGTAGAAGTACTATGTGTATGAGCATCGGGAGACCGGGAGGAATGAGGAGAACGAGCGGGAGGAGTGTGAGGGGAACGAGAAGGAGACGCCATGTGCCTGCATTAATAAAACACAGAATGCCGACATAAGAAAGCAACCATAAGATAACTGGGACTCATAAACAAGTAGAAAACCTAACATCAGTCATCAATAACGAGAAAACAGGGATAAATGATAAAGGGAGTACTCCAGCTTGAATATGAAAATTATCAAATTTTGTTTCATATTTCTGAAAGCAACCAATTTTGATGGGTGGGGTGGGGCGGGGGGTTGAAGTTCACATAATTGATGTCTCCGGCCAAATCTGTGAAAGTTCGATCCTTATGTCCATTGCGGCAGTCGGTGAGATAAGGAAGATGGTGCACATAGATGGTTTGGCTATCACCAAATATTTTTTATCCTCTTTTTATATTATAGTCCTTAAAGTCAACCAACTAACATTTATTTTTATATTAGTAAAAAGACGTACAATCGAGGGTTAGTATATGGATAGTGTAAAATAGTTGAACACAGGAAGTGTATGACACATCAGCCTAAAATAAGTAAAAATAAAGCTTCACCAAACTTGAATCATATTTGAAGAAATGTAAAAGCCTAAAATATTTAAGGATGGCCATGTGTTATTATCAGGAGAAACATTCAGCAATACAACCAGTTTGAAGGGCTTAATTAGGAAAACAAACCCTGAAGTTTTCTTTAAAAATTGCAATACCCCTTAATAATTGTTTTTCTCTTTTTACAAATTGCATCTCAGGTGATAGCTGTTGTGGAAATTCACTCAAGGTGGTGCTTGTAACACTTTACGAAGGTACTTGTAATTTTAAAAGATAAATGGAGTTTTCTATAAATATATTAACCTTAAGGGTAGTTCTCATGTCAGTCATTACAATTAAGCAAGGATAACAATAGAGAAGCATGACTCTAACTACGAGGTATTACAATGGCAAGATTTAGGACTCCGATCGTGATCTGAACAAAAACAAAGCATTTAGGATGAAACCAAAAATAAAAATAAAAAAGAGAAAAAAAAATGGAAGTAGCACGAAAAGAAAAGTACAGTTTACACACCTTGACCACCTCTGAATCAAGATCGGCTCAGTAATGAGAAAACGGTACACTATAAGTGATCTGACCACAAATGAGAGTTTATCTTGAGCTTCCCGGACACTGTGACCAAATATATATCAACGACCACATACACAAGTTAACCACAAGATATTCTTGATAGTCATCGCTTGTAAGCATTTGGTTTTCCGTTTAAATATAACGAAAGCCAAATGCAACGCTTTTGTTAAAGCAGAGTAGATATTGCCCCCATAATTTCATGTAAAACAGTCATCTTTCCAACTTAAACTTCTTAAAGATGTACCTTTATTCAATGATTACTCCAACCCAAGTATAGGTACTTGTAATATATAGATCGACAGGAAGACATGACTAATAAACTTGACGATGATGTATCACATTTTAATACCGTTAATAAATAGTCAACTCATTCTTATGTAACAAATACAGTTTCAAATGGGACTCCTTTTTGTGGAACAAGAGTAATATCTATGTACGTAGTTATATGAAGAACTACAACATGGTATTAAGCACTGGAGCAAAATTTGTATCACCTTCTTCTTCACGGTCTTATCACTTATATCAACATCTACATAATATCCAGCTTCATGAATCTGCTCCTTTACCTATCAAAAGTTACATAGGAGAGATCAGTAATATCTCGATATAATCGAACAGAAAAAAAAAACATATTTTTTCTAACAATGATATAATATAAGTCGTTAAATAAGTTATATATTCTGTCACAATTTTGGCAGGAAAACTCAGATGAAATCTCTTGGTTAAATCTTAACTTTTCATTTTGACCTTAGTTAAGTAGGGGAAACTCATTCTATCTGTGCTTCCTCCGTATTGGCATTATTGCAACTCCCAAATTAGACAATACAAATATAGAGAAGTTGCAGGTAAACAATAGAACAGAAAAACACAGTAAGATGAACACAACCTGTACAGCATATGCTTGTGATTTATCAGACACTGAGCAAACAATAGCTTGACGTGGACTAAGCCACAGAGGCCATTTCCCCTTATAGTTCTCAATAAGTATAGATAACATGCGTTCAACCGACACAAGAACAGCTCTGTGTATTATGACAAGTGTGTCCCCATTACTTTCATCTTCTGCCGAGTACGTCAAGTTGAAACGAGAAGGATGTTGAAAGTCTAGCTGTGGAAGGTACAATTGAATTAATATGTAAAATTTTATTAATAAAATTTTATTTTGGACCATTTCTCGATTGTCATTAGTTATATTATGATCTTTTATTGTGTTATTAATATGTAAGTTTTATTGTACGACTCGCGAGTCGACTAAATGCTGGTGATCGTTTTTAAAACATTGCTATACACACTACACAGAGTGCATATACACACGCACACACACATTTTTTTTAATAACAAATAATGAAATAATCTTAATTACTAAAATATAAATACTTGATTCTTCATAACAGAACGTTCAACATTAATACTAAAATTCAACAAAAACAACTTTATCATTAACGATGTCACAAAATTGAACATGCCTTCATCATCAACTATCTAACTTGACTCTAGATAACAACGTTTTCCCATATGCCTTCATCATGATCATCTCGAATGGCATGTATGTCGTCTGCTACATTTTCTTCAACGATAGTCGGCATCCGTGTTGATAAAGGAATAAACTCACAAATGTCAAAACTTGACTCTTCAGTTTCATTAATATCCACACTTCTACCCGGAATGACCACTGACAATATTTCATTGCATGGATCCTTGACATAAAACACCTGTTTAGCTTGATATGCCATGATAAAAGGCTCGTCAGTGTAAGCTATCTTATGAAGATCTACCAATGTAAAGCCCAGTTCATCGATTACCACACCCGTGTTATTATCAACCCACTTACACTTAAAAATAGGCACTCTAAACTTAACATAATCAAGTTCCCATATATCTTCAATAACTCCATAGTAACTTGTCGATGCCATAACTGGATTTTTATCTTTCGAGCTTGAAAAGTGCATGGACTCGGCTTGAAGAGTAACTCCGCTATTTTGAACCGAACTTTTGTCATCTTGTGACTTTGTATAGAATGAGTACTTATTGATATCATATCCATTCCAAGTTACGACATCGGACTTCGGCCCGTAAGCTAGCCATTTTAACATTTCAGATGCGCTATCACTTTCAGAGATTTGTACCTTAAACCACCTCAAAAAAGTCTTATTATGTTCAATCAACAACCATTTCTCGCTCATTCGGGGATTCTTTGTCTTCAAAAGATTCTTGTGAGTAGACAAGTACGGAAGAACCTCATCAGTGTTATTCAAAACGTACAAATGTGCTTGAAGCACCTCATCGCGATTCTTGGTTAATATTTTAACACCCCGTGTACCCTTTCCATTAAGTTTCCCATCATGTCGAGACTTCGGAAGCCCTACAGATGTTGTTTGTGACATGTAATCTGTGCAAAACTCGATTGCTTCTTCTGCAATATACCTCTCAACAATAGATGCTTCTGGACGAAATGGGTTTTTACTATACCCTTTAAAAATATTCATGTATCGCTCAATCGGAAACATCCATCGCAAATAAACGGGGCCACACTCTTCAATCTCTCTAACTACATGGACAAGTAAGTGAACCATAATATCAAAAAAAGAAGGAGGAAAATACATCTCCAATTGGCACAAGATAACATGACCTCGTTTTCCACTCATCCAAAACCAAAGGATCAATCACTTTGCTACATATTGAATTGAAGAAAAACACTAGCGAGTTATGGCATTTCTCACTTTTTAGGCAAGGCGTCACGTATAGCCACGGCTAGAAGTTGTTGCATCAAGACATGACATTCATGAGACTTTAAGCCGCCAATGTCGATTTTGCATCGATACAAGACTCTTAATATTCCGAATAACCTTGTGGCACTTTAATGCCTTGTAAACAATTACAAAAGCTGATTTTCTCTCTTACGGATAAAGTATAACATGCCGGGGAAGATAAGTTCGTTTCGACTACTTGCGGATGCAAGCGAGGACGTATACCCATTTCCTCTAAGTCTTGATGAGCACGGACACCATCCTTTGTTTTGTGTTTAACATTGAGAAGTGTGCCGATCACACTATCGCAAACATTTTTTCGACATGCATAACATCTATGCGGTGTCTAACATCTAGATGTCTCCAGTAAGGAAGATCAAAAATATTGACCTCTTCTTCCAAATGTTTGTCGTGTGACCTTCTTTTTAGTTTTTCCAAATATAGTATTTATGTTCTTCACACGATCGTACACTTGCTCACTGTTAAGGGCATCGGCGCAAGTCCATTTTCGGGAATCCATTAAAAGCTTTTCGCAATCTACGATACGGGTGATGGCGGCGAAACCTCCGATGTTGAGTGTAAAGCTGTTTTATTTCCATGTTTCAACTGGATGTAGCTTGTGTTTTCTTCACATATAGGACATGCATGATGTCCCTTCACACTATATCCACTCGGGTTTCCATATGCGGGAAAGTCATTAATCGTACAAAATAACATTGCACGCAACTTGAAACCTTCTTTGGCGGTAACCATCAAACACGTAAATCCCTTCATCCCACATCATTCTCAAGTCATCAATCAACGGACTTAGATAAACATCTATGTCATTTTCGGTTGTTTTGGTCTGAAATCATCATTGACAACATAACGTACTTCCGTTTCATACATAACCAATGAGGTAGATTATATATCACAAGTAAAAGCAGGCCAAGAGCTATGCTTGGTGCTTAAGTTACCGACGGATTCATTCCATCTGTGGAAAGTCCAAGCCTAAGGTTTCTTGCGTCACTCCGAAATACGGAAATAAATGATCTATTTTCTTCCATTGTGCAAAGATCACCGATGACGAATTAGCCCGTCGCATTTTCTCTCATTTGCGTGCCATGTGAGATTCTTTGCATCATCTCTATTAGCAAACAATCGCTTGAACCTTGGAACAATCGGAAGATACCATAACACCTTCAAGGAGGTCCTTGTTGTGTTCTCTCCATCATTCTTCACTTTGTATCGTGATACCCCACACCTAGGACACTTATGCAATTCTTCAAACTCTTTCTCGTACAAGATGCAATCATTGGGACAAGCGTGTATTTTTATACTCCATACCCATCGGACACAAAACCTTCTTCGCCTCATAGGTACGCTTAGGCAATGTATTGCTGTTGGTAGCATCTCATTCATCAATCGGAGCAATTCGGTGAAACTTTTGTCACTCCACCCATTTATTGCCTTCAAATTAACCACTTCAACACGGCAGATAGACGTGTGAAATTTTCACACCCTGATACAATGGAGTCTCTGAATCACTTTTCAACGCATCATAAACATGAGCTCTTTGAAATGATTCTTGTCCGACATCACGAATCATTTCTTCAAATTGATCACCATCTATATCTACATGAGTGTTTCCAGTTGGAACATCTACTATTTCGCCATGCCATATCCACACCGTATAGTTGGTGTTTATCCCCTCAGAAACAAGATGTTCACGAATTGTGTCAGCCTCATGTCGTCTCCCATTCATACACTTCACACAAGGGCAAAAGTATCGTTTATCGGGTTCCAAGCGATGTTGTCGAGCAAATTTAAGAAATTGCTCAATTCCATTGTCATACTCCGCACTCGCACGACTTGCATTCATCCAACTTCGATCCATTTCTTCTTTTCTGTTACACATATTATGTTCATCAATTTTCTATTGTTTTGTATAAAGGGGAAGAATTTCATTTCTATATGATTACTAACTTTTTGAAAATTATTTTGACAGAGAGAATGACAAAGGTATGGTAGTCCTATAATTGTTGTTTACAATAGAAACATGAACGACGGTTGTCAAAATAGAATTAACTGTATACTACGTCAACTTATGGCTATGTCAAGATTGCTAACTCTATCTGCACGAACTGTTGGGAGAAGATCCTTAAGACGAAAGTTAACATCTATCCGAAAGGAAGAAGATCCTTAAGAAGTTAACCAAAGCTATCCTAAAATAATTCGTGTTCCACAAAATAGTGTTGTCAAAAGCAACACACATAATTAAACACGCACACTCAACTAAATCGATTAAATTATACGACAAACAAGAAGAAAATAACATGTAAAACTACATTACACACAAACAATACACACAACACAAACAAACACGATACACACACACACACACACACACACACACACACACAAAACACACACACACACACACACACACACAATACACACACACACTGCACGCACACACACTGCCACACCTATACATGCACATACACACACAACACACACATTAAACATCACACAACAATCCTTAAAAGACTAGATAAAATTACCAAATAGGAACAAAGAAGAGAGTTCGGAATAATTACAAAATAATTCGCGGTGGTCGATTGCGAAACGCCGAGGAGGTTGCGGGGGTCGCGAGGTCGCGGAGTTCGCGGGGTCACGAGGTCGCCGGAGGTCGCGGGGTCACGAGGTCGCCGAGGTCGCGGGTCGCTGTGAAAAGTCGCGAGTCAAGCGTAGGAAGAAAGAAAGGAAAAAAGAAGAAAGAAAGAAAGAAAGAAAGAAACGGGTGTAATTAAATGGAAGATTAACAGCGGTTTTCAAGTAACCGCTGTTAGAACCCGCCCATTAACGGCGGTTTTAAAGTAACCGCCGTAAAATATGAAAAATTAACAACGGTTCTTACAGAAACCGCCGTTAATTGGCGGATTTTAACAGCGGTTTACAAGAAACCGCCGTTAACTGTCTTAAATTAACAGCGGTTTCTGTAATAACCGTTGTTAATTTTTCATAGTATTTACGAACCTTGCCACCGCACAAATTTAACAGCGGTTTTACGATAACCGCTGTTAATTGTCCGCTGTTAAATGGGTATTTTGTAGTAGTGGCAACAGATCCGGCACTCGATGTCCCCTTTCGGTCCCATTGTCCTCTACCTCGTCCGCGGCCAAAATTCTGAGGCATCTGAACACTTTGCTGCGTCTATTGGATACTGGCTTCCTTCTGTACTGGATGTGGTGTACGGGCTCTAAAAGACTTTGCAGCCTCTTCACAGAACACTGCCCGATGTCCCTCTCGTCCACAATCAAAACAAGTCACGGCAAGTAGGGGGCAATTTCGTCGATAGTGCCCCGTCTGGGCGCAGTTATAGCATTTCCTGGTAACATCAGTAATAGTTGATGTCGCTCCGAAGTTCTTTCCGCTCCTAACCGGGTGCGGAGGTTTCTTGAAAGAGTGAAAGGATGACTGGGCCTTACGGGGCCCGCTGTTCTTGTGCTCTGTAAAAGTACCAGAGACTTTCTGTTTCTTGGATTCCGAAAATATCTCCATAGGTGCTTCCTTGATCTCATACGCCAACGCCTTATCCTGGTATTGACGGAGTGTGGTACATTCAAATCCGGACATGTACATCTGGATTTCTGGTTTCATCCTCATATCGAAGTGGATCATCATTTCTGCATCTGTTCTGACCAGATGTCGAACAAATGCCAGCTGCTGGTTAAACGTCTTAATTGCCTGGGATACTGGCACATCTGAAGGCTGAGCGGAGAAAAACTCCCGAACTTTGGCTTCCCTCACAGGACGAGGGCAATACAGAGCTTCCATCATCAATCTATACTCTGTCCAATCAGCATCATGGTCTACAGGCCGGATGGCTTCCCACCATTCGGACGCTTCCCCTATCAGAAAGTATTGCGCGATAGAGGCTCTCCGGTCGTCTGGGCAGTTAATTCCGACAAAGATTTTGTCCAGTTCCATCAACCAATGGTCCCAGGTGGGAGTCTCAAAAATACCGTCGAATTTGGGTGGTTGCATCTTCGCCACCTCTTGCAGCAACCGGTCACCTCGATTTCCCATGTCTGGGATCCCTTGCTGTCTCTCTCCCTGCTGTAGTCCCACCGCCACTTGCATTCGGTCCACGACTTGGGAGAACTGAGTCATCTGGTTCACCACTTGACGAAGGATCTCTGTACAGCAAGTTCCGGTTCGTTATTGATAGATCGTTGTGGCTCGCTTGAGCTATGACTGGCTTGATTTGAAGGCGACGCTTCCCTTTCTGCATTCCTTTGTCCGCGTCCGCGACCGCGTCCACGTCCACGTCCGCCTCTCAACATACTGTAAGCATAAATACTCAATATACCGGAAACAATACCATTCAAATGCTCAAGTACAAAGGAATATAACATGTAAAAGATGAGATAGAGTTTAGGAACTTACAACCACCGCCCGCACGAAGACGTAGGCAGTACAGTGATGTTATTCGCGGCCGGTTACCTCAAAAGACATAAATGACCCCTATTTTACCCCAACGGCCAAGATATCCATAATCTTAGCTCCGATACCATATTCTGTAACACCCCCGATATATTCAGGAATATTACAGCGCCGTAAATCCTTTACATAAGGATTTACAAGGCTGAAGAATTGAACAGACATTAAGAAGTACTAATGAATGGAAATATCGGAATTAAGATACAACAGTTCTGAACAAATACTGAAAGTACAATTGTTCAACAGGAACTTAATAATACATCACCAAATTCAAATTCATCATAAATGACTTCGTACTCGAGTACTTATTGAAATAACTAATAAACAATAGACAAATAAACCCAGCCGGAACATCACTCTGCACCCTCGTCGTCATGCAGCTCCAGTGGTTGTTTTCCCGCTCTCCTGGATCCTGAACATAAAGAAAATGTTCACCCCCGAAGGGGTTAGCACAACGATGCTAGTACAAGTACCACAACATATTATTCAACGTCACACGCAGAATAATAATAATAATGTAAATGATAAAATGTCAAACGAGTCTTCTCCTGCGAGAAACTCAAACATAACATACACAACTGATAATCACAACATGATATCATAACATACACATGGTAATTCCGACGATCCAAATGTCACGCCTAGAACCCACGATGATCCCGTCAGACCAACCCGTGGTGGAAAAACCCGTCCGATGATCCAGCGCACGCTAGTATAGATCCCTCGATGATCCCGTCGGACCAACACGAGGTGGACATACAACAACGACATACATGCATGACAATATGTATAACATCAATATCAATAAAACAAATAAGGTACTTGCCTCGATTTGAAGACAAGAACAATACTTCCATGAAAACAAACACTCGACGGTCGCCCCCCTTAATCAATCACGTAACAAGCCCAAACGTTAACAAAAGAAATGATATAGGATTTATCTCACATCGTACGAATGTCTAACAATTCGATTTACGGTCAAAAGCTCATAAAATGAAATCTGTCTGAACTTCTTAGCGCACGCTAAGTACTCTGTGTAGTGTGCGTTAAGTCTGCTCGATAGCGCACGCAAACAACAAAGCTAGGCGTACGCTAACTATGCATGGTCAGTACCTCACTGATCAGCCAACTGACTTGTCTGATGGCCTAACGTACGTTAAGTACCAAATATAGCGTACGTTAACTCATGCTCGATAGCGCACGTTAATCTACATATCTTAGCGTGCGCTAACTGTGCATGGCAGTTTACTACTGGGCAGTAGACGGACCTCAACATGATCAAACCAAATGAAATCCTCAGTGTAAATTCATGTTACCTCCATGAATATCATGTTTATACGGCTATGAATGATCTTACGGATAACAACTTCGGATTCAAGAATATGTATACTATTATAAAACCATATTCCATTTCAAATACCATTCTTCATGCGATAATTTGGAAGGCTTAACGGTTGATATCAACACTTTTATATCAATGAAAACTATCACTCTGAAGTTTGAATAATGTTCCATCTATACAAAATAAATCCTTCCATGATCAATCCCTTAGATTCATCTAACAATAATGATGTTAAAGTCAAGTCCATGATTGCTATGAAGTCATCTACTAGATTTGGATTACCAATGATAGAAGCTTCCTCTACTTGTTCATTGTAATAAGATTCGAATCATGATGTTCATAATCAAGGTACTCAATGTAACACCCCAAACTAGGCGGATATTACAGTGCCGTGAATCCCCGACTGGGACCCACCAGGCAAATGAAAATGATGAATTAAATAATATAATTGTAGTACCGAACCACATTATATTACCAATTACTCCGATGAGGAGTTTAAGTACAACACACCAGGACTAAACCGAATACTAGTATATTTTATATGGAGATAAAATACACCACCATGAATAATTAAACATCTCAAACGGAATTTTCAGCGGAAAATACAATTGACGGAATAACTGAAATGACTGAAATGATTGAAATAAATGAAATGACTGGGGCCCCCTACTAGTATCACTGGGACTCCTCGCCGTCAGCATGCTCTTCCCGTGCCTTTGCCTTGCCGTGACCTGAAAACAAAATTCCCCAACGGGCCGCCATACGTAACAACAATCCTCAAGGGTTGAAAATACCCAATCATGAATTAACTGAAGTTATGAAATATCCTTAGTTATGAATTACGCTGAAGAGGAGTATCATAGTACGCCCGTAATGTTCTGTGCAAGTGTACAAGACGAATGACCGGACACACCCGTCCTTGTACCTAATTAGTCTCACGGAGGTAAGCGTTACCGTGTGCACGGTCCAATGTATCGGTGAACCCAATACATGACCATCATGTGCCCGACTAAAAATTCCACACAGCCATACCCGGCCACGCAATATGAACCCAGAAGGTCACATGAACGAGAATGACCACAATGAATATCAATGAATAATAATTCGACAAGGCCAGGATGACTCACCGAGATGAAAATAATAGTGACGTGATTGATAACCCAATGAAATGATTTGGAACCGTCGTTCCTCGTGAATGAAATGATTATTCGACAATTACAAGTCTCAAAATGATTAATATTATGATGAATGAATTATGATTATGAGCAATCAACAACAAAAGGAATGAGTATCCGTTTAACCGAGTAAGAATTAACTTACACAATACCGATGACAAAGTCCTTCCACGAACAACGTCCTAATCGATATACCGGTCGCTCGAACAACCTTGAATAACAACAATTACCAACAACCGATCAATACACGTGTCAAGCAAACAAACACGACCAACCCAAAAGTCGATACAACGATAATCAAACTCATAGGGGCATTCAAACGAATACGTAACCAACCACACAACTTCGGAAATATCCAATCCCGAATTAATCGAAACCAACACCAAAATGAGTATTTCGAACTAACAAAACACTTCAATGATATCAATAATCCAATAGGAACCCACAATTCAAGATTACAACCACATCAATCGGAAAATCCCCAATTAACCGAAGTCAACCCCAAGGGTTCTTGAAATAATTCCGAAAATAGCCATTAAATCCATAGGAATATATTTATCCAAGGTAGATAATCCATATCTAACATATTCCAATGATAATCCAAGCTTACGAAGAAATCGGAAGGAAAAACCCAAAATCCAAATTCTAGATCCAAGAGATTAATACCTTTGATTTGATGTTAAGGAGATGATGAAGTGGTGATAATCCAACTCAAAGCCTTGAGTATGATGATAGGTGATAGCAGCTCGAAGAGAACACTCCAAGTCGCCCAAAATCGCCCGAAGTCGCTCAAAAAACGAAGGGAAATGAGAAATGACGGAACTCAGGCTAACTGTCCAATATATAGTCACTCCAGGTTAGCGTGCGCTAGCCCTTGTGCGTAGCATGCGCTAACGGGTAATTTGGGCAGTCCAGTACCCACTGTCCGAAAACGGTAGCGCGCGCTACGTACCTTTTGTAGCGTGCGCTACAACCATACCATTAGCGTGCGTTAATACCCATGGTTAGCATGCGCTAACGAATTATTAGTTGCCCAGTACTGGAATCCAGTAACCGTCTGTCCTCTGATCTGACCTCGGTAGCGTGCGCTACAACCAATATTTAGCGTGCGCTACTACACCGTTTGCGTACGCTAAAAATCACTCATAGCGTGCGCTATGAATTAATCGATGCGATCCGGTAGCCACCGGAATCAACCCGATCCGTCCTTAGCGCGCGCTACGGAATTATTAGCGTGCGCTACTACGCCCACTAGCGCGCTACTTACCACTCGTAGCGTGCGCTACTTATAACTCGCTGCAGTCCGGTACCTTCCGGATGCGGCCAGGGTAACATTAGCGTGCGCTAATGCTGAGTGGTAGCGTGCGCTACCTGTACTCACTTAGCGTGCACTAGAAAGAGTACGTAGCGTGCGCTACTCCTCACGCACAGCCCACAATGAAAAATGACAAAGATGATAAACACGGCACGGAACTCCAATTATATTAGTGATGAACGACGATTGATACACGATACAATTACTCTGAATGATGAATACCATGATTGAATATGAGTGACAAATGATCATTAATGAGTGAAATTACTGAATGACAATTACTGAATGATAAATACTGAATGATAATAACTGAATTACAACCGGATATTACATACACCCCCCCTTAAAAGAGTTTCGTCCCTGAAACTAAGGGTCAAACAACTCGGGATAACTCTCCCGCATACTATCCTCGGTTTCCCAAGTAGCCTCTTCGACTCCGTGTCTAGACCACTAAATTTTAACCAAAGGAATCGTCTTATTCCTCAACTGTTTGATTCGCCGCTCTAAAACTCGTATAAGACGCTCCTCATATGAATGATCATCGGCGATCTCAATTTCGTCGAACTGAAGTATGTGACTCGGGTCGGCAACATACTTCCGCAACTGAGAGACGTGAAACACATTATGAATTCGGCTCAACGCCGGAGGTAAAGCCAATCGGTAGGCTAACTCGCCTACTCGATCCAAAATCTCAAACGGTCCAACAAATCTCGGACTCAACTTACCCCTCTTCCCAAAACGGAAGATACCACGACTCGGGGATACCTTGACCAACACGTGGTCACCTGCCTCGAACTCTAATGGTCGACGACGGTTATCTGCATATGATTTCTATCGACTCTGAGCGGTCAACAAACGACTCCTGATCAAAGCTACCTTCTCACGGGCGGCTATAAGCATATCGGGCTCGGTGCCGATTGATTCTGATAGGTCGTCCCAACACAACGGAGATCGACAACGACGACCATACAAGGCCTCGTAAGGTGCCATCTTAATCGAAGCATGCCAACTATTATTATACGTGAACTCGATCAATGGTAGTTGGGCTTCCCAATCGTCTTTCCAATCGAGGACGCATGCCCTCAACATGTCCTCTAACGTCGAATGGTTCTCTCGATTGTCCGTGACCGAGGATGAAAAGCGGTACTAAGATTAAGCCGAGTTCCCATAGCACGATGAATCGATTTCCAAAATGCGACACAAACCGTCCGTCACGATCGGAAACGATACTTTTAGGAGTACCGTGCGATCGACTATCTTTTTGATGAACAGGTTGAGCAAGTCTCTCGGGACCCCACGTCTCCTTGATCTCAAGGAAATGAGCTGATTTAGTTAAGCGGTCCACGATCACCGGATCGTATTCATGCCACGACGACTCGTCGGCAAACTCGTGATGAAATCCATAGAAATGTCTTCCCACTTCCATTCGGGAATAGGAAGAGGTTTCACATACCCGCCGGCCGTTGATGTTCAATCTTGACTTGTTGTGAGTTAAGCATCTCGAAACAAATTCTGCGACTTCTCGCTTCATATTACTCCACCGGTAATTTTGTTTCAAGTCCTTGTACATCTTCTTGGACCGGATGAACAGAATAAGGGGTAGCATGAGCTTCTCTCAAAATAGAGTTTTTCAACTCGTCATTCGCGATACGCACAACCGATTCTTAAACCTCAAAAGTCCATCCTCGTGGACCACAAATCCAGGGGCTTTCCCCTGAGTCACATCCTCACGGATGCGCAACAAAGAAGGGTCTGAACTCTGATTCTCTCGGATTGCCTCCTCGAGTGACGATGAAATCTCTAACATACAAAGCTGTCCCTGAACTCGCTGAAGCCAGACCTCGATCTCGGGTCTAAGGAATTCCTGCTGAAGCTCCTTCTGAACTGTTAAACGAGCAAGCATCTGCTCCTGAACGGACTTACGACTCAAGGTGTCAGCGACAATGTTCGCCTTGCCCGGGTGGTAAAGGATTTCGATATCATAATCTTTGATTAATTCCAACCACCGTCTCTGTCGCATATTTAACTCCTTCTGAGTAAATATATACTTTAAACTCTTATGATCGGTGAATATCTGACAAGTAACGCCATAAAGATAATGGCGCCAAATCTTCAATGCGAACACCACGGCTGCTAGCTCCAGGTCATGTGTCGGATACTTAACCTCGTAAGGTCTCAATTGCCGTGAAGCATAGGCAATAACCTTTCCATTCTGCATGAGCACACATCCGAGACCTTGTCCGGATGCATCACTATAAACCACAAATCCTTCCATCCCCTGCGGCAAGGAAAGTACAGGTGCTGACATTAACCGGCTCTTGAGTTCCTCAAAACTCCGTTGACACGTGTCGGACCACGTGTATTTCTTATCCTTTCGCAAAAGGTTCGTCAGGGGTTGAGCGATTCTAGAAAATCCCTCTACGAAGCGCCGATAATAACCCGCTAATCTGAGAAAACTTCGGATTTCCTTAACATTCTTCGGAGGTAACCAATCTCGGATAGCCTCCGTCTTCTGAGGGTCGACACGAACTCCGTCTGATGAAATTACATGTTCGAGAAAAGTCACTTCGGACATCCAGAACTCACATTTGGAAAACTTCCCATAAAGTTGTTCTCGTCTCAACACGTCGAGAACCTGATGAAGATGAACCTCGTGTTCCTCTCGGTCACGAGAATAAATCAAAATGTCATCGATGAAGACAACAACAAACTGATTCAAAAAGTCGATGAAAACCCGATTCATTAACTCCATGAATACCGCAGGTGCATTAGTCAATCCAAACGGCATAACCACAAACTCATAATGACCATAGTGTGTTCGAAACGCCGTCCTCGCGATATCCGACTCTCGAATCCGCAACTGATGATATCCAGATCTTAAGTCGATCTTGGAAAATACTGAAGCTCCCTGAAGTTGATCTAAGAGATCATCAATACGGGGTAAGGGATACTTATTCTTGATTGTCACCCTGTTCAACTCCCGATAATCAATACACAAACGAAATGAACCATCCTTCTTCTTAACAAACAACACTGGTGCTCCCCACGGAGATGCACTCGGTCGGATATAACCCTCCTCGAATAACTCCTCAAGTTGGTTCTTTAATTCCTGCATTTCGGTCGGGGCCATCCAGTACGGTGCCTTCGATATCGGGGACGTACCAGGCTCTAACTCAATCGTGAATTCCACATCCCTCTGTGGAGGTAAACCAGGTAACTCGTCTGGAAAAACATCGGCATATTCACTCACTACCGGAATATCCGTCAACATTACTGATGATTTCTCGGTGTTGGTCATATAGCACCAATAACCAACACACCCCTGATTGAGTAATCTCACTGCTTTCATCAAATTAATAACCTTACCAGAACAGACGGGATTACCTCCCTGAAACACACATTCAACCCCATCGTCTGAAATGATAGTGATCATACGCTTGCGGACACTAATGATGGCATCATGATGATCCATCCAATCAATACCTAAGATGACGTCGTCCCTCGGCAAATCTACTACGATTAGGTCCGCTGGCCATACACGACCATGAAACTGAATCGGACAATTCTGAATCTCACGATTACCGATAATTCATCTACCATCAGGTAGGCCAATGACATAAGGCTCACAACTAGTAGCACTACCCAGACGTAGTCTACTCAAACATGACTCGGAAATGAATGAATGCGATGCACCAGTATCAAAAAGGGTACACACAGGTTGAGATAGAATATCGAGTGTACCTGAGATCATTCGGGCCTCTGGATCATCGGTCTTCTTCATCTCATAAATCCGGGGCTTGCTAGTCCCAGACGGACGCTCCGTCACTGGCTATAGGCTCCACCTTTAGTCGCTCCTGTCGTTTTAAACGACGCTGATTGAGTGGCCTGATTCTGAACGACTGACTGTTTAGGGGCCTGAGATGACGTCTGAGTAGGTTTGGAGTCCCTACGGCAAAAATGGGCCTTATGCCCAGCAATCCCACAATTATGACACGTGATAGTCTGTCTCGGACACTTGGTACTGAGATGGCCAAGATCCCCACAGTTAAAACAGGTGATGGCCGAACTGGCCGCTCGAGACTGAGATTATGCGGGTTTAGACGTCACAGGGGGTCGCTCAGAAAAAGCAGAGCCCGCACGCGGTTTCTTGAAAGCGGCCTGACTGCCGTCAGACTGATTACGGTTCTTGGACTTCTTGCTAGCAGATGAAGGTTGCTGCTTAGCAATCTCCTTAGCAGTAAGCTCGTAGGTGAGAGCTTTCTCAATGAATTCGGCCAACGTGGTGCAATTATGATTAAGCAACTGAAGTCTCATACGGGGTTTCAGCCTCTTGCTGAAATACTTGATTTTATCCGCCTCTGAATGAATGATGGATGAGGCGAAAGGAAGAAGTTCCTGAAATTTCTCGGCAATGGCGAGAACATCCTCGTCTGCTGAGGGGTCGGGGGTGAGTAATTCCGACAGTTTGGCCTCTCTGAGCGGGGCCGGATAATACCTCTCCATCATGAGAGTTTTGAACTGATCCCAAGTACATGATCCTTCGGTGGGCTTCAACGACAACCACCAAGAATGTGCGCTCTTACCCAGGTAGTAAGCCGCAACAGAAACTTTGTGTCCTTCGGGACACTCTACCATAGCAAACAACTTCTCGAAATGCTCGAGCCAATGAATAATATCCGCCGGCTCAGACGAGCCCTCAAAAGTAGGTGGCCTCTGGCGACAGAGGTCGCCGATGATATTGCTCACATTCCTCTCTTGCCTCTGAGGTGGCGGCGGAGGAGCCTGCTGATTTTGATTGACGGAGTTATGCATCGTCTCCATCAGCTGTGCCATCTGAGTCATTTGGGCCATCATGCCCTGCATAAAAGCGAGTGGGTCAACCCGAACACCCTCTGACTGAGCCGTGTCCCAGGTACGACTCCCCGATAGTGAATGATCGCGTCCAGGAGAGTGAGTGGCAGCATCGCTGCTCGATGAATTAGCATTATTCCTCGCATTTGCACGTGTATTCACACGAGCTCTCGGGATTCGGCCCACTCCACGGCCTCGTCCTCCACGTCCTCTTCTTGCCCTCTCCATACTGAAGTAGGAAAGTCACATGATGATTATATTTCCCGCATGAATATCACATTATGATTATGACATGAGATGATGAAAATGAGCATTCGCGCTCTAACACAGTGATTACATGAATGATTAACTGAGGTGACGTGATTATCTGATGAAATTATTGAAATGATTATCTTGAACAAATTAACATGATTAATGATTTGATCTTCCTGATCAACAACTGAATAATGAAATGAATTGAGTGATTAACGAGTTAACATGACCGTCCTAGTCAAATGAAAATGATGGTTGAGGATTGTTAACTGATGAATTATGAATGAATGATTCTTGCCAAAAATTATACCATGGCGTTAGAAATCTTACAGTTCTTGGTCTGATTGGCTCGGCATTTGCACAGGTCACACATGACGCGAAAGTCCAATGATACTAGTCCGATGACGATGATTTCAAACGAGACATGACTTGGAGGGTAGTATTCAAAACCACGCTCTGATACCAACTCTGTAACACCCCAAACTAGGCGGATATTACAGTTCCGTAAATCCCCGACTGGGACCCACCAGGCAAATAAAAATGATGAATTAAATAATATAATTGTAGTACCGAACCACATTATATTACCAATTACTCCGATGAGGAGTTTAAGTACAACACACCAGGACTAAACCGAATACTAGTATATTTTATATGGAGATAAAATACACCACCATGAACAATTAAACATCTCAAACGGAATTTGCAGCGGAAAATACAATTGACGGAATAACTGAAATGACTGAAATGACTGAAATAAACGAAATGACTGGGGCCCCCTACTAGTATCACTGGGACTCCTCGCCGTCAGCATGCTCTTCCCGTGCCTTTGCCTTGCCGTGACCTGAAAACAAAATTCCCCAACGGGGTCAGTTACACAGAACAACAATCCTCAAGGGTTGAAAATACCCAATCATGAATTAATTGAAGTTATGAAATATCCTTAGTTATGAATTACGCTGAAGAGGAGTATCATAGTACGCCCATAATGTTCTGTGCAAGTGTACAATACGAATGACCGGACACACCCGTCCTTGTACCTAATTACTCTCACGGAGGTAAGCGTTACCGTGTGCACGGTCCAATGTATCGGTGAACCCAATACATGACCATCGTGTGCCCGACTAAAAATTCCACACAGCCACACCCGGCCACGCAATATGAACCCAGAAGGTCACATGAACGAGAATGACCACAATGAATATCAATGAATAATAATTCGACAAGGCCAAGATGACTCACCGAGATGAAAATAATAGTGACGTGATTGATAACCAAATGAAATGATTTGGAACCGTCGTTCCTCGTGAATGAAATGATTATTCGACAATTACAAGTCTCAAAATGATTAATATTATGATGAATGAATTATGATTATGAGCAATCAACAACAAAAGGAATGAGTATCCTTTTAACCGAGTAAGAATTAACTTACACAATATCGATGACAAAGTCCTTCCACGAACAACGTCCTAATCGATATACCGGTCGCTCGAACAACCTTGAATAACAACAATTACCAACAACCGATCAATACACGTGTCAAGCAAACAAACACGACCAACCCAAAAGTCGATACAACGATAATCAAACTCATAGGGGCATTCAAACGAATACGTAACCAACCACACAACTTCGGAAATATCCAATCCCGAATTAATCGAAACCAACACCAAAATAAGTATTTCGAACTAACAAAAAACTTCAATGATATCAATAATCTAATAGGAACCCACAATTCGAGATTACAACCACATCAATCGGCAAATCCCCAATTAACCGAAGTCAACCCCAAGGGTTCCTGAAATAATTCCGAAAATAGCCATTAAATCCGTAGGAATATATTTATCCAAGGTAGATAATCCATATCTAACATATTCCAATGATAATTCAAGCTTACCCGAAGAAATCGGAAGGAAAAACCCAAAAATCCGAAATTCTAGATCCAAGAGATTAATACCTTTGATTTGATGTTAAGGAGATGATGAAGTGGTGATAATCCAACTCAAAGCCTTGAGTATGATGATAGGTGATAGCAGCTCGAAGAGAACACTCCAAGTCGCCCAAAATCGCCCGAAGTCGCTCCAAAAACGAAGGGAAATGAGAAATGACGGAACTCAGGCTAACTGTCCAATATATAGTCACTCCAGGTTAGCGTGCGCTAGCCCTTGTGCGTAGCGTGCGCTAACGGGTAATTTGGGCAGTCCAGTACCCACTGTCCGAAAACGGTAGCGCGCGCTACGTACCTTTTGTAGCGTGCGCTACAACCATACCATTAGCCTGCGTTAATACCCATGGTTAGCGTGCGCTAACGAATTATTAGATGCCCAGTACTGGAATCCAGAAACCGTCTATCCTCTGATCTGACCTCGGTAGCGTGCGCTACAACCAATATTTAGCGTGCCCTACTACACCGTTTGCGTATGCTAAAAATCACTCATAGCGTGCGCTATGAATTAATCCAGTGCAGTCCACACTGGACTCAACCTGATCCGTCCTTAGCGCGCGCTACAGCAATTATTAGCGTGCGCTACTACAGCCCACTAGCGCGCGCTACTTACCACTCGTAGCGTGCGCTACTTATAACTCGCCTGCAGTCCAGTACCTTCTGGACTGCAGCCAGGGTAACATTAGCGTGCGCTAATGCTGAGTGGTAGCGTGCGCTACCTGTACTCACTTAGCGTGCGCTAGAAAGAGTACGTAGCGTGCGCTACTCCTCACGCACAGCCCACAATGAAAAATGACAAAGATGATAAACACAGCACGGAACTCCAATTATATTAGTGATGAACGACGATTGATACACGATACAATTACTCTGAATGATGAATACCATGATTGAATATGAGTGACAAATGATCATTAATGAGTGAAATTACTGAATGACAATTACTGAATGATAAATACTGAATGATAATAACTGAATTACAACCGGATATTACACTCAAGGCCTATTCATCTCAATATTCCAAACATGATGTACTTTGGATAATTCACTAATGAAAATCAATATCTCGATAACATGATCATCCAATTCTTTAGAATCCAACTCTAAGTCTGGAGATAGGTTGAACATACCCTAATATGACGAAAATCACTGAACCGTAAGGTAGAATCCGACTCCGGTTGGTTGTATGCCACTTCAAGGTGCTATTCCACTTCAATGATCACTCACGAGTGATAACCAATATACAAGGATCAATAAGATGTGTTCTAAGTGTGTATAAGGATTATTATAGCTCTCTGGCCTCTCAAGAATGAAGAATGGATGAATGAAATGTAAGCCAAAACGGGTTGTTGTCTCATTTATAATATTCTGCACTTTAGCTAATTAGCGCACGCTACTAAGCATTCCTTAGCGCGCGCTAATAAGAGTTGACTTCAAAACTGTCCAGGTTCGTCTGCGGGAATCTTATCCGGACCCATGTCCCGGCCGGCGCATGTGCTAGCCGTCCCGCTCAATAATTGAGTGCTTAGCGCACGCAACTCCTACATACATAGCGTGCGCTAGTAGTAGCTCGATAGCGCGCATTAAGCTACATTCTTAGCGTGCGCTATCATGAGTTTGCATGAGAAATTTTGCATGTTGCTATACTTATGTACAAAGATATCAATGTAAGAAATATCATACTCCAATCATCAAGATTACAATTCCGAATAATACAGGGTTCGAATACAGGTAAAATACACAGTAATAAATCCGGATATTACAGCAAATTCCTTTGTTCATTCAGAATTCGGTTAAAAATGATGAAGTTTCATCGTTTAGTACTACCTCTATGCTTGCCTCGTAGGCATATGTGTCTCGTGTATCACATTGTGGGATTCCAACTATCATGTGTCATCTGTCATCTGCTACGCAATTATTTTGCATTCAATGGATCAGATTTGTTATGATTTGTGTTCTGTGGAGAGCCTGTGGCTATCCAAGTTTGTCGGGATCGAGTCATGAGAAAATAATCTGTTTGTGAAGATTCTTTTGGAAAAATCTCTCCGAGCGTGAGGCTAACTATCGTCATTCCTTTTGTAATTGCTACTTCTCCGTCTAACTTTTGCGACTTCAATTTTCGAGGATGAAAATTTTCTTTTAGAGGGGAAGAGTTGTAAAACCCTAAAATTTCGGATTCCTAATTTTACGTCTAATTTAAAGTTTGACCTAAGTTTGTAATAGGTAATACACACCTAAAAACTATATGTTATAAATTAATTTCAATTAATATAAACTAACCTAAGTCCTTACCTAAGATAAATACTTAATATAAGTTTGTTACAAAATCAAAACCTTCCTAATTCTCTACAAGACATATTATACGCTTCCTTTGGTCCATCATACCATACGACACACATAATATTAAGGATAAGAATTCCCTCCCCCTTTTCAGCCCATAATTCACGAATACAGATCAATCACCATTTAATGTATCAATCACATTTAATTGTAATTGTTTCCTAAATAAAACATACGCTCCCCCTATCAATCACTATAGCAGATCCGGTTGTAATATCCGACTGTAACTTTTCATTTTTACCTGTCATTGTATTATTCAGATAATCTGATTATCATGAATCGTTGCATTTACTATTATGTTGAGGTATTATAGATTTGAATTTCATATCGTTGATATTTCATTTCATATGTGATGATTCGATGTTAATTAGAGAGTTGCATTTTCGAATTTTTCTGTTGATGTAGCGTACGCTATATAGTACGATTAACGTACGCTAATCATGTGGCTTAGCGTGCGTAATGTTTCCTCTGTTGCGTACGCTAAGAGGGAATCAGGCATCAGTTGACTTCAGCACGTGAACTCCTTAGCCGTTGGCATGCATGTGAGTAAGGTCTGAGCTGTCATGTCGGCCAGAGTCAACTTTTATTAGCGTGCGTAACCCATTTTTCATTAGCGTGCGCTAACGACCTGCGAATTCAAGACAGTAGCCACTGTAAGCCGCTTACGTACGTAATATCGACCGGTTAGCGTACGTAAGTGTATTAGCGTACGCTAAACTGTTCCGATAGCGTGCGCTAAGTATGTACAGTCTATTTATAGGACCAACCTGTTTTTCATTTCTTCACAACTCTAAACCGATTCTCTCTCCATATATTGTCCCTCTGCACTCCCAAACCGATATCAACCTCCCCCAACTTGTTTCTAAGCCTTAAATCTTGGAGTGGAGCTCATTTCCTTGGAGATTAGGAGGTGTTCTTGAGCTTGGAGTATATTTTCTCATAGCATTGAAGTCGTTCCTCATTTCTGGAGGTAGGTGTACCTTCCTCTCTGAATTATTTTCATATGTTGATGTTAATAACGAATTATACTTCACCTAGAGTAGATTAATCAAGTAAAACATAGTTTTAATCCAACCTTTTTAACACTTTTGATGAATATGATAAATAAGGGTTTGAGATGGATGTGTTCTTGATGATATAGTGATTCTAACCGCGTTGTGACTATCATCCTCATCTTGTTGGACGAATTTAGCTTAGTAAAATACCTTTGAATCAGTTAACTTCACCATATTTGGATTTAACTAATAGAGTTATTATCATAAAGTGATTAAACACCATTTTAAGTTTTCACTTACCTTGGGAAGAACTTGGCCATGTTAGTAGTAGAAGGATGTCTTCTTACTCAGATTTCTTAAGAATCATATTCTCCTTATGTTTAGCTCAGCAAGATTTTGAATGGTTAAGGATAATTGTGAAACCAACACAACAACTTTTCATTAATCTAATGTTTGGGAACTTAGTTTGTTTTGATCATCATACTAGATAGATGGTGAATTCATCATGATCTTAAAGAATCTTCCAGCCTTGTAAACAAAGATTTTGATAACCCTCATGGATATGGTGTAATCTCAGAACTAATAAACTTGTTGTAAGCTTAATAGTCAATTTAGATGAGAGGAGAATGATCATAAATGTGCAGATTTTGTTCTTTCAACATTTTAATATTTTGGAAAGTTTAATCATTATAAGATGATCTTAACATCATAATTGGTTATTTAACATACCCTTGATAGAACACTTGTTTATGATGAATCATGCGAACATTCGGTAAGTATTGTAAACCGATTTTTATGGTTGTAATGATGTTAAAAGAACTCCTGACATAAGGCTTCGATAATTGGAGATGACAAACTATTCTAAAGGATTGTAGGATGACGTCTTATTAATCCTATATTGATAATTATACGAATATGTTATTGAGTAAAATGTATTTCGTTTAAGGTTGGTTGTTCGAGTAAACAATATTAGTCGAGGACCGTTCGTTCGTTCCGACAAGAAGAGGACTATTCTCGTCTCCGTATTGAGGCAAGTTATCTTTCTTGGTTATAATGATGATTAGATTCTTGTGATGGTTATATATTTCATGTGTATGAAGTTTTTATGAAATGCTTGTCGTGATTTGACATTGTCCTTGACGTTGTTCCGTTTCATCATGGGTGTTGCATTCCCAAACACGTCACTTTGAATCGTTGATCTCATTGATCTTTATTTTCACTTCGGTGAGTTTCCTTGATCCTTAATCGGATATGTATTTCGTTGAACTTCGTTGTCATGTTGTATCGTGACATTTCCGGAATCATATCTGCGTGCCGATTGGATATTGTGTATGATTTTTAGCCAGGCACTTGTATAGTCATACGTGGATGTTTCCGTATTGGAATGTGCACACGAGACGTAGTTCGTGAGGCTAATTAGGTACATTGTCACACGTATATTCTGGATTCCGTATACGGGGTGGACATGTACACGGACACATTTCCGGATCGGGCGTACTGTGATGTCCATCTTGAGCTATATTGTTAATCATTCATAGTCCATGTATTATTGGATGTATTCGATGGTTTGTGACTGATTGTTTCATACGCCCAAGGGGTATGATTAATAGTCGGAATGATTTTCTTGAGATCTATATATGTGAATTGTATAATGTCGGAAGAATTGATTATCATGTATATCTGACCATGTGTTATGGGCGAAATACTTGTATTGTATTTTAGGTCGAGGCAAAGGCAAGGCACGGGAAGAGCATGTTGACGGTGAAGGGTTCGAAGGATACTAGTTCAGGGGCCCCACATCTTTTGTTGTCCGGTTATGTTAAACCGTGTTATGTTATTTTATTTCCTGCTTCATTTAGATTGCTATCTGGTTGTATTGACATTTGAAGTATTTTCCATCTCCATATGGTTTATACTTGTTTTTCGGATCCTGTGTATTATAAGGCCGTTGGCCATATTTTTGATAAACTCCTAATCGGAGTACTGACTATTCATTGTGGTTCGGTATCACAAATAATATTTATTTAATCTGTTTTGGATATCGCCTGGTGGGTCCCATTGTGGGGTCCACGGCACTGTAATAGCCGCCTTTTGGGGTGTTACAGAAGATGGTATCAGAGCGTTGTTTCCTTTTTATGAGTCATTGAGAAATGAACTAGTATCAAGAGACCTTCGTGTCACGTGTGACCTGTGCAAGCTCCTGACCCTACGAGCCAAATACGGTATGTACTTTATGAGCCATGATTTAATTACTGGCATGATATTGATATCAGTATGGGTCTCCTTGTTGATAATGTTATTTCGAGGAATTGTGACAGGATTTATCTAATTGATAATCCGAGGTAAATGTTGAATTGATTATATAATTGAAATTGTTCGACTTGACACCGATATAATATTCGGTGCGACATTCGTGGTATCGATAACCGTTTTCCTTGAATATGTGATTCCTTGTTGCTATTAACTTAGCATGAATTTTAGTATCTTGAACTGTACTTATGGTTATCACTATGATTGATTATTTCAGTATGGAAAGAAACCTGAGAGGTCGTGGCAGAGGGGGACGAGGCCGCGGAAGGGGCCGAATCCCGATACCTCGAGCCAACAGACGCGCGAATGCGGATGAGAGTTCCACAGACAGTGGTTCACCTTCTAGGGAACAATTGCACCATAGTGGGCGCGGGGAAGCGCGTGTCGATCCTTACGTCGTAATGCACGGCATGATGACACAGATGACCCAGATGGGTCAACTAATGGAAGCTATGCAGAGGGCCGCTACTGGCCAGCAACAGGGGGATCATCCTCCTCCTGTGATTGGCGGACCCGTGAGTCGGATTATCAGCGACATCTCTCGCCAGCGACCACCGACTTTTGAAGGCTCCTCTGAGCCTGCTGACATTGTGCATTGGATCGAGCATTTTGAGAAACTTTTCCAGATGGTGGATCGCCGGAAGAGAATCGCGTTTGGTAGCCGCGTATTATCTTAGCAAAGGCGCTCATACTCGGTGGCTTTCAAGAAGGCCACCGGTGATGGTGTTTACACTTGGGAGGAATTTAAAAACCTCATGCTGCATCACATTATCTGCATACTCCGTGAGGCCAAACTGTCGGAACTATTGAATCCCGACCCTTCTGAAGACGATGATGTATTATCTGTTGCTGAGAAATTCCAGACACTCCTTCCTTTCGCCACGACAATTATCCGAACAGAGGCCGATAAGATCAAATACTTTCTCAAGAGGCTTAAACCCCGAATGAGAATGCAGCTGTTGAATCACCACTGTACTACCTTACCAGAGTTCATCGAGAAAGCTCTGGAGTACGAACTCACCGCGATGGAGATTTCCAAGAAACAACCATAGTCCAACAACAAAAGGTCCAGGAACCAGAACCAGACTGAGAGTAACCGGGGGACATTCAGGAAGCCCCAGTCATTGCCAAACCCTTCTGATCGACCACCCATGGCATCGAAGCCAGCTGGATCGCACTCTCGAGCGGTCCCCTCATCTGTTGTGTGCTACAACTGCGGAGACCAGGGGCATTTCAGCTCCAAATGCCCGAAGCCTTCCGTCACATGCCATACTTATCGCAAGATTGGTCACCGTGCTCGTTTTTGCAGGGGTGGGCCCGGACCTGAACCAGTAGCGTCTCATGCCCTGGGCCGGTCCTCTGTCTAACCGGGACGCCTCCGTCGCTTCCTATCGTACCACCGGGGCGAATAGGGAATGGGCCGTGGGAATCAAAGTGGTACACTGTGCCGAATCGAAAACCCAGGATTTACGAGATGAAGAAAGTTGACGATCCCGAGGCCAGCATGATTTCAGGTATACTCGAGATCCACTCCCAGCCTGTGTGTGTTCTTTTTTATACCTGTGCTTCACACTCCTTTATATCTTCTTCTTGTTTAAGTTGTTTGCCTCTAGACCATGTTATCAATTGTGAGCCCTACGTGATTGGTCTACCTGATGGTAGAAGAATTATTGGAAATCGTGAAGTCGGAATTTGTCCGATTCGTTTGAACGACCGTGAGTGGTTGTCAAATCTGATTGTAGTCGATTTACCTAAGGATGATATAATCTTGGGTATCAATTGGATGGATCGTCATGATGCAATACTCAGTGTCCGCAAGCGAATGGTAACTGTCACTTCCGATGATGGTTTTGAGTGTGTTTTTCGAGGTGATAATCCCAGTCATTCTGGGAGAGTCATCAGCGCTATGAAAGCAGTGAAACTGCTTAATCAAGGGTGTATTGGTTATTGGTGCTACATGACCAAAACAGCAGATCGACCAGTTGAATTGGCCGACATTCTGCTAGTACGAGACTACCCAGATGTATTTCCAGACGAGTTGCCAGGCTTACCTCCTCATCGTGATGTGGAGTTTATTATTGAATTAGAACCAGGTACGTCCCCGCTCTCAAAAGCACCGTACCGTATGGCTCCGAATGAGATGCAAGAATTAAAGAACCAGCTTGAGGAGTTGACAAACAAGGGCTATATTCGACCTAGTGCGTCCCCTTGGGGAGCACCAATGTTATTTGTACGGAAGAAAGCTGGATCTCTGCGCTTATGTATTGATTACCGTGAGCTGAACAGGGTAACCATCAAGAACAAGTATCCCTTGCCTCGTATTAATGATTTATTGGACCAACTTCAGGGAGCTGCCATGTTTTCTAAGATCGACTTGAGATCTGGTTATCATCAGTTGAGGATTCGAGAGTCTGACATTTCGAAGACAGCATTCCGTACTCGCTATGGGCATTATGAGTTTGTGGTGATGCCTTTTGGACTGACTAATGCACCGGCGGTATTCATGGAGTTGATGAATCGAGTTTTTATTAACTATCTGGATTTCTTTGTAGTCGTTTTTATTGACGACATTCTCATTTACTCTCGTGACCACGAAGAGCACGAGCGTCACCTCCACCAAGTTCTCGATACATTGAGGCGGGAACAGCTTTATGGGAAATTTTCTAAGTGTGAATTCTGGATGCCTGAGGTTGTCTTTCTCGGGCATGTGATATCAGCCGAAGGGGTGAGAGTGGACCCACAAAAGACGGAAGCCATTCGAGATTGGCTACCACCGAAGAACGTGAAGGAAGTTCGTAGTTTCCTCGGCCTAGCAGGTTACTACCGACGGTTCGTAGAAGGATTTTCTAAAATTGCGCAACCGATGACTAACTTACTGCGAAAGGACAAGAAGTATTTGTGGTCAGAAACATGTCAGCAAAGTTTTGATGAGCTCAAGAGTCGATTGATTTGGCACTGTTTTGGTCTTACCAAAAGGAACGGAAGGATTTGTGGTGTATAGTGACGCGTCGAGACAGTGCAGGATGTGTACTAATGCGGGAAGGAAAGTGATTGCCTATGCATCGAGACAATTGCGACCCTATGAAGTTAACTATCCGACCCATGACTTGGAGTTAGCGGTAGTGGTGTTTGCTTTGAAAATCAAGCGTCACTATCTTTATGGAGTTACCTACCGAGATCTTCTGAGACCACAAGAGCCTAAAGTACATTTTTACTCGAAGGAGTTAAACATGAGACAGAGAAGGTGGCTAGAATTAATCAAGTACTATGATATCGAGATCCTTTATCATCCGGGTAAAGCAAATGTGGTCGCAGACGCTTTGAGCCGTAAACAAGTGCGCAGAGCAGATCTTGAGCCGTTTGGCACAAGAGAGAGAGTTGCAGTTGGACCTTATGAGGTCAGGAATTGAAGTTTGGTTACAGCGTGTTCAGGGACAACTTTTCACCCTTGAGATTTCTTCGTCTCTTGATGATATGATCAAATCGAAGCAAATTACGGACCCATTCTTATCTCGAGTTCGGGATGAAGTAACCCAAGGAAAAGCCCCTGGATTCGTGATCCACGAGGATGGATTGATACGTTTTAGAAATCGAGTTTGTGTACCCGCTGACGAAGAGTTGAGAAACTCTATCATGAGAGAAGCCCATGCTACCCCGTACTCTATTCACCCGGGATCTAGCAAGATGTATAAGGATTTGAAGCAGAATTATTGGTGGGGGAATATGAAACGTGAGGTTGCCAAATTTGTTTCAAGATGCTTAACCTGTCAGCAGGTTAAGATTGAGCACCAGCGACCCGCAGGAATGCTGAAACCGCTCCCGATTCCCGAGTGGAAATGGGAGGACATATCTAGGGATTTTATTACTAGCTTGCTGACGAGTCGTCGAGGAATGAATACGATTTGGGTGATTGTGGACCGTCTGACCAAATCATCCCACTTCTTGGAGATTAAAGACACATGGGGTCCCGAGAGATTGGCCGAGCTGTTTATTAAGGAAATTGTGAGATTACACGGTACCCCCAAGAGTATTGTATCAGACCGTGACGGGCGATTCGTGTCACACTTCTGGAAGGCAGTTCATCGTGCGATGGGCACGCAGTTGAATTTCAGTACGGCTTTTCATCCACAGACCGATGGTCAGTCTGAGAGAACCATCCAGACTCTAGAGGACATGTTGAGAGCATGTGCTCTTGATTGGAAGGACGATTGGGAAGCCCAGCTGCCTTTGGTGGAATTCACTTATAATAATAGTTGGCACGCTTCGATTCAGATGGCACCGATTGAAGCATTGTATGGTCGTCGATGTAGGTCCCTTTGTGTTGGGACGAACTGTCAGAATCTCTGGGTACGGAACCCGATATGTTATTCGCAGCTCGGGAGAAGATCACTTTGATTAGGTGTCGGTTGTTAATGGCTCAAAGTCAACAGAAGTCTTATGCTGACCACCGTCGACGACCACTTGAGTTCGAGGTTGGTGACCATGTGTTAATGAAGGTGTCTCCTACCCGAGGTGTTTTTTGTTTCGGGAAGAGGGGCAAGCTGAGCCCGAGGTACATTGGGCCATTTGAGGTTTTGGAGCATGTGGGTGATCTGGCCTATCGACTAGCTTTACCGCCGACTTTGAGTAAGATTCACAACGTGTTTCATGTCTCCCAGTTGAGAAAATATGTTGCTGATCCGATCCATGTACTTCAGTTCGAAGAGATTGAATTAGCAGAGGATCATTCGTACGAGGAGCGCCCTGTGCGGATACTCGAGAGGAGGATCAAGCAGTTATGGAACAAGACGATTCCCCTACTGAGTCGAGGAGGCTACGTGGGAGACCGAGGATAGTATGTGAGCGAGATACCCCGAGTTATTTAGCCCTTAGTTTCGGGGACGAAACTCTTTTTAATGGGGAGAGTATGTAATATCCGACTGTAACTTTTCATTTTTACCTGTCATTGTCTTATTCGGATAATCTGATTATCATGAATCGTTGCATTTAGTATTATGTTGAGGTATTATAGATTTGAATTTTATATCGTTGATATTTCATTTCATATGTGATGATTCGATGTTAATTAGAGAGTTGCATTTTCGAATATTTCTGTTGATGTAGCGTACGCTACATAGTACGATTAACGTACTCTAATCATGTGCCTTAGCGTGCGTAATGTTTCCTCTATTGCGTACGCTAAGAGGGAATCTGGTATCAGTTGACTTCAGCACGTTAACTCCTTAGCCGTTGGAATGCCTGTGAGTAAGGTCTGAGCTGTCATGTCGGCCAGAGTCAACTTTTATTAGCGTGCGTAACCCATTTTTCATTAGCGTGCGCTAACGACATGCGAATTCAAGACAGTAGCCACTGTAAGCCGCTTACGTACGTAATATCGACCGGTTAGCGTACGTAAGTGTATTAGCGTACGCTAAACTATTCCGATAGCATGCGCTAAGTATGTACAGTCTATTTATAGGACCAGCCTGTTTTTCATTTCTTCACAACTCTAAACCGATTCTCTCTCCATATATTGTCCCTCTGCACCCCAAACCGATATCAACCTCCCCCAACTTGTTTCTAAGCCTTAAATCTTGGAGTGGAGCTCATTTCCTTGGAGATTAGGAGGTGTTCTTGAGCTTGGAGTATATTTTCTCATAGCATTGAAGTTGTTCCTCATTTCTGGAGGTAGGTGTACCTTCCTCTCTGAATTATTTTCATATGTTGATGTTAATAACGAATTATACTTCACCTAGAGTAGATTAATCA
Source organism: Orobanche coerulescens (assembly GCA_033398695.1). Taxonomy (NCBI): domain Eukaryota; kingdom Viridiplantae; phylum Streptophyta; class Magnoliopsida; order Lamiales; family Orobanchaceae; genus Orobanche; species Orobanche coerulescens. The sequence goes on along the minus strand of CM065804.1, from coordinate 95,569,226 downwards.
AGTAAAACATAGTTTTAATCCAACCTTTTTAACACTTTTGATGAATATGATAAATAAGGGTTTGAGATGGATGTGTTCTTGATGATATAGTGATTCTAACCGCGTTGTGACTATCATACTCATCTTGTTGGACGAATTTAGCTCAGTAAAATACCTTTGAATCAGTTAACTTCACCATATTTGGATTTAACTAATAGAGTTGTTATCATAAAGTGATTAAACACCATTTTAAGTTTTCACTTACCTTGGGAAGAACTTGGCCATGTTAGTAGTAGAAGGATGTCTTCTTACTCAGATTTCTTAAGAATCATATTCTCCTTATGTTTAGCTCAGCAAGATTTTGAATGGTTAAGGATAATTGTGAAACCAACACAACAACTTTTCATTAATCTAATGTGTTGGGAACTTAGTTTGTTTTGATCATCATACTAGATAGATGGTGAATTCATCATGATGTTAAAGAATCTTCCAGCCTTGTAAACGAAGATTTTGATAACCCTCATGGATATGGTGTAATCTCAGAACTAATAAACTTGTTGTAAGTTTAATAGTCAATTTAGATGAGAGGAGAATGATCATAAATGTGCAGATTTTGTTCTTTCAACATTTTAATATTTTGGAAAGTTTAATCATTATAAGATGATCTTAACATCATAATTGGTTATTCAACATACCCTTGATAGAACTCTTGTTTATGATGAATCATGCGAACATTCGGTAAGTATTGTAAACCGATTTTTATGGTTGTAATGATGTTAAAAGAACTCCTGACATAAGGCTTCGATAATTGGAGATAGCAAACTATTCTAAAGGATTGTAGGATGACGTCTTATTAATCCTATATTGATAATTATACGAATATGTTATTGAGTAAAATGTATTTCGTTTAAGGTTGGTTGTTCGAGTAAACAATATTAGTCGAGGACCGTTCGTTCGTTCCGACAAGAACAGGACTATTCTCGTCTCTGTATTGAGGCAAGTTATCTTGCTTGGTTATAATGATGATTAGATTCTTGTGATGGTTATATATTTCATGTGTATGAAATGTTTATGAAATGCTTGTCGTGATTTGACATTGTCCTTGACGTTGTTCTGTTTCATCATGGGTGTTGCATTCCCAAACACGTCACTTTGAATCGTTGATCTCATTGATCTTTATTTTCACTTCGGTGAGTTTCCTTGATCCTTATTCAGATATGTATTTCGTTGAACTTCGTTGTCATGTTGTATCGTGACATTTCCGGAATCATATCTGCGTGCCGATTGGATATTGTGTAGGATTTTTAGCCAGGCACTTGTATAGTCATACGTGGATGTTTCCGTATTGGACTGTGCACACGAGACGTAGTTCGTGAGGCTAATTAGGTACATTGTCACACGTATATTCTGGATTCCGTATACGGGGTGGACATATACACGGACACATTTCCGGATCGGGCGTACTGTGATGTCCATCTTGAGCTATATTGTTAATCGTTCATAGTCCATGTATGATTGGATGTGTTCGATGGTTTGTGACTGATTGTTTCATACGCCCAAGGGGTATGATTAATAGTCGGAATGATTTTCTTGAGATCTATATATGTGAATTGTATAATGTCGGAAGAATTGATTATCATGTATATCTGACCCTGTGTTATGGGAGAAATACTTGTATTGTATTTTAGGTCGAGGCAAAGGCAAGGCACGGGAAGAGCATGTTGACGGCGAAGGGTTCGAAGGATACTAGTTCGGGGGGCCCACATCTTTTGTTGTCCGGTTATGTTAAACCGTGTTATGTTATTTTATTTCCTGCTTCATTTAGATTTCTATCTGGATGTATTGACATTTGAAGTATTTTCCATCTCCATATGGTTTATACTTGTTTTTCGGATCCTGTGTATTATAAGGCCGTTGGTCATATTTTTGATAAACTCCTAATCGGAGTAATGACTATTCATTGTGGTTCGGTATCACAAATAATATTTATTTAATCTGTTTTGGATATCGCCTGGTGGGTCCCAGTGCGGGGTCCACGGCACTGTAATAGCCGCCTTTTGGGGTGTTACAGAAGATGGTATCAGAGCGTTGTTTCCTTTTTATGAGTCATTGAGAAATGAACTAGTACCAAGAGACCTTCGTGTCACGTGTGACCTGTGCAAGCGCCTGACCCTACGAGCCAAATACGGTATGTACTTTATGAGCCATGATTTAATTACTGGCATGATATTGATATCAGTATGGGTCTCCTTGTTGATAATGTTATTTCGAGGAATTGTGACAGGATTTATCTGATTGAGAATCCGAGGTAAATGCTGAATTGATTATATAATTGAAATTGTTCGACTTGACACCGATATAATATTCGGTGCGACATTCGTGGTATCGATAACCGTTTTCCTTGAATATGTGATTCCTTGTTGGTATTAACTTAGCATGAATTTTAGTATCTTGAACTGTACTTATGGTTATCACTATGATTGATTCTTTCAGTATGGAAAGAAACCTGAGAGGTCGTGGCAGAGGGGGACGAGGCCGCGGAAGGGGCCGAATCCCGATACCTCGAGCCAACAGACGCGCGAATGCGGATGAGAGTTCCACAGACAGTGGTTCACCTTCTAGGGAACAATCGCACCATAGTGGGCGCGGGGATGCGCGTGTCGATCCTTACGACGTAATGCACGGCATGATGACACAGATGACCCAGATGGGTCAACTAATGGAAGCTATGTAGAGGGCCGCTACTGGCCAGCAACAGGGGGCTCATCCTCCTCCTGTGATTGGCGGTCCCGTGAGTCGGATTATCAGCGACATCTCTCGCCAGCGACCACCGACTTTTGAAGGCTCCTCTGAGCCTGCTGACATTGTGCATTAGATCGAGCATTTTGAGAAACTTTTCCAGATGGTGGACTGCCCGAAAGAGAATCGCGTTTCGGTAGCCGCGTATTATCTTAGCAAAGGCGCTCATACCTGGTGGCTTTCAGTAAGGCCAGCTGATGGTGTTTACACTTGGGAGGAATTTAAAAACCTCATGCTAGACCGTTACTATCCAGGGCCACTCCGTGAGGCCAAACTGTCGGAACTATTGAACCCCGTCCCGTCTGAAGACGATGATGTATTATCTGTTGCTGAGAAATTCCAGACACTCCTTCCTTTCGCCACGACAATTATCCGAACAGAGGCCGATAAGATCAAATACTTTCTCAAGAGGCTTAAACCCCGAATGAGAATGCAGCTGTTGAATCACCATTGTACTACCTTACCAGAGTTCATCGAGAAAGCTCTGGAGTACGAACTCACCGCGAAGTAGATTTCTAAGAAACAACCATAGTCCAACAACAAAAGGTCCAGGAACCAGAACCAGACTGAGAGTAACCGGGGGACATTCAGGAAGCCCCAGTCATTGCCAAACCCTTCTGATCGACCACCCATGGCGTCGAAGCCAGCTGGATCGCACTCTCGAGCGGTCCCCTCATCTGTTGTGTGCTATAACTGCGGAGACCAGGGGCATTTCAGCTCCAATTGCCCGAAGCCTTCCGTCACATGCCATACTTATGGCAAGATTGGTCACCGTGCTCGTTTTTACAGGGGTGGGCCCGGACCTGAACCAGTAGCGTCTCATGCCCCAGTTCAGTCCTCTGTCCAGAACCGGACGCCTCCGTCCGCTTCCTATTAGACCACCGGGGCGAATAGGGGAATGGGCCGTGGGAATCAAAGTGGTACACTGTGCGGAGCTGAAACCTGTGGATTTACGAGATGAAAAAGGCGACGATCCGAGGCCAGCATGATTTCAGGTATACTCGAGATCCACTCCCAGCCTGTGTGTGTTCTTTTTGATACCTGTGCTTCACACTCCTTTATATATTCTTCTTGTTTAAGTCGTTTGCCTCTAGACCATGTTATCAATTGTGAGCCCTACGTGATTGGTCTACCTGATGGTAGAAGAATTATTGGAAATCGTGAAGTCCAGGACTGTCCGATTCGTTTGAACGACCGTGAGTGGTTGTCAAATCTGATTGTAGTCGATTTACCTAAGGATGATATAATCTTGGGTATCGATTGGATGGATCGTCATGATGCAATACTCAGTGTCCGCAAGCGAATGGTAACTGTCACTTCCGATGATGGTTTCGAGTGTATTTTTCGAGGTGATAATCCCAGTCGTTCTGGGAGAGTCATCAGCGCTATGCAAGCAGTGAAACTGCTTAATCAAGGGTGTATTGGTTATTGGTGCTACATGACCAAAACAGCAGATCGACCAGTTGAATTGGCCGACATTCTGCTAGTCCGAGACTACCCAGATGTATTTCCAGACGAGTTGCCAGGCTTACCTCCTCATCGTGACGTGGAGTTTATTATTGAGTTAGAACCAGGTACGTCCCCGCTCTCAAAAGCATCGTACCGTATGGCTCCGACTGAGATGCAAGAATTAAAGAACCAGCTTGAGGAGTTGACTAACAAGGGCTATATTCGACCTAGTGCGTCCCCTTGGGGAGCACCAATGTTATTTGTACGGAAGAAAGATGGATCTCTGCGCTTATGTATTGATTACCGTGAGCTGAACAGGGTAACCATCAAGAACAAGTATCCCTTGCCTCGTATTGATGATTTATTGGACCAACTTCAGGGAGCTGCCGTGTTTTCTAAGATCGACTTGAGATCTGGTTATCATCAGTTGAGGATTCGAGAGTCTGACATTTCGAAGACAAAGATTCGCATCGCTATGGGCATTATGAGTTTGTGGTGATGCCTTTTGGACTGACTAATGCACTGGCGGTATTCATGGAGTTGATGAATCGAGTTTTTATTAACTATCTGGATTGCTTTGTAGTCGTTTTTATTGACGACATTCTCATTTACTCTCGTGACCACGAAGAGCACGAGCGTCACCTCCACCAAGTTCTCGATACATTGAGGCGGGAACAGCTTTATGGGAAATTTTCTAAGTGTGAATTCTGGATGCCTGAGGTTGTCTTTCTCGGGCATGTGATATCAGCCGAAGGGGTGAGAGTGGACCCACAAAAGACGGAAGCCATTCGAGATTGGCTACCACCGAAGAACATGAAGGAAGTTCGTAGTTTCCTCGGCCTAGCAGGTTACTACCGACGGTTCGAAGAAGGATTTTCTAAAATTGCACAACCGATGACTAACTTACTGCGAAAGGACAAGAAGTATTTGTGGTCAGAAACATGTCAGCAAAGTTTTGATGAGCTCAAGAGTCGATTGATTTCGGCACCTGTTTTGGTCTTACCAAAAGGAACGGAAGGATTTGTGGTGTATAGTGACGCGTCGAGACAGGGTCTGGGATGTGTACTAATGCAGGAAGGGAAAGTGATTGCCTATGCATCGAGACAATTGCGACCCTATGAAGTTAACTATCCGACCCATGACTTGGAGTTAGCAGCCATGGTGTTTGCTTTGAAAATCTGGCGTCACTATCTTTATGGAGTTACCTACCAGATCTTTACAGACCACACGAGCCTAAAGTACATTTTTACTCAGAAGGAGTTAAACATGAGACAGAGAAGGTGGCTAGAATTAATCAAGGACTATGATATCGAGATCCTTTATCATCCGGGTAAAGCAAATGTGGTCGCCGACGCTTTGAGCCGTAAAACAGTGCAGGAGCAGATGCTGAGCCGTTTGACAGCGCAGAGAGAGTTGCAGTTGGACCTTATGAGGTCAGGAATTAAAGTTTGGTTACATCGTGTTCAGGGACAACTTTGCACCCTTGAGATTTCTTTCTCTCTTGATGATATGATCAAATCGAAGCAAATTACGGACCCATTCTTATCTCGAGTTCGGGATGAAGTAACCCAAGGGAAAGCCCCTGGATTCGTGATCCACGAGGATGGATTGATACGTTTTAGAAATCGAGTTTGTGTACCCGCTGACGAAGAGTTGAGAAACTTTATCATGAGAGAAGCCCATGCTACCCGGTACTCTATTCACCCGGGATCTAGCAAGATGTATAAGGATTTGAAGCAGAACTATTGGTGGGGGAATATGAAACGTGAGGTTTCCAAATTTGTTTCGAGATGCTTAACATGTCAGCAGGTTAAGATTGAGCACCAGCGACCCGCAGGAATGCTGAAACCGCTCCAGATTCCCGAGTGGAAATGGGAGGACATATCTATGGATTTTATTACTAGCTTGCTGACGAGTCGTCGAGGAATGAATACGATTTGGGTGATTGTGGACCGTCTGACCAAATCATCCCACTTCTTGGAGATTAAGGACACATGGGGTCCCGAGAGATTGGCCGAGCTGTTTATTAAGGAAATTGTGAGATTACACGGTACCCCCAAGAGTATTGTATCAGACCGTGACGGGCGATTCGTGTCACACTTCTGGAAGGCAGTTCATCGTGCGATGGGCACGCAGTTGAATTTCAGTACGGATTTTCATCCACAGACCGATGGTCAGTCTGAGAGAACCATCCAGACTCTAGAGGACATGTTGAGAGCATGTGCTCTTGATTGGAAGGACGATTGGGAAGCCCAGCTGCCTTTGGTCGAATTCACTTATAATAATAGTTGGCACGCTTCGATTCAGATGGCACCGTATGAAGCATTGTATGGCCGTCGATGTAGGTCCCTTTGTGTTGGGACGAACTGTCAGAATCTCTGGGTACGGAACCCGATATGTTATTAGCAGCTCGGGAGAAGATCACTTTGATTAGGAGTCGATTGTTAACGGCTCAAAGTCGACAGAAGTCTTATGCTGACCACCGTTGACGACCACTTGAGTTCGAGGTTGGTGACCATGTGTTAATGAAGGTGTCTCCTACCCGAGGTGTTTTTCGTTTCGGGAAGAGGGGCAAGCTGAGCCCGAGGTACATTGGGCCATTTGAGGTTTTGGAGCATGTGGGTGATCTGGCCTATCGACTAGCTTTACCGCCGACTTTAAGTAAGATTCACAACGTGTTTCATGTCTCCCAGTTGAGAAAACATGCTGCTGATCCGATCCATGTACTTCAGTTCGAAGAGATTGAATTAGCAGAGGATCATTCGTACGAGGAGCGCCCTGTGCGGATACTCGAGAGGAAGATCAAGCAGTTATGGAACAAGACGATTCCCCTACTGAGTCGAGGAGGCTACGTAGGAGACCGAGGATAGTATGTGAGCGAGATACCCCCAGTTATTTACCCCTTAGTTTCGGGGACGAAACTCTTTTTAATGGGGAGAGTATGTAATATCCGACTGTAACTTTTCATTGTTACCTGTCATTGTATTATTCGGATAATCTGATTATCATGAATCGTTGCATTTAGTATTATGTTGAGGTATTATAGATTTGAATTTCATATCGTTGATATTTCATTTCATATGTGATGATTCGATGTTAATTGGAGAGTTGCATTTTCGAATATTTCTGTTGATGTAGCGTACGCTACATAGTACTATTAACGTACTCTAATCCTGTGCCTTAGCGTGCGTAATGTTTCCTCTGTTGCGTACGCTAAGAGGGAATCTGGCATCAGTTGACTTCAGCACGTGAACTCCTTAGCCGTTGGCATGCATGTGAGTAAGGTCTGAGCTGTCATGTTGGCCAGAGTCAACTTTTATTAGCGTGCGTAACCCATTTTTCATTAGCGTGCGCTAACGACCTGCGAATTCAAGACAGTAGCCACTGTAAGCCGCTTACGTACGTAATATCGACCGGTTAGCGTACGTAAGTGTATTAGCGTACGCTAAACTGTTCCGATAGCATGCGCCAAGTATGTACAGTCTATTTATAGGACCAGCCTGTTTTTCATTTCTTCACAACTCTAAACCGATTCTCTCTCCATATATTGTCCCTCTGCACTCCCAAACCGATATCAACCTCCCCCAACTTGTTTCTAAGCCTTAAATCTTGGAGTGGAGCTCATTTCCTTGGAGATTAGGAGGTGTTCTTGAGCTTGGAGTATATTTTCTCATAGCATTGAAGTTGTTCCTCATTTCTGGAGGTAGGTGTACCTTCCTCTCTGAATTATTTTCATATGTTGATATTAATAATGAATTATACTTCACCTAGAGTAGATTAATCAAGTAAAACATAGTTTTAATCCAACCTTTTTAACACTTTTGATGAATATGATAAATAAGGGTTTGAGATGGATGTGTTCTTGATGATATAGTGATTCTAACCGCATTGTGACTATCATGCTCATCTTGTTGTACGAATTTAGCTCAGTAAAATACCTTTGAATCAGTTAACTTCACCATATTTGGATTTAACTAATAGAGTTGTTATCATAAAGTGATTAAACACCATTTTAAGTTTTCACTTACCTTGGGAAGAACTTGGCCATGTTAGTAGTAGAAGGATGTCTTCTTACTCAGATTTCTTAAGAATCATATTCTCCTTATGTTTAGCTCAGCAAGATTTTGAATGGTTAAGGATAATTGTGAAACTAACACAAGAACTTTTCATTAATCTAATGTGTTGGGAACTTAGTTTGTTTTGATCATCATACTAGATAGATGGTGAATTCATCATGATGTTAATAAATCTTCCAGCCTTGTAAACAAAGATTTTGATAACCCTCATGGATATGGTGTAATCTCAGAACTAATAAACTTGTTGTAAGCTTAATAGTCAATTTAGATGAGAGGAGAATGATCATAAATGTGCAGATTTTGTTCTTTCAACATTTTAATGTTTTGGAAAGTTTAATCATTATAAGATGATCTTAACATCATAATTGGTTATTCAACATACCCTTGATAGAACTCTTGTTTATGATGAACCATGCGAACATTCGGTAAGTATTGTAAACCGATTTTTATGGTTGTAATGATGTTAAAAGAACTCCTGACATAAGGCTTCGATAATTAGAGATAGCAAACTATTCTAAAGGATTGTAGGATGACGTCTTATTAATCCTATATTGATAATTATACGAATATGTTATTGAGTAAAATGTATTTCGTTTAAGGTTGATTGTTCGAGTAAACAATATTAGTCGAGGACCGTTCGTTCATTCCAACAAGAAGAGGACTATTCTCGTCTCCGTATTGAGGCAAGTTATCTTGCTTGGTTATAATGATGATTAGATTCTTGTGATGGTTATATATTTCATGTGTATGAAATGTTTATGAAATGCTTGTCGTGATTTGACATTGTCCTTGACGTTGTTCCGTTTCATCATGGGTGTTGCATTCCCAAACATGTCACTTTGAATCGTTGATCTCATTGATCTTTATTTTCACTTCGGTGAGTTTCCTTGATCCTTAATCGGATATGTATTTCGTTGAACTTCGTTGTAATGTTGTATCGTGACATTTCCGGAATCATATCTGCGTGCCGATTGGATATTGTGTAGGATTTTTAGCCAGGCATTTGTATAGTCATACGTGGATGTTTCCGTATTGGACTGTGCACACGAGACGTAGTTCGTGAGGCTAATTAGGTACATTGTCACACGTATATTCTGGATTCCGTATACGGGGTGGACATATACACGGACACATTTACGGATCGGGCGTACTGTGATGTCCATCTTGAGCTATATTGTTAATCGTTCATAGTCCATGTATGATTGGATGTGTTCGATGGTTTGTGACTGATTGTTTCATACGCCCAAGGGGTATGATTAATAGTCGGAATGATTTTCTTGAGATCTATATATGTGAATTGTATAATGTCGGAAGAATTGATTATCATGTATATCTGACCCTGTGTTATGGGCGAAATACTTGTATTGTATTTTAGGTCGAGGCAAAGGCAAGGCACGGAGCATGTTGACGGCGAAGGGTTCGAAGGATACTAGTTCGGGGGCCCCACATATTTTGTTGTCCGGTTATGTTAAACCGTGTTATGTTATTTTATTTCCTGCTTCATTTAGATTGCTATCTGGTTGTATTGACATTTGAAGTATTTTCCATCTCCATATGGTTTATACTTGTTTTTCGGATCCTGTGTATTATAAGGCCGTTGGTCATATTTTTGATAAACTCCTAATCGGAGTAATGACTATTCATTGTGGTTCGGTATCACAAATAATATTTATTTAATCTGTTTTGGATATCGCCTGGTGGGTCCCAGTGTGGGGTCCACGGCACTGTAATAGCCGCCTTTTGGGGTGTTACACCGGTTCTCTTCTCTCTTCTTTTCATTCGACTCTCAAAGAAATGTTAGGGTTGTATACGTCAAAGCATACTTTATGCTTGTATTACCTCATGTCACGGTCTTTATCTATGAGAATATTTAATTCATTTATCACATGTTTTGCATATTTATTCACGCTATGGTTATGCAAATGCAGTCTAAATTACTTTATATTGTAGATAATGTGGTGTGTCGTGTCACACAGAAGATCACATTATCAGTTCCTTATATAGTAATATTTAGTTCACAACCTACATAACATTAGACTGTTATGTGAGATGTTGTAGTATATGCTTGAGATTAGTTGGTCTTGACCATTAGCATATATTAGCGTATTCGTTATACGCTGAACAGGATCGAGGTGAGATAGATTCTTCTGTAATGACTATAAGAAGAACGTACATCTCGGATAATTATTATTTCTTAATTTTAGTGATTAATATTTAATTATATATATTTAACATTTATTGCTTTGATTTATCATGGGTGAGACCCACAATGATTGACTCAATATGCTCGATATTTTGGGCAATATTATTATTTATATGATAATTAATATTATAGATAGAAATCGTGTCCCGACCAGTCGGGTTGATCATGACCCTGGAGGCACTCGAAAGGATTATTATATTAAACCCTGCAGGTGGAATTAATTTTCCGATATAATAATAAAGGTCGAGTGGTATACTCATGTATAACACATCAATTAATTAAAAGTTGTCAGTAGCTTAAATTAATTAATGGAAATGGAATATCTTAAACACGGAAAATAATTAATTTAAAAAGGAGCCCAATTTCGTAATTTGGGATTTTGGTAGGAAGTGCAATATTAACTTATTAGTGGACTAAGTTGATATTAATAGAGTCTTCATATTAGGAAGAGTCCTAACAATGGAAGGAGATATCTATTGGGAGTCCTTACCATATTTTCCTTAAGGTCCCTAGAGTAGCCCAAAACACCTATAAATAGAGACACAAGGGTGGCCGATTTTATGCTTTAATTTTGCTCAAGAATTTCGATTTTTCATTGTGTGTTTAATTATGGATCTTGACTTGTGTCTTGGATTCCACAATTTAGCTAACACAATATTTTTCTAAAATACATAAATATTCAGAAAAATAGAGAGGAAAAATTCATAAGTTATTTCTTGGAAATATAGTGGTTCGGTCGATCCCTTGCTGTTAAAGTTTAGTCCGGTAGATTGTTGCCCACACGACATCCAGACGTAGGCGGGATATACTCTAGAAGATCTTGAGATAGAAATACAAGAAGATCGGAGAGGAACATGAAGAGGACATAAATCGACCAAAAGGGATTTTTCTACCACTTCGCGTCAAAGGTAAAAATTACCGACTCCCATGCGTAAATATGTTTATTTAATTGTTTATTAATCTGTTTAGTTAATTAGTTGACAAGCCTAAATAGATCCGGTTTTTGCGTTGGTTAGTTTATAAAATCTTTTATTAAATTATCACCACCAACTCGCTTCCGCTGCGTTTTATATTCCAATAATTGGTATCGGAGATGGTCTTTAGGTTCTGTTCAATTTAATTAATTTGGTGATTAATATGCTAGCAATTAAATATTCGTATAGTATGATTTTTTGGAATATTTTGCTAGAATTTGTCTTGCAGAAAAATATGATCCAATTATCATGGCTATGTGATGTTTTATTTATTTACGCATTTTGGTAATTTGGCCCGTTTGTGTGGCATGTATAAGTTTTTCCCGTGAGAAAATCCACGGGTAGAATAGGATTTATTTTTCTTGTATTTTGATGTAAATTCGATGTATTTTATTTTGAATGAAATTGTAATTGAATTGGAACACTCAAAGTACGAAAGAGGAAGAAGTCCAGCGCAAAGAGGAGTCCCGATCAGACGAACCGACCGAGACCGGCAGAATGCCGCTCGGGACTCGGCCAGCAGCAGTCTCGGCCATGACCAGCAGCAGTGGCTCGGCCACCTAGGCAGCCCGGGCAGCCGGGCAATGGGTCGGGCTGTTCGGGCAACCAGGGCAGCGGGTCGGGCAGCCGGGCAGCGGGTCGGGCAGTGGGCAGCAGGTCAAGTTGTCCAGTTTGGGTCGTTCAATTCGTTTTTCCGCGAGATGCTTGAAGCAGTGGAAGCAAACGAGCCGAAGATTTTCTCATTATTCAAAACGAGGAATTAAAAGTCATGATAATTGGATATAATTGTCCAATTTTATTATTTGTTGGTTTTTTATTGTTTTGATGTATGGCATGTATGGATGTATGCGTGATATGTTTCCTTGCATGTTAGGACGAGAAAATTAAAAACCTTAATTTTTTAAAATAACTAAAATGATTTTAAAATTGATTTTTCAAAATCAAATTGGCCTCCATAATTGGTTTAAATTGTGAAATAATTAGCATGCGCGTTGACATTAGAGTCTTCCTCCACATCGGATGTGCTAAATTATTGGCTCACTAGTTTTAAACTTCGAATTTGATAACAAAAGGTGAATATTATTTTTTATGATAGGACCTCTCCATCTGTAGGACTATTATCATTAAATAATATTCTAAGGTTTGTTAAATTATGGTATTCACTTAGGTGTATTAATTAATAAGCTCTCCATCGGAGTCTATGTTAATTAAATACATGGCCAAGAGGAACCAACTATTAATTTTACTTGTCAAACTGTGTCTTGGCTAGATAGTAAAATTAAAGACGTTAAAATCTACTTGAAAAAGTATATGTAAACGTCCACACTATCGTGGCTTGCATGTGCGGTTTTTCAAGGTGTTGGTTGATTGCATATATATTGTTTTAAGGTTTTTTCGATATATTTTGCGTCGAATTATGTGATGAATGGTGTTTTAATTTTATTCTCAGATGTCTTTCAATCCACTAGCTGTTATTCTCAAAGAAAACAAACTTGATGGCACTAACTTTGCCGACTGGAAAAGAAATCTTGATATTGTCTTGACTGCCGAGGGGCATAAATTTGTTTTAACTGAGGAGAGTCCTTTGGAACTAGAACCGGATGCCACTCCTGAAGAGTTGGCTGAATTCCGGAAATGGAAAATGTCTGATGAGATGGCTCGCTTTACATTTTGACTTCATTGACAAATGTATTGCAGCATCAGCATCAGACGATGGGCTCAGTCGTGGAAATGATGAAAAATCTCACAGAGATGTTTGGTCATCAGAACCGGGCGGCTAGGCAAAATGCGATGAGGGTATTTATGACAACCCAAATATCTGAAGGGACCTCAGTAAGGGATCACGTTCTTAAAATGATGTCTCATTTGAACGAACTGTGCATACTGGGGGCCACTATCGATGCGGAGTCGCAGGTCGATATTATCTTGGGCAGTTTACGAAGACGCTTTGAGCAGTTCCGCCTCAACTAAAATATGAATCGTAGGACTTACACATTGGCGGAACTTTGACAGAGCTTCAATCTGTCGAAGGTCTCTTCAAACATGGTTATCATCAAATTCTTGCGGCAACCGGTGCTGCTTCTTCAAAACCCAAATGGGGAAAGAAGAAAAAGCAGGTTGGCCAGAAGCAAGTGGCGACCTTCAAAGCTAAGGGCAAGGCTCCTCAGTTAAAGGCTCCTCAGCCGGAAGCGAACAAAAAGCCGAAGGGCAAGTGCTTCAACTGCGGTCTGAAAGGACATTTCAAGAGTGACTGCCCTAAGAAAGGTACGTCTCATGCACTAGTAGTCAAAACATGTTTGGCTGCCTGTTCCATCACTTCGTGGATAGTGGATTCGGGCTCCACTGATCATGTTTGTTATGACTCGCAGGGGTTCCAAGTAACCAAAGTACTTAGTGCGGATGAGTTTACAATAAGCTGGGGCGACTATTCCAGGCTGAAGGCTGTTGCAGTGGGAGTCGTGCAGCTAAAAGTTGATGATAGGATTTTAGTTCTTAATAATGTATTATTGGTACCCGATTTTAGAATGAATTTGATTTCAGTTTCTAAATTGCGTCGTGATGGATATTCAGTTTCTTTTGAAGATAATGCAGTTATTAAAAGAAATGGTGAATATGTTTGCACCAGTACTTATAATGAGTGACTTTATATCATTAATGCTGCACCAGCTCCCTTGCATACTTATAAATCACTTAATTCTTTGACTAATCCTAATAAAAGAAAAGAGCCTTCGAGCATAAATCCAACATATTTGTGGCATTTACGATTGGGTCATATTAACCTTAGAAGGATTCAAAGATTGGTGAGCGATGGCCCATTGGATTCGCTCCAAATTGAGTCATTTCCAACATGCGAATCCTGTCTAGAAGGAAAAATGACTAAAAGGGCTTTTCAAAGCAAAGGAAATCATACACAAAAGGTGTTGGAATTGGTTCATACCGATGTATGTGGTCCAATGAACATCCAGGCTAAGGGTGGTTTCGAATACTTCATCACGTTTATAGATGATTATTCGAGATATGGATACATCTATTTGATGCGACGTAAGTCTGAATCTTTTGATAAGTTCAAAGAATTCAAGGCTGGAACAGAGAAGCGTCATGGACAGAGTATCAAGTCACTACGATCTGATCGTGGTGGCGAATACCATAGTGTAGAGTTTTTGGATTTCTTGTCACATGAGGGGACTACTTCCCAGCTCACAGCGCCTGCTACACCACAACAAAATGGTGTTGCTGAACGAAGGAATCGTACTTTATTAGAGATGGTTAGGTCAATGATGAGTTATTCTGATTTGCCTATTTCGTTCTGGGGATACGCCTTGGAAATAGCGGCGTACATTCTAAACTTGGTACCTTCGAAATTAGTTCCAAAAACACCCACAGAACTATGGAATGGGCGCAATCCCAGTCTAGGACATGTTCGGATTTGGTGTTCACCAGCACACGTGCTGAACAAGGAAGCTGATAAGTTGGCATCTCGTACAGAAGTACGAGTGTTTGTAGGATATCCTAAGGGAACGAAGGGTGGCTTATTCTACAATCCTAAAGACAAGAAGGTCATTGTTAGCACCAATGCCCAGTTCATAGAGGAGGACTATGTGATAATCCACAAGCCTAGGAGTGAGGTCATTCTAGAAGAACTTAGGGGCGAGATTTCAACAATACCAATTGTGCAAACACCTAGTGTACCACGTATCGACACTATTGGAGATACGCAAACCAAGGACACACCTCGTCATAGTGGGAGGGTTGTTCGTTAACCCGAACATTTCATCTGTGTGGGAGTGTCTTCGGACCACTCCCCGGACCAGGATGAAACGGATCCATGTACGTACAAACAGGCAGTTCAAGACAAGGATGCTGAATCCTGGAAAACATCAATAGAATCTAAAATGGGATCTATGGATTCTAACCAAGTGTGGGAGATAGTAGAGCTACCCAATGGAGTAAAACCCATTGGAAGTAAGTGTGTCTACAAGCGTTAGAGAGGATGGAAAGGGAAGGTTGAACCTTCAAAGCAAGGCTTGTTGTGAAAGGTTACACTCAGAAGGAGGGCATCGACTACGATGAGACCTTTTCGCCAGTAGCCATGCTTAAATCGATCCGGATTCTCTTAGCTATAGCTGCGCATTTAGATATGGAGATTTGGTAGATGGATGTCAAGACTGCGTTCTTGAACGGGAGTCTTGATAAGGAAATCTATATCCGCCAACCTGAAGGATTCATTGCTGAAGGAGAGGAGCACTTAATGTGCAAGCTTAAGAGAGCTATTTATGGTCTTAAGCAAGCATCAAGGTCTTGGAACATGCAATTTGATGAGGTCATTCAATCGTATAGTTTTGAACAGTGTCCTAGTGAGGTTTGTGTATAGAAAAAGTGCGATGGAAACGTGCTGGTGTTTCTTGTACTATACGTAGATGATATACTTCTAATTGGAAACAATGTGAAGGTATTATCAGACGTAAGGGTATGGCTGTCTGAGCAGATCGATATGAAGGATTTGGGACAAGCTGGGCACATCCTTGGTATTAAGATCTTTCGAGATCGCAATAAAAGGATGTTATGCTTATCTCAGGCATCCTATATCGATACGGTGCTAAAGCGGTTCAGCATGGAGAATTCCAAGAAAGGTTTCTTACCTTACAGACATGGAATTCAGCTATCTAAGTCTATGTGTCCTAAGACACAGAAGGATATAGATGACATGAAGCTGGTCCCTTATGCTTCCGCAGTGGGAAGCCTCATATATGCTATGCTTTGCGCTAGACCTGATATGTGTCATGCTGTAGGCATGGTGGAGAGATATCAGTCGAACCCAGGACTGGGACATTGGATTGCTGTCAAGCATATACTCAAGTACCTGAGAAGGACTAGGGAGCATATGCTTGTATATCAATCAGATACACTTTGTCCTTTGGGCTACACTGACTAGGATTTCAGTGCGGACAAAGAAAAGTCGAAATCAACTTCCAGATATGTTTTCACCTTGGGAGGTGGACCAATCAGTTGGAGGAGTGTGAAGCAGAAATGCATAGCGGACTCTACCATGGAAGCTGAATATGTAGCAGCCTCAGAGGCAGCTAAAGAGGCGGTATGGCTCAAGTACTTCCTAAAGGATTTGGGTGTGATTCCTAATTTGCCCAGGAGTATTACACTGTATTGTGATAATACCGGTGCTGTTGCAAATTCAAAGGAACCACGGGCCCACAAAGCAAGCATACATATCAAGTGCAAATATAATATCATTCGAGATTTTGTGAAGAGAAGGAAGATTACTGTCTCCAAGATAGCATCTGAAAACAACCTAGCTGATCCTTTCACGAAAGGGTTGCCCTCAAAGTCATTTGAAGGGCATGTGGAAGGAATGAGGTTGAGATGTATGGCAGCATTGCTTTGACTATACGTGGGAGATAGATAGACATAGTCCAGATAGTATACTTCAAAAGCATGCTTTGAGTATAAGTGGGAGATTGTTAGGGTTGTATACGTCAAAGCATACTTTATGCTTGTATTACCTAATTTCCCGGTCTTTATCTATGAGAATATTTAATTCATTTATCACATGTTTTGCATATTTATTCACGCTATGGTTATGCAAATGCAGTCTAAATTACTTTATATTATAGATAATGTGGTGTGTCGTGTCACACAGAAGATCACATTATCGGTTCCTTATATAGTAATATTTAGTTCACAACCTATATAACATTAGACCGTTATGTGAGAGGTTGTAGTATATGCTTGAGATTGGTTGGTCTTCACCATTAGCATATATTAGAGTATTCGTTATACGTTGAACAGGATCGAGGTGAGATAGATTCTTCTGTACTGACTATAAAAAGAATGTACATCTCGGATAATTATTATTTCTTAATTCTAGTGATTAATATTTAATTATATATATTTAATATTTATTGCTTTGATGTATCATGGGTGAGAGCCACAATGATTGACTCAATATGCTCGATATTTTGGGCAATATTACTATTTATATGATAATTAATATTATAGCTAGAAATCGTGTCCCGACCAGTCGGGTTGATCATGTTCATTGACGCACTCGAAAGGATTATTATATTAAACCCTGCAGGTGGAATTAATTTTCCGATATAATAATAAAAGTCTAGGGGTATACTCGTGTATAACACATTAATTAATTAAAAGCTTTCAGTAGCTTAAATTAATTAATGGAAATGGAATATCTTAAACACGGGAAATAATTAATTTAAAAAGGAGCCCAATTTCGTAATTTGGGATTTTGGTAGGAAGTGCAATATTAACTTATTAGTGGACTAAGTTGATATTAATAAAGTCTTCATATTAGGAAGAGTCCTAATAATGGAAGGAAGATATCTATTGGGAGTCCTTACCATATTGTCCTTAAGGTCCCTAGAGTAGCCCAAAACACCTATAAATAGAGACACAAGGGTGGCCGATTTTATGCTTTAATTTTGCTCAAGAATTTCGATTTTTCCTTGTGTGTTTAATTATGGATCTTGACTTGTGTCTTGGATTCCACAATTTAGCTAACACAATATTTTTCTAAAATACATAAATATTCAGAAAAATAGAGAGGAAAAATTCGTAAGGAATTTCTTGGAAATATAGTGGTTCGGCCGATCCCTTGCTGTTGATGTTTAGTCCGGTAGATTGTTATCCACACGACATCAGGACGTAGGCTGGATTTACTCTAGAAGATCTTGAGGTAGAAATACAAGAAGATCGGAGAGGAACACGAAGAGGACATAAATCGACCAAAAGTGATTTTTCTACCACTTCGCGTCAAAGGTAAAATTACCAACTTCCATGCGTAAATATGTTTATTTAATTGTTTATTAATCTTTTTAGTTAATTAGTTGACAAGCCTAAATAGATCCGGTTTTTGCGTTGGTTAGTTTATAAAACCTTTTATTAAATTATCACCACCAACTCGCTTCCACTGCGTTTTATATTCCAATAAGAAAAACATGCATAAGTTCCGCCATCTCTTCCTCTCAAGACACAAGGGTTCAAAGAGTGTAGCTGTGGTATACGATTGGTGTTCGTGGGTTTCAGATTGGATAAACGATTCTTGTGGTTTTCTTGTTCTTACTTTTCCCTTTGCCTCGTTAAACAGCAAGGTACCACCAATTCCCTATTTGTTTCCCTTCCATTCGACATATGTATAATATAAAATTAGCAGCAACAAAACATAATCAGTTAACAGCTAATATCTTTGTATGATCTATTTATCTTGCTGCTG
Organism: Orobanche coerulescens; assembly: GCA_033398695.1. NCBI lineage: Eukaryota > Viridiplantae > Streptophyta > Magnoliopsida > Lamiales > Orobanchaceae > Orobanche > Orobanche coerulescens. The sequence continues at coordinate 95,550,503 of CM065804.1, read as the reverse complement.
TTCGTGGACCTTTAAAACGCATGTTTAACACCACATGAAATCATAGAAAGCTTGGTTAATATGTTATGTCGATCTAGCCTTTTTGGTCCAGCCCTAATACAGTTTTGTTAAGACCACATTAATGACACTAATTACATACTACTAAACCTGGAAAACGCTAGGTAATTAATTAAGGACCTATTAGGGTTTATAAGGGGTTAGGGATTTATTTTCTGTCACAATAGTATGCTGACCAGATTTTTGGTCGTGTTGAAAGGGTCATAAGTTAATGTTACAAAAATATTTTTGCTTTATTCGTGATTCTAAAACTAATTTCATGATGTGTACTATCTGGATATGAAATTTCATAATTTTTGGAGGTCGGGAAGATAGTCTTTTGATTTTTGGGAGTTCGAGTGTCAAAACTGTGTTTTGAATGTCTCAAAATCAGTTGGAGTTTTGATTTTTCATTTTCAAACCATAAAGGGTTAAGATATCTCCTTTTTCAGGAGTAATATTTAAATTATGTGGAACTTCCTGCAATGAGAGCGGCAATCCGACCGGCAATATTGTATGACTCCGAATGTTGGGCGATGAAGAAGTCGCTTGAGAGCAAGTTGGAAGCGACTGAAATGAGAATGTTACGTTGGTCGTGTGGTCGCATAATGTTGGATAGAATCTCGAACAGGGTGTTCAGGAACGCGCTAGAAGTGGCACCCATTCCAGCGAAAGTTAGGGAAGGGAGATTGAGATGGTTTGGTCACATCTGCAGGAGGCAGGCTTCTGCCCCGGTGAGGAGGGTCACTAGTAGAAACAACACTTTTAATGACACTATTTTCATGGCATTTGGCAAAAAATGTCATTAAAAAATATTTCAATGACATTTTCGGACCCAAACGTCATGGATCCGAAACGTTCTCTTAAAAAATGACATTTGACAAATGCCATTGTAAATAATAATACTCAATGATACTTTTTAAATGTCATGAACTTTATGACATTTTTAAAGTGTCATAGAAAAAAATGGTAAATGTCGTTGAAGATATATTTCCATGACATATTCAAAAATGTCATGTAAAATATTTTATGACATTTTCCAAATGTCATCCATTTCACGTACCATGACATTCGTTTAGCATCATAGAGAACGACATGCAAAAATCTTCAATGACACTTATAAGGTGTCATACATCCCAAAATAATATGACTTTTGATTGATGTAATTGAATATATGCAGTAACTCATTCGGTTAACGAAATTTAAGTTCCAAATAAATTAAAATTCAATGAAAATAAACTCGATAGACGATCAACCATACCGATTAACTATGTCCGGATTCAATCAATTATGATCTATAGACCTGTACCCATCTAAATAAAGTAAATCTCAAATAATAAATTAATTTAACTAGTATACAATTGTTAAAAGTGAATCTCAAATAATTCATTACTAATTTTGAAAGATAAATAAATTGGAAATAAATTATTTAATAATATAGAAAAATAAATCTGAAATTTTCATTTAATAAACATGAAACTAATATATAAAAATTATTTAATAATATCTCAAAAATAAATAAATAAATCTCCTTTAGTATACTCTCCACCGCTCGAGTAGAAAACCAAAGCAGCAGCGTGCAGAATGTTTTAACTTCACTCACTCTCCGCACCCCTAGCTACTTTCTCTCTGCCTCCTCCGCTGCTAAACTTTGGCCAAAATTTTCACCAAAATGAAGCGCCATTTTTTCCCTCAAAAAATCCTGCGCGATTCACAAAAGTTAACAATCAGGATGTTTTTATCAATTAAGAAACGATTTCACCTTCAAGAACAGTTCCAGCTCCAGCCACTCCTAGCTTCGACGATACCGCAGCTTATTTTGGACGACCTCGCCACCCCAGATCTCTTCTTTGTTGGTAAGAACATCTCAACCCTAAATTTCATTTGGAACTTTCATCATAGGTTCTATATTTCTGGGTTTGATTTCTAATTTATTGCTTTGTTTCATATGGTTGGCGACTGCAGTTCGGATGTTACAAGCCGTTGGGTTTTGGGGTGAGTAAGGTATTGGTTTATATCCAGGTATAACCTGAAACCTTGAATCAATTTGGTTTATGTAAAATTTGAATTCCAATTGTTTCTTTTTTAATCTAATTATTAAAATTTCAGTTTCGTTTTCATTTTCATTTGATTGATTATGTTTCATGTTTCATTGTTTATTGTGTTTGATTGTTTCAGTTTGGGTTTTGGTACTTTCATTATGTTGGTGTGTCTATTTATGAGTTTGATTTTTAATTTCTTGCATAAGTGTTCAGTAACCGTAAACCAACTTGAGTTATGCAAATTTGAATTCCAACTGTTTCATTTTTTATCAAAGTATATAAATTTCATTTTCGTTTCAGTTTTCATTTTCATTTGATCAATTGTGTTTGACTTTCATTAGTATATATATTCAGCATCTACTAGACAGTATTACGATGAGACATGTAAACATAAATCAAAAGTTTACTTTACTTATTTTTCAATAACTTAAGCTAGTAATACAAATTACCACTCGGAACATAAGGTTGATTGTTTCTATGTGGTGCATCTTTTAGAACACGAGCATCTGATGATTGATTGTGTTTCATGTTGTTATTTAAGTTCAATTGTCACTAGTTTAAGTTTAATTTTCAGTTTTATTTTTATTTGTTTGATTGTGTTTCATGTTGCTCATAACGGTTAGTTGCTGATTTTTGTGTAGAGAAGGTATAAATCTCCCTCAATTGGTAAGAACCATAACCTAAATTAAGTTTTTAATTAATTTCTTTTAATTGATTTCTATTATATTTAGTTTTATAATTTTGATTTTAATTTAATTCTGTGACGCATGCGCTCGTTGCATTGACAAATTAGCTGCTGCTTTGACGGGGTGAAGAAGGTATGTATACTCACATTTCCAACTCATAGAGTATGTATATTCACATTTCCAACTCATAGAGTGTGTTTCTGTTTTCATGAGTTAGATACTTTAAAGTTTATATATATATGCTCTGCTCTAATGATTTTATATGTTCTGATTTTATTGTAAGGGATTGTTGAACTGTTATTGTTGTCTAAATATGTATTATTGTTGCCTAAATGCACATTTCTATGCTTATGAGGTTGTGTGTTGAAGAAGTCTGGATACGGTAATTTATTGTTGGGCTTGTGAACTATTCTGTTGTTTGCTTGTTTGAGATGATAATTTTTGTCAATATTTTAAAAGGTGTGAGGCGGGTTTGAGGCATTTTGTAAAAATGAGGCGAGGCGTAAGGCTTGAGGCGTACCAAGGCGCAAGCCTCAATAAATATAAATAAATATATATATATATATATATAACAATATTATATTAAACAATATATGATTAAAAGATTCTATTAACTTAGGTGTATATAAGCTTCAATTTTAAACAATTACTTTGTCTTCACATAGGTGTATAAAGCCTCAATTTTTCGCGGGACACGTGGCTGGGCAATGTTATATGACCGAGTTTATCAGCTGGAAACCTGACATGGCCCCACAAAATCTCTGAATAGAGACTGGGTCTAAGTAGGTGTAACAACGCACTGAACAAACTCATATAACATCCGCCTAGGAATAACTACATCCTGGAAATAAAAATTACTATATTATTTAATGAATATCTATTATTTGTAGTAGTAGTGGTAGTTTTCTAGTCTTAGTGTTCGTTGTATTTTAATTTTAATATTATTTTAATTATGTATTATATTCTTCAATATCACTTTTATTTGCATGAAAAACTTACACTACAACGCATTGAGGCTTACACACACTTACGACTATGCCTTAGCCCTTCAAAACATCAGTTTTTCTTGAATAGAAATTAGATATTTGTTCATTAAGGTTTGTCGGATTAAACCTGTCTCATTTAGAGGTGTTGTATTCCAGTAATCCACTATATACTTAGTAATTGTGTAATGTGACATCCAACTGAATACATAGGTTCTACGTACCTCAATGACATCTAACTGTTTGTTATTACTTAGTGAATAATTTTGTAATATGTGTGTTGGTTTACTGTAATTTTTAGGTATAATATCTTCTTGATGGATAAGAGCTGGATACACTGGCCAAAAGGTAGTCCAGAGTACCGAAAAAGAGTTAGGGAATTTATAAGTAATAGTAAGCAGTACGCTAGGAATAATGATGGTGTGTTATGTCCTTGTTGTGTGTGTCGAAATTTTGGCGGCCCGCAGGATGATGATACTTTATTTATTCATCTGTGCCATTACGGATTTGATCCGCTCTATAAAGTTTGGAAAGCTCATGGTGAGCCTAGGGGAGCAGCATTATCCTACTCGTTAGATGTTGTTGGACCACCACCATTGATTGAAGAGGATTCTGAAATATTAGAACTTAACCAGATGTATAGAGATGCTAGGTTTCATTTACCTAGTGAAAAAGACTCTGAACCTTTAAAAAACATAGAAGATGATTACAAACATAAGATAGAAGAGGTTGAAGTTCCTCTATACCCTGGTTGTACAAAATACACCAAACTTTCAGCAACCTCAATCTTGTACAAGCTAAAAGTTGCAGCTGGTCTTTGCACTACTTTCTTTGATGAATTCCTGAAAGAATTCAAGAATATGCTCCCAAATGATAATACTCTACCTGAAGATAACAATACAGTTAAAAAGATACTTAAAGAGTTTGATTTAGGTTATATAAAGATTGATGCATGCATAAATAACTGTGTCTTGTATCGGAACCTCGATAAGGACAAGGACAGATGTCCTAAATGTGATGCATCTAGATAGAAAGTTAACCCACGCACTAATGAGATAACTATTGGGGTTCCTGCTAAAGTGTTGCGCTACTTTCCTATCATTCCAAGACTCCAACCCATGTTTCTTTCACCAGACATTGCGCAACAGCTAACTTGGCACTCGAAGCATCATGGTAATGATGGTAAAATGCGGCATCCATGTGACTCAGTTAATTGGACAAGTATAGATCAGAAGTGGCCTGATTTTGCATCTGATGCCAGAAATCTAAGGTTTGGACTTGCAACTGATGGATTTAATCCATTCAGCTCTCTCAGGACAAACCATAGTACATGGCCAGTAATACTCGTCATCTATAACCTTCCACCTAATATTTGTATGTTTAGAGAAAATTTGATGCTAAGCCTACTCATTCCAGTCCCCACACAACCTGGTAATGATATTGATGTGTATTTAGAGCCTCTCATTGAGGACTTACATAAGCTATGGAATGGGGTTGATATGTATGATGCGCATCAGAAGGAGACATTCAAGTGCAAAGGGATGTTAACATGTACCATCAATGATTATCCAACACTTGGAAATGTTGCAGGGTTAACCACCAAGGGAGAATTTGCTTGCTCTATTTGTGGTCCAGAAACCAGCTCCGATTACCTAGGGACTGCAAAAAAAACAATTTTCATGGATAATAGGCGGTGGCTGTATGCAAGGCATAAGTACCGCTCTATGTCCAAATGGTTCAATGGCAGAAAGGAGAAGCGATTGAGACATGTAGTGTTTACAGGGAAGGCATTAGTTCTGCGACTTGCTGGGTTTAAAAATGAATGGGGCAAAAGGAATGGAAAACCTAAAAAATTTGCAAAGGGTGATCCTGCCAAGATTTTAAAGAAGAAATCTATATTTTTTGACTTGACATATTGGGAGGTCAATGTATTATTGATGTTGTAGTTCTGAATCTAAGTTATATTATCACATAAGATTTTTGAATTTAAATGATTTCTATTTGCTTGTTCATAGGGTCTACTGGTGCGCCATAATCTTGATGTAATGCATATCGAAAAAAATGTGTGCGAGAAAGTGCTAGACATTCTATTAGATGCAAAGGTGAAGGGTAAAACTAGAATTAAGTTGAAAGAACGTAGACATGTAGAGTTAATGTCACTGTTGGAAGAATTCCCAGAAGATAAAAGAGAGGAGCTGCTTAATATTTCAGATCGCTGCACATTTACCAAAGATGAGAAAGAGTTGTTTCTTTGGAGGTTGTGGATGCAAAGATATCCTGATGGATATTGCTCCAATATAGCAAACTGCATCAAGGTCAGAGAATGTAAAATTCATGGACTGAAATCACATGATCATCATGTGTTGATGCAGCAGCTTCTCTCTGTTGCTATAAGAGGCTTGTTACCGAAAGGTGTTCGAAAAGCCTTATTTCGTCTATCCTCTTTTTTCATGAGCTTTGTCAAAGAGTACTCGATAGAAAAAGATTGGAAGATATGGAAGATGAAATCGTTGAAACTTTATGTATGTTAGAGATGTATTTTCCTCCTTCTTTTTTCGATATCATGGTCCATCTCTGCATTCACTTAGCAAGGGAAGCAAAATTATGTGGTCCAGTCCAATTTAGGTGGATGTACCCGTTCGAGAGGTACCCTTTCTTTTGATTATTATTTATCCCTCTAACATGTCTTAGTCCTTATGTAACATTTAATTTTATTTTTAATGTTTAGATACATGAAAGTCTTAAAAGACTATATGAAGAATCATGCTTGTCCAGAAGGAAGTATTGCTGAAAATTACTTGGCGGACGAGTGTGTTAGGTTCCGTGATCGTTACATGAAACATTCATCTGCCTTTAGTAATAAATGAAAAAGGAATGATGTTGATGATGATGAATTAGTTGACGGTTCAACACTTCTAAAAGGTCGATCTGTACAATTAAGTGATGATATTCACAAGGATATGCATCTCTGCGTGCTTTTGAATAGCGAAAAAGTTTTACCCTATTTTGAGTAAGTTACATCTAACTATTGTTTTTTTGTTAATTGAAACAACTATATAGTAATTCAAACTTAATCAAACTTAATATTATAGGATGCATAAGGCAGAGCTAAGGGGCTCGATGAATGTTTGAGAAATGATTCTAAAAGGCTTCAAAAAGGCATCTAGAGACGTTTGTCGATTGGTTACAAGTGAGGTTAATATCTTTAGCTTTTGGCCAATCAAGATTTAATATATTCATTTGTTAAATTCTATGCTCGATTTGGAAGTTGATTGTTGTAGAATACATATTTTTAGATTGTTCGTGAAGTCAGTTATGATTAATAAGAAGCACGATGAAACACTCAAATACCTTGCAAAAGGACCTAGGCGTTGTGCAATGTCCCATTCTGGTTTTATTATTAATAAACAACGATTCCATACCTTTGACGCCAATGTTAGTACACAAGATTATGGTGTGCATATAGACGTGGAAACAATGTCAAATTACTATGGTGTTATCCGAGAGATTCTGATATTGGACTTCCACAAGTTCAAGTTGGCTTTGTTCCGTTGTGATTGGGCGAATGTTGCTTCTGGTGTGAAGAAAGTTGATGGATTCACTGTCGTGAATCTTCATGAAGGGTTGAGTAAAATAGAACCATTTATATTAGCGTCACATGCCCAACATGTTTTTTATTCTAGGGATACAGATAAATCAAACTGGTATGCAGTATTAATGGCACCACTTAGGGGTTTTAATGATCTTGAGCTATTTGATCCAAATATTTTTACTACTGCTGCAACTGGTGATCAAGATTGTGATACACTTAATATAGACGATTAGTTTGATGGTGAAACATGATAGACAATATGTAATGTGTGAACCAACTATATATAAGGTCTGTTTTTGCCATTTAATGATGGTTTTTGTGTTAAGTGGTTGGGAACCTATTCCAGTCATTTTTGTAATTTGCAGTTGCTCAACTCGTTTCTATAATTATATTTTATAACTTTTTGTTGTTCTGTCTTTACTTATTCCGATTCGTTTTTCCTAGAATTATTTAATTTAACATTGTCGTAATGTTATTTAAACTCTATTTCTTTACACTAGCTATATGTATCTATATATATATATATATATATATATATATGGATATGCATTGGCATTTCTTTGTTGTTGGAACAGCTTGAATATGTCAACAAGGAAAAGGTGCTTAGGATTTGAAGAACCAAATTGTGGCGATTCCAATAAGAAACAAGCAACTTCTGGAAGTAGTGTTGATACTGGTGTTCCTCTCAAGTCCTGCCTCAAGTCTAATATCCCTGCTTCTCATAAGCCTGTGAGAGGTAAAACTACCCTTCAGGTCACTCCAACAGGAGAAGCAGGACCACAACAAGTTATGTGGAATGAAAGAGGGCAACCTGTTAGGAAGATATCTGAAAGGTTTAGCTCCACTATTGGGGTTATAGTGAGGGAGCATGCTCCACTCAATGAAACAACATGGAATAAAGTGTGTGGTCCAACCAGGGATGACCTCTGGGATTATTTGATGGTAAAATTTATTTCTAAACATTCATTGTTCCTTATTTTGTTCTCTGCAAGTATGGATGAGGATAATAACATTTTTACCTTGTCACTATTGCAGTTAAAATTTATTGTAGAACCTATTCATAGGCCAGCTGTGTTTATGCAAATGGGACGACTATGGAGAAGCTGGAAATCAACTCTGTCGGTGAACATCAGAAAAATTATTGAAGCAAAACGCACCAAGGCAGATGCAAAAAGGTTACTTGAACTTTTAAGACCTGCCGACACATCTATGGTAGAATGGGAAATATTTGTTAATGATCGTTGTTCTGAAGCCTTCAAAGTGAGTTTCTGAGCTACTTAATTATTATAGAATTTCAATTATTGAATTACTATAGGTCGATGCATGTTTATGTGATAATTGGTGTGTACAGACTCTTGATTCGCAGGAGAGAAGTGATAAAATGAAGGAAATAAGGGCTAAACAGCTTTTATGTCACACAATGAGTAGGGAAGGTTATGCAAGAAAAGCCAACAAATGTGTTAGTGTGATATACTGATATTTCTAGAAGTATGTGGACAACTTATTATATACAAATATTCTATTGAAAACTCCTCATAGTTGTGCATTTTGTTAGCTAGACCTCTATTGTTTCTGCTGAATACCACAACCTCTATTATCGTTTTAAGTTGGACTTTTAGTTTTTTTTCTTTGATACTATTCAGTTTTTTTTTTGACCCTCCAAATATCGGTTTTATTGACTTTTGTCTCAGCTCTTTCGCATTCGACAATCAAAATAAAAGGCACAGACAAAAACTCGACGACCCCCCAACAAAAAAAACTGAATAATAATAATAATAATAATAATAATAATAATAATAATAATTTGAAATCAATTGGTCCTGCGACAGTTGGTCCTGATCTGACCATTTGATCCCGTCAGGGGACTAAGATTGGACATCTTAGCCATGGCTCTACCAAAGTCGCTGGAAAAAGTATCTGGATTGGCACTGTACGTTCTGACTTGAGCATCGGTGGAACCACCGCTGAATAGTTGCTGATCAGAGTGCAGCAGCCCTCTGAGGCTCAACAAATCCATAAAATAGTCGTTGTTAAAAGCTGCCGGACTACTATCAAGTGGCGACAGGTTGTTGTCACCTCCGGCTGTCGGACAGCTGCCTCGCAATGAGGCCGCGAATGTCGCATTTATGTTGGCCTCGTTGTAGAGTCTGGTCCTGAATGTTGTGCATCTTGCTTGCCCTCTTTGATACTATTCAGTTAATTGAAAAAACTAAACTAAGAGTTGTATTTATTTCTGTTGAAGGAAAATGAGCACCCTGGTCAAACCCTTTCCAGGTCAAACTTATGGATAATGAGCCATGAGCAGAAAAAGGCTAAAAACCCGCATGTTGCTGCCAAAGTTGTAAGTGTTTTATTCTCTAAACTATATAAAAAAATCTTTTGTATTATTGAATTTTGCTTTGAGGTTGTAATATTTTTCAGATTGAGGTGCAAGCAGCAATTGCTCTTGAACTACCTAGCGAAGGGCCTGTTTCTATACATAATGATGCATTAGCCAAGGTTTTGGGTAAGGAGCGATCTGGGCGTGTAAGAGGTTTTGGAGGAGGTGTGACAACGTCAAAGATAGATGCTCAACAAAAATTTGCATCATGGAAAGCAAAATTGGAAGAAAAAGTTGAGACAATGGAAGAGCGTTACAGTCATCTTGAGCTTGCTGTTTATAACCTTGTAAGTGTAGATATATCTTGCATCCTATTTTTTTCTGCTTTGGTTTACTTATTTTGGATGATAATTAATATATGGTTTGCATTTATGTTGAGGGCTATGATGACGAATTATATTGATTTGCATTATTGACATCTTGAACTTGAATGTTTCCCTGTTAATGCTTGCAAGTAAAATAGATACATATTTTATAATTTACTTTTGTTTGACTCACCTTCACTCCGCTTCCTCTCTCTAAAGACTCAACAACCTTCCCCTCCCCATGAAGATGTCAATGGGCGACAAACTCTTCCTCCTCTTACTGTGAACGAGGCCATGATAACTCCTCGGTTTGTGATTTCCAACGGTTGGGCTGCTAGCAGTGGTGGAAGTAACCAAAAAAGCACTGAAAAAAATTTACAAGTAAGATATGGCTGCTGATCTTAGTATCTAAGTTTTTAATTGTCAATTATATGACTTATTTTAGATTTAGGATGAACCACAAATTGGTGAAATCAATGTAGATCTGTCTTTCATTGGTGAAAATCCTAAGGCCAATTTTAGCATTGGTCAGGCTCACAGCTCTAAGGTATAAATTGAGGACCTGGTCTGTCTTTCATCTATATATATTGCAGCTAAAATTTTTGTACAACCCAATAATACTACTAATTTCCTTGAAAACAATCTTATATTTGAATTTGAATTTGTAGTCAGTAGAAGGAAGCTCCTTGGTTGTTAATGATCTATGTGACTTGCTGTATGTAATGCCCGAGATTTCTGTTATGTAATTGGAACTTGTGATATTGTAATGATTGTACTTTTGTCTGAGTATTATTCTCCGTATTTCATAATCCGATGATGCCGAGCGTTTAATTTCATGGTTGGGAATTGTAAGGTTGAAATTCTGTGCATGTAGCGCACGCTACAGGCTAAGAGTAGCGTACGCTAACATGGTTTCATAGCGCACGCTACAGAATGTAATTAGCGCACGCTATGCGTGGTCAGATTGATTGGGACATGCGGTAGGTGAGATCTGGCCGGGGGACCCCTGTCGGATCGTGTCGGATGTACCTGGACGGCTTTCGGGAAAAGCCGAGTCAACGCCTTAGCGCACGCTACAGGTATATGCGTAGCGCACGCTAAGTGCCGAGTACAGTTTAGACTGTGAGCCGTTAGCGCACGCTACGAACAGGGTCTAGCGCGCGCTAATAGCCATTTATTATAAATAGGACATCATCCTATTCGAGATTTCAGTTTTTCTCCTCCCATAACCCGAACTCTTACACTTAGATCATAATTCCCTTCGTCCTAAACACTTCATATCACCCTCCTAGTTCGAGATTGAAGATCGTATATCATTGGAGATTGGTGTTCAAGCCTTCGGTGTTGGATCGCTTCATTGATTATGGTATAAATGATCCGAGGGGGTCATGAGGATCTATGCTGAGGGCGCTGGATCGAATGTCCACCATGCGTTGGTCCGACGGGATCATCATGGGGATCTATGCTGAGGGCGCTGGATCGCTGGACGGGTTTTCCACCATGCGTTGGTCCGACGGGATCATCATGGGGATCTATACCAAGGGCGCTGGATCATTTGGATTACCTGTATTGTGTTGATGGAATCGTGAGGATTCGCATCGTTGGATTCCGGTAGCGGAAGTCCGTTTTGCATGTTTTATGATGCATTGATGATTTATTGTATGATGATACTTGTACTAGCATTGTTTTGCTAACCCCTTCGGGGGTGGACATTGTTTTTGATGTTCAGGTAGTCGAGTAGCGGGGAGGCAGCCACAGTACCGACAGGACGATGAGATGGCTCAGTGATGTGATTGATGTTATTGTTATTGTGATTTGTCTTCTTGTTTCGTTTAGTACTCGAGTACGTCTGTTTTAGTAATATCTTTTCGATATGGTTGTATAAATTAACTCTTTGATCGGTTGATTCAAACATGTCTTTGAACTTCAGTTGTACGATTGGTTTATATTTACACTCTTTTTAAAATTAGCCTTGTAAATCCTTACCTAAAGGGTTTACGGCGCTGTAATTATTCCGAATATCTCGGGGTGTTACAGAATATGGTATCAGAGCTAAGATTTATGGATATCTTGGCAGTCGGGTTAGTTGGGTCTGTTTACGTTATTGATTATTGGTCGTTCGTAACATCACTGCTGAGCCAGCATCGTCAATTGGACTGTGGTTGTAAGTTTCCTAATCTCGAATACTACTGTTTTATTTAATTCACGTCTTGTAAACATTAATGAATGTACTTTGAGAAAGTTTGTCCCAGATATTGAGTATCTATGTTTACAGTATGTTGAGAGGAGGTCGTGGACGCGACGCCTTGATCGTGGACGCGACGTGGTAATGCGAGGCAAGAAGAGTCGGTATCTACCCCGAGAGATAACCGCTAGTCAAACGGATTCACATTAGGGACGGCGAGGATCGTCAAATAATAATGCATTCTAACGTGCGGGAGTGCTTCGGAGTGGTTGCCCAGATAAACCGGTTGCTCAAGTTGTGGATCGCATGCAGACGGCGATGGGACGGAGAATAACGTGGATAATCGGGGAGATAAATGGCTTACCGAGGTGGTCAAATTGCATCCTCCGAAATTTGACGGTTCCACTGAGACGCTTTCGTGGGATCATTGGCTGAAGGAATTAGAGAAGATTTTTGCGGGGATTAATTGTCCCAACGATAGGAAGGTTCCGGTCGCCCAGTATCTTCTGACAGGGGAGGCTTTCGCCTGGTGGGAGGCCATTCGACCGGAGGAGCATAATGTTGACTGGACAGAATTCAAACTGATGATGGAGGCGCAGTATTGTCCTCGCCCGGTTAGAGAGGCCCGAGTTCGGGAGTTTTTCTCACCACAAAATTCGGAAGCATCTGTGACGGAAGTGATTAAGACTTTTAATCACCAGCTGACTTATATGCGGCACAGTCGGGGCCGAGGCGGAAAGGATTTTCCATTTTGACATGCGAATGAAGCGGAAATTCAGCAATATATGTCCGGATTTGATTGTACCACCTTGAGGCATATCGGGACAAGGCGTTGGCCTACGATATGAAGGAAGCGGCAGAGAGAAATCGGCGGAAGCAAAGAAACGAAGGTGTCGGGCAACTTCGCGGAGAATAAGAATAGCGGGCCCCGCCGGGTCGGTCCTCTTTTCACTCATCCAGAGACCTCCGCATCCTAGTCGAGGAGAAAAGAAGTTCCGGCAAGACCGATCAAGCTTCGACACGGGAAGAAGTGTTACAAGCTGTGGCAAGGCGGGACATGTTCGGCGTGATTGTTTCGCGCTGCTATGACTGTTTCGAGTGTGGGCCAGAAGGACATCGCGCAACATTTTGTGGGAATGCGACCCGATCTTTTGGTACTCGCGCTCCGGCTCAGGTCGAAGGAGACGAGTGTGAACCGAGCGGCAAAGTGGATTTCAAAGCAGAACGGGAAGAGAGAGGCATCCATCTTTGGGTCCGTTCCTCCACGCTTTATGCGAGATGAGGAAATCGATGATCGAACACACTTTGTTGCATCAGTGCGATTCGAGATCCTTTTGCAACGATTAGTGTCTTGTTCGATTCAGGAGCCACGCATTCTTTTATATCTTTGAACTGTGTTAATCGTTTGAACATCTCGTGCTTGTATAATTGTGAACCTTATGTTGTGGGATTACCGAGCGGAGAGAAAATTGTGGGAACCTTAGAAGCTAAGGATTTCCCAGTAGCTATAGAAGGAAGAGATTGGCCATCGAATCTTATTGTGGTTGACATCTGCGGTAACGATTTAATTCTCGGAGATGATTGGCTCAACCGTTATGGAGCGGTGCTGAATTACCGAGAGAGAGTCATTTCCATCATTGCTGATGACGGATCTGAACACTTATTCCGAAGATGGAGACCGGGAAGCTCGGGGAAATTGATCAAGGCAATGAAAGCTGTGAAATTACTGAAGCAAGGATGTCACGGACTTTGGTGTTATGCCATGAGGAAAGAGGAAGGAGTAGAGCTCTCATCTATTTCAGTTGTGAATGAGTTCTCAGATGTTTTTCCTGACGAACTACCTGGATTACCTCCGCAGAGAGAAGTGGAATTCACTATCGAATTAGAGCCTGGAGCAGCTCCTATTTCCAGAGCACCATACCGCATGGCGCCAACCGAGATGTATGAACTCAAGAAACAACTGGAGGAATTGTTGCAGAAGGGCTATATTCAACCTAGCGTTTCTCCTTGGGGAGCGCCCGTTCTCTTTGTCCGGAAGAAAGACGGATCCCTCCGACTGTGTATTGATTACAGGGAGCTTAACAAGATGACGATCAAGAATAAGTATCCTATACCTCGGATCGACGACCTGTTTGATCAACTGCAAGGGGCAAGGGTATTCTCGAAGATTGACGTGCGAACAGGATACCATCAGTTGAGAATTAAGGAATCGGATATACCGAAATCTGCTTTCAGATCCCGGTACGGGCATTATGAATTCGTAGTGATGCCGTTTGGACTTACCAATGCTCCTGCGGTATTCATGCAATTGATGAATCGGGTATTCTTGGAGTACTTGGATAAATTTGTGGTCGTTTTCATTGACGACATCTTGATATATTCGAGGGACGCAGAGGAACATGCTGAACATTTACGTGTGGTTTTGAGCATCTTGAGAAAGGAACAGCTGTATGCTAAGCTTTCTAAATGCGAATTTTGGCTTAAGGAAGTAACCTTCCTTGGGCATGTGATATCATCCGACGGGGTTCAGGTGGACCCGAAGAAAGTCGAAGCAATCTTGGAGTGGGAAGCTCCTAAAAACGTGAAAGAAGTCCGAAGCTTCTTAGGACTTGCTGGATATTATCGCCGCTTTGTAGAGGGATTTTCCAAAATTGCTCGTCTTCTCACTCAGCTGTTATAGAAAACTCAAAAGTTCATGTGGAATGAGGAGTGCCAGGCTAGTTTTGACGAACTTAAGAGGAGGCTGACGACAGCACCTATATTAGCTGTTGCCGAGCAGACGGATTTATGGTATACAGCGATGCTTCAAATCAGGGTTTGGGTTGTGTGTTGATGCAGAAGGATAAAGTGATTGCTTATGCTTCTCGGCAATTGAAACCGTACGAAGTTAATTATCCTACTCATGATCTGGAGCTAGCAGCTGTGGTCTTTGCCTTGAAAATCTGGCGACATTATTTGTATGGCACTCATTTTCAGATCTTTACAGATCATAAGAGCCTCAAGTACATTTTCAGTCAGAAAGAGTTAAACATGAGGCAGAGAAGGTGGCTGGAATTGATCAAGGATTACGACTTGGAGATTCTCTATCATCCGGGGAAAGCAAACGTCGTAGCTGATGCTTTGAGCCGTAAACCTGTTTCTCTTCGAGTGTTGGAAGCACTTACATCCCAAACCAGTATTCAACGGGAATTGATCCGCGAGGGGATTGAAGTATGGGCACCAGGAATCCAAGGGCAACTTTATGTGATGGAACTGACTTCATCACTAGTCGAGGAGATCAAGTCTAGACAATTGAACGATTCTCTGATCCTTCGATTATGTGACGAAGTAAAGAAAGGAAAAGCCTCAGGATTCGTGATACAAGATGATGGAGTTCTGAGATTTCAGAGTCGACTTTGCGTTCCCGATGATGATGATTTGAGAAGGACTATTCTGAAGGAAGCTCACAACAGCCTATTCTATTCACCGGGCGTGATAAGATGTATAAAGATTTAAAGCAAAACTTGGTGGGGAATATGAAGAAGGACGTGGCGGAGTACGTTTCAAAGTGTTTGACTTGTCGAGTTAAGATTGAACATCAACGACCTGCCGGAATGTTAAGACCGCTTCCGATCCCTGAGTGGAAGTGGGAGGATATCTCGATGGACTTCATTACTAGTATGCCAAGGACTAGAACGGGAATGAACATGATTTGGGTTGTAGTTGATCGACTAACCAAGTCGGCTCATTTCCTGGGAATTAAAGATACATGGGGACCCGAGAGATTGGCACGAATATTTATTGCGGAGATAGTCAGATTGCACGGGACGCCGAAGACCATTATTTTGGATCGAGATGGTCGTTTCGTGTCACACTTCTGGAAAGCAGTCCACAGGGCTTTGGGGACCGAGCTAAACTTTAGTACAGCTTATCATCCCCAAACGGACGGTCAGTCCGAAAGGACTATTCAGACAGTAGAGGACATGCTTAGAGCTTGTGCTTTAGATTGGCCGACTGATTGGGAAGTTCACTTGCCCTTGATCGAGTTCACCTATAATAACAGTTGGCATGCTTCTATTAAGATGGCCCCATTTGAAGCTTTATACGGGAGAAGATGCCGATCGCCCCTGTGTTGGGATGATTCTTCGGATTTGATCGGGACGGAACCGGAATTGATTATTCAGACTCAAGAGAAGATAGCCTTGATTCGAGAGAGACTGTTGACTGCCCAGAGTCGACAGAAGTCTTATGCCAATGTACGTCGTCGCCCTCTAGAGTTCGACGCTGGGGACCACGTACTATTGAAGGTGTCTCCTACACGAGGGATTTTCCGTTTTGGGAGAAGAGGCAAGCTTAGTCCGAGATATATCGGACCATTTGAGATCCTAGAGAGAGTTGGGGATTTAGCATACCGGCTGGCCTTACCGCCATCGCTGAGTCATGTTCACAATGTGTTTCACGTATCCCAACTGCGGAAGTATGTACCGGACCCCGGTCACGTCATTGATTTCGACGAGATCGAAATAGCTAATGATGGCACCTTCGAAGAGAGACCAATCAAGATACTTGAGAGCCGGATCAAACAGTTGAGAAATAAACCAATACACTTGGTTAAAGTACAATGGTCACGACATGGAGTCGAAGAGGCCACTTGGGAAACGGAGGACGGTATGAAGGCTAAATATGCGGAGTTGTTTTCATCATAAGTTTCGGGACAAAACTTATTTTTAGGGAGGAAGGATGTAATGCCCGAGATTTCTGTTATGTAATTGGAACTTGTGATATTGTAATGATTGTACTTTTGTCTATATATATTGCAGCTAAAATTTTTGTACAACCCAATAATACTACTAATTTCCTTGAAAACAATCTTATATTTGAATTTGAATTTGTAGTCAGTAGAAGGAAGCTCCTTGGTTGTTAATGATCTATGTGACTTGCTGGATGTAATGCCCGAGATTTCTGTTATGTAATTGGAACTTGTGATATTGTAATGATTGTACTTTTGTCTGAGTATTATTCTCCGTATTTCATTATCCGATGATGCCGAGCGTTTAATTTCATGGTTGGGAATTGTAAGGTTGAAATTCTGTGCATGTAGCGCACGCTACAGGCTAAGAGTAGCGTACGCTAACATGGTTTCATAGCGCACGCTACAGAATGTAATTAGCGCACGCTATGCGTGGTCAGATTGATTGGGACGTGCGGTAGGTGAGATCTGGCCGGGGGACCCCTGTCGGATCGTGTCGGATGTACCTGGACGGCTTTCGGGAAAAGCCGAGTCAACGCCTTAGCGCACGCTACAGGTATATGCGTAGCGCACGCTAAGTGCAGTACGATTTAGGCTGAGCCGTTAGCGCACGCTACTGACAGGTCTAGCGCGCGCTAATAGCTAATAGCCATTTATTATAAATAGGACATCATCCTATTCGAGATTTTGATTTTCTCCTCCCATAACCCGAACTCTTACACTTAGATCATAATTCCCTTCGTCCTAAACACTTCATATCAACCTCCTAGTTCGAGATTGAAGATCGTATATCATTGGAGATTGGTGTTCAAGCCTTCGGTGTTGGATCGCTTCATTTTCCTCCGTATTCTTCACTACTTTGAGGTAGGTGATTCTTCACTGATGTTAGTAATGTTCCTATGGAAGTTTGAATCATGTTTTGATAGCAAGTATTTCGTTTATAATCGGTCATCACATGTTAGAAGGATATTTCGACGTTTCGACACTTATTCATCGTATGAACCTTTGAACCATCTTATTATAAGGACTCCTAAGTATGTTCAAATCGAGTTATGATCGATAAGGATATTTGCCCGATTGATACGTTTTACACGATGGAATCATGTGTTTTGGAACGTAGAACAAATGGAACTTAGATTATTTCTTGGAGATCGTAGATGAACTATGATGTTGAGTTGACTATCCGTATATTCGTATTTCACGATCATAAATCTTCCACAAACCTTATTAGCATGATTTGCCCGAGGATAACTTGTATTTTCACGGTAGGATTCATGAGTTCCTCACCATTCAACCCGATTTTGGCTTGCGATTCGCCATGCAATTTTAGCGCACGCTAACACATGTGAGTTAACGTGCGCTATCGGGTCGATTAACGCCCAAACGTACGTAGCGTACGTTATGAGACCAGCCAGTCGATCGCAGGCCGTGGCTAGCGCACGCTAGTCTTATACGGTAGCGTACGCTAACGATCCGTCTTAGCGCCGCGTTACGTAGAGTACGTGGCGCGCTAAGCAATCCAGATGACTTGTTTATTTTGAGCTTTTGGCCGTAGGCGAATTGTTAAACCATTGTCCGACTTGAGATGATTTGTATATCGTTCCTTTTGTTAAGGTTCGAGCTTGTTACGTTGATCGAAGGAGGCGGCCTTCGAGCGTGTCGAGAACATTGAAGCGTTTCGTCCTTGCCATTTTCGAGGCAAGTATCATATGTCGAGTTTGATTTATCATGCTTATGGTATTGTTCATATTTTTGTATATGAGATGTATTTCTGGAAATTCGCGTGATATTCGTTGTTGTTTGTTCGTATTGATGAACATATTGAATTGCATATGTGTATGCATAATTGATTGATTATGGTATAAATGATCCGAGGGGGTCATGAGGATCTATGCTGAGGGCGCTGGATCGAATGTCCACCATGCGTTGGTCCGACGGGATCATCATGGGGATCTATGCTGAGGGCGCTGGATCGCTGGACGGGTTTTCCACCATGCGTTGGTCCGACGGGATCATCATGGGGATCTATACCAAGGGCGCTGGATCGCTGGATTACCCTGTATTGTGTTGATGGAATCGTGAGGATTCGCATCGTTGGATTCCGGTAGCGGAAGTCCGTTTTGCATGTTTTATGATGCATTGATGATTTATTGTATGATGATACTTGTACTAGCATTGTTTTGCTAACCCCTTCGGGGGTGGACATTGTTTTTGATGTTCAGGTAGTCGAGGAGCGGGGAGGCAGCCACAGTACCGACAGGACGATGAGATGGCTCAGTGATGTGATTGATGTTATTGTTATTGTGATTTGTCTTCTTGTTTCGTTTAGTACTCGAGTACGTCTGTTTTAGTAATATCTTTTCGATATGGTTGTATAAATTAACTCTTTGATCGGTTGATTCAAACATGTCTTTGAACTTCAGTTGTACGATTGGTTTATATTTACACTCTTTTTAAAATTAGCCTTGTAAATCCTTACCTAAAGGGTTTACGGCGCTGTAATTATTCCGAATATCTCGGGGTGTTACACTGGATTGGGAAGGGACTGGTGAAGTCGTGGCTCGAGGACAAATTGATGCAGTTGACCCCAAAACAAGGATTCATGGCGACAAGCTTGGACCAGATTGTTATACAGTGGCTGTTATGTCAGTACTAAACTCAAATGCTGAGTTCTATCGATCCCACATGGGTATGGAGTCCATGGAAGAATCACTTGGAAGTAATGTTGCTTGGCCGATCAAGTATCTTACTCATACCAAAAGCACTTAACAATTTTATATTTATGTTATATTTGGATATGAACGGTTACTTTGTTTTTATTAGCTACATTCTTTTCAATTTTGCAGCTATTGATAGATTGTTTTGAAAATGTTATGTACATTGAACAGAGACTGTTTCCTATTTTTTTGGGGCCTGCCTGCTTTTTTTTTTTTTACCGACAGGAAAGAAACCTGTCTGCTTTGTTGGTGTCCATTAGTTGCTGTTGTGTACATCATTAGCTGTTTTGAACTGTTTTTGGGGCCTGCCTGCCTGCCTGCTTTGTTGGTGTCCCATTTAAAAATATTATGTACATTATTAGATGGTGTGTAGATTGTTAGTTTTGTTGCTTCATATCAGTTTTGTGGTACTTAATAATAGAAGTAGATGCAGGTTTTATTGTCATGTGTTGCTAAATATGCCACCGCTAACGGAAGCTAGCTAGAGTTATGGGACATATTTTAGATTTGATGTTGAGTTTATTGAAACGGTTTTAATTATTGCGTGAAATTATAATTAAATTGAGTTTTTTTTTTAGTATAAATATGTGATGACGTTTTTAAAATGTCATTGAATTTCTTTTAGTTGCACATTCATCACTTTCTATGACATTAAATAACTATCATTGAAAAGTCTTTGATGACACTATTAAGAATGTCATTAAAATAATTTTCATGACACTTTAGAAATGTCGTTAAAGTATTTGTATGGCACCTTAAATGAATCCTTAAATGACACTAATTAAATGTCATTGAAAAATGAATTTATGACACCTAATAAATGTCATGAAATACATTGTTCAATGACACGTAATAAATGTCGTGAAATACATTGTTCAATGACACGTTATAAATGTAATGAAATACATTGTTCAATGACAGGTATTAAATGTCATAAAATATATTGTTCAATGGCACTTTATAAATGTCATAAAATATATTGTTCAATGGCACTTTATAAATGTCATTGAAAAATAAATTTATGACACTTAATAAATGTCATTGAAGGTTGGACTCTTCCATCACTAGGGATTCAATGGCATTTGGAATGACACTCGAAAAGTGTCATAAAAACCCTTGGATGACACTTTTCAAGTGTCATTAAAAGTGTTGTTTCTACTAGTGGGTCGAGAGTTTATTGGTTGTCGGGGAGAGGAGGAGAGGCAGACCGAGGAGGACGTGGGAGGAGCAGCTGAGATTAGATTTGAAGGCCTTAAACCTTTCCTAGACCATGACAGTTGATAGGTGCGCTTGGAGGCGTCAGATCAGAGTTATGGATTCTTCTGTTGGGAGCGGTGCTGTAGTCGAGAGCCTCAGGGTTGGGTTGTCTCGGTTAGCTTTGACCTAGAGCATTGCATTTTTTTTTATTTTTTTTACCTTTAGTGTATATTTTATCCTATGGTCTTTTGCGTATGGTGTATTTTTGACAGGAAGCAGAGTCAACCTCTCTTCTGTTAGAGCAGCGTTCATCGAGATTGTAGTTGCCAAAGTCACCTTAGGTAAGTCTAATGTGAATTAAGCCATGGGCTCAGGTATGGTTTTGAGCTTTGTCGCATCATATGCTTCTTTGTATATATCAGTCTATACTTTGCTGTGTACTAAGCTGAGGGTCTTCACGGAAACAGCCTCCCTACCGTAAAAAGTAGGGGCATGGTCTGCGTACATCTTACCCTCCCCAGACCCTGTTCTGAGCGGGATATACTGGGTATGTTTGGTTAGGTTTGGTTTGGTTTTGGGACTTCCTGGAATTTTTGTAGATTTTTCTGAAGTGCACAAATAGGCTAACCAAATGCAAACTTTCTGCATGTATGTGCAGTTAATTTTTTGGGTAGGTCTGGAAATATGATTTTTGAAAGAGTAAT
Source organism: Orobanche coerulescens (assembly GCA_033398695.1). Lineage (NCBI taxonomy): Eukaryota > Viridiplantae > Streptophyta > Magnoliopsida > Lamiales > Orobanchaceae > Orobanche > Orobanche coerulescens. The sequence goes on along the minus strand of CM065804.1, from coordinate 95,528,947 downwards.
AATACTCAATAATAAAATCTGGGATAATTCAAGTAGAATCCTAAGACATTATGGCTTCTGTGAGAATTTTGGTGAGTTTTAGGTTTGAATTCTGTACACATTCAAAACTCGTTAAGTGGACCTAATTTTGATATAAAACCAGTCATTTGAAGAACATGTATGTAATATATCATTTAAGATTCATTAATAAGTATAAACTCCTAAAATGCACTTGAACATTAATCATGATATGTAATTGGTCATATGTTAACCTAATTTCAATAACGAGACCCTAATCACATTAATAAATGGTGTTAAGTAATTAAGAATCCGTTATGACATTAAATGAGCTAATAAGTATAAAATGAACCTAATTCGTGTAGATTCGCTGAAGAAGGAGTGACTTCCTATTCTTATGTTATGACATGGTTTCGTTAGCGGTTTAAGGTATGGATATTCTGACCTTGTTCTTAAGGTTTCCTTTGATATTGACAACCTAGAGATTTATGAACCTTTATGAACCTTCACTTTGAAACTTGGACATGAACATTTATTATGAACCTTTGTTATTTGAACCTATGAACCCTTGGTGTAACTATGATGGCTCTTATTATGTATTTTATATCTGTATCACTAGTCATGGGGGTTCCATGTCCATATCATTGATGCACCAATGGTATGACCACAGGGTGGTCGAGTGATGTTCCATCCTGTCCCTTTTTTATTATATATTATGGCCACTATGATTATGATCTTCTGCAGGGGCGTATGGATTCATCCTAGATTTGATTTCTATTTGTATCTGTATCTGATATATTTGGTGACTAGTGCTGTGTGCAATACACGCCTTCCACATTTTTGGGAGCTGATCACTCCACTGGTTATGAAGATTGAAGATTATGTTATGATATGAGCCAGGGTTATTGTGATTATGTTATGATATGAGCCAGGGTTACTTAGCCTACACACATGTTTCACTTACTACAAATTATGCCTAATTATGCTATCCCATTATTACTCTAAATGAACTCCACTTTTATATATCTTTTCTGTATTGCTATATCTGTTCACTGGGCTTTTTAAGATCAGACGCATTTCTTTTCCTGCGGCAGGCTTTAGGTTGGAAGCTGGGTTTGAGTGGAGAGTGCATAGGATCTTAGTGGACTACCCTGACGATTAGAAGCCCATTTGCATCTCGATTAGACTTGGATTGGATTTACTTTGGGATTTGTATTACATATTGTATAGATTTATCATTTCTTTTGTTCTCTTAGAATACCTTTGTAATTATTATGTTTAGAAGTCTCCGCTTGCGTTGTATGTTCTGAGTTGGCACCATAATGTGATACTTCTACCCTTGTTGGGTTGGGGTGTTACAATTATGGTATCGGAGCCCAGGCTGCGACTTGTAGTACATAAGTTATGACCTGTGGAAGCTTGGACCCTTAGGTTTGCACTTTAGGAGCTTATGGAATAACCTTGGAAAGATTTGCTTTAGGTTCTCCCCTTAAGAACTTTAGTATGACCGGTGAGGATTGGGTAGATTATATGATAAGAAATTGGTTAGTCATCTTACTTCCGCATCACTCTGATTCGTGCCTTACTTTTAGTTAAGCCCTTTCAAGATCAATCCCTCTGGAGGTTAGAAACTTATTATTTTGCACAACATAAGATTAGTGACCAAGTAAATTTAGAGTGGCTCGAGAACTACATGGATACCTTACACCATTTAAGCTTTACTTTCTGATTCTGACCTCCATTCCGATTCGTTTGATAATCAGTTGGACACCTTTCAACCATTCTGAGAATCCTTATGAGCATGATGAGTTTGACATATTATGTGAATTATTTTACTTATGCTGGGGAGATCAAGTTTCCACTGACATTACTTGATTTTGCATAACCCATTTCTATTCTTATGAGAAATCTGTTGGTTATTAACCACGAGTATAGGAAATTGTCCACTCCATTGTGATGATGAATTAACTCTGCTAATTGTTTCCTTTGGAAGGTTATGATTTTGATATTATTCTGATAGGTTTCCTTTTCACAACTCGAGATAGAGTATGACCATCATGAGGGCATATTTATATGATGCTAGTATTATGACGCCTGATCAACGTGATAATACTTACATCATATAACGTGCACTTATTTTGATCATCGGATATCTTTATGAGTGCCTTAGAAGTGTAGAAGTTTTGATATCCAATGAAGAACTATTCGCGATATGTTAGCCCTTAGGCTCATTCTTATCCGTACGATTATCCTATCATTTCCATTATGCCTTCTGATATGTTTCGATACTTCGATATGCGCTTAGTGATAGTTAGTATGAATAGGTTATCCACCTTTTCTTAGGAAACTCTTGATACGTTTGATGAGTCGATTTGTGCTCCTTCGACTTTGGCAAATTCCTTTGTTCATTCAAAATTCGGTAAAAATTGATGAAGTTTCATCGTGTAGTACTACCTCTGTGCTTGCCTCGTAAGCATATTTGTCTCGTGTATCTCATTGTGGGATTCCAACTATCATCTGTCATCTGCTACGCAATTGTTTTGCATTAATTGGATCAGATTTGTTACGATTTGTGTTCTGTGGAGAGCATGAGGCTATCCAAGTTTGTCGGGATCGAGTCATGAGAAAACAATCTGTTTGTGAAGATTATTTTGGAAAAACCTCTCCGAGCGTGAGGCTAACTATCTTCATTCCTTTTGTAATTGCTACTTCTCCGTCTAACTTTTGCGACTTCAATTTTCGAGGACGAAAATTTTCTTTTAGAGGGGAAGAGTTGTAAAACCCTAAAATTTCGGATTCCTAATTTTACGTCTAATTTGAACTTTTACCTAAGTTTGTAATAAGTAATACACACCTATAAACTATATGTTATAAATTAATTTCAATTAATATAAACTAACCTAAGTCCTTACCTAAGATAAATACTTAATATAAGTTTGTTACAAAATCAAAACCTTCCTAATTCTATACAAGACATATTATACGCTTCCTTTGGTCCATCATACCATACGACACACATAATATTAAGGATAAGAATTCCCTCCCCCTTTTCAGCCCATAATTCACGAATACAGATCAATCACCATTTAATGTATCAGTCACATTTAATTGTAATTGTTTCCTAAATAAAACATACGCTCCCCCTATCAATCACTATAGCAGATCCGGTTCTCTTCTCTCTTCTTTTCATACGACTCTCAAATAAAAACACGCATAAGTTCTGCCATCTCTTCCTCTCAAGACACAAGGGTTCAAAGAGTGTAGCTGTGGTATACGATTGGTGTTCGTCGGTTTCAGATTGGATAAACGATTCTTGTGGTTTTCTTGTTCTTACTTTTCCCTTTGCCTCATTAAACAGCTAGGTACCACCAGTTCCCTTTTTGTTTCCCTTTCATTCGACATATGTATAATATAAAATTAGCAATAACTAAACATAATTAGTTAACAGGCTAATATCTTCGTATGATATATTTATCGTGCTGCTGTTCGTGGACCTTTAAAACGCATGTTTAACACCACATGAAATCATAGAAAGCTTTGTCAATATGTTATGTCGATCTAGCCATTTTGGTCCAGCCCCAATACAATTTTAAACACAAGTTAAGACCACATTAATGACACTAATTACATACTACTAAACCTGGAAAACCCTAGGTAATTAATTAGGGTTTATAAGGGGTTAGGGATTTATTTTCTGTCACAATAGTATGCTGACTAGATTTTGGGTCGTGTTGAAAGGGTCATTAGTTAATGTTACATACATATTTTTGCTTTATTCTTGATTATAAAACTAATTTCATGATGTGTACTATCTGGATATGAAATTTCATAATTTTTGGAGGTAGGGAAGATAGTCTTTTGATTTTTGGGATTTCGAGTGTCAAAACTCTTTTTTGAATGTCTGAAAATCAGTTGGAGTTTTTATTTTTCATTTTCAAACCATAAGGAGTTAAGAGCTATCCTTTTTCAGAATTAATATATAAATTATGTGAGATTTCTTAGAATTTTTATAGATTTTTTTGAAGTGCACAAATGGGATAACCAAATGCAAACTTTCTCCATGTATGTGCACTTAATTTTCTAGGTAGGTCTGGAAATATGATTTTTGGAAGAGTACTAATACTTAATAATAAAACCTGGAAAAATTCAAGTAGACTTCTAAGACATTATGGCTTCTGTGAGAATTTTGGTGAATTTTAGTTTTGAATTCCTATACACTTTCAAAATTCGTTACGTGGACCTAATTTTGTTATAAAACCAGTCATTTGAAGAATATGTATGTAATGTATCATTTAAGACTCATTAATAAGTATAAACTCCTAAAATGCACTTGAACCTTAATCATGATATGTAATTTGTAACACCCCCGAAACCAAATCGGGAATATTACACGCCACAGACCCTCTCCGTGAGGATCCACCAGGCTAGACCTCGAAACAACACATTACTTTACATACCGACGTAACAACATAACGACCCAATAGACCGATTTGGTCTTTTGTCACTAACATAAAAATCAAAGTATACATTTCTATCTCGCTCATACCCATGCAAGGGTAAAATACACTCACAAACAAAAGTACGACAGCGGAAAAGACCATACAACGAACTCCGACCGACTGCACCTAAAACTGGCCTTCATGTGATTAGTATCATTCGTCTTCCATCATTCTTCGTACCGATCCTGTGTTTTGCTCCCAAAACCTTCATGTACCTGGACGCAGAACAGATGTAACACCCCCAAGATATTCGAGGTATATTACAGCGCCGTGAATCCCTACATGGGACCCACCAGGCTAAACAAACATCATACTCGTTGACTCACAGAAACAACAAAATAGCACCCCGTCATAAAGACGCCAAACAAAAATAATTCACCCGGTTCAACCGGTCAATCATAACACCATCATCCGACACAGATATAACAGACAACAATACAATCCGGACAAACAAGAGTTCGTAAGTACTCGAGTACTTCTATTAGTTTAAAAACCACAAAAGATAAAAGGTAAAAGACACTAAGACATCACTCGTGCACGATCATCACGCACGGCCATCATCCGCATACTGGTCCAGCGCCCGCTCGTCTCGATGAACCTGACCTGAAATTCATAAAACAAATTTTCCCAAAACGGGTCCCCAGAGGGGTTAGCAATTACGCTAGTACAAGTAACCAAATGAACAACTTACATCTCGTACATATAGTAAATGCATGCAATCAAGAAAAACATAGTTCCAAAGCACTCATTTCCGGAAATGCCATAATCAAATCACATTTGTAAAATGAACCACAATTAACCATGGATCCTCCCCTCCGTGGACCCCTACCGAGACCCCGTCGGATCTAACCCGTAGTGGTTAAAAGCAAGCTCGCGGATCCACCCCTCCGTGGACCCCTACCGAGACCCCATCGGGTCTAACCCATACTGAGCGTACACACACACACACACAATTCTCATGCAATACTACTACGTTAAGATTGTAAGTTCATAAGGGTACTTGCCTCGATAAAATAGACGGTGACACGAACGAAAAGGGAGAGTCAAGCACAACCGCGAGGAACCAGTGGAAAAAGAACCTAACGATTCGAATAACACAATCACAACCACTTCTAAACGATTACGGAAATAGAACATACCCGGAAACCCACCTACGATTCATGTATATTCGAATAAAAATAACAACGAGGGCGGACCACAACCAAACCCTCCCGATTTCACGAAACCATGAAAATATGACATGAATCGTAGGAAAACTAATGATATCAACAAGATTAATCATATTCATTATGAATTAACCAACAAAACGGAACGGATCGGACGAAAACATGAAAACCCCCAAATCTTTCCCAAAATAGGGTTCTAGGAAATTTTACCTTGATTTGACGATGAACAATGAATGATTAGTGATAGGTTGATGATATGAAGCTTGAATATACTTCTACAATGGTGTTTGGGTGAAAATCGGGCGAAACCTAGCTCTCCAAGTCATTCCCGTCGCAAAGAGAAGTGAGAGAGGTGAGAAATGAGAAAAATACGGCTGGTGCCAGTTTATATACTGGCAGGTGTTACGGCCGTAACATCGATAACATACGGCCGTAACATATGAACATTACGGCCGTAACTCTCCTGCCTTACGGCCGTAACTGTTCTAGGAATGAAACTGGGCAAATCTGACGAATGACATATACGGTCGTATCAAGAACACCATTACGGCCGTATCAATACTTACGGCCGTAACTCAAACATGATACGCCCGTAACTCAGGATTGGACCAGGAGGCAAGAAACGAAGCATTGTTACGGCCGTATGAAGGAAGCTTACGGCCGTAACTCTCGATTATTCCGGCCATAACATATACGGCTTACGGCCGTAACATGGCCTGTGACAGCAGGCCATAGTCTGAAACACTACCCGACGAGGAGATGATCGGAAACAGGAAAAAATAACAAGGTGTATCTACTACCAACGGATACACTCACCACGGATTTAAGTCAGAAACCAAAACATTACGATGAAGCGTGATTCCGAATACCCGAAGGCTCAGGAACAACAAGGATAACAAGAGTACCCTAAACTTAGGGAAAATTACGAAACAGCCCAAACATCCAAAAATCGCGATGCAACGCCGGATTAACAAACCGAAACTCACAACATGAACAACTCAACTATACGAACTCGTGAAAACAAATAAATTACAAAAGCGAACGGGTTCTACGAGAAACGGATGTCCATGCCATAATTCGTGACATAAAACAGAATAATATTAATACATCTCCGAAACTCGTCAAAATGGAGAAACTCCAAGAATAAAATAGATTCAAAACATCGATAAGGTTACAGGCGAGTCGCTAAAAACAAAAATACACCAAAATGGTAATATCGGGAAAAGAAGAAAAAATGCGGATATTACATTCTACCCCACTAAAAATAAGTTTCGTCCCGAAACTTAAGAAACAAACAACTCGGGGTACTTAGCACGCATGCTATCCTCGGTTTCCGAGGTCGCCTCCTCGACACCATTCCTCGACCACTGCACCTTGACCAAGGGAATGGTTTTATGTCTCAGTCATTTCTCGCGATGCTCCAAAATCTTCAAAGGACGTTCTTCAAAAGTAACATCCTCGGCGACATCAATCTCCCCATAATCGATGACGTGACTAGGATCCGGGACATATTTCCTCAGCTGGGAAACATGAAAAACGCTATGAATGTGACTCAAGGCCGGAGGTAACGCCAAACGGTATGCTAACCCACCGACTCGCTCGAGAATCTCGAAGGCCCCGATAAATCTCGGACTCAACTTCCCCTTTTTCCCGAAACGGAAAACACCTCTCCTCGGCGACACCTTTAGTAAAACGTGGTCTCCCACCTCGAATTCCAAAGTCGACAACGGACATCGGCATATGACTTCTGTCGACTTTGGGCAGTCAACATTCGTTCCCGAATTAAATCTATCTTCCGCCTCATCTCTAAAACGACATCCGGCTCGGTCCCGATCAAATCGGACGCCTCATCCCAACAAATCGGTGATCGACATCGCCGCCCATAAAGTGCCTCATACGGTGCCATCCGAATCGATGCGTGCCAACTATTGTTGTACGTGAATTCGATCAATGGCAAATGCTCCTCCCAGTTACTGCTCCAATCGAGAGCACAAGCACGCAACATATCCTCGAACGTCTGGATAGTGCATTCCGACTGTCCATCTGACTGGGGATGAAAAGAGGTACTCAAACGCAAACGAGTACCCAACGCCTTATGCACCGCCTGCCAAAAGTGCGATACAGAACGGCCATCATGATCCGAAACGATAGACTTCGGAGTACCGTGAAGCCTCACAATCTGCGCGATAAACACACGAGCTAACTTCTCCGGGCCCCAAGTGTCCTTGATGCCCAAAAAATGTGCCGACTTGGTCAAACGATCAACAATCACCCATACCATATTCATGCCCGACCTCGATCTCGGCAGGCTCGTAATGAAATCCATCGATATATCTTCCCATTTCCATTCCGGAACAGGAAGTGACTGTAATAACCCGGCCGGTCGCTGATGCTCTATTTTGACCTGCTGACAAGTCAAACACCTCGCTACAAACTGTGCGACCTCCTCCTTCATATTCCACCAGAAATTCCTTCTCAGGTCCTTGTACATCTTACCCGAACCAGGATGAACGGAGTACGGTGTAGTATGGGCCTCACGCAAAATACTGTGTCTCAACTCTGAGTCGTTCGGTACACATAGCCGACTCTGGAATCTCAAAACACCATCCTCGTGAATCACAAACCCAGGAGACTTTCCCTTAAGAACGTTCTCTCGAATTCGAGTAATCATCGGATCCTCTAACTGCTTCAGCTTAATTTCATCGATCAAAGACGACGAAATCTCTAAAGTACAAAGTTGCCCGACGGCCCCAGGCAGCAAAACCTCAACATATAACTTGATCAAAGCCCGCCGAAGCTCAGACTGAGATGTAAGGATCTCAAGCGTTCGCAACGCAACCGGTTTCCGACTCAAGGCGTCGGCCACGACGTTCGCCTTGCCCGGATGGTAAAGGATTTCGAGGTCATAATCCTTAATCAGCTCTAACCACCTCCTCTGCCTCATATTCAACTCTCGCTGGGTAAATATGTATTTCAGACTTTTATGATCGGTAAAAATCTGACATGCAGAGCCGAAAAGATAGTGACGCCAAATCTTGAGCACAAAAACGACTGCCGCTAACTCTAAATCATGAGTAGGGTAGTTCAGCTCATACGGCCTCAACTGTCTCGACGCATAGGCAATGGTCTTGCCGTGCTGCATCAATACGCACCCAAGACCCTGACCCGAAGCATCACTATAAACAGCAAAACCCTTGTTGCCACACGGCAACGCTAAAACCGGGGCTGAAGTCAAACGTTTCTTCAGTTCCTCGAAACTCGACTGCCTCTCGTCATTCCAGACGAACTTCTCGGACTTATGGAGCAACTGTGTAAGTGGCCGAGCCAGTTTCGAGAAACCCTCGACGAACCTACGGTAGTAGCCAGCCAAACCCAAGAAACTACGAATCTCCTTCACATTCTTAGGCGATGCCCAATCCAATACTGCCTCTATCTTCTGTGGATCCACACGAACCCCCTCGGCTGAAATCACATGACCTAGAAACATCAGTTCCTTCAGCCAGAACTCACATTTCGAGAACTTCGCATAGAGTTGCTCGGTCCTCAAGATGTATAATACTACTCGCAAATGATGGGCATGCCCTTCTTCGTTCCTCGAATAAATAAGAATATCGTCAATGAAAACGACGACACACTTATCCAAATACTCGATAAAGACTTTGTTCATCAACTGCATGAACACCGCCGGCGCATTAGTTAACCCGAAAGGCATAACTACAAACTCATAATGTCCGTATCTCATCCGAAAAGCTGTTTTCGGCACATCGGACTCCCTCACTCGGATCTGATAGTACCCCGATTTCAAATCAATCTTCGAGAATACCGCAGCTCCCTGCAATTGGTCGAACAAGTCATCAATTCTCGGCAAAGGATACTTGTTCTTGATGGTTACCTTGTTTAGTTCGCAATAGTCGATACACAAACGTAGTGAACCATCCTTCTTCCGCACAAAGAGGACCGGAGCGCCCCAAGGCGAGGCGCTAGGTCGAACATACCCCGACTAAAGAAGCTCACTCAACTGCTTCTTTAACTCGGACATCTCTGAAGGTGCCATGCAATAAGGCGCCTTCGAAATAGGAGCCGCGCCCGGCTCTAACTCTATAGCAAACTCGGCCTCACGATCCGGTGGCAATACCGGTAACTCGTCAGGAAATACATCAGGAAACTCACCAACGATTGGAATCGACGAAAGCTAGACTCCACCACTCTCCGCCTTCAAGGCGTAGCACCAATAACCAGTACACCCCTTCCGCAGGAGTCTCATCGCCTTCAAGGAGTTAATAACGAACTTCTGGTTCCCCCTCTTTCGCCCGGCGAAAGAGTGCTCGGTGCCGTCTTCGGCTAGCATGGTGATGATCCTCGTGTGGTAGTTCATGATTGCACCATGCCGCTCGAGCCAATCATCCCAGAGAATTAAGTCCTCACCCTCAATACCCACAACAATAAGATTAGAGGGCCAAGCCCTCTCACAAACAAATACAGAACAGTCTCGAACCTCCTGATCACTAACGGTCCTATCACCGCTAGGAAGCTTAACGATGAAGGACTCACAAGGCATCAAACAGTCGAGACTCAAACGGCGCACACAATCCAGAAATATGAACGAATGCGTAGCACCAGAATCGAAAAGCACACTTACAGGATGAGAAAGAATATGAATGGTACCTGTCGCCACAGTAGCTGCTGGGTCATCGGCTCTCCGCATCTCATAGACACGCGGGTGGGCTGAGCCGACACTGGAAGCTCCCCCCTTAGCGGGCTGACCCCGACCTCTCCCTCGACTAGCACTTGGTGGAGATTGAGAAGCAAACGATCCTTGATTCACACTTGGTTCCCTAGGCACTGGAATGGAAGCCCGGGCACCAACGATTCTCTCCCTCTCAACACAGAAAGCCGCCTTGTGGCCCGGCTGGCCACACTGATTACACGTCAACAAAGGACTCGGACAATTACGACTGATGTGGCCCGGCTGGCCACAGTTAAAACACTTCACCTCCCGAGAAGGGGCACTGGAAGCCCTACGGGGAAACCCAGTAGATCGAGCTGGGCCACCACCAGCGGAAAAGTTAGCAGATTGGAATTTCTGTTGAACCCCACCTTTGTGGCCCGAAAAATTCCCGGCGGACTTCTGCTTCTTGCTCTCGCGGGCTGCCTCACTCGCCGTCACAGACATATCATAAGCAAGGGCCCTACTCTGATAATCCTTCAAAGTAGTACAGACGAGCCCCGACATATAGTCCCGAATCGACAACTTCATCTGTCTGAAAAAATGGAAAATTTTGTCACTCTCCTCGACAACTTGGGTCTTCACATAACCCAACTCCTTGTTAAAATCGGCAATAGCCTGAGATACGGGGATATCCCGTGGTTGAGCATCATAGAAAGGATGTACTCGAGCCTGTCTGACCGGCCACGGGCAATATTGGGTCTCCATCAATTCCTGAAACTCGGCCCATGAAGCAACATGGTCTTTGGGCCCAACGGCCTCCCACCAATCCGTAGCGTCCCCAATGAGAAAGTACTCTGCAATGGGGACCTTACGGTCCTCGGAACAGTTGGTATCAGTGAAGACTTTAGATATCTCCTTGATCCACCCCTCCCAGTTGATCGGGTATGAGGCTCCCGAAAACTGAGGAGGATGCATCTTGATGACATCCTGAAGCCAGTGATCTGCTCCGCCCCGATTAGCGTGGGCCGGATCCGGGTTCTAAACTTCCTGAGCTATCGCCGCTATTTGATTCACCATTTGTTGCATAACGGCCGCAATACCAAGGTCGGCGCGCTCTTGAGAAGAAGCATGACTGTGACGGTCGCCGGTACTGCCGGCTCCCGAAGACTGCGACGTGGCCGCCCCACCGGCTGCCCCACGTCCCCGGCTGCGTCCACGGCCATGACCACGACCACGGCCTCTTCCAGCATCCATACTGATGTTAAAGAAGTAGCAAAGGCCATACGATGGTAAGTACAAGAAGAAAAAAATCACAATCGAGAATCAAAGGTGCGATACAAGGAAACAAGGAACAGAGTAAGGTAAAACTTACGGACACTGGTAGTATCGGAATCCTGGCAGCGTGACGATGATGTGCAAAACAAAACACAACAAGACCCAATAAACCGACAAGCCTAGGTATCCAAAAACCTAGTGCTCTGATACCATTTTCTGTAACACCCCCAAGATATTCGAGGTATATTACAGCGCCGTGAATCCCTACATGGGACCCACCAGGCTGAACAAACATCATACTCGTTGACTCACAGAAATAACAAAATAGCACCCCGTCATAAAGACGCCAAACAAAAATAATCCACCCGGTTCAACCAGTCAATCATAACACCATCATCCGACACAGATATAACAGACAACAATACAATCCAGACAAACAAGAGTTCGTAAGTACTCGAGTACTTCTATTAGTTTAAAAACCACAAAAGATAAAAGGTAAAAGACACTAAGACATCACTCGTGCACAATCATCACGCACGGACATCATCCGCATACTGGTCCAGCGCCCGCTCATCTCGATGAACCTGACCTGAAATTCATAAAACGAATTTTCCCAAAACGGGTCCCCAGAGGGGTTAGCAATTACGCTAGTACAAGTAACCAAATGAACAACTTACATCTCGTACATATAGTAAATGCATGCAATCAAGAAAAACATAGTTCCAAAGCACTCATTTCCGGAAATGCCATAATCAAATCACATTTGTAAAATGCACCACAATTAACCATGGATCCACCCCTCCGTGGACCCCTACCGAGACCCCGTCGGATCTAACCCGTAGTGGTTAAAAGCAAGCTCGCGGATCCACCCCTCCGTGGACCCCTACCGAGACCCCGTCGGGTCTAACCCATAGTGAGCGTACACACACACACACACACAATTCTCATGCAATACTACTACGTTAAGATTGTAAGTTCATAAGGGTACTTGCCTCGATCAAATAGACGGTGACACGAACGGATAGGGAGAGTCAAGCACAACCGCGAGGAACCGGTGGAAAAAGAACCTAACGATTCGAATAACACAATCACAACCACTTCTAAACGATTACGGAAATAGAACACACCCGGAAACCCGCCTACGATTCATGTATATTCGAATAAAAATAACGAGGGCGGACCACAACCAAACCCTCCCGATTTCACGAAACCATGAAAATATGACATGAATCATAGGAAAACTAATGATATCAACAAGATTAATCATATTCATTATGAATTAAGCAACAAAACGGAACGGATCGGACGAAAACATGAAAACCCCCCAATCTTTCCCAAAATAGGGTTCTAGGAAATTTTACCTTGATTTGACGATGAACAATGAATGATTAGTGATAGGTTGATGATATGAAGCTTGAATATACTTCTACAATGGTGTTTGGGCGAAAATCGGGCGAAACCTAGCTCTCCAAGTCGTTCCCGTCGCGAAGAGAAGTGACAGAGGTGAGAAATGAGAAAAATACGGCTGCTGTCAGTTTATATACTGGCCGGTGTTACGGCCGTAACATCCATAACATACGGCCGTAACATATGAACATTACGGCCGTAACTCTCCTGCCTTACGGCCGTAACTGTTCCAAGAATGAAACTGGGCAAATCTGACGAATGACACATACGGCTGTATCACGAACACCATTACGACCGTATCAATACTTACGGTCGTAACTCAAACATGATACGCCCGTAACTCAGGACTGGACCAGGAGGCAAGAAACGAATCATTGTTATGGCCGTATGAAGGAAGCTTACAGCCGTAACTCTCGATTATTACGGCCGTAACATATACGGCTTACGGCCGTAACATGGCCTGTGACAGCAGGCCATAGTCTGAAACACTACCCGACGAGGAGATGATCGGAAACAGAAAAAAATAACAAGGTGTATCTACTACCAACGGATACACTCACCACGGATTTAAGTCAGAAACCAAAACATTACAATGAAGCGTGATTCCGAATACCCGAAGGCTCAGGAACAACAAGGATAACAAGAGTACCCTAAACTTAGGGAAAATTACGAAACAGCCCAAACGTCCAAAAATCGCGATGCAACGCCGGATTAACAAACCTAAACTCACAACATGAACAACTCAACTATACGAACTCGTGAAAACAAAGAAATTACAAAAGCGAACGGGTTCTACGAGAAACGGACGTCCATGCCATAATATGTGACATAAAACAGAATAATATTAATACATCTCTGAAACTCGTCAAAATGGAGAAACTCCAAGAATAAAATATATTCAAAACATCGATAAGGTTACAGGCGAGTCGCTAAAAACAAAAATACACCAAAATGGGAATATCGGGAAAAGAAGAAAAAATGCGGATATTACAACAGACATACACACCCCGAATACTCGGGGGTTAGCAAAACTCCACTGTTTTGCTAGTACAAGTATAAAATGCAAATACGAGCCATACACAACACATTACGAGAATACAACGAAAGACTTCCCGAGATATATTATTTAGTTAAAATAGTTCAAGTCTTGAAAGTAGAAACGAAACAAGTAAGCACTTTGAAAACATTTCCAAATCTCGGGAGTTTTGAAAACATTTGAAATTGAAAAGTTCTTAATTCCTCGAAAGCCACTCAGGGTCACAGTCCCAAAGTTCATTATCCAAAATGCAAATCCGTTAACAAAACACGGGTTCCACGACCCAACCATTCAGGTCACAAAATACAGGGTCCACGACCCGATCATCCACTTCAATTCACTTACAAGTGCACATTACACATAATACATTATTCTTATGCCATTCTAGCCAAGCACCAAGACTCGATATATAATGTCTCTCGTCCCCGAGCACAAAGCATTGTGATACTCCGGACAATATCACAATTAACGAAAACATCAACATCATCCTCAAGATGAAAACTACACCTGGTAACCCACGACCGTACCCCTTAGTATCGGCCCCCAGATGCCCCGTCAAACGCTCCGGGTGGGAAACCACTTCCGCTGCCGTACCCCTTAGTATCGACCGTCAGACATCCCGTCGGACACTCCGTGTGGAAGTTCAACCACACACGCACCAAGTCCACTTCCGTGGCCGTACCCCTGAGTATCGACCCCCGGACATCCCGTCGGATACTCCGGGTGGAAGGACAACACACACACACGTTCCAAAATCACAGTTGCAAACCACAAGCCTCGAAGGTCAATCACAGTATATATAGTCGAGGTACCTTACTAGAATGGCTAGTTCATCCAACATATACTCACGACCAAGTAACGATACGATTCATGCTAGAATTTCAACGATACAGCTAGTACCAATAACATAGCAACGAGGGAAAATACCTATCCAACCACGCCGAACGACACAATGACACAGGATCATCAATAGGCATATGTTCCATACATATCTCAAGGAAAGGTTAAGCTATAAATCTACAACATCGTAATCACAATTAACGATACCCCACACATACTTAGACAAGCATATTTAACAACGAATTCATACGAGCCATCTCTTAAGGAAGTATTGAAAAGCATATCAATTCCTCTGAAAGTTAATTATAGACATTCATAAATCACGTATCGTAAATCACCAACTAATATATCCACAAAACACGTAATGTATGGGTAAGATACTTGCCTCGAAATCAATTTGTGAATACTCCGACGAAAGCGGCTCGGCCGAAACCGGCGAAAAAGCGACCCCAACTTGATCCCAAGCAGCCCGGCGAAAACGACTTCAAAATAGCCCGAAAGCGACCCAAAACCGACCACCTTCACGAGAAATCAATAACAACACAATCACCACGAGAATAACACCGCTACGAATCAACAACACTAAACGAAATCTCAATCGACACTAAGAAACTACAAGGGTTCAAGGGTTCGTTCCAAGAAAGCCAAAATCATGTTCCGGGTGAGATGAAGTCGATAAACGAGTTACTAATCCGTAGATTACAACCAATACAACAAGAATTACATGACCAATTCATCATAATCGGCCTAGAATTGAAATCAAAAGAAAAACCCCAAAATATCTCAAGAACGTAAATCAACCTGATAAAAACATGAAAACGAAACTCCAAACTGGAGTTAAGATAAACAAGACTAGATAACAACAAGGGAATCAACAATTTCGGATTGGAATCATGAAATCACGATAAACCCCAAATTATCGCGAAAGTAGGGTTTTAAGAAGAAAATACCTCAATTAAAATGGCGAAAGATGTTGGGATGTTGTTAAATCCGTACTAGGAACTCAAAGATATTGGTGGGTGATGATATCAGGCCAAAATCCATGCTTATACGCCCTCAAGATCGTCTAGATCGCCGGAAGAAAGAAAGGGGAGGAAGAAATGACGAAAGTTGACCTCTGCAGTCTTATATATACTGTCAACACTTAGCGCACGCTAAGGTATGTGCAGCGTGCGCTAACGGCTGTAAAATGCAGTCCAAAACCCTCTGCCAGATCCGTTAGCGCGCGCTAATATATGTATTTAGCGTGCGCTAATCATACACCGAGTAGTCATTGATATTACGACCATAACTCCTTCGTCCGGACTCCGATTGACTCGCCGTTTGAACCATTGGAAAGCTAATTTGATGCTCTATCACATTGTAAAGTTTCAGAATTTTTAGACTTTATAAGCGCCGGTGGTGATCTTACAAAGTCGACCAAATGCACAAAAACGATACTCCTTGACAAAACAATAATTATTCAACATGCAACGAAACACTAAAGGACAACACCAACGATCCAAATCGAAAACGAACACATAACAAAGCAAGACATACTATTAGCTAGACTTACGCAACGATAAGTCGTACCCGACGAACATCACAACACGGTACATCGTGCTGTACCCAACATAGGGGAAAATCTCAAGAAATCGCCAACATAACAGAATGAACGGCACAATCGACAAAAATTTAAAAATAACCGGAACCGAGAATCTCGGGTATTACATTCTACCCTCCTTAAAAGAACTTTCGTCCCGAAAATTAAAACATGAAATAATCCAGGCAGAGCAACTCTAGATGACACATGATTCCGATAACTTGAAGATCGGGAAAGACGATACGAAGGCAACCATCCCAAAACTTTGGGAAATTACAAAATGGCCCAAACGCCTGAAACATCACGATAAGAAAACGTATAACCAAACCGAACTTCACAAAACGTCTAACAAGGTTAAACGGACTTACGGGGAAATACGAACAACAATTTTGAACGGGATTCGCAAGAATCGATCTCAAATGCGGAAAAGTCGCCAAAAAGCACGGAACTCAGCAAAACGACACCGAAACGAACTCGGATGTTAACAAGTGTAGAATGAAACATTCACAGAAGGACGAAACGGTCACAGACGATCCGTTAAAACGGACTCCTGCCAAAAAAAAATTACCAAAAATCGAAAATTGCGGATATTACATCATATCACCTATTTCGTCCCCGAAACCTAAACAACGAGAATGAAGTTCTGGAGTAGCAACTTTCCCGGCCACATCCTCTTGGTCCTGTATCTGATCTCCACGACTAACTATACCGCGGTCACGACCGTATTCTCTGTCCATAGACATACTAAGCGGATTCACACTCGATACGATGGCACAACTTCGCGAAAATAATATGCTAAAGTACCAACCCAGCACGACATAACACATAAGATAATTGGTAACAACTAAATAAGAAAATCCACGAGATATCCTTTTAAATGATTTCATTTGAAAATCCTTGGATTTGTGCGCTATTCAAAATAAAATCTTGAAAGTATTTTTGGTACCTCAGTTTGTTTCATCAAAACCCGCAAACGACGGACTTTAACCGTCTCATTTGACATCACTTGCAAAACAATATATATATATTTTTAACATCATTATAGAGTGATTAAAGATCACGCACGATAACTGGCTCAGTATAGAAAACTTTTCTAAACCCGAGTTTGAAGTTTTAAATCGAGTAAGATTCTTTATCTTCCACAGTATATATTGTTGAAAATAAAAATTGTATTGATTTTTGAAAATAAAGATTTTATGATGTGAACGATTTCTGAAATCATGTACTCGGATTATTTAAAAATACAACAATACGTCAAAAATAATTTTCGAAAATCCTCTCAACACTACACAAAAACCAACGACGGTAATATTTTACAAAATATCTACATGTACTTTAAAGCAACTCTTTCAAATACGGTCGAGGTTTTATTTGAGAATCCGAGGCCGGCTCGCCAATTCTAAATAATTTTCAAAGTACGCACAGAGCCGCCGATTAATCGAATCGTCGAAACTTTATAAAATTTTCAGGGTGGCATTTTCGAACACACACACACAGCAGACATAATTTAAACAAAATCAATTATCACCTAGCGCTACACACTTATTCCCACACAACAGTTGCATTGCTCAACGCACATAGAATACCGTCAAAGATGATTGACTGCAGCAAAACATAGACCTGACGGCTAAAAATGCGGTTCCATAGCCTCTGTCCAGACTGACTAACGCGCGCTACAACAAATATTTAGCGTGCGCTACCCATGCTGCATTAGCGCGCGCTAGCCTCACACTTAGCATGCGCTAACGGTTCTATTTCAGCAACATGATTGCGAACATATATACGAGATTACTAGAATCGAAGGTCACAAATAAACAACAACAATATTCGAATCTCAAAGCCATCGACTCACATAATTACAACACCTCATGAGCAACCATCAATAGGCAATTGTCATTGAAAACCGAAAAGTTAAAAGCAAGAGTCACGTCTTGAGTATATTTTGTAGAACTCATTTGAGTTCAAAACTCGTGTTTTGAAAACTTATAGTACACAATGGAAAAGAAATATCAATAATTCGAGTTTTCAGAACTTTCAGCCTTGAGGCCAACATACGAAAATCAACTTTTTCCTCTCTTGGAGGACATTTTAAAAATTTTACGTGACTCCCTGAAAGGATTCGAAAACTTAAAATTCCAAGGTTGATACTCTTGCAAGAAAAACAGTTTATACGAAGATACATTCAGCAATATCATTCTACATTCTAGCACAAGACGGGGATCAAAAAATATATGCCACGTAATCGTAAATCACATTTAAACTGTACCCCAAAATACTTAATCACACAACTAGCTCGTGCAGCTCGAGGCATAACATGAAGTAGGGAGACTTACATCCATAGATCGCACGAAGATGATGGCTGCACCATGATACTAATCACGACCGACATTCCAGACGACGCGTCGCGACACGACTCAGTCAGACAAAACCTGACAAGACTTGACAAGACAAGACCCGATAACACACAACTCAACCCGACAACCTAGGTTTCCCCAACCTAAGCTCTGATACCATAAATGTAACACCCCCGAAACCAAACTGGGAATATTACACGCCGCAGACCCTCTCCGTGAGGATCCACCAGGCTAGACATCGAAACAACACATTACTTTACATACTGACGTAACAACATAACGACCCAATAGACCGATTTGGTCTTTTGTCACTAACATAAAAATCAAAGTATACATTTCTATCTCGCTCATACCCATGCAAGGGTAAAATACACTCACAAAAAAAAGTACGACAGCGGAAAAGATGATACAACGAACTCCGACCGACTGCACCTAAAACTGGCCTTCATGTGATTAGTATCACTCGTCTTCCATCATTCTTCGTACCGATCCTGTGTTTTGCTCCCAAAACCTGCATGTACCTGGACGCAGAACAGACATCCACCCCCCGAATACTCGGGGGTTAGCAAAACTCCACTGTTTTGCTAATACAAGTATAAAATGCAAATACGAGCCATACACAACACATTCCGAGAATACAACGAAAGACTTCCCGAGATATATTATTTAGTTAAAATAGTTCAAGTCTTAAAAGTAGAAACGAAACAAGTAAGCACTTTGAAAACATTTCCAAATCTCGGGAGTTTTGAAAACATTTGAAATTGAAAAGTTCTTAATTCCTCGAAAGCCACTTAGGGTCACAGTCCCAAAGTTCATTTTCCAAAATGCAAATCCGTTAACAAAACACGGGGTCCATGACCCAACCATTCCGGTCACAAAACACAGGGTCCACGACCCGATCATCCACTTCAATTCACTTACAAGTGCACATTACACATAATACATTATTCTTATGCCATTCTAGCCAAGCACCAAGACTCGATATATAATGTCTCTCGTCCCCGAGCACAAAGCATTGTGATACTCCGGACAATATCACAATTAACGAAAACATCAACATCATCCTCAAGATGAAAACTACACCTGGTAACCCGCGACCGTACCCCTTAGTATCGGCCCCAGACGCCCTGTCGAACGCTCCGGGTGGGAAACCACTTCCGCTGCCGTATCCCTTAGTATCGACCCCCAGACATCCCGTCGGACACTCCGGGTGGAAATTCAACCACACACGCACCCAAGTCCACTTCCGTGGCCGTACCCCTTATTATCGACCCCCAGACATCCCGTCGGACACCCCGGGTGGAAGGAACAGCACACACACACGTTCCAAAATCACAGTTGCAAACCACAAGCCTCGAAGGTCAATCACAGTATATATAGTCGAGGTACCTTACTAGAATGGCTAGTTCATCCAACATATACTCACGACCAAGTAACGATACGATTCATGCTAGAATTTCAATGATACAACTAGTACCAATAACATAGCAACGAGGGAAAATACCTATCCAACCACACCGAACGACACAATGACACATGATCATCAATAGGCATATGTTCCATACATATCTCAAGGAAAGGTTAAGCTATAAATCTACAACGTCATACACAATTAACGATACCCCACACATACTTAGACAAGCATATTTAACAACGAATTCATACGAGTCATCTTTTATGGAAGTATTGAAAAGCATATCAATTGCTTTGAAAGTTAATTATAGACATTCATAAATCACGTATCGTAAATCAACAACTAATATATCCACAAAACACGTAATGTATGGGCAAGATACTTGCCTCGAAATCAATTTGTGAATACTCCGACGAAAGCGGCTCGGCCGAAACAGCCCCAAAATAGTCCCGAAACAGCCCGGCCGAAACAGCCCCGAAACAGCCGCAAAACAACCCCAAAAACCGACCACCTTCATGAGAAATCAAAAACAACACAATCACCACGATAATAACACCGCTACGAATCAACAACACTAAACGAAATCTCAATCGACACTAAGAAACTACAAGGGTTCAAGGGTTCGTTCCAAGAAAGCCAAAATCATGTTCCGGGTGAGATGAAGTCGATAAACGAGTTACTAATCTGTAGATTACAACCAATACAACAAGAATTATATGACCAATTCATCATAATCGGCCTAGAATTGAAATCAAAAGAAAAACCCCAAAATATCTCAAGAACGTAAATCAACCCGATAAAAACATGAAACCGAAACTCCAAACTGGGGTTAAGATAAACAAGACTAGATAACAACAAGGGAATCAACAATTTCGGATTGGAATCATGAAATCACGATAAACCCCAAATTATCCCGAAACTAGGGTTTTAAGAAGAAAATACCTCAATTAAAATGGCGAAAGATGTTGGGATGTTGTTAAATCCGTACTAGGAACTCAAAGATATTGATGGGTGATGATATCAGGCCAAAATCCATTCTTATACGCCCTCAAGATCGTCTAGATCTCCGGAAGGAAGAAAGGGGAGGAAGAAATGACGAAAGTTGACCTCTGTAGTCTTATATATATACTGTCAACAGTTAGCGCACGCTAAGGTATGTGTAGCGTGCGCTAATGGCTGTAAAATGCAGTCCAGAACCCTCTGCCAGATCTGTTAGCGCGCGCTAATATATGTATTTAGCGTGCGCTAATAATACACTGAGTAGTCTTTGCTATTACGACCATAACTCCTTCGTCTGGACTCCGATTGACTCGCCGTTTGAACTATTGGAAAGCTAATTTGATGCTCCACCACATTGTAAAGTTTCAGAATTTTTAGACTTTATAAGCGCCAGTGGTGATCTTACAAAGTCGACCAAATGCACAAAAACAATACTCCTTGACAAAACAATAATTATTCAACATGCAACGAAACACTAAAGGACAACACCAACGATCCAAATCGAAAACGAACACATAACAAAGCAAGACATACTATTAGCTCGACTTACGCAACGATAAGTCGTACCCAACGAACACCACAACACGGTACATCGTGCCGTACCCAACATAGGGGAAAATCTCAAGAAATCGCCAACAGAACAAAATGAACGGCGCAATCGACAAAAATTCAAAAATAACCGGAACCGAGAATCTCGGGTATTACATTCTACCCTCCTTAAAAGAAGTTTCGTCCCGAAAATTAAAACATGAAACAATCCATGCAGAGCAACTCTAGATGACACATGATTCCGATAACTTGAAGATCGGGAAAGACGATACGAAGGCAACCACCCCAAAACTTTGGGAAATTACAAAATGGCCCAAACGCCTGAAACATCACGATAAGAAAACATATAACCAAACCGAACTTCACAAAACGTCTAACAAGGTTAAAAGGACTTACGGGGAAATACGAACAACAATTTCGAACGGGATTCGCAAGAATCGATCTCAAATGCGGAAAAGTCGCCAAAAAGCACGAAACTCAACAAAACGACACCGAAACGAACTCGGATGTTAACAAGTGTAGAATGAAACATTCACAGAAGGACGAAACGGTCACAGACGATCCGTTAAAACGGACTCTTGCCAAAAAAAAAAAAATTTACCGAAAATCGAAAATTGCGGATATTACATCATATCACCTATAAAAGAGGTTTCATCCCCGAAAGCTAAACAACGAGAATGAAGTGCTGGAGTAGCAACTTTCCCGGCCATATCCTCTTGGTCCTGTATCTGATCTCCACGACTAACTATACCGCGGTCACGACCGTATCCTCTGTCCATAGACATACTAAGCGGATTCTCACTCAATACGATGGCACAACTTCGCGAAAATAATATGCTAAAGTACCAACCCAGCACGACATAACACATAAGGTAATTGGTAACAACTAAATAAGAAAA
The DNA here is from genome assembly GCA_033398695.1 of Orobanche coerulescens. NCBI lineage: Eukaryota > Viridiplantae > Streptophyta > Magnoliopsida > Lamiales > Orobanchaceae > Orobanche > Orobanche coerulescens. The sequence goes on along the minus strand of CM065804.1, from coordinate 95,506,261 downwards.
TCCACGAGATATCCTTTTAAATGATTTCATTTGAAAATCCTTGGATTTGTGCGCCATTCAAAATAAAATCTTGAAAGTATTTTTGGTACCTCAGTTTGTTTCATCAAAACCCGCAAACGACGGACTTTAACCGTCTCATTTGACATCACTTGCAAAACAATATATATTTTTCTTAACATCATCATTATAGAGTGATTAAAGATCACACACGATAACTAGCTCAGTATTGAAAACTTTTCTAAACCCGAGTTTGAAGTTTTAAATCGAGTAAGATTCTTCATCTTCCAAAGTATATTGTTGAAAATAAAAATTGTATTGATTTTTGAAAATAGAGATTTTATGATGTGAAAGATTTCTGAAATCATGTACTCGGATTATTTGAAAATACAACAATACGTCAAAAATCATTTTCGAAAATCCTCTCAACACTACACAAAAACCAACGACGGTAATATTTTACAAAATGTCTACATGTACTATAAAACAACTCTTTCAAATACCGTCAAGGTTTTATTTGAGAATCCGAGGCCGGCTCGCCAATTCTAAAATATTTTCAAAGTACGCACAGAGCCGCCGATTAATCGAATCGTCGAAACTTTATGAAATTTTCAGGGTGGCATTTTCGAACACACACACACAGCAGACATAATTTAAACAAAATCAATTATCACCTAGCGCTACACGCTTATTCCCACACAACAGTTGCATTGCTCAACACACATAGAATACCGTCGAAGATGATTGACTGCAGCAAAACATAGACCTGACGGCTAAAAATGCGGTTCCATAGCCTCTGTCCAGACTGACTAACGCGCGCTACAACAAATATTTAGCGTGCGCTAACCATGATGCATTAGCGCGCGCTAGCCTCACACTTAGCGTGCGCTAACGGTTCTATTTCAGCAACATGATTGCGAACATATATACGACATTACTAGAATCGAAGGTCACAAATAAACAACAACAATATTCGAATCTCAAAGCCATCGACTCACATAATTACAACACCTCATGAGCAACCATCAAAAGGCAATTGTCATTCAAAACCGAAAAGTTAAAAGCAAGAGTCACGTCTTGAGTATATTTTGTAGAACTCATTTGAGTTGAAAACTCGTGTTTTGAAAACTTATAGTACACAATGGAAAAGAAATATCAATAATTCGAGTTTTCAGAACTTTCAGCCTTGAGGCCAACATACGAAAATCAACTTTTTCCTCTCTTGGAGGACATTTTAAAAATTTTACGTGACTCCCCGAAAGGATTCGAAAACTTAAAATTCCAAGGTTGATACTCTTGCAAGAAAAACAGTTTATACGAAGATACATTCAGCAATATCATTCTACATTCTAGCACAAGACGAGGATCAACAAATATATGCCACGTAATCGTAAATCACATTTAAACTGTACCCAAAAATACTTAATCACACAACTAGGTCGTGCAGCTCGAGGCATAACATGAAGTAGGGAGACTTACATCCATAGATCGCACGAAGATGATGGCTGCACCATGATACTAATCACGACCGACATTCAAGACGACGCGTCGCGACACGACTCAGTCAGACAAAACCTGACAAGACTTGACAAGACAAGACCCGATAACACACAACTCAACCCGACAGCCTAGGTTTCCGCAACCTAAGCTCTGATACCATAAATGTAACACCCCCGAAATCAAACCGGGAATATTACACGCCGCAGACCCTCTCCGTGAGGATCCACCAGGCTAGACATCGAAACAACACATTACTTTACATACCGACGTAACAACATAACGACCCAATAGACCGATTTGTTCTTTTGTCACTAACATAAAAATCAAAGTATACATTTCTATCTCGCTCATACCCATGCAAGGGTAAAATACACTCACAAACAAAAGTACGACAGTGGAAAAGACCATACAACGAACTCCGACCGACTGCACCTAAAACTGGCCTTCATGTGATTAGTATCATTCGTCTTCCATCATTTTTCGTACCGATCATGTGTTTTGCTCCCAAAACCGTCATGTACCTATACGCAGAACAGACATCCACCCCCCGAATACTCGGGGGTTAGCAAAACTCCACTATTTTGCTAGTACAAGTATAAAATGAAAATACGAGCCATACACAACACATTCCGAGAATACAACGAAAGACTTCCCGAGATATATTATTTAGTTAAAATAATTCAAGTCTTGAAAGTAGAAACGAAACAAGAAAGCACTTTGAAAATATTTCCAAATCTCGGGAGTTTTGAAAACATTTGAAATTGAAAAGTTCTTAATTCCTCGAAAGCCACTCACGGTCACAGTCCCAAAGTTCATTTTGCAAAATTCAAATACGTTAACAAAACACGGGGTCCACGACCCAACCATTCCGGTCACAAAACACAGGGTCCACGACCCGATCATCCACTTCAATTCACTTATAAGTGCACATTACACATAATACATTATTCTTATGCCATTCTAGCCAAGCACCAAGACTCGATATATAATGTCTCTCGTCCCCGAGCACAAAGCATTGTGATACTCCGGACAATATCACAATTAACGAAAACATCAACATCATCCTCAAGATGAAAACTACACCTGGTAACCCACGACCGTACCCCTTAGTATCGGCCCCCAGATGCCCCGTCAAACGCTCCGGGTGGGAAACCACTTCCGCTGCCGTACCCCTTAGTATCGACCGTCAGACATCCCGTCGGACACTCCGTGTGGAAGTTCAACCACACACGCACCAAGTCCACTTCCGTGGCCGTACCCCTTAGTATCGACCCCCAGACATCCCGTCGGACACTCCGGGTGGAAAGAACAACACACACACACGTTCCAAAATCACAGTTGCAAACCACAAGCCTCGAAGGTCAATCACAGTATATATAGTCGAGGTACCTTACTAGAATGGCTAGTTCATCCAACATATACTCACGACCAAGTAACGATATGATTCATGCTAGAATTTCAACGATACAGCTAGTACCAATAACATAGCAACGACGGAAAGTACCTATCCAACCACGCCGAACGACACAATGACACAGGATCATCAATAGGCATATGTTCCATACATATCTCAAGGAAAGGTTAAGCTATAAATCTACAACGTCATAATCACAATTAACGATACCTCACACATACTTAGACAAGCATATTTAACAACGAATTCATACGAGTCATCTTTTAAGGAAGTATTGAAAAGCATATCAATTCCTTTGAAAGTTAATTATAGACATTCATAAATCACGTATCGTAAATCACCAACTAAAATATCCACAAAACACGTAATGTGTGGGCAAGATACTTGCCTCGAAATCAATTTGTGAATACTCCGACAAAAGCATCTCGGCCAGCTTGACCCCAGCAGGTCAAAGCGGCCCGGCAGCTTATTAAGCAGTCCCAAACAGCCCGGCCGAAACAGCCCCAAAACAGCCCCGAAACAGCCCCAAAATAGCCCCGAAACAGCCCCAAAAACCGACCACCTTCACGAGAAATCAATAACAACACAATCACCACGAGAATAACACCGCTACGAATCAACAACACTAAACGAAATCTCAATCGACATTAAGAAACTACAAGGGTTCAAGGGTTCGTTCCAAGAAAGCCAAAATCATGTTCCGGGTGAGATGAAGTCGATAAACGAGTTACTAATCCGTAGATTACAATCAATACAACAAGAATTACATGACCAATTCATCATAATCGGCCTAGAATTGAAATCAAAAGAAAAATCCCAAAATATCTCAAGAACGTAAATCAACCTGATAAAAACATGAAAACGAAACTCCAAACTAGGGTTAAGATAAACAAGACTAGATAACAACAAGGGAATCAACAATTTCGGATTGGAATCATGAAATCACGATAAACCCCAAATTATCCCGAAAGTAGGGTTTTAAGAAGAAAATACCTCAATTAAAATGGCGAAAGATGTTGGGATGTTGTTAAATCCGTACTAGGAACTCAAAGATATTGATGGGTGATGATATCAGGCCAAAATCCATGCTTATACGCCCTCAAGATCGTCTAGATCGCCGGAAGGAAGAAAGGGGAGGAAGAAATGACGAAATTTGACCTCTACAGTCTTATATATACTGTCAACAGTTAGCGCATGCTAAGGTATGTGTAGCGTGCGCTAACGGCTGTAAAATGCAGTCGAGAACCCTCTGCCAGATCCGTTAGCGCGCGCTAATATATGTATTTAGCGTGCGCTAATCATACACTGAGTAGTCTTTTCTATTACGACCATAACTCCTTCGTCCGGACTCCGATTGACTCGCCGTTTGAACCATTAGAAAGCTAATTTGATGCTCTATCTCATTCTAAAGTTTAAAAATTTTTAGATTTTATAAGAGCCGGTGGTGATCTTACAAAGTCGACCAAATGCACAAAAACGATACTCCTTGACAAAACAATAATTATTCAACATGCAACGAAACACTAAAGGACAACACCAACGATACAAATCGAAAACGAACACATAACAAAGCAAGACATACTATTAGCTCGACTTGCACAACGATAAGTCGTACCCGACGAACACCACAACACGGTACATCGTGCCGTATCCAACATAGGGGAAAATCTCAAGAAATCGCCAACAGAACCAAATGAACGGCGCAATCGACAAAAATTCAAAAATAACCGGAACCGAGAATCTCGGGTATTACATAATTGGTCATATGTTAACCTAATTTCAATAACGAGACCCTAATCACATTAATAAATGGTGTTAAGTAATAAAGAATCCGTTATGACATTAAATGAGCTAATAAGTATAAAATGAACCTAATTCATGTAGATTCGCTGAAGAATGAGTGACTTCCTATTCTTATGTTATGACATGGTTTCGTTAGGGGTTTAAGGTACAGATATTCTGACCTTATTCTTAAGGTTTCCTTTGATATTGACAACCTAGAGATTTATGAACCATTGATATGAACCTTCAGTTTGAAACTTGGACATGAACCTTCATTATGAACCTTTGTTATTCGAACCTTAGATTTGAACCTATGAACCCTTGGTGTAACTATGATGGCTCTTATTATGTATGTTGTATCTGTATCACTAGTCATGGGGGTTCCATGTCTGTATCATTGATGCACCAATGGTATGACTCCAGGGTGGTCGAGTGATGTTCCACCCCATTCCTTTTTATTATATATTATGGCCATTATGATTATAATCTTCTGAAGGGACGTATGGATGCATCCTAGATTTTATTTGTATCTGTATCTGTATCTGATATATTTGGTGACTGGTGTTGCGTGCAATACATGCCTTTCACATTTTTGGGAGCTGATCACTCCACTGGTTATGAAGATTGAAGATTATGGTATGATATGAGCCAGGGTTATTTTGATTCTGTTTACGTAAGCGATTGCATAGATTCCTGTTACTTAGCCTACACACATGTTTCACTTACTACAAAGTATGCCTATTTATGCTATCCCATTATTACTCTAAATGAACTCGACTTTTATATATCTGTTCTGTATTGCTATATCTGTTCACTGGGCTTTTTAAGCTCAGCCGTATTTCTTTTCCTACGGCAGGTTTTAGGTTGGAAGCTGGGTTTGAGTGGAGAGTGCATAGGAGCTTAGTGTGTTGGAATTCGGTGCCTAAAAACGAAGGCCCAGCGGAAGCGGTAAAACGAAAATTAATTCGATCCGAATCCCTACGAGGATCGATCGAGCTACGTATATACGAAAATATAAACGAAAAGCAAGAGTCATAAGAAACTAACCCTCGAAGTCCGTTGATTAAATGGTAACCTTCTCTTGAGCTATTCCCCAAGCTCTTGAACGATCCAACGCCGAAAGCACCGCGTCTCTACTTGCCACGCGCCGGAGAAACAACCGGAACGACGATCATCTTGCTATCCTCCGAGGATACGGCTAGAGCTAAGTGATAAAGCTATATATGTAAAGATTACTACACTCTAAGTGTTTTAATCTTACTCTCTCTATATGATTTTCTCTCAATTTTTCTCCAAGAAAAATGAAGAAGAAGTTGATGAACAAAGATGAAGAAGACTTGGAGAAGTCTTTTCTCTCTCGTTGGAATTGGCTTGGAATCTCAAGTGAGAGATGTCTTCTTCATTTATTCAACTCTTCACATGATACATCTCATTATTACGAGAATCAAAGCCCCACAAAGTCATCTTTTTCATATAAAATGAAAACAACAAGACAAGAGGAAAGTGGGTGGAAATTAGGGGGGCGGCTACCATGCAGAAACGGATGAGTTCGGTTCGTTTCGGACTCCCGTGAGTCCAAACAGATAAACTACGATTCCGTTCCGATGTATTTGTATCGATTAATTAATCCAATTAATTAAACAAATCAAATACAAAATAACATAATTAATTTCTCCAAGAAATAATTATATTCATGAATTAAATTAATCACCCAGTGATATATTTAATCCATTAAGCCGTAAATCAATTTATCCGATAAATCGATTCAAACATCCAATGTCCCAATTTAGATATCCAATATCTAATATTCATAATGAGAGAATTAGCTTAATTCATTCCGTCGTCAATCCTAATGCGCGACTCGGTAGGTCCGTCTCAGTCAGCAATGGGAGGAACCAAAGAGTAGTAGCACCACCTAGCCAGCCTGGTGGCCTACACTGTACCCCGACTGAGAACGAATGATTGGGATCATTCAAGAACCATTCTGTCGTGAATACCAGTATACGTATAAACCCTTGTTTCAAATATCCCGATCAAGTTATAGGGTCACGGTCAGTCAAACCCTATCTGTACTTGACGCTATGCATGCGTTAATGCAAATAGAGATCATCGAGCTCTCGTGTATCTAATATAGATAGCTCCAATGCTTTGGCCAAAGACTTATGATCTCATCTGCCAATAACCGCATAGGACATATAACCCGTTCACTAACAGGAGAAAGAATTCTATCTTGGTATTTAGTAGGACCTGCTACTTGCCCGTCAAGATGCACGTCGAGGTTGACCCCTGCCTTCCGGTTTACAGGGTCGAACTACTCTAATGAAAATCTTGACGTCACAAGCACATCCCTACTAAATCCTCAAGTCGAAGGTTCACGAATACCTATCACAACCTTTCGATTCCGTCATTGACTGTCCCGGAGTGAAATCTGTGTGACGAATCGAGGGTGAATCGGTTCGAGTATACTAATCTAATTAGCATACCTATAACGTGTGCTCCCACTAACCATTAGTGTTCGACAGGCACTCTCCATGTCAAAGAACACGTCATACAAGTCTTCACATAAACTTAACGCCCAGTCAAGTTTCATCGACTTGCGAACGATTAAGTATTTGAGCTATAAACCTTTCCAGTACCGACCCCCTTATCAAATAAGGAGTGGAACGTTTTGCTCTTAAATACACGGACTAGTTTCTATATGTTTATTTACGAGTTAGGAATGCCAGTAACTACCAGTAAATAAAGAAACATTCATTTGCCTTATATAAATGGTTTACATAATTACAAGTACAATGCCCTCACTCAACAACCTCTGAGTGGCATTCGAGGGCATACTCCTAACAATCTCCCACTTGCACTCAATGCCACACACTATGGTATCTAATATCCATGTTCTCCAGATGACGCTCCAAGCTAGTCTGAGATAGTGGCTTGGTCAGTGGATCGGCGACGTTGTCGGCCGAGTCTACTCTATGCAGCACAATGTATCCCTTGCGAACAAATTCTCTTACGAGATGATACTTCCTCTCAATATGTTTGATGCTGTTGTGAAACCTCGGCTCCTTGGCTTGTGCTACAGCTCCGTCGTTGTCGCAGTACAGCGGAACAGGCAGCTCAACACATGGTATCATTTTAAGTTCTCCTAGAAACTTCTTAATCCAGAACCCTTCCTTGGAAGCCTCCGAGGCTTCTTGATACTCAGCCTGACAGGTGGAATCAGCAGTCGCGCTTTGCTTGGCACTACGCCAAGATACTGCTCCTCCATTAAGAGTAAATATGTAGCCAGAAGTGGACATCGAGTCGTCCTTCAGTCCTTGGAAGTCCGAATCAGTGAATCCCACCACATCCAAATCTCCACCGCCATACATAAGAACCATATCTCTCGTTCTTCTCAAGTACTTGAGAACGTTCTTTCTGACAATCCAATGTTCCCTACGGGTTTGCACGAAACCTACTCACCACGCTTACGGCATGCGCGATGTCGTCTTGTACACAACATAGCATACATAAGGCTACCCACGGCCGAAGCATATGGTATATTACTCATTTCCTTGCGTTGTTCCTCACTTTGAGGACACATCTTCAAGGTGAGTTTTATTCCATGTTGCATCGGTAGGAACCCTCTTTTAGAATCATCCATCTTAAATCGCTTTAAGATCTTATCTATATAGAGGGCTTGGGAAAGGCCTATTGTTCTCTTCGCTCTATCCGGTAGAGTCGAATACCAATAATATAGGTTGCTTCTCCCAAGTCTTTCATGGAGAAATTACTCAAAGCCAAGCTTTCACGTAAGAGCATTCCCACATCATTTCCTATTAGTAGAATGTCATCTACATATAGTACTAAGAATGCGATCTTGCTCCCACTAACTTTCTTATATACACAAGGTTCCTCTTCATTTTGCACGAAGTCAAACTCTTTGTTGCCTCGTCAAAAACGAAGGTTCCAACTACGCGACACTTGCTTCACCATAAATGGAACGTGAAGCTTGCACACTTTCAGAATATCGACTTCGGACACAAAGCCTTTAGGCTGCTCCATATAGATTTCCTCCTCGAGGAATCCATTAAGGAAAGCCGTCTTTACGTCCATTTGCCATATCTCATAATCGTGGTAGGCAGCTATAGCAAGCATCATGCGAATAGACTTGATCATGGCTACGGGCGAGAAAGTATCGTGGTAATCAATCCCTTCCTTTTGGGTATAACCCTTTGCCACAAGCCTGGCCTTATAGGCGTCAACCTTGCCATCACCATCAGTCTTTCTCTTGTAGATCCACTTATTCCCAATGGGCACTATGCCCTTGGGGCGGTCTACTAGAGTCCAGACCTGATTTACATGCATCGAGTCTATCTCAGCTTCCATAGATTCACGCCATTTCGTGGAGTCTACATCCACCATCGCTTGGTCATAGGTCGTCGGGTCGGTCTCTTGGCTATCACTTGGAACCTCATGGAGACCCAGCTCCTCCAAGTGCACAAGCCCATACGTCTCATGTAAATGAGACACCCTACTAGACCTACGAGGTGGTTGTACTTATGTTTCAGAAAGTTTGGTTCCAGTTTCTTGCACAGGTGTCTCTCGAGGTGTTTCATTGTATTCTTCTAAAGAAATACTTCTACCTGCTCCGCCTTCCTGAATGAACTCATCTTCCAGGAAGTGTGCTTGTAAAGAAACAACGATCCTTCGATCTTCGGGGATGTAGAATAGATATCCCATCGTCCCAGACGGGAATCCAATGAAACGTCCCTTCGCAGACCTAGCTTCCAACTTTTCCACCTTAGTCTTCTTGACATAAGCGGGACATCCCCAAATCCTAATATGATTAAGACTTGGTTTCCTTCCTTCCCACATCTCATGTGGAGTTTTAGGAACGTATTTAGAAGGACATCTGTTCAAGATATACACGGCAGTCAGGAGTGCATACCCCCACAGGTAAATCGGCAAGTCAGTATAGCCCAGCATGGAACGGACCATGTTCAATGAGGTCCGGTTCCTTCTTTACGACACACCATTTAACGAGGAGTACTGGAGGTGTTAGTTGTGAAACTATTCCATGTTCCTTAAGGAACTCGTCAAACTCCGTACTCATATACGCGCCACCTCGGTCCGACCAAGTGCTTTGATATGATTACCGGTTTGTTTCTCGACTAGGGCCTTGAATTCTGGAATTTCTCAAAGGCCTCGGATTTATGTTTCATTAAGTATACATAACCATACCTAGTATGATCATCGTAAGCGTAATGAAATATTGATATCCGTCACGTCTTCGCTTCAAAGCACCACATACGTCGGTATGGATTAATCCCGGTTTATCGGCTCTTACAAAGTCCTGTGAAGGGGACTTAGTCATTTTGCCTTTAAGGCAAGATTCACAAGTAGGAAAGGGATCCGATCCCAATGGACCCATAAGTCCATCTTTTTCCATCTTGTAAACCTTGGTCTGACCAACATGACCAAGTCTAAGATGCCATTTCAAAACTTGATTGGTTTCATCCCTACCACGTTTTCTAGTCATAGTATTCACAACTACTTTGTTGTTGAGATTTAGATGATACAATCCATTCAACAATGTAGCAGTACCCACTAGTTTATTTCTAAAATAAATTTTGCAGGAACCATCACCAATGAAAAATGAAAAGCCTTTTCGGTCCATGACCGGAATGGATACAATGTTTTTGTGCCCCTTCGGCAAAACAAGTACATCTTCTAAAGTCAAAACAAAGCCGGATTCTAAACCCAAAAGAAGTGATCCTATGTCGGTCGCCTCGACATTATGCCCGCTTCCGACTGTGATCATAACTTCTCGGCTCCAAGCTTCCTACTTTGTTCCAGATCCCGATTCACGGTACAAATATGAGAACTAGCACGAGAATCCAGTATCCAGGAAGTAGAAAATACAAAGAGAACAATTTGTTTCCAAAACTAAAAGTTACATGCACGAAGTGCCATGAAGAATGGGAGAGTCTCTAGCCCAGTGGCCCACTCACCGCACTTGAGACAAGCATCCTTCTTCTTTTTGTTCTTCGGAACCATCGGGGCCTTGCCCTTACCCTTAAGGTCCTTAACTTGTGGTCCAGTTGCTTCTTGGTCTTTTTCTTCTTGTTCTTAGACCTCCGAGGTCCGAGAAGAAATCACAAGAGAAGACTCCTTCATCCGTGGAGTCTTCATCGAGACCGGCGGTCACAAGTTTGTTCATTAGCTTGACTAAATTACATGCAATCTCATTGCGGTTGAAGTTCATAACAAAGCGTGAGAAGGAATCGGAGAGACCGTAGGATAAGGTCGGTTTGGAGAGAAGTATCCATTTTAAAATCAAGAGCCTCCAATCTCTCGATCATGGATATCATTTTGAGGACGTGTTCCCCAACCTTCTCACCTTCCTTCATCCTTGCACCGAGCAGTTGCTTGGATATCTCATATCTAGCGATTCTGCTGTGCTCACCATAAAGTTCGGTTAAGTGAGATAGAATCGCCTAGCGAAGTCATTTTCTCATGAGCTCTCAAGCTCATTAGACATGGAAGCCATCATATAAGCACGGACTTTCACGTCATCCTTAACCCACTTTTCGTGGTTTCAATCTCTTCTGATTGGCTCGGGTCCGCACGGGAGCGCCGGAATGTCCGTCTCCAAGGCGTATCCCGGTGCCTCTATCGAGGACAATCATCAGATTGCGGAGCCAATCCACAAAGTTAGGTCCCATTAAGGTGTTCTTTTCGAGTAGAATTGCGAGTGGATTCATTGTCATATTGAGTTATGTCTGCATTAAGTATAACAGATTAATTAGTGACTTGTTATATTATGTTCTGAGTATAGAATTAAGTTCTTTTATATTCTTGTTACCCAGCTCCCACTATTTTTTTTATCGGAATAACACACTCCCATGTGAAAACCGGAAGTATCGTCGCTCTACTTCATAGTGGTGATCGAGTTCTTTATAAATCTTAATAGAGGGCAACCGAACAGGTTTCTAGTCTATTAGTTTTCATAAAGTGGTGTCCAACACCAACCCATCTAATGGATGATTCGATCTTCTTTTTCCCCTTGATCATTCCCCTCAACCTATACGGTTTCTATGGTTCGTGAACAAGTTAAGTTTATACCATCGACGCAAATCAGTTTCACAATTGAATCTTCTCCGGCAACCTATCAGGTTTCTAGGAATAAAATTTGCTCCAACCGAATGCATCCAATGCGCTCCTGGTAATTTATCCATCCTCCCCGAACGACTACCCCGATAACTCGGAAGCATAGCACATCCGGTTTGGATTTCAATTTCCCGAAAACTCGATGGAGGGAAGGAAAACCTTGAAACCTTATAAACTTAATAATTTATTGTGGGAGAATTTTCGCGATTTACGTTGCACTTTGCACATTAATCGTTTAAGCGCGTTTGTGGCATTCATACAATATGAAACAACCATTCACAACCTAGTTGCTACCAACATGTGGTTCATGGACCGTTCCTAGAAAACAAAAACTCCGTAATCTAATTTCAAGTCTTCGTCTTGAATCTTCGTCTTCTCGAAATGGATCTTCCTCCGGTCTTTGTCATTACATATAAATTATACATTGAAAATTGCATCCTAGATACAAATTTTTCTAGTAAAATAAATAGGCTCAAAACGGCCTTTACAACCCAATCGAATAAAACGAACGATTCAAAACTAAGTCCACGAACCACATCCCCATTCAAAAAGCACTCATCCAATAAATACTATATAAATGGAAAGCGTAGAGATACATTGATCCAATCAACAGTACGAACCGATCAAATCGATTCACACAATCGGTAATATGAAAACGTTCAAAATAATTCGGTCGACCAAAAATATTCTAATTAATCAAATTTCCCTTATAAAATGAAATACCATAAATCATTTTAATCATATTAAATCCAATTTAACATGCCGGAGATTAATTTTCAAGAATACACGGAAAAATCGAGCCGTGGCGAAATTGGCCTGCCATGGCCGAGTCACTGCCGGCAGACATGCCTGGCATGGCCGATCACGCTCGGCAGCTGCCGGCCCGCTGCCCAGCAGCCCTGTGCCGCGGCCCCTGGAGACTGTGCCGCGGCCCACAGTACAGTGGTTGCCCAGGCCGGCTGCAACAGCCCTGGGCCGCGGCCCCCGACTTCCGGACCCCTCCCGGACCATCCAATGGCATTTCGGGACTAGTTTTTCGACCGGATATCCAATATGTATATTCTCCAACATTCATATCTTCAATATAAATCATATTTCCAAGAAATTAAGATTTATATTTAGACAAACTTACGAAAAATATAATTACAACGAACGTAAAAACATATACCACGATTATGACTAAAATGATTCCAAATCATTCACCATCTAATCGAGCATTCCAAATGCTAATATCGTATATACGATCGCAAGACCTACGCTCCGATACCACTGTTGGAATTCGGTGCCTAAAAACGAAGGCCCAGCGGTAGCGGTAAAACGAAAATTATTTCGATCCGAATCCCTACGAGGATCGATCGAGCTACGTATATACGAAAATATAAACGAAAAGCAAGAGTCATAAGAAACTAACCCTCGAAGTCCGTTGATTAAATGGTAACCTTCTCTTGAGCTATTCCCCAAGCTCTTGAACGATGCAACGCCGAAAGCACCGCGTCTCTACTTGCCACGCGCCGGAGAAACAACCGGAACGACGATCACCTTGCTATCCTCCGAGGATACGGCTAGAGCTAAGTGATAAGCTATATATGTAAAGATTACTACACTCTAAGTGTTTTAATCTTACTCTCTCTATATGATTTTCTCTCAATTTTTCTCCAAGAAAAATGAAGAAGAAGTTGATGAACAAAGATGAAGAAGACTTGGAGAAGTCTTTTCTCTCTCTCTCTACACTCTCACGTTGGAATTGGCTTGGAATCTCAAGTGAGAGATGTCTTCTTCATTTATTCAACTCTTCACATGATACATCTCATTATTATGAGAATCAAAGCCCCACAAAGTCATCTTTTTCATATAAAATGAAAACAACAAGACAAGAGGAAAGTGGGTAGAAATTAGGGGGGCGGCTACCATGCAGAAACGGATGAGTTCGTTTCGTTTCGGACTCCCGTGAGTCTAAATAGATAAACTACGATTCCGTTCCGATGTATTTGTATCGATTAATTAATCCAATTAATTAAACATATCAAATACAAAATAACATAATTAATTTCTCCAAGAAATAATTATATTCATGAATTAAATTAATCACCCAGTGATATATTTAATCCATTAAGCCGTAAATCAATTTATCCGATAAATCGATTTAAACATCCAATGTCCCAAATTAGATATCCAATATCTAATATTCATAATGAGAGAATTAGCTTAATTCATTCCGTCATCAATCCTAATGCGCGACTCGGTAGGTCCGTCTCAGTCAGCAATGGGAGGAACCAAAGAGTAGTAGCACCACCTAGCCAGCCTGGTGGCCTACACTGTACCCGATCGAGAACGAATGATTGGGATCATTCAAGAACCATTCTGTCGTGAATACCGGTATACGTATAAACCCTTCTTTCAAATATCCCGATCAAGTTATAGGGTCACGGTCGGTCAAACCCTATACGTACTTGACGCTATGCATGCGTTAATGCAAATCGAGATCATCGAGCTCTCGTGTATCTAATACAGCTAGCTCCAATGCTTTGGCCAAAGACTTATGATCTCATCTGCCAATAACCGCATAGGACATATAACCCGTTCACTAACAGGAGAAAGAATTCTATCTTGGTATTCAGTAGGACCTGCTACTTGCCCGTCAAGATGCACGTCGAGGGTGACCCCCGCCTTCCGGTTTATAGGGTCGAACTACTCTAATGAAAATCTTGACGTCACAAGCACATCCTCAAGTCGAAGGTTCACGAATACCTATCACAACCTTTCGATTCTGTCATTGACTGTCCCGGAGTGAAATCCGTGTGACGAATCGAGGGTGAGTCGGTTCGAGTATACTAATCTAATTAGCATACCTATAACGTGTGCTCCCACTAACCATTAGTGTTCGACAGACACTCTCCATGTCAAAGAACATGTCATACAAGTCTTCACATAAACTTAACGCCCAGTCAAGTTTCATCGACTTGCGAACGATTAAGTATTTGAGCTATAAACCTTTCGATGCCGACCCCTTATCGATAAGGAGTGGAACGTTTTGCTCTCAAATACACAGACTAGTTTCTATTTGTTTATTTACGAGTTAGGAATGCCAGTAACTACCAGTAAATAAAGAAACATTCATTTGCCTTATATAAATGGTTTACATAATTACAAGTACAATGCCCTCACTCAACAACCTCTGAGTGGCATTCGAGGGCATACTCCTAACATAGTGGACTACCCTGACGATTAGAAGCCCATTTGCATCTCGATTAGACTTGGATTGGATTTACTTTGGGATTTGTATTACATATTGTACAGAGTTAGCATTTCTTTTGTTCTCTTAGAATACATTTGTAATTATTGTGTTTAGAAGTCTCCGCTTGCGTTGTATGTTCTGATTTGACACCATAATGTGATACTTCTACCCTTTTCGGGTTGGGGTGTTACAATTATGGTATCGGAGCCCAGGCTGCGACTTGTAGTACATAAGTTATGACCTGTGGAAACTTGGACCCTTATGTTTGCACTTTAGGAGCTTATGGAATAACCTTGGAATGATTTGCTTTAGGTTCTCCCCTTAAGCACTTTAGTATGACCGGTGAGGATTGGGTAGATTATATGATAAGAAGTTGGTTAGTCCTCTTGCTTCCGCATCACTCTGATTCGTGCCTTACTTTTAGTTAAGCCCTTTCAAGATCAATCCCTGTGGAGGTTAGAAACTTATTATTTTCCGCAACATAAGATTAGTGACCAAGTAAATTTAGAGTGCCTCGAGAACTACATGGATACCTTACACCATTTAAGCTTCACTTTCTGATTCTGACCTCCATTCCGATTCGTTTAATTATCAGTTGGACACCTTTCAACCATTCTGAGAATCCTTATGAGCATGATGTGTTTGACATATTATGTGAATTGTTTTACTTATGCTGGGCAGATCAAGTTTCCTCTGACACTACTTGATTTTGCATAACCCATTTCTATTCTTATGAGAAATCTGGTGGTTATTAACCACGAGTATAGGAAATTGTCCACTCCATTGTGATGATGAATTAACTCTGCTAATTGTTTCCTTTGGAAGGTTATGATTTTGATATTATTCTGATATGTTGCCTTTTCACAACTCGAGATAGAGTATGACCATCATGAGGGCATATTTATATGATGCTAGCATTATGATGCCTGATCAACGTGATAATACTACCATCATATAACGTGCACTTACTCTGATCATAGGATATCTTGAGAGTGCCGTAGAAGCATAGAAGTTTTGATATCCAATGAAGAACTATTCGCGATATGTTAGCCCTTAGGCTCATTCTTATCCGTACGATTATCATATCATTTCCATTATGCCTTCTGATATGTTTCGATACTCCGATACGTGCATAGTGATCGTTAGTATGAATAGGTTATCCACCTTTTCTTAGGAAACTCTTGATACGTTTGAAGAGTCGATTTGTGCTCCTTCGACTTTGGCAAATTCCTTTGTTCATTCAGAATTTTGTAAAAATTGATGAAGTTTCATCGTTTAGTACTACCTCTGTGCTTGCCCTATAGGCATATGTGTCTCGTATATCTCATTGTGGGATTCCAACAATGATCTGTCATCTGTCATCTGCTACGCAATTGTTTTGCATTCATTGGATCAGATTTGTTACGATTTGTGTTCTGTGGAGAGCCTGAGGCTATCCAAGTTTGTCGGGATCGAGTCATGAGAAAACAATCTGTTTGTGAAGATTCTTTTGGAAAAACCTCTCCGAGAGTGAGGCTAACTATCGTCATTCCTTTTGTAATTGCTACTTCTCCGTCTAACTTTTGCGACTTCAATTTTCGAGGACGAAAATTTTCTTTTAGAGGGAAAGAGTTGTAAAACCCTAAAATTTCGGATTCTTAATTTTACGTCTAATTTAAACTTTTACCTAAGTTTGTAATAAGTAATACACACCTAAAAACTATATGTTATAAATTAATTTAAATTAATATAAACTAACCTAAGTCCTTACCTAAGATAAATACTTAATATAAGTTTGTTACAAAATCAAAACATTCCTAATTCTCTACAAGACATATTATACGCTTCCTTTGGTCCATCATACCATACGACACACACAATATTAAGGATAAGAATTCCCTCCCCCTTTTCAGACCATAATTCACGAATACAGATCAATCACCATTTAATGTATCAATCACATTTAATGGTAATTGTTTCCTAAATAAAACATACGCTCCCCTATCAATCACTATAGCAGATCCGATTCTCTTCTCTCTTCTTTTCATACGACTCTCTAAGAAAAACACGCATAAGTTCTGCCATCTCTTCCTCTCAAGACACAAGGGTTCAAAGAGTGTAGATGTGGTATACGATTGGTGTTTGTGGGTTTCAGATTAGATAAACGATTCTTGTGGTTTTCTTGTTCTTACTTTTCCCTTTGCCTCGTTAAACAGCAAGGTACCACCAATTCCCATTTTGTTTCCCTTCCATTCGACATATGTATAATATAAAATTAGCAATAACTAAACATAATCAGTTAACAGGCTAATATCTTCGTATGATCTATTTATCTTGCTGCTGTTCGTGGACCTTTAAAACGCATGTTTAACACCACATGAAATCATAGAAAGCTTTGTTAATATGTTATGTCGATCTAGCCTTTTTGGTCCAGCCCTAATACAATTTTAAACACATGTTAAGACCACATTAATGACATAATTACATACTACTAAACCTGGAAAATCCTAGGTATGGGGTCTATTAGGGTTTATAAGGGGTTAGGGATTTATTTTCTGTCACAACAGTATGCTGACCACATTTTGGGTCGTGTTGAAAGGGTCATAAGTTAATGTTACAAACATATTTTTGCTTTATTCTAAAACTAAGTTCATGATGTGTACTATCCGGATATGAAATTTCATAATTTTTGGAGGTCGGTAAGACAGTCTTTTGATTTTTCGAGTGTCAAAACTATGTTTTGAATGTCTGAAAATCAGTTGGAGTTTTGATTTTTCATTTTCAAACCATAAAGAGTTAAGAGCTCTACTTTTTTTAGGAGTAATATATAAATTATGTGGGACTTTCTGTAATTTTTGTAGATTTTTATAAAGTGTACAAATGCGCTAACCAAATGCATATTTTCTGGATGTATGTACAGTTAATTTTCTGGGTAGGTCTGGAAATATAATTTTTGAAAGAGTAATAATACTTAATAATAAAATATGGGAAAATCCAAGTATACTACTAAGATATTATGATTTCTGTGAGAATTTTGGTGAATTTTAGTTTTGTCATCTGATACACTTTCAAAATTCGTTAAGTGGACCTAATTTTGTTATAAAACCAGTCATTTGAAGAACATGTATGTAATATATCATTTAAGATTCATTAATAAGTATAAAATCCTAAAATGCACTTGAACATTAATCATGATATGTAATTGGTCATATGTTAACCTAATTTCAATAACGAGACCCTAATCACATTAATAAATGGTGTTAAGTAATCAAGAATCTGTTATGACATTAAATGAGCTAATAAGTATAAAATGAACCTAATTCGTGTAGATTCGTTGAAGAATGAGTGACTTCCTATTCTTATGTTATGACATGGTTTCGTTAGCGGTTTAAGGTACGGATATTCTGACCTTATTATTAAGGTTCCTTTGATATTGACAACCTAGATATTTATGAACCTTTGATATGAACCTTCACTTTGAAACTTGGACATGAACCTTCATTATGAACCTTTGTTATTTGAACCTTAGATTTGAACCTATGAACCCTTGGTGTAACTATGATGGCTCTTATTATGTATTTTGTATCTGTATCACTAGTCATGGGGGTTCCATGTCTGTATCATTGATGCACCAATGGTATGGCTCCAGGGTGGTCGAGTGATGTTCCACCCCGTCCCTTTTTATTATATATTATGGCCACTATGATTATGATCTTCTGCAGGGGCGTATGGATGCATCCTAGATTTGATTTGCATCTGTATCTGTATCTGATATATTTGGTGACTGGTGTTGTCTGCAATACATGCCTTTCACATTTTTGGGAGCTGATCACTCCACCGGTTATGAAGATTGAAGATTATGTTATGATATGAGCCAGGGTTATTTTGATTCTGTTTATGCAGGCGACTGCGTAGATTCCTGTTACTTAGCCTACACAAATGTTTCACTTACTACAAATTATGCCTAATTATGCTATCCCATTATTACTCTAAATGAACTCCACTTTTATATATCTATTCTGTATTGCTATATCTGTTCACTGGGCTTTTTAAGCTCGGCCACATTTCTTTTCCTGCGGCAGGTTTTAGGTTGGAAGCTGGGTTTGAGTGGAGAGTGCATAGGAGCTTAGTGGACTACCCTAACGACTAGAAGCCCATTTCCATCTCGATTAGACTTGGATTGGATTTACTTTGGGATTTGTATTACATATTGTATTGGGTTAGCATTTCTTTTGTTCTCTTAGAATACCTTTGTAATTATTATGTTTAGAAGTCTTCCGCTTGCGTTGTATGTTCTGATTTGGCACCATAATGTGATACGTATACCCTTGTCAGGTTGGGGTGTTACATACTAGCTATGGCGTGTGTTTGTGAATTGAGTATTTTGACTAGTTGTTATTTTTCTGCTGCAATAGTATTTCTTAGTCAATTGTTTTATCCGCTGCGAGTATGATTGAAAATGGGTTGCTAATATTTTGAGAACTTGGGTTTATTTTGGAAAATCATTTCCAAAACTATGTTGTCGGTACGTGTAAGCGATGGCTCAACGTATGCTTTTAAACTGTTGAGTTTTGGCATATCGGGCCTTGTAGTTTCAAGTGAGATTTTACGACAGTTTTGATAAATAGATTTTATAAAGTCTTCGAATTTTTTTAAAGATATTACCGTCAGCGCCGATTAGGCATATTTGAGATGCTTGTAAAATATCTTTTCGCCTTGTGGGTTCCGTTTTGGGGCCCACGACGCTGTAATATTCCCGAATGGCTCTAGGGGTGTTACAGAATATGGTATTGAGCTTAGGTTGTGAAAACCCAGGCTGTCGAGTCGAGTCGAGACATGTTTTTGTCATGTCATTCGAGTTGTCGGTTGACAAGTGTAAGAGTTTTGGGTTTTTATTGATCACCCGTGCTTGTGTGTTATGTGATTTATTGGTGTGGTGCTGTGGTTATTTTAAACTTTTCCAAATGGTATTAATGTGTTTCTTTGGAAAGAGATGTGCCATATTTTGAGTTGAACTGATTTTGCAAAATGTATGTTTTGAAAATATATGTATCGAGTATTTTCGAGAGTTGAGGCAGGTGCCAGTATCACAGGGAATCGTCGGATTCACGATCTGTAAGTATTTGGATTTTTGGATTGTACTGAAATTATTTGTAGTTATAAGTTGATGTGTTTTAAGATTCAGAAGTATATCATGTGTCACAGTATGAAGTAGCAGAATATAATAGTTGAGACAGAACCGGTGATCTTGAGGAACTATGATTATGGAAAATCAATAGGTCGAGTAAACTTGGAAAATGGAATTACGTACTTGGGAGAACTGTTGTGGATTGTTGAGAGAAACATGTAGTCATGCTAGTTCATTTTGAGGTACACGAAACTGTTTATGAACATCTGAAAATGATACTTTTCAAAATGAATATTTTACGGATGTTTTATGGAAAACGCTTTTGGGCCGAGACCCAATCGATTTGAAATAGTTTATAACTCAGGACTTGGGGTTCAAAAGGGTTTTCTACTTTATAAACTTCTTGTAATGTGGAACGGGATATGGGCTGAGACCTTAATGTTTAAAAAAAGGCTTTAAAACTTGGGACTTGAAGTCGTAAAAGGCTTTTCTGTTTTCTAAAACTCCCGAGATTTGTAAAACACTTTACCAATCGTTTATCTATTTTATTACTGCCTTTTGGGGTTTTGGTTTATCTGTCCAAATGAAACTTCTCGAGTAGTCTTTCGTTGTGTTTGATTTGTTGATTATTCAATATTTTGTCATAGCATAGTTGAGGTGATCCAGTATGGGATAATGGTTGACGTTGCGAATCATATGTGGAAAAGGAGTTTTTATCGAAGTCTATACATTAAGATTTTGGAACTCTATCATGTGGTTTTCCGATGGAATATCAGTGGAATTGGTGACGAGCCGAACTGGTATACAGGAGTATGGATGTAGTCGAGCATTTGCATAATTTCATTTTATTTAATCATATTTACTCAAAAACAATTGTTATCGAGTACTTTGTAACACCCCCAAAACCATATGGGAATATTACACGCCGTAGATCCTTCCCATAAGAATATACCAGGCTAAACACCACAAAACGACAAAGGGTCTGCCCGACCGGGACAAACAATACAATGATACGGACCGTTAAGGTCAATTATAAACAACTACACGGACCGGTGATGTCGTACGACTGACGTAAATAGAAAAATACAGCTCTTACAAAGAATGCCCACGCAGGGGTAAAGACAAAATAGCCGAAGGCAGAATACGACTCTGACGATACAACACAACTAGACTAAACTGCCAACTCTCGATTAGTATCGTATCCCGTCACTTCGTGTGCCGATCCTGTGACTGCTCCCCGAACCTGCAAGAACCTGGACACAAAGCAGACATCCACCCCCCGATTACTTTGGGGTTAGCAAAATTTCACTATTTTGCTAGTGCAAGTATAATGCGATACAAAATGCAACAAGTAAATAGCAACTATAAATTTGATACGGAAATCAACTATCAAAATGTTCCCGATAAGTTTTAGAATTTCAAACTCAAGCAAGGAAGTATTTGAAAAAAACTCGTCATCTCGCGGATTTTTAAAATAGAAATTCTTTTGGACCTCGAGTCCCAACTTACAAAACCTTTTCGAAAGCGTTAGGGCCGCAGCCCGATTTTCGTTTCAAAACACACTAGTTAAGATATCATAATGGGTCCGTGACCCAACTTTAAAATGTTATCCAATCAATCACTATTACACGATCACTGTTTGTACACATCATATACCGAACTCCAGAGGCCTCGACGGACCCCACCCGGACCACACGCATCGTTCGTACACATCATGTACCGAACTCTAGAGGCCTCGACGGACCCTACCTGGACCACACACATCGTTCGTACACATCATGTACCGAACTCCAGAGACCTAGACCCTACCTGGAACACATACCGCGTTCGTACAAATCATATACCAAACTCCAGAGGCCTCGTCAAACCTTACCTGGAACACACACATTATCATGACACAACTCATATTGATCAACTCAACACATTACCACGAGCAATACACATTATTATCAATATGTCAAACTATCCACAATACATCGTAATACATATTCAAGTATGTAAATCAAAACGACACAAATATCATAATCATCACGACACTCAACCATGACCAACCACGCCCGACACGAACCATATGATTAACACAACCGACATAATTCCACGACCTTAACCAAGTGAGGATATCATCACTACCATCAATCGTTCACAACAATCAAATCACATGAAGCATATTCACGAAAGTAAACCAATTCATCATAACCCTAACACGAAGTCCCTATTAACATGTCAGAAATCGTATCGCAAGATACTTGCCTCGATAATCGATACCGAACACTCCGACGAACAAGGCTCAACCGAAAAACCTCGAACACCTACAATCCTCCGGCAAGAACAACGAAGCTATGATTACAATGAGAATCAAGACCAATAACAACGGCAATCCCACCAAACTATCGAAGGAAAACTCGTTGGTATATTTAATCGAACATTAAATGTTCAATAACTCCCAAGAACACTCGAATCGCCAATCAAGTTAAACAAACTCAAAATATGGATATACAACCCATTGAACACGATTAATAATGCTCAATAACATCAACTGATTCATCAAAATTGGACGAATAACGAAGATCAAGAAGGAATCCCGAAAGTCAACCCTAGGAGATTTCAAGAATTTACCTCGATCCGACGAAGAACAAGGATTTGATGATGATATAATCGACAAGAGCCCTCCAAAACACCTGGGAATTGATTATAACCGACCAAGAACTCGAGTTCCCAAGCCTCCCATCCGCCAGCCGCCAGAAGAAAGAAAAAAATGAAGTGAAATGAAGTCTGGCCCGTCGCCAGGCCTATATATGGCCAACAGCATTACGGTCGTAACCGGCAGTGCCTTACGGCCGTAACTCGCGTACGTACGTAACTCGAACCCTTTTTACTTATGTAACCGACCTTCCTGGGGCTACTGCCCAAAATGCCCGAGCGCATTACGGCTGCAACCACGCCAGCCATTACGTACGTAACGAGCACCCTCTTACGGCCGTACTCGGTAGTCTCTTATGGTTGTAACCGAGTTCCTCCTGGCCAAGATGTGCAGGAGTCTTACGACCGCAATCGGCCAGGCCTTACGGCCGTAACTCGACTCAGCCAACCCCCGACCGTTAGGCTCGATGCTCGACGACGTTTCGATCATGCAAACGCACCGACTAAGATTCAAAACAATAACGAGCAAAAGCACGCATTTTAATAAAATAAATGCATGCGATACAAGTCTCACTCGACGAACACTACAATAAAATATATCATACCATTCATGACAGAAAAACGAATCCCACATAATCGAAACAAAATAACCGGCACCATATGACAAATAATTCAGGGCAACTGGAAGAAAAATCTCCGGTATTACATTGTACCCCTCTAAAAATAAGTTTTGTCCCGAAACATAAAATAAGGTCATCGCAGTGATACAGACAAAACACAATGACACATATAAAAATACTAATTTCATGACCTCTAGGTATATTGTCACGTCTCCGTAGGTTCAAAAACCACACGAAACTTATTTAAAACAAAATATCAGTCATAAAGCTCCAAACATAAAAACATCACAAAATACAT
This sequence comes from Orobanche coerulescens, assembly GCA_033398695.1. Classification (NCBI taxonomy): domain Eukaryota; kingdom Viridiplantae; phylum Streptophyta; class Magnoliopsida; order Lamiales; family Orobanchaceae; genus Orobanche; species Orobanche coerulescens. The sequence continues at coordinate 95,482,519 of CM065804.1, read as the reverse complement.
CTCCACACGAGAAACAATCCGTGTAACAAGCGCAAAATCCCGTCACTGGACATCACTGGGTTCTCCATAAGTAGGAATGGAACTCCGATTCCCTACCATGTTGGCAACAATATCGCAGTACTGAACTCGATGCCCCTCGCGTCCACAATTATAACAAGTCATCGGCGGTTTCTTACAATGCGCACGTTCATGGCCCAGAACGTTACAGTTGAAACACCTTGGAGCATTACCAGAATTCAAAGACACCGGCTTGGGTCTTTTATATTCTACCATTGACCGAAAAGGTCCCATACTACATTGATACGAGAGTTGAGATTTAGGAATCCCAATTCCCACACTTCCGGATGCGTCATCAGAAATCTTCCTTTTCCTTGCTGCAGATGTAGACTCTGCAGACATTATAGCCATTTCAAATGCTAAGGCTCGATCCTGATAGTCCTTCAACGTTGTACACATAAAAGTAGCCATACACTGTCGAACCTGAGGTTTCATACGCATATCAAAATAACGAACTTTATCTACTTCACTTCGCACTTGATCCCGAACATAACACAGCTGTCGATTGTAATCGACTATTGCCTGAGACATCGATACGTCTCGGGGCATAGCCGAGAAAAATTCAACAATGCTGCGCTCTTTCACAGGCGGCGGACAATACTCGGCCTCCATGAAAATCTTGAATTCAGCCCAAGTAGCTGTACGATTACTAGGCGCTACGGCCTCCCACCAGTCTGCAGCTTCCTTGTCGAGCAGGTATTGAGCGATGGGTACTCTTCTTTCATCGGGACAAGCTACAACATCGAATGTTCTGTCCAACTGGAAGAGCCAGTTCTCCCAGCCTAACGAGTCTGAAGAAGCTACGAACGGGGCAGGTGCATTCTCATCATACCTCGTAACCACTTACTAGCTCCGTTATCCCCATTTGGGATCCCATCCCGGTGTACGGTCTGATTCATATGCGCCAACTAGTCAACCACCTGACGAAGGATGGTGGCGGCGCCAATGTCAACATTACCTCTGGTTGATTTCCCCCGATCACGCGAATGGTCATCTCGACCATCAGTACTGAGCTGATTGGCGCTCGACAATGGGCGAGTCACCCTCTCATGCTCCTGATTACGACCACTACCATGCTCATGTCCTCGGCCTCGACCTCTCGGCATACTGAATGGACAACCACCCAGAATAACATAACAAAACAACACCACATAATCAACACAGGACAACAAATAGCAGCACAGTAAGACATTAACTCCAAGTCATTACACGAATACACGAACTAACACCGCAATAACGGAGCTTAAATTCAAAAGTAATTCGCACGGTCACATCAACAGCGATATTTGAATTTTGCCAAAACAAACACGGTCAAAACCACATACATATCATTGGGATCAAACACTTGTAACATTCTTTAGAAATAAAATTTTTCCGAGGTATTTGTTCAAATGATAATATTTTAAAATTCGTGAGTTTGAAAGATTTTGCTGAAATGAAATTTTTGAAAACACTTTTAATACCTCGTCCTTTAACCAAAACCATGAACCCATTATCAAAACTATCTTGCTTGAAATTACTTACAAAACAACACATTGAAACTTCAATCTTCTCGATAAACGATATCATCAAAATGACCTTATCAATATATATATATCATTATAACCGTTAACGAAACACAGGGTAACCACATGTTACCACGCCAACCATCATGAAGAATAACGCACATGATAATCCATGACCATGCCCCTCGGCATCGACCCCCAAAGGTTTCGTTAACTAATCCCGGGTGGAAAACCTCTAATACTTACACTCAACATTTCCCAGATTAACTACCACACCAGGATAATGTCATAGAATAATACGACCAAATCATACTATGCGGTCACAACACTTATGTATACAACCAAAATGTTCTAGCAAGGATGGTAACAATCAACAACACGTCAACGATAACCATACAGGATAACTAACTGAGTGCAACATTATGGATAAAATCGTTAAAATTCACCGTCGTTACTGGCGGACCATATGACTATGTCTACTGAAATCAAATGATTGGTAGAGAGCGCGGATACAACTATAACAACAAGGTTACCACCGTGCTAGTCAAAAGCTTACGGCCGTAACAACATGTTGTTTACGGCCGTAACATCTATGAGCTTACGGCTGTAATAGTAAACATCTTACGGCCATAATCACTAGCTGCAGGACAGCAGAACTATCCCAGCAGCCCTGAAACGGCTCCGAAGGTTAAGGATCGACTCCTAACAATGTATTCCGACATATAGAAAACACTACAACCTTCTCCGACGAGTATAACAATATAATAAACTTGTCGCAATGACTTAGTCCCTACACACAAACACATAACATTTTGAATTCGAAACCAAGGTCGTTTCGCAAAACAGAAAATTTTCCAAAATCCTTTTAATCGTAACAAAAAAAATGATGGTAATATTTTGCAATGTCCAAAGTATTTTAAAACACATTTTCCAAATACCGTATGATGGTGATATTTGAAAACACATGACCAACTTGTCAAAATTCGACCGACTTCAAAATCCACACAAATCGTTGTTTAACCGCACCATCAAAAAATTTTGATTTCCACAAAAAATACTCAAACCAGTAGAGTCCTCCAGAAAAACGTTTTCAAACCTACCCGCAGCGGGCATAATTACAAAAATCCAATAATAATCAAACTTAAAACCACGTGCCCAAACGGCAAACAGGATCACCAATTCAATCAAATGCATCTCGTGAGCATCAAGTGTAAACATACAACAAAACTATCTATCTGAGTCTCTCACAAACTCTACCATCGATACCTTTTTTGAAACGATCAAGGTTCACAACTTTCACATCATACCACCCCACATGGTGGTTCAAAGTCAAAACAACAATACGTCCAGTTCTATACACATACATTGTGTCACAAGTATCGAATACAATCTCCATTACACAACACCGCGCAATTAAAATTATATATCACAATTAACTCACATAGATGAAATCATGAAACACAGATACCTCGCATAAAAGAGGATACTTACGTCCACAGGCCGCACGGAGATGATGGCCGCCCACAATACTAATCTTATCCGACAACATAACCACACGTTGTGACTACGCACAACTCAACTTGTCACCCAACGACTTGAATGACAAGACAACACATTACTCGACAAAACACGACTCTACTTGACACGACAACCTAGGTTTCCGCAACCTAAGCTCATGATACCATCAATGTAACACCCCCAAAACCGTATGGGAATATTACACATCGTAGATCCTTCCCATAAGAATCTACCAGGATAAACACCAGAAAACGACCAAGGGTCTGCTCGACCGGGACAAATAATACAATTATACGTACCCTTAAGGTCAATTATAAACAACTGTACGGACCGGTGTGGTCGTATGATTGACGTAAACAGAAAAATACAACTCTTACAAAGAATGCCCACGCAGGGATAAAGATACAAAATAGCGGAAGGCGGAATACGACTCTAACGATACAACACAACTCGACTAAACTCCCAACTCTCGATTAGTATCATAGCCCATCGCTTCCTGTGCCGATCCTGTGACTGCTCCCCGAACCTGCAAGCACCTAGACACAAAGCAGACATCCACCCCCCGATTACTCGGGGGTTAGCAAAATTCCACTATTTTGCTAGTGCAAGTATAATATGATACGAAATGCAACAAGTAAATAGCAACCACGAATTTAATACTAAAATCAAATATCAAAATGTTCCCGAGAAGTTTTAGAATTTCGAACTCAAGCAATAATTATTTGAAAAGAAACTCGTCATCTCGGGGATTTTTAAAATAAAAATTCTTTTGGACCTCGAGTCCCAATTTACAAAACCATTTCGAAAGCATTAGCGCTGCAGCCCAATTTTCGTTTCAAAACACACTAGTTAAGATATCATAATAGGTCCGTGACCCAACTTTAAAACGTTATCCAATCAATCACTGTTACACGATCACTGTTCGTACACATCATGTACCGAACTCCAGAGGCCTCGATGGACCCTTCCCGGACCACACGCGTCGTTCGTACACATCATGTACCGAACTCCAGAGGCCTCGACGGACCCTATCCGGACCACACACATTGTTCATACACATCATGTACCGAACTCCAGAGGCGTCGTCAGACATTACCTGGAACACACACATTATCACGACACAACTCATATTGATCAACTCAACACATTACCACGAGCAATACACATTATTATCAATATGTCAAACCATTAGACAATACACCGTAATACATATTAAAGTATGTAAATCAAAACGACACAAATATCATAATCATCACGACACTCAACCATGACCAACCATGCCCAACACAAACCATATGATTAACACAACCTACACAATTCCACGATGTTAACCAAGTGAGGATAGCATAACTACCATCAGTCATTCACAACAATCAAATAACACGAAGCATATTCACGAAAGTAAACTAATTCATCCTAACCCTAACACGAAGTCCCTATTCACATGACACAAATCGTATAGCAAGATACTTGCCTCGATAACCGATACCGAACACTCCGACGAACACGACTCAACTGGGAAACCTTGAACTCCTACAATCCCCCGGAAAAAACAACGAAGATATGATTACACCAGAATCAATACCAATAACAACGGTAATCCCACCAAACTATTGAAGGAAGACTCATTGGGACATTTAATCGAACATTAAATGTTCAATAACTCCCAAGAACACTCGAATCGCCAATCGAGTTAAACAAACTCGAAATATGGATATACAACCAATAGAACACGATTAATAATGCTACTAACATCAACTAATTCATCAAAATCAAACGAATAACAAAGATCAAGAAGGAATCCCGAAAGTCAACCCTGGGAGATTTCAAGAATTTACCTCGATCCGACGAAGAACAAGGATTTGATGATGATATAATCGACAAGAGCCCTCCAAAATGCCTTGGAATTGATTAGAAACGACCAAGAACTCAAGTTCCCGAGCCTCTCATCCACCAGCCGCCACAAGAAAGAAAAAAATGAAGTGAAATGAAGTCTGGCCCGTCGCCAGTCCTATATATGGCCGACATCATTACGGTCGTAACCGGCAGTGCCTTATGGCCATAACTCACCTTACATATGTAACTCAAACCCTCCTTACGGCTGTAACCCGACAAACCATTACGTACGTAACAGACACCCTCTTACGGTAGTACTCGGTCGTCTCTTATGGTCGTAACCAAGTTCCTCCCGGCCAAGATGTGCGGGAGTCTTACGGCCGTAATCGGCCAGGCCTTAGGGCCGTAACTCGGCTCAGCCAACCCCCGACCGTCCGGCTCGATGCTCGACGACGTCTCGATCACGTAAACGCACCGACTAAGATTCAAAACAATAACGAGCAATTCACAGAACATAACATGCCACAAGTGCGCATTTTAGTAAAAGAAATGCGCGCGATACATGTCTCACTCGACGATCACTACAATAGAATATATCATACCATTCATGACAGAAAAACGAATCCCACATAATCATAGCGAAACAAAATAACTGGCACCAGACGACAAATAATTCAGGGCAACTGGAATAAAAATCTCGGGTATTAAATACTTGACATAAGCAGCCTGTTTAATTTTTTTTTTTTGTAAAATGATATATGTAGTCTTACGACTATATATGTCTTGAGTTTGAAATTCTTGAAAGAACTTTCGAAAATTGTTTTTTATTGACAAGATTATATGATTTCAAGGCCATTTTGAAAATGTGATTGGTATACGCACAAATTTAGTACATAATGCATATCATGGTGAAGTTATGAGTGAGACTCACAAACTGGATAACACATCAATGGTACGATGAAAAGAGATTCGAACTTTAGTATGGTAGTTTGGTTATCCAAGGATGATCGGTTGGTTGATCAGATAAGATGAATATGCTGCGTGTTGTATATTTATGTACAGAATGTGATTTTGGAACTTTAGATTTTGTAGAACTGAGGCATAGGTGCTATGTTGCTCTATTGGTGTGGTAGTAGCGTGATTTTGATATAGTGATTTTTGACTTTTGAGCCACATTGATTAGTCGTTCATACTCCGTGTAGGATAGGGTATGTTCGTTGGTTTGCGACTGATTGTTCATATGCCGAGGGGTATGTTCAACATTTGGACGTGTTTCTTTGAAATCCATGGTATGTGATTTGTGTAACGTTTTGAGAATTTTATCCTTTCGCATATCTATCTCTGTGGTTCTGTGTTGATCGTGTTAGAGCTTACCGTGTGAGGGTATTCTTGGTTATTATTGATCATTCGTTAGTAATATTGGAGTTTATCATGTTGACTATATTCTCGGTTGTGTTTTGCTCTTTGGTTGGTCGTATTGGAGTTTATCATGTCGATGATATTCTCGATTGAAGTATTGTTTGAACATTGTTATTGACCGTATGAGCGTTCGGACTTTGTGTCAATGTTTCGGGATTGGTTGCCATTATTTTAGGCAGTTGTTTCACAGATGTATTGTGTATTATTCGTTTTATCAGGATTGGGACTTGATTGTGTAATCAGGCAGACAAGATTTGACATGGATTGATTATTCCATAATTGAGTTATAACGATGCATTTTGTTGAATTCATGAAATTGTGATAGTAAGCATGTTGAGGCGTTGAAGGGGAGTCATTTGCTAGTAATTACGGACGATAATCGACTTCACACATTTGTAAGTATACTGTTTCGGTTATTCGCTTTTGGTGATGATTGATCGTTTTCGTGATGATTCTGGATATTTTGATTGAACTATTGTTTATGACGGATTGCAAGTTTCGAGGACGAAACTTATTTTAAGTGGGGTAGAATGTAATATCCTGAATTTCTACTATAGTTGTTTAATACTACACAGTGTGGAATCTATATAGTAGGGATAAAATAATTGGAAGACTAAGACAGTTGTATTGGTATAATTGTCGTACTTGGTCGACAATTGCATTTAAGGATATTGTGTATCAAGTGTATCATATGAGAATGTTATTGGAAGGAGTATATGTATTTAGCATGTCGTGCATACGTATTCGGTATGTCTAGACGACATGCAAGAATAGTCATAAATGGCCAAGTATAGAAGCCATAACGCACGTTAAGCATAAAAGCTTACGTACGTTAAAATACAAGCATACCGTACGTTACGAAGAGTACATAACGTATGTTATGAGAGGAATCTAACATGATCTAGGATATGAGCAACGAGTGGGCCCTGTGTCGACAACTTTTGGCGCGCATGTGGACGGGAGAGCCAATGAAGAGGTTAACGTATGCTATGAATTGTTCATTACGTATGTCAAATGGACATACTACTATAGCAAGTCAACTATGTGTTACTACGCAATGTCAGGAGGGTTACGTACGTAAGCAATCGAACGAATTGAAACAATAGCCTCTGGACTATGATTACGTATGCTATCGAGTTCAGATAATGTACATAATGGTTGTTACGTACGCTAAGAAGGTCACGTAGCATACGTAATGTCTGAATTTTTATAAATATGAGACCACCGTCATTTCATCATTTTGAGAGTTCATATTCTTTTTTATTTCCCAACTTCCCCGGACCGATTTTTGGCGTCTCTAAGTTGATTGTGAGCTTGAGAACACGAAATTGGAGCTTTGTTCATAGGGTTGATGATGGTTCTTGGAAGGAGTTCGATTGTTCTTCATCGTAGTTCATCAATACAGGGTAATATTCATATCCCTCTGATTGTAGCTCGGTTTTTGGAAGGATGTTTACTTATTAGTAAGCATGTTGGTTTATCCCTGCATTTACTTTTGGATTTTGAACTTGTTATTGATGATTAATTCGTATGATGATGGTTAAGTTAGTATTATTGGTATTCTTGATGTTAGGTGAAGTGTATGTTGGAGAGTTTGATGATATATACCTTAGATTATGAGTTAGATAATGATCTCAATGTTCGAACGTATTAGATTATGTGGTTTTGTTGATTATGAATATGGTTTTGTATATAAACATGGATTTGATGATTAGAACCGATGTTATGTTGATTGTAGTGGAAGACTTTGTACGTTCTTGATGAAATATGCATCATGATATAAGGATGAATCTGGAAAGATTGTGGTTAATCTTAGAACGTGATTATCAAAGGTATTGAACTATTTGGATAAGTCGGATTGTCGATTATGTTGATAGTATTGTATTACTACGAATTTATGATTATGAACAAGAAGGAATCTTGTTAATTCGTATATGAGATTAAATTCGAGATTGATTATGTTATGTAATCCTTGTTATCGGGTTGGATTAGTTGTTGATATGATTATTGAGTTGCGGTTTTTATTGTGGATATGAGTTCGTATTTGTTGAGTCGGATTATTTGGTTTGTATATAATCGAGATATTGTGGAACCGTTGAATTTGATTGGTTGGGTATGTCGGTTGTTGATTGTTATCGAATTATTGCAATAGGTTGTGATGATTGATTATTGGTTAGAATCGTGCTTTGCGGTCGTGTTCGAGGATGTTCGGGTATTTCTTTGGCCGGGCTGAGGAGATTGTAGACGAAGGCAAGGAAATTGGTGACAACTTCATCATCGTCGTGGCGGCATCGAGGAAAGTTATTACTTGTTCAGTTTATAATACTTAATGAATGGTTTCAGTCTCATTCGGTTATAATGTACATAGCAATGATTACTATTGTGAACTCTGAAGATTTGGATTATATGTTGTTTTTCGATTTTTGGGAGTTAAATCATAATGTATATGATTTCCATTCGTTATTGGTATATTTGAGTATCGAGGATATATTGTGGTAAATGTGAGGATATGAGTTATCTACAGTCTGTGGTACTTTTGGATCGTCGAATATTGAGGGTATTATCAGTGATGGTTTTGACATCAAGATTGCTCTCGAAGGACTCGGGGCAAGTACTCTGGTCATTTTTGTCACCTTGTGTCGATCATGTTGCGATACATTCGTGTATTGTTGTTGTCATACATTTGTGTATTATTTTTATTATGCAGTTGTGCATTGTTGTCGTATGTCCACCATGCGTTGGTCCGACGGGATCATCATGAGAATCTATAGCTGTGTGCGCTGGATCGTTGGATAGGTATTCCACCATGCGTTGGTCCGACGGGATCATCATGGGAATCTATATCTTTGTGCGCTGGATCGTTGGACACATATTTCCACCATGCGTTGGTCCGACAGGATCATCATGGGAATCTATGCTGTGTGCGCTGGATCGTTGGATTACCATGTGTTGTTTTTGTGCATATGTTATTATTGGTTATTCACCTCGTGTTGATCTAACAGGGTCATCTTGGAATCTATGTTGTGTGCGCTGGGTCATCGGATTTACATTGAGTATACATTGTTGTTATTGTTGTGGGCATATTGATGACATCATGTGAGTATGCATTTGTAGGTCTTGTGTTAGGACCATGTCCGTATGTTGTATTGATCTGATCTCGGATTAGACTGACGTGATTCATCGTAGCATTGTGTATCCTGAGGTATGTTCCGTACTTCCTTTTTGGTATTTGTCTTTTATAGACAATCAATTTTCGTGTTGAGATTCGATAATGATATCTGATGGATTGAATTGGTCAGAGTTGGTATATTTCGTATCAGTGAGTTATGATGTTTTGAGAACCTTGGGTATTGCTTGGGGTACAGTACAGATGTTTGGGGATGAGTTTATTGTGTTGTTGAGGATACGAGATGTGAATTTTGGTAAGGATTACTTTGGTAAGGATAATCACGAGTTGGTAAAGTTATGGCGGTAAGATTACATTGGTAGTATCCTCAGTATTTTCATTGATATGTAATTATTGACGTGATGTGATCGTTATCATTGTTGGATATTATGGCTGACCCTGTTGTGGGCTTTGTTTTTTGGTTCTTGGGATATCGAGCTTGTAGCGGTCGCGAAGAGATGAGCTTCCCGGAGGATACTCGCTATGGCGTGTGTTTGTGAATTGAGTACTTTGACTAGTTGTCATTTTTCCGCTGCCATAATATTTCTTAGTCAATTGTTATATCTGCTGCGAGTATGTTTGAAAATGGGTTGCTAGTATTTTGAGAACTTGGGTTTATTTTGGAAAATTGTTTTCTAAACTATTTTGTCGGTACGTGTAAGCGATGGCTTAACGTATGCTTTTAAACTATTGAGTTTTGGAATTTCAGACCTTGTAGTTTCAAATGAGATTTTACGACGGTTTTGATAAATGGATTTTATAAAGTCTTGGAATATTTTTAAAGATATTACGATCATCGCCGCTTAGGCGTATTTGAGATGTTTGTAAGAATATCTTTTAGCCTTGTGGGTTCTGTTTCGGGGCCCACGACGTTGTTATATTCTCGGATGGCTCTGGGGGTGTTACAACAGTAGTGGCATTAGGTTTCCTTGTAACGCCAGGGTTTCCAGTCCCATTCATTTTGCGGAATTTTTGTGGTAGTTTTGAAATTTTCTCCTACGTTAGCCTCTTGTGACTTCTAGCGAAATGATTCTGATTTTGATTTAGTAATGCGTATTGCTGATACAATAGTTTCTGAAAGAGTTGTTGCATGCACGGTGAGTAAGCTCTACGGTACTTAGTGTCGTATTCCTATCGTAAATTTATAGACCTTATCTTCGTCTGTTATCACTACCCCAGGCGCATACTTTCACAGTCAATTGAATTGAGCTTCATATTGGGCCACAGTCATAGGTCCTTGCTTCAAATGATAGAATTCATCCCTCCAAGCTTCCCGGGCAGCAGATGATACGTATTGAGCTCGAAATTCAGCTTGAAAGTTTGCCCAAGTTCGTTCTCGATTTTCCGTGGTCCACTGCATCCATATTTTTCCTCATGTGCAGCTAGTTCAAGTCGGAATGTAGCAAGCATGACACATTGTTCATCAGTATATCATAGCGCATTGAATATTCCCTTTATCTTTTCAAGCCAGTATTCAGCTTTTAGATCGTTAGGTTCGCCATCGAAGGTCGGCGGATTGAAATGTAGGAACCTCTCGAGAGTGCGATCGTTTGTCCTTGTGGCGTTCTTATTAGCAGTCTGTTGTTGCAGAAAGGTTTTCAATTGCATGAGAGCTTGTGCCATTACATCATTTATCACTCCACCTCTGGGTGGTGATAGATCGCGATCGTTGTAGTGTTGGTTCTCTTGATCATTTTGGTTATTACGGGGACGACTGTGTCCTCTTTGTTCCGTCATCTATTAGTTAGTATGATTAAATAAGTGGCAATCATTATAAGTGTATTTAATTATGTCTCGGGCTATTATGTATCTATCTCTAATCGCAACAATAATTTTTGGTCAATTGATGGATATTCAGATTATAATAATAATAAGAGCAGTTCACAATAATTCCATCATTTGATCACAAAAACAACGCATCATAAACTTAAGTTTTTCAACAATCGGCACTCGGCCTCACTTGAAATAGCTAAAAGATATTATGATTAATGTTCGATATCAAGCATCTAACCCTCTCCGACATCTGACATGTCGTGTCCTTCTTAGGTTCTTCCGCTGGGTCTTCTTCTGGATCTTTTTCGGGGTCTTCCTCAGGTTCAGTGTCTTTGTACTCATGGTAGTGTGGGTCATCGGCCTGTGGTGCCTGTGAAGAGCAGCCAACTTCAATCGTAGAATAAGGATATAAGTTGATTCCTCTAACATCTCAATCCGGTGACTTTGATAAGACTTACTGCACCGGAGTTTGGTGATTGTCCGATTTTGCACGTGTGACTGAGTCTCGAAGTGACGCACTCTCTCTTCCATCTCTTCGCACTCCTGACTTATTTTCTCCAATAACTGCAACAATTCGTCTCTCTCGATTTGGTAGGATGTGTTAGGAGTACGTCCTCGAATGCCGCTCAGAGGATGTTAGAGTAAGGGCATTGTACTTGTTATTATATAAATTATTATCATAAGGCAATTGTATGTTTCTTTATTTACTGATAGCCCTTGGCATTCTTAACTCGTAAATATATATACAGAAACTAGTCGGTGTATTTGAGAGCAAAACATTCCACTCCATATTAGAAAGGTTTATGGCTCAAATACTCAATCGTTCGCAAGTCGGTGAAACTTGATTGGGCGTTAAGTTTATGTGAGGAATTGTATAACTTGTTCTTTAATTAGAGAGTGTCTGTCATCACTAATGGTTATTAGGAGCACACCTTATAGGTATGCTAATAAGATTAGTATACTCGAATCGACTCACCCCCAATTCATCACACGGATTTCACTCCAGGACAGCCAATGTCGGAATCGAAAGGTTGTGCTAGGTATTTGTGAACTTTCGACTTGAGGATTTAGTAGGGATGTGCTTGTGACGTTAAGATTTTCACTAGAGTAGTTTGACCTAGAAAATCGAAATGTGGGAGTCAACCTCGACGTACATATTGACGAGCAAGTAGCAGGTTCTACTAAATACCAAGATAGGATTAATTATCCTGTAAATGAACAGGTATATGTCCTATGCAGTTATTGACAGATGAGATAATAAGTCTTTGGCCAGAGCATTGGAGCTAGTTATATTAGATATACAAGAGCTCAGTGATCTCGATTTGCATTAACTCATGCATAGCGTCAAGTGCTGATAGGGTTTGACTGACCATGACCCTAAATTGGTTGGGACATATGAGATAAGGGTTTATACGTATATTGGTATTCACGACAGAAAGGTGTTGGAATAATTCTCAATCATTCGTTCTCAGTTAGGTTGCAGTGTAGGCCGCGGGACTGGGTTGGTGGTGCTATCACTCTTTGGTTCCTCCTATTGCTAACTGGGACGGACCTACCAAGTCGCGCATTAGGATAGACGATGGAATAATCGAGCTTATATATATTAGATACTGGATATTTAATTTATTGGACATTAGATGTCTAATTAATTTTAGGACATTGGATGTCTAAATTAATTTATTAGATGAATTAAATTACGGCCTAATGAATTTAATAACTTATTGGGTGATTAATTTAATCCATATATATAATTATTTCTTGGAGAAATTAATTGTATTATTTTGTATTTCATATAATTAATTAATTGGATTAATTAATTATTATAATTACATCAAATAATGGAATGGAGTTTATCTGATTGGACACACGAGAGTCCAAAATGAACCAAACTCTTCCGTATGCTTCTAGATGGCCGCCCTCCCCCCTCATCTTTTTTCTTGGTCTTTGATTCCACCTTAAGTGGTGGAATACCAAAGACTTAAATGAAAAATAATTATTCATGTGATAATTAATAAATGAAATGAGGGGAGACCTTGACTTTAATAATGAGTTGAAGACAAAATAAAAGAAGAAATTTTCCCCTTACTCAAATCTCACGGCAGAACCAATCTTCTAAGGAGTAGTGATTTTATTTTGTGTTCTTCATTTTTCTTGGAAAAAATTGAGAGAAAAATATATTTATACACTTAGAGTGTTATAAATAAAACTGGTAAGAGCCAACCACCTTGTTCTAGACGTATTCTTGGAGGATAATAAGGTGGGTGTTATTCCGGTCATTTTTCCGGCGCGTGGCAAGTAGAGACACGGTACTTTCGGCGTTGGATTTTCCAAGAGCTATTGCGGATTGGATTCGTAGTGGACATCATCAATATCAATATTCAATCAAAGGACTACGATGGTATGATTTTAAATCTTATATCATTTGTTTAATTTAATATTCGTATATACGTTCCTTGATCGATCCTCTTAAGGGATTCGTATCGTTTACTTTTCGAATTTTGCTTCCACTGCGCCTTCGTTTTAGTTAACGAATCCCAACAGTGGTACCAGAGCGAGGTCTTGCGATCGTATATACGATATATAGCATTTGGAATGCATGATTGAATGATTTATAATTTGGAATCATTAATGTTATAATCGTAGTATATGTTTGATTATTCATTGTAGTTATATTTTTCGTAAGTTCATATCAAAATATAAATCTTAAATTTCTTGTAAATGTGATTTATATTGAAGATATGAAAGTCGAAAAATATAGATATTTGATATCCGGTCGAATAAAAAGCCCCAGATTGCCATTTGGACGGACCAGAGTCTAGTTTATGGGATGCTGGACACTGACACGGCCAGTGCCCTGGACTGCCGTGCGGTCCGGTATGATGGGACTGCGGTTCGTTTCATTTTCTGGACATGTCGTGCTGTCCGGCTTGTTGAGACCGCGGTCCATGTCCCTTCCGGACCTGTTCCGGACTTGGCTTTTCATGTATTCCAGAAAATTAATCTCCCGGATTTTAAATTAGATTTAATTTGATTAAAATGATACATGGTATTTCATTTTAAAAAGGGGAAATTGGTTTGTCGGAATACTTATGATTGACCGAATTATTTTGAATGAATCAAAATTACCAATTGTGTGGACTCATTGGATTAATTATATTAAATAGTAAATTTTATATATTGGTTGGATCAATATATCAAATTACTTATTTAATATAAAATCCATTTACTTAGTATTTTTTATATGAATGCTAGTGAATGGTGATGTAGTTCATGGACCTAGTTTTTGAATCGTTTGTTTTATTCGATTGGGTTGTAAAGGCCGTTTTGAGCCTATTTATTTTACTAGAAAAATTGTATTATAGGATGCAATTTTTCAATGTAAAATTTATATGTAATGACGAAGACCGGAGGAATATCCATTCGAGAAGACGAAGATTCAACACCGAAGACATGTAATTAAATTAGGACTTTTTATTCTAGGAACGGTCCATGAACTGCATGTTGGTAGCAACTAGGTTGTGAATGTAATATCCTGAATGTTAGAATAATATTTTATCGTTGACCTTGTTAAAAATTTGGTAATGTGATTTTTTTCGGTAATATAAGTGATATTGAGTAAACGAGAGTAAAGTGTCGGGTGGTACTTTTCTAATATCGTCGAATAATTGTTGGTAACAATGTGGCGGTGGCAACGTTACATTCTTTGATAAATTATTCAACGACAATTAGAGAAATTATCTGGACTAAATATGAGCTTGTGAATTTACGTGGACCTATCGGAGATAGATTTTTGGTCTTGGACCATTTAAAATAATAAAATTGGATATTTTCTGGAATTTGTTGTGGACTAGTATCAACTATGAAAAATCACCAGGGATTTTTGGAATCTTCGAAAATTTTTAAAATTTACAATATAGAAAATTAAGTTAGCTTTCCAGCGGTTCAAACGGCGAGCCAATCAGAGTCTGAATGAAGAAGTTATGATCGAGTTAGTGGAAGACTGCCAGTTGTCGGGCACTGTGCGTCACTGCGTGCGTCAGCGTCCGGTAGGCTTCGGGGAATCGCGCGCGAGCGAGGCACGGGCCATCACTCATGATGCCTAGTCAGGACGTTGCTTTGACAGACTAACAGAATTTTAACCCGTAAAGAACGGCCTTGCCTTTAATATTGTCTCCTTCCATTTGTCAATTTCTATAGAAAATGTACACCTCTTAAAGTACGTCTTTCTATATCCTAGTTTTGAAATTTCTAAGACCTCCAAAAGGCTAAAACACCCAGCGAATCTGAGCAGTCTAGTCCAGGAGACTTCCGGTAGGTGTTTGACGAAATTCCCCAGAGACTGTTAATTCCAGGCTGAGTTGACATCTTTGAACTCGATTATCTCTAAATCGCCAAGTTGTTAGTACAAATACTGTAACACCCCAAACTAGGCGGATATTACAGTGCCGTGGACCCCCGACTGGGACCCACCAGGCGAATGAAAAAGGATGAATTACACAGGGTAAATGTAGTACCGAACCACATTACAACATCAATTACTCCGATTAGGAGTTTCATACAACACACCCAGGATAAAATAGAATACATGTGTATCTTATGTGATGATAAAATACACAACACTGAATGAAATGAGTATTCAAACGGAAAGTCTGCAGCGAAATAAATAAAGGAAACATAAATGACTGAATAAGACTGGGGCCCCCTACTAGTATCACTGGGACTCCTCGCCGTCACCGTGCTCTCCCCGTGCCTTAGCCTTACCATGACACAGCAGCATCCCCAACGGGTCGATTTACGAACAACAATCCTCAAGGGTTGAAAATACACAATCATGATATATACGAAATTATGAATTATCCTGCCGAAACATACGCAATCAAACATGCTATATGAATCGACTATCGATGCAGCTCAAAGGAATGGCGCCACACTACGTCCGGGATGGAAATGTGTCCGTGCACAAGCCACCAACGAGTATCGATCGAATACACGTGTGGTCTTGTACCTGTCGATCTCACGAAGCCATCAACTCGTGTGCACGATCAATGTGAGGCCACCAACCAACACACGACTATAATGTGCCCGACATGAAAATCCTACACATACCAACCAAAGACGCCAGTATGACCCGGAATGCCACAATATGACAAAAGTGACAACGAAAATGAATAATGACTCACCAAGATTAAATGATGGTGAAATGAATGATAGCTCAATGAAATGATTGGAACCGTCGTTCCTTATGACTGAGGTGATTAATTGACAATGACAAGTTTTGATACGATTAAGACAATGATGAATGAGTTACGATTATGAATGAACAACAACAAAAGGAATGAATATCCTTTTAACCGAGTAAGAATTAACTTACACAATACCGGTGACAATTATCCTTCCACGAACAACGTCCTAATTGAGATATCGGTCGCTCGAACAACCTTGAATTATACAATATCCAACAACTCGTTCAATATACGAATCAAACACGAATATAACGAACTCAAAACGTCGATACGATTAAACTAAGTTCATTGGGGCATTATATCGAATACGTTGTGGCCAAATTCCGATTGTTTACAATCAAATCTCAATGAACCACTATCAAATCCCCAACGAGGTGTTTCAAACCAATAAACACCTTCCAAATGATCAATAATCCGAAATGAATATCCGAAAACGTGATTATAACGACAATTAATCGAAAACCCCCAATTTCAACTCGATAATCAAAGTGTTCTTGAATAATCATTCGATAATCCAATGAATCCTTATACAAACTCATAATCATATACATATCCCTTCATATAACATGATTAAAACGTCCAAAACATCATATCTCAACACAAAATCGAAGTCCAAAGTGTCGAAGAAATTACCTCTTGAATATCCAATCACTTCGATCCGAAGAACACGAGTTTAATCGAGTATCCAAGCTTCCCAAATGATTGAAGGTGATGAAAAATACACACTCAAATGATAATTGATGAAGAAAACTCTCCCTCAAGCCTCTCTCTCTCTCTCTCTCTCTCTCTCGTGAAAGGTGGAAAAAACTGGAAGGAATGAGCTGAAATGCTCAAAAAATGAATTTATAGGGGTTGACTACCCTGCCGGACACGGCCCGTGCCGATCGGCACGGTCGTGTCGCAATGGGACGACAGGTGGCGGCGGGGACTCGACCGTGTCCGGCTTGACACGGTCGCGCGCGGAGGGCCTACCGCGGTGACCCGTCCGACAAATGACTTCGGCATGACTCGGCCGTGCACGGCGCACGGTCGGGCGTCTTTGGCGACGATCTGGCCTATCCGGAAGGGTTCGACTCGGCCGTGCCAAACGACACGGTCGAGTCCTGTGGGCAGATACTTCGGCACTTTCCGGACGAGTACGGCACGGGCCGTGTCGGACGACACGACCGAGTCCGGTCGGCAGTGATCGGCCAAAAGCTGAAAAATGAGCGGGTGAGCTAAAACGACCATAACTCTCTCGTCCGGACTCCGATTGACTCACCGTTTGAACCATTGGAAAGCTAACTCGATGCTCTATAATATTGCAAAGATTTAGAATTTTTAGAGTTACCAAAAATTAATGGTGATCTAACAAAGTCGAACTCATATGAGGAAAGTTGAAACAATGAACAATAACGATACACAACTCGAAGTTTTTCCGAACGGTGAACACGGTGAAATAACATGATTGATGAATGATTACAATTGAGTGAAAATACACTAAGTGACAATTACAGACTGATAATTACTGAATGAAAATGAATGAATTACAACCGGGTATTACATACACCCCCCCTTAAAAGAGTTTCGTCCCCGAAACTAAGGGTCAAACAACTCGGGATAACTCTCCCGCATATTCTTCTCGGTTTCCCAAGTGGCCTCTTCGACTCCGTGTCTAGACCACTGAATCTTAACCAAAGGAATCGTCTTATTTCTCAACTGTTTGATTCGCCGCTCTAAGACTCGTATAGGACGCTCGTCATATGAGTGGTCGTCGGCGATTTCGATTTCGTCGAACTGCAGTATGTGACTCGGGTCAGCAACATACTTACGCAACTGAGAGACATGAAACACATTATGAATTCGGCTCAACGCCGGAGGTAAAGCCAATCGATAAGCTAACTCGCCTACTCGATCCAAAATCTCAAACGGTCCAATGAATCTCGGACTCAACTTTCCCCTCTTCCCAAAACGGAAGATACCACGACTCGGGGATACCTTGACCAACACATGGTCACCAGCCTCGAACTCTAATGGTCGACGACGGTTATCTGCATATGATTTCTGTCGACTCTGAGCGGTCAACAAACGACTCTTGATCAAAGCTACCTTTTCCCGGGCAGCTATAAGCATATCGGGCTCGATGCCGATTGATTCTGACAAGCCATCCCAACACAAAGGAGAGCGACAACGACGACCGTACAAGGCCTCGTAAGGTGCCATCTTAATGGAAGCATGCCAACTATTATTATACGTGAACTCGATCAATGGTAGTTGGGCTTCCCAATCATCCTTCCAATCGAGGACGCAAGCTCTCAACATGTCCTCTAATGTCTGAATAGTCCTCTCTGATTGTCCGTCGGACTGAGGATGAAAGGCAGTACTGAGATTAAGCTGAGTTCCCATAGCACGATGAACTGATTTCCAAAAATGTGACACAAACCGTCCGTCACGATCGGAAACGATATTTTTAGGAGTACCGTGCAGTCTCACAATCTCTTTGATGAATAGCTGGGCAAGTCTCTCGGGACCCCAAGTATCCTTAATCTCAAGAAAATGAGCTGATTTAGTTAAGCGGTCCACAATCACCCAGATCGTATTCATGCCACGACGACTCGTCGGCAAACTCGTGATGAAATCCATAGAAATGTCTTCCCATTTCTACTCTGGAATAGGGAGCGGTTTTGATACCCGGTCGCTGATGTTCAATCTTGACTTGCTGGCAAGTTAAGCATCTCGAAACAAATTCCGCAACTTCTCGCTTCATATTACTCTACCAGTAATTTTGTTTCAAGTCTTTATACATCTTGCTAGAACCCGGGTGAACAGAATAAGCGGTAGCATGAGCTTCTCTCAAAATCGAGTTTTTCAACTCTTCATTCGCCGGTACGCACAACCGGTTCTTAAACCTCAAAAGTCCGTCCTCGTGGACCACGAATCCAGGGGCTTTCCCCTGAGTCACATCCTCACGGATGCGCAACAATGAAGGGTCTGAACTCTGATTCTCTCTGATTACCTCCTCAAGTGACGATGAAATCTCTAACATACAAAGTTGTCCCTGAATTCGCTGAATCCAGACCTCGATCTCGGGTCTAAGGAATTCCTGCTGAAGCTCCTTCTGAACTGTTAAACGAGCAAGCATCTGCTCCTGAACGGACTTACGACTCAAGGCGTCGGCGACAACGTTCGCCTTGCCCGGGTGGTAAAGGATCTCAATATCATAATCCTTGATTAGTTCTAACCACCTTTGTGTCGCATATTTAACTCCTTCGAGTAAATATATACTTTAAACTTTTATGATCGGTGAATATCGACAAGTAACGTCATAAAGATAATGACGCCAAATTTTCAAAGCAAACACCACTACGCTAGCTCAAGGTCGTGGGTCGGATAATTAATCTCGTAAGGTCTCAATTGTCGTGAAGCATAAGCAATAACCTTCCCATTCGCATGAGTACACATCCGAGACCTGTCTGACGCATCACTATAAACCACAAATCCCTCGTCCCTGTGGCAAGGAAAGTACAGTCTTGACATTAATCGGCTCTTGAGTTCCTCAAAACTCCGTTGACACGCGTCGGACCACGTGTATTTCTTATCCTTCCGCAAAGGTTCGTCAAGGGTTGAGCGATTTTAGAAAATCCCTCCACAAATCGCCGATAATAGCCCGCTAATCCGAGAAAACTTGGATCTCCTTAACATTCTTCGGAGGTAACCGGTCTCGGATAGCCTCCGTCTTACGAGGTCGACACGAACTCCGTCCGATGAAATTACATGTCCGAGAAAAGTCACTTGACATCCGAACTCGCATTTGGAAAACTTTCCATAGAGTTGCTCTCGTCTCAACACGTCGAGAACCTCGATGAAGATGAATCTCGTGTTCCTCTCGTTACGAGAATAAATCAAAATGTCATCGATGAAGACAACAACAAATCGATCCAAAAGTCGATGAAGACCCGATTCATTAGTTCCATGAATACCGCAGGTGCATTAGTTAGTCCGAACGGCATAACTACGAACTCAAAATGACCATAGCGTGTTCGAAACGCCGTCCTCGCGATATCCGACTCTCGAATCCGCAGCTGATGATATCCAGATCTTAAGTCGATCTTGGAAAATACTGAAGCTCCCTGAAGTTGATCCAAAAGGTCATCGATACGGGGTAAAGGATACTTATTCTTGATTGTCACCCTATTCAACTCCCGATAATCGATACACAAGCGAAAAGAACCATCCTTCTTTTTGACAAACAACACTGGTGCTCCCCACGGAGACGCACTCGGTCGGATATAACCTTTCTCGAACAATTCTTCAAGTTGATTCTTCAACTCCTGCATTTCGGTAGGGGCCATCCGGTACGGTGCCTTCGATATCGGAGACGTACCAGGCTCCAACTCGATCGTGAATTCCACATCTCTCTGTGGAGGTAAACCAGGTAACTCGTCTGGAAATACATCGGCATATTCTCTCACAACCGGAATATCCGACAACAATACTGATGATTTTTCGGTTTTAGTCATATAGCACCAATAACCAACACATCCCTGACTGAGTAACCGTACTGCTTTCATCAAATTAATGACTTTACCAGAACAGACGGGATTACCTCCCTGAAAAACACATTCGACCCCATCGTCTGAAATGATAGTGACCATACGCTTACGGACACTAATGATGGCATCATGACGATCCATCCAATCAATACCTAAGATGACGTCGTCCCTCGGCAAATCTACTACGATTAGGTCCGCTGGCCATACATGACCATGGCCAGAATCGGACAATTCTGAATCTCACGATTACCGATAATTCGTCTACCATCAGGTAGGCCAATGATATAAGGCTCACAACTAGTAGCACTACCCAGACGTAGTCTACTCAAACATGACTCGGAAATGAATGAATGAGATGCACCAGTATCAAAAAGGGTACACACAGGTTGAGATAGAATATCGAGTGTACCTGAGATCATTCGGGCCTCGGGATCATCGGTCTTCTTCATCTCATAAATTCGGGGCTTGCCGGCCCCCAAACCGGACGCTCCCGTCTGATAGCTCTTGGCTCCGCCTTTAGCTCCTGTCGTCTTGAGCAGCCTTCGAGTGGCCCGATTACGCACCTGAATGACACAGGGCTTGAGATGACGCGGAGTGGGTTTAGAGTACCTACGGCAAAAGCGGCCCTATGCCCGGCATTCCCACGATTGTGGCACGTGTGATGTTTCGGACACTTGGTGCTGAAATGACCTGTTCCTCACGGTTGAAGCAGTGATGGCCGGCGCCGCTCGTGATCGAGATTCTGCGGGTTTAGGCGTCGTGGGAGGTCGCTCGAGAAAAAGTAGAGCCCGCACGTGGTTTCTTGAAAGTGGCACGACTCCGTCAGGCCGATTACGGTTCTTGGACTTCTTGCTAGCGACGAAGGTTCTTTGCTTAGCAATTTCCTTAGCCGTAAGCTCGTAAGTAAGAGCCTTCTCAATGAACTCGGCAGTGGCACAGTTATGATTAAATGGCGAAGTCTCATACGGGGTTTCGACCTCTTGTGAAATACTTGATCTTGTCCGCTTCGAGTGAATGATAGATGAGGCGAACGGAAGAAGTTCTGAAATTTTTCGGCGATGGCGAGAACATCATCATCCGCCGAAGGTCGGGAGTGAGTAATTCCGACAACTTGGCCTCCCGAGTGGGGCCGGATAGTACCTCTCCATCATGAGAGTCTTGAATCGATCCCAAGTACATGTTCCGTCTGTGGGCTTCAACGATAACCACCATGAATGAGCGCTCTTACCGAGATAGTAAGCCGCAATCGAAACTTTATGCCCTTGGGGCAATCCACCATAGCAAATAACTTCTCAAAATGCTCAAGCCAATGAACAATATCCGCCGGCTCGGATGAGCCCTCAAAAGTAGGTGGTCGCCGCGAGAGATATCGCTAATGATATTGCTTACACCCCTCTCTTGCCTCGAGGTGGCGGCGGAGGAGCTGCTGATTTTGATTGACGGAGTTATGCATCGTCTCCATCAACTGAGCCATTTGGGTCATTTGGGCCATCATGCCCTGCATAAATGCGAGTGGGTCAACCGGACACCCTCGACCGAGCCGTGTCCTGGGTACGACTCCCGACAGTGAATGATCGCGTCAGTGAATGAGTGGCGGCGTCGCCGCTTGATGAATTAGCATTATTCTGGCATTTGCAGTATTTGCACGAGTTCTCGGGATTCGGCCCGCTCCACGGCCTCGTCCTCCACGTCCTCTGCCAGCCCTTTCCATACTGAAGTGGAAAGTCATATGATGATTATATATCTCGCATGAGTATCACATTATGATTACATCATTAAATGATGAAAATGAGCATACGCTCTAACACAGTGTTTACATGAACGATTAATCGAGGTGACATGATGTCTGATGAAATTATTGAAATGATTATCTTGAACAAGTTAACAAGATTAATTATATGATCTTCCAGATCAACAACCGAGTAATGAAATGAGTTGAGTGATTAATGAGTTAAAATGACAGTCTGGTCAAAATGAAAATGATGTTTGAGGATTGTTAATCGATAAATTATGAATGAATGATAATTGCGAGAAATTATACCATGGCGTTAGAAATCTTACGGTTCTTTGGTCCGATTGGCTCGGAATGCACACGGGTCACACGTGACGCGAAAGTCCAATGATACTAGTCGATGACGATGATTTCAAATGAGACATGACTCGGAAGGTAGTATTCAAAACCACGCTCGATACCAACTCTGTAACACCCCAAACTAGGCGGATATTACGGTGCCATGGACCCCAGTAGGACCCACCGTGGCGAATGAAAAGGATGAATTACAGGGGTAAATGTAGTACCGAACCACATTACAACATCAATTACTCCGATTAGGAGTTTCATACAACACACCTGGATAAAATAGAATACATGTGTATCTTATGTGACGATAAAATACACAACACCGAATGAAACGAGTATTCAAGCGGAAAGTCTGCGAGAATAAATAAAGGAAACATAAATGATGAATAAGACTAGGGCCCCCTAGTATCAGGACTCCTCGCCGTCACCGTGCTCTCCGTGCCTTAGCCTTACCATGACACAGCAGCATCCCCAACGGGTCGGTTACTGAGAACAACAATCCTCAAGGGTTGAAAATACACAATCATGATATATCTGAAATTATGAATTATCCTGTCGAAACATACGCAATCAAACATGCTATATGAATCGACTATCAGTACGGCTCAAAGGAATGGCGCCACACTACGTCCGCAATGGAAATGTGTCCGTGCACAAGCCACCAACGAGTATCGATCGAATACACGTGTGGTCTTGTACCTAATCAGTCTCACGAAGCCATCAACTCGTGTGCACAGTCCAATGTGAGGCCACCAACCAACACACGACTATAATGTGCCCGACATGAAAATCCTACACATACCAACCGGCACGCCAGTATGACCCGGAATGCCACAATATGAGAAAAGTGACAACGAAAATGAATAATGACTCACCAAGATTAAATGATGGTGAAATGAATGATAGCTCAATGAAATGATTGGAACCGTCGTTCCTTATGACTGAGGTGATTAATTGACAATGACAAGTTTTGATACGATTAAGACAATGATGAATGAGTTACGATTATGAATGAACAACAACAAAAGGAATGAATATCCTTTTAACCGAGTAAGAATTAACTTACACAATATCGGTGACAATTATCCTTCCACGAACAACGTCCTAATTGAGATATCGGTCGCTCGAACAACCTTGAATTATACAATATCCAACAACTCGTTCAATATACGAATCAAACACGAATATAACGAACTCAAAACGTCGATACGATTAAACTAAGTTCATTGGGGCATTATATCGAATACGTTGTGGCCAAATTCCGATTGTTTACAATCAAATCTCAATGAACCACTATCAAATCCCCCAAGAGGTGTTTCAAACCAATAAACACCTTCCAATTGATCAATAATCCGAAATGAATATCCGAAAACGTGATTATAACGACAATTAATCGAAAACCCCCAATTTCAACTCGATAATCAAAGTGTTCTTGAATAATCATTCGATAATCCAATGAATCCTTATACAAACTCATAATCATATACATATCCCTTCATATAACATGATTAAAACGTCCAAAACATCATATCTGAACACAAAATCGAAGTCCAAAGTGTCGAAGAAATTACCTCTTGAATATCCAATCACTTCGATCCGAAGAACACGAGTTTAATCGAGTATCCAAGCTTCCCAAATGATTGAAGGTGATGAAAAATACACACTCAAATGATAATTGATGAAGAAAACTCTCCCTCAAGCCTCTCTCTCGTAAAAGGTGGAAAAAACTGGAAGGAATGAGCTGAAATGCTCAAAAAATGAATTTATAGGGGTTGACTACCCTGCCGGACACGGCCGTGCGATCGGCACGGTCGTGTCGCCGCAGTGGCCGACAGTGGCCGACGAGGACTCGACCGTGTCCGGCTTGACACGGTCGCGGCGGAGGGCCTACAAGCGATGACCCGTCCGGCGGCGACTTCGGCATGACTCGATCGTGCGGGCGACACGGTCGGGCGTCTTTGGCGACGATTACGGCCTATCCGGAAGGGTTCGACTGGCCGTGCCAAGCGACACGGTCGAGTCACGTGGGCAGATACTTCGGCACTTTCCGGACGAGTACGGCACGGGCGTGTCGGACGACACGACCGAGTCCGTCGGCGATGATCGGCCAAAAGCTGAAAAATGAGCGGGTGAGCTAAAACGACCATAACTCTCTCGTCCGGACTCCGATTGACTCACCGTTTGAACCATTGGAAAGCTAACTCGATGCTCTATAATATTGCAAAGATTTAGAATTTTTAGAGTTACCAAAAATTAATGTGATCTAACAAAGTAGAACTCATATGAGGAAAGTTGAAACAATGAACAATAACGATACACAACTCGAAGTTTTTCCGAACGGTGAACACGGTGAAATAACATGATTGATGAATGATTATAATTGAGTGAAAATACACTGAGTGACAATTACAGACTGATAATTACTGAATGAAAATGAATGAATTACAACCGGGTATTACAAATACATCTCAAGAATTTTGTAAACAAGATACATGTAAGTATAAATGTGGTTTTTAGCGTAAATATTAAGTCAGAATACTTGGATAACCTGATCCTTTTTTTGGCGAGTCAGATCAACTTTTACAGGATACTGACTGGAACCTGTTCGTTGAATTTCTCCAGTGTCTGAAAATTTTAGACAAGGTTTCCTTATTTGAACTCTATTATCTCACGACATGTATGTTATTTTGATAATCCTTCTCGACTATTTTATAGATAAAATACATGTTAGTAGAACATGTACCTGTATCGTTGGTATTGAGTCAGAATACGTGAACAAAATAAGCCATTTTATACTGAGTCAGCCCTGTTTGTATCAGTCATTTCCAGCAACCTGTCTTTTAAAAGTTGATCAAGTTGCCCAACTTGAACACGTATATGTCTGAACCTACAAGTCTAATTTTTATAAAGTTTCATGAAATATATCTCTAAGATACATGTTATCATAAATCGGTTTTTTATTTTGATTTTTATCAACGGCTAAGACTCCTGTATTTATCAATATACTACCAAGTCAGCTCTATATTTTCGTATGTATCGAATGGGTTGAATACCTTGTATTTGTGTTTAAGGGTGGAAAATTTAGTAACTGTAATATCCGCAATTTTCGATTTCCGGTAATTTCTTTTTTTCAGCGGAAGTCCATTTTGACGACTCGCTCGTGACCGTTTCGTCATTCTGAGAATGATTAATTCTACACTTTTTGACATATGAGTTCGTTTCGGTGTCGTTTTGTTGAGTTCCGTGCTTTTTAGCGACTTTTCTGCGCATGAGTTCGATTCTTGCGAATCTCGTTCGAAACTGCTGTTTCGAGTTTCCTGTAAGTCCGTTTAACTTTGTTGGACGTGTTGTGAACTTCTGTTTGGTTATTCGATCACGTATCGTGATTTCCGGGCGTTTTGGGCCATTTTGTAATTTCTTGAAAGTTACGGGTATCCGTATCTGTAATTGTTGTCTCGACCCGTTTCTTGGTCGCGTATGATTAATTATGGTATTATGTTTTCATTTCGGGTCGTTGATGTTGTCCGCGAACTTTTCGTCGTGTTCGTTCCGTACGTTTTCAAAAATCGGACGCCGAGCCACAGGGGTCGATCTTGGCCGGGACAGTTGCGGGGTGGCCGACGATTGCGGGCACCGGCCGACAGTGCGGCAGAACCGGCGTAGTGCACGCCTTCGGCCGGAAGGTGCGCGACGCTTCGGCAGTGTAGCGCACGCTATCGGCCGCCTAACGACGCTATCGTGCAGGCGGTTGGGTTCTGAGGTTCTGGACTCGGTCAGGATCGGCAGGTAGCGCACGCTACTGTCGGTCGTAGCGCACGCTAACCGGCAGGGGTAGCGCACGCTGTCGGCCGACTAGCGTACGTTACCAGGGCGAGCTGTTTAGTCCAGAGGCTACTGGACAGGTCGGCTAGCGCGCGCAGGCTTCCGGCCGTAGCGCACGCTAGCGGGAGTCGGGTCGGCAGGTTTGGTCGGTGGTGCCGGGTCGTGCGGGCCCTGGCCGAGGGTACTCGGCCGATACCGGCCGATAGCGCACGCTAGTCCGGGAAGGCTAGTGCACGCTAGTCCGGCCCAGTATAAATGTGACAAAGCAGTCACAATTTCATTCATTTCTCACTTCCTTCCTCTTGTATCCGCGGGTGGCGATTCGAGAGTGGCGAAGCCATGTTGTTTGACAACAAATCCACGAAGTTATTGAGTTCATAACATCAATCAATCATCCGTTATCATCCTTTGATCCAGCGAATCAAGGTAATCTTACCTTAGAACCCTAATTTCTTGAATTTGGGGTTTTTTGCATTTTTGTCCGATTCGTTTCGTGTTGTTGATTAATACACGATGGGTATGATTAATCTTGGTAGTATTCTTGTGTTTAACATCATTTAATCCTTTGTTCTTCATCGAATCGAAGTATATTTCTTGATTTCCTTCGAGTTGACTTTTTGGGGGATTTGTCCTCGATCTCGTTTTTCATCCATTTTCGATGGATCGATTATGGTTAAATGATGTTGTTAAATATATTCTATGGATTGTATATCCATATTTCAACTTGGAATTCCGTTTTCGTGATTTGACGGGACTAATCGTGTTCTTGGCCGTTTTAGGGGAAATCCTTGAACCTTCGTCATTTGTTCATTGAATTCAGTGGCTTTGGGTCGTTCTTTGGAATTCATTTTCGTTGTT
This sequence comes from Orobanche coerulescens, assembly GCA_033398695.1. Classification (NCBI taxonomy): domain Eukaryota; kingdom Viridiplantae; phylum Streptophyta; class Magnoliopsida; order Lamiales; family Orobanchaceae; genus Orobanche; species Orobanche coerulescens. The sequence goes on along the minus strand of CM065804.1, from coordinate 95,454,710 downwards.
ATTGTTTTCGTTCGTAGTTCATTGTTGTGGATTGTCGTTCGGTGGAGTCGCCGAGTTCGTAGTCGGTTCGTGCCAACCTACTTCGACCGATTCTCCGCGTTGTGGTTATTCGAGGCAAGTACCTTGCCCATACTTTTCTTATTTTATGGATATGATGATCGGTGATCGTCTTGGTGTGTTTGTTTGGTTGCTTGAAATGAAGTTTCAAAAGATTTCGGTTTGGCCTCGTTAAAGGCTCTCTTTCAAAACGCGTGTGTGTTTTGTGAACGTTGTGTTTTGAGAATTGATTATGATTTGATTATTTTGAACGTTGAAGTCTTTGATGATGATACTCCTGTGTTTAAAGTTATGGGATCGTGTATTCCGTATTTAATCATTGTTGTGGTGTTTTTGAAGAGTTTGATAATGGTGTCGAGTTAATGGCCATCTCTAGTGAGTTTTCTTAATGAACTTACATTCTTAGCATGTTAGTATTGCATGAGTAACGTGTGTGTGTACGCTCACTACAGGTTAGATCCGACGGGGTCTCGGTAGGGGTCCACAAGAGACGTGGATCGATGAGCTTGCTTTTAACCACTACGGGTTAGATCCGACGGGGTCTCGGTAGGGGTCCACAGAGACGTGGATGGACGGTTAATTGTGGTGCATTTTGCAAATGGGATTTGATTATGGCATTTCCGGAAATGAGTGCTTTTGAACGGTTTTCATGATTGCATGCATCGACTAAGTGTGTAAGAGGTAAGTGTTCGTTTGGCTTACTTGGCTAGGATGGCACTAGAGTATTTTGTTGTTTGTTTTAATTCCCTTATTTGTGGATTTTGATGTTGGGAGACGAACCTTGTGGTCGTTCTTGTGTACTGTGAGTTGATGAGATTGGGGCTAAAATCCCAACGTTTTTGTAAAGGTCATTTGACGGATTTGGGGCTAAAATCCCAACGGTTTGGTAAAGGTTATTTTACGGAAAGTAAACTTTTGGGGCGGTGACCCCATTTGCCTTTTGGATTTTGAAAAGTAGGATTTGATAATCCTAAATTATTTTCTATTAAAACTCTCGATGGCATTCTAAACCATTTTATAAATTATTTCCATTGATTTATGATATTTTGATTTTGAAAGGTTTTCTCAAACTCTTGCCTCGGGAAGTACTTTTCGTTCCGTTTGGATCTTTGAGGATTCCTGGTTATTGTTATTCGTGGAATGTGAATTGTATGGCTCGTATTTGCACTTTGTTCTTGCACTAGCAAAATAGTGGAGTTTTGCTAACCCCCGAGTATTCGGGGGGTGGATGTCTGTTTTTGCATTCAGGTTTTGGAGCATAACACAGGGTCGGCACGAAGGATGATGAAAGATGATCGATACTAATCACATGAGGAACCGCACTTTGTTTATTGGTTCAGTTGTACTCTATTTTTCCGCTGCTATATTTTCCCGTTGTACGGGTGTGGTTGTATTTTGACCCCTGCGTGGGCATGAGTTGTATTTGAGTTGTATGTATTTGTTGAAAGACCAAATCGGTCTACTGAGTCATTTTAGCCTTAAAGGCATGGTTGAGTTGTTATATGTCGTTACCAGCCTAGTAGATCCTTGAGGAAAGGTTCTAAGGCGTGTAATATCCCTGAGCGGATTGGGGGTGTTACATAAATGGTATCAGAGCTTAGGTTGAGGAAAACCTAGGCTGTCGGGTCAAGTCGTGTTGTTTGAGTCTTGTTTCGTCCTATTTTATCTTACTGAGTCGTGTCGCGACGCGTCGTTTGAGTTTGTTGGTCGTGATTAGTATCGTGGGGCGATCATCATCTTCGTGCGACCTTTGGAAGTAAGTCTCCCTTCTTTGTGTTGTGCCTCGTGTGACACGAGCTATTTTTATGATTATTTGTTAAGTGACGGAATCCTCTTGTGGATTTTGATTTCACGATATATATTTAATCGACTCTCGTATTTGATTTATACGAGGAGTGTCCTCGCTTGTGATGTCTTTTTATTGTTGTTTTTGTCCGTTGCTGATGATTTTCGAATCGATTTGCACGTTTTACAAGTTCTCTTGTGGAAGCTTTGTGCTTATACACGTTCGACTTGTTCACTAGCCAGTGCGGGAGGGTCTTTAGAGGCCTCGAATGGGGTCAGTGGTTTTGTTCTGAATGTGGTATTTTATCGTTTATTTCCATTTAAAGACATGTATTGTCTTGATTTTGAATGTTTTGATGCGTGTACTAGGAGTTTTTTTTTAGTGAACGTCGATATGTGCGAGTTTTGGGCATTCTGGCCTATTGGATTTTTTAAAACCTTGAGTATCTTAGAAAAATAAATTTCGAGACATACTTTTCAAATGAGTTATTTTCTTGTGGTATATCCTAGGTGCCACAATATATTTCAAAAATTTTCTACTTCGAGGACCAAAATGCTTTGAGATATTTTCAATGTTTTAGAAACACTTTTATTTAGACCCGAGGGTCGAATATTCTGAAAGTTTTTACTAAGAGAAAGTGTCCTCATTTTTATCAAATGCGAAATGGTTCTCCAATGTCTCGATAACGATGTTTCACGTTTGTACTTTTTGAAAGGTGATACTCAAGATCAACCGATGTTCTTCTAAATTATTTTCAAAATGAGGTTTTTGTTTTTAAAACCTATCCATTCCCATTTGAGGGCTGGGTATGTATGTATGATGTTCGCATTTCCATTTTGATGTTTGCTCCCGAGTATGATTGAGTTGGCGGCGTGAGCGTTGAGTTGTTTTCTACACATTTGTTGTGTTAGCCCTCTGTGAGAGGTGGAATGTTGGTGTTGAATGTTGCCATCTCGTGGTGATTTTTGCATTATCGCGCATGTACGATCTGTTAGAGCTTAGTTTGCTATGACCGTGTGCATCGGTGATCGTTCCGTTATGTGTCGGTTGTTTAATGTCTTGTTACCTTGCTCCTGTTTTTCTGAATTTCGTGGACGAGGTCGGAGGTAATACCCGTACTATTTTGACTTCGGTATTTTCTCTTTCTCCAGTCTATCGATTCGCTCATGTTCGTTGATACTTTATGAACTTGTTCTGTATTTCGGTTTCATCGTCCGAACGAGCTGTGATCTTATTGTGGGTCGATCTGGTTATCGATGTGACTTTTTCGGGTTCAGTTCGATTCTTGTGAACCTTGTTCGGGAGTGACATCATAGGGTTCTATTAGTTCTTTTATTCGAAGTGGATCGGATTTGGAACTCTTGTGTTTTCGACTCTGTCGACTCATTATGTTCGTTGACATTTCTGAGCTTGTCCTGCCCCTTGCTTTTGTTGATCGAACGAGTGTGGTATTGTTTTGGAATAACTCGTTTGTCGCTGTGACTTTTCAATCGCTATTCCCTTTCCTGTGGATCTTATGGGAATGCATGTCTTGTAGTTCTCACCAGATCATCCTGGGAGTTGTTGTTTGAATTTTATTATCCTTCGTGTTTCGGACATGATTGTTCGATCTTTGTTGTCTCGATCGTTTGCTTGTTCGGTTTTTGTTCTCGTTTCGTGATTGTTGAGCATTCAGGCTCCTTCCTAATTCCCTTAAGTTTCGGAAATTAGTCTCGTTTTCGATCTTCCAACCCTTGGGCGGTGGAATTCTGTATTTGTTCAGCGATTGGCTCGCGTTTTGATTGATGTACTGTTGGGTTGGTCAATCGTATTGATTTTCATTCATTGTGTTTTGTAATTATTCGGATAATTGACTTGATTGTATTATCCATTTGATGACGCTTGTCACTTGTTGGTTTTATTATATCCCTAACGGCGACGTTGTGTTGGTCGTCGTGGAGCGTGTTTTCACACCGTATATTCCGTTACGTTGTTTGTAACGTTTCGCCGTTGGGCATTAGTTACGCGTTTCTTGCGTATCTCGTTGAGTTTTCCTGGCGGGATATTACTTCTCCCGACTTGTTTTAAGTTTCGGGACGAAACTTCTTTTAAGGAGGGTAGAATGTAATATCCGCAATTTTCGATTTCCGGTAATTTCTTTTTTTCTGCGGAAGTCCGTTTTGATGACTTGCTCGTGACCGTTTCGTCATTCTGAGAATGATTAATTCTGCAATTTTTGACATCCGAGTTCGTTTCGGTGTCGTTTTGTTGAGTTCCGTGCTTTTTAGCGACTTTTCCGCGCTTGAGTTCGATTCTTGCGAATCTCGTTCGAAACTGCTGTTTCGAGTTTCCTGTAAGTCCGTTTAACTTTGTTGGACGTGTTGTGAACTTCTATTTGGTTATTCGATCACGTATCGTGATTTCCGGGCGTTTTGGGCCATTTTGTAATTTCTTGAAAGTTACGGGTATCCGTATCTGTAATTGTTGTCTCGACCCGTTTCTTGGTCGCGTATGATTAATTATGGTATTATGATTTCATTTCGAGTCGTTGATGTTGTCCGCGAACTTTTCGTCGTGTTCGTTCCGTACATTTTCGGAAATCGGGACGTCGAGCCCTGGTGGTCGGTACTGGCCGGACGGTTGCGAGACTGGCCGGACGATTGCGGGCACCGGCCGGACAGGTGCGGCAGGAACCGGCATAGCGCACGCTACGGCCGGAAGGCTGCGCACGCTAACCGGCAGGTGTAGCGCACGCTATCGGCTGGCCTAACGCACGCTATCGGGTCTGGGCAGTGGGGTTCTGAGGTTCTGGACTCGGTCAGGATCGGCAGGTAGCGCACGCTACGGTCGGTCGTAGCGCACGCTAACCGGCAGGGGTAGCGCACGCTGTCGGCCGACTAGCGTATGTTACCAGGGCGAGTTGTTTAGTCCAGAGGCTACTGGACATGTCGGCTAGCGCGCGCAGGCTTCCGGCCGTAGCGCACGCTAGCGGGAGTCGGTCGGCAGGTTTGGTCGGCAGGGCCCTGGCCGAGGGTACTCGGCCGATACCGGCCGATAGCGCACGCTAGTCCGGGAAGGCTAGCGCACGCTAGTCCGGCCCAGTATAAATGTGACAGAGCAGTCACATTTTCATTCAATTCTCACTTCCTTCCTCTTCTATCCGCGGGTGGCGATTCGAGAGTGGCGAAGCCATGTTGTTTGACAACAAATCTACGAAGTTCGTGAGTTCATAACATCAATCAATCATCCGTTATCATCCTTTGATCCAGCGAATCAAGGTAATCTTACCTTAGAACCCTAATTTATTGAATTTGGGGGTTTTTGCATTTCTGTCTGATTCGTTCCGTGTTGTTGATTAATACACGATGGGTATGATTAATCTTGGTAGTATTCTTGTGTTTAACATCATTTAATCCATTGTTCTTCGTCGAATCGAAGTATATTTCTTGATTTCCTTCGAGTTGACTTTTTGGGGGATTTGTCCTCGATCTCGTTTTTCATCCGTTTTCGATGGATCGATTATGGTTAAATCATGTTGTTAAACATATTATATGGATTGTATATCCATATTTTAACTTGGAATTCCGTTTTCGTGATTTGACGGGACGAATCGTGTTCTTGGCCGTTTTGGGGGAAATCCTTGAACCTTCGTCATTTGTTCTTTGAATTCAGCGGCTTTGGGTCGTTCTTTGGAATTCATTTTCGTTGTTATTGTTTTCGTTCGTAGTTCATTGTTGTGGATTGTCGTTCGGTGGAGTCGGCGAGTTCGTAGTCGGTTCGTGCCAACCTACTTCGGCCGATTCTCCACGTTGTGGTTATTCGAGCCAAGTACCTTGCCCATACTTTACTTATTTTATGGATATGATGATCGGTGATCGTCTTGGTGTGTTTGTTTGGTTGCTTGAAATGAAGTTTCAAAAGATTTCGGTTTGGCCTCGTTAAAGGCTCTCTTTCAAAACGCGTGTGTGTTTTGTGAACGTTGTGTTTTGAGAATTGATTATGATTTGATTATTTTGAACATTGAAGTCTTTGATGATGATACTCCTGTGTTTAAAGTTATGGGATCGTGTATTCCGTATTTAATCATTGTTGTGGTGTTTTTGAAGAGTTTGATAATGGTGTCGAGTTAATGGCCATCTCTAGTGAGTTTTCTTAATGAACTTACATTCTTAGCATGTTAGTATTGCATGAGTAACGTGTGTGTGTATGCTCACTACGGGTTAGATCCGACGGGGTCTCGGTAGGGGTCCACAAGAGACGTGGATCGATGAGCTTGCTTTTAACCACTACGGGTTAGATCCGACGGGGTCTCGGTAGGGGTCCACAGAGACGTGGATGGACGGTTAATTGTGGTGCATTTTGCAAATGGGATTTGATTATGGCATTTCCGGAAATGAGTGCTTTTGAACGGTTTTCATGATTGCATGCATCGACTAAGTGTGTAAGAGGTAAGTGTTCGTTTGGCTTACTTGGCTAGGATGGCACTAGAGTATTTTGTTGTTTGTTTTAATTCCCTTATTTGTGGATTTTGATGTTGGGAGACGAACCTTGTGGTCGTTCTTGTGTACTGTGAGTTGATGAGATTGGGGCTAAAATCCCAACGTTTTTGTAAAGGTCATTTGACGGATTTGGGGCTAAAATCCCAACGGTTTGGTAAAGGTTATTTTACGGAAAGTAAACTTTTGGGGCGGTGACCCCATTTGCCTTTTGGATTTTGAAAAGTAGGATTTGATAATCCTAAATTATTTTCTATTAAAACTCTCGATGGCATTCTAAACCATTTTATAAATTATTTCCATTGATTTATGATATTTTGATTTTGAAAGGTTTTCTCAAACTCTTGCCTCGGGAAGTACTTTTCGTTCCGTTTGGATCTTTGAGGATTCCTGGTTATTGTTATTCGTGGAATGTGAATTGTATGGCTCGTATTTGCACTTTGTTCTTGCACTAGCAAAATAGTGGAGTTTTGCTAACCCCCGAGTATTCGGGGGTGGATGTCTGTTTTTGCATTCAGGTTTTGGAGCATAACACAGGGTCGGCACGAAGGATGATGAAAGATGATCGATACTAATCACATGAGGAACCGCACTTTGTTTATTGGTTCAGTTGTACTCTATTTTTCCGCTGCTATATTTTCCCGTTGTACGGGTGTGGTTGTATTTTGACCCCTGCGTGGGCATGAGTTGTATTTGAGTTGTATGTATTTGTTGAAAGACCAAATCGGTCTACTAAGTCATTTTAGCCTTAAAGGCATGGGTGAGTTGTTATATGTCGTTACCAGCCTAGTAGATCCTTGAGGAAAGGTTCTAAGGCGTGTAATATCCCTGAGCGGATTGGGGGTGTTACATAAATGGTATCAGAGCTTAGGTTGAGGAAAACCTAGGCTGTCGGGTCAAGTCGTGTTGTTTGAGTCTTGTTTCGTCCTATTTTATCTGACTGAGTCGTGTCGCGACGCGTCGTTTGAGTTTGTTGGTCGTGATTAGTATCGTGGGGCGATCATCATCTTCGTGCGACCTTTGGAAGTAAGTCTCCCTTCTTTGTGTTGTGCCTTGTGTGACACGAGCTATTTTTATGATTATTTGTTAAGTGACGGAATCCTCTTGTGGATTTTGATTTCACGATATATATTTAATCGACTCTCGTATTTGATTTATACGAGGAGTGTCGTCGCTTGTGATGTCTTTTTATTGTTGTTTTTGTCCGTTGCTGATGATTTTCGAATCGATTTGCACGTTTTACAAGTTCTCTTGTGGAAGCTTTGTGCTTATACACGTTCGACTTGTTCACTAGCCAGTGCGGGAGGGTCTTTAGAGGCCTCGAATGGGGTCAGTGGTTTTGTTCTGAATGTGGTATTTTATCGTTTATTTCCATTTAAAGACATGTATTGTCTTGATTTTGAATGTTTTGATGCGTGTACTAGGAGTTTTTTTTAGTGAACGTCGATATGTGCGAGTTTTGGGCATTCTGGCCTATTGGATTTTTTAAAACCTTGAGTATCTTAGAAAAATAAATTTCGAGACATACTTTTCAAATAAGTTATTTTCTTGTGGTATATCCTAGGTGCCACAATATATTTCAAAAAATTTCTACTTCGAGGACCAAAATGCTTTGAGATATTTTCAATGTTTTAGAAACACTTTTATTTAGACCCGAGGGTCGAATATTCTGAAAGTTTTTACTAAGAGAAAGTGTCCTCATTTTTATCAAATGCGAAATGGTTCTCTAATGTCTCGATAACGATGTTTCACGTTTGTACTTTTTGAAAGGTGATACTCAAGATCAACCGATGTTCTTCTGATTTATTTTCAAAATGAGGTTTTTGTTTTTAAAACCTATCCATTCCCATTTGAGGGCTGGGTATGTATGTATGATGTTCGCATTTCCATTTTGATGTTTGCTCCCGAGTATGATTGAGTTGGCGGCGTGAGCGTTGAGTTGTTTTCTACACATTTGTTGTGTTAGCCCTCTGTGAGAGGTGGAATGTTGGTGTTGAATGTTGCCATCTCGTGGTGATTTTTGCATTATCGCGCATGTGCGAGCTGTTAGAGCTTAGTTTGCTATGACCGTGTGCATCGGTGATCGTTCCGTTATGTGTCGGTTGTTTAATGTCTTGTTACCTTGCTCCTGTTTTTGTGAATTTCGTGGACGAGGTCGGAGGTAATACCCGTACTATTTTGACTTCGGTATTTTCTCTTTCTCCAGTCTATCGATTCGCTCATGTTCGTTGATACTTTATGAACTTGTTCTGTATTTCGGTTTCATCGTCCGAACGAGCTGTGATCTTATTGTGGGTCGATCTGGTTATCGATGTGACCTTTTCGGGTTCAGTTCGATTCTTGTGAACCTTGTTCGGGAGTTACATCATAGGGTTCTATTAGTTCTTTTATTCGAAGTGGATCGGATTTGGAACTCTTGTGTTTTCGACTCTGTCGACTCATTATGTTCGTTGACATTTCTGAGCTTGTCCTGCCCCTTGCTTTTGTTGATCGAACGAGTGTGGTATTGTTTTGGAATAACTCGTTTGTCGCTGTGACTTTTCAATCGCTATTCCCTTTCCTGTGGATCTTATGGGAATGCATGTCTTGTAGTTCTCACCAGATCATCCTGGGAGTTGTTGTTTGAATTTTATTATCCTTCGTGTTTCGGACATGATTGTTCGATCTTTGTTGTCTCGATCGTTTGCTTGTTCGGTTTTTGTTCTCGTTTCGTGATTGTTGAGCATTCAGGCTCCTTCCTAATTCCCTTAAGTTTCGGAAATTAGTCTCGTTTTCGATCTTCCAACCCTTGGGCGGTGGAATTCTGTATTTGTTCAGCGATTGGGTCGCGTTTTGATTGATGTACTGTTGGGTTGGTCAATCGTATTGATTTTCATTCATTGTGTTTTGTGATTATTCGGATAATTGACTTGATTGTATTATCCATTTGATGACGCTTGTCACTTGTTGGTTTTATTATATCCCTAACGGCGACGTTGTGTTGGTCGTCGTGGAGCGTGTTTTCACACCGTATATTCCGTTACGTTGTTTGTAACGTTTCGCCGTTGGGCATTAGTTACGCGTTTCTTGCGTATCTCGTTGAGTTTTCCTGGCGGGATATTACTTCTCCCGACTTGTTTTAAGTTTCAGGACGAAACTTCTTTTAAGGAGGGTAGAATGTAATATCCGCAATTTTCGATTTCCGGTAATTTCTTTTTTTCAGCGGAAGTCCGTTTTGATGACTTGCTCGTGACCGTTTCGTCATTCTGAGAATGATTAATTCTGCAATTTTTGACATCCGAGTTCGTTTCGGTGTCGTTTTGTTGAGTTCCGTGCTTTTTAGCGACTTTTCCGCGCTTGAGTTCGATTCTTGCGAATCTCGCTCAAATCAGCTTTGAGTTTCCTGTAAGTCCGTTTAACTTTGTTGGACGTGTTGTGAACTTCTGTTTGGTTATTCGATCACGTATCGTGATTTCCGGGCGTTTTGGGCCATTTTGTAATTTCTTGAAAGTTACGGGTATCCGTATCTGTAATTGTTGTCTCGACCCGTTTCTTGGTCGCGTATGATTAATTATGGTATTATGATTTCATTTCGAGTCGTTGATGTTGTCCGCGAACTTTTCGTCGTGTTCGTTCCGTACATTTTCGGAAATCGGGACGTCGAGCCCTGGTGGTCGGTACTGGCCGGACGGTTGCGAGACTGGCCGGACGATTGCGGGCACCGGCCGGACAGGTGCGGCAGGAACCGGCATAGCGCACGCTACGGCCGGAAGGCTGCGCACGCTAACCGGCAGGTGTAGCGCACGCTATCGGCTGGCCTAACGCACGCTATCGGGTCGGGGCAGTGGGGTTCTGAGGTTCTGGACTCAGTCAGGATCGGCAGGTAGCGCACGCTACGGTCGGTCGTAGCGCACGCTAACCGGCAGGGGTAGCGCACGCTGTCGGCCAACTAGCGTATGTTACCAGGGCGAGTTGTTTAGTCCAGAGGCTACTGGACAGGTCGGCTAGCGCGCGCAGGCTTCCGGCCGTAGCGCACGCTAGCGGGAGTCGGTCGGCAGGTTTGGTCGGCAGGTTTGGTCGTGCGGGCCCTGGCCGAGGGTACTCGGCCGATACCGGCCGATAGCGCACGCTAGTCCGGGAAGGCTAGCGCACGCTAGTCCGGCCCAGTATAAATGTGACAGAGCAGTCACATTTTCATTCAATTCTCACTTCCTTCCTCTTCTATCCGCGGGTGGCGATTCGAGAGTGGCGAAGCCATGTTGTTTGACAACAAATCTACGAAGTTCGTGAGTTCATAACATCAATCAATCATCTGTTATCATCCTTTGATCCAGCGAATCAAGGTAATCTTACCTTAGAACCCTAATTTATTGAATTTGGGGGTTTTTGCATTTATTCGATTCGTTCGTGTTGTTGATTAATACACGATGGGTATGATTAATCTTGGTAGTATTCTTGTGTTTAACATCATTTAATCCATTGTTCTTCGTCGAATCAAGTATATTTCTTGATTTCCTTGAGTTGACTTTTTGGGGGATTTGTCCTCGATCTCGTTTTTCATCCGTTTTCGATGGATCGATTATGGTTAAATGATGTTGTTAAACATATTATATGGATTGTATATCCATATTTTAAATTGGAATTCGTTTCGTGATTTGACGGGACGAATCGTGTTCTTGGCCGTTTTGGGGGAAATCCTTGAACCTTCGTCATTTGTTCTTTGAATTCAGCGGCTTTGGGTCGTTCTTTGGAATTCATTTTCGTTGTTATTGTTTTCGTTCGTAGTTCATTGTTGTGGATTGTCGTTCGGTGGAGTCGGCGAGTTCGTAGTCGGTTCGTGCCAACCTACTTCGGCCGATTCTCCACGTTGTGGTTATTCGAGCCAAGTACCTTGCCCATACTTTTCTTATTTTATGGATATGATGATCGGTGATCGTCTTGGTGTGTTTGTTTGGTTGTTTGAAATGAAGTTTCAAAAGATTTCGGTTTGACCTCGTTAAAGGCTCTCTTTCAAAATGCGTGTGTGTTTTGTGAACGTTGTGTTTTGGGAATTGATTATGATTTGATTATTTTGAACGTTGAAGTCTTTGATGATGATACTCCTGTGTTTAAAGTTATGGGATCGTGTATTCCGTATTTAATCATTGTTGTGGTGTTTTTGAAGAGTTTGATAATGGTGTCGAGTTAATGGCCATCTCTAGTGAGTATTCTTAATGAACTTACATTCTTAGCATGTTAGTATAGCATGAGTAACGTGTGTGTGTGTGTATGCTCACTACGAGTTAGATCCGACGGGGTCTCGGTAGGGGTCCACAAGAGACGTGGATCGACGAGCTTGCTTTTAACCACTACGGGTTAGATCCGACGGGGTCTCGGTAGGGGTCCACAGAGACGTGGATCGACGGTTAATTGTGGTGCATTTTGCAAATGTGATTTGATTATGGCATTTCCGGAAATGAGTGCTTTTGAACGGTTTTCATGATTGCATGCATCGACTAAGTGTGTAAGAGGTAAGTGTTCGTTTGGCTTACTTGGCTAGGATGGAACTAGAGTATTTTGTTGTTTGTTTTAATTCCTTTATTTGTGGATTTTGATGTTGGGAGACGACCCTTGTGGTCGTTCTTGTGTACTGTGAGTTGATGAGATTGGGGCTAAAATCCCCACGTTTTTGTAAAGGTCATTTGACGGATTTGGGGCTAAAATCCCAACGGTTTGGTAAAGGTTATTTTACGGAAAGTAAACTTTTGGGGCGGTGACCCCATTTGCCTTTTGGATTTTGAAAAGTAGGATTTGATAATCCTAAATTATTTTCTATTAAAACTCTCGATGGCATTCTAAACCATTTTATAAATTATTTCCATTGATTTATGATATTTCGATTTTGAAAGGTTTTCTCAAACTCTTGCCTCGGGAAGTACTTTTCGTTCCGTTTGGATCTTTGAGGATTCCTGGTTATTGTTATTCTTGGAATGTGAATTGTATGGCTCGTATTTGCACTTTGTTCTTGCACTAGCAAAACAGTGGAGTTTTGCTAACCCCCGAGTATTCGGGGGGTGGATGTCTGTTTTTGCATTCAGGTTTTGGAGCATAACATAGGTTCGGCACGAAGGATGATGAAAGATGATCGATACTAATCACATGAGGAACCGCAGTTTGTTTATTGGTTCAGTTGTACTCTATTTTTCCGCTGCTATATTTTCCCGTTGTTCGGGTGTGGTTGTATTTTGACCCCTGCGTGGGCATGAGTTGTATTTGAGTTGTATGTATTTGTTGAAAGACCAAATCGGTCTACTGAGTCATTTTAGCCTTAAAGGCATGGTTGAGTTGTTATATGTCGTTACCAGCCTGGTAGATCCTTGAGGAAAGGTTCTAAGGCGTGTAATATCCCTGAGCGGATTGGGGGTGTTACATAAATGGTATCAGAGCTTAGGTTGAGGAAAACCTAGGCTGTCGGGTCAAGTCGTGTTGTTTGAGTCTTGTTTCGTCCTATTTTATCTGACTGAGTCGTGTCGCGACGCGTCGTTTGAGTTTGTTGGTCGTGATTAGTATCGTGGGGCGATCATCATCTTCGTGCGACCTTTGGAAGTAAGTCTCCCTTCTTTGTGTTGTGCCTCGTGTGACACGAGCTATTTTTATGATTATTTGTTAAGTGACGGAATCCTCTTGTGGATTTTGATTTCACGATATATATTTAATCGACTCTCGTATTTGATTTATACGAGGAGTGTAAATCGCTTGTGATGTCTTTTTATTGTTGTTTTTGTCCGTTCTTTGATGATTTTGAATCGATTTGCACGTTTTACAAGTTCTCTTGTGGAAGCTTTGTGCTTATACACGTTCGACTTGTTCACTAGCCGGTCTGCGGGAGGGTCTTTAGAGGCCTCGAATGGGGTCGATGGTTTTGTTACGAATGTGGTATTTTATCGTTTATTTCCGTTTAAAGACATGTATTGTCTTGATTTTGAATGTTTTGATGCGTGTACTAGGAGTTTTTTTTAGTGAACGTCGATATGTGCGAGTTTTGGGCATTCTGGCCTATTTGATTTTTGAAAACCTTCAGTATCTTAGAAAAATAAATTTCGAGACATACTTTTCAAATGAGTTATTTTCTTGTGGTATATCCTAGGTGCCACAATATATTTCAAAAATTTTCTACTTCGAGGACCAAAATGCTTTGAGATATTTTCAATGTTTTAGAAACACTTTTATTTAGACCCGAGGGTCGAATATTCTGAAAGTTTTTACTAAGAGAAAGTGTCCTCATTTTTATCAAATGCGAAATGGTTCTCCAATGTCTCGATAACGATGTTTCACGTTTGTACTTTTTGAAAGGTGATACTCAAGATCAACCGATGTTCTTCTAAATTATTTTCAAAATGAGGTTTTCGTTTTTAAAACCTATCCATTCCCATTTGAGGGCTGGGTATGTATGTATGATGTTCGCATTTCCATTTTGATGTTTGCTCCCGAGTATGATTGAGTTGGCGGCGTGAGCGTTGAGTTGTTTTCTACACATTTGTTGTGTTAGCCCTCTGTGCGAGGTGGAATGTTGGTGTTGAATGTTGCCATCTCGTGGTGATTTTTGCATTATCGCGCATGTGCGATCTGTTAGAGCTTAGTTTGCTATGACCGTGTGCATCGGTGATCGTTCCGTTATGTGTCGGTTGTTTAATGTCTTGTTACCTTGCTCCTGTTTTTGTGAATTTCGTGGACGAGGTCGGAGGTAATACCCGTACTATTTTGACTTCGATATTTTCTCTTTCTCCAGTCTATCGATTCGCTCATGTTCGTTGATACTTTATGAACTTGTTCTGTATTTCGGTTTCATCGTCCGAGCAGTGTGATCTTATTGTGGGTCGATCGGTTATCGATGTGACTTTTCGGGTTGATTCGATTCTTGTGAACCTTGTTCGGAGTGACATCATAGGGTTCTATTAGTTCTTTTATTCGAAGTGGATCGGATTTGGAACTCTTGTGTTTTCGACTCTGTCGACTCATTATGTTCGTTGACATTTCTGAGCTTGTCCTGCCCCTTGCTTTTGTTGATCGAACGAGTGTGGTATTGTTTTGGATTAACTCGTTTGTCGCTGTGACTTTTCAATCGCTATTCCCTTTCCTGTGGATCTTATGGGAATGCATGTCTTGTAGTTCTCACCAGATCATCCTGGGAGTTGTTGTTTGAATTTTATTATCCTTCGTGTTTCGGACATGATTGTTCGATCTTTGTTGTCTCGATCGTTTGCTTGTTCGGTTTTTGTTCTCGTTTCGTGATTGTTGAGCATTCAGGCTCCTTCCTAATTCCCTTAAGTTTGGGAAATTAGTCTCGTTTTCGATCTTCCAACCCTTGGGCGGTGGAATTCTGTATTTGTTCAGCGATTGGCTCGCGTTTTGATTGATGTACTGTTGGGTTGGTCAATCGTATTGATTTTCATTCATTGTGTTTTGTGATTATTCGGATAATTGACTTGATTGTATTATCCATTTGATGACGCTTGTCACTTGTTGGTTTTATTATATCCCTAACGGCGACGTTGTGTTGGTCGTTATGGAGCGTGTTTTCACACCGTATATTCCGTTACGTTGTTTGTAACGTTTCGCCGTTGGGCATTAGTTACGCGTTTCTTGCGTATCTCGTTGAGTTTTCCTGGCGGGATATTACTTCTCCCGACTTGTTTTAAGTTTCGGGACGAAACTTCTTTTAAGGAGGGTAGAATATAATATCCGCAATTTTCGATTTCCGGTAATTTATTTTTTTCAGCGGAAGTCCGTTTTGATGACTTGCTCGTGACCGTTTCGTCATTCTGAGAATGATTAATTCTGCAATTTTTGACATCCGAGTTCATTTCGGTGTCGTTTTGTTGAGTTCCGTGCTTTTTAGCGACTTTTCCGCGCTTGAGTTCGATTCTTGCGAATCTCGTTGGCTAACATTTGAGTTTCTGTAAGTCCGTTTAACTTTGTTGGACGTGTTGTGAACTTCTGTTTGGTTATTCGATCACGTATCGTGATTTAGGCGTTTGGGCCATTTTGTAATTTCTTGAAAGTTACGGGTATCCGTATCTGTAATTGTTGTCTCGACCCGTTTCTTGGTCGCGTATGATTAATTATGGTATTATGATTTCATTTCGAGTCGTTGATGTTGTCCGCGAACTTTTCGTCGTGTTCGTTCCGTACATTTTCGGAAATCGGGACGTCGAGCCCTGGTGGTCGGTACTGGCCGGACGGTTGCGAGACTGGCCGGACGATTGCGGGCACCGGCCGGACAGGTGCGGCAGGAACCGGCATAGCGCACGCTACGGCCGGAAGGCTGCGCACGCTAACCGGCAGGTGTAGCGACGCTTCTCCGGCGCTTGCCTTGCTCGGGTCGGGCGGTGGGGTTACGAGGTTACGGACTCGGTCGGGATCGGCGGGTAGCGCACGCTACGGTCGGTCGTAGCGCACGCTAACCGGCGAGGGTAGCGCCGCTGTTGTCGGCCGACTAGCGTATGTTACTGGGCGAGTTGTTTAGTCCAGAGGCTACTGGACAGGTCGGCTAGCGCGCGCAGGCTTCCGGCCGTAGCGCACGCTAGCGGGAGTCGGTCGGCAGGTTTGGTCGGCAGGTTTGGTCGTGCGGGCCCTGGCCGAGGGTACTCGGCCGATACCGGCCGATAGCGCACGCTAGTCCGGGAAGGCTAGCGCACGCTAGTCCGGCCCAGTATAAATGTGACAGAGCAGTCACATTTTCATTCATTTCTCACTTCCTTCCTCTTCTATCCGCGGGTGGCGATTCGAGAGTGGCGAAGCCATGTTGTTTGACAACAAATCTACGAAGTTCGTGAGTTCATAACATCAATCAATCATCCGTTATCATCCTTTGATCCAGCGAATCAAGGTAATCTTACCTTAGAACCCTAATTTCTTGAATTTGGGGGTTTTTGCATTTCTGTCTGATTCGTTCCGTGTTGTTGATTAATACACGATGGGTATGATTAATCTTGGTAGTATTCTTGTGTTTAACATCATTTAATCCATTGTTCTTCGTCGAATCGAAGTATATTTCTTGATTTCCTTCGAGTTGACTTTTTGGGGGATTTGTCCTCGATCTCGTTTTTCATCCGTTTTCGATCGATCGATTATGGTTAAATGATGTTGTTAAACATATTATATGGATTGTATATCCATATTTTAACTTGGAATTCCGTTTTCGTGATTTGACGGGACGAATCGTGTTCTTGGCCGTTTTGGGGGAAATCCTTGAACCTTCGTCATTTGTTCTTTGAATTCAGCGGCTTTGGGTCGTTCTTTGGAATTCATTTTCGTTGTTATTGTTTTCGTTCGTAGTTTATTGTTGTGGATTGTCGTTCGGTGGAGTCGGCGAGTTCGTAGTCGGTTCGTGCCAACCTACTTCGGCCGATTCTCCACGTTGTGGTTATTCGAGCCAAGTACCTTGCCCATACTTTTCTTATTTTATGGATATGATGATCGGTGATCGTCTTGGTGTGTTTGTTTGGTTGTTTGAAATGAAGTTTCAAAAGATTTCGGTTTGGCCTCGTTAAAGGCTCTCTTTCAAAATGCGTGTGTGTTTTGTGAACGTTGTGTTTTGGGAATTGATTATGATTTGATTATTTTGAACGTTGAAGTCTTTGATGATGATACTCCTGTGTTTAAAGTTATGGGATCGTGTATTCCGTATTTAATCATTGTTGTGGTGTTTTTGAAGAGTTTGATAATGGTGTCGAGTTAATGGCCATCTCTAGTGAGTATTCTTAATGAACTTACATTCTTAGCATGTTAGTATAGCATGAGTAACGTGTGTGTGTGTATGCTCACTACGGATTAGATCCGACGGGGTCTCGGTAGGGGTCCACAAGAGACGTGGATCGACGAGCTTGCTTTTAACCACTACGGGTTAGATCCGACGGGGTCTCGGTAGGGGTCCACAGAGACGTGGATCGACGGTTAATTGTGGTGCATTTTGCAAATGTGATTTGATTATGGCATTTCCGGAAATGAGTGCTTTTGAACGGTTTTCATGATTGCATGCATCGACTAAGTGTGTAAGAGGTAAGTGTTCGTTTGGCTTACTTGGCTAGGATGGAACTAGAGTATTTTGTTGTTTGTTTTAATTCCTTTATTTGTGGATTTTGATGTTGGGAGACGACCCTTGTGGTCGTTCTTGTGTACTGTGAGTTGATGAGATTGGGGCTAAAATCCCCACATTTTTGTAAAGGTCATTTGACGGATTTGGGGCTAAAATCCCAACGGTTTGGTAAAGGTTATTTTACGGAAAGTAAACTTTTGGGGCGGTGACCCCATTTGCCTTTTGGATTTTGAAAAGTAGGATTTGATAATCCTAAATTATTTTCTATTAAAACTCTCGATGGCATTCTAAACCATTTTATAAATTATTTCCATTGATTTATGATATTTCGATTTTGAAAGGTTTTCTCAAACTCTTGCCTCGGGAAGTACTTTTCGTTCCGTTTGGATCTTTGAGGATTCCTGGTTATTGTTATTCGTGGAATGTGAATTGTATGGCTCGTATTTGCACTTTGTTCTTGCACTAGCAAAACAGTGGAGTTTTGCTAACCCCCGAGTATTCGGGGGGTGGATGTCTGTTTTTGCATTCAGGTTTTGGAGCATAACATAGGGTCGGCACGAAGGATGATGAAAGATGATCGATACTAATCACATGAGGAACCGCAGTTTGTTTATTGGTTCAGTTGTACTCTATTTTTCCGCTGCTATATTTTCCCGTTGTTCGGGTGTGGTTATATTTTGACCCCTGCGTGGGCATGAGTTTTATTTGAGTTGTATGTATTTGTTGAAAGACCAAATCGGTCTACTGAGTCATTTTAGCCTTAAAGGCATGGTCGAGTTGTTATATGTCGTTACCAGCCTGGTTGATCCTTGAGGAAAGGTTCTACGGCGTGTAATATCCCTGAGCGGATTGGGGGTGTTACATAAATGGTATCAGAGCTTAGGTTGAGGAAAACCTAGGCTGTCGGGTCAAGTCGTGTTGTTTGAGTCTTGTTTCGTCCGATTTTATCTGACTGAGTCGTGTCGTGACGCGTCGTTTGAGTTTGTTGGTCGTGATTAGTATCGTGGGGCGATCATCATCTTCGTGCCACCTGTGGAAGTAAGTCTCCCTTCTTTGTGTTGTGCCTCGTGTGACACGAGCTATTTTTATGATTATTTGTTAAGTGACGGAATCCTCTTGTGGATTTTGATTTCACGATATGTATTTAATCGACTCTCGTATTTGATTTATACGAGGAGTGTCGTCGCTTGTGATGTCTTTTTATTGTTGTTTTTGTCCGTTGCTGATGATTTTCAAATCGATTTGCACGTTTTACAAGTTCTCTTGTGGAAGCTTTGTGCTTATACACGTTCGACTTGTTCACTAGCTTGATGGGAGGGTCTTTAGAGGCCTCGAATGGGGTCAGTGGTTTTGTTCTGAATGTCGTATTTTATCGTTTATTTCCGTTTAAAGACATGTATTTTCTTGATTTTGAATGTTTTGATGCGTGTACTAGGAGTTTTTTTTTAGTGAAGGTCGATATGTGCGAGTTTTGGGCATTCTGGCCTATTGGATTTTTGAAAACCTTGAGTATCTTAGAAAAATAAATTTCGAGACATACTTTTCAAATGAGTTATTTTCTTGTGGTATATCCTAGGTGCCACAATATATTTCAAAAAATTTCTACTTCGAGGACCAAAATGCTTTGAGATATTTTCAATATTTTAGAAACACTTTTATTTAGACCCGAGGGTCGAATATTCTGAAAGTTTTTACTAAGAGAAAGTGTCCTCATTTTTATCAAATGCGAAATGGTTCTCCAATGTCTCGATAACGATGTTTCACGTTTGTACATTTTGAAAGGTGATACTCAAGATCAACCGATGTTCTTCTAAATTATTTTCAAAATGAGGTTTTCGTTTTTAAAACCTATCCATTCCCGTTTGAGGGCTGGGTATGTATGTATGATGTTCGCATTTTCATTTTGATGTTTTCTCCCGAGTATGATCGAGTTGGCGGCGTGAGCGTTGAGTTGTTTTCTACACATTTGTTGTGTTAGCCCTCTGTGAGAGGTGGAATGTTGGTGTTGAATGTTGCCATCTCGTGGTGATTTTTAGATTATCGCGCATGTGCGAGCTGTTAGAGCTTGGTTTGATATGACCGTGTGCATCGGTGATCGTTCCGTTATGTGTCGGTTGTTTAATGTCTTGTTACCTTGCTCCTGTTTTTGTGAATTTCGTGGACGAGGTCGGAGGTAATACCCGTACTATTTTGACTTCGGTATTTTCTCTTTCTCCAATCTATCGATTCGCTCATGTTCGTTGATACTTTATGAACTTGTTCTCTATTTCGGTTTCATCGTCCGAACGAGCTGTGATCTTATTGTGGGTCGATCTGGTTATCGATGTGACTTTTTCGGGTTCAGTTCGATTCTTGTGAACCTTGTTTGGGAGTGACATCATCGGGTTCTATTAGTTCTTTTATTCGAAGTGGATCGGATTTGGAACTCTTGTGTTTTCGACTCTGTCGACTCATTATGTCCGTTGACATTTCTGAGCTTGTCCTGCCCCTTGATTTTGTTGATCGAACGAGTGTGGTATTGTTTTGGAATAACTCGTTTGTCGCTGTGACTTTTCGATCGCTATTCCCTTTCCTGTGTATCTTATGGGAATGCATGTCTTGTAGTTCTCACCAGATCATCCTGGGAGTTGTTGTTTGAATTTTATTATCCTTCGTGTTTCGGACATGATTGTTCGATCTTTGTTGTCTCGATCGTTTGCTTGTTCGGTTTTTGTTCTCGTTTCGTGATTGTTGAGCATTCAGGCTCCTTCCTAATTCCCTTAAGTTTGGGAAATTAGTCTCGTTTTCGATCTTCCAACCCTTGGGCGGTGGAATTCTGTATTTGTTCAGCGATTGGCTCGCGTTTTGATTGATGTACCGTTGGGTTGGTCAATTAGTATTGATTTTCGTTCATTGTGTTTTGTGATTGTTCGGATAATTGACTTGATTGTATTATCCATTTGATGACGCTTGTCACTTGTTGGTTTTATTATATCCCTAACGGCGACGTTGTGTTGGTCGTCGTGGAGCGTGTTTTCACACCGTATATTCCGTTGCGTTGTTTGTAACGTTTCGCCGTTGGGCATTAGTTACGCGTTTCTTGCATATCTCATTGAGTTTTCCTGGCTGGATATTACTTCTCCCGACTTGTTTTAAGTTTCGGTACGAAACTTCTTTTAAGGAGGGTAGAATGTAATATCCGCAATTTTCGATTTCCGGTAATTTCTTTTTTTTCAGCGGAAGTCCGTTTTGACGACTCGCTCGTGACCGTTTCGTCATTCTGAGAATGATTAATTCTGCACTTTTTGACATCCGAGTTCGTTTCGGTGTCGTTTTGTTGAGTTCCGTGCTTTTTAGCGACTTTTCCGCGCTTGAGTTCGATTCTTGCGAATCCCGTTCGAAACTGCTGTTTCGAGTTTCCTGTAAGTCCGTTTAACTTTGTTGGACGTGTTGTGAACTTCTGTTTGGTTATTCGATCACGTATCGTGATTTCCGGGCGTTTTGGGCCATTTTGTAATTTCTTGAAAGTTACGGGTATCCGTATCTGTAATTGTTGTCTCGACCCGTTTCTTGGTCGCGTATGATTAATTATGGTATTATGTTTTCATTTCGGGTCATTGATGTTGTCCGTGAACTTTTCATCGTGTTCGTTCCGTACGTTTTCGGAAATCGGGACGTCGAGCCCTGGTGGTCGGTACTGGCCGGACGGTTGCGGGACTGGCCGGACGATTGCGGGCACCGGCCGGACAGGTGCGTCAGGAACCGCGTAAGCGCCTTCTGGCCGGAAAGGCTGCGCACGCTAACCGGCAGTGTAAGCGCACGCTATCGGCCGCCTAACGCACTGCTCAGTGCAGGCGGTGGGGTTACGAGGTTGGACTCGGTCGGGATCGGCGGGTAGTGCACGCTACGGTCGGTCGTAGCGCACGCTAACGGCGAGGTAGCGCCTGTCGGCCGACTAGCGTCGTTACTGGGCGAGGCTGTTTAGTCAGAGGCTCTTTGGGCAGTCGGCTAGCGCGCGCAGGCTTCCGGCCGTAGCGCACGCTAGCGGGAGTCGGGTCGGCAAGTTTGGTCGGCAGGTTTGGTCGGTGGTGCCGGGTCGTGCGGGCCCTGGCCGAGGGTACTCGGCCGATACCGGCCGATAGCGCACGCTAGTCCGGGAAGGCTAGCGCACGCTAGTCCGGCCCAGTATAAATGTGACAGAGCAATCACATTTTCATTCATTTCTCACTTCCTTCCTCTTCTATCCGCGGGTGGCGATTCGAGAGTGGCGAAGCCATGTTGTTTGACAACAAATCCACGAAGTTCTTGAGTTCATAACATCAATCAATCATCCGTTATCATCCTTTGATCCAGCGAATCAAGGTAATCTTACCTTAGAACCCTAATTTCTTGAATTTGGGGTTTTTGCATTTCTGTCCGATTTGTTCCGTGTTGTTGATTAATACACGATGGATATGATTAATCTTGGTAGTATTCTTGTGTTTAATATCATTTAATCCATTGTTCTTCGTCGAATCGAAGTATATTTCTTGATTTCTTTCGAGTTGACTTTTTGGGGGATTTGTCCTCGATCTCGTTTTTCATCCGTTTTCGATGGATCGATTATGGTTAAATGATGTTGTTAAACATATTCTATGGATTGTATATCCATATTTCAACTTGGAATTCCGTTTTCGTGATTTGACGGGACGAATCGTGTTCTTGGCCGTTTTGGGGGAAATCCTTGAACCTTCGTCATTTGTTCTTTGAATTCAGCGGCTTTGGGTCGCTCTTTGGAATTCATTTTCGTTGTTATTGTTTTCGTTCGTAGTTCATTGTTGTGGATTGTCGTTCGGTGGAGTCGGCGAGTTCGTAGTCGGTTCGTGCCAACCTACTTCGGCCAATTCTTCGCGTTGTGGTTATTCGAGGCAAGTACCTTGCCCATACTTTTCTTATTTTATGGATATGATGATCGGTGATCGTCTTGGTGTGTTTGTTTGGTTGTTTGAAATGAAGTTTCAAAAGATTTTGGTTTGGCCTCGTTAAAGGCTCTCTTTCAAAACGCGTGTGTGTTTTGTGAACGTTGTGTTTTGGGAATTTATTATGATTTGATTATTTTGAACGTTGAAGTCTTTGATGATGATACTCCTGTGTTTAAAGTTATGGGATCGTGTATTCCGTATTTAATCATTGTTGTGGTGTTTTTGAAGAGTTTGATAATGGTGTCGAGTTAATGGCCATCTCTAGTGAGTATTCTTAATGAACTTACATTCTTAGCATGTTAGTATTGCATGAGTAACGTGTGTGTGTGTGTGTATGCTCACTACGGGTTAGATCCGACGGGGTCTCGGTAGGGGTCCACAAGAGACGTGGATCGACGAGCTTGCTTTTAACCACTACGGGTTAGATCCGACGGGGTCTCGGTAGGGGTCCACAGAGACGTGGCTCGACGGTTAATTGTGGTGCATTTTGCAAATGTGATTTGATTATGGCATTTCCGGAAATGAGTGCTTTTGAACGGTTTTCATGATTGCATGCATCGACTAAGTGTGTAAGAGGTAAGTGTTCGTTTGGCTTACTTGGCTAGGATGGCACTAGAGTATTTTGTTGTTTGTTTTAATTCCTTTATTTGTGGATTTTGATGTTGGGAGACGACCCTTGTGGTCGTTCTTGTGTACTGTGAGTTGATGAGATTGGGGCTAAAATCCCAACGTTTTTGCAAAGGTCATTTGACGGATTTGGGGCTAAAATCCCAACGGTTTGGTAAAGGTTATTTTACGGAAAGTAAACTTTTGGGGCGGTGACCCCATTTGCCTTTTGGATTTTAAAAAGTAGGATTTGATATTCCTAAATTATTTTCTATTAAAATTCTCGATGGCATTCTAAACCATTTTATAAATTATTTCCATTGATTTATGATATTTCGATTTTGAAAGGTTTTCTCAAATTCTTGCCTCGGGAAGTACTTTTCGTTCCGTTTGGATCTTTGAGGATTCCTGGTTATTGTTATTCGTGGAATGTGAATTGTATGGCTCGTATTTGCACTTTGTTCTTGCACTAGCAAAACAGTGGAGTTTTGCTAACCCCCGAGTATTCAGGGGGTGGATGTCTGTTTTTGCATTCAGATTTTGGAGCATAACACAGGGTCGGCACGAAGGATGATGAAAGATGATCGATACTAATCACATGAGGAACCGCACTTTGTTTATTGGTTCAGTTGTACTCTATTTTTCCGCTGCTATATTTTCCCGTTGTACGGGTGTGGTTGTATTTTGACCCCTGCGTGGGCATGAGTTGTATTTGAGTCGTATGTATTTTTTTGAAAGACCAAATCAGTCTACTGAGTCATTTTAGCCTTAAAGGCATGGTTGAGTTTTTATATGTCGTTACCAGCCTGGTAGATTCTTGAGGAAAGGTTCTACGGCGTGTAATATCCCTGAGCGGATTGGGGGTGTTACAGTAACGATGATTACAAATATTTTTCTATATGAGGATCATGAGTTTTCAAAATTGATGATTTTGAAATATTTTCCGTATTCAAATAATACGAAGTTTTCATTCGATCAAATTGATATAAATAATGGTTATACCATAAATACGACCGAAAAATATTGAATATTATTTTTAAAATAATATAATTGAGTTTTAGTAATGAAATTGTTAAAGTCCGGATCGTCATTTTTGAGAAAGGGGAAAATAAAATTATAAAATTAAGATAGCCGTTGATCGCGGAAATCGAATGCATAATATATTTCTTTTAGTGAGTTATTGATATCGGGATATAAATACTTTGTCAAGGTGTGGAAATCAAAGCTCGAGAACTCTAACGGATTTGCTTTACCGACCCGCTATTTGAGGCAAGTTTATACTTGTTCAGTTCATAATATTTAATAAATGATTTTGATTTAATTTCATTTATAATTCATATAGAAATGATATTATAAATGTAAATTGTTGGGATGATGGTTTTTATATTGTGCTTTGGTTTAGATTAAATCATAATGTATATGATTTAAATGTGTTCGGTGAATACGGAGATGTGAGTTATCTTTGGTCTGTGATATGGAACGCCGGATATCGAGGATAGTTTATCGTGTCGACATTGATGTCGGGACGGTGGTTTGTTGATATTAATGGATTGTACCTCATTCGAGGTTAATCGAATAACTGTGTATTTGTTTAGGGATGTTTGTTTGTGGAAAAGGATATTGTCTTCGGCTTTGAGGTAATTTAAGTATTGTTCAGTTATGAGGGTAATTATTCTATTGAATTGTTGTATATGTTGTATGTTGAGGTTTCATATAATGGCATTCGTATTGACTGTTCGTCGAGGGATGTTGATCCCAGGGCCAATGTTTGGTATTGATGGTTGTGTTGATCGATCATTGATGGGTGATGATTCCACTACTGTTGTGTTGAGATTGTTGATCGTGTTAATCATTCTTTGGGGATGGTGATCCCAGGGTGGTTGTTTTGGATATTGTTGGTCGTGTCGATCTTTCATTATCCGTGTGTCGTTGTTCACTTTGGTGAGTCTTTTGATCCTTATTGGATATGCGTTTTCCATGAGTTTCGTTGTCATGTTGCATCGTGACACATCCGGAGTTATATCTACGTGCCGATCGGTTATGTGTAATATTTTCAAGGCGGGCACGTATAGTCATGTGTAGGATCATTAGCTTCACATTGAGTTGTGCACTCGAAGACGTACTTCGTGATACTGATTAGGTACAAGACCACACGTGTATTCGATCGATACCCGTTGGTGGCTTGTGCACGGACACATTTTCGGATCGGGCGTACCGTGACATCCATCTTGAGCCATAATGATTGGTCGTTCATACTCCATGTATGATTGGGTATGTTTGACGGTTTGCAACTGGTTGTTCATACGCCGGAGGGGTATGTTCGACAGTCGGGTTGTTTCTTTGAGATCCATTGTGTGTGATTTGTATGTCGTTTTGAGGATTTTATTCTCTCGAATGTCTGTCACTGTGGTCCTTCGTTCGTCGTATTGGAGTTTATCATGTTGATGATATTCTCGGTTGATGTTTTGGTTGATCATGGTTATTGATCGTATGAGCGTTCGCTTTGTGTCAATGTTTCGGGATTTTGCTGTTATTGGTCTATAGATGTATTGTGTATATTTGGTCCTTATCAAGATTGGTATTTGAGTTTGCGATTTGACGGACAGTATTTGGCACAGATGGATTATTCTACACTTATGAGTTATGATGATGTTTTGAGAATTCTTGGTATTATTTGAGTACAGTATAGATAGTTGTAGTTGAGTTCATTTCGTCATTTGAGAATGCAAAATGTGGATTATGGTAAGGATTGATTTGATATGGATTGTTATGGGTTGGTGAAGTTATGACGGTAAGATTACGTTGGTAGTATTCTTACTATGTTATTACATTGGTATGTAATTATTTATGATAATGTGATCGTTATCATTGTTGCGTATTATAGCTGACCCCGTCGTTGGCTTTATCTTTAGGTACTCGAAGATCGAGCTAGTAGCGGTCGTGAAGAGATAAACTTCCCGGGTGATACTGGTTGTGGCATGTATTTGAGAACCGAGTATTTTCCTGGCTGCTATGATTCCGCCGCAAATGTATTTTTAACCATGTTTATATCTGCTGCGTGTGTATCTTAAAATGGCTTTCTGGTATTTTACAAACTCGTGTACACTTTTACAATGGTCTTTTTGATATTTTGCAAAGTTGGGTTTATTTCGTTAAGCCTTTTTCCTTAAACTATCTTATCGGTATGTGGAAGCTGTGACTTAAGGTACGTTTGAAACTGTCGAGATCTGGCATTTCGCCTTGTACTTTCAAATGGAACTTTATGATGGTAATTTGAAAAAAAAAACATTTTAGAGACTATTTGAGTATTTGAAAGATATTACCGTCATCGGCCTTTTTGGCGTATTTGAAATGATTACGAAAATGATCTTAGCCTGGTGGGTTCCGGGAGGGGGGCCGCGGCGCTGTAGTGTTCGCGGATGGTTTTGGGGGTGTTACAGTGAATATTTTATTTATATGGTATGAATGCAACAAACGCGCTTAATTAAATTAATGTGCAAAGTGTAACATTAATCGCGAAAATTCTCCCACCACAAAATATTAAGTTTAAAAGGTTTCAAGGTTTTTCTTCCCTCCATCGAGCTTTCGGAAAATTGAAATCCAAACCGGATGTTCTATGCTTCTGAGTTATCGGGATAGTCGTTCAGGAAGGGTAGATAAATTTCGAGAGTGCATCGGATGCCTTCGGTTGGAGCAAATTTTATCCCAAGAAAACTGTTCGGTTGCCGGATAAGATTCAATTGCGAAACTGATCAACGTCGATGGTGTAAACTTAACTTGTTCACGAACTATAGAAACCGTATAGGTTGAGCAGGGTGAATAAGGGGGAAAAGAAGATCGAATCACCCATTAGATGGGTTGGTGTTGGACCCCACTTTATAAAGTTTAATAGACCAGAAACCTGTTTGGTTGCCCTCTATTAAAATTTATAAAGAACTCGATTACCACTATGAAGTAAAGAGAACAAATACTTCCAGATTTCACATGGAGTGTGTTATTCCGATAAAAATAGTGGGAGCTGGGTTAACAGAATATCAAAGTCCTTAATTCTGAACTCAGACCATTATTAAACGAGTCCCTAATCAATCTGGCGTACTTTATAGAGACATAAAACTCTCATAAAATGACAATGAACCCACTCACTATATTACTCGAAAAGAACACCTTAAATGGGCCTAACTTCTTGGACTGGCTCCGCAACCTGATGATAGTCCTCAGTATGGAGGCGCTGGATACATCTTGTAATACCCCGATTTTTTGGATATATTTTTCGTTTATATATTGGATATTGTGCATCAGGTCATCGCACTTTTGATATGAGGTATATCGTATGAGAATACTATTGGATTCAGTATATGTATTCAGTACATGATTATGTGTTTTCGGTATGTCGAGACAGGCGGTAACAGTAGAAATTGGCTATGGAATTGTTACGTACGTTAACAAGGTGAGCTTACGTACGTAAGATTGGCATGGTTACGTACGTTAAGGCTAAGGTATTACGTACGTAACGAAGGCATCGGACAGGACTGAGTCCTGGTCGGCAGGTGGGACCCTGTGTCGGTAACTTTCGGCGGAGGATATTGACAGGTGAGTCAACGTACGTGTTACGTACATTATACAGGAAGTGTTACGTACGTAACACGACCATTGTACTGTAGCAAGTCAAGTAGTATATTACGTACGTTATATGGTATAGGTTACGTACGTAATGGACTTTACGGAATGAGACATTGAGTTTGTTACGTACGCTATAGATTTTGGATTACGTACGTTAAAGTTGTTACGTACGTTAAACAAGGACACTTATGTACGTAATGAGATGCGCAGTTTATATAATAAGAGCTGGTCCTTCATTTGTTCACGAAAGGAAACTCATTTCTCCCACCCCAGCTCGTCCCTCTTCACTTCTAAGAGTGTTTTAAACACTTCTAACATGATTGTGAGCTTGGAATCATGGAATTAGAGCTTGGTTATGGAACTATTGTTGATTCTTGAAGTGATTTCTTGTGTTATCCATATTCTATGAAGTATGTTGGATATTTCTCCGTTTCATTTCGGAATTTTGATGTTATAGTTGATGAATGATTCGTATAAAGATGATTATGATGTTGTTATCGCGATTCTTGAGGATATATGAGGATTATGTTGAAGGAAGATGATGATATGCTTTGAATATGTTGATTATGATTATGGAATCATAGAGTTCTTGATGTTCTTGAGGCCATATGATGAATATGATGATTTGATAATTCATTTAACCGATTTAAGATGGTATTTTAAATCATAGTGATGATAGTGGTTGATTTAGATGAGATGGATCTTGAAATGAGGTTGAATTCCGGATTGGATATGTTATGATCATTGTTACCAAGTTGGTTCGATTATTGATATGATTATTGTTCTAGGTTGATTAACCAATAGGTATAATCGTTTTGCCGCGGTGAAAGGCTGTAGATTCTGTCCAGTCGGGGCTGAAGAGCTCGTAGACGAGGGTAGTGAGTTCGATGTTGGTTTTGTCGTGTTGGTATCCAGGCAAGTGTTTACTTGTTCGGTTGTAATGTTTTGATGAGTAATTCCATTTACATTTCATAAGTATTTTATGTTGTATTGCATATTGACGAATGTTGAGTGATGTTCTAAATGGATTAGAATGCACAGTTGATGATTGTTGAGATACTTGGACAATCTTGGGAAGATTGCAGTATTCAGATATTGTTGATGTCATTTTGGATATTCTTGGTATGTGGTATGCATTTCGGAAGGATGTCCGGATAGAGGTATGTTTTGTGGAAATCATACATAGAAGATTGTGTACGCGAAAGTATTCGGAATTGAGATATTATGTGGTATTATCGTGATATTTGGATTTTGATGAGGATCGTTGGATTACCGGAAGTGGTAAGGTTATCGTTGAGGTTATTATTCTCATGATGCATGGCATGTAAATGTTTATGTTTATGTATTTGCGGTTATTTGTCGGGCATTATTGCTGACCCCGTAGTGGGACTCGTTTTTTAGGTATTGAGGACTTTGATGGTAGCGGTCGTGAGGCGAGGATTCCGGACGATACTGGCTATGGCATATTGTTGGGGAATCGTGTATTTTGTTTGTGTATATCATTATTGATGTATATGTATCTTGGACTGTGTTTTTATCCAATGTGTGAGTTCTTTCAAATGGCTTTCGGCTTTATGCCAACTGAGTTTGATTTCGAAAATCGATTCCCTTAACCGAGTTTTTGGCCTTGATTGTCTTGACGGTAGTTGGTGTTTGTAAATGGCTTTTGTGAGTTTTGGAAAATACTACCGTCATCGGCCTTTTTGGGCGTTTTTGTAAATGGTTTTTAGCCTGGTGGGTTCCGGTGCGGGGCCCACGACGTGTAATATTCCCGGTTGGTTTTGGGGGTGTTACACATCTTGGAGATGGACATTCCAGCGGCTCCGGTGCGGACCAGAGCCAGTTAGGAAGATGTTGAAATCCACAAAAAGTGGGTTAAGGATGACATAAGGGTCCATGGCTATATGATCGCCTCTATGTCTAATGAGCTTTAAAGAGCTCATGAGAAAATGACTTCTGCTAGGTAGATCTAATCTTGCTAGATGTGAGATATCTAAGCAGCTCTTTGGTGCTAGGATAAAGGAAGGTGAGGAAGTTGGGGACCACATCCTCAAAATGATCTCTATGATCGAGTCATTGAAGGCTCTTGTGTTAGGATGCATGCTTCTCTACAGACCGACCTTATCCTGCAATCTCTTTCTGATTCCTTCTTACGGTTTGTTATGAACTTCAACTGCAATGAGACTGCTTGCAATTTAGCAGGGTTGATGAACAAACTTGTCACCGCTCAGTCTCAGATGAAGACTCCGCATATGAAGGAATCTGCCCTTGTGATTTCTTGTGGATCTCGGAGGTCCAAGAACAAGAAGAAGAAGACCAAGAAGCAGATGGGCCCACAAAGCAAGGACTCTAAGGATAAGGGCAAACCCCCGATGGTTCCTAAAAGCAAGAAGGTGAATACGGACGCATGTCTAAGATACGGTGAGCTGGGCCACTCGGCAAGAGACTGTCCGAAGCTTCATGGCATTTCAGGTACGGAACTTTTAGTTTTGTTCTGCTACTGTATTTTCTACTTCGTAGATACTAGATTCCAGTGCTAGTCTCACATTTGTACCATTAATCAGGATCCGGAATAAAGTAGAAAGCTTGGAGCTGGGAAAGTGATGATTTCTGTTGCAAGCGGGCATAGTGTCGCAACAACTGATATCGGATCACTTCATTTGGATTTGAAATCCGGATTTGTTTTAACATTAGACGATGTGCTAGTGTTGCCCAAGGGGCATAAGAATATTGAACCTATTCCGGTCATGGATCGGAAAGGCTTTTCATTTTTCATTAGTAATAGTACTTGCAAAATTTATTTTGAAAATAAAATGGCAGGCACTGGTACATTGCCAAATGGACTGTATCATCTAAACCTAAATAACAAAATCGTTGTGACTACTATGACTAGAAAGTGTGGTAGGGATGAAACTAATCAAGTTTTGAAATGGCATCTTAGACTTGGTCATGTTGGACTAAGGTTTACAAAATGGAAAAGGATGGACTTATGGGTCCATTGGAATCAGATCCTTTTAAAACTTGTGAATCCTGCCTTAAAGGCAAAATGACTATGTCCTCCTTCACAGGGACTTTTGAAAGAGCCACTGATAAACTTGGATTAGTCCATACCAATGTATGTTGTGCCTTAGAAGCAGCACGTGACGGATATCAGTATTTCATTACATTTATGGATGATCATACTAGGTATGGTTGTGTATACTTAATGAAACATAAATCCGAGGCCTTTGAGAAATTCCAGGAATTTAAGGCCCTAGTCGAAAAACAAACTTGTAATCATATCAAGGCACTTAGGTCGGACCGAGGTGGCGAATATATGAGTACAAAGTTTGATGAGTTCCTAAAAGAGCTCGGAATAGTGTCACAACTTACACCTCCAGGATCTCCTCAGTTAAATGGTGTGTCATAAAGAAGGAACCGAACCTTGTTGGAAATGGTTCGTTCCATGCTTAGCTACACGGATTTACCAATTTACATGTGGAGGCATACGCTTCTGACTGCTGCCTATATCTTTAATAGATGTCCTTCCAAGTCAATTCTAAAACTCCACATTAGATATGGGAGGGTAGGAAACCAAGTCTTAATCATATTAGGATTTAGGGATGTCCCGCCTATGTCAAGAAGACTAGGCGGAGAAGTTGGAAGCAAGGTCCGTGAAAGGACGTTTCATTGGATTCCCATCTAGGACGATAGGTTATCTATTCTACATGCCTGAAGATCAAAAGATCATTGTTTCTTTGCAAGCAAACTTCCTGAAAGATGAGTTCATTCAGGAAGGTGGAGCAGGTGGAAGTATTTCTTTGGAAGAATTCAATGAAACTCCTCAGGAGACATATGTACAAGAAGTTTGAACAAACCTTATGAAACACAAGTACAACCACCTCGCAGGTCTAGTAGGGTGTCTCAATTACCTGAGAGGTATGGCTTTATGCACCTAGAGGAACTGGGTCTCCATGAGATTCCAGGTGATAGTCAATAGACCGAGCCCACGACCTATTACCAAGCGATGGTGGATGTAGACTCCTTGAAATGGCGGGAAGATATAGAAGATGAGATAGACTCGATGAATGAAAATTAGGTGTGGACTCTAGTAGACCGCCCCGAGGGCATAGTGCATATTAGGAACAAGTGGATATATAAGACAAAGACTGATGGGGATGGCAAGGTTGACACATATAAGTCCAGGCTTGTGGCAAAGGGTTATACACAAAAGGAAGGGATCGATTATCACAATACCTTCTCGCTCGTAGCTATGATCAAGTCTATTAGAATGATGCTTGATATAGTTGCCTACCACGATTATGGGATATGGAAGATGGACATAAAGATGGCTTTCCTTAATGTCTTCCTCAAGGAGGAGATCTATATGGAGAAGCCTAAATGCTTTGTGTCCACATTCGATATTCATAAGGTGTGCAAACTTCAGCGTTCCATTTATGGACTAAAGCAGGCTTCGTGGAGTTGGAACCTTTATTTTAACGAGGCAGTCAAAGCGTTTGACTGCGTATGGAATGAAGAGGAACCTCGTGTATACAAAAGGATTAGTGGGAGCAAGATCGCATTCTTAGTACTATATGTTGATGACATTCTACTAATAGAAAACGATGTGGGAATGCCCAGTTTTGTGATTAGGCTCTACCAGGATAGAGTAAAGAGAATTATAGGTCTTTCCCAAGCCCTCTATATAGATAAAATCTTAAAGCGGTTTAAGATGGATGATTTTAAAAATGGGTTCCCACCTACGCGACATGGAATAAAACTCACCTCGAAGATATGTCCTCAAAATGAGGAACAGTGAAAGGAAATGAGTAATATACCATATGCTTCGGCCGTGGGTAGCCTTATGTATGCCATGTTGTGTACAATACCTGACATTGTGCACGCTGTAAGCATGGTAAGTAGGTTTCAGGCAAACCCAGGTAGGGAACATTAGACCGCCGTAAAGAATGTTCTCAAGTACTTAAGAAAGACTAGAGATCTGGTTCTTACCTATGGTGGTGGAGAACTGAATGTGACAGGCTTCACCGATTCATACTTCCAAGGATAGAAAGACGGCTCAGTGTCCACTTCTGGCTACATTTTTACTCTTAATGGAGCAGTATCTGTAATATCCGGATTTATTATTGTGTATTTCATCTGTATTCGAACCCTGTATTATTCGGATTTGTGATCCTGATTATTGGAGTATGATATTTCTTTCGTTGGTAACTTTGTACATAAGTATATCAACATGCAAAATTTCTCATGCAAACTCGTGATAGCGCACGCTAAGAATGTAGCTTAACGCGCGCTATCGGCTACTACTAGCGCACGCTACGTATGTAGGAGTTGCGTGCGCTAGGCACTCAATTATTGAGCTGGGCGGCTAGCACATACACCAGCCGGACGTAGGACCGGATAGGATTCCCGCGGACGAACCGGGATAATTTTGGAGTCAACTATTACTAGTGCGCGCTAAGGATTTGTAGGTAGCGTGCGCTAATCTGCTTTTGTACAGAAAGTTTATATATGGGCCAGCACTCCATTTTATTCTCATTTCCTTCGTTCACCTTTCGTTTTTGAGAGACCAGAGAGCATATCATCTTCCTTAGACACACTTATAACACATCCACTTGATCATTGGACATTGAATACTCCTTGTGATTGATCATTGAAGAGAACTAGCACCTTGGAGTGGCATATAACCTACCGGAGTCGGATTCTACCTTTGGAGTTCAGTGATTTCGTCATATTAAGGTATGTTGATTCTATCACCAACTCTAGATTCGTGTTATGGAGAATGAGATGATCATGCTAGAAAAATATTGAGTTTCTTGGGTGAATTATCCAAACCACTTCATGTTTGGAATATTGAGATGATTATGCATTAAGTACCTTGATTATGAACATCATGATTCGAATCTTATTACAATGAATAAGTAGAGGAAGCTTCTATCATTGGTAATCCGAATCTAGTAGGTGTATTCATTGCAATCTTGGACTGGACTTTAACATCATTATTGTTATACGAATCTAAAGGATTGATCATGGAAGGATTTATCTTGTAAAGATGGAATGTTAATCAAACTACAGAATGATAGTTTTTGATTGAGATAAAGGTGTTGATATCGACCGATAAGCTTTCCGAATTATCACATGAAGAATGGTAATCGAAATGGAATATGGTTTTATAATAGTATACATATCCTTGAATCCGAAGTTGTTGTTATCTGTAGGATCATTTATAACCGTATAAACATGATATTCATGGAGGTAACATGAATTAACACTGAAGATTTCATTTGTTTGATCATGTTGAGATCAGTCTACTACCCTGTAGTAAACTGCCATGCACAGTTAGCGCACGCTAAGCTATGTAGATTAACGTGCGCTATCGAGCATGAGTTAACGTATGCTACGTTTGGTACGTAACATACGTCAGGCCATCAGACGAGTCAGTCGGTTGATCAGTGAAGTACTGGCCATGTATAGTTAGCGTACGCTAGGCTTTGTTGTTTGCGTTTGCTATCGAGCAGACTTAACGCACGCTACACAGAGTACTTAGCGTGCGCTAAGCAGTTCAGGCAGATTACATTTTATGAGCTTTTGGCCGTAAATCGAATTGTTAGACATTCGTACGACGTGAGATAAATTCTATATTATTTCTTTTGTTAAGGTTCGAGCTTGTTACGTGATTGATTGAGGGGGGGGCGACCTTCGAGTGTTCGTTTTGGTGGAAGTATTGTTCTTTTCTTCGAATCGAGTCAAGTACCTTATTTGTTTTATGTATTGATGTTATACATATTGTCGTGCATGTATGTCTTTGTTGTATGTCCACCTCGTGTTGGTCCGACGGGATCATTGGGGGATCTATGCTAGCGTGCGCTGGATCATCGGATGGGTTTTTCCACCACGGGTTGGTCTGACGGGATCATCGTGGGTTCTAGGCAGTGAACGCTGGATCGCAGAATTACCATGTGTAAGTTGTGATATCATGTTGTGATTATCAGTTATGTATGTCATTTATGAGTTTATCGTAGGAGAAGACTTGTTGGTATTTTTGTCGTTTATGTTATTATTCTTCGTGAGATATGAATAATATGTTGTAGTACTTGTACTAGCATCGTTGTGCTAACCCCTTCGGGGGTGAACATTTTGTTTATGTTCAGGATCCAGGAGAGCGGGAAAACAACCACTAGAGCTGCATGACGACGAGGGTGCAGAGTTATGTTCCGGCCGGGTTTATTTGTCTTTTGTTTATTGGTTATTTCAATAAGTACTCGAGTACGAAGTCGTTTATGATGAAATTGAATTTGGCGATGTATGAATAAATTTCTGTTGAACATTTGTATTTTCAGTATTTGGTCAGAACTGTTGTATCTTAATTCCGTTACTTCCATTCGTTAGTACCTCTTAATGTCTGTTCAATTCTTCAGCCTTGTAAATCCTTATGTAAAAAATTTACGGCGCTGTAATATTCCTGAATATATCGGGGGTGTTACATAATATGGTATCGGAGCTAAGATTATGGATATCTTGGCCATTGGGTTAAACTAGGGGTCATTGATGTCTTTTGAGGTAACCGGCCATGAATAACGTCACTGTACTGCCTACGTCTTCGTGCGGGCGGTGGTTGTAGGTTCCTAAACTCTATCTCATCTTTTACATGTTATATTCCTTTGTACTTGAGCATTTGAATGGTATTGTTTCTGGTATATTGAGTATTTATGCTTACAGTATGTTGAGAGGCGGACGTGGACGTGGTCGCGGTCGCGGACGCGGACGAAGGAATGCAGAAAGGGAAGCGTCGCCTTCAAATCAAGCCAGTCATAGCTCAGGCGAGCCACAACGATCTATCAATAACGAACCGGAACCTGCTGTACCAGAGATCCTTCGTCAAGTGGTGAACCAGATGACTCAGTTCGCCCAATTCGTGGACCGAATGCAAGTGGCGGTGGGACTACAGCAGGGAGAGAGACAGCAAGGGATCCCAGACATGTGAAATCGAGGTGACCGGTGGCTGCAAGAGGTGGCGAAGATGCAACCACCCAAATTCGACGGTATTTCTGAGACTCCCACCTAGGACCATTGGTTGAAGGAACTAGAGAAAATCTTTGCCGGAATTAACTGCCCAGACGACCGGAGAGCCTCTATCGCTCAATACTTTCTGATGCCTCAGAATTTTGGCCGCGGGCGAGGCAGAGGACAGTGGGACCGAAAGGGTACATCGAGTGCTGGATCTGTTCCCCCATGTCTGTACGAGATGAGGAAAACAGACGATCAGGATGCTGCTGTCGCATCAGGTACTGTCCAGATCCTTTCCCAGCCAGTTAGCGTTTTATTCGATACAGGAGCTACGCATTCTTTTATATCATTGTCTTGTGTAAATCGTTTGAATATTTCTGGTTTTCATACTTGTGAACCTTATGTTGTTGGTTTACCGAGTGGAGAGAGGATTTTCGGGAACTTAGAAACCATAAATTTCCCTGTATCATTTGGAAGCAGAGAGTGGCTCTCAAATTTGATTGTGATACAAATGCAAGGAGACGACCTGATACTTAGAGATGATTGTCTTAATCGATATGGAGCAATTGTAAACTACCGAAGGAGGAATATCTCGCTGATCACTGACGATGGTTCCGAAATACTGTTTGAGGGATGAAAACCGGGAAGCTCAGGAAAGTTGATCAAAGCGATGAAAGCTGTCAAATTGTTGAAACAGGGCTGCACCGGATACTGGTGCTATGCAATGAAAAAAGAAGACCAAAATTGTGGAACTTTCATCCATTTCTGTTGTGAACGAATTTCCAGATGTATTTCCTGATGAGTTACCTGGACTACCTCCACGAAGGGATGTAGAATTTACCATTGAGCTGGAACCCGGAGCTACACCAATTTCTAAGGCGCCGTATCGTATGGCACCTACTGAGATGTACGAACTGAAGAAGCAGCTAGAGGAGTTATTGGACAAAGGCTATATCCAGCTAAGCGTTTCGCCTTGGGGAGCACTGGTTCTTTTTGTTCGGAAGAAGGATGGATCGCTGCGACTGTGTATTGACTATCGTGAACTGAATAAAATGACGATTAAGAACAAGTATCCGTTACCACAGATTGATGATCTGTTTGACTAGTTGCTAGGAGAAACAGTATTTTCTAAAATCGATCTGAGATCAGGATATCATCAGCTGAGGATTAAGGAATCTGATGTTCCGAAATCAGCGTTCAGAACTCATTACGGACCCTATGAGTTTGTAGTGATGCCATTTGGTCTCACTAATGCACCTGTTGTATTCATGCAATTGATGAACTGAGTGTTCATCGAATATTTGCATAAATTTGTGGTCGTGTTCATTGATGACATTCTAGTGTATTCTAAGAACCCGGAAGAGCATGCACATCATTTACGGATTGTATTAGAACTTTTAAGAAGCGAGCAACTGTACGCCAAACTCTCTAAGTGTGAATTCTGGCTAAAGGAAGTAATGTTCCTCGGTCATGTGGTATCAGCTGAAGGAGTCCGAGTAGATCCTCAGAAGATTGAAGCGGTTTTGGATTGGAAGCCTCCAAAGAATCTGAAAGAAGTCCGAAGTTTCTTAGGACTTGCTGGGTATTATCGTCGGTTGGTGGAAGGGTTTTCCGAAATTTCCCGCCCACTTACTCGACTCCTTCAGAAAACTCAAAAGTTTGAGTGGAACTAGTTTTGTCAGATTAGCTTTGATGAATTGAAGAAGAGATTGACGAGGGCGCCGATTCTATCACTTCCACAGGGAACTGGAGGATTTATAGTTTACAGTGATGCTTCGAACCAAGGGCTCGGATGCGTATTGATGCAGAATGATAAGGTGATCGCTTATGCATCGCGATAGCTGAAACCTTATGAAGTGAATTACCCAATGCACGATTTGGAGCTGGCAGCAGTGATTTTTGCTTTGAAAATCTGGAGGCATTATCTGTACGGGACTCACTGTCATATCTTTACAAATCATAAGAGTCTCAAATACATCTTCAGTCAGAAAGAGTTGAACATGTGGCAAAGAAGATGGTTAGAACTAATTAAGGAGTATGACTTGGAGATTTTGTATCATCCAGGCAAAGCGAATGTAGTGGCCGATGGACTGAGCTGCAAGCCTGTTTCTATTCAGATGCTGGAGACTCTGACCTCTGAACTTAGCCTTCAGTGAGATATGATTCGAGAAGGAATTGAAGTGTGGTTACAAAGAGTCCAAGGACAACTGTGCGTGATGGAAATAACTTCATCATTAACCGAAGAAATCAAATCTAGACAGGCAGATGATCCTCTGATGATTCGGTTACATGATGAAGTGATCAAGGGAAAGGCCCCCGGATTCATAATTCATGATGATGGAGTTTTGAGATTTCAGAACCGACTCTGCGATCCTAGTATCGATGTTCTGAAACAGACGATTATAAAGGAAGCTCACAGCACGCCCTATTCTATCCACCCAGGCACCAGTAAGATGTATAAGGACCTGAAACAGAACTTTTGGTGGGGCAACATGAAGAAAGAGGTAGCGGAGTATGTCTCGAAATGCTTGACTTGTCAGCAGGTTAAGATCGAGCATCAACGACCTGCCGGGATGTTGAAGCTGCTCCTGATTCCTGAATGGAAGTGGGAGGACATATCCATGGACTTTATCACTAGTATGCCGAGAACCAATACAGGAATGAACATGATTTGGGTGATAGTTGATCGTCTAACCAAATCAGCTCATTTCTAGGCATTAAGGACACGTGGGGACCAGAGAGGTTGGCACGAGTATTTATTTAAGAGATAGTTCGATTGCACGGTACGCCGAAGACCATTGTTTTTGATCGAGACGGTCGTTTTGTGTCTCACTTTTGGAAAGCAGTTCATAGGGCCTTGGGAACCGAATTGAACTTCAGCACAGCTTATCACCCGGAGACTGATGGGTAATCCGAGCGGACTATTCAAATGGTGGAAGATATGCTGAGGGCTTGTGCCTTAGATTGGTCAACTGATTGGGAAGTTCATCTACCGTTGATTGAATTTACCTACAACAATAGTTGGCATGCTTCCATAAAGATGGCACCGTTTGAGGCATTATACGAAAGGATATGTAGATCGCCCCTATGTTGGGACGATTCATCAGACTTGATCGTTACAGAACCAGAGTTGATCGTACAGACTCGAGAGAAGATAACCTTGATTCGTGAAAGGCTGTTGACCGCCCAGAGTCGGCAGAAATCTTATACAGACGTACGCCGTCGCCCTTTGGAGTTCAGTACTGGAGACCACGTACTTTTAAAGGTTTCTCCTACTCGGGGGATCTTCCGTTTTGGAAGGAAAGGAAAACTGAGTCCGAGATATATCGGACCATTCGAGATCCTTGAGAGAGTTGGAGAGTTGGCATACAGGTTGGCATTACCGCCGCCATTGGGCCATGTTCATAACGTGTTCCACGTATCCCAGTTACGAAGATACATACCGAATCCTAGTCATGTCATTGATTTCGGCAAAATCGAAGTCACTCAGGATGGGACGTTTGAAGAAAGACCAGTCAAGATACTCGAGAGTCGAGTTAAGCAGTTGAGGAACAAACCCATCGTTTTGGTCAAAGTTCAATGGTCACGTCACGGAGTGGAAGAATCCACATGGGAAACGGAAGATGGCATGAAGTCTAGATATCCCGAGTTATTTTCGTCTTGAGTTTCGGGACGAAACTCCTTTTTAGTAGGAGAGTATGTAATATCCGGATTTATTATTATGTATTTCATCTGTATCCGAACCCTGTATTATTCGTATTTGTGATCTTGATTATTGGAGTATGATATTTCATTCGTTGGTAACTTTGTACATAAGTATATCAACATGCAAAATTTCTCATGAAAACTCGTGATAGCGCATGCTAAGAATGTAGCTTAACGCGTGCTATCGTCTACTACTAGAGCACGCTACGTATGTAGGAGTTGCGTGCGCTAGGCACTCAATTATTGAGCTGGGCGGCTAGCACATGCGCGAGCCGGACGTAGGACCGGATAAGATTCCCGCGGACGAACCGGGATAATTTTGGAGTCAACTCTTATTAGGGCGCGCTAAGGATGTGTAGGTAGCGTGCGCTAATCTGCTTTTGTACAGAAAGTTTATATATGGGCCAACACTCCATTTTATTCTCATTTCCTTCGTTCATCTTTCGTTTTTGAGAGACCAGAGAGCATATCATCTTCCTTAGACACACTTATAACACATCCACTTGATCATTGGACATTGAATACTTCTTGTGATTGATCATTGAAGAGAAGTAGCACCTTGGAGTGGCATATAAACAACCGGAGTCAGATTCTACCTTTGGAGTTCCGTGATTTCATCATATTAAGGTATGTTGATTCTATCACCAACTCTAGATTCGTGTTATGGAGAATGAGATGATCATGCTAGCAAAATATTGAGTTTCTTGGGTGAATTATCCAAACCACTTCATGTTTGGAATATTGAGATGATTATGCCTTAAGTACCTTGATTATGAACATCATGATTCGAATCTTATTACAATGAATAAGTAAAGGAAGCTTCTATCATTGGTAATCCGAATCTAGTAGGTGTATTCATAGCAATCTTAGACTTGACTTTAACATCATTATTGTTATACGAATCTAAAGGATTGATCATGGAAGGATTTATCTTGTAAAGATGGAATGTTAATCAAACTACAGAATGATAGTTTTTTATTGAGATAAAGGTGTTGATATCGACTGATAAGCTTTCCGAATTATCGCATGAAGAATGGGAATCGAAATGGAATATGGTTTTATAATAGTATACATATCTTTGAATCCGAAGTTGTTGTTATCTGTAGGATCATTCATAACCGTATAAACATGATATTCATGGAGGTAACATGAATTAACACTGAAGATTTCATTGGTTTGATCATGTTGAGACCAGTCTACTGCCCTGTAGTAAACTGCCATGCACAGTTAGCGCATGCTAAGCTATGTAGATTAACGTGTGCTATCGAGCATGAGTTAACGTACGCTACGTTTGGTACGTAACGTACGTTAGGCCATCGAGCGAGTCGATCGGTGATCGGTGAAAATCGACCATGCATAGTTAGCGTATGCTAGGCTTTGTTGTTTGCGTGCGCTATCGAGCGGACTTAACGCACGCTTCTCGAGTACTTAGCGTGCGCTAAGCGATTGACGATTACATTTTATGAGCTTTTGGCCGTAAATCGAATTGTTAGACATTCGTACGACGTGAGATAAATTCTATATTATTTCTTTTGTTAAGGTTCGAGCTTGTTACGTGATTGATTGAGGGGGGGGGGGGGGGGCGACCTTCGAGTGTTCGTTTTCGTGGAAGTATTGTTCTTATCTTCGAATCGAGGCCAGTACCTTATTTGTTTTATGTATTGATGTTATACATATTGTCGTGCATGTATGTCGTTGTTGTATGTCCACCTCGTGTTGGTCCGACGGGATCATTGGGGGATCTATGCTAGCGTGCGCTGGATTATCGGACGGGATTTTCCACCATGGGTTGGTCTGACGGGATCATTGTGGGTTCTAGGCAGTGAATGCTGGATCGTCGGAATTACCATGTGTATGTTGTGATATCATGTTGTGATTATCAGTTATGTATGTCATTTATGAGTTTCTCGTTGGAGAAGACTTATTGGTATTTTTGTCGTTTACGTTATTATTCTTCGTGAGATATGAATAATATGTTGTAGTACTTGTACTAGCATCGTTGTGCTAACCCCTTCGGGGGTGAACATTTTGTTTATGTTCAGGATCCAGGAGAGCGGGAAAACAACCACTGGAGCTGCATGACGACGAGGGTGCAGAGTGATGTTCCGGCCGGGTTTATTTGTCTGGTGTTTATTGGTTATTTCAATAAGTACTCGAGTACGAAGTCGTTTATGATGAATTTGAATTTGGCGATGTATTAATAAATTTCTGTTGAACATTTGTATTTTCAGTATTTGGTCAGAACTGTTGTATCTTAATTCCGTTATTTTCATTCGTTAGTACCTCTTAATGTCTGTTCAATTCTTCAGCCTTGTAAATCCTTATGTAAAGGATTTACGGTGCTGTAATTTTCCTGAATATATCGGGGGTGTTACAGTATCTTGGCGAAAAGCCAAGCAAAGCATGATTGCTGATTCCACTTGTCACGCTGAGTATCAAGTAGCCTTGGAGGCTGCTAAGGAAGGGTTTTGGATTAAGAAGTTTCCGGGTAAACTTCAAGTGATACCATGTGCTGGGCTACCTATTCCACTTTGTGCAACAACAACGGAGGTACTATAGCGCATGCTAAGGAGTCGAGGTTTTACAATAGTACGAAACATATTGAGAGAAAGTATCATCTTGCTCGCAAATAATACATTGTGCTGCATAGAGTAGACTCAGTAGACAACGTTGCTGATCTACTAACAGAGCCACTTTCTCAAATAAGTTTGGATCATCATCTGGAGAACATGGGTATTAGATACCATAGTGTGTGGCATTGAGTGCAAGTGGGATATTGTTAGGAGTATGCCCTCGAATGCCACTCAGAGGATGTTAGAGTGAGGGCATTGTACTTGTTATTATGTAAATTATTATCAGAAGGCAATTGTATGTTTCTTTGCTTACTGGTAGTCATTGGTATTCCTAACTCGTAAATAAATATACATAAACTAGTCCATGTATTTGATAGCAAAACATTCCACTCTTTATTGGATAGGGGGATAGGCACTTGAAAGGTTTATGGCTCAAATACTTAATTGTTTGCAATTCGATGAAACTTGACTAGGCGTTAAGTTTATGTGAAGACTTGTATAACGTGTTCTTTGACATAGAGAGTGCTTGTTGTCACTAATGGTTAATGGGAGCACACGTTATAGGTATGCTAATGAGATTATTGTACTCGAATCGACTCACCCACTATTTCGTCACACAGATTTCACTCCGGTACAGTCAACGATAGGATTGAAAGGTTGTGATAGTTATTCGTGAACCTTCTACCTGAGGATTTAGTAGGGATGTGCTTGTGATGTTAATATTTTAACTAGAGTAGTTCGACTAGAAAATCATAAGGTGGGGGTCAACCTCGGCGTGCATCTTGACGGGCAAGTAGCAGGTTCTACTACATACCAAGATGGGATTGTTTCTCCTGTAAGTGAACAGGTATATGTCCTATGCAGTTATTGGCAGATGAAATCATAAGTCTTTAGCCAAAGCATTGGAGATAGTTGTATTAGATACACGAGAGCTCAGTGATCTCAATTTGCATTAACTCATGCATAATGTCAAGTACAGATAGGGTTTGACTGACCGTGACCCTAAAACTTGGTCGGGACATATGAGAGAAGGGTTTATAGATATACGGGTATTCACGACAGAAAGGTTTTGGAATAATCCCCAATCATTCGTTCTCAGTTAGGTCACAGTATAGGCCGCGGGACTGGCTAGGTGGTGCTATCACTCTTTGGTTCCTCACATTGCTAACTGAGACGGATCTACCGAGTTGCGCATTAGAATAGACGACGGAATAAATCGAGCTTATTCTCTCTTTATATATACATATATATTAGATATTGGATATCTAATTTATTGGACATTAGATGTCTAATTAATTTTGGGATATTGAATGTCTAAATTAATTTATTGGATAAATTAATTTATGGCCTAATTAATTAAATAAATTACTGGTGATTAATTTAGTTCACATATATAATTATTTCTTGGAGAAATTAATTATATTATTTAGTATCTGAATAATTAATTAATTGGGTTAATTAATTAATATAAATATATCAAATAACAGAATTAAGTTTATCTGATTGGACACATGAGAGTCCGAAACAAATAAAACTCTTCCGTATGCTTCTAGATGGCCGCCCTCCCCCTCATATTTTCCTTGGTCTTTGATTCCACCTTAAGTGGTGAAAGACCAAAGACTCAAATGAAAAATAATTATTAATGTGACCATTAATAAATGAAATGAGGGGAGACCTTGACTTTAATAATGACTTGAAGACAAAATAA
The DNA here is from genome assembly GCA_033398695.1 of Orobanche coerulescens. NCBI lineage: Eukaryota > Viridiplantae > Streptophyta > Magnoliopsida > Lamiales > Orobanchaceae > Orobanche > Orobanche coerulescens. The sequence goes on along the minus strand of CM065804.1, from coordinate 95,411,180 downwards.
AAGAAGACATCTTCCCCTCACTCAAATTTCACGGCAGAACCAATCTTGAGAGGAGGAGTGATTTTATTTTTTGTTCTTCATTCTTTTATTCATTTTTCTTAGAGAAAATTGAGAGAAAAATATATTTATGCACTTAGAGTGTTATAAATAAAATTGGTAAGCTCCAACCACCTTGTTCTAGTAGTATTCTTGGAGGATAATAAGGTGTGTATTATTCCGATCATTTTCCAAGAGATAGTGTAGATTGGACTCGTATTGGAGATGATCAACATCAACATTCAATCAAAGGACTACAAGGGTATGATTTCGAATCTTATGTCTTTTGTTTAATTTTGATATTCGTATATACGTTGCTTGATCGATCCTCTTAAAGGATTCGTATCGTTTACTTTTTGAACTTTACTTCTGTTGCGCCTTCATTTTAGTTAACGAACCCCCAACAGGATAATGCGTCTTGATATACTCGAGACATCACCTCTCGCAAGGACTGGATCTGATGGTCACGAGTGTCAGCAAAGCCACCGCATCCACCAGGGGTCTTGTACCATTCTCTATCTGAGCCAGTGCCTGGCGTAGCCGTCCCTCGGTAACTAATCGCGTAGCATCGGCAGCGGTCAGAATCTCATCGGTTATCTGTTTGCTCCTAGATGTGTCCATATAAATAGCAAGGTAACTAAGTCAGTACCAATCGAAGTCTATCTCATACAAATATAAAAGGCAACTAAGCACAAATAATCATCAAAATTGTGAACTTAATGACTAAATTTATATACTTATGACATATAAGTGACAATGACAATAATGCTTCATTTAGGAAATAATGAAGTTTGGTTGAGTTTAAAAGAATTATTTAATGTAATTTGAACAATGGATAGAATGAAAAGATTCACATCAATTATGACGGAGATCGGAAGGTTGATACGATGAAAGAATGCCATAGCTATTTAAGTAGATGGCAAGAATTCGAAGTTTGAACTAACTTTGCTTCCTAAGTGAATAGCAAAGAGTTCGAAAGGAATTAGAATAGACCTCTAAGTCTCATTTCTATAGGTTCAGTTCGTTCTAAGTTGAAATTCTATCCAAGTCCGAAGAATCTAATCCTGGCTAGCCTATTGTAAGTGTCCTTCCAACATCCGGGCTCCGATACCACATCTGTCACGCCCCTAAATATCGGGGAGGACAAGGGCGCAACGCATTGGTCTATCAATAAATTTATAGAGATAAATACACGACAACAAATAGAGGAAGCTAAGTATCAACAAGAAAAAGTTTAAAGAAACGGTCTTAGCCCGATGATCTTAAGATCCGTTGATACACAGAAATCTTTGAATTTTCCTGGATTACAAAGTTGCAGCGGAATAACAAAATGCTTTAAATTACACAGTACAAACTTATTTATTACAAATTAAAATAATGATAAAAATTCGTGCCTCTGCAGTAGAGCGATCTAGGCAGTCTCTTTTCTAAAGTCTTCTTCATCTGCTTCTATCTTCTCATAGTCTGGTTTAAAAATCAAAACTGTGGGGTGAGACAAAAGGTCTCAATGAGTGGGTAAACGTGGGCCATTATGGCTTACTTTCACTTTGAAAAACTTTGATTGATGCATGTCTTTGTAAATTAGATAAATAAAGTGAGAAGAAATTACAAAAGTATGCCCAGTGTTTTATGAAAATGAACTTTCCGTAATTGAAAATTCAAATTCCATCCCCGTAGATAGAATATTGTAATCAATCAGTTAGCCGATCAGTCATTCGATCAATCTAGCTTCGAATCCTGCTGATATGGACTTTGTAACCTAGGCTCTACTTATCACTCCCAACAGTATGGGTCGTCGCCCCAATATTTGGACCGTCGCCCCACTAGTTGAACTTTAGCTCTCACACTTAGCGTGTGCTTCCTTATCTCTTATCTGGGCTCGGTGTTAGACAAAATATATTTTGATGATGCATTTTATCAAAACATTTAAAAGAAGAACATCAAAGGCTTGATAAAACGGCATACGTTCCTTCATATATCAAAAAGATTCACAAAGAGTTTGGTCTTATTATGAAATAGGCTAACGCACGCTATCTGCTCTCCGATATGATGATTAACGCATGTTATTTACACTAATAGCGCACGCTATCTGTTTCAAGTGTAATCAGGGCAGTAGGTCAGTGGAGTCGGCCAACATCAGTTAACGCATGCTACCATGATATTAACGCACGCTATGATGAAGTCATAACGCAAGCTACATATATTATTTGCGCACGCTACCTGATAGTCTATGCAAGACAGTGAGATCTAGACCTCAACCGAAGTAACAGTTAACACAAGCATGTTAGCGCACGCTAAACAATATAGTTAGCACAAAGATCCATTTGATTGACCTTCTAGAACGCGTAAATCACGCTCAGTTACGAAATTATCGAAATGACTAGCTAGCACACGTTAAGGAAGAATACTAGCGCACGCTATATTCAAAATTACTGCCGTTTGACGACTTTGACAAAATCTACTGCCATATTTTACCAAGAATAGTGGACGCAACACGGAAGAACTAGCGTACGCTAAATCACTATGCAGTAACGTCTCTAAGGCTTGAAAAGCCTATAAATAACATCACATTTGGTATGGATCATTACACAACTTCAAGCGAACTTGCATTATATTAAGCTCTGATTAAATTGCTATATTTCTTCCATTTAAAGTTGTGACAAGAAAGATACGAGTGTTACACTCATATTGTATTATTTCATATACATCGTATCTTCTTCTTTTGTTGCGAGTGCTGTATAACTCCTTCACAAGCTTGAGAGAAATGAATCAAGAACTTTAGTCCAATGTTATTAGGATCATTGATGCGATTGTTAGGATTAAATTCTGACGATCGTAAGTGAGGATTATCTAGTTCCTATAGAACACTAGAGAAAATAATTTACCGAGTGTTTGGTTGTGCTTGGACCAATCGAAGTGAAGCATTGCAATCGGTTGTGCCCGGACCTATAGAAGACGAGGCAAAGTTGTGTGTGGTTTTTCTTGAGCCAATAGGAAAAGAAACAGAGAGAGGTCGTAAGCACATTTCTGAACCTCTATAAATCTTTGTGTCCCTTACTTTCAGTATTTCCATTTATCATTACCGAAGAAAATACAAGATTTATCAATTCCACTATTTAACCCCCCTTATAGTGGAATTATCAACTCTATAGTTGGTATCGGAGAGGGTCACCTCTTATATCAGTTTAACCACCAGAGGAAAAGATCCACAATGGCTCTCCTAGCTCAAACCAAAGGTAATGCTCTCAACCCTATTTCGATGTTTCTAATTTTATGACATGGAAAAAGAAGATGGCTATCTTCATCCAAGCCTATGATATCGAAATATAGAAGGTCATTGCTCTTGGTCCCAATTTGCTAAGAAAGAAGATGGGTCAGTGAAAAAATTCGATGAATATAATGACGACTGGAGAAACACGCACATCAACTCTCATGCTACTCAACTGCTATACTGTGCTCTAAATCCCGAAAAACTCAACTGAGTCTCTGCTTATTAAAGCACTAAAGAAATATGGGAGATTCTTGAAGTCACTCATGAGGGGACGAGTCAAGTCAAGGAAACCAAAATTAACATGCTCCATCATGACTATGAACTCTTCTCCGTGAAGGATGAGGAAACCATCACCAACATGTTGGATCGCTTCTCGGCTATAACCAATGGGCTTGCGTCATTTGGAAAACCTATTTCTAGCAGTGATAAAGCCAATAAGATTTTTTGATCTTTACCCCGTGAATGGGATGCCACTGTTACTGCTATAATGGAATCCAAAGATCTAAATAAATTGGAATTTAATGATCTAATCGGATCACTCGTGAATTATGAGATCGTGCTCAAATATGGAGGATCTAAGTCAAAGCCTCATGAAAAAGTCGTGGCTCTCAAAGTCGATAGAGACATTGAAGACGAAGGGCTGGAAGAGAAAGACGGCAAGGAACTTGCCTTATATGCCAGAAACTTCAAAAGGTATAAGAACCTTATCCAAAAAAGGTGAAACTTCCTTGGTCGAGAATCCAGGATGGAACAAAAGAAAATTACATATGTTCCTACCAAGAAGTTCGATAATAATTATCCAAAGTGCGGTCAACCTAGACATTATGCTAAAGAATGCCGAGTGACCACTTCCAAACCACAAGTCGAGAGATATAAAAGAAAGAAGTGTTAATCTCTTCCTAGAGTGATGATGATGAGAAACCTGAAGGACCACTAAACGCAAACCTTGATCTTATGTCTCTCAAATCAGAAAATAATCTCGAGGTAATATCTAATTTTGATGATGATGATGATTTATTAGATATGTTTGATCAACAAGAGTATACTCATGATGATGAACTTTTGAGCGCATTTGAATCATTAAACATAGAGTATGCTGAAATGGTAAAACTAAATAAGCCTTTAAAAAGAAAAATTAAATCTTTAGAAATTGAAAATTCTAAATTACAAAGTGAAAACAAAAATGTTAAATGGACCATACTTCTTGCATTAATAATGAAAATAATTTAAAAATTGAGTTGTCAATAACTCAAAAGGAATTAAAATGAATAAATTTACTCTTGTTAACAAAAAATTTAAAAAACTTTTATGTATCCAAAAATCTCCTTTATTGAAACACGGCCTTGGTTTCGACGTTTTCAAAAGAGAACAATCTCTTAAAAATCCTAACAGAATTAAGGAAATCAGAAATCAGAGTCATTTACGAGAAGTGAATGAAGAAATATAATAAAATTCATTCAAAACTAAGGACAATAAACGTTCGACAAATCTGGGTTCCTAAAGGGACGATAGTTCCAAATGCCATAAGTATAATTGTAACACCCCAAACTAGGCGGATATTACAGTGTCGTGGATCCCCGACTGGGACCCACCAGGCGAATGAAAATGATGAATTAAATAATATAATTATAGTACCGAACCACATTATATTACCAAATACTCCGATGAGGAGTTTAAGTACAACACACCAGGACCATACTGAATACTAGTATATTTTATATGAAGATAAAATACACAACACTGAATGAAATGGAGTATCCAAATGAAAATCTGCAGCGGAAAATAAATGACAACATGAATGACTGAAAAGATCGGGGGCCCCTACTAGTATCACTGGGACTCCTCGCCGTCAACATGCTATTACCGTGCTTTTGCCTTGCCATGACCTAAAAACAAAATCCCCAAACGGGGTCAGTTACACAGAACAACAACCCTCAACAGTTGAATACACAAAATCCTGTTGAAAACTTACGCAATCAAACATGCTATATGAATCAACTAACAATACGGCTTTTAGAAATGGAGCCACAATACGTCCGGGATGGAAATGTGTTCGTGCACAAGCCACCAACGAGTATCAATTGAATACACGTGTGGTCTTGTACCTAATCAGTCTCACGAAGCAATCGACTCGTGTGCACAGTCCAATGTGAGGCCAACAACCAACACACGACTTAAATGTGCCCGACATGAAAATCCTACACATACCAACCGGCACGCCAGTATGACCCGGAATGCCACGATATAACAAAAGTGACATCAAAAATCAATAATGACTCACCGACATGAAATGACAGTGAAATGAATGATTGCTCAATAAAATAATTGGAACCGTCGTTCCTCATGACTGAAATGATTAATTGACAATGAAAAGTCTCGATACGGTTAATACAATATGAATGAGTTATGATTATGAATGAACAACAACGCAAGGAATGAATATCCCTTTAACTGAGTAAGAATTAACTTACACAACCGGTGAAAAATGTCCTTCCTCGAACAAACATCCCACAATGAGATGTCGGTCGCTCGAACAACCTTGAATAACAATAATTACCAACAACCATTCAATACATGTATCAAGCAACGAAACACGACTAACTCAAAAGTCGATACAACGATAATCAAACTCATCGGGGCATTCTAACAAATAAATAGCAAATATCCTTCCCGTTGGTTACAACCAAACCCAAATTATCGAAACCAACTATCAAATGATTGATTCAAACCAGCAAAACAATATCAATGGCATCAATAATCCAATAGAAATCCACAATTCAAGATTACAACAACATCAATCGGAAATTCCCCAAATTAACCGAAGTCAACCCCAAGGGTTCTTGAAATAAATCCCCAAATAGCCATTAAATCCATAGGAATATATTTATCCAATGTAGATAATCCATATCTAACATATTCCAACAACAATCCAAGCTTACACGAAGAAATCGGAAGGAAAAACATAAAATCCGAAATTCTAGATCCAAGAGATTAATACCTTTGATTTGATGTTTTGGAGATGATGAAGTGATGATTAATCCAACTCAAAGACTTGAAGATGATGATTTATGATTACACCTCGAAGAATACTCTCCAAATCGCTCCAAATCGCCCAGAACCGATGGGAGAATGAGAAGAAATGACAAATGACGAAATCTGGGCTACACTGTCCAATTTATAGAAATCCCAGTTTAGCGTGCGCTAGCCCCAGTTCTTAGCGTGCGCTAACGGGTGTTTTGGGTAGTCCAGTACCCACTGTCCGAAAACGGTAGCGCGCGCTACGTACCTTTTTGTAGCATGCGCTACGGTTGTACACTTAGCGTGCGCTAACCCCGAAATGTTAGCATGCGCTAACGAATTATCCGATGCCCAGTACTGCAGTCCAGAACCTTCTGTCCTCTGATCTGATCACGGTAGCGTGCGCTACAATCAATATTTAGCGTGCGCTACAATATCGTTTGCGTACGCTAAAAAAATCACTCATAACGTGCGCTATGAATAAATCCCACCCAGTCCAGTAGCCACTGGACTCAACCTGATCCGACCTTAGTGCGCGCTACACCGACTGTATAGCGTGCGCTACTTTGGCCTACTAGCGCGCACTACTTACCATTCGTAGCGTGCGCTACTTACAATCCAACTGCAGTCCAGTGCCTTCTGAACTGCCTGTTTGAAACATACTAGCGTGCGCTAGTGCTGGGAGGTAGCGTGCGCTACCCGTACTCAATTAGCGCACACTAAAGAGAGTACGTAGCGTGCACTACTCCTCACACACAGCACACCATGAAAATGACAACGTTGATAAACATCGCACGATTCTCCAACTAGATTGATGATGAATGACGATTGATACACGATACAATTACTCTGAACGGTGAATAGAATGATTGAGTATGAGTGACAAATGATCATTAATGAGTGAAAATTACTGAGTGACAAATACTGAATGATAATGACTGAATTACAGCTGGGTATTACATACACCCCCCTTAAAAGAGTTTCGTCCGCGAAACTAAGGGTTAAATAATTCGGGATAACTCTCCCGCATACTATCCTCGGTTTCCCAAGTAGCCTCTTCAACTCCGTGTCTAGACCACTGAATTTTAACCAAAGGAATCGTCTTGTTCCTCAATTGTTTGATTCGCCGCTCTAAAGCTCATATAGGATGCTCCTCATATGAATGATCATCGGCGATCTCGATTTCGTCGAACTGAAGTATGTGACTCGGGTCGGCAACATACTTCCACAACTGAGAGACGTGAAACACATTATGAATTCGGCTCAACGCCGGAGGTAAGGCCAATCGATAAGCTAGCTCGCCTACTCGATCCAAAATCTCAAACGGTCCAATGAATCTCAGACTCAACTTTCCCCTCTTCCCAAAACGGAAGATACCACGACTCGGGGATACCTTGACCAAAACATGGTCACCCGTCTCGAACTCTAATGGTCGACGACGATTATCTGCATATGATATCTGTCGACTCTGAGCGGTCAACAAACGACTCCTGATCAAAGCTACCTTCTCACGGGCGGCTATAAGCATATCGGGCTCGGTGCCGATTGATTCTGATAAGTCATCCCAACAGAAAGGAGATCGACAACGACGACCGTACAAGGCCTCGTAAGGTGCCATCTTAATCGAAGAATGCCAACTATTATTGTACAAGAACTCGATCAACGGTAGTTGGGCTTCCCAATCATCTTTCCAATCGAGGACACATGCCCTCAACATGTCCTCCAAAGTCTGTATAGTCCTCTCTGATTGTCCGTCGGACTGAGGATGAAAAGCTGTACTGAGATTAAGCTGAGTTCCCATAGCATGAACTATCTCTTTGATAAACAACTGGGCAAGTCTCTCGGGACCCCACGTATCCTTAATCTCAAGGAAATGAGCTGATTTAGTTAAGCGATCCACAATTACCCAGATTGTATTCATGCCACGACGACTCGTCGGCAAACTCGTGATGAAGTCCATTGAAATATCCTCCCAGTTCCACTCTCGAATAGGGATAGGTTTCAGCATACCCATCGGTCGTTGATGTTCTACCTTGACTTGCTGAAAGGTCAAGCATCTCGAAACAAATTCCGCGACTTCTCGCTTCATATTACTCCACCAGTAATTTTGTTTCAAGTCTTTATACATCTTGCTAGACCCCGGATGAATGGAATAAGGGGTAGCATGAGCTTCTCTCAAAATCGAGTTTTTCAACTCGTCACTCGCCGGTACGCACAACCGATTCTTAAAATGCAAAAGTCCATCCTCGTGGACCACAAATCCGGGGGCTTTCCCCTGAATCACATCCTCTCGAATGCGTACCAGGAATGGGTCCGAAGCCTGATTCTCCCTGATCGCCTCCTCAAGTGGCGATGAAATCTCCAACGTACAAAGTTGCCCTTGTACTCGCTGTAACCAGACCTCGATCTCGGGTCTCAGAAATTCCTACTGAAGTTCTTTCTGAACTGCTAATCGAACAAGCATCTGCTCCTGAACGGACTTACGACTCAAGGCGTCGGCGACAACGTTCGCCTTGTCTGGGTGGTAAAGGATCTCGATATCATAATCTTTGATTAGTTCCATCCACCGTCTCTGTCGCATATTTAACTCCTTCTGGGTAAATATATACTTTAAACTCTTATGATCGGTGAATATCTGACAGGTAACGCCATAAAGATAATGATGCCAAATATTCAATGCAAACACCACGACTGCTAACTCTAGGTCGTGGGTCGGATAATTAACCTCGTAAGGTCTCAATTGCCGTGAAGCATAAGCAATAACTTTCCCATTCTGCATGAGTACACATCCGAGACCCTGTCCGAATGCATCACTATAAACCACAAATCCTTCCGTCCCTTGCGGTAAAGAAAGGACAGGTGCTGAAGTTGTAACACCCCTAGAATACGACCGGGAATGTCACACGCCGTAGACCCTTATCACAAGGATCCACCAGGCTAAATTCCAAAAGACTACTCAAAGATTGACCGACCGGGGTCAAAATTTAATACAAAGCAGACCGAAAAGGTCATAAACCAATTCAGAAACTAACGACATTCATATTACAATGACGACAATAAACTTGAACACAGAAAAGAATGACAACTCAATTTAATAAATGATAATTACACCCATGCAAGGGTGAATACTCGAACGACAGAGAAATACCGACCAAAATGATACAAAAGAAAAGACTCTGACTCTGGTGTGATTAGCATCGTCGTCTTCCATCTCCTTCCAAGCCAATCCGGTGACGGCTCCCGATTGCCAAAACGAGCGCATATCAGCACCCACCCCCGAAAACTCGGGGTTAGCAACCGGAATTTTGCTAGTGCAAGTACATAATATACAAGATATCTGACGTAACAACACAAAATTCAACCATCGAGAAGCCTTAACACAAACCATACATTCCCAAAGTCAACACAGTATAGCACTCGTATACACAAGGTGAAAAACAATCACATAGTCATATTCTCTATATGGAACATGACGCCAATCAAACTTTGGACGAGCCCAAGGAGTCAAAAGATTAAGTTCGAAAATCCATTTTTATAAAAGGAAAAGTATTTTGATAATATAGTTTGAAAACATTATTAATGACTCGGGTCGTCTTGGGGTTTTAAACAAAAATCGAGTGGGGATGCTTTTGGAAATAATTTCAAAAACTCTCGGGTCCTTGACCCAACGTATGGAAAACGATTACACAAAAACCAAGTCAACTTATTTGGGGTTCTCGACCCAATTTATAGAACACCGACACAAACGAAATCATTACAACATCTCACAGGGTTCTCAACCCGTTCCAAATAACATCATCCCGAAACCAATCATCTCAACATTCCACAGGGTCCTCGACCCAAAACACAGAATAGCACCACAATACAATCAAAGGTACAGAACTCTCATTCGACATATCCTGCTCAAGACCCCCGATTAATTAACCCTCGGAGATTTCGTCAAACCTCCGTGGTTAACTAACCCTGATACCAACGCTTTAAAAACAATTTAAAACAAGCTTTCAAAAGCGCGAATTGCGGTCTGTATCAAGACAAACATTAAAAGTGAGTTGAAAGAATTTGAGATACGAACATCGTTCGGTAACGGGGTCTTAGCTATCACTCAAATACCCGTAACCAATAAGCCTGCCAGGCGCCTCCCTTGCGCACCTGTGTACCGGCGTTCACTTCCATCATGTTGGCCGCTCCTTGAACATGTCACCGCACCGGCGTCACTCCCGCAAGAGCCACCCCTTGCACGCGCATTAGGTGACATCGGCGTTTACCACCCATATGGAGCCGCACATTGCAGCATACACCAGGCCGGAGTGCACGCCCCGCCCTCAGAGGTTCCCGGATACGACGTTTCTCACAACAAGTATCCACATTATCACAAACATCAAGCACATGAACAAACGTCACAACAATTTTCAACTCGGTACATCAAGTCACACAATTTCTCAGCCAGTCCATAACCACACAAGTAGACAGTAACACGCACGTTATTAATCAACTCAATCATAATAGCATTCGAGCATAACCAATCAACACCGCACATATACCGCTATGTTGCGACTCAACCAAATATATATATATATTTATATATATAGATATATAGATATATATATAACCTTGCTATATTATATGAATGACTAAAGATCATCCATCAATCCAAGTTGAGTACGTCAACTAATGTTAGAATTCAACACTCGTCGATCACCGACATAAACATATATATCAATATACGTATATACACACATATATTTAACATATAACTATATATAAGTACATATATATATATATATATATACACATACGTATATATATATCCATATAAACTCATACACTTCGACAACAATGATTTCACGCAGTTACAATTCGTATATCGAGGTACTTGCCTTGGTAATACGACGTGAAGGAGACGACGAAGGAATAGGTTTCGGTCCGAGCAATCCCCTCAAATCCGACCCTAACACAATAATGATATAAAATCAATCTCACATCATGAATACGAAGAAATTCCTCCTAGATCTACCCGTTGGGACAATTTATCGAACACCAAGAGTGCGTAGGGAATTGAAATCGGTTAACGGCGAACTAACGGGATTTCATCCCAACCAAAAACAAGAAAACCAAGGGTCACGAGAGTACTTTCAAAATCTAACAACAACATCGGTTAATTCGGATTAAAACACAAGATCACCACCAAACCCTCCCCAAAATCATACTAGGGTTAAAGGAATTCTTACCTCCTGAAGAATCAAGCACTCAAATCCGAAAACCACGTGTTAGATCCGCAATCCGAGCCACCCGATCGAAAAGAGAGGAAGAAATCTACACAAATAAGTGGTGTATGGAGGAACTCTCCCTCTCAAGACTCTCTCTCTCTCGCACGGTTGAAGAAGGGGGAGGAAATGGGCGATTTCGCTGAATAAAACGCTGATATAGCGCTGACCGCGCCGTGTGCCGCGGCTAAAGCAAACCGTGCATGCAGCCAAAAATTGTGCCTGGTGGTCGGCCGACCGCTCGCAGCCGCGGCTCATTCGGAGTGTGCCGCGGCTCGGACTCGGCATGTGCCGCGCATCACGGGATCGTGCCGGGCACGCAGACAGAGGTTTTAGCCGGCAGTGCCACACGGGTGTGCCGCGGCACGACAAGTGTGCCGCGGCACCGACTCGGCTCTGTGCCGCGCACAATCCTTGTGCCGCGGCACACTGCAGACACTGCTTGGCCAACAACAGGTAATGTGTGCGCGCACAATCCTTGTGCCGCGCCCACACCCCCTCGGGTCCCAAAAATGACGAAAATGATCCTAAAGAGAATAAAAGCAATAGGAATCGATATTTGGGCAACAATAACACGAAATGGAAGTACGGAACCCCAAAACGATCTGAGGTACACAACCAAAGTCGAACAAGGAACAAATTCCCTAAACTTCTAGGAAATTACAAAAACGGCCCAAACATCCGAAAATCACGATACAACGTCGGATTAACAATCCGAAACTCACAACATGCTCTACTCAATCATACGAACTCATGGAAGTAAGAAAATGACGAAATCGAACGAGTTTAATCGAGAATCAAATACACATGAGACAAAATATAACACAAGATGAAATTACGTAAAACATCATCGATACCCGTCTAAGCGGAGAAACTCCAAGAACAAAATAGGTTCAGAATTCCAAAACAGTGTCAAGCGAGTTGTCGAAACGGACCTCCGCCGAAAAATGAAAATTACCGGAAATCGAATTTGCGGATATTACATTCTACCCTCCTTAAAAGAAGTTTCGTCCCGAAACTTAAAATAGAGAGCGGCGGAACAATCAAGGAAATAACTAGTTGCTGAGCCCCAAATCATCACGAGCAAAGCGCGAATGCAAGGTTCCAGAAATATGATGAACTGACCTAGCGAGCATATGGTACGTGAGTCGAGGCGATCAAAATGTATGGGAACACGATAAGTTGAGGTGGAGGAGTATGAATTAGGATACCAAAACTCCCAGAGTTAAGAAAATCACAAAATAGTTCAGATAAGGAAAGACCACAATAATCCACGGGTTTTAACAAAACAGCTCCGAAATACGTTCGGAGGACGGCAGGCTAAGTAGAACAAGATAGTTTAAAATCGTCGAGAGGATCAAAATTGAATTACCAACAATGAAAAATCACACAATGCCGAAAATACCAAGGAAAGTACGGGTAATACACTTCCCCATACTAAAAGATATTTCGATCCCAAACTTAGAACAACAAGAGTTGGAAACATAGAGCAATGAAATGAAGAACGATCAAAGTCACGATTGTTCAAAATAGCAACGATTAGGACATATTGCAAAATATTCATCCTCCCATGTTAGGCTCTTCAGAAGGAAACATAGGGTTTCGGGACATTCTCCAGTCACTTGCTCTGTCCGCCAATAGGGTAGCATTTCTTGCCAATTCAGAAATTATCTCACAATGCTTCTCCCGATGACCTTCACACCCGCACCGGTAACAAGTCAAGAGTGGAAAGGGACAATTTACACGAACATGTCCCTGACGATTGCAGTTGAAGCACCCTCCCTTCTTACCGAGAGTCACCGATGCTGGCTTGGGATTCCAAGCGCTCACTCCCGATCGCGAAGACGACGCGTTCGAACGACGTTGGGGTTTGGGAGCCTTAGACTCTTCGCCGACCAAAAATTTCCCAGATGTCCTCCGTCTCTTGGCTTCGCTCGAGGGCTCGACCACTGAGGAGATTTCATAGGATATTGTTTGATCTTGATACTCCTTCACCGTAGCATGAATCGTGGTCGTACGAACCACCTCGCTGCTTCCATTTCCATCATCACGCCCACGTCCGCCGAGGCTTGACATACTAATACGGATAACACCGATCAACAGTATTAGTTTATCGGTCGCACAATATATCACAATTATCAACCCGAGTTTTTGTTAGCATCCTTAGAATAACGGTACTATCGTAAAGCATAAAGTTTTAAGAAGTCAATTTCGAGTTCCTCGACGAGGACGATCATTATATGTATGCACTTAATGAAAACAAATTTTTGAAAAAAAAGGGGCTAGTCACGTTGCACCCAAGACTTGTAAACACTGTCTTTTATTTCGGAAGAGGAAGTTTATATAACGACTCAAAAAAAAAAAATTATTTTCGAGTGATGAATAAAAGAAAAAAAAAAGAAATCGAAAATTAATTCGTAACTAATTTGAAATATTTCAAAAATGTTGAGTCCCAAATATCACAATTTTGAAAATCTTTCCTCTTCTTCCAAAATGTTTATTCGAAAGAATTTTCCACCGAGATACGTGACCATTTAACATGACGATGTTAAATCATGGCTTTACACAATGTTAGGAAATTTCAAAGCATCACTTTAAAATATTCGTGATACTACAGCGCCGTGGGCCCCGTGCCGGAACCCACCAGGCTAAAAATCATTTTAAAAAAAATGATCAAAATGCCAAAAAGGCCGAAGTCGGTAATATTCTCAAATACTCACAAAAGTCATTTATAAAAATATCAAATACCGTCATAAGAATACTATCAAAACGTGCAAGACCAAAATATCAAAACTCGGTTTGCAAGATAACAAAAACCATCTTAAAATGCTCATGCGGTGGATAAAATTATCATTCGTAAATTCATTCTAATAAAGTACCGAAACAGATAAACATGCTCGACTTCCGAAGCATACTACGTAACTATTTATACTCGGACCGCATACGCATGTCATATCCTAAAACGATAATATCACCAACAAGTTCCAATTCCTAATTCACATTAAGCATATTAGCACAATGTAATCAAATACGTATATAAGGGGACTTAAGATCAGGAGGCTTACCCTCACGGATTGCCGGAAGATGATGTCGGAACCACGATACTAATCACAACTCTGATGCGCGCGACTTACACAAGACATGGACTTGACCCAACGGCCTAGGTTTTTCGCAAACCTAAGCTCCGATACCATAAATGTAACACCCCCAGAATACGACCGGGAATGTCACACGCCGTAGACCCTTATCACAAGGATCCACCAGGCTAAATTCCAAAAGACTACTCAAAGATTGACCAACCGGGGTCAAAATTTAATACAAAGCAGACCGACAAGGTCATAAACCAATTCAGAAACTAACGACATTCATATTACAATGACGACAATAAACTTGAACACAGAAAAGAATGACAACTCAATTTAATAAATGATAATTTCACCCATGCAAGGGTGAATACTCGAACGACAGAGAAATACCGACCAAAATGATACAAAAGAAAAGACTCTGACTCTGGTGTGATTAGCATCGTCGTCTTCCATCTCCTTCCAAGCCAATCCGGTGACGGCTCCCGAGCTGCCAAAACCTGAGCGCATAACAGGCACCCACCCCCCGAAAACTCGGGGGTTAGCAAACTGGAATTTTGCTAGTGCAAGTACATAATATACAAGATATACGAACAGTAACAACACAAAATTCAACCATCGAGAAGCCTTAACACAAACCATACATTCCCAAAGTCAACACAGTATAGCACTCGTATACACAAGGTGAAAAACAATCACATAGTCATATTCTCTATATGGAACATGACGTCAATCAAACTTTGGACGAGCCCAAGGAGTCAAAAGATTAAGTTCGAAAATCCATTTTTTTATAAAAGGAAAAGTATTTTGATAATATAGTTCGAAAACATTATTAATGACTCGGGTCGTCTTGGGGTTTTAAACAAAAATCGAGTGGGGATGCTTTTGGAAATAATTTCAAAAACTCTCGGGTCCTTGACCCAACGTATGGAAAACGATTACACAAAAACCAAGTCAACTTATTTGGGGTTCTCGACCCAATTTATAGAACACCGACACAAACGAAATCATTACAACATCTCACAGGGTTCTCAACCCATTCCAAATAACATCATCCCGAAACCAATCATCTCAACATTCCACAGGGTCCTCGACCCAAAACACAGAATAGCACCACAATACAATCAAAGGTACAGAACTCTCATTCGACATATCCTGCTCAAGACCCCCGATTAATTAACCCTGAGATTTCACAAACCTCCGTGGTTAACTAACCCTGATACCAACGCTTTAAAAACAATTTAAAACAAGCTTTCAAAAGCGCGAATTGCGGTCTGTATCAAGACAAACATTAAAAGTGAGTTGAAAGAATTTGAGATACGAACATCGTTCGGTAACGGGGTCTTAGCTATCACTCAAATACCCGTAACCAATAAGCTGCCAGCGCCTCCCTTGCGCACTGTACCGGCGTTCACTTCCATCATGTTGGCCGCTCCTTGAACATGTCACCGCACCGGCGTCACTCCCGCAAGAGCCGCCCCTTGCACGCGCATTAGGTGACATCGGCGTTCACCACCCATATGGAGCCGCACATTGCAGCATACACCAGGCCGGAGTGCACGCCCCGCCCTCAGAGGTTCCCGGATACGACGTTTCTCACAACAAGTATCCACATTATCACAAACATCAAGCACATGAACAAACGTCACAACAATTTTCAACTCGGTACATCAAGTCACACAATTTCTCAGCCAGTCCATAACCACACAAGTAGACAGTAACACGCACGTTATTAATCAACTCAATCATAATAGCATTCGAGCATAACCAATCAACACCGCACATATACCGCTATGTTGCGACTCAACCAAATATATATATATTTATATATATAGATATATAGATATATATATAACCTTGCTATATTATATGAATGACTAAAGATCATCCATCAATCCAAGTTGAGTACGTCAACTAATGTTAGAATTCAACACTCGTCGATCACCGACATAAACATATATATCAATATACGTATATACACACATATATTTAACATATAACTATATATAAGTACATATATATATATATACACATACGTATATATATATATATATCCATATAAACTCATACACTTCGACAACAATGATTTCACGCAGTTACAATTCGTATATCGAGGTACTTGCCTTGGTAATACGACGTGAAGGAGACGACGAAGGAATAGGTTTCGGTCCGAGCAATCCCCTCAAATCCGACCCTAACACAATAATGATATACAATCAATCTCACATCATGAATACGAAGAAATTCCTCCTAGATCTACCCGTTGGGACAATTTATTGAACACCAAGAGTGCGTAGGGAATTGAAATCGGTTAACGGCGAACTAACGGGATTTCATCCCAACCAAAAACAAGAAAACCAAGGGTCACGAGAGTACTTTCAAAATCTAACAACAACATCGGTTAATTCGGATTAAAACACAAGATCACCACCAAACCCTCCCCAAAATCATACTAGGGTTAAAGGAATTCTTACCTCCTGAAGAATCAAGCACTCAAATCCGAAAACCACGTGTTAGATCCGCAATCTGAGCCACCCGATCGAAAAGAGAGGAAGAAATCTACACAAATAAGTGGTGTATGGAGGAACTCTCCCTCTCAAGACTCTCTCTCTCTCGCACGGTTGAAGAAGGGGGAGGAAATGGGCGATTTCGCTGAATAAAAAGCTGATATAGCGCTGACCGCGCCGTGTGCCGCGGCTCATCTAAACTGTGCCGCGGCACAGAGCCAAAAATTGTGCCCAGTGGTCGGCTGACCGCTCGTTGTGCCGCGGCTCATTCGGAGTGTGCCGCGGCTCAGACTCGGCATGTGCCGCGGCATCACGGATCGTGCCGGCACGCGGCAGAGGTTTTAGCCGGCAGTGCCACACGGGTGTGCCGCGGCACAGACAAGTGTGCCGCAGATCGACTGGCTGTGTGCCGCGGCGCACAATCCTTGTGCCGCGGCACACGGTACAGCCTGCTTGGCCAACAGCTGGGTAATGTGTGCGCCGCGGCGCACAATCCTTGTGCCGCGGCCCACACCCCCCTCGGGTCCCAAAAATGACGAAAAATGATCCGGAAAGAGAATAAAAGCAATAGGAATCGATATTTGGGCAACAATAACACGAAATGGAAGTACGGAACCCCAAAACGATCTGAGGTACACAACCAAAGTCGAACAAGGAACAAATTCCCTAAACTTCTAGGAAATTACAAAAACGGCCCAAACATCCGAAAATCACGATACAACGTCGGATTAACAATCCGAAACTCACAACATGCTCTACTCAATCATACGAACTCATGGAAGTAAGAAAATGACGAAATCGAACGAGTTTAATCGAGAATCAAATACACATGAGACAAAATATAACACAAGATGAAATTACGTAAAACATCATCGATACCCGTCTAAGCGGAGAAACTTCAAGAAAAAAATAGGTTCAGAATTCCAAAACAGTGTCAAGCGAGTTGTCGAAACGGACCTCCGCCGAAAAATGAAAATTACCGGAAATCGAATTTGCGGATATTACAGAAGTTAACCGGCTCTTGAGTTCCTCAAAACTCTGTTAACATGTGTCGGACCACGTGTATTTATTATCTTTCCGTACAAGATTCTTCATGGGTTGAGCGATTTTAGAAAATCCTTCAACAAACCGCCGATAATAACCGGTTAATCCGAGAAAGCTTCGGATCTCCTTAACATTCTTCGAAGGTAGCCAATCTCGGATAGCCTCCGTATTCTGAGGGTCGACACGAACTCCGTCTGATGAAATTACATGTCCGAGAAACATCACTTCGGACATCCAGAACTCACATTTGGAAAACTTCCCATAAAGTTGTTCTCGTCTCAACACGTCGAGAACCTAATGAAGGTGAAACTCGTGTTCTTCCTGGTCACGAGAATAAATTAAAATATCATCACTGAAGACAACCACAAACTAGTCCCAAAAGTTGATGAAAACCCGATTCATTGATTCCATGAATACCGCAGATGCATTAGGTAACCCAAACGGCATTACCACGAACTCATAATGACCATAGTGTGTTTGAAATGCCGTCCCCGCGATATCCGACTCTCGAATTCACAACTGATGATATCTAGATCTTAAGTCGATCTTA
Organism: Orobanche coerulescens; assembly: GCA_033398695.1. NCBI lineage: Eukaryota > Viridiplantae > Streptophyta > Magnoliopsida > Lamiales > Orobanchaceae > Orobanche > Orobanche coerulescens. Next base: position 95,392,407 of record CM065804.1, on the reverse strand, counting down.
GAAAAAATACTGAAGTTCCCTGAAGTTGATCTAAGAGATCATCGATGCGGGGTAGAGGATACTTATCCTTGATCATCATCCTGTTCCACTCCTGATAATTAATACACACATGAAATGAACCATACTTCTCCTTGACAGATAACACTGGTGCTCCCCACGGGGATGCACTCGATCGGAGATAACCTTTCTCGAACAATTCCTCAAGTTGAATCTTCAACTCCTGCATTTCGGTCGGGGCCATCCGGTATGGTGCCTTCGATAACGGGGGCGTACCAGGCTCCAACTCTATTGTGAATTCCACATACCTCGGTGGAGGTAAACCAGGTAGCTCGTCTGGGAATACATCGTCAATCGATAACAATGATACCACGAATGATTGAACGCCTCGATTGCCCTTGAACAGTCAATCGATGACAATGATACCGTGAATGACTGAACACCTCGATTGCTTTAGAACGGCCAGTCGATGACAATGATACAATGAATGATTGAGCACCTCGATTGCCTTAGAATGGCCAATCGATGAAAATGATACGATGAATGATTGAACACCTCGATTGCCTTAGAACGGCCAATTGATGAAAATGATACGATGAATGATTGAACACCTCGATTGCCTTAGAACGGCCAATCGATGAAAATGATACAATGAATGATTGAGCACCTCGATTGCCTTAGAACGGCCAATCGATAAAAATGATACGATGAATGATTGAACACCTCGATTGCCTTAGAACTGCCAATCGATGAAAATGATACGATGAATGATTGAACACCTCGATTGCCTTAGAACGGCCAATCGATGAAAATGATACAATGAATGATTGAACACCTCGATTGCCTAATTACACTGTCTCCCTCATATTAATAATTCATCTGGAACAATGGGGATTACCTCCCTGAAATACACACTCGGCTCCAATGACTGAAATGATTGTGACCAAACGTTTATGATCACTAAGGATGGTATCATGACGATCCATCTAATTAACACCCAATATTACATCTTCCTTAGGTAAGTCCACCACGATTAGGTCCACCAACCAATCGCGGTCATTAAGCTTTATTCGGTATGATTTCCGAAAATTCTTCCATCATCAGGTAGACCGATGGTATGAGGTCCACAAGCAATAGGACTATCCAAATTAAGTCTATTCAAACATGATTCGAAAATGAATGAATGCGGTGCACCAGTATCAAAAGGTACACACAGGTTGAGATAAAATTACGAGTATACCTGAGATCATTCGGGCCACCGGATCGTCGATCCTCTTCATCACATGAATCCGGGACTTGCCGGCCCCCGAACCGGACGCTCCCGTCTGATAAATATGAGCTCCGCCTTTATTTGCTTCCATCGTCTTAAACGACGCTGACAGAGCAGTCTGATTCTGAATCGCTGATTGCTTCGGGGCCTGAGATGCCGCCGGAGCCGACTTGGAGTCCTTTCGGCAAAAACGGGCCTTATGCCCAAAAATCCCACAATTATGGCACGTAATAGACGGTTTCAGACACTTAGCGCTGTAATGACCCGGCGCTCCACAGTTGAAACAGGTGATGGCCGAACTGGCCGCTCAGGACTGAGATCCCGCACGATTATGCACCGTAGGAGGTCGCTCAGAAACGATAGGGCCCGCACGAGGCTTCTTGAAGGTTGACTGACCGCCTTCGGACTGATTACGCTTCGTTGATTTCTTGCTGACAGATAAAGGTTGTTGCTCAGCAATTTCCTTAGCAGCAGGCTCATACGGGAGAGTTCTCTCAATTAATTCGTCCAGAGTGGCGCAATGATGATTAAGCAATTGCATATGGGTCATCATGACTTGCATAAAAGTGAGTGGATCAACCCGAACATCTTCCGATCGAGCAGAGTCCCGGATACGGTTTCCCGACAGTGAGTGATTATTCCCCAGGTTCCGTCCCACACCGCGGCCTCTCCCCGTGCATCCCCTGAAAGCTCTCTCCATAGTGAAGTTGGAAGGTCGCATGATAATCATAGATCTCGTATGAGTACCGCATTATGATTTACGTCATGAAATGATGAAAATGAGCATATGCGCTCTAACACAGTGATTACATGAATGATTAACTGAGGTGACATGATTATCTGATGAAATTCTTGAAATGAGTATCTTGAACAAGTTGACAAGATTAATGATATGATCTTCCAGATCAACAACTCAGTAATGAAATGAATTGAGTGATTAATGAGTTAACATGATCGTCCTGATCATCAACTGAGTAATGAAATGAATTGAGTGATTAATGAGTTAACATGACCGTCCTGATCATAATGAATGATGATATTTGAGGATTGTTAACTGATGAATGATGAATGAATGATTATTGCCAGAAATTATACCATGGCGTTAGAAATCTTATAGTTCTTTCGGTCTGATTGGCTCGGCATTTGCACAGGTCACACGTGATGCGAAAGTCCAATGATACTAATCCGATGACGATGATTTCAAATGAGACATGACTCGGAAGGTAGTATTCAAAACCACGCTCCGATACCAATTCTGTAACACCCCAAACTAGGCGGATATTACAGTGCCGTGGATCCCCGACTGGGATCCACCAGGCGAATGAAAATGATGAATTATATAATATAATTGTAGTACCGAACCACGTTATATTACCAAATACTCCGATGAGGAGTTTAAGTACAACACACCAGGACAATACCGAATACTAGTATATTTTATATGAAGATAAAATACACAACACTGAATGAAACGGAGTATCCAAATGAAAATATGCAGCGGAAAATAAATGACAACATGAATGACTGAAAAGATCGGGGGGCCCTACTAGTATCACTGAGACTCCTCGCCGTCAACATGCTATTCCCGTGCTTTTGCCTTGCCATGACCTGAAAAAAAATCCCTAAACGGGGTCAGTTACACAGAACAACAATCCTCAAGAGTTGAATACACACAATCCTGTTGAAAACATATGCAATCAAACATGCTATATGAATCAACTAACAGTACGGCTCAAAGGAATGGCGCCACACTACGTCCGGGATGGAAATGTGTCCGTGCACAAGCCACCAACGAGTATCGATCGAATACACGTGTGGTCTTATACCTAATCAATCTCACGAAGCAATCGGCTCGTGTGCACAGTCCAATGTGAGGGCAACAACCAACACACGACTTAAATGTGCCCGACATGAAAATCCTACACATACCAACCGGCACGCCAGTATGACCCGGAATGCCACGATATAACAAAAGTGACATCGAAAATCAATAATGACTCACCGACATGAAATGACAGTGAAATAAATGATAGCTCAATGAAATAATTGGAATCGTCGTTCCTCGTGACTGAAATGATTAATTGACAATGACAAGTCTCGATACGGTTAATACAATATGAATGAGTTATGATTATGAATGAACAACAACGCAATGAATGAATATCCCTTTAACTGAGTAAGAATTAACTTACACAACCAGTGAAGAATGTCCTTCCTCGAACAAATGTCCCACAATGAGATGTCGGTCGCTCGAACAACCTTGAATAACAATAATTACCAACAACCGTTCAATACACGTATCAAGCAACGAAACACGACTAACTCAAAAGTCAATACAATGATAATCAAACTCATCGGGGCATTCTAACGAATACGTAGCAAATATCCTTCCCGTTGGTTACAACCAAACCCAAATTATCGAAACCAACTATTAAATGATTGATTCAAACCAGCAAAACAATAGCAATGGCATCAATAATCCTATAGGAATCCACAATTCAAGATTACAACAACATCAATCGGAAATTCCCCAAATTAACCGAAGTCAACCCCAAGGGTTCTTGAAATAAATCCACAAATAGCCATTAAATCCGTAGGAATATATTTATCCAAGGTATATAATCCATATCTAACATATTCCAACAACAATCCAAGCTTACACGAAGAAATCGGAAGGGAAAACTCAAAAATCCGAAATTCTAGATCCAAGAGATTAATACCTTTGATTTGATGGTTTGGAGATGATGAAGTGATGATTAATCCAACTCAAAGACTTGAAGATGATGATTGATGATTACACCTCGAAGAATACTCTCCAAATCACTCCAAATCGCCCGGAACCGATGAGAGAATGAGAAGAAATGACAAATGACGAAATCTAGGCTACACTGTCCAATTTATAGAAATCCCAGTTTAGCGCGCGCTAGCCCCAGTTCTTAGCATGCGCTAATGGGTGTTTTGGGTAGTCCAGTACCCACTGTCCGAAAACGGTAGCGCGCTACGTACCATTTTGTAGCGTGCGCTACGGTTGTACACTTAGCGTGCGCTAACCCCGAAATGTTAGCATGCGCTAACGAATTATCCGATGCCCAGTACTAGAGTCCAGAACCTTCTGTCCTCTGATCTGATCGCGGTAGCGTGCGCTACAATCAATATTTAGTGTGCGCTACAATATCGTTTGCGTACGCTAAAAAAAATCACTCATAACGTGCGCTATGAATAAATCCCACCCAGTCCAGTAGCCACTGGACTCAACCTGATACGACCTTAGCGCGCGCTACACTAACTGTATAGCGTGCGCTACTTCGGCCTACTAGTGTGTGCTACTTACCATTCGTAGCGTGCGCTACTTATAATCCAACTGCAGTCCAGTGCCTTCTGGACTGCGTGTCTGAAACATATTAGCGTGCGCTAGTGTTGAGAGGTAGCGTGCGCTACCCGTACTCAATTAGCGCACGCTAAAGAGAGTACGTAGCGTGCGCTACTCCTCACACACAGCACACCATGAAAATGACAACGATGATAAACATCGCACGATTCTCCAACTAGATTGATGATGAATGACGATTGATACACGATACAATTACTCTGAATACTGAATGATAATGACTGAATTACAGCTGGGTATTACAATAATTAACTTTGGAGGACCCAAAAGGACCTGGGTACGAAAACAACCACAGCGAACTACTTTTGCAGGTACCTCGTTCAAAGGAAAGCAAGTGGTACATTAACAGCGGGTGTTCAAGACACGTGTGTGGCACCAAAGAGTTGTTTGAAGATTTTGAATATCAAGAACAAGGACACGTAACCTTTGGTGACAACAAAAAGGGGAAGATTATGGGCACCAATAAGGTTGGTAAGGAACCTTCTCCCTCGATTAATAAAGTCTTATTTGTTGAAGGATTGCATCATAATTTGTCGAGTGTATCCCAACTGTATGACGAAGGTTTTAAAATTCGTTTTGAAGAAACTCATTGTACCGCTTTCAAAAACAACAAAGTTGCATTTATTGGCTTAAGATGCGGAAATATTTATATCGTTGATCTTAGTGACGAAAACTCTTTCAATGAAAAATGCTTATGACCTTAGATGAAAATGGATTTTTATGGCATTTAAAATTAGGACCTATGTCCTTATCCACTATTTCAAAACTTTCTAGACACGATCTAGTTTGCGGATTACCGAAATTAAAATTTGATCGAAAACACTTGTGTGAATCATGTATTAAATGTAAACACACAAGAGAATCATTCAAGCCTAAATTTAAAATTTCTACTTCCCGTATTCTTGAACTTGTTCATATGAATTTGATTGGACCATCCAGATACGCTAGCTTGACAGGTAAGCTATACACTTTGGTTATTGTGGATGACTTTTCTCATTTTACTTGGGTTAAATTTCTTACTCATAAGGATGATGATTTTATGGATTTTTCTAAATGGTGTCGTTTGGTTCAAAATGAGAACAATCTTTCTATTATTTCTATTCGAACATATCACGGAGGAGAATTTCATTGCTCTCCGTTTGAGTTATTATTCAAATATGGAATAAATCACAATTTTTCAGCTCCTAGAACCCCTCAACAAAATGGGGTCGTTGAAAGGAAAAATCGTTCTTTGGAAGAAATGTCTCGAACTATGTTAAATGAATACTCTCTTCCTCAATACTTTTGGGCCGAAGCTATTAATACGGCATGCTATACTATAAATTGAGTTCATCTTCAAAGAGCTCAACTTAAAACGCCGTATGAAATTTGAAATAATAAAAAGCCAAATATTTCTTATTTTCATCCTTTTGGCTGCAAAATTTTTGTTCATAATAACGGTAAAGATAATCTGGGTAAATTTGAATCTAAATCCGATTCGAGAATATTTCTGGGATACTCGTTAAATAGAAAGGCTTTTTGTGTTTACAATTTAAGAACAAATAAATTTGAAGAATCCATTCATGTTAAATTTTAATGAAGCCATTTTGTTTGTCTCCATCCTTTAAAAATATCCTTTTTTCACACCAAGAAAGGTAGATTCATTGGATGATGCAGGTACACTTCCTGATCTACAAGCCACACAAGATATTGAGAAAAATCAGGATGCTCATGAAGAAGACTTACCTATTGAATGGAGATATATCAAAGATCATCCGAAAGATCTCATAATTGGGATTCAAGAGGGTGTTCAAACTCGTAAAAGATTTTTAGAATACTTGAATATTTTGCCTTTGTATCGAAGTTGAAACCAAAAATGTTTCTGAAGCACTAAATGATGAAATATGGATAATGGCTATGCAACAAGAACTTGCACAATTTGAGCGAAACAAGTTTTGGAATTTGATTCTCGCACCGTCAGATAAATCTATGATCGGGACAAAATGGGTTCATAAAGTCAAGTGTGACGAAGACGGTTATCCAGTGAAAAATTAATCATGTATTGTTTCGCAAGGCTACAATCAAGAAGAAGGCCTAGATTATAAAGAAAGCTTCACTCCAGTAGCTCGTGTTGACATTCGACTTCTCTGTGCCTTTGCATCCCATAAGAAAATTAAACATTTCCAAATGGATGTTAAAAGTGCTTTCTTAAATGGCATTATTCGAGAACTATAAATTTTCGGACCACGTCTTCAAGCTCAACAAAGCCTTATACGGTTTGAAGCAAGCGCCATGGGCATGGTATGATCGTTTAAGGGAATTTTTAATTTCAAATGACTACAAACAAGGTAAAATTGACAACACACTATTTGTTAAAATTGTAAACAAAGATATACTTGTATGCCAGATTTATGTAGACGATATAGTAATTGGTGCAACTAACGATTCTTTATGTCAAGAGTTGGCAAATCTTATAAAGTGAGAATTCGAGATGCGTATGATGGGACCTGTGCAAGTGCCACGTCCTGCGATCCAAATACGGTATGTGATTTTTGTGCCATGATTTAATTACTGGCAAGATGTTTATTTACGTAATTAATCATTTTGATGGTCTTGATATTCCGAGTGTTTTGTGGCGGAAGTTTTCTTATTGATATTCCAAGGAAAATACGAATTTGATTGTTTGATTGACCTTGCTTCAACCTTGTGTTTTAATGATATTTGTATAGCACCCATAGAGCAAATTAATTCTTGACGAATTACTTCTGGACTTGTAGTCTCATTGTTGTTACTAACTTAGCGTAATGCGGTGATTGACCATATAGTCGGGTATGAATTGTGCTAATAATTATTGTTTGTTCTTTCAATATCGAAATAAACATGAGAGGTAGTGGTACAGGGGGGCGAAGTCGCTGAAGGGGCCGAATCCTAAGGCTACGAGCCAACACGCATTCATATGTGGAAAAAAGTTTCGTGGACAGTGATTGACCTACTGGAAACCATTCGCACCATATTAAACAACACGAGGGTGCGCACGTTGACCCTTATGTACTTATGCAGGGTATGATGGCCCAGAAAACTCAAATAGGTTAACCGATGGAAACTATGCATAACGCTGCTACTATTGGCGAGCACAAAATATATTTAGGTATGCTAATTAATTAGTTATAAGATTAATAACCAATTTAAATATAATTTATTATTTCTTAAATAATATTGTTGGTGAATTTATTATCCTAATCTAGATCTAATGATCATAGAATATTACCTATTGAAGCGAGATGGTTGCTGCTTTTGATCTCTTCCTCAAAACCTTCTAGAGTATGTTCCCGCCTTAATCCGGATGTTGTGTGGGTAACGAGCTACCAAATCTTGCTAGACAGTAGAGATGGATCGGTCGAAACAAATTTCTCACAACTCTCGATTTTTATTTTGTTCAAGTAATTCCGATTGATAACAAGAATTAAAGTGTTATCTCAATTGTGGAATCAAAGACACAAGTCAATATCCACAACAAAACACTTAGAAGAAAAAATTGAAAACCCTTGTGTAATATGATGATCATGGCCGAACCCCCTCCCCAATATCCTATTTATAGGCTTTGGACTACTATAGGGATCTTACCGAGGATTAGGGTTAGGACTCCTAGTATAACCCAACCTTCCATATTAAGCCCTTCTTAATATGATTGAGTTTACTAATATCAATTCAATCCACTAAAGAATTAATGTTGCCCTTCCAATCCAAATCCCAGTTTACAAATCAGGCTCCTTATTTAGATATATTATTTTTCCTATTTAACATATCGAATGTCCATTAATTAATTTAAGTTAATGACAGGTTTAATTAATTATTTTCTTATCCAAGAGTAGTACCACTCGGACCTTATTATTATATCGGAATTAAATCCACCTGCAGGGTTTAATATAATAATCATTATCGAGCTCTTCAAGGGGACATCATCAACCTGCATGAGTCAGGACACGATTTCAAGTTATAATAATCATTGTCATAATAAATGATATTATTTCCCAAGATACAAAGCATATTGAGTCAAACATTGTGATTTCAAGCATATTGATTTCCAAGCATGCTTTTAAATATGCTACTCTATTATATAATCTATCATATCTCCCACTTATACTCAAAGCAATGCTGTCATACACCATAATCTCAATCCTTCCACATGCCCTTTAAAACCTTTTGAGGATATGCCTTTCGTGAAAGGACCAGCAATATTATTTTTCGATCCAGCCCTACCTACAACTATGTCTCCTTCTTTACGAAGTGTTGTATGATATGGTACTTGAAGTTGATGTGTTTACTTGCATTATGGGCTCGTGGTTCCCTCGAATGCGACTACACCAGTATTATCACAATAAAGTGTAATACCCTTTGGCAAATCGGGAATCACATCTAAGTCCTGCAAGAAGTACTTGAGCCATACCATGTCGTTGGCTGCCTCAGAGGCTGTCATGTACTCGGATTCCAGGGTAGAGTACGAGATTCATTTTTGCTTCACACTCCTCCAACTAATTACTCCACCTCCCAGAGTAAACACATAACCTGAAGTAGACTTGGACTTTTCTTTGTCTGGTGAAAAGTCTGAGCCAGTATAACCCACTGGACAGTAGGTCATATGATTGATATACTAACATGTACTACCTAGTCCTTCTCAGGCACTTAAGTAAATGATTGATAGTAATCCAGTATCCTGGTCCAGGGTTCGACTAATATCTATCTGGTCTAGTGTAAAGCATAGCATACAAGAGGCTTCCCACTGCTGATGCATAAGGGACCAGCTTCATGTCATCTATATACTTTTATGTCTTAGGACACATATCCTTAGATATTTGAATTCCATGCCTCTAAGGTAGAAAATCTTTCTTGGTATTCTTAGCACTGTATCGATATAGAATGCCTGAGATAAACACAACAACCTTTTATATTCCGATCAAGAAAGATTCTGAGCCCAAGGATGTGTCCTGCTTCTCCTAAATCCTTCATATCGAACTGCTCACATAGCCATACCCATAAGTCTGACAACTCCTTCACGTTGTTTCCAGTCAAAAGGATATCACCTACATATAGTACAAGAAAGAGCAACACATTTTTATTGCATTTCTTATACACACAACTCTCACTCGGGTGAATCCATATGACTGGAAAACCTCATCAAATCGTGTGTTCCAAGATATATATGCTTGCTTCGGACCATAAATGGATCTCTTAAGATTGCACACTAACTGCTCTTCTCCTTCACCAATGAATCCCTCTAGTTGGCGCATGTAGATTTCCTTGTCTAGACTGCCATTCAAAAATGCAGTCTTGAATCCATTTGCCAAATCTTCAGATCTAAATGCGCAGCTATAGCTAAAAGAATCTGATTGACCTAAGCATGGATATCGGCAAAAAGGTTTCATCCTAATCGATGCCCTCCTTCTAAGTATAACCTTCCGCTACAAGCCTTGCTTTGAAGGTGTTAACCTTCCCGTCACCTCTTTTCTTTCACTTGAAGACCCATTTACTCCCAACGGCGTGTAACCTGTCAGGTAGTTCTACTAGCTCCCACACTTGATTGGAGTCCATAGATCCCATTTCTGACTCCATTGCTACTTTCTAGGAGTCAGCATATTTATCTTGGATTGCCTTCTTGAAACGGGATCTGACTCATCTTCGCCTAGGTTGACGAACAACCCTCCCACTATGACGAAGCAAATCTTGAGTTGGTGTAAAAGTCTCAAAATCGATACATGGTGTAGTATCAGTTGGTGCTTGCACAATTGGTATAGATGGAGTCTCGCCCCTCAACTCTTCTAAAACTATTTCGCTCATGGGCTTGTGACTAATCACATAATCCTCTTCTTGCAATCGGGTATTGGTGCTAACGATGACCTTTCGATCCTGGGGACTATAGAACAAGCCACCCTTCGTTCCCTTAGGGTATCCTCGAAACATTCATACCTCTATACGAGATACCAACTTATCAGCATCCTTATTCAGCACATATACTGGAGTACCCCAATCCGAACATGTCCTAGACTAGGCTTGCACCCACTCCATAATTTTGTGGGTGTTTTTGGAAACTAATTTCGAAGGCGCCGGGTTTAGTATGTACGCCGTTGTTTCCAAGGCATACCCCAGAACGAAATAGGTAAATCTGAGTAAACTATTATTTATTAAATAATGTTGTTGGTGAATTTAATATCCTAATCTAGATTTAATGATCATAGGATATTACCTTTTGATGCGAGGTGGTTGCTGCTTTTGATCTCTTCCTCAAAACCTTCTAGAGTATGTTCCCGCCTTAATTCGGACGTTGTGTGGGAAACTAGCTACCGAATCTTGCTAGACAGTTGAGATGGATCGGACGAAAAAAATTTCTCATAACTCTTGATTTTCCTCTTTCTTCATGTAATTCTGATTGATAACAAAAATTACAGTATTATCTCAATCGTGGAAGCAAAGACACAAGTCAAGATCCACAATAAAATACTTAGAAGAAAAAAATCAAAATCCCTTGTGTAATATGATGAGCACGGTCGAACCCCCTCCCAAAATGTCCTATTTATAGACTTTGGACTACTTTAGGGATCTCAAAGAGCATTAGGGTGAGGATCCCTAGTATAACCCAACCTTCCATATTAAACCCTTCTTAATATGGTTGAGTTTACTAATATAAATTCAATCAACTAAAGAATTAATAGTACACTTCCAACTCAAATCCCAATTTATGAAATTGGGCTCCTTATTTAAATATATTATAAAGATACCGAATGTCTATTAATAAATTTTAGCTACTGACAGCTTTAAATTTATTAACTTCTTATCCAAGAGTAGTACCACTCGAACCTTATTATTATATCATAATTAAATCCACCTGCAGGGTTTAATATAATAATTATTATCGAGCTCCTCAAGGGGACATCATCAATCTGCATGATTCGGGACACGATTTCCAGTTATAATAACACAAAGCATATTGAGTCAATCACTGTGACTCTCACCCATAGTAAATCAAAGCAATAATTATTATAAATACATAATTAAATATTATATACTTAGAATTAAGAAATAATAATTATCCGAGATTTACGTTATTCTTTTAGTTAATACAGCAGGCACTATGTCACTGTGATCCAGTTCAATGTATGCAAATACGCTAATGCATGCTAATAGTCAAGACCAACTAATCTCAAGCATACATTACAACCTTTCATATAATTTGTCTAGTAATTATATAGGTTGTGAACTATTATATTATCTTATAATACACTGATAATGTGATCTTTCATATGACATCAATACACCACATTATCTACGATATGAAATAAATAGATAATGCATTTGCATAACCATAACGTGAATTAGTATGAAAAACATGTGATTAAATGCAAGTAATATTATCATAGGTAGTTACAGGGAAAAAACGAATACAAGCATAAAGTATGCGTTGTAGTATACAACCCTAACAATCTCCCACTTATCCTCAAAGCATGCTTTTAAGTATACTACTCTAATACATGATCTATAATATCTCACACTTATACTTAAAGCAATGCTGCCATACACCATAATCTCATTCCTTCCACATGCCCTTCAAAAACTTTTGAGAGTAAGACTTTCGTGAAAGGATCAACAAGATTATTTTTCGATGCAACCCTGGAAACTACGTCGCCTTTCTTTACGAAGTGTCGTATGATATGGCACTTGCAGTTGATATGTTTACTTGCCTTATGGGCTCATGGTTCCCTCGAATTTGCGATTGCACCAGTACTATCACAGTAAAATGCAATACTATTTGGCAAATAGGGTATGACATCTAAGTCCTACAGGAAGTACTTGAGTCATACCGCCTCTTTGACTACCTCAGAGGATGCACCGTACACGGCTTCCATGGTAGAGCTTGTGATGCATTTTTGCTTCACACTTGTCCAACTAATGGCTCCACCTCCCAGAGTAAACACATAACCTGAAGCAGCCTTGGTCTTTTATTCATCCAGTGAAAAACCAAAGTCAGTATAACCCACTAGACTAGACCATCTGATTGATATACTAGCATGTACTCCCTAGTCCTTCTCAGGTACTTGAGTATATATGTTTGACAGCAATCTAGTGTCCTGGTCTAGGGCTCGACTGATATGTAGTAGCTATGCCTACGGCATGGCACATATCTGGTCTAGTGTAAAGCATGTAACACCCCTGATATATTCAGGAATATTACACCGCCGTAAATCCTTTACATAAGGATTTACAAGGCTGAAGAATTGAACAGACATTAAAAGGTACTAACGAATGGAAATAACGGAATTAAGATACAACAGTTCTGACCAAGTACTGAAAGTACAGTTGTTCAGCAGGAACTTAATAATACATCACCAAATTCAAATTCAGCATAAATGACTTCGTACTCGAGTACTTATTGAAATAACCAATAAACAATAGACAAATGAACCTGGCCAAAACATCACTCTGCACCCTCGTCGTCATGCAGCTCCAGTGGTTGTTTTCCCGCTCTCCTGGATCCTGAACATAAACAAAATGTTCACCCCCGAAGGGGTTAGCACAACGATGCTAGTCCAAGTACCACAACATATTATTCATATCTCACGAAGAATAATAACGTAAACGACAAAATACCAACGAGTCTTATCCTACGAGAAACTAATAAATGATATACACAACTGATAATCACAACATGATATCATAACATACACATGGTAATTCCGTCGATCCAGCGTTCACTGCCTAGAACCGACGATGATCCCATCAGACCAACCCGTGGTGGAAAAACCCGTCCGATGATCCAGCACACGCTAGCATAGATCCCCCGATGATCCCGTCGGACCAACACGAGGTGGACATACAATAACGACATACATGCACGACAATATGTATAACAACAATACATAAAACAATTAAGGTACTTGCCTCGATTTGAAGACAAGAACAATACTTCCACGAAAACGAACACTCGAAGGTCGTCCTCCTCAATCAATCACGCAACAAGATCAAACCTTATAAAATAATACGAATGTTTAACAATTCGGTTTTACGGCCAAAAGCTCATAAAATACAATCTGACTGAACTGCTTAGCGCACGCTAAGTACTCTGTGTAGCGTGCGTTAAGTCTGCTCGATAGCGCACGCAAACAACAAAGCCTAGCGTACGCTAACTATGCATGGTCAGTACTTCACTGATCAGTCGGCTGACTTGTCTGATGTCTTAGCGTACGTTACGTACTAAACGTAGCGTACGCTAACTCGTGCTCGATAGCGCACGTTAATCTTCATAGCTTAGCGTGCGCTATCTATGCATGGCAGTTTACTGCTGGGCAGTAAATCGTTCCCATCATGATCAAACCAATGAAATCTTCCGTGATAACTCATGTTACCTCCATGAATATCATGTTCATACGATTATGAATGATCTTACGGATAGCAACAACTTCGGATTAGAGGACATGCATACCGTTATAAAACCATATTCCATTTCGACTACAAATCTTCATACGTCAATTCGAAAGGCTTAACGGTTGATATCAACACCTCTATATCAATCAATATTATCATGCTGAAGTTTTTAAACGTTCCATCTATACTAGATAAATCCTTCCATGATCAATCCTTTAGATTTATCTAACAATAATGATGTTAAAGTCAAGTCCAAGATTGCTATGAAGTCATCTACTAGATTCGGATTACCAATGATAGAAGCTTCCTTTACATATTCAATGTAATAAGATTCGAATCATGATGACCATAATCAAGGTACTTAAGGCTTATTCATCTCAATATTCCAAACATGATGTACTTTGGATAAATCACTTATGAAAATCAATATCTCGTTACTATGATCATCCAATACTTTAGAATCCAACTCTAAGTCTGGAGATAGGTTGAACATACCTTAATATGATGAAAATCACTGAACCGTAGGGAAGAATCCGACTCCGGTTGGTTGTATGCCACTCCAAGGTGTTATTCCACTTCAATGATTACTCCCAAGTTATAACCAATATATAAACACCAACAAGATGAGTTCTAAGTGTGTAGGAGGATTATTACAGCTCTCTGGCCTCTCAAGAATGCGGAATGGACGAGTAAAATGTAAGCCAAAATGGGTTGTTGTCCCATTTATAATATTCTGCATTTTAACAAGTTAGCGCACGCTACTAAGCTTTCCTTAGCGTTCGCTAATAATTGTTGACTTCAGAACTGTCCAGGTTGGTCCGCGGGAATCTTATCCGGACCCATGTCCCGGCTGGCGCATGTGCTATCCGTCCCGCTCAATAATTGAGATCTTAGCACACGTAACTCCTATCTGCATAGCGTGCGCTAATAGTAGCCCGATAGCGCGCGTTAAGATACATTCTTAGCGTGCGCTATCACGAGTTTGCATGAGAAATTTTGCATGATTCTATACTTATGTACAATGATATCAATGCAAGAAATATCATACTCCAATAATCAAAACCACAAATCCGAATAATATAGGGTTCGAATACAGATGAAATACATCGTAATAAATCCGGATATTACATACTCTCCTACTAAAAAGGAGTTTCGTCCCGAAACTCAAGATGAAAATAATTCGGGATATCTAGACTTCATATCAGCTTCCGTTTCCCAGGTGGCTTCTTCCATTCCATGACGTGACCATTGAACTTTGACCAAAACGATTGGTTTGTTCCTCAGTTGCTTAACTCGACTCTCGAGTATCTTAACCGGTCTTTCTTCAAACGTCCCATCCTTCTCGATTTCGATCTCGCCGAAATCAATGATATGACTGGGATCTGGTATATACCTCCGTAACTGGGATACGTGGAACACGTTATGAACATGGCACAATGACGGCGGCAATGCCAATCTGTATGCCAACTCCCCAACTCTCTCGAGGATCTCAAATGGTCCGATATATCTCGGACTCAGCTTTCCTTTCCTTCTGAAACGAAAGATTCCCCGAGTTGGAGAAACCTTCAAAAGTACATGGTCTCCAGTATTGAACTCCAATGGGCGACGGCGTACGTCCGCATAGGATTTTTGGCGACTCTGGGCGGTCAACAGCCTTTCACGAATCAAGGCTATCTTCTCTCGAGTCTGCAGACGATCAACTCGCGGTTACATTCGATCAAGTCTGACGAATCGTCCCAGCATAGGGGCAATCTACATCTCCTTCCGTATAATGCCTCAAACGGTGCCATCTTAATGGAAGCATGCCAACTATTGTTGTAGGTAAATTCAATCAACGGTAGATGAACTTCCCAATCGTTTGACCAATCTAAGGCACAAGCCCTCAGCATATCTTCCACCGTTTGAATGGTCCTCTCGGATTGTCCGTCAGTCTGCGGGTGATAAGTCAGATCTTGAAGTTCAATTCGGTCCCCAAGGCCTTATGAACTGCCTTCCAAAAGTGAGACACAAAACGGCCGTCTCGATCAGAAACAATGGTTTTCGGCGTACCATGCAATCGAACTATCTCCGAAATAAATACTCGCGCCAATTTCTCTGGTCCCCATGTGTCCTTAATGCCTAGGAAATGAGCTGATTTGGTTAAACGATCAACTATCACCCAAATCATGTTCATTCCCGTCTTGGTTCTCGGCATATTAGTGATAAAGTCCATCGATATGTCCTCCCACTTCCATTCAGGAATTGGGAGCGGCTTCAACATCGGCAGCCGTTGATGCTCGATCTTAACCTGCCGACAAGTCAAGCATTTCGAAACATAGTCCGCTACGTCTTTCTTCATGTTGCCCCACCAGAAATTCTGCTTCAAGTCCTTATACATTTTACTGGTGCCCGGGTGGATAGAATAGGGTGAACTGTGAGCTTCCTTCATAATCGTCTGTTTCAGAACATCAACATCGGGAACGCAGAGTCGGTTCTGAAATCTCAAAACTCCATCATCATGAATTATGAATCCGGGGGCCTTTCCTTTGATCACTTCATCACGTAACCGAATCATCAGAGGATCATCTGCCTGTTTAGATTTGATTCCTTCGGTTAATGATGAAGTTATCTCCATCACGCACAGTTGTCCTTGGACTCTTTGTAACCATACTTCAATTCCTTCACAAATCATCTCTCGTTGAAGGCTAAGTTGGGAGGTCAGCGTCTCCAGCATCTGAATAGAAACAAGCTTGCGGCTAAGTGCATCGGCCACTACATTCGCTTTGCCTGGATGATATAAAATCTCCAAGTCATAGTCCTTAATCAGTTCTAACCATCTTCTTTGCCGCATGTTTAATTCTTTCTAACTGAATATGTACTTGAGGCTCTTGTGATCCGTAAAGATCTGACAGTGAGTCCCGTACAGATAATGCCTCCAGATCTTCAAAGCAAAAACCACTACTGTTAGCTCCAAATTAGGTGTTGGGTAATTTACTTCATAAGGTTTCAGCTGTCGTGACGCATAAGCGATCACCTTATCATTTTGCATCAATACGCACCCGAGTCCTTGGTTCGAAGCATCACTGTAAACTATAAATCCTCCAGTTCCCTGTGGAAGTGATAGAATCGGTGCCGTCGTCAATCTCTTCTTTAATTCATCAAAGCTAACCTGACACAACTCATTCCACTCAAACTTTTGAGTTTTCTGCAGGAGTCGAGTAAGTGGGCGGGAGATTTTAGAAAACCCATCCACGAATCGACGATAATATCCAGCAAGTCCTAAGAAGCTTCGGACTTCTTTCACGTTCTTTGGAGGCTTCCAATCCATAATTGCTTCGATCTTCTGAGGATCTACTCGGACTCCTTTAGATGACACCACATGGCCGAGGAACATTACTTCCTTTAGCCAGAATTCACACTTAGAAAGTTTGGCGTACAATTGCTCGTTTCTCAAAAGTTCCAATACAATCCGCAAATGCTGCGCATGTTCTACCGGGCACTTAGAATACACCAGAATGTCATCAATGAACACGACCACAAATTTATCCAAAAATTCAATGAACACACGGTTCATCAATTGCATAAATACAGCAGGTGCGTTAGTGAGACGAAACGGCATTACTACAAACTCATAATGTCCGTAGCGAGTTCTGAACGCTGATTTCGGAACACCAGATTCCTTAATCCTCAGCTGATGATATCCTGATCTCAGATCGATTTTAGAAAATACTGTTGCCCCTTGCAGCTGGTCAAACAGATCATCAATCCGTGGCAACGGATACTTGTTCTTAATCGTCATCTTGTTCAGCTCTCGATAGTCAATACACAGTCAGAGCGACCCATCCTTCTTTCGGACAAAAGAATGGCGCTCCCGTGGTGAAACGCTTGGCTGAAAATAGCCCTTGTCCAGTAACTCCTCCAGCTGCTTCTTCAGTTCGTACATCTCAGTAGGTGCCATACGATACGGCGCCTTAGAAATTGGTGTAGCTCCGGGTTCCAGCTCAATGGTAAATTCCACATCCCTTCGTGGAGTTAGTCCAGGTAACTCGTCAGGAAATACATCTGGAAATTCGTTCACAACGGGAATGGATGAAAGTTCCACAATTTCGTCTTCTTTCTTCATTGCATAACACCAGTACCCGATACCGCCCTGTTTCAACAATTTGATAGCTTTCATCGCTTTGATCAATTTTCATGAGCTTCCCGGTTTCCACCCCTCGAACAATATTTCGGAACCATCGTCAGCGATCAGCGAGATATTCCTCCTTCGATAGTTCACAATTGCTCCATATCGATTAAGCCAATCGTCTCCGAGTATCAGGTCGTCTCCTTGCATTTCTATCACGATCAGATTTGAGAGCCACTCTCTGCCTCCAAATGATATAGGGAAATTTCTAGTTTCTAAGTTTCCGGCAATCCTCTCTCCACTCGGTAAGCCAACAACATAAGGTTCACAAGTATGAAAACCGGAAATATTCAAACGATTTACACAAGACAAAGATATAAAAGAATGTGTAGCTGCTGTATCGAATAAAATGCTAATCTGGCCGGAAAAATGCGGACGATGCACGATGCGACGGCAGCATCCTGATCGTCTGTCCTCCTCATCTCGTACAGACGTGGGGGAGCAGATCCGGCACTCGATGTCCCCTTTCGGTCCCATTGTCCTCTGCCTCGTCCGCGGCCAAAATTCTGAGGCATCTGAACACTTTGCTGCGCTTTGTTGAATCTGGCTTCCTTACGGATTGTGGTGTACGGGCTCTAAAAGACTTTGCAGCCTCTTCGAAAAACACTGCCCGATGTCCCTCTCGTCCACAATCAAAACAAGTCACGGCAGGAAGGGGGAAATTCCGTCGATAGTGCCCCGTCTGGGCGCAGTTAAAGCATTTCCTGGTAACATCAGTAATAGTTGATGTCGCTCCGAAGTTCTTTCCGCTCCTTACTGGGTGCGGAGGTTTCTGGAAAGAGTGAAAGGATGACTGGGCCTTACGCGGCCCGCTGTTCTTGTGCTCTGTAAAAGTACCAGAGACTTTCTATTTCTTGGATTCCGAAAATTTCTCCATAGCTGCTTCCTTGATCTCATACGCCAACGCCTTATCCTGGTATTGACGGAGTGTGGTACATTCAAATCCGGACATGTACCTTTGGATTTCTGGTTTCATCCTCATATCGAAATGGATCATCATTTCTGCATCTGTTCTGACCAAATGTCGGACAAATGCCAGCTGCTAGTTAAACGTCTTAATTGCCTGGGATACTGGCACATCAGAAGGCTGAGCGGAGAAAAACTCCCGAATTTTGGCTTCCCTCACAAGACGAGGGCAATACTGAGCTTCCATCATTAATCTAAACTCCGTCCAAGCGGCATCATGGTCTACAGGCCGGATGGCTTCCCACCATTTGGACGCTTCCCCTATCAGAAAATATTGAGCGATAGAGGCTCTCCGGTCGTCTGGGCAGTTAATTCCGGCAAAGATTTTCTCCAGTTCTTTCAACCAATGATCCCAGGTGGGAGTCTCAGAAATACCGTCGAATTTGGGTGGTTGCATCTTCGCCACCTCTTGCAGCCACCGGTCACCTCGATTTCCCATGTCTGGGATCCCTTGCTGTCTCTCTCCCTGCTGTAGTCCCACCGCTACTTGCATTCGGTCCACGACTTGGGCGGCCAGTCATCTGGTTCACCACTTGACGAAGGATCTGCAGTACAATGAGCTCTGGTTCGTTATTAATAGATTGTTGCGGCTACTTTGAGCTATGGCGGCCTGATTAGAAGGCGACGCTTCCCTTTCAGCATTTCTTCGTCCGCGTCCACGACCGCGACCACGTCCACGTCCGCCTCTCAACATACTGTGAGCATAAATACTCAATATACAGGAAACAACATCGTTTTAATATTCGAGTATAAAGAGACACAACATGTAAAGAACGAGATAGAGTTTAGGAGCTTACAACCACCGTTCGCATGAAGACGTAGGCAGTGCAGTGATGTCATTCACGGCCGATTACCTCAAAAGACATAAATGACCCCTATTTTAACCCAACGGCCAAGATATCCATAATCTTAGCTCCGATACCATATTCTGTAACACCCCCGATATATTCAGGAATATTACAGTGCTGTAAATCCTTTACATAAGGATTTAAAATGCTGAAGAATTGAACAGACATTAAAAGGTACTAACGAATGGAAATAACGGAATTAAGATACAATGGTTCTGACCAAGTACTGAAAGTACAGTTGTTCAGTAGGAACTTAATAATACATCACCAAATTCAAATTCAGCATAAATGACTTCGTACTCGAGTACTTATTGAAATAACCAATAAACAACAGACAAATGAACCCGGCCAAAACATCACTCTGCACCCTCGTCGTCATGCAACTCCAGTGGTTGTTTTCCCGCTCTCCTGGATCCTGAACATAATCAAAATGTTCACCCCCGAAGGGGTTAGCACAACGATGCTAGTACATGTACCACAACATATTATTCATATCTCACGAAGAATAATAACGTAAACGACAAAATACCAACGAGTCTTCTCCTACGAGAAACTCATAAATGATATACACAACTGATAATCACAACATGATATCATAACATACACATGGTAATTCCGTCGATCCATCGTTCACTGCCTAGAACCCATGATGATCCCGTCAGACCAACCCGTGGTGGAAAAACCCGTCCGATGATCCAGCGCACGCTAGCATAGATCCCCCGATGATCCCGTCGGACCAACACGAGGTGGACATACAATAACGACATACATGCACGACAATATGTATAACAACAATACATAAAACAATTAAGGTACTTGCCTCGATTTGAAGACAAGAACAATACTTCCACGAAAATGAACACTCGAAGGTCGTCCTCCTCAATCAATCACGCAACAAGATCAAACCTTAACAAAAGAAATGATATATGATTTATCTCACGTCGTACGAATGTTTAACAATTCGGTTTTATGGCCAAAAGCTCATAAAATGCAATCTGACTGAACTGCTTAGCGCACGCTAAGTACTCTGTGTAGCGTGCGTTAAGTCTGCTCGATAGCGCACACAAACAACAAAGCCTAGCGTACGCTAACTATGCATGGTTAGTACTTCACTGATCAGTCGGCTGACTCGTCTGATGTCTTAGCGTACGTTACGTACTAAACGTAGCGTACGCTAACTCATGCTCGATAGCGCACGTTAATCTTCATAGCTTAGCGTGCGCTATCTATGCATGGCAGTTTACTGCTGGGCAGTAAACTGTTCCCATCATGATCAAAACAATGAAATCTTCCGTGATAACTCATGTTACCTCCATGAATATCATGTTCATATGATTATGAATGATCTTACGGATAGCAACAACTTCGGATTCGAGGACATGCATACCATTATAAAACCATATTCCATTTCGACTACAAATCTTCATACGTCAATTCGAAAGGCTTAACGGTTGATATCAACACCTCTATATCAATCAATATTATCATGCTGAAGTTGTTAAACGTTCCATCTATACTAGATAAATCCTTCCATGATCAATCCTTTAGATTTATCTAACAATAATGATGTTAAAGTCAAGTCCAAGATTGCTATGAAGTCATCTACTAGATTCGGATTACCAATGATAGAAGCTTCCTTTACATATTCAATGTAATAAGATTCGAATCATGATGATCATAATCAAGGTACTTAGGCTTATTCATCTCAATATTCCAAACATGATGTACTTTGGATAAATCACTTATGAAAATCAATATCTCGTTACTATGATCATCCAATACTTTAGAATCCAACTCTAAGTCTGGAGATAGGTTGAACATACCTTAATATGATGAAAATCACTGAACCGTAGGGTAGAATCCGACTCCGGTTGGTTGTATGCCACTCCAAGGTGTTATTCCACTTTAATGATTACTCCCAAGTGATAACCAATATATAAACACCAACAAGATGAGTTCTAAGTGTGTATGAGGATTATTACAGCTCTCTGGCCTCTGAAGAATGCGGAATGGACGAGTAAAATGTAAGCCAAAACGGGTTGTTGTCCCATTTATAATATTCTGCATTTTAACAAGTTAGCGCACGCTACTAAGCTTTCCTTAGCGTGCGCTAATAATAGTTGACTTTAATCGCCTGTGTTCGTCCGCGGGAATCTTATCCGGACCCATGTCCCGGCTGGCGCATGTGCTAGCCGTCCCGCTCAATAATTGAGATCTTAGCGCACGTAATTCCTATCTGCATAGCGTGCGCTAATAGTAGCCCGATAGCGCGCGTTAAGATACATTCTTAGCGTGCGCTATCACGAGTTTGCATGAGAAATTTTGCATGATTCTATACTTATGTACAATGATATCAATGCAAGAAATATCATACTCCAATAATCAAAACCACAAATCCGAATAATACAGGGTTCGAATACAGATGAAATACACCGTAATAAATCCGGATATTACAAAGCATAGCATACATGAGGCACCCCACTGCTGACGCATAAGGGACCAGCTTCATGTCATTTATCTCCTTTTGTGTCTTAGGACACATATCCTTATATAGTTGAATTCCATGCCTGTAAGTTAGAACACCTTTCTTTGAATTCTCCATGCTAAACCACTTTAGCACTGTATCGATATAGCATGCTTGAGATAAGCACAATATCTTTTTCTTCCAACCACGAAAGACCCTGATCCCAAGGATGTGTCCTGCTTCTCCTAAATCCTTCATATCTAACTGCTCAGATAGCCATACCCGTACGTCCGGCAACTCCTTCACATTATTTCTAATCAGAAGAATATAATCTACATACATACAAGAAACACCAACACATTTCCATCGCATTTCTTGTACACAACTCTCACTCGGCCATTGGACGAATCCATATGACTGGACAACCTTGTCAGGTCGTATGTTCCAAGATCTAGATGCTTGCTTAAGTCCATAAATGGATCTTTTAAGCTGGCACACTAAGTGATTTTGTCCTTCAATGATGAATCCCTCTTGTTGGTGCATGTAGATTTCCTTATCTAGACTGCCATTCAAGAATGCAGCCTTGACATACATTGGCCAAATCTCTAGATCTAAATGCACATCTATAGCTAAAATAATCTGGATTGACGTAAGCATGGCTACCGGCGAAAATGTTTCATCGTAATTGATGCCCTCCTTCTAAGTATAACCTTTTGCTACAAGCCTCGCTTTAAAGGTTTCTACCTTCCTGTCACCTCCTTTATTTTTCTTGTAGGCCCGTTTACTCCTAATGGATTGTACCTCATCAGGTAGTTCTACTAGCTCACACACTTGATTGGAATCCATAGATCCCACTTCTGATTCTATTGCTACTTTCCAGGAGTCAGCATCTTTATCTTGGATTGCCTCATTGTAAGTCCAGTAATCTGATTCATCTTCACCTAGGAATGAGTCCGAATACTTTCCCACACCTATGAATCATTCTGGTTGACGAACAACCCTCCCATTACGACGAGGCAAATACTGAGTTGATGTAAAAGTCTCAAAATCAATACGTGGTGCAGTGTTAGTTTGTGCTTACATGATTGGTATAGACGGATTTTCACTCCTCAACTCTTCCGGAATTATTTCTTTCATGGGCTTGCGACTAGTCACATAATCCTCTTCCAAGAATCGGCTATTGTTGCCAACAATGACCTTCTGACCTATGGACTATAGAACAAGCCACCCTTTGTTCCCTAAAGGTATCCTACAAAGACTCGTACCTGTGTATGAGATGTCAGCTTATCAGCATCCTTATTCAGCATATGTGCTGGATTACCCCAAATTCGAACATGTTCTAGATTGGGCATCCGCCCAATCCACAGTTCTATGGGTGTTTTTGGACCTGATTTCGCAGGCACCAGGTTTAGTATGTACACCGATGTTTCTAATGCGTACCCCCATAACAAAATAGGTAAATCTTAGTAATGTTGGGATTCTGGAAACAAAACGAAATACGCAGCGGAATAACAATAACGAATCCCAAACAGGATCGATCAAGTAACGTATATTCAAAAATAAAAATTCGAAGATAAAAGGATAAAGGTCCCATACCCTTGAAGCCTTTGAAAATATCTTCGTTAGTTGATGATGATGACGAACCCGAACAGAAGCACAAAATCACTTCATTCCCAACACCGAAAATATGATGCCTCTACGTCACCACGCGTCGGAAGTTGCCTGAAAAAATCTACAAGATTCCGTTCTATGAAGAACACGGCTAGGAAGTGTTGTATGAATTTTTCTCTCTTATTTTTCTTACTTGTTTCTCACTTCTAAAATGATGAACAAGATAAAAAAAATTCTCTCCCCTCTCACTATGTACTTCAGCCGTAGCACACACACAATGCAAGGTGTGGTTGTGTGTTTTTAGTTGTGGTTATGATGTCTTTATTTATTTAAGTCATCATGACAAAAATAATATATATTAAAATGATGAGAATCAAACCAAATCATTTTGTACAACATGTGAAGGAATTACATGCCTAAAACAATCATCACACTTAGTCAACTTAAGAGAGGGGGCGGCCCATGAGGAAGTTTCCAAGAAACAGGCCGAGTCACTCGGCTCGTGTACCGGACGCTCGCCAAACGAATCTGTTAAATACACTCTGTTTTATTTTCAATGTATTTATACTTAATTAATTAATCCAATTAATTAATTATATCAAATACAGATATATTTATCTTAAGAAATATTATTTATGAATTAAATTAATTACCCATTAACTTAACTTCAATTTATAAGACCGCTATTTTGATTTATCCAATAATTCATAATTAGATATCCAATATCTAATATTAATAGAGAGGTAATAAATTCATATTTATCCATCAACGATCCTGATGCGCGACTCTGTAGGTCCGTCTCAGCCGGCATTGGGAGGAACCAATGAGTGAGGGCAGCACTTAGCCAGTCTAGCGGGCCGCACTGTAAACCCCGACTGAAAACGAATGAAAGGGATCATTCCAGAACCATTATGTCGTGAATACCATATACCTATAGACCCTTCATCAGATGTCCCAGTCAAGCCTTCGGGTCACGGTAAAGTCAATCCCTACTGTTGACTGGACACTATACATGTGTTAATGCAAATCAAGACCGACTGATTACTAGTGTATCTAATACGAATAGATCAGAATGCTTTGGCCAAAGACTTATGATCTTATTTGCCATTAACCGTATAGGACATTCGCCTGCTCACTAACGAGAGATAGAATCCTTTCTTGGCGTACAGTAAAGACTGCTACCTGCTCGTATAGTCCGCACTTCAAGGTTGACTCAGCAATTAAGCAAATGAGTCTAACTACTCTAATGACAAACTAAACGTCACAGGCATATCTTCTACTGAACCCTCAAGTCAAAGGTCCACGTATACTATCACAACCTTTCGATTCATCATTGACTCTCCAAGAGTGAATACCGTGTGACTGAATCAAGTATGAGTCGTGTTCGAGTATACTGGTCCCACCAATATACTTATAACTATGCTATCAAAACATGCACACGTCCTAGCATCAGTTATACAAGTCTTACTCAAAACTTAATGCCCATTTAAGTTTATTGACTTGCGAACGGTTTACATAAATAAACTTCAAACACTTCCAGTGCATTTTCTCTTATCCGATAACGAGAATGGAATGTTTGATTTATTTACATGGGCTTCACTTTAATGTTTACTAAATCAAGAATGCATTTGAAATACAATAAACAGTGAATGAATTGTATTGCCTTTTATTAATTATTCCATAATTACAAGTACAATGCCCCTACTCTCTCATCTCCTGAGTGGCATTCGAGGGCATATTCCTAACAAGTAAAAAATCATTGATCTTACCATTTCTAAAAGAGTTTTTTTCCTTCTTGCAGCAACACCATTCTGTTGTGGAGTTCCCAATGCAGTGAGCTGGGACGTAATCGCCTCATTTGCCCAAAAATCCAAAACTCTCCACTAAGGTATTCGCCACCACGATCAAATTGTAGTGACTTGATACTCTTTCCATGACACTTCTCCGTTTCAGTCTTGAAATCTCTGAACTTGTCAAAGGCTTCAGACTTACGTCGTATCAAATAAATGTATCCGTATCTCAAATAATCATCTATAAACATGATAAAGTATTGGAAACCACCCCTAGCCTGGATGTTCATTGGACCACATACATCAGTATGAACCAAATCTAACACGTTCTGAGTATGGTTTCTCATGGTTCTAAGAACATTTTTGTCCAATTTACCTTCTAGACAAGATTCACAAATTGGAAATGACTCAACTTGGAGTTCGTCCAGTGGGCCATCATTACCAATCTCTAAATCCTTCTAAGGTTTACATGACGCAACCGTAAATACCACAGATATGTTTGGTTTACTGAAGGTTCTTTTCTCTTTTTAGGTTTAGACAAAAATTTAAGCGATTTATATTTATATATGGGAGTTTGTGCAGTATTAATGACAAATAGTCCATCAGTATAGATACCTTTGCAAATGTATTCATCGTTTCTTCTAATAATAGCATCACCATCAAAAGAAACTGAATAACCATCACAATTCAACTTAAAAAATTAATTTCATTCTAAATCAAATACCAATAGTACATTGTTTAGGACTAATGTTTTATCACTAATCTTCAACTGCACGACTCCCACTGCTACAGCCATAAGCCCAGTTGATGGTAATTCATGCCCGCACTAAGCCGCTTGGTTACCTGAAATCATTGTTGGCCACTAAATATACCGAATACAACTTCGAAAAGTATAAGTACAATAAGCTGTATGATTTTCAAATGTGAGTGCGTACAGGGTTTTGCAATGTATACTTATATTTAATTACAGTTTATAAAAACAATAAAAGTAGAAGGTAAATGAAACGCAATATAAAGTGGTTCGAGGTAAACCCCTCTACGTCCACTGGTCCTCCATAGAGGAGTAAAATGTTTATTAAAATCACTACGTACAAAACTACGTGACTTTAGTCAAACCTATCCTTGTATCGTTCACACAGATTAATACAAAGAATGTAGCTTTCAACCATTCACACGGATTGGTTGTTGGCTCCTTTGACTTGCTTCTTCTTACATAGATTGAAGCTTCATCCTATTCATCCCACAGAGGTTAGAATATCTTTTCTTAGTCCACATAGGGCTAAGTTTACTCAAAGGTAATGATGGTGAGATAACTGGTTTGAATAGCACCTTGAACACAATGATCTTAGGCTGATGATGTTGTTGTTCTGATGTCAATGGGTCGGGTATGGTACGGGTATGCCTCCTCCATACCCTACCCTATTTGATTCGGATCGGGTTCGGGGATTTCCCATCGGGTAATCGGGTACCCAATGGGTATTTGGGTACCCGTATACCTATATTTAAAAATATAAATATTTTTTAATATATATGATATATACATTTAATATAATTAATAAATTCAATTTAGTATAATAAATATTTAAAATATTATATTTTATATAATAATATATGTGATACCCGAGCCTGACACTACTCACTTGGTCAATATGGTTCATGCATAACTTGTTAAGTATGTGTTATTTGGATTACTTGATGTTTCATGGTTCAGTTGATCTTATAGTTAATTTCGCTACATAGGAAGGTGCTACACATTTGAACTAAAGTCTAAAACACTATCGTGGTATGTGTTAGGGAACTAAGTTACGTTATTCATATTATTTCTAATACGAAAATAAAATATATGTAAAGATCTTATAAAACTCGAAGTACACGTGGTAAGCCTAGAAGTTATAAAGGTGTCACTAACGTGTCTATCGGAGGTTAACTAACTTATCTCAAGAGTTTAGTCGGCGCGTGTACTGGGTCACTTTAGATTGATGATTCAAGTGAATAACCATCATTTAATATACTAACACGTGTCAAGTACCTTGATTCTTGTCAATACCTTATATGATGCAATCTGTGATTGCATGTGGTAACTGTGGTAAAATACTGTGATCTGTCTATACCTAATTCGTTCCAACTGCGGTAGGAATTGAACTTATCTTTTAGTTTATTGTATTAATTATATGTTTTTAATAAATTATACCTCCCATTATTATCTACAGTGTCGCATTTGTGAAGTTTTAGAAAGTTTGACAATAAACTCCTTCACTAGCATTTTCAACATTGTTCGTATGAGTAATCGAGTTTAAGCAATAAAAATGCACCCTAAACTTCTACTAAACCCTTTCAAAGATCATCCATACCCTCAGTGAGGTCAAGAGCTACTAGGAACCGGTTCAAACACTCCAAGAACCGGATCATAACTACTTGAATCGATCAATTATTTCAAACCTAGTCTCTAGTAGTCATTTGAGGGTATTTTGGACATTTCACCTTCATAACCGACTTAACATGCTTGGTTGATGGATAAATCCGACCCTCAACCTCATTTACAGTCTTTACATGAACAAGAAGCTCCCCACTTCGAAAATTCACCATGAATTTAAGAAGAAATCATCAAAACATCAACATCTCAATTCCTTTGACAATCAAGGTTCTGAAGATATATCATCACAACCACCCCTACTGGTATAAACGTAAGGGTATTACCCGATCAAGGAAAGTATAAATCCATCTGCAACTACAATGCATAAACATAGTATTATTTGTAAACTTGATGATATCTTGAGAGTGTATTGTATTGGATGATTGATCTGTATTATGCTTGAAGTGTTTGGTTGCACCTTACATGATCATAACATCCATTAGCATCTCCACATGCATGCATAACAGGATACTCACTAGTGTCTGCATGCATGGTACGATCATGGAAAGAAAGAATAGAAAAATGTTTTGTTAGCCGCTGCTAGAGCACCGAGGCATGGTAGATGCATGCTTTTACGATATGTTTAGCACGGTAGATGCGTGCTTATATCATGTGTGAGACATGGTAGATGCATGTTCTCACGATATATTTGGTGTGGTAGATGCATGCCTTATATCTCTGGCATGGCAGATGCATGCCTCATGATATGATATGATATTGAGTTCATTCCGGTGCTTAGTACGTGGTTCAACGGGCCCAAGGATAATAAAATGATTTTGAGAGATTCTCAGTGATAATCATATGTCATATGTTGCATCAGACATGATACATAACATGCATGATTTCTACTTATTGGGCTTTAGCTCACGTAGTTTATGCATTGTAGGTAATTCTGATGCCTGAGTATGTTCCCTCGCTGGAGGAGTTGGAGTTCCACTGTTGCTGAGGGTCGACGTACATGGATGACGACCTGTCGGGCTTAACCATGGGCTTAACATATTTTCGTTCTTGTTTGTGAACCTTACTTTATAAATATGTATTGCTGTAATGTACTCATATGTTCGAGTGTCGTTGATAGTGTGATGGGTACTTTAAGTTCACTTAGTATGTTTGTTTAAACTGTGAAGTTGTTTAAATATCGTAATGTAAAATAAATGAGTGATTTGGGAAGCTCGAAGTTTTGTTGTTTACTAATCTCTTGTAGTTATAGCTACGGGGATATTGATGTCATGAGTTTGATTCGGATTGAGACTAGATGTCTCTGTATGATACTTGTGTTGGTTTTATCTCACGGGTTTGGGATAGGTACTAGTTTAGGGGAAACTCTGTCGAAATTTCACCGTAATTTATATGTACTAATATGATATAAGATAGCGTAAGTTAGGTAGTTAGTGCGGTATGTTTCAGGTGGTATCGGAGCCCGGTTTGTGCCCTATAGACTATCCATGTAGACGAGCTCAGAGCATGTGGAGCACAACAAATCCAGTAAGTGTTATTTTATTTATGTGCACTCATATTTCATGAATTATATTGACCATATGATATAGGGCTGAGTCATAAATAGAAAATAATGCCGAGAACAAGAACTGAAGGCAGTGATGGGGTTAGAACACAAGATCCAGAAATGACATCCACAAGTTCTGACCGTGATCTGATCATTGGTCGATTGACTGGACTAGTAGAAAGGCAATCTCAAGAAATCCAACAACTCATCGAACAAAGAGACATGCGAGGACAATAGGGAGATGACAGGAATCGACCGCCACTTCGAGTAGAACAAGTTGAATTAGATGTAGGAAGTTTCAGGAAGTTGTATCCCCCAACATTTGAGAGCGCAGTGGATCCTACAGAAGCAGAAGATTGGGTAAGGACTATAGAAAACATGTTCCAGTATAGTAAGGTTTTTGAAGAGAACAAGGTAGTTTGTGCATCCTTCATGTTACGGGACAGTGCAGGTCATTGGTGGGATACGATAAGTGCTATTGAGAATGTGGCAACAATGACTTGGGCTAAGTTCAAGGAACTATTCAAAAATAAGTACTTTACAGCTCCTGCTCGTGCAATGAAGATGAACAAATTTATACAGTTGAAACAGGGAAGCATGGCGATTTCAGACTACATCTGTAAGTTCGAAATGCTGTCTAGGTTTGCTGAGCATATGGTTATCATGGAAGCACTGAAAGTGGAGACGTTCCTTGAAGGCTTGAGACCAGAGCTATAAAGAGATGTCAGCGTGGCAGGAATTTAAGGGACGACTTATTCAATAATTGCTGAGAGAGCATTGGTCGTATTAGTCAAACCTATCCTTGTATCGTTCACAAAGATTGATACAAAGAATGTAGCTTTCAACCGTTCACATAGATTGGTTGTTGGCGTCTTTGACTTGCTTCTTCTCACACAGATTGAAGCTTCATCCTATTCATCCCACAGAGGTTAGAATATCTTTTCTTAGTCCACACAGGTCTAAGTTTACTCAAAGGTAATGATGGTGAGATAACTGGTTTGAATAGCACTTTGAACACGATGATCTTAGGCTGATGATGTTGCTGTTCTGATGTCAATGGGTCGGGTATGGTACGGGTATGCCTCCTCCATACCCTACCCTATTTGATTCGGATCGGGTTCGGGGATTTACCATCGGGTAATCGGGTACCCAATGGGTATTCAGGTACCCGTATACCCTATATTTAAAAATATAAATATTTTTTAATATATATCATATATACATTTAATATAATTAATAAATTCAATTTAGTATAATAAATATTTAAAATGTTATATTTTATATAATAATATATGTGATACCCGAGCCTAACACTACTCACTTGGTCAATATGGTTCATGCATAACTTGTTAATTATGTGTTATTTGGATTACTTGATGTTTCATGGTTCAGTTGATCTTATAGTTAATTTCGCTACATAGGAATGTGCTAAACATTTGAACTAAAGTCTAAAACACTATCGTGGTATGTATTACGGAACTAAGTTACGTTATTCATATTAATTCTAATACGAAAATAAAATATATGTAAAGATCTTATAAAACTCTAAGTACACGTGGTAAGCCTAGAAAGTATAAAGGTGTCACTAACGTGTCTATCGGAGGTTAACTAGCTTATCTCGAGATTTTAGTCGGCGCGTATACTGGGTCACTTTAGATTGATGATTCAAGTGAATAACCATCATTTAATATACTAACACATGTCAAGTACCTTGATTCTTGTCAATACCTTATCGGATGCAATCTGTGATTGCCTGTGGTAACTGTGGTAAAATACTGTGATCTGTCTATACCTAATTCGTTCCAACTGCGGTAGAAATTGAACTTTTCTTTTAGTTTATTGTATTAATTATATGTTTTTAATAAATTATGCCTCCCATTCTTATCTACAGTGTCACATTTGTGAAGTTTTAGAAAGTTTGACAATAAACTCCTTCACTAGCATTTTCAACATTGTTCGTATGAGTAATCGAGTTTAAGCAATAAAAATACACCCTAAACTTCTACTAAACCCTTTCAAAGATCATCCACACCCTAAGTGAGGTCAAGATCTACTAGGAACCGGTTCAAACACTCCAAGAACCGGATCATAACTACTTGAATCGATCAATTATTTCAAACCTAGTCTCTAGTAGTCATTCGAGGGTATTTTGGACATTTCACCTTCATAACCGACTTAACACGCTTGTTTGATGGATAAATCCGACCCTCAACCCTCATTTACAGTCTGTACATGAACAAGAAGCTCCCCACTTCGAAAATTCACCAAGAATTCAAGAAGAAATCATCAAAACATCAACACCTCAATTCCTTTGACAATTAAGGTTCTGAAGATATATCATCACAACCACCCCTACTGGTATAAACGTAAGGGTATTACCCGATCAAGGAAAGTAGAAATCCATCTGCAACTACAATGCATAAACATAGTATTGTTTGTAAACTTGATGATATCTTGAGAGTGTATTGTATTGGATGATTGATCTGTATTATGCTTAAAGTGTTTGGTTGCACCTTACATGATCATAACATCCATTAGCATCTCCACATGCATGCATAACAGGATACTCACTAGTGTCTGCATGCATGGTACAACATGAAAAAACAAAAAGCTCTGCCCCCCCTCAAATTGAAACCATTGAAATTAAAAAAGCTATGATCATGGAAAGAAAGAAAAGAAAAATGTTTTGTTGGCCGCTGCTAGAGCACCGAGGCATGGTAGATGCATGCTTTTACGATATGTTTAGCACGGTAGATGCATGCTTATATCATGTGTAAGACATGGTAGATGCATGTTCTCACGATATATTTGGTGTGGTAGATGCATGCCTTATATATCTGGCATGGTAGATGCATGCCTCATGATATGATATGATATTGAGTTCATTCCGGTGCTTAGTACGTGGTTCAACGGGCCCAAGGATAATAAAATGATTTTGAGAGATTCTCAGTGATAATCATATGTCATATGTTGCATCATAGTGCGGTATGTTTCAGGTGGTATCGGAGCCCGGTTTGTGCCCTATAGACTGTCCATGTACACGAGCTCAGAGCATGTGGAGCACAACAAATCCAGTAAGTGTTATTTTATTTGTGTGCACTCATATTTCATGAATTATATTGACCATATGATATAGGGCTCAGTCATAAATAGAAAATAAAGCCGAGAACAAGAACTGAAGGCAGTGATGGGGGTAGAACACAAGATCCAGAAATGATGTCCACAAGTTCTGATCGTGATCTGATCATTGGTCGATTGACTGAACTAGTAGAAAGGCAATCTAAACAAATCCAACAAATCATCGAACAAAGAGACATGCGAGGACAATAGGGAGATGACAGGAATCGACCGCCACTTCGAGTAGAACAAGTTGAATTAGATGGAGGAAGGTTCAGGAAGTTGAATCCCCCAACATTTGAGAGCACAGTGGATCCTACAGAAGCAGAAGATTGGGTAAGGACTATAGAAAACATGTTCCAGTATAGTAAGGTTTCTGAAGAGAACAAGGTACTTTGTGCATCCTTCATGTTACGGGGCAGTGCAGGTCATTGGAGGGATACGATAAGCGCTATTGAGAATGTGGCAACAATGACTTGGGCAAATTTCAAGGAACTATTCAGAAATAAGTACTTTACAGCTCCTGCTCGTGCAATGAAAATGAACGAATTTATACAGTTGAAACAGGGAAGCATGACGGTTTCAGACTACATATGTAAGTTCTAAATGCTGTCTAGGTTTGCTGAGCATATGGTTATCACGGAAGCACTAAAAGTGGAGATGTTCCTTGAAGGCTTGAGACCAGAGCTATATAGAGATGTCAGCATAGCTATGTTTGATTATTCATTGGATTATTGAAGGATTATTCAAGAACACTGTGAATTTTGAGTTGGATTTGGGGGTTTTCGATTAATTGTTGTTGAAATCACGATTTTGGATATTCTTAATGGATTATTGATCGTATTGAAGATGTTTTGTTGGTTTGAAACACTTCTTGGGGATTTGATGTTGGTATTTTTGAGGTTTGGTTATAAACAATCGAAGTTTGGCCACAAAGTGTTCGATATAATGCCCCAATAAACTTGGTTTAATCGTATCGACGTTTTGAGTTCGTTATATTCGTGTTTGATTCGTATATTGAACGTATTGTTGGTAATTATATTATTCAAGGTTGTTCGAGCGACCGATATCTCAATTAGGACGTTGTTCGTGGAAGGATAATTGTCACCGGTGTTGAGTAAGTTAATTCTTACTCGGTTAAAAGGATATTCATTCCTTTTGTTGTTGTTCATTCATAATCATAACTCATTCATCATTGTATTAACCGTATCAAAACTTTTCATTGTCAATTAATCACTTCAGTCACAAGGAACAACGGTTCCAATCATTTCAGTGAGTTGTCATTCATTTCACTATCATTTCATCTCGGTGAGTCATTATTCATTTTCGATGTCACTTTTGTTATATCGTGGCATTCCGGGTCATACTGGCGTGCCGGTTGGTATGTGTAGGATTTTCATGTCGGGCACATTTAAGTCGTGTGTTGGTTGTTGGTCTCACATTGGACTGTGCACACGAGTCGATTGCTTCGTTAGACTGATTAGGTACAAGACCACACGTGTATTCGATCGATACTCGTTGGTGGCTTGTGCACGGACACATTTCCATCCCGGGTGTAGTGTGGCGCCACCTTTTGAGCCGTACTGTTAGTTGATTCATACAGCATGTTTGATTGCGTATGTTTTCAACAAGATTGGGTTATAATCTAACCGATTCATTTTGATCAAACTTGTGGTTTATACTACATATATATATGATTGTGTTTATTCAACTCTTGAGGATTGTTGTTCTGTGTAACTGACCCCATTTGGGGATATTGTTTTTCAGGTCATGGCAAGGCAAAGGCACGGGGAGAGCACGTTGACGGCGAAGAGTCCCAATGATACTAGAAGGGGGCCCCAGTCTTTTCAGTCATTAATGTTTCCTTCATTTATTCCGCTGCAGACATTCCGTTTGAATACTCATTTCACTCAGTGTTGTAGATTTTATCTCCATATAAAATATATATGTATTCTGTATTATCCTGGATGTGTTATATGAAACTCCTCATCGGAGTAATTATTGTTGTAATGTGGTTCGGTACTACATTTACCCTGTGTAATTCATTCATTTTCATTCGCCTAGTGGGTCCCGGTCGGGGGTCCACGACACTGTAATATCCGCCTAGTTTGGGGTGTTACAGAGTTGGTATCGGAGCGTGGTTTTGAATACTACCTTCTGAGTCATGTCTCATTTGAAATCATCGTCATCGGACTAGTATCATTGGACTTTCGCATCACGTGTGACCTGTGTAAATGCCGAGCCAATCAGACCAAGAACTGTAAGATTTCTAACGCCATGGTATAATTTCTGGTAATAATCATTCATTCATAAATCATCCGTTAACAATCCTCAATCATCATTTTCATTTTGACCAGGACGGTCATGTTAACTCATAATCACTCAATTCATTTCATTACTAGGTTGTTCATCTGGAAGATCATATCATTAATCTTGTTAACTTGTTCAAGATAATCATTTCAATAATTTCATCAGATAATCATGTCACCTCAGTTAATCATTCATGTAATCGCTGTGTTAGAGCGTGTATGCTCATTTTCATCATCTCATGTCATAATCATAACGTGATATTCATACGAGGAATACAATCATCATGTGACTTTCCTACTTCAGTATGGAGAGAGCAATAAGAGGACGTGGAGGATGAGGCCGTGGTACGGGCCGAATCCCGAGAGATCGTGTGAATACACGTGCGAACGCGAGAAATAATGCTAATTCATCGAGCAGCGACGCTGCCACTCATTCACCTGGATGTGATCATTCACTATCGGGGAGTCGTACCCGGGGCACAACTCAGTCAGAAGGTGTTCGGGTTGATCCACTCACTTTTATGCAGGGCATGATGGCCCAAATGACTCAGATGGCACAACTAATGGAGACGATGCATAACTCAGCTACTCAGAATCAACAGGCTCCTCCGCCACCACCTCAGAGGCAAGAGAGGGGTCTGAGCAGTATCATTGGCGACATCTCTCGCCAAAGACCACCTACTTTTGAGGGTTCATCTGAACCGGCAGATATCATTCACTGGCTTGAGCATTTCGAGAAACTGTTTGCTATGGTGGACTGTCCTGAGGGACATAAAGTTTCTGTTGCGGCTTACTATCTGGGTAAAAGCGCACATTCTTGGTGGTTGTCGTTGAAGCCCACCGAAGGATCATGTACTTGGGATTAGTTCAAAACTCTCATGATGGAGAGGTATTATCCAGCCCCACTCAGTGAGGCTAAATTGTCGGAATTACTGACTCCCGACCACTCAGCGGACGACGATGTTCTTGTCATCGACGAAAAATTTCAGGAACTTCTTCCGTTCGCCTCATCTATCATTCACTCTGAGGCGGACAAGATCAAGTATTTCAGCAAAGAGGCTAAAACCTCGTATGCGGCTACAGTTTCTTAATCATAATTGCACCACTCTGGCCGAATTCATCGAGAAAGCTCTTACTTACGAGCTTACTGCTAAGGAGATTGCTAAGCAACAACCTTCATCTGCTGGCAAGAAGTCTAAGAACCGTAATCAGACTGACGGCAGTCAGGCCACTTTCAAGAAACCACGTGCGGGCTCTACTTTTTCTGAGCGACCTCAAATTGCGCCTAAACCCGCGGAATCTCAGTCACGAGCGGCCAGTTCGGCCGTTACCTGTTTCAACTGTGAAGAATAGGGTCATTTCAGCACCAAATGTCCGAAGCAGGCTGTCACGTGCCATAACTGTGGAATTGTTGGGCATAGGGCCCGTGTTTGCCTAAGGGACTCTAAACCCACTCCGGCGTCATCTCATGCCCCAGGACATTCAGCGGTGCAGAATCAGGCCACTCAGTCAGCGTCGTTCAAGACGACAGGAGCTAACAAAGGCGGAGCCAAGAGCTATCAGATGGGAGCATCTGGTTCGGGGGCCGGCAAGCCCCGAATTTACGAGATGAAGAAGGCCGACGATCTAGAGGCCTGAATGATCTCAGGTACACTCGATATTCTATCTCAACCCGTGTGTACCATTTTTGATACTAGTGCATCGCATTCATTCATTTTCGAGTCATGTTTGAGTAGACTATGTCTGGTAGTGCTACTAGTTGTGAGCCTTATGTCATTGGTCTACCTGATGGTAGACGAATTATCGGAAATCATGAGATTCAGAATTGTCCGATTCAGCTTCATGGCCGTGTATGGCCAGCGGACCTAATCGTAGTAGACTTGCCGAGAGATGACGTCATCTTGGGTATTGATTGGATGGATCGTCATGATGCCATAATTAGTGTCCGTAAGCATATGGTCACTATCATTTCAGACGATGGGGTCGAATGTGTGTTTCAGGGAGGTAATCCCGGCTGTTCTGGTAAGGTAATTAACTTGATGAAAGCAGCGAGATTACTCCGTCAGGGGTATGTTGGTTATTGGTGCTATATGACCAAAACCGAGAAATCATGAGTAATGTTGACGGATATTCCGGTAGTGAGGGAATATGCCGATGTTTTTCCAGACGAGTTACCTGGTTTGCCTCCACAGAGAGATGCGGAATTCACGATTGAGTTGGAGCCCAGTACGTCCCCGATATCTAAGGCACCGTACCGGATGGCCCCGACCGAAATGTAGGAATTAAAGAACCAACTTGAGGAGTTGTTCGAGAAAAGTTATATCCGTGTGAGTGCGTCCCCGTGGGGAGCACCAGTGTTGTTTGTCAAGAAGAAGGATGGTTCGTTCCGCTTGTGTATTGATTACCGGGAATTGAACCAGGTGATGATCAAGAATAAGTATCCCTTACCCCGTATTGATGATCTCTTAGATCAACTTCAGGGAGCTTCAGTATTTTCCAAGATCGACTTAAGATCTGGACATCATCAGTTGCGGATTCGGGAGTCGGATATCGCGAGGACGGCGTTTCGAACACGCTATGGTCATTATGAGTTTGTGGTTATGCCGTTTGGATTGACTAATACACCTGCGGTATTTATGGAGTTAATGAATTGGGTTTTCATCGACTTTTTAGATCAGTTTGTTGTTGTCTTCATCGATGACATTTTGATTTATTCTCGTAACCGAGAGGAACACGAGGTTCATCTTCATCAGGTTCTCGGCGTGTTAAGATGAGAGAAACTTTATGGAAAGTTTTCCAAATGTGAGTTCTGGTTGTCCGAAGTGACTTTTCTCGGGCATGTAATTTCATCAGATGGAGTGCGTGTTGATCCTTAGAAGACGTAGGCTATCCAAGATTGGTTACCTCCGAAGAATGTTAAGGAAATCCGAAGCTTTCTCTGATTAGCCGGTTATTATCGGCGGTTTGTGGAAGGATTTTCTAAAATCGCTCAACCCTTGACGAACTGTTTACGAAAATATAAGAAATACACGTAGTCCGACGCGTGTCAACGGAGTTTTGAGGAACTCAAGAGACGGTTAATGTCAGCACCTGTACTTTCCTTGTCGCAAGGAACGAAAGGATTCGTGGTTTATAGTGATGCGTCCGGACAGGGTCTCGGGTGTGTACTCATGCAGAATGGGAAGGTTATTGTATATGCTTCACGGCAATTGAAACCTTACGAGGTTAATTATCCGACCCACGACCTAGAGCTAGCAGCCGTGGTGTTCGCTTTGAAAATCTGGCGTGATTACCTTTATGGCGTCACCTGTCAGATATTCACCGATCATAAGAGTTTAAAGTATATATTTACTCAGAAGGAGTTAAATATGCGACAGAGACGGTGGTTGGAACTAATCAAAGATTACGATATCGAGATCCTTTACCACCCGGGCAAGGCCAACGTTGTCGTCGATGCCTTGAGTCGTAAGTCCGTTCAGGAGCAGATGCTTGCTCGTTTAACAGTTCAGAAGGAGCTTCAGCAGGAATTCCTTAGACCCGAGATCGAGGTATGGCTTTAGCGAATACAAGGGCAACTTTGTACGTTGGAAATTTCATCGCCACTTGGAGGCGATCTGAGAGAATCAGGGTTCAGACCCATCACTGTTGCGCATCCGGGAGGATGTGTCTCAGGGGAAAGTCCCCGGATTTGTGGTCCATGAGGATGGACTTTTGCATTTTAAGAATCGGTTATGCGTACCGGCGAATGACGAGTTGAAAAACTCGATTTTGAGAGAAGCTCATGCTACCCCTTATTCCGTTCATCCGGGGTCTAGCAAGATGTAGAAGGACTTGAAACAAAATTAGTGGTGGAGTAATATGAAGCGAGAGGTCGCAGAATTTGTTTCGAGATGCTTAACCTGTCAACAAGTCAAGATTGAACATCAACGACCGGCGGGTATGTTGAAACCTCTCCCGATTCCAGAATGGAAGTGGAAAGACATTTCTATGGATTTTATCACGAGTTTTCCGACGAGTCGTCGTGGCATGAATACGATCTGGGTTATTGTGGACCGCTTAACTAAATCAGCTCACTTTCTCGAGATTAAGGATACTTGGGGTCCCGAGAGACTTGCCCAGTTGTTCATCAAAGAGATAGTGAGACTGCACGGTACTCCTAAAAGTATCGTTTCCGATCGTGACGGACGGTTTGTGTCTCATTTTTGGAAATCAGTTCATCGTGCTATGGGAACTCAGCTTAATCTCAGTACCGCTTTTCATCCTCAGTCCGACGGACAATGAGAGAGAACTATTCAGACATTAGAGGACATGTTGAGGGCATGCGTCCTCGATTGGAAAGACGATTGGGAAGCCCAACTACCATTAATCGAATTCACGTTTAATAATAGTTGGCATGCTTCGATTAAGATGGCGCCTTACGAGGCCTTGTACGGTCGTCGTTTTCGATCTCCTTTGTGTTGGGACGACTTATCAGAATCAATCGGCACCGAGCCCGATATGCTTATAGCCGCCCGTGAGAAGGTAGCTTTGATCAGGAGCCGTTTGTTGACCGATCAAAGTCAACAGAAATCTTATGCAGACAATCGTCGTCGACCTATAGAGTTCGAGACAGGTGACCACGTGTTGGTCAAGGTATCCCCGAGTCAAGGTATTTTCCGTTTTGGAAAACGGGGGAAGTTGAGTATAAGATATATTGGACCGTTTGAGATTTTGGAACGAGTAGGCGATCTAGCTTATCGTTTGGCCTTACCTCCGGCGTTGATCCGAATTCATAATGTGTTTCATGTCTCTCAGTTGCGGAAGTATGTTGCCGACCCGAGTCACATACTTCAGTTCGACGAAATCGAGATCGCTGATGATCATTCGTATGAGGAGCGTCCCATACGAGTCTTAGAGTGGCGAATCAAACTGTTGAGGAATAAGGCGATTCCTTTGGTTAAAATCCAGTGGTCTAGACACGGAGTCGAAGAGGCTACTTGGGAAATCGAGGAGAGTATGCGGGAGAGTTATCCCGAGTTGTTTGACCCTTAGTTTCGGGGACGAAACTCTTTTAAGGGGGGTGTATGTAATACCCGGTTGTAATTCAGTCATTGTCATTCAGTAATTTCATTCAGTAATTGTCATTATATAATTTTTTCACTTGTTAATAATCATTCATCCGGGTTCACCATTCGGAATAACTTCGAGTTGTGTATAGATATTGTTCATGGTTTCAACCTAATTCGGGAATAGAGACAAGAGTATTATCTTGATTGTTGTAATTGATTCATTAGTCGATGTTGGCGTTGGAATTCATGTCATTTCAAATCTCTTCATTGTTCAAATCATGTTCTTCTTAGACGAACACTTGTAATCATGGCTTGGAACCACCGTTTTGGGGTTTCCGTACTTCCATTTCGTGTTATTGATTCCCAAATATCATTTCCTATTGCCTTTATTCCCTTCCCGGGTCATTTTTCATCATTTTAGGACCCAAGGGGGTGTGGGCCTCGGCACAAGGAGTGTGCGCCGCGGCACACACATTTTCTAGTTGTTGTTCGAGCTCTATGTACCTTGTGCCGCGGCATAAGACGGCAGGGCCGCGGCACACTGCCGAGTCACTGCCGCGGCACACTGCCGAGTCACTGCCGCGGCACACCTGTCCGGTCCGCGGCACACTCGTATTGCATTTTCGGCCAAACCCGTCTGTACCTTGTGCTGCGGCACATGCCGGCAGGGCCGCGGCACACTGTCGAGACACTGCCGCGGCACACTCGTCCGTGCCACGGCACACTGCCGACCACTGGGGGCATTTTTGGCCTTGTGCCGCGGCACACTTCGGCTGAGCCGCGGCACACAGGGCAGTCAACTCTATAATTGCATTTGTTGAGCGAGTTCAGCTCATTTTCCTCCACTTCTTCACCTTCATACGAGAGAGAGCTTGAGGGGAGAAATCTTCATCATCAATCACTTGGGTATTCATTTTTCATCATTTTCATTCGATTGTGAAGCTCGGATTGTCGATCTAACGCGATTTCATCGGATCAAAGTACTTGGATCTTCAAAGGTAATATTCATCAAACCTCTTGGATTGCGATTTTGTATTGAGTTTTGATGTGTTGGATGTTAAGATCATGTTGCATGAAGTGATATACACATGATTATGGATATGTTTTATTATTCATTGGATTATTGAAGGATTATTCAAGAACACTGTGAATTTTGAGTTGGATTTGGGGGTTTTCGATTAATTGTTGTTGAAATCACGATTTTGGATATTCTTAATGGATTATTGATCATATTGAAGATGTTTTGTTGGTTTGAAACACTTCTTGGGGATTTGATGTTGGTATTTTTGAGGTTTGGTTATAAACAATCGAAGTTTGGCCACAAAGTGTTCGATATAATGCCCCAATGAACTTGGTTTAATCGTATCGACGTTTTGAGTTCGTTATATTCGTGTTTGATTCGTATATTGAACGGATTGTTGGTAATTATATTATTCGAGGTTGTTCAAGCGACCGATATCTCAATTAGGACGTTGTTCGTGGAAGGATAATTGTCACCGGTGTTGAGTAAGTTAATTCTTACTCGGTTAAAAGGATATTCATTCCTTTTGTTGTTGTTCATTCATAATCATAACTCATTCATCATTGTATTAACCGTATCAAAACTTGTCATTGTCAATTAATCACTTCAGTCATAAGGAACGACGGTTCCAATCATTTCATTGAGCTGTCATTCATTTCACTATCATTTCATCTCGGTGAGTCATTATTCGTTTTAGATGTCACTTTTGTTATATCGTGGCATTCCGGGTCATACTGGCGTGCCGGTTGGTATGTGTAGGATTTTCATGTCGGGCACATTTAAGTCGTGTGTTGGTTGTTGGCCTCACATTGGACTGTGCATACGAGTCGATTGCTTCGTGAGACTGATTAGGTACAAGACCACACGTGTATTCGATCGATACTCATTGGTGGCTTGTGCACGGACACATTTCCATCCCGGGCGTAGTGTGGCGCCACCCTTTGAGCCGTACTGTTAGTTGATTCATACAGCATGTTTGATTGCGTATGTTTTCAACAAGATTGGGTTATAATCTAACCAATTCATTTTGATCGACCTTGTGGTTTATACTACATATATATATATGATTGTGTTTATTCAACTCTTGAGGATTTTTGTTCTGTGTAACTGACCCCGTTTGGGGATATTGTTTTTCAGGTCATGGCAAGGCAAAGGCACGTGGAGAGCACGTTGACGGTGAATAGTCCCAATGATACTATAAGGGGCCCCAGTCTTTTCAGTCATTTATGTTTCCTTCATTTATTCCGCTGCAGACATTCTGTTTGAATACTCATTTCACTCAGTGTTGTATATTTTATCTCCATATAAAATATACATGTATTCTGTATTATCCTGGATGTGTTGTATGAAACTCCTCATCAGAGTAATTATTGTTGTAATGTGGTTCGGTATTACCTTTACCCTGTGTAATTCATTCATTTTCATTCGCCTAGTGGGTCCCAGTCGGGGGTCCACGGCACTGTAATATCCACCTAGTTTGGGGTGTTACACGACAAGCATAAGAGGTTCGGTGGCAATTTGCCCAACGACAAGGCCAATGCTGGTTTAAGAATGAAAAGAAGAGGCCACCTCAATCGCAGCATCCAGAGGCTGATTTTCCACCTAAAAAGGGGCAGGAACAAGGAGAACCAAGTAAGCGTATGAAGTCTGAATAGGGTAGACCCTTTGTACCATTACCGGCATGCCCTAACTGTGGAAAACAACGTAGTGGAGTTTGCTTATTAGGTTCTAAAGTATGCTTTTAATGTGGACAACCTGGACATATGGCGAACGTTTACCCAAACAAGACAAAAGCCAAAGCACAGGAAAAGGTACCAGCTAGAGTTTACACTATAACCAGAGAAGATGCTGAAGCTAATCCGTCTATTATCACAGGTAACCTTCTTATCTTTGGTATTTCAGCATCGGTATTATTTGATCCTGGTGCTACACATTCATTTGCATCTACCGAGTATGTGAGAAGGCTGGGTAGAGTACCAGAAACAATTGAGGTAGGTTATAATGTAGTTACCCACTCTGGAGATCCAAAACAAACAAATAAGATCATACGAGCGTGTAGTATTCCTATCGAAAATAGGGAACTCTATGCCGATTTTATTGTGTTGGACATGAATGACTATGACATAATCTTGGGTATGGATTGGTTATCAAAATAGCATGCTACTGTTGACTGTCGGTGAAAAATTGTGACACTACAACTATCTGGGGAAGAACCTTTTTATTTTGTCGGGGTTAGAAAGAATTTTAGATTTCCATTAATCTCAGCAATGAAGGCACAACTTCCATTAAACAGTGGTTGTGAAGGCTATGTAGTTAGTGTAATGAGCATTGAAAAGCAAGATTTCTCGAACGTCAATGAAGTACCAGTGGTGAAACAATACCCTGAAGTGTTTCCTGATGATCTACCGAGACTGCCACCAGATCATGAAATAGAGTTTGTGATTAACTTACAGTCGGGAACGGCACCAATATCAAAGTCACCATACAAAATGGCACCAGCCGAATTAAAGGAATTAAAGACCCAGTTGCAAGAGTTGTTAGATAAAGGCCTCATTAGGCCTAGTTATTCACCATAGGGAGCGCTAATATTGTTTGTTTTAAGAAAGATGGTTCCTTGAGGATATGTATAGACTATCGAGAGCTCAACAAAGTTACGATCAAGAACAAGTATCCTTTACCTCGAATTGATGACTTGTTTGATCAACTTCAAGGCGCATCTATCTTTTCCAAAATTGATCTGCGATCAGGGTACCATCAATTGAAGATAAAGGAAGAGGACATCCCAAAAACGGCATTCAGTACAAGGTACGGACACTATGAGTTTTTGGTGATGCCGTTTGGCCTAACAAATGCCCCAGCAGCATTTATGGA
Organism: Orobanche coerulescens; assembly: GCA_033398695.1. Taxonomy (NCBI): domain Eukaryota; kingdom Viridiplantae; phylum Streptophyta; class Magnoliopsida; order Lamiales; family Orobanchaceae; genus Orobanche; species Orobanche coerulescens. The sequence goes on along the minus strand of CM065804.1, from coordinate 95,348,232 downwards.
TTTAATGAATAGAGTGTTTAAAGAGTTCCTGGATAAGTTTGTTATCGTGTTTATTGATGATATTCTCATATATTCGAAGACCAAGGAAGACCATACAGTGCATCTAAGAAGAGTTTAGAAGTCTTAAAACAGAAACAGTTATATGCTATGTTTAAAAAGTGTGAATTCTGGTTAGACCGAGTGGTATTCTTGGGGCATGTTATATCCGAGCAGGGATTTCAGTAGAACCAAGCAAAGTTGAAGCAATCAATAACTGTCCGCAACCCACAAATTCTACAGAAGTACGCAGCTTTCTTGGTCTAGATGGATATTACCATCGATTTGTAGAGGGATTCTCCAAGATTGCCTCACCATTAACACAATTGACTAGAAATAATGTTTCCTTCAAGTCGACAGAATCATGCGAGGAAAGCTTTCAAGAACTGAAGAGGCGGTTGACATCGACACCGATCTTGACCATTCCAATGGGAACTGGAGGTTTTAAAGTCTACAGTGATGCTTCAAAGAATGGCCTGGGTTGTTTATTGATGCAAAATGGTAAAGTAATAGCATATGTATCTAGACAACCGAAGGAGTATGAAAAGAACTACCCGACACATGATTTGGAACTTGCTGCAGTGGTGTTTGCACTTAAAATATGGAGGCATTACCTATATGGAGAACGTTGTGAAATTTATACTGATCACAAGAGCCTGAATTATTTCTTCACTCAGAAAGAGTTAAATATGAGACAGCGGAGATGGTTAGAACTTGTTAAAGACTATGATTGTGTCATCAACTACCACCCTGGTAAAGCTAATGTAGTATCAGATGCCCTAAGCAAAAAATCAGCACAATCCCTTGCGGCCATGACCTTGATCTAGAAGCCAGAATTACATGATTTGATGAATATGGATGTAGAAGTTATCCAACATGGATGGCTAGAACCAAAATTGTCAGTACTAACCCTTCGAACTACTTTAATAGATAGAATTCAGCAAGGCCAGAAAGAGGATCCAGATTTAGAGAAAATAAAGAACATTTAATTAGGAACCTCGTCAGACTTCCAATTGTCAGAATATGGTATTATTCGATGTAGAAATTGTTTATGTGTGCCTAATTTTGAAGATGTTCGCAAAGAAATATTACTAGAGGCGCACTCAACACCATATTCAGTACATCCAGGAGCAACCAAAATGCACAGAGACTTGAAACTACACTATTGGTGGCCAGGTATGAAAGAAGATATTGGCACAATATGTGGAGCAATGCCTAACATGTCAACAGGTAAAAGCAGAGCATCAAAGACCAGCAGGAACCTTTCAACCTTTATTTTTTCCAAAATGAAAGTGGGAGGACATTACGATGGATTTTGTGACAGGTTTACCAAGAACGGTTAAAGGACACAATTCTATCTGGGTTATAGTTGATCGATTGACAAAATCTGCTCACTTTCTTCTAGTTTGTACGACATACTCCATCGATTGCTATGCTCAACTCTATATACAGGAGTGAGGCTACACGGGGTTCTATTATCTATTGTATCGGATAGAGATTCACAATTTGTATCAGTTTTTTGGAAGAGCTTGCATAGAGCATTGGGTACCCACTTGTCTTTCAGCACTGCTTATCATCCACATTCGGATGGGCAATCAGAAAGAACTATACAAACTCTGGAAGATATGCTCAGATCATGTGTTATGGACTTTCAAGGGCAGTGGAGTAAACATTTACCCCTAATTGAATTCTCCTACAATAACAGTTATCAGAGTACAATTGGAATGGCTCCTTATGAAGCTTTGTATGGCCGGAAGTGTCGATCACCAGTACATTGGGATGAGGTTGGTTAAGGAAGAGTTTTAGGTCCTGATATGATTCAAGAAATGACAGAAGCAATTTCACTAATCAGAGAATGAATGAGAACAGCTCAAAGCAGACAAAAGAGCTATGCAGGTACTAGAAGGAGAGCACTGGAATTTGCCGTGGGTGATCGAGTATTCCTGAAAGTTTCTCCAATGAAGGGAATAATGAGATTCGTTAAGAAAGGAAAACTAAGTCCAAAATACATTGGGCCATTTCCTATTACTGAGCGGGTTGGTGAAGTGGCTTATCGACTAGAGTTGCCAGCATCAATGTCTCAGATACACAATGTATTTCACATTTCTCTACTAAGAAAATACATGGCGAATCCATCCCACATTCTCAAGAATGAAACAGTTGAGCTGGAGGTAGATTTGAGTTACAAGGAGATACCAGAACAAATCTTACTAAGAGAAGTAAAGAAACTCAGAAATAAAGAAGTACCACTAGTCAAAGTGTTGTGGAGAAATCAACTTTTAGAAGAAGCCACTTGGGAGAGAGAAGATGAAATGAGGGCTAAATACCCTGATCTTTTCAGGTAAGTTATATTTCGGGGATGAAATTTTTATATGGAGGGGAGGATGTGATACCCGAGCCTGACACTACTCAATTGGTCAATATGGTTCATGCATAACTTGTTAATTGTGTGTTATTTGGATTACTTGATGTTTCATGGTTCAATTGATCTTATAGTTAATTTCACTACATATGAATGTGCTAAACATTTGAACTAAAGTCTAAAACACTATCGTGGTATGTGTTACGGAACTAAGTTACGTTATTCATATTATTTCTAATACGAAAATAAAATATATGTAAAGATCTTATAAAACTCTAAGTACATGTGGTAAGCCTAGAAGTTATAAAGGTGTCATTAACGTGTCTATCGGAGGTTAACTAGCTTATCTCGAGATTTTAGTCGGCGCATGTACTGGGTCACTTTAGATTGATGACTTGTTTGATCAACTTCAAGGCGCATCTATATTTTCCAAAATTGATCTGCGATCAGGGTACCATCAATTGAAGATAAAGGAAGAGGACATCCCAAAAACGGCATTCAGTACGAGGTACGGACACTATGAGTTTTTGGTGATGCTGTTTGGCCTAACAAATTCCCCAGCAGCATTTATGGATTTAATGAATAGAGTGTTTAAAGACTTCCTGGATAAGTTTGTTATCGTGTTTATTGATGATATTCTCATATATTCGAAGACCAAGGAAGACCATACAGTGCATCTAAGGAAAGTTTTAGAAGTCTTAAAACAGAAACAGTTATATGCTAAGTTTAATAGTGTGAATTCTGGTTAGACCGAGTGGTATTCTTGGGGCATGTTATATCCGAGCAGGGATTTCAGTAGACCCAAGCAAAGTTGAAGCAATCAATAACTGGCCGCAACCCACAAATTCTACAGAAGTACGCAGCTTTCTTGGTCTAGCTGGATATTACCATCGATTTGTAGAGGGATTCTCCAAGATTGCCTCATCGTTAACACAATTGACTAGAAAGAATGTTTCCTTCAAGTGGACAGAATCATGCGAGCAAAGCTTTCAAGAACTAAAGAGGTGGTTGACATCGACACCGATCTTGACCATTCCAATGGGAACTGGAGGTTTTAAAGTCTATAGTGATGCTTCAAAGAATGGTCTGGGTTGTGTATTAATGCAAAATGGTAAAGTAATAACATATGTATCTAGATAACTTAAGGAGTATGAAAAGAACTACCCGACACATGATTTGGAACTTGCTGCAGTGGTGTTTGCACTTAAAATATGGAGGCATTACCTATATGGAGAACGTTGTGAAATTTATACTGATCATAAGAGCCTGAAATATTTCTTCACTCAGAAAGAGTTAAATATGAGACAGCGGAGATGGTTAGAACTTGTTAAAGACTATGATTGTGTCATTAACTACCACCCTGGTAAAGCTAATGTAGTAGCAGATGCCCTAAGCAGAAAATCAGCACAATCCATTGCGGCCATGACCTTGATCCAGAAGCCAGAATTACATGATTTGATGAATATGGATGTAGAAGTTATCCAACATGGATGGCTAGAACCAAAATTGTCAGTACTAACACTTCGACCTACTTTAATAGATAGAATTCAGCAAGGCCAGAAAGAGGATAAAGAGTTAGAGAAAATAAAGAAGAACATTAAATTAGGAACCTCGTCACACTTCCAATTGTCAGAATATGGTATTATTCGATTTAGAAATTGTTTATGTGTGCCTAATTTTGAAGATGTTCGCAAAGAAATATTACTAGAGGCGCACTCAACACCATATTCAGTACATCCAGGAGCAACCAAAATGCACAGAGACTTGAAACTACACTATTGGTGCCCAGGTATGAAAGAAGATATTGCACAATATGTGGAGCAATGCCTAACATGTCAACAGTTAAAAGCAGAGCATCAAAGACCAGCAGGAACCTTGCAACCTTTATTTGTTCCAAAATTAAAGTGGGAGGACATTACGATGGATTTTGTGACAGGTTTCCAAGAACGGTTAAAGGACACAATTCTATCTGGGTTATAGTTGATCGATTGACAAAATCTGCTCACTTTCTTCCAGTTTGTACGACATACTCCATCGATTGCTATGCTCAACTCTATATACAGGAGTGAGGCTACATGGGGTTCCATTATCTATTGTATCGGATAGAGATTCACGATTTGTATCAGTTTTTTGGAAGAGCTTGCATAGAGCATTAGGTACCCACTTGTAATACCCGAGATCTTTATTCCGGATTTGTTGGGTTTTCTAGGTTTTATCGGATTTTCATTGTCCTCATCGTTGGAATTTTGTGCCATATTTTGGTCGTGCCTTATTGGGGCATGTGTTTGGAGGCGTTTCGGATCACTTTGTGAGTTTTTGAGTTTTTGTGGTGTAGCGCACGCTAATGCTTGTGGCATAGCGCACGCTACGGCGTTGTGGTTAGCGCACGCTACCGTATTTGTAGCGCACACTAACTGGCAGTCGAGAGACAGTCCAGTAACTACCGGACTGGGACTGGAGCTTTGTTAGCGCACGCTAAGGCCGATAGCTAGCGCACGGTATCGACTGCTTAGTGCACGCTCTCTCTTCTTTCTAGCGCACGCTACCCGGTAGGTGCAGTTCTGTCCAGGGGCTACTAGACTGGTTTTATGACCCGTTAGCGCACGCTACGGCTTTTAGCTAGCGCACGCTAACTTTGTTATAGGCGGTTTCTCTGGAGCGTTGACCCCGTTAGCGCACGCTAATGCAGGGTGTTTAGCGCGCGCTAATAACTGTCCAGTATAAATACTAGACAACAGCATTAAGTCGTCATTTTCCACTTTTCTTCATCCCTTCCGACGGGAGTGAGATCCAGAGGCGATTAGGACCGATCTTTTTCTTCTAGCTTCTTCTTTGAGCGGATTTGTAGATGTTTAACAACATCTAATCGTCTTTTTGGTCCAAATCAAGGTAATCTCTTTTTAGAACCCTATTTTCTTAAATTTGGGGTTTTTGCTTGGATTTGTGATTCTTAACCGATCTTATCCGATCGGTTATTTGTTCTTGTTTGTCTTGACCGTAATCTTCAGATGTTGTTAACCGTTCATCGATTTTTATAGCCCGGATCAACGATTCTTGATTTCTTTGAGAACACTTAGATCCTTGTCGTTTTTAGGATCGTTTCGGATTTCGATTAGTGTTATTGATTCATGGTGATAATATTTTCGTAGTATTCGTGGGCTGTCGAAGTCTCAGTCATTTTTGGAAGTTCGAAGGTTGCCCGATCGTGCCCGTTCGTCGTTTCGTCGCTCGTGATATCGAGGCAAGTATCTTGTCCATACGTTTCATGTTTCATAGGCGTAATTTTTGATAAATGATTATATGCGAAACCCAATGTTTAATGAACGTAAAAAGGGATCGGTATGTTCTCGATAAATGTTGTCTTTCAACGATAATTCATGTACTTCATGAATATATGTGTTCTCGGAATATGTGTGTTGGTTTTGTATGTTGAAAAGATGCTATGATCACTTTGAGTGAATTTAATAGACCGTAATCCTTTTCCGGAATTACGTAATGCTATGTGTACTTGTTCGGTAAGAACGTATTGTGTGTGATATTAGTTGTTACTCCTTTGAAAGGAGGTTGTGATGTTTAAGTATTGGTTGGCTTGATGTTCTGCTCATTGTTATGGGATCGTTGAAAGTGATGTGCCTCCGGGTAGGATTGTTGAATCTCCGGGATCCGTACTTGCTAGTATGGGTCGGGCGTGACCGTAGGGTTATCCAATCCGGGTATGTCTTGCGGGGACTCCGAGGTTCGGGGCTTGCTAGCCCGATGCCGGGATAACTCATGGGGGTTATCATCGGGTATGTCTTGCAGGGACTCCGAGGTTCGTGGCTTGTTAGCCCGATGCCGGGATAACTTATGGTTGTGGTTTGGAATGGTTCCGTGACTGTTGTCACGAGGACATGTGATTTGGTATGTTTTCATATTGGGTTATTCACTTGGGTATGTTCTACGGGAGCATCTGAGGTTCGTGGCTTGTTAGCACGGGATGCGAATAATCCTTAGGAACATGTGTTATGTGATATGGGTCGGGGACCCTATGGCTTATGATTTGGGTCTTAGACCCCATGTGTTGTGAATTGGGTTGTGAACCCGCGTTTTATTATTGGAATCGTATTTTGGAAAGATGATTTTGGGCCATGTCCCTAAGTGTTTTCGAAGGACTTGAGGATTCCTTTATTCCAAATGTTTTCAAACTCCCGAGATCATAAAATATTTTGTATGAGATTCATAGTTCTATTCCTACCTTTTATAAATCAAACCGTTTTGATTTAGTGAATTATCTCGGGAAATATATTCAAGATTTTTATATTTTTGGAGTATGTTGCGTATGGCTTGTATTTTCTGTTTTATACTTGCACTAGCAAAACAGTGGAGTTTTGCTAACCCCCGAGTATTTGGGGGGTGGATGTCTGTATTGCGTCCAGGTACTTGCAGGTAGCTGGGGAGCGAATCACAGGATCGATACGAAGGATGATGGGAGACGAAGATACTAATCACGTGAAGACCAATTGTAGAGTATTTGGTAGAGTCGTGTTGGTTATCCCTCCGATGTGTTGTTACCCCGATTTACGGGAGTGTTATTGTATTTCAGCCCCTGCGTGGGAATGAGTTTTGGGAAAGAATCTTGTACGTAATGTTGTGTGTGTTGTGAAAAAAGGCCAAATCGGTCTAATGGTCCTTTTTGTAGCCATGTCGGCATGTGAAGTGGAGCATTGTTTTGTATTTAGCCTGGTAGATCCTCGCGGAGAGGGTCTGCGGCGCTGTAATATTCCCGAGTGGTTTGGGGGTGTTACAGAATATGGTATCGGAGCTTAGGTTGAGGAAACCTAGGCTGTCGGGTTGAGTTGTGTGTTGTCGGGTCTTGTCTTGTCAGATTTGGTCTGACTGAGTGGTGTCGCGACGCGTCGTCTGAGTTGTCGGTCGTGATTAGTATCGAGGTGCAACCATCATCTTCGTGCGATCTGTGGATGTAAGTCTCCCTATTTTGTTGTGTCTCGTGTTATACGAGTTTATGTGATTCTGTGTTATTATGTGGAGTTTAATTGTGCCTCGTGAATACTTACTCCATACTTGTTTGATTCTCGTATTGTGTTGGAATAAAGAGTAGTACCGGTATGCATGTATATATGTATACATCTTTGTGTGAAATCGTTTTTACAGGGATGATGTTTTGGACTGGTTACTCAATAAAAGTATATCATTGTGGTATTTTAAACTTCAAATGTTTTGGGGAAGTCACGTAAATTCTAGTTAAAAACATCCTTCGAGGAGGAAAAATGATTTGATTTTCGTATGATGACCTCGAGACCAACGATTTTGAGAATTCAAACTACATATATTATATTTTCATCTTGCATTGAAAATTTTCAAAATTTGATTTTTAAATGCTTAAACGAGGTCTATCAATAGATTACTTGAGACGTGACTTTCGCCTTCAACTTTTCGGTTAAACGATATGTAGTGAGAATGTAAATTGTTGGTGTTTGGATTCGTATGTTGTTGTTTATTTGTAACCTTCGGCTTTTGGCATTATTTGGTATATGTTTATGAATGTGTTGCTGGATGAGAATAGCTAGCGCGCGCTAACGTGGCATGGCTAGCGCACGCTAAGTCTCTGTTAAATCATACCCTAATCGGTCTGAGCAGAAGCTCGGAAACTACATTCTGGCCGTAAGTCTAACTTTTGCGATTGTTAGGCTGGCCATTTGTGACCGTACTCTATGTGTGTGTTAGGAATATGCCCTCGAATGCCACTCAGAGGATGAGAGAGTGAGAGCAATTGTATTGTAATTATGAATATTATATTTAATAAGGCAATTATTATTTCTATATTATTGTATATCACTGGCATTGTGATTTGGTATATAGAATAATAGTCCTTGCATTTGAGAGTGAACATTCTACTCCTTATGGAGATAAGGAGATAGGCACTAGAAGTGTTTAGAGCTCGAATGCTTAACTAGTTCGTAAGTCGATAAAACTTAATAGGACATTAAGTTTTAATAAGACTTGTATAACTGATGCTAGGATGTGTGCACGTCTTGATAGCATAGTTATAAGTATATTGGTGGGACCAGTATACTCGAACACGACTCATACTCGATTCAGTCACACGGTATTCACTCTCGGAGAGTCGATGACGAATCGAAAGGTTGTGATAGTATACGTGGACCTTTGACTTGAGGGTTCAGTAGAAGATGTGCCTGTGACGTTTAGTTTGTCATTAGAGTAGTTAGACTCATTTGCTTAATTGCTGAGTCGACCTCGAAGTGCGGACTATACGGGCAGGTAGCAGTCTTTGTTGTACGCCAAGAAAGGATTCTATCTCCTGTTAGTGAGCAGGCGAATGTCTTATACGGTTAATGGCAAATAAGATCATAAGTCTTTGGCCAAAGCATTCTGATATAGTCGTATTAGATACACTATTAATCAGTCGGTCTTGATTTGTATTAACACATGTATAGAGTTTAGTCAACAGTAGGGTTTGACTTTACCGTGACCCGAAGACTTGACCGGGACATCTGATGAAGGGTCTATACGTATATAGTATTCACAACATAATGGTTCTGGAATGATTCGTTCATTCGTTCTCAGTTGGGGTTTACAGTGCGGCCCGCTAGGCTGGCTAAGTGCTGCCCGCACTCATTGGTTCCTCCCAATGCCGGCTGAGACGAACCTACGGAGTCGCGCAATAGGATCATTGATGGATAAATATGAATTAATAATCTCTCTTATAATATTAGATATTAGATATCTAATTTTGATTTATCGGATAAATCAAATAGCGGTCTTATGAATTGTAAGTAGGTTACTGGGTGATTACTTTAATTCATAAATTATATTTCTTAGAGAAATATATATTTGTGTTTGATATAATTAATTAATTGGATTAATTAATTAGTCCAAACACATTGGAAATAAAATGGATTCGTTTGACAAACATCCGGTACACGAGGGATTCGTTTTGACGAACATCCAGTACACGAGCCGAGTAAATTCGACCCTTCTTCTTGGAAATTTCCCTTAAGGCTGCCCCCCTCCCTCTCTTGTCTCTTTTATACTTATTTTATGTCACTAGGTGACCTATGTGAGGTGTAGTTGATACCCTCAATCATGTGTTAAAGGTAGACTTTCATTTTTTTATAAATAAAAGTCTTCAAAAAGGAGAGGGGACAACTTCTTCTTGTAAGAACTCACAATCAATAATTTGAGAGAGAGTGTAAGGTTGAAAACTTCATCTTTATCTTAGAGACAAGATATAAGAAGAATACATTGAGAGAGAAAATTCCTACAAGCTTCCCTAGCCGCATTCTTGAAGAAAGGAAGCTTGTCGATTTTTCCATCAAGTTCCGGCGTGTGAAGTAGAGGCATCTTGCTTTAGGTGGTTGGAACGAAGGGCTCTTCATCATCATCATCATCATACGAAGGTTTTTCAGAGACATCATAGGTATGGGACTTTGATTCCTTGATCTTCGTATTTTTCTTTCGTATATACGTTACTTGATCGATCCTCTTAGGGATTCCGTTTATTCTTCCGCTGCGTTTATTTTCTGTGGAATCCCAACAGTGTGTTGTTCAGGAATAACAATTGTTGTGTGGTTATGTGTAATTGGAACTGTGTTCTTGTCCGCTGCGTGTGTAAGATCCAAAATGACTTTTTGGGTACTTTTACCAAACAGTGTGTGTTTCAAAATGACCTTTCGGGTTTGTAAATTAGAATTATTTCGTTGCCCCTTTTTCCTAACTCTTTTGTTGGTTGACTTAACATATATTTTGAAACTATTGAGTTTCCGCGTCTACGCCTTGTAATTTCAAATGGTATTTGATGATGGTATTTGGTATTTGGAAAATGAATTTTGGGGAGTATTTGGAAAGTATTACCGTCATCGGCCTTTTTGGCATTTTGGAACGTTTTTGAAAATGGTTTTCAACTTGGTGAGTTCCGGCGCGGAAACCATACAGAAAATGATTTTGATATAATGGATGATTTCAATTTCATTGCATTTATAAATCGCATAACAACGACATTATAAATGAAGATTTTTGGTATAATAGTTTGTATATTGTGCTCTAGCTGGAATTAAATGGTAATATGTATATGATTTAATGATGTTGGGTTAAAGACAGAGATGTGAATATCTTGCTATGTGTTATGATCCTTTGTTGCCATAGGTTGTTGTTTGTTAGTATGCTGAGGGGCAGAGGTCGTGGTCGTAACCGTGGTGCTGATGGCCACGGGGATCAGATGCGTAATCGAGAGAATGTCGTTGAGAATGATTTTAGTTTGGGTGTTGCTACTATATTGTAACAAGTAGCGACTCAGATGACTCAGTTGACCCAGGTGGTTCAACGTAGCATTGACGCGAGTCAAAACTTCGGTGTAAATCAATGGCTTCACGAGGTAGTTCGTATGAATCCCCCTCGATTCGCTGGTGCTGCGGATGCGTTGGGCTGGGATGGTTGGATTTTCCAGTTGGGAAAGATTTTCGAGGTTGTCGGATGCCCTGAAGAACGGAAGGTACCTATCGCTCAGTACCTTCTTGACAAAGATGCCGCTAATTGGTGGGATGCTGTTAAACCTCGTGATCGTGATGTCACGTGGGCGGAGTTCCAGGCATTTATGGAAGCTGAGTTCTGTCCGAAGCCGATCAGAGAGCAGAGGATTCGCGAATTCTACTTGGCAGAACCGCAAGATATATCGGTGTCGCAGGCTATCATCGATTATAGCAAACAACTCAGTTATGTGCGAGATCGGGTGAGAACCGAGGAAGAAAGGATCCTTCACTTTGACAGACGGATGAAGCCGGATATACACGTGTATATGTCGGGATTCAATTACACTTCGCTGAGGGACTATCAAGATCGAGCATTAGCCCGTGAACTAGCTTCGTTTGTAACACCCCCAAATCCTATTGGGTTATTACAGTGCCGTGGACCCCACGCCAGGAGATCCACCAGGCGAACATGACTAAAATACGTTAAATTAAACAACAAGGGAAAATCATAGTCCCTACCATGATATCCAACACAATATTCCGATGGGGAATTTCAACGACAAAAGTGGCCTACATGGCCAAAATGAAATACAACAGCATCCACGAACATCTGTTCGGGTAATACAACACGACAACAACTGACAAGACTGGAGTACACTCCAATCGATCGACCAACAATGAACAACTCGGACTAGTATCGCTCGAATGCCTCGTCGCCATCGTCATGCCCCTGTGCCTCAACTCTCTCCTCGCAAGCACCTAAAACATGAAAACATGTTCCGCCCCCACGGGGTCAGTCATCCAGATAATGAACATCAAATACATGTATAACATGATATGCATCCAAAAGCAGAATGAAACGGTATAATGATGATAATAATACGAGATGCTCACAAATCAAAGTAAGAACCGAGCATTCGTGAAATACTATGCCCACGGCATACTATTAATACCTGTTCGACAGGTTAGAACATAAGTGCCCAACGGCGAATCATAATCACAGAATACCACAAGGAATTACACGACATGAACCAAACCAGATCAGGATTAAATATGAATCACAATGCCCGGAGGCTCCAATGAATTTAACCAGACAATCACAAGGCCTAAAAACCACCGAAAACTGTCAAATATCACAATCACGTGAAGCCGAAACAGCCCGAAGCTGTTATTGATTAGGGCCGAAGCCACGGTATGAAAGCCGTATCACAATTAGGGCCGAAGCCACGGCATGAAAGCCGTATCACAAATAGGGCCGAAGCCACGGCATGAAAGCCGTATCACAATTAGGGCCGAAGCCACGGCATGAAAGCCGTATCACAATTAGGGCCGAAGCCACGGCATGAAAGCCGTATCACAATTAGGGCCGAAGCCACGGCATGAAAGCCGTATCACAATTAATGATAGTGTGCTGCCTTGAGTCGGCCAACACGATGATAGTAACACACGGATAGACACCGTCCTTGACAGTCCCAAATTAACACCTCGATTGCCTTAAAACGGCCAACCGACAACAATGATGCAGCGGATGATTTAATACCTCGATTGCCTAAAACGGTCAATCGACAACAATGATACCATAAATGATTGAACACTTCGATTTGCCTGAGAACGGCCAATCGATAACAATGATACGATGAATGATGCCTCGGCACCTTTAATCGGTTACTGACGACGAAGATGAGAAATGAATAAGCCAATGCCTTAAATCGGCCTGTACAGTTTTAATGACAATCCGAACAGGAATAACAATGATCTCAACGATATCTTAAATTGACATCTATATTAACAACAATCGATACATCGATACCGCGAACCGGCTATCGACAATGACATTAATAATGAGTATCACAATGCCTTGAATCGGCCGTTAACGAACAACAATAACATTTGGCAAAATTGCCGAAAGGTATCGTATCGAACGATCTCTTGATATCAATGAATTCATGAAGAGACTAAGTCTCGGAATGATACAACACATTCATACACATACATGATGACATTAGCTCAATGACCAGTACAAGTATAAAACTTGCCTCAAACCGAAGGCGAGAAGGTACTTCCACGATCAACGTCCTTAATGAAATTATCGGCCGCTCGAACAACCTTTGAAGATTCAAGCACTTTAATCCGAAGAACACGCGTTAGGTCGATTATCCGGGCTTCACGATCGAAAGGAGATGAAGAAAATCAACCACCCAAATGATTTGTGAAGGAAAAACCCTCCCTCAAGCCTTATCTCTCGGTTGAAGGTGAAGAAAAGGAAGAAAAATGGGCTGAAATGCAGAAAAAATGAATTTATAGGGGTTGACTCGGCAGCCAGACTCGACCGTGTCCGGCATGACACGGTCGCGGCGCGCATCTGGCCGGCAGGGACTCGACCGTGTCCGGCATGACACGGTCGCGGCGCGAAGGGGCCTACCGACAGTGACCCGTCCGCGGCGCTCGGCATTGACTCGACCGTGTCCTGGCACACGGTCGGGCCTCTGGGCGCAGTTGCTCGCCTATCCGGAAGGGTGCGACTGCCGCGCTGCACGACACGGCCGGGTCCCGAGGCGCACACTCGCGCATTATCCGACGAGTACGGCACGGGCCGTGTCGGACGACACGGCCGAGTCGCTCGGCAGTTGATCGCCAAAATTGAAAAAATGAGCGGGTGAGCTAAAACGACCATAACTCTCTCGTCCGGACTCGATTGACTCACCGCTTGAACCATTGGAAAGCTAACTCGATGCTCTATAATATTGCAAAGATTTAGAATTTTGGAATTACCAAAAATTAATGGTGATCTAACAAAGTCGAACCCATATGAGGAAAGTTGAAACAATGAACAATAACGATACACCACTCAAGTTTTTCCGAACGGTGAACACGGTGAATGAACATGATTGATGAATGATCATAATCGAGTGAAAATACGCTGAGTGACAATTCTGATCGATAATTACTGAATGAAAATGAATGAATTACAACCGGGTATTACATACACCCCCCCTTAAAAGGAGTTTCGTCCTCGAAACTCAGGGTAAACAACTCGGGATATGAACTATCCATCAAGATCTGAAAACATTAATGCACATCTAGTCCTAGGGACCAAATCAATCGCACGCCCAAGTCCCCAAGACTTGACGTCTCGAATCTCAGTGAATGATTTCCCAAATTATCAAGAAATCTTGAGCACAACGCCGAAGGGGTGGACTCCCAACAGTTGATCCAAATCTCAAGATTCTCAAATATGATAATAATAAAATAGATCAAGAATAAATGATCCACAGTCACGATACATTACTACGGATTGAGTTACACAGTCATCCAAAAACAAGGTTACATCTCAAATGTAGTCAACATCGTTATCCTTCCATGTCATCGATCTCCTCTATCTCAACGATTTAAGGTATATCCGCAGATGAACTCGCCGCTAAATATGATCTCGGAAGGTCACGAGAATGAAAGTGACTAAAATGAATGATGAATGATAATTGACTATAAATCCGACCAGGATTAAGAATGGCTCACCAAGGTGAATTAATAACGTCCTGAGTGATAGTTCAAGTGAAATTATTGGAACCGTTGTTTCTCGTGAATTAAATGATTAATTTCATGATGACAAGTCTCAACATGATTGATATATGATGAATGACTTAAGTGAATGAATGAACGACAATGAAATGAATGATTATCCTATTACCGAACAAGAATTAACTTGCTCAAAACCGATGATGGATGTCATATTGTATCACAGTTAAAGTAAACAATAAATAACTCGTAAATGCGAGATGAAGATGCTCTTCCAAAGACGAAGACGACTAGAAAACGATCCTTGGACGTGAGTCCGATGTTCCTCTCGATGCCTCTTTCCATACCGAGGCAGAAAGTCACGTGATAATTACAGATCTCGTATGAAGATCGCATTATGATTATGAGACGGAATGATAACAATGAGCATACACGCTCTAACACAATGAATGCATTAATAATGCGTAAAATGATCGTCCACATGACACCGGAATATGATGAGATCGCATGAAAGATCAAATGAGGTAACATGATTACTCGATGAAATTTCAAATGATTACCTTGAACAAGTTAACAAGGTTGAAAATTCAATCCACAAGATCAACAATCGAACAATGAGATGGATCGATGATTAATGAATTGATGAGCAATGAGTGAGTGATGAATGAACTAACTAAGCAATGAGATTGAATAAGTGATTAATGATTAACTGAGTAATGAGATAGACTGAGTGAAGAATGAATTAATTGAGTAATGAGATTGACTGAGTGATGAATGAATTAATTGAGCAATGAGATTGAATAAGTGATTAATGATTAACTGAGTAATGAGATAGACTGAGTGAAGAATGAATTAATTGAGTAATGAGATTGACTGAGTGATGAATGAATTAATTGAGCAATGAGATTGACTGGGTGATGAATGAATTAACTGAATAATGAGATTGAGTGAGTACTGAATGAATTACTTGAGTAATGAGATTGACTGAGTGGTGAATGAATTAATCGAGCGATGAGATTAACTGAGTGATTAATGAATTAACTGAACAATGAGATTAACTGAGTGATGAATGAATTGACTGAACAATGAGATTGACTGAGTGATTAATGAATTAATCTGAACAATGAAATTAACTGAGTGATGAATGAATTGACTGAACAATGAGATTGACTGAGTGATTAATGAATTAATCTGAACAATGAGATTAACTGAGTGATGAATGAATTGACTGAACAATGAGATTGATCGATTGATTAATGAATTAATCAACAATGAGATTAATCGAGTGATGAATGAATTGGTGAACAATGAGATTGACCGAGTGATTAATGAATTAATCTGAACAATGAGATTAACTGAGTGATGAATGAATTGACTGAACAATGAGATTGACTGAGTGATTAATGAATTAATCTGAACAATGAGATTGACTAAGTGATGAAGGAATTAACTGAGTGATGAATGAATTAATTGAGTGATGAATGAATTAACTGAGTGATGAATGATATTGACTGAGTGATGAATGAATTAATTGAACGATGAGATTAACAGAGTGATGAATGAATTAACATGATCGACAAGATCAAAATGGTGATTGAGGATTATTAACTGGTGAATGAGTTGATCCTTAGCACTTACACAGGTCACACGTGCTCCAAAACAATTAGTCATGAATCAATCATAACAATAATATCACATATATGTTTCCACAAAGCATGAATAATTAATGACATGATGAATGTATGAACATAAAGAGAATCGAGTCCTTACACAGGTCATACGAAGCTTCGAGGTTTCGCGATACTAGTCTTCACTGACGACGACTCGATGAATGAATGACTCGTGCAGTCGCACTAATATTACGACTCACAAAACCTGACTGACTAGATTGTCATAACCTGACAATCCCACTACTACCACGACGGTAGGACCACATAACTCACATCTCAGGGTATTTCACAACCCAAATCTCTGATACCATTTCTGTAACACCCCCAAATCCTATCAAGTTATTACAAGGTCGTGGACCCCACGCCAGAGATCCACCAAAGAACATGACTAAAATACGTTAAATTAAACAACAAGGGAAAATCATAGTCCCTACCATGATATCCAACACAATATTCCGATGGGGAATTTCAACGACAAAAGTGGCCTACATGGCCAAAATGAAATACAAAAGATCCACGAACATCTGTCGTAATACAACACGACAACAATCGACAAGACTGAGTACACTCCAATCGATCGACCAACAATGAACAACACGGACTAGTATCGCTCGAATGCCTCTTCGCCATCGTCATGCCCCTGTGCCTCAACTCTCTCCTCGCAAGCACCTAAAACATGAAAACATGTTCCGCCCCCACGGGGTCAGTCATCCAGATAATGAACATCAAATACATGTATAACATGATATGCATCCAAAAGCAGAATGAAACGGTATAATGATGATAATAATACGAGATGCTCACAAATCAAAGTAAGAACCGAGCATTCGTGAAATACTATGCCCACGGCATACTATTAATACCTGTTCGACAGGTTAGAACATAAGTGCCCAACGGCGAATCATAATCACAGAATACCACAAGGAATTACACGACATGAACCAAACCAGATCAGGATTAAATATGAATCACAATGCCCGGAGGCTCCAATGAATTTAACCAGACAATCACAAGGCCTAAAAACCACCGAAAATCACAAATATCACAATCACGTGAAGCCAAATGCTCAAGTCATTATTGATTAGGGCCGAAGCCACGGCATGAAAGCCGTATCACAATTAGGGCCGAAGCCACGGCATGAAAGCCGTATCACAAATAGGGCCGAAGCCACGGCATGAAAGCCGTATCACAATTAGGGCCGAAGCCACGGCATGAAAGCCGTATCACAATTAGGGCCGAAGCCACGGCATGAAAGCCGTATCACGCTTAGGGCGAAGCCACGGCATGAAAGCCGTATCACAATTAATGATAGTGTGCTGCCTTGAGTCGGCCAACACGATGATAGTAACACACGGATAGACACCGTCCTTGACAGTCCCAGATTAACCCCTCGATTGCCTTAAAACGGCCTACCGACAACCATGATGCAACGGATGATTTAATACCACTATTGCCTAAAACGTACAATCGACAACAATGAAACCATAAATGATTGAACACTTCGATTTGCACGAGAACGCCAATCGATAACAATGATACGATGAATGATGCCTCGGCACCTTTAATCGGTTACCGACGACGAAGATGAGAAATGAATAAGCCAATGCCTTAAATCGGCCTGCATGCTTTTAATGACAATCCGAACAGAATAACAATGATCTCAACGATATCTTAAATTGACATCTATATTAACAACAATCGATACATCGATACCGCGAACCGGCTATCGACAATGACATTAATAATGAGTATCACAATGCCTTGAATCGGCCGTTAACGAACAACAATAACATTTGGCAAAATTGCCGAAAGGTATCGTATCGAACGATCTCTTGATATCAATGAATTCATGAAGAGACTAAGTCTCGAATGATACAACACATTCATACACATACATGATGACATTAGCTCAATGACCAAGACAAGTATAAAACTTGCCTCAAACCGAAGGCGAGAAGCTACTTCCACGATCAACGCCCTTAATGAAATTATCGGCCGCTCGAACAACCTTTGAAGATTCAAGCACTTTAATCCAAGAACACGCGTTAGGTCGATTATCCTAAGCCACGATCGAAAGGAGATGAAGAAAATCAACCACCCAAATGATTTGTGAAGGAAAACCCTCCCTCAAGCCTTATCTCTCGGTTGAAGGTGAAGAAAAGGAAGAAAAATGGTGAAATGCGTAAAAATGAATTTATAGGGGTGACTCGCGGCCAGACTCGACCGTGTCCGCATGACACGCCGCGGCGCGCATCCTGCCGGCAGTGGGACTCGACCGTGTCCGGCATGACACGGTCGCGGCGCGAAGGGGCCTACCGACAAGTGACCCGTCCGCGCGCCGCATTGACTCGACCGTGTCCTCGCACACGGCCGGGCCTCCGGGCGACGCTCGCCTATCCGGAAGGGTGCGACTGCCGTGCCAAACGACACGGTCGGGTCCCGAGGCGCAGACATCGCGGCATTATCCGGACGAGTACGGCACGGGCCGTGTCGGACGACACGGCCGAGTCGTTCGGCAGTGATCGGCCAAAATTGAAAAAATGAGCGGGTGAGCTAAAACGACCATAACTCTCTCGTCCGGACTCCGATTGACTCACCGTTTAAACCATTGGAAAGCTAACTCGATGATCTATAATATTGCAAAGATTTAGAATTTTTGGAATTACCAAAAATTAATGGTGATCTAACAAAGTCGAACCCATATGAGGAAAGTTGAAACAATGAACAATAACGATACACCACTCGAAGTTTTTCCGAACGGTGAACACGGTGAATGAACATGATTGATGAATGATCATAATCGAGTGAAAATACGCTGAGTGAAAATTACAGACTGATAATTACTGAATGAAAATGAATGAATTACAACCGGGTATTACATCGTTATCGTCGGATCGTGTACCCGAGTCGAAGAAGCAGAGGAAGTCCGATGACCGTGTGGACAGTGCAGGAATTGGTGTTTCTAGTTTCCAATGTCGTAGCCTTTCCGCTATGAAGCTCCATCGCTCGATGCGTGGAACTTAGATTTCCAAGTCGTCTGCTCTGACTCCTGGTAAAGCCAGGAGATGTTTTAACTGTAATGTGGCGGGACATGTTCGTGCACATTGTCCTTCTCCACCAGTACCGTGTTACAGGTGCGGACTCGAGGGACACCGGGTTCAGTTTTGCGAGATGGTTACCGAGCATTCCGAGGCAGGGACTTGAGCTTTGATAACAGGATCGACTCTGAGTAGTCCCGAAGGGGCGTGGTCTATCAGTTGTATGTTGAGTTATTTCCCTTGCTTTTTTGTTTCAAAATTCGGATATTGACTTCATTTATTTGAAGTGGATCGGATTTTGAACTCTGTACTCTTGACTCTGTCGAATCATTTATATTCGTTGATATTTTCTGAACTTGTCCTGTCTGGTGCTTTTGTTGATCGAACGAGTTGTGGTATTGTTTCAGAATAACCCGTTTGTTGTTGTGACTCTCCAAATTGCTATTCCCTTTCCTGTGGATCTTATGTGAATGCACATCTTGTTGTCTTCACTGGATCGTATATTGCCTCGAGTCGAGATGTGAACTTTGGGGTTGTTGTTTTGAGTATTATTTTTCGTCATGAATCGAACATGACTGATCGACTTTTGTGCCTCGATCGTTGTAATTCAATCGTTTGATTGTTCGGTTTTTGTTGATCTCGTTTCGTGATTGTTGAGCGTTAGGACTCCTTCGTAATTTCCTTAAGTTCAAGAGATTTGTTTTGTGTTCGATCTTCCAACCCTTGGGATGTGGAATCTCGTATTGGTTCAGCTTATAGCTCGTGTTTTGGTTGATGTACTGTTGAATTGTTCAACTGTATTGATTTTCGTTCGTTGTGTTTTGTTATTTCGGCAATGGATATTGTGTGTTATGTGAGTTTGTTTTGCGTTGTTTGTTATATATTTCAAGTTTCGGGGACGAAACTTCTTTTAAGAGGGGTAGAATGTAATACCCGAGATCTTTATTCCGGATTCGTTGGGTTTTCTGGGTATTATCGGATTGTCATTGTCCTCATCGTTGGAATTTTGTGCCATATTTTGGTCGTGCCTTATTGGGGCATGTGTTTGGAGGCGTTTCGGATCACTTTGTGAGTTTTTGAGTTTTTGTGGTGTAGCTCACGCTAATGCTTGTGGCATATCGCACGCTACAGCGTTGTGGTTAGCGCACGCTACCGAATTTGTAGCGCACGCTAATCGGGCGAGCTCAGACACCCAAGAATTCACGGATCGACGAGCTTTGTTAGCGCACGCTAAGGCCGATAGCTAGCGCACGCTATCGACTGCTTAGCGCACGCTCTCTCTTCTTTCTAGCGCACGCTACCCGGTAGGTGCAGTTCTGTCCAGGGGCTACTGGACTGGTTTTGTGACCCGTTAGCGCACGCTATGGCTTTTAGCTAGCGCACGCTAACTTTGTTATAGGCAGTTTCTCTGGAGCGTTGACCCCGTTAGCGCACGCTAATGCAGGGTGTTTAGCGCGCGCTAATAATCGGCCCAAAGATAAATACCGACAGCAAAGATTAAGTCGTCATTTTCCACTTTTCTTCATCCCTTCCGACGGGCGTGAGATCCAGAGGCGATTAGGACCGATCTTTTTCTTCTAGCTTCTTCTTTGAGCGGATTTGTAGATGTTTAACAACATCTAATCGTCTTTTTGGTCCAAATCTAGGTAATCTCTTTTTAGAACCCTATTTTCTTAAATTTGGGGTTTTTGCTTGGATTTGTGATTCTTAACCGATCTCATCCGATCGGTTATTTGTTCTTGTTTGTCTTGACCGTAATCTTCAGATGTTGTTAACCGTTCATCGATTTTTATAGCCCGGATCAACGATTCTTGATTTCTTTGAGAACACTTAGATCCTTGTCGTTTTTAGGATCGTTTCGGATTTCGATTAGTGTTATTGATTCATGGTGATAATATTTTCGTAGTATTCATGGGCTGTCGAAGTCTCGGTCATTTTTGGAAGTTCGAAGGTTGCCCGATCAGGCCCGATCGTCGTTTCGTCGCTCGTGATATCGAGGCAAGTATCTTGTCCATACGTTTCATGTTTCGTAGGCGTAATTATTGATAAATGATTATATGCGAAACCCAATGTTTAATGAACGTAAAAGGAGATCGGTATGTTCTTGATAAATGTTGTCTTTCAACGATAATTCGTGTACTTTGTGAATATATGTGTTCTCGGAATATGTGTGTTGGTTTTGTATGTTGAAAAGATGCCATGATCACTTTGAGTGAGTTTAATAGACCGTAGTCCTTTTCCGGGATTACGTAATGCTATGTGTACTTGTTCGGTAAGAACGTACTGTGTGTGATATTAGTTGTTACTCCTTTGAAAGGAGGTTGTGATGTTTAAGTGTTGCTTGGCTTGATGTTCTGCTCATTGTTATGTGATCGTTGAAAATGATGTGCCTCTGGGTAGGATTGTTGAATCTCTGGAATCCGTACTTGCTAGTATGGGTCGGGCGTGACCGTAGGGTTATCTAATCCGGGTATGTCTTGCGGGGACTCCGAGTTTCGGGGCTTGCTAGCCCGATGCCGGGATAACTCATGGGGGTTATCATCGGGTATGTCTTGCGGGGACTCCGAGGTTCGTGTCTTGTTAGCCCGATGCCGGGATAACTTATGGTTGTGGTTTGGAATGGTTCCGTGACTATTGTCACGAGGACATGTGATTTGGTATGTTTTCCTATTGGGTTATTCACTCGGGTATGTTCTACGGGAGCATCTGAGGTTCGTGGCTTGTTAGCACGGGACGCGAATAATCCTTAGGAACATGTGTTATGTGATATAGGTCGGGGACCCTGTGGCTTATGATTTGGGTCTTAGACCCCATGTGTTGTGAATTGGGTTGTGAACCCGCGTTTTATTATTGGAATCGTATTTTGGAAAGATGATTTTGGGCCATGTCCCTAAGTGTTTTCGAAGGACTTGAGGATTCCTTTATTCCAAATATTTTCAAACTCCCGAGATCATAAAATATTTTGTATGAGATTCATATTTCTATTCCTACCTTTTATAAATCAAACTGTTTTGATTTAGTGAATTATCTTGGGAAATATATTCAAGATTTTTATATTTTTGGAGTATGTTGTGTATGGCTTGTATTTTCTGTTTTATACTTGCACTAGCAAAACAGTGGAGTTTTGCTAACCCCTGAGTATTCGGGGGGTGGATGTCTCAGACAAGGCCCGTGTACTTGCAGTAGCCGGGAGCGAATCACAGGATCGATATGAAGGATGATGGGAGATGAAGATACTAATCACGTGAAGACCAATTGTAGAGTATTTGGTAGAGTCGTGTTGGTTATCCCTCCGATGTGTTGTTACCCCGATTTATGGGAGTGTTATTGTATTTCAGCCCCTGCGTGGGAATGAGTTTTGGGAAAGAATCTTGTACGTAATGTTGTGTGTGTTGTGAAAAAAGGCCAAATCGGTCTAATGGTCCTTTATGTAGCCATGTCGACATGTGAAGTGATGCATTGTTTTGTATTTAGCCTGGTAGATCCTCGCGGAGAGGGTCTGCGGTGCTGTAATATTCCCGAGTGGTTTGGGGGTGTTACACCACTTGTCTTTCAGCACTGCTTATCATCCACAGTCAGATGGGCAATCAGAAAGAACTATACAAACTCTTGAAGATATGCTCAGATCATGTGTTATGGACTTTCAAGGGCAGTGGAGTAAACATTTACCCCTAATTGAATTCTCCTACAATCACAGTTATCAGAGTACAATTGGAATAGCTCCTTATGAAGCTCTGTATGGCCGGAAGAGTCGATCACCAGTACATTGGGATGAGGTTGGTGAAGGAAGAGATTTAGGTCCTGATATGATTCAAGAAATGACAGAAGCAATTTCACTAATCAGAGAAAGAATGAGAACAGCTCAAAGCAGACAAAAGAGCTATGCAGGTACTAGAAGGAGAGCACTGGAATTTGCCGTGGGTGATCGAGTATTCCTGAAAGTTTCTCCAATGAAGGGAATAATGAGAGTTGGTAAGAAAGGAAAACTAAGTCCACGATACATTGGGCCATTTCCTATTACTGAGCGGGTTGGTGAAGTGGCTTATCGACTAGAGTTGCCAGCATCAATGTCTCAGATACACAATGTATTTCACATTTCTCTACTAAGAAAATACATGGCGAATGCATCCCACATTCTCAAGAATAAAACAGTTGAGCTGGAGGCAGATTTGAGTTACAAGGAGATACCAGAACAAATCTTACTAAGAGAAGTAAAGAAACTCAGAAATAAAGAAGTACCACTAGTCAAAGTGTTGTGGAGAAATCAACTTGTAGAAGAAGCCACTTAGGAGAGAGAAGATGAAATGAGGGCTAAATACCCTGATATTTTCAGGTAAGTTATATTTCGGGGACGAAATTTTTATATGGAGGGGAGGATGTGATACCCGAGCCTGACACTACTCACTTGGTCAATATGGTTCATGCATAACTTGTTAATTATGTGTTATTTGGATTACTTGATGTTTCATGGTTCAATTGATCTTATAGTTAATTTCACTACATAGGAATGTGCTAAACATTTGAACTAAAGTCTAAAACACTATCGTGGTATGTGTTACGGAACTAAGTTACGTTATTCATATTATTTCTAATACGAAAATAAAATATATGTAAAGATCTTATAAAACTCTAAGTACACGTGGTAAGCCTAGAAGTTATAAAGGTGTCACTAACGTGTCTATCGGAGGTTAACTAGCTTATCTCGAGATTTTAGTCGGCGCATGTACTGGGTCACTTTAGATTGATGAATTGTTTGATCAACTTCAAGGCGCATCTATATTTTCCAAAATTGATCTGCGATCAGGGTACCATCAATTGATGATAAAGGAAGAGAACATCCCAAAAACGGCATTCAGTACGAGGTACGGACACTATGAGTTTTTGGTGATGCTGTTTGGCCTAACAAATGCCCCAGCAGCATTTATGGATTTAATGAATAGAGTGTTTAAAGACTTTCTGGATAAGTTTGTTATCGTGTTTATTGATGATATTCTCATATATTTGAAGACCAAGGAAGACCATATAGCGCATCTAAGGAAAGTTTTAGAAGTCTTAAAACAGAAACAGTTATATGCTAAGTTTAAAAAGTGTGAATTCTGGTTAGACCGAGTGGTATTCTTGGGGCATGTTATATCTAAGCAGGGATATCAGTAGACCCAAGCAAAGATGAAGCAATCATTAACTGGCCGCAACCCACAAATTCTACAGAAGTACGCAGCTTTCTTGGTCTAGCTGGATATTACCATCGATTTGTAGAGGGATTCTCCAAGATTGCCTCACCATTAACACAATTGACTAGAAAGAATGTTTCCTTCAAGTGGACAGAATCATGCGAGCAAAGCTTTCAAGAACTGAAGAGGCGGTTGACATCGACACCGATCTTGACCATTCCAATGGGAACTGGAGGTTTTAAAGTCTATAGTGATGCTTCAAAGAATGGTCTGGGTTGTGTATTGATGCAAAATGGTAAAGTAATAACATATGTATCTAGACAACTGGAGGAGTATGAAAAGAACTACCCGACACATGATTTGGAACTTGCTGCAGTGGTGTTTGCACTTAAAATATGGAGGCATTACCTATATGGAGAACGTTGTGAAATTTATACTGATCTCCAAGAACCGGATCATAACTACTTGAATCGATCAATTATTTCAAGCCTAGTCTCTAGTAGTCATTCGAGGGTATTTTGGACATTTCACCTTCATAAACGACTTAACACGCTTGGTTGATGGATAAATCCGACCCTCAACCCTCATTTACAGTCTGTACATGAACAAGAATCTCCCCACTTCGAAAATTCACCAAGAATTCAAGAAGAAATCATCAAAACATCAACACCTCAATTCCTTTGACAATCAAGGTTCTGAAGATATATCATCACAACCACCCCTATTGGTATAAACGTAAGGGTATTACCCGATCAAGGTAAGTAGAAATCCATCTGCAACTACAATGCATAAACATAGTATTGTTTGTAAACTTGATGATATCTTGAGAGTGTATTGTATTGGATGATTGATCTGTATTATGCTTAAAGTGTTTGGTTGCACCTTACATGATCATAACATCCATTAGCATCTCCACATGCATGTATAACAGGATACTCACTAGTGTCTGCATGCATGGTACGATCATGGAAAGAAAGAAAAGAAAAAGGTTTTGTTGGCCGCTGCTAGAGCACTGAGGCATGGTAGATGCATGCTTTTACGATATGTTTTGCACGGTAAATGCATGCGTATATCATGTGTGAGACATGGTAGATGCATGTTCTTCCGATATATTTGGTGTGGTCGATGCATGCCTTATACATCTGGCATAGTAGATGCATGCCTCATGATATGATATGATATTGAGTTCATTCTGGTGCTTAGTACGTGGTTCAACGGGCCCAAGGATAATAAAATGATTTTGAGAGATTCTCAGTGATAATCATATGTTATATGTTGCATCAGACATGATACATAACATGCATGATTTCTACTTATTGGGCTTTAGCTCACGTAGTTTATGCATTGTAGGTAATTCTGATGCTTGAGTATGTTCCCTTGCTGGATGAGTTAGAGTTCCACTGTTGCTGAGGGTCGACATACATGGATGACGACCTGTCGGGCTTAACCATGGGCTTAACATATTTTCGTTCTTGTTTGTGAACCTTACTTTATAAATATGTATTGCAGTAATGTACTAATATGTTCGAGTGTCGTTGATGGTGTGATGGGTACTTTAAGTTCACTTAGTATGTTTCTTTAACCTGTGAGGTTGTTTAAATATCGTAATGTAAATTAAATGAGTGATTTGGGACACTCAAAGTTTTGTTGTTTACTAATCTCTTGTAGTTATAGCTATGGGGATATTAATGTCATGAGTTTGATTTGGATTGAGACTAGATGTCTCTGTATGATACTTGTGTTGGTTTTATGTCACAGGTTTGGGATAGGTACTAGTTTAGGGGAAACTCTGTCGAAATTTCACTGTAATTTATAAGTACTAATATGATATAAGATAGTGTAAGTTAGGTAGTTAGTGCGGTATGTTTCAATATACATAATATATAATATAATATAATCTTTATGTATAATATATAATAATATATCTATATAATTTAAACGGGTACACGGATCGGGTAATCGGGTCAGGTAATCGGGTAATTTACTATACCCAGACCTTACCCGTACCCAATCACAAAAATTCGGGTTCGGCCAGTACCCGAACCGATTTTGGGTTTAACCGATGGGTAGGATCGGGTACGGATAAAGTTGACATGCCTAGTTGTTCACGTTGACTGAGTATATTTCTTCTCTCAGATATTGATATATGCTCGAAGAAATATATTTTCTCTCGTAAGCTTTGATTAACGATAATGAATATTCAGTCATTCGTCTTCTTCTTCATATATTTCGTGAATATAGTTTTTGGTTTTCTCTGAGTGCCTTGCAATTTCCTCTTGCATGGACTATTTATAACTTTGGAATAGATCCGTTATAAATATGTTCGTTGGCTGGTTATCCATTCTAATTGGTTGATTTACTTTCAAGATGCTAGATCCGGATTTTGTTCCTTGTTTGAAGATCCTTGTCGGTTGGTATATAAATACTTTATCCGATCAGTATTTAAATACTTCTTTTCAAACGGCGTTCTGACTTTAGTGAATAAAGTAGATTCCTTCACAACGGTCTTCAATCCTATTGGATAAGTGTTTGTTTTCCTAACACTTTCAGCATGTATGCTGTATCCAACATGATACGTGTTATTGCTGTTAGTTGTAGGTTCTGCAGAGTATACTAACTACCATGCTGTATGGAAGGCGCTGTATGGAGATTCCAGACAGTTTCCATACTTAGCGGTATTTCGAATCCTTCTGGTTTCTTGAGACAATCTTGATGTATGATGGATAGACTTGGTGTGTGTTGGCTATACAAAATATTGCTGTGGCAATTATCAAAACAAGGTACATGATTGTTTATCCCAATAATTTCCCCCTTTTTGATAAAGCCAAAACATCTTAATGATAATATCTTGATCCATAGAGGTTGACTGCTTGGTCTTTTGTCGAAAGATCTGGTCTTCAGCACTTAGTCTAAAAATGTGAACTACTCGTAGGCAAGTTCTAAGAATTCGTAAATTTCTACAGGGATGTGTATTTCAACTTAAACTTATGATTGGTGCGCAGGCACAATCTTACAGTGTGATCTAGGTTGAATACTACTTAACTTATGAATTGTTCGCAGACAAGTTCTTGCAGCTTAAGACTTGACAAGTTTTATACTTGTTGTATGCATCAAATAAATTGAATTCATAATCAAACAGTAAAAATAGTAAGCGTAGATTACCAGCTGTAATCTTTCATTCAAAAATAGAATTTTATTGATAACGGTCAACAAATTACAATGATTGAGAGAAAAAGATACAAAGTTTGTATACTGCTAAGTACAATGATAAAGGATCATCCATGTTAACTCCTGTAATGAGCGTGTCTCCAATGCCTCATGACAGGATCATTGTCGGTTCCTCTCCACCAGTTCACCAGGGAATCCTTGCCTCAATCTTGATAGATCGCTATTCCTTCAGCTGATTTGTGGAAGGCAAGTATCCAATCGTCGGGATGAGTAAGCCGATCACCTTTCTGGTGCCTTGATTTCATCAAAATTTGCGTGGGGAGTAATCTTTTTTCCAGCATCCTTGCAAATTCATCTGTAGCCTCCGCCAGTGTCTTGCACTTATTGAATATGGCGGACTCCCTGATGAGCTTAACAAAGTATCTCATCAGTTGGTTCTTCCTCTATGCCTTCATTTCATCAGTTGTAGGCTGACGGTTGGCAGGCAGACGAATCTCCGATGGTCTCTGCACATTGTTCTTCCAGGGATAGTTAGGGTCGTGGAACTCTGGGCAAGAACTAGTTACCCTATATCCTTGTGTAGGTGAGGCCAAGCGGCCTATTGCAGCAACGCTGTCTTCTAATGCATCGTCAAACTCTTTTTCTCTCTCAAGCCTCCATTGCCTTCCAGCCTCTCTTGCTTCTTCCCCCTTTTTGGCATCATCAAGGTAAGTGACCTTAAAATCAATGCTTTCTAGGAGTTTCATCGTGTTGTCCTATTTGGTCTCTATACTCGAGATTTTTTCAATCAGAGAACTGAGCACCAGAGACATGTCATCGATCTTTTTATCATGTCCTGTCAGCCTGGAGCTAGTTTCCTGTAGGGCGGAGACAATCTTGGCTTAGGATATCCCGAGTTTTTCCTGCTCTTGCTTGAGAATTTGTTCCTGGTGCTATTGAAGTTGAGTGAGTGCCTGCCGTAATGCGCTCGGCACTATACGAAATGCTTCTTCAACTTTTGTAACTTCTCTCTTCAGGCCAGTCATCTCATCAATTGCAGTTTCTCTCATCCAATCAAGCTCTTTGCCAACATCATACAATGCTTCACGACATCCTGCATGAACATTGTTTGGCGGTCGATGGGTTGAAGTTGCTCTATTGAGGCCTCTGTACGTGGAGAGTCGGGGTGGCAATTCTCTCATACTATTCTCCATTTAGTTGACGCATTGCCACATGAGGACATGGTCTTTCATCGGGTAGCTTCATCGGATTTAGAGCTAACAGAGATAGGTGATGCGGGGGCATCGGGTGCGGGATCGGCTGATGGTTGGGCAGCATCGTCAGTCTTGGAGAAAGGGACTGATTCATGTTGGGTTTCTGTAGTCATGCATACAGGAGAGACTGGTTCCTCCTTCCGACTCGCATCTTCTTCCAGATTCGGTAACTGATTCCTCTTGCGGGATGGCACTGGCTTCTTCTTGTCGTTCAGGTTGGGGTTCCTGTTCGGAAGCCTCATGTTGTATGGGAGGGACTGATTCCTCCTGTACGTTGTCTTTCACAACTTCTAGTTGTGGTGGTGGAGGGGACTGATGTCTTTCTGAGGTCCCCTGACCATGTTGGTCTTGCATTCTGGAAAGTTTATGTTCTTGAGATTCCTCTCGACTCATTTTCAGACCTACCTGTAGGGCGTCGTCATCGTCGTCTGATTCGGGATCAGATTCGGGGCTATTAAGAACTGTGTCTTCAGGCTTGGATTTTCCCTTCAATCGGGCTTGTTCTTTTGCCAGATAATAGTTTGAGATCAGCTCTCGGCAAAAGTTGTTATCCCATTGAATCAATATTTGGATGTCTTGAGTGTTCGAGACTTCCAGAGCAAAAGCTTCTTCTTCTTTCCACTCCTTCCAGTTGTAAAGGACATCATAAGGTGCAACCCTGTAAGACTTCGATTGTACAAACAGTTCAAATGCTTGCTCAATCTACACTTGAAGGATGTTTTGTTAATGATGGCAGTTGGGGAGGGGCTCCGTACAGTATGTGGGTCTACTGTAGGAATAGGATCCGCAACAGATGTGGGAACCTATTTTGGAGAGGGATCCCGAACAGGGGTTGGTACCCTGATGGGAGAGGGATCCTGTAAGGGTGTGGGTGTCCTTACAGGAGAGGCGGCAGTCGGCCCAAAATATGCAGCCGAATCGCCAGTTCCTTCTAATTTGGCAAATAACTAATCATCCTTCATAGCCTCCAAAGGCTATCTGCAACACGTGCAGCAGTTATTTGTAACCGGTGTTATCAAAATCGTCATGCCTCTACACATCATCATCACCGTTAACAAACAACAAGTTCACCATGCAAGATCATCAAACCATTCTTACATACTCTAACATTTCCAAATCCGAGTTTGAACTTTACATCGAGTGAGATTTTTTTTTTTTTTATCTTTCACTATATGTTTTTGAAAAAGAAATCGTACTGGTTTTTGGAAAAAAATATTTTATGATGTGAAAGATTTTTGAAAATCATGTACTCGAATTATTCGAAAATACAATAGTACGTTAAAGTCATTTCTGAAAATTCACCCAACACTACACAAGAATCAACGACGGTAACATTTTACAAAATGTTCAAGGTATTTTAAAACAACTCTTTCAATACCGTCGAGGTTTTATTTGAGAATCCTAGGCCGGCTCGCAAATTTCAAATAGTTTTCAAAGTTCATACGACGCTGCCGAATTAATCGAAACGTCAAATTAGTTTAAAAAAATTGATTTCCACAACTTGCACAAACTTATGAAAGTTTCAGGAAAACATTTTCGAACACACACATACATCAGACATAATTTATCAACTCACCGAACAAAATCAATTATCACTTAGCGCGAATGAAAGGTCACAACACACGTTCACACAAAACGGTTGTCATCACTAGACAACACACATAGAATACAGTCACAGACGACTGACTGCAGAAAGTTAGACCTAACGGCAAAAATGCGGTTCCACACCCTCAGTCCTAGCTAACTAGCGCACGCTACAACCATTATTTAGCGTGCGCTATTCATGCTGCATTAGCGCGCATTACAACAACATTAGCGTGCGCTACTCATGCCACATTAGCGCGCGCTAGCTTGTACTTAGCGTGCGTTAACAGCTCGAATTCAGCACGTGATTACGAACATATATACGACATTACTAAAACTGATAGTTACAAATGAACAACGACAGCATATGAATCTAAATGCCATCGATTCACATGCTTACAACACTTCGCGAGCAACCATCAAAGGACAACTGTCATCCAAAATCGAAATCTCGTCTATTAATAAAGAGAGCTATCTTAACTCATACCGAACGACTTAGCATTCGCATCACTGTTTTAATCTAAAACTTGCAACACTGCCCGAACAACAAGAACATCATCACGTCTTTCTTGACTAACAGCCATAAAACCGATAAGTTGAAAACGAGAGTCACGTCTTGTCTACATTTTGTAAACTTTACTTGGGTTCAAAAATCGTGTTTTGAAAACTTATAATACAAAATGAAAATAAAATATTGGTAGTTTGACTTCTTAAAAAAAAAATTGGCCTTGAGGTCATAATACGAAAATCAAACTTTTTCCTCCCTTTGGAGAATGTTTTAAAACAAAATATACGTGACTCCTCAAAACATGTAAGTTTTAAAATATCACATTGATGAATTTTTCCTTGCGTAACCACACCAAGGCCATTATTCTTGTAAAAACGACTTATATCAGGATGTGTGTATATATACATATACGTTGGTACCACTTTTATCCTAGCTTCATACGAGGACCAGACAACATAGGCCACATAATCACAAATCACCTTTAAACTCCACATCATAACACAAAATCATACAAGCTCGTATATCACAAGGCACAATATAGTAGGGAGACTTACATCCACAGGTCGCACGAATATGATGGCTGCACCTCGATACTAATCACGGCTGACATCACAGATGCCGCATCGCGACACGACTTAGACAAACACAATCTGACAGGACAAGACACGACAATACCTGACTGGACCCGACTGCCTAGGTTTCCGCAACCTAAGCTCTGATACCATATTCTGTAACACCCCCAAACCCCTCGGGAATATTACAGCGCCGCAGACCCTCTCCGCGAGGATCTACCAGGCTAAATACAATACAATGCATCACTTCACATGCCGACATGGCTACGTAAAGGACCATTAAACCGATTTGGTCTTTTATCACAACACACAACGTTACATACATGATTCTTTCCCAAAACTCATACCCGCGCAGGGGCTGGAATACAATAACGCTCCCATAAATCGGGATAACAATACATCGTAGAAATAACCAACAAGACTATTAAATGTACTCAACGATTGGTCTTCATGTGATTAGTATCGTCGTCTTCCATCATCCTTCGTATCGATCTTGTGATTCGCTCCCAAAGAACTGCAAATACACGGGCCTTGTCTGAGACATCCACCCCCCGAATACTCGGGGGTTAGCAAAACTCCACTGTTTTGCTAGTGCAAGTATAAAATATAAATACAAGATATACATATCATATTCTGGGAATACAATAACTTGATTAATTTAGAAAGACTTCCCGAGATGTTTCATTTAGTTAAAATAGTTCAAGTCTTGAAAGTAGAATTGAACAAGTAAGCACTTTGAAAACAACTCCGAATCCCGGGAGTTTTTGATTGGAAAATAATCACAAAACCTATAGCCATACATCAATTTACAATAGTGGACCAATTACACACAACACATCATCTATAAGCCATTCTAGTCCAAGCACCTCTGATGAATATGTTTTACATCCCAAGCATTATGGCAAGTCAAAACATCGTGATACTCCGGACATATCACAAAAATGCATCAAGTCACAAGGTTAAAAATACTCCTGGTTAACCGTGGATCCGAGAATACACAAATCCCTCCTCGACCCCGTCGGGCCCTCTCGGAGTGGCTAACCCAAATGTTCGCGGAACCATCATAAGCGGAACCCTCCTCGGCCCCGTCAGGCCCTCTCGGAGTGAACGAATATAACTCTCACACTCAGAGGTAATATCCGACTTCTCATGCAAAGGACTATAAACCATATACATCAGAGTACTCACCAGAATGGCCTCCGCAATCGGACACAAGCAAGATTAACAATATAATCTACAAACTACGAAAGGCAGGAATGAAACGAGGTAAACAACTAGTAAAGTATTTTAAAGAATTCACAGCCTTCCGGAACCCATTTTGGGACACAACCCAAGGTTATTTCCAAATACAATTTCAAATCACAAATCACGGGGTCCAAGACCCCAAATATTCACATCGACGTCCTCCTGAGGGTTATTCGCATCCCGTGCTAGTAAGCCACGGACCTCGGAGCCTCCTTGAGACATCCCCGAGTGAAAAACCCAATGGAAAATCACACAACATCACACATCATCGTGACGACAGTCATCTAACAGTACCACACAAAAACCGGGCACAACATACAATACTAGTACCCATTCTCAGAATGACACATTCGTTCTTGAACACTCAAGTTAATTTGAAGAAGACCTTTATCGGGAATATACTTATATATATTGATTCTTTTGAAAGTTAAATAACATTCAATTTTCCACATAGACAATCACCAATTTATTATGTATACGGAATACGAAATGTATGGGCAAGATACTTGCCTCGGTAGTTGATACCGCACACTCCGACGAACGTGGATTAACCGGAAAACCTCGAATGCCCACAACTCTCCGGCAAAAACAACGGTAACACCACCGATCGGAAAACGGCGAACGGAAGGGTTCCGGATCGAGTTCTTCGCAAGGAACCTGACCCCAACATCATACCATAAATAAATCGACGATCGAACAAGGAAGAATAATCGTAGAACGCCCGAATCCCCTTTGTGACATTTTATCGAACACTTTCAAGGTGTCGATTTGAAACTCAATAAAACGACGAATCCTCGGCAATCCAACCGTGTAAAAACAAGGGATTCGATATAAAACAACTTAATAATCATCAATCCATCACTATTCTAAGTTATAACGAATCAATCGGACGAAATCAACAAAATCCCCAATTTTTCCCAAAACTATGATTTTAGGAAAACTAACCTTGATTCGCTGGATTGAAGGATGTTAAGGAGTGATTAATCGATGTTATCAGCTCCAAAACTTCGTGGATTAGTTGTATAATAACATGCCTTCGTCACCTCCAAGAATCCAGCCGCGGAAGAGAAAGGGAGAAAATGAAAAATGAGTGCAAACAGTACTGCTCGGTCATATTTATACTGGTGCAGCCTAGCGTGCGCTAGACTGCCGAGCTAGCGTGCGCTAGCGGGCGGTCATGGTCGAGAATGTTCGGCCGGGCCCGCCATCATGCGCTGAACACGTGCGCTGTCGGCCCAGCCACAATCCAGAGACTTCCTGGCTCAGCCAGGTAGCGTGCGCAGCCTTCCGGCCGTAGCGTGCGCTACCTGCCGGCCAGAAGCGTCGCGATGTCCGGCGATGGCGTGCGCTACCTGCCGATCTTCCCAGTCCAGAACCTTTCTGCCCTTACTGCCTCGGTCGACTAGCGCGCGCAGCCAACCAGCCATAGCGTGCACTGCCTCCTGGCCATAGCGTGCGCTACTTTCCGGCCGTAGCGTGCGCTACGCCGGTTCCTGTCGCAACCGCCCGGCCAGTGCCTGCAGCCGTCCGGCCACCGTCCCCAACCGTTCGGCCAGTGTCCGACCACCATGATTCGACGACTCGATTTTACGAAAACGCACGGAACGAACACGACAAAATACTCGGGGACAACATCATTGGTCCGAAATGAAAACAACGGATAACAAATCATCACCTACGGTCTTAAACGCCAAAATCAGTTGTCGAGAAAATAATACCGGAACTCGACAACCGGGAAATATCCAAAAAAAATCCAAAATAACCGGAACGAAAATCGTGGGTATTACAAACGGATGATTGATTGATGTTGTTACCTCAAGAACTTCAAGGATTTGTTGTCAAACAACATGGCTCTATGATGAGCATACCCTCAGACGCGGAAGAGAAGGAGAAGGAGGAGAAAAATGGCTAAAAACCCGACTGCAGGGCCATATATAGGCTGCACAGTGTGCCGCGGCACAGCGGGAGTGTGCCGCAGCACAGGGCCAAAAATGGCTCCCAGTGGTCGGCAGTGTGCCGCGGCCCGTCCGGAGTGTGCCGCGGCACCGTCTGATCGGTTTGGCGAAAAAATGCCACGAGTGTGCCGCGGCCCTGCCCGGCATGTGCCGCGGCCCAGTGCGGCTCGCTCGGCGAAGGCTGCCGAGCTTGCCGGCCGTGACTCGGCAGAGCCGCCGAGCACTACCGGCCGTGACTCGGCGAAGGCTGAGGCCCAGTGCCGGCCATGACTCGGCGGGCCAACTCCGACGGCCCGAACGACCCCGAAACCCGAACTCGAATACGAATCGATGATACTGATTCTGACGTACTCGCAAAGACGAATCTAAGAGCTAAGAGAACACACAATTCCGACCACCCGAAGGCTCGGAATTCGACAACGGAAGTAATTACCCAAAACTTTGGGAAATTACAAAAATGGCCCAAAACGTCCGAAAATCAAGATACGCGATCGAAACACCAAACCAAAGCTCGCAACATGAATAATAACATTAAATGAACTTAAACTCGAAACAATAGTTTTGGACGAGATTCGCAAGAATCGAACTCAAGTGCGGAAAAGTCGCTAAAAAGCTCGGAACCCAACAAAACGATACCGAAACGAACTCGGATGACAAAATGTGCAGAATTAATCATTTTCGAAATGACGAAACGGTCATGAGCGAGTCGTCAAAACAGACTCCGGCTGAAAAAGAAATTTACCGAAAAATCGAAAATTGCGGATATTACAGTCTCGGTAGGGGTCCACAGAGACGTGGGTCCGCGAGATTGCTTTTAACCACTACGGGTTAGATCTGACGGGGTCTTGGTAGGGGTCCATAGAGGCGTGGGTCCGTGGTTAATTGTGGTGCATTTTACAAATCTGTTTTGGATTATTGGTATTTCCGGAAATGTGTGTTTCAACCGATGTTTTCATGATTGGATGCTTTGACTATATGTGTAAGGTGTAAGTTGTTCGTTTGGTTACTTGTACTAGCATAATTGCTAACCCCTTTGGGGACCCATTTTTGGGAAATTCATTTTATAAATTTCAGGTCAGGTTCTACGAGGCGAACGGGCGCTGGACTAGTACGCGGATGATGGCCGAGCGTGATGATTGTGCATGAGTTTTGTTTTTATGGTTTCTTTCTTTTGATGCGTCTATCCATTTGTAAACTAATAGAAGTACTCGAGTACTTAGGAGTTCTTATTTGTTCGGATTGAAATGATTGTCTATTATGTTTGTGTTAGATGATTGTGTTGTGTTTGACCGGTTGAACCGGGTGAATTATTTTGTTTTGCGTCTTTATGACGAGGTGATGTTATGTTGATTCCACGAGTCGATGAGTATGTTTGGTCGTTTAGCCTGGTGGGCCCATGTAGGGATACACATCACTGTAATATACCTTGAATATCTTGGGGGTGTTACAGATTCTAAAATGAATCAGTCGTGTTTTTAACCGAATTAGATCCAAAATCATACATTTGTTTACAACAGTCTTTATCTTTCCTATTTTCTTATATGGATACCTCTATGAAAAACAAGGTTCCTATGTTCTCGATTAACAAATTTGATTATTGGAGAATTAGGATAGAAGCACATCTTGCCGCCATGCACGAAGAGATGATTTTTGTCATCCAAGATGGCCCCATCAAGATTCAAGGTTAATCTTGCCGCAAGGATAGAGGGACAACCTCATGCAGAGATGCTCGAGAAGGAGCACGAGCAATGAACGACCGATTAATGCAAGCGTGCGAACCTCGACAACGTAGCTAAGCATGCGCTATTTGTCACTCTTGACAAAGGCACATTTCCGAAGGTAAAAAGCTGTATGACAGCCAAGGAAATCTGGGATAAACTCAAGATGATTTGTGAGGGAACTGATCTCTCAAAAGAAAACAAAATTTAAAAACTCACTCAGCAATTTGAATTCTTTGAAATGAAATCATCTGAAACTCTTGAGGAACTTGACCTCAGATTCACTGGCATTGTTGGTGAACTTGAAGCATTGGGTAATGTGTATACCCAAAAGGAGAAAAATCTTAAAATCTTTAAATCACTCCCTGCCCGATGGGACATAAAAACCACACCTATGCATGTGTCATGTAATCTCAATGACATTTCTACTTTTGACCTCTTCTCTGACCTAAAAGCTATTGAGTATGATATCAACAAGAGAGAGAAGGCCAAAGAGTCACCTGCTAGGACTACAACATTAGCCGCTGTATCTAACAGGAGACACAGCATGCCCAGCACATCCAAATCTACCTATAAGAGTGCTAACAGTGACGATGATATCCTGTCACAAGATGAAATGGCCCTGCTCATGCACAAATTCAAGAAATTCATCAAACAGTATGGAAAGACTGCATACAGGCCCAAGGCTTTTCACAAGGTAAGTTCTTAATCTTCTCCATCTGGTGCTTCTAATCTATGCTACAACTGCAGGAAACCAGGACATTATGCAAATAAGTGTCTGCATCCTAAAGTCCAAAAGTTGCCGGAAGCTGAGCAACAGGAAAAGGATGAAAGGAGGCATGCTTGGAAGAACAAGCTCAAGGCACTGATTGGCGAATCAGAAGCCTCGCCCGCACCAATCAAGACCGAGGAATGTCTTCAGGCAGTTACTGCCAGTGACTCGTCTGATGATGAGCTCGAAGATAAAGCATACATGTGCTTTATGGCAAAAGATATAGCGGATGATGAAGATAGCGATGATGAGGTAAGCTCAACATCCAATATTCCTATTAATGCATCCCACACTTTTGAAAATATGATGAATGAATTTAAACACATTCAAAAGGCCCATGAGACATTAAAACGAGAAAACATACAACTCGAAATATCTAACTTAGAGCTGAAATATGAAAATGACTTGCTGAGAAATAATTACGAAAATATGTCCATCGATTGCGAAAACAGCAAGATCACATTGGAAAAACTCATGGAGAGCAATCATCAAATTGCGCACGATCTAAATGAGACCAAGTCTCATAATGAGGACAAGACAAATGATTTCGCTCTACTAGAAGCCAAAGTAAAAACTCTAGAGAAACGAGAAGGAGAACCAGAGACCATCTTGAAATCTTTCGAGAAATCATCTAAAATGATGGAAGAAATTCTAAGCACCAGGCAACATGCTCATGATAAAAGTGGCTTAGGATACAACTCATTATCCAATAAAAGGAAAACTAGTACAGTGTTCGTCAGGGGTGTGCAACCCATTCCTGTACCTGAAGAGACCCCAAGTCTCGCCAAGGTTACAATTGACCTGCGTACAGCAAAGGCTGCTATTCCGCCACCTAAGTCATATCACAGACAGCGGAATCCTCAGCCTCAAAGACCTATAAGGCATAATCAACCGCATGCTCCCCGAGCATATCAGAAGCGCCAACAGCCATTCAGAAAGAAGGCTGTATCCAAATATCAACGGCCTGCACAGCAACACTTCCAACGGTACTGCGCGCCTAGATATTGGATACAGGAGCCTTGTTATCCATCGAGAAAGCAGGTCGCAGCGCAATACCAGCAATAGCTTTGGGAATCCAATGCATACTCAGGAGGCAAGCTGTAAGGCCGAAGAAAATGGCTCGACCTCCAAGACGGCATTCGTACTGGATTATTAATAATAACCCTGAATTTTACATGCATCATAATTACCAAGGTTACAGCGACTACGTGCCTGCCCCATGTAGACATCGCAAGAACGGACCAAAAGTAACCTACGACAAGCCAATTACTGTCACGCAAATATGGGTACCTAAAGGCACTAACCTCCATGGACCCGACATACAAAGGGGACCTAAATCTACTTAATTTCTATGTTTACAGGACATCAAATAGAAGGACATCTGGTACTTTGACAACGGATGTTCTCGGCACATGAAAGGAGATTGAAGAATGCTGTCAGATTATATAGAAGGTTGCGGTCCAAAAGTGCACTTCGGTGATAAATCCAAAGGAAGAACAAGAGGGAACGGAACCATGCTTGTAGGAAAATTCAAAGTCACCGATGTAGCGTATGATGAAGCCTTACAGTATAATCTACTTAGTATTAGCCAGTTCTGTAACAAACAGTTATCGGTGAAATTCTGTATAGATCACTATAGAGTCAAGAACATTCTGACCAAAGAAGTTGTGCTCACAGGAAGCAGATCAAGTAATATGTATATTTCTGACTGGAGGCCTACGAGCTCCACAATTCCGTGTTTTGTTGCCAAAGGCACTGCAGATCAAAGTTGGCTATGGCACAAGAGGATGTCGCATATCAACCTCAAGACGATCAACAAGCTCGCTAGACAGGGAATGGTTAGTGGTTTTCCAGATGTGTCATTCCAAAAAGACAGCATCCGCGGACCCTTTCAGAAAGGCAAACAAATCAAAACCACCCGGAAAAGCAAATCATACCTGTCCACTCACAGAGTTCTGGAAATGCTACATATGGATCTCTACGGTCTTGTAGACCCTGTCAGTTTGGGAGGTAAGAAATATTGTCTCGATATTGTTGATGACTATTCCAGGTATGCTTGGACAATCTTCCTGAGCAAGAAGAAGGAAAACACATCAAAGCTGACCGAGCACCTGAGATAGCTTCAGAATGAGAAAGGGTTGAGTATCGTGTCCATTCATTCCGTCAGAGGTACTGAATTCACTAACCACTTTATAGAGCAATACTGTTCGGAAAATGGGATACAACACGAATACTCAGCATCCCGGACTCCTCAACAAAATGGTGTTGCCGAGCAAAAGAACAGGACGCGTAAAGAAGCAATAAGAACCATGATTGCCGAAAGCAAGTTGCCGCAGCATTTCTGGGGTGAAGCAACAAATACAACATGCTATATACAAAACCGCTGTATCATCAACAAACATCACAACAAAACAGCATACGAGGTATGGAACAACGAAACTCCATTAGTTTCATACTTTCACATATTTGGATGCGGGTGTTATGTTATGAACAATGGGAAAGACCAACTTAGAACCTTCGACAAAAAGTCGGATGAAGGGATATTTATAGGATATTCCTCTGTTAGCAGAGCTTTCAGGATCTTTAACAAAAGGAAGCTGACAGTCGAGGAATCTGTACATGTGGTGTTCGATGAACCTCACCATCAGCCTACAAGAGTAGAAGATCTAACTCGGAATATCCAACAACTCTCCATTAATGACCCTCTAACTTCAATAGAGCCTGTCGTAGACTTAGAGATCAACCCCGCATCTGTAAGAACATAGGTAGTTGATGATGATGTTGTACAAACTGAAGCTGAAACTACAGCACTATAAGATACAGTACGGGATGCCGAACTAGAACCCGACAAAAGATAGTTGAGAGATCACCCACATGAGTTAATCATAGGAGACATTGATGCCGGAGTATCTACCCGTAGAAGAATACAGAGTGCACAAGGAACTGTATTATGTTCGCAGGAAGAACCCGATTCTGAGAAATCTCCATTTCCTGTATGGAAATCTCAAGTAGAACTTAGAAGACTGGCCATGTGCACAATTGTTGTATTCTTAGCACAATCCGAACCTGTTTCTACCAAAGAAGCTCTAAACAATTCTCACTGGATCACTTTAATGGAAGAAGATCTTAATGGTTTTGAAAGAAACAATATATGGTATCTAGTACCCATACATGACCATCAAGCCATAATTGGAACTAAATGGGTATATAGAAACAAGAAGAATGAGAACGTACTTGTTATAAGGAACAAATCCCGCGTAGTCGCGCAAGGCTACAGACAAGAAGAAAGCATAGACTACGATGAAACATTTGCTACTGTAGCCAGACTAGAAGCCATTAGGATATTTTTAGCGTTTGCTGCCCACAAGAGCTTTATTGTATATCATATGGACGTAAAAAGCGCATTCCTGAATGAAGACCTCACCAAAGAAGTCTATGTTGAACAACCACCAGGATTTGTCAACACAGAAGGCGGAGACATAGTATACAGGCTACATAAAGCACTGTATAGACTTAAGCAAGCACCTAGAGCATGGTATGAAACCATGTCCCTATACCGAACAAATAACTGATTTGAGAAAGGTGTTGTGGACAAAACTCTTTTTAAGATACAGGAAGGAGACGACCTGTTGATGATTCAAATATACGTAGATGATATTATATTTGGTTCACTAACCTTACTTTATGTCAAAGGTTCTCTCATCTCATGCAAATTAAATTTGAAATGAGTATGATGGGGGAACTTAGTTATTTCCTAGGATTACAGGTAAAGCAGTTACCTACAGGAATTTTCATCAACCAAGAGAAGTACAACAAGGAGCTACTCAACAATTTTGGGATGAATAACTCCAAATCCTCGTCAACCCCCATAAGAACTTCCATGCAAATTAGTGCTGATGAAGCTGGAAAGCCGGTTGATCAGTCACTCTACAGGAAGCTAATAGGCTCACTCCTATACCTAATAGCTAGCAGACCCGATATCCAGTTTGTTGTAGGAGTGTGTGATCGGTATCAATTAGCACCTAAAGAATCACACTTCACAACAGCCAAACGAATCCTTAAGTACGTTAAAGGAACAGTCGATGCAGGACTGTAGTATCCCAAGGAAGGCGGATTCAATTTGGTTGGCTACAGCGACTCGGATCTC
Organism: Orobanche coerulescens; assembly: GCA_033398695.1. NCBI lineage: Eukaryota > Viridiplantae > Streptophyta > Magnoliopsida > Lamiales > Orobanchaceae > Orobanche > Orobanche coerulescens. The sequence goes on along the minus strand of CM065804.1, from coordinate 95,307,031 downwards.
GGAGGCTGTAAGCTAGATAGTAAGAGTACAAGAAGTGCTTGTCACTTTCTTGGACCAAGACTCATGTCCTGGTTTAGTAAGAAGCAATTGGCAAACTCGCTTTCGACAGCTCATTCAGAATACCATGCTGCCGGTAGTTGCTGTATAAAGATTCTCTGGATGCAACAACAGCTATCTGATTATGGAATCATTGCCAAGGAAATACTGATCATGTGCGATAGCACGAATGCAATTGCAATAACGCACAATCCTGTATTGCACTCGCGAACTAAGCATATTGATATGAAGCATCATTTCATTCAGAATCATGTTGAGAATAAGGATGTTCGGATCGAGAAAATTCATACAGACATTCAGTTAGCCAACATCTTCACCAAACCTCTCAGCATCCCCAGATAATGTATGCTTTGACAAGAATTGGGAATGCTACAGCCTAACTCCCTGTAAGTTTTTATGTTTTTACTCATCAATTGAGGGGGAATGCTGTAAGACCCAAGAATATATAGTATCCACCGTTAATTATCTGCACACTCAGAATAGTCAGACAGCACTGTAGGACAAAGAAGGCACAAGCCCTTCCTACAGCTGATGTGTGCATTAATTAAGGGGGAATACAGTATTAATCCAAACATTCCTGTAAGAATTGAATCACGTATGTACCTTTTATGGGGGAATGCTGTATTGTTCGCTGATACAGTACATACACTATGGGATGTTAATTAATATTTTATTATTATTCTATTCGTACTAAAATCATTTTAGTCCACATTCCCTGTTTCAAAATTCAAACATGTAATCATTTAATGCTTAACATGACATCTGGACTTTATTATCTCAAACACCACGATTTTTAATTAATTCAAACCGCCATTTAATGCAATGAGGGAATACAAACTGTCAGAAGTGGGACGAGTTATCATTTAAAAAATGGATGGATAAGATATACAAGTTAAATCTCAATTCATCCTGTTCGTTCTTTTCAAAGACGGTTCACATCCCTTAAATCTGACCGTTTACTGTTTTGTAACCCTAATCTTCCATGCACACTATAAAAGGACTATTTCTTGCTCCCTTCGACTCTTTACACTTTCTGCATATTAAACGAGTCTTTGAGCAATCAGCCTACATCGCTTACTTTATTTTACTACTTTCTTTTTTCTCCACTCACTTTTTCTTCGGTAAACTATGGCCTCATCTCAGACATCTTCTATGTCACTTAAGAAGAGACACTCCATCATCGACGGGCGAATCTTCGCCAGATCTATCGTGCTTGAATGAGTTAGCATCGAATCCGAGGATTCTGATGCCATAGAACTCATCGTTTCAAGAATCCGACAACAAGACCTCTACCGCCTTGGAAGTCATCACGATGAGCTCTACGATGAGCCTATAGTCTAGTAATTCTATCTTGACGCTTCTATCAGATTCTTCTATCTGAAAAGAGGAGGAGATGTTTCTAATATATCTGCTACCATCCGCGGAGTCCAGATCTGTGTTGACCGGGAGCTTCTGTAGAATATTTACAGGCTGCCATATGATGGCCTGACCATAGAAGAACTTAAGACCTTTGGGTCCCAAGAAATCCTCACTGCCTAATGGGTATTGTTCACTGGCGATGCTTCGTACAAGAACGTCCATGCATCTTGCCATAAGAAGAGGTTTTGCTTACCTTTTGTTTACTTGCACGATTTTTGTTGTCGTGTTGTTGAGAACAGGACCGTCGCATTCGAGATGTGCACTAACCTACGGTTCAGAATGATGGTCGCCATCATGTCTGGTGAAAAAGTAAGCTGGTGCCAGATCATTCTGAAGAGGCTACAGGAAGAGGCTTCTAAGACTGCTACTCAGAAGAAGTCATTCGGCCACATCCTCAACAATATCCTCACCAAGTGTGATGTGCCGCAATCAAAAGGTGACAAGAAGATTAGCCATGGCAAGTACATAGGAGGAAGCAAGCCCTCTGCATACAATAAAGATGGACTCATTGCGACGAGACCTTTTGCCCGATAGCTGCCAATTTCTGATGATCCAAGGGACGTCACTATCAAGTCTGTCAGTGAAGAGAGACCAAAGAAGAGAAAGAGAACATTCCACAGCAAATCGCCTCTTGCTGTTGAGAAGCCGAAAACGAAGTTGAGAAAGGCTTCAAAAGTTAAGGCTATAGAGTTTACAGCAACCTTTGTAGATTTCCCTACATCGGCGCAACCCGCTGTACCACAATCCGAGGGCGCAATTATTTTGGCAAATGATTTCAAATGAAACGGTTAGAGTATGTTGTTTACAAGTTTTGATGAAACAACCCGAGGTACCAAAAGTACTTTTAAAGTTTATTTTGAATAGCATACGAATCCAAGGATTTTCAAAAGATTTTCTTTAAAAGGATACCTCGTGGATTTTCTTTCCGAGTTGTTATTGGTTACCTTATGTGATATGCCATGCTAAGTTGGTACTTTAGCATATTTATTTTTGCGAAGTGGTGCAATCGTATTGAGTGAGAATCCGCTTAGTATGCCGAGGGACATAGGATGCGACCGTGACCACAGTACAGTTGGTTATGGAGATTAGATGCGGGACCAAGAGGATATGGCCGGGAAGGTTGATATTCAAGCACTTCGTTTTCGTTATTTAGGTTTCGGGGACGAAACCTCTTTTAAAGGCGATATGATGTAATACCCACATTTTTTTTCTTCTTCTTCTCGTTTCCGTTTCGTTCGACCGTATTGAGGTGATTGTGTTCGTTAATGCTTCTGACCTTATGTTGTTTCTCACATTTGTCATTCGAGTGAGTTCTGATATTGTTCCAAATTGATGTTATCATTGTGATCTTTCCAAGTTCGGATTGATTTCTTGTGAACCGTGTTCGAAACTAACACCTCGTGCTTCCTACAAGTTATTGATGTCTTGATTTGAGGTATGAACTTCTGAGGTTATCGTTGTTGTTCGATCATTTCTATTCGTTCGTCGTTGTCCAATCATTATCGTTTGACCTCGAAATCGTGATTATTGTACATCTGGGCCATTTTGCGATTTCCATAAGTGTTGGGAAATTTTCTTCATATTTGATCTTTCAAATCTGTGAGTTACTGGAATTTCATACCTTTCAGCGTTGGAATCGTGACTTGATTTTTGTATTGCTCGGTTTTATCAACCGCAACGATTCATGCTCGTTGCTTTTCGTAAGCATTCTTGCGTATTGAATCGCATCGTAGTGGCTTTATACTGCATGGAGTTCTGGTGTGTTGTCGAGAGTCGCCTTGCTTTTGTTTCAAGTTTCGGGACGAAACTTATTTTTAGGGGGGTAGAATGTAATACCCACGATTTTCGTTCCGGTTATTTTGGATTTTTTTTGGATATTTCCCGGTTGTCGAGTTCCGGTATTATTTTCTCGACAACTGATTTTGGCGTTTAAGACCGTAGGTGATGATTTGTTATCCGTTGTTTTCATTTCGGACCAATGATGTTGTCCCCGAGTATTTTGTCGTTTTTGTTCCGTGCGATTTCGGAAAATCGAGTCGTCGAATCATGGTGGTCGGACACTGGCCGGACGGTTTGGGACGGTGGCCGGACGGCTGCAGGCACTGGCCGGGCGGTTGCGACAGGAACCGGCGTAGCGCACGCTACGGCCGGAAAGTAGCGCACGCTATGGCCAGGAGGCAGCGCACGCTATGGCTGGTTGTCTGCGCGCGCTAGTCGGCAAGGCGATAAGGCGAAAGGTTACGGATGGGAAGATCGGCAGGTAGCGCACGCTCTGCCGGACAACGCGCTGCCTTCTGGCCGGAAAGGCTGCGACGCCTTCTGGCCGAGCCAGGAAGTCTCTGGATTGTGGCTGGGCCGACAGCGCACGTGTTCAGTGCATGATGGCGGGCCCGGCCGAACATTCTCGACCATGACCGTCCGCTAGCGCACGCTAGCTCGGCAGTCTAGCGCACGCTAGGCTGCACCAGTATAAATATGACCGAGCAGTACTGTTTGCACTCATTTTTCATTTTCTCCCTTTCTCTTCCGCGGCTGGATTCTTGGAGGTGACGAAGGCATGTTATTATTGTAACACCCCAAACTAGGCGGATATTACAGTGCCGTGAATCCCCGACTGGGACCCACCAGGCAAATGAAAATGGTGAATTAAATAATATAATTGTAGTACCGAACCACATTATATTACCAAACACTCCGATGAGGAGTTTAAGTACAACACACCAGGACAATACCGAATACTAGTGTATTTTATATGAAGATAAAATACACCACCCTGAATAAATAAACATTACAAACGGAATTTGCAGCGGAAAATACGAATGACGAAATAATGAAATGATGAAAATGACCGAACAAGCGGAATGACTGGGGCCCCCTACTAGTATCATGGGACTCGTCGCCGTCAACATGCTCTTCCGTGCCTTTGCCTTGCCGTGACACGAAAACAAAATCCCCCAACGGTCGATTTACAGAACAACAATCCTCAAGAGTTGAAATCACACAATCATGAATTAATCGAAGTTATGAAATATTCTTAATTATGAATTACGTGAAGAGGAGTACCATAGTACGCCCGTAATGTTACGTGCAAGTGTACAAGACGAATGTCCGGACACATCCGTCCTTGTACCTAATTAGTCTCACGGAGGTAAGCGTTACCGTGTGCAGTACCCAATGTATCGGTGAACCCAATACATGACCATCGTGTGCCCGACTAAAAATTCCACATGACCACACCCGGCCACGCAATATGAACCCAGAAGGTCATATGAACGAGAATGACCGTAATGAATATCAATGAATAAGTAATAATCTGACAAAGTCAAGAATGACTCACCGAGATGAGAGTAATAATGAAATGAATGATAGCTCAACGAAAAGATTGGAACCGTCGTTCCTTATGGTCAAGTGATTAATTGACAATAACAAGTTTTAATATGATTAATACAATGATGAATGAGTTGTGATTATGAGTAATCAACAACAAAAGGAATGAGTATCCTTTTAACCGAGTAAGAATTAACTTACTCAATACCGATGAAGAATGTCCGTCCACGAACAACGTCCTAACCAAGATACCGATCGCTCGAACAACCTTAATACAATACAATTGCCAACAATCCGATCAATAACGAATTAAACACGAATATAACGAACTCAAGGCGTCGATACGATTAAACCAAGTTCATTGGGGCATTATATCGAACACTTTGAGGCCAACTTTGATTGATTACCACTAAACCTCAATAATACCAACTTCAAATCCCCAAGAAGTGATTCAAAACAACTAAACATCTCCAATACGATCAATAATCCGTTATGAATATCCAAAAACGTGATTATAACAACAATTAATCGGAAATCCCCAAATCCAACTCGATATTCAAAGTGTTCTTGAAAAAATCTCTCAATAATCCAATGAATCCTTATACAAACTCATAATCATATACATACCCCTTCATATAACATGATTATAACGTCCAAACATCATAACTCAACACAAAATCGAAATCCAAGGTGTTGAAGAGCTTACCTCTTGAAGATCCAACCACTACGATCCGATGAACACGAGTTATAACGAGTATCCAAGCTTCCCAAAGGAATGAAGATGATGAAGATTACACACTCAGGTGATTGATGATGATGAAATCACTCTCTCAACACTCTCTCTCGGATGAAGAAGGAAAAATGAAAAAGTGAGGTGAAATGACCCGGCCAAATCATTAAATCTTGCCGGAAGTTACGGCGTAACTCGGCCCTCTTACGGCCGTAACTTTCCAAGTCAGCGGCCTTACGGCCGTAACGGCCAACGGCGCCTTACGGCCGTAATCGCCAACTCGTGCGGCCGTAACTCGGCCGTCAGAAAGCTTCTGCAGACTTACGGCCGTAATCGTTCCTTAGTTCTGAGGCGTAACTCGCCTTCAAAAACACCCGCCGGCCTTACGGCCGTACCGCACACCTTACGGCCGTAACTCGGATGATACGGCCGTATCCGGCCAACCTTACGGGCGTAACCCGCCTTCGTCAAAATTGGCGGACATCCTTCTGCGTACGGCCGTATCCGGCCAAGCCTTACGGCCGTGCACGCCTCGACTTACGGCCGTATGCCGCAACCCTTACGGCCGTAAGTCACCCTTGATCGGCAACACCCGAAATTCTGACGCCACTTATGGCCGTATCTCACCTTCCCTTACGGCCGTAACTCACCTTGGCCAAAATGCCGGCGGCTCTTTGGACCACTTACGGCCGTAACCGGCCAGCCTTACGGCCGTACCCGCCGACTTACGGCCGTATCCCGAACCTTACGGCCGTAACTCGATCTTGGCCAAGGTGAATCAATCCGATAATTCCGATTCCACGATACGGTGATGAATGATCCGACATAACATACGAATGTGAAAATGAACAAGTCTAACACGAGCCAAAGATGATACTCTCGGTACAAGGCTATCAATCACAATGAAAATGATAATACCCCGTCTCGATCTAAAAACGGAGATAAAATGACGATCGGTAATCGATATACGATTACAACATGCCAACATTGAACGCAATTGAGTGATTCATGAATGATGAGTGATTATTAATGAGTGAGAATTCTTGAGTGACAATTACAGATCGATAATTCTTGAATGAAAATGAATGAATTACAACCGGGTATTACATACTCCCCCTTAAAATAGTTTCGTCCCGAAACTAAGGGTCAAACAACTCGGGATGACTCTCCCGCATACTCTCTTCGGTTTCCCAAGTGGCCTCTTCGACTCGTGTCTAGACCACCGAATTTTAACCAAAGGAATCGTCTTATTCCTCAAGCTTTGATTCGCCGCTCTAAAACTCGAATAGACGTTCCTCATATGAATGATCGTCGGCGATCTCGATTTCGTCGGCTGGAGTATGTGACTCGGGTCGGCAACATACTTCCGCAATCGAGAGACATGAAATACATTATGAATTCGGCTCAACGCCGGAGGTAAAGCCAATCGATAAGCTAACTCGCCCACTCGATCCAAAATCTCAAACGGTCCAATGAATCTCGGACTCAACTTTCCCTCTTCCCAAAACGGAAAATACCTCGACTCGGGGATACCTTGACCAAAACGTGGTCGCCCGTCTCGAACTCTAGTGGTCGGCACGATTATACGCATAGGATTTCACCGACTCGAAATGTCAACATACGACTCGATTAAAGCTACCTTCTCTCGGGCGGCTATAACCATATCGGGCTCGGTGCCGATTGATTCCGACAAGTCATCCCAACACAAAGGAGACCGACAACGACGACCGTACAAGGCCTCGTAAGGTGCCATCTTAATGGAAGCATGCCGGCTATTATTATACGTGAACTCGATCAATGGTAGTTGGGCTTCCCAATCGTCCTTCCAATCGAGGACGCATGCCCTCAACATGTCCTCTAATGTCCGAATAGTCCTCTCGATTGTCCGTCGATTTGAGGATGAAAAGCGATCGAGATTGAGTGAGTTCCCATAGCACGATGGTGATTTCCAAAAATGAGACACAAATCGTCCGTCACGATCGGAAACGATACTCTTAGGAGTACCATGAAGTCGACTATCTCTTTGATGAACAATCGAGCTGGTCTCTCAGGACCCCACGTTTCCTTGATCTCAAGGAAATGAGCTGATTTGGTTAAGCGGTCCACGATCACCGGATCGTATTCATGCCACGACTCGTCGGCAAACTCGTGATGAAATCCATAGAAATGTCTTCCCACTTCCATTCGGGAATAGGAAGAGGTTTCACATACCCTTGATCGATGTTCAATCTTAACTTGTTGTGAGTTAAGCATCTCGAAACAAATTCTGCGACTTCTCGCTTCATATTACTCCACCATAATTTTGTTTCAAGTCCTTGTACATCTTGCTAGACCCCGGATGCACGAGAATAAGGGTAGCATGAGCTTCCTTCAAAATCGAGTTTTCAACTCGTCATTCGCAGTACACACAACCGATTCTTAAACCTCAAAAGTCCATCCTCGTGGACCACAAATCCAGGGCTTTCCCGAGCCACATCCTCACGGATGCGCAACAATGAAGGGTCGAACTCTGGTTCTCTCTGATTACCTCCTCGAGTGACGATGAAATCTCTAACATACAAAGCTGTCCCTGAACTCGCTGAAGCCAGACCTCGATCTCGGGTCTAAGGAATTCCTGCTGAAGTTCCTTCTGAACTGTTAGACGAGCAAGCATCTGTTCTGACGGACTTGCGACTCAAGGCGTCGCGACAACGTTCGCCTTGCCCGGGTGGTAGAGGATCTCAATATCATAGTCCTTGATTAATTCCAACCACCGTCTCTGACGCATATTTAACTCCTTCTGAGTAAATATATACTTTAAGCTCTTATGATCGGTGAATATCTGACAGGTGACGCCATAAAGGTAATGACGCCAGATCTTCAAAGCGAACACCACGGCTGCTAGCTCCAGGTCGTGGGTCGGATAATTAACCTCGTAAGGCCTCAATTGCCGTGAAGCATAGGCAATAACTTTCCCGTTCTGCATGAGCACACATCCGAGACCCTGTCCGGACGCATCACTATAAACCACAAATCCCTCCGTCCCCTGCGGCAAGGAAAGTACAGGTGCTGACATTAACCGGCTCTTGAGTTCCTCAAAACTCTGCTGACACGCGTCGGACCACGTGTATTTCTTATCCTTTCGCAAAAGGTTCGTCAATGGTTGAGCAATTTTGGAAAATCCTTCCACAAATCGCCGATAATAACCCGCTAGTCCGAGGAAACTCCGGATTTCCTTAACATTCTTCGGAGGTAACCAATCTCGAATAGCCTCCGTCTTCGAGGGTCGACACGAACTCCGTCGATGAGATTACATGTCCGAGAAAAGTCACTTGGACATCCGAACTCACATTTGGAGAACTTCCCATAAAGTTGTTCGCGTCTCAACACGTCGAGTACTTGATGAAGGTGAAACTCGTGTTCCTCCGGTCACGAGAATAAATCAAAATGTCATCGATGAAGACAACAACAAACTGATCCAAAAAGTCGATGAAAACCCGATTCATTAACTCCATGAACACCGCAGTGCATTAGTCAATCCGAGCATAACCACAAACTCATAATGGCCATAGCGTGTTCGAACGCCGTCCTCGCGATGTCCGACTCTCGAATCCATGGCCCGATGATATCCGGACCTTAAGTCGATCTTGGAAAATCGAAGCTCCACGAAGTTGATCTAAAAGATCATCAATACGGGGTAAGGGTACTTATTCTTGATCGTCACCTGTTCAACTCCCGATAATCAATACATAAGCGGAATGAACCATCCTTCTTCTTGACAAATAACAGGTGCTCCCCACGGACGGCCTTTTCGGTCGAATATAACCCTTCTCGAACAACTCTTCAAGTTGGTTCTTTAATTCCCGCATTTCGGTCGGGGCCATCCGATACGGCGCCTTCGATATCGGGGACGTGCAGGCTCCAACTCAATCGTGAATTCCACATCCCTCTGTGGAGGCAAACCAGTAACTCGTGCGGAAAAACATCGGCATATTCCCTCACCGGAATATCCGTTAACATTATCGATGACTTCTCGGTTTTGGCCATATAGCACCAATAACCGACACATCCACGATTGAGTAACCTTCTTGCTTTCATCAAATTAATGACCTTACGAGCAGTAGGGATTACCTCCCTGAAACACACATTCAACCCCATCGTCTGAAATGGTAGTGACCATACGCTTACGGACACTAATGATGGCATCATGACGATCCATCCAATCAATACCCAAGATGACGTCGTCCCTCGGCAAATCTACCACGATTAGGTCTGCTGGCCATACACGACCATGGCCAGAATCGGACAATTACGAATCTCACGACACGATAATTCGTCTACCATCAGGTAGGCCAATGACATAAGGCTCACAACTAGTAGCACTACCCAGACGTAGTCTACTCAAACATGACTTGGAAATGAATGAAAGCGATGCACCAGTATCGAAAAGAGTACACACAGGTTGAGATAGAATATCGAGTGTACCTGAGATCATTCGGGCCTCTGGATCATCGGTCTTCTTCATCTCATAAATCCGGGGCTTGCTAGTCCCGACGCCGGGCAACTCGTCGATGGCTAAAAGCTCCACCTTTAGTCGCTCCGTCGTTTTAAACGACGCCTGATTGAGTGCTTTGATTGAATGGTATTGTTTAGGGGCACGGGATGACGTCTGAGTAGGTTTGGAGTCCCTACGGCAAAACGGGCCTTATGCCCGGCAATTCCACAATTATGACATGTGATAGTCGCCGGACACTTGGTACGAGGTGACCAAGTTCCCAGATTATAACAGTGATGGCGGCCCGGCCGCTCGAGGCGAGATTCCGCGGGTCTAGGCGACACGGGAGGTCGCTCATGAAAAGCGGAGCCCGCAGGGGTTTCTTGAAAGTGGCGACTCCGTCGGACCGATTACGATTCTGGACTTCTTGCTAGCAGACGAAGGTTGCCGCTTAGCAATTTCTTTAGCGATAAGCTCGTAGGTGAGAGCTTTCTCAATGAACTCGGCCAACGTGGTGCAATTATGATTAAATAAATTGAAGTCTCATACGGGGTTTGACCTCTTCTTTGAAATACTTGATCTTGTCCGCTCTCGAGTGAATGATAGATGAGGCGAACGGAAGAAGTTCTGAAATTTCGGCAATGGCGAGAACATCCTCGTCTGGCGAGGGTCGGGGTGAGCAATTCCGACAGCTTGGCCTCTCCGAGTGGGGCCGGATAATACCTCTCCATCATGAGAGTCTTGAACCGATCCCAAGTACATGATCCGTCTGTGGGCTTCAACGATAACCACCATGAATGAGCGCTCTTACCGAGATAGTAAGCCGCAATCGAAACCTTGTGTCCCTCGGGACACTCTACCATAGCAAACGACTTCTCGAAATGCTCGAGCCAATGAATGATATCTGCCGGCTCGGGCAGGCCCTCAAAAGTAGGTGGCCTCGCGAGAGATATCGCCGATGATGTTACTCACATTCCTCTCTTGCCTCCGAGGTGGCGGCGGAGGAGCTGCCGATTCGATTGACGGAGTTATGCATCGTCTCCATCAATCGAGCCATTTGAGTCATTTGGGCCATCATGCCTGCATAAATGCGAGTGGATCAACCCGGACACCCTCGGTGAGCCGTGTCCTGTACGACTCCCGATAGGGAATGATCGCGTCGGTGAATGAGTGGCGGCGTCACCGCTCGATGAGTTAGCATTATTCACGGCATTTGCACGTGTGTTCGCACGAGTTCTCGGGATTCGGCCCGCTCACGGCCTCGTCCTCCTCGTCCTCTGCCGGCTCTTTCCATCTTGAAGTAGGAAAGTCACATGATGATTATATATCTCGCATGAGTATCACATTATGATTATATTATGAAATGATGAAAATGAGCATACGCGCTCAAATACAGCGATTACATGAATGATCAATTGACGTGACATGATTATCTGATGAAGTTACTGAAATGATTATCTTGAATGAGTTAACAAGATTAATGATTCGATCTTCCTGATCAACAACTGAACAATGAAATGAATTGACTGATTAATGAGTTAACTCGATCCGGTCAAAATGACAATGATGATTGAGGATTGTTAACCGATGAATTATGAATGAATGATTAATGCCAGAAATTATACCATGGCATTAGAAATCTTACAGTTCTTGGTCTGATTGGCTCGGCATTTGCACAGGTCACACGTGACGCGAAAGTCCAATGATACTAGTCCAATGACGACGATTTCAAATGAGACATGACTTGGAGGGTAGTATTCAAAACCACGCTCCGATACCAACTCTGTAACACCCCAAACTAGGCGGATATTACGGTGCCGTGAATCCCACTGGGACCCACCGTGCAAATGAAAATGGTGAATTAAATAATATAATTGTAGTACCGAACCACATTATATTACCAAACACTCCGATGAGGAGTTTAAGTACAACACACCAAGACAATACCGAATACTAGTGTATTTTATATGAAGATAAAATACACCACCCTGAATAAATAAACATTACAAACGGAATTTGCAGCGGAAAATACGAATGACAGAAATAACTGAAATGACTGAAAATGACTGAACAAACGGAATGACTGGGGCCCCCTACTAGTATCACTGGGACTCGTCGCCGTCAACATGCTCTTCCCGTGCCTTTGCCTTGCCGTGACCTGAAAACAAAATCCCCCAACGGGGTCAGTTACACAGAACAACAATCCTCAAGAGTTGAAATTACACAATCATGAATTAACTGAAGTTATGAAATATTCTTAATTATGAATTACGCTGAAGAGGAGTACCATAGTACGCCCGTAATGTTCTGTGCAAGTGTACAAGACGAATGTCCGGACACATCCGTCCTTGTACCTAATTAGTCTCACGGAGGTAAGCGTTACCGTGTGCACGGTCCAATGTATCGGTGAACCCAATACATGACCATCGTGTGCCCGACTAAAAATTCCACACAGCCACACCCGGCCACGCAATATGAACCCAGAAGGTCATATGAACGAGAATGACCGTAATGAATATCAATGAATAAGTAATAATCTGACAAAGTCAAGAATGACTCACCGAGATGAGAGTAATAATGAAATGAATGATAGCTCAACGAAAAGATTGGAACCGTCGTTCCTTATGATCAAGTGATTAATTGACAATAACAAGTTTTAATATGATTAATACAATGATGAATGAGTTGTGATTATGAGTAATTAACAACAAAAGGAATGAGTATCCTTTTAACCGAGTAAGAATTAACTTACTCAATACCGATGAAGAATGTCCGTCCACGAACAACGTCCTAACCAAGATACCGATCGCTCGAACAACCTTAATACAATACAATTGCCAACAATCCGATCAATAACGAATTAAACACGAATATAACGAACTCAAGACGTCGATACGATTAAACCAAGTTCATTGGGGCATTATATCGAACACTTTGAGGCCAACTTTGATTGATTACCACTAAACCTCAATAATACCAACTTCAAATCCCCAAGAAGTGATTCAAAACAACTAAACATCTCCAATACGATCAATAATCCGTTATGATTATACTCAAACGTGATTATAACAACAATTAATCGGAAATCCCCAAATCCAACTCGATATTCAAAGTGTTCTTGAAAAAATCTCTCAATAATCCAATGAATCCTTATACAAACTCATAATCATATACATACCCCTTCATATAACATGATTATAACGTCAAAACATCATAACTCAACACAAAATCGAAATCCAAGGTGTTGAAGAGCTTACCTCTTGAAGATCCAACCACTACGATCCGATGAACACGAGTTATAACGAGTATCCAAGCTTCCCAAAGGAATGAAGATGATGAAGATTACACACTCGGGTGATTGATGATGATGAAATCACTCTCTCAACACTCTCTCTCGGATGAAGAAGGAAAAATGAAAAAGTGAGGTGAAATGACCGGCCAAATCATTAAATCTGCCGGAAGTTACGGCGTAACTCGGCCCTCTTACGGCCGTAACTTTCCAAGTCAACGGCCTTACGGCCGTAATCGCCCACTCGTGCGGCCGTAACTCGGCTTCGTCGAAAGCTCCCGGCAGACTTACGGCCGTAATCGTTCCTTAGTTACGGCGTAACTCGCCTTCAAAAACACCGCCCGGCGACCTTACGGCCGTACCGCACACCTTACGGCCGTAACTCGGATGATACGGCCGTATCCGGCCAACCTTACGGGCGTAACCCGCCTTCGTCAAAATTGGCCGGACATCCTTCCTGCAGCGTACGGCCGTAACCGGCCAAGCCTTACGGCCGTACCTGCCTCGACTTACGGCCGTATGCCGCAACCCTTACGGCCGTAAGTCACCCTTGATCGGCAACACCCGAAATTTACGAACGCCACTTATGGCCGTATCTCACCTTCCCTTACGGCCGTAACTCACCTTCGGCCAAAATGCCCGGCACTCTTTGACCACTTACGGCCAGAATCGCCAGCCTTACGGCCGTACCCGTGACTTACGGCCGTATCCCGAACCTTACGGCCGTAACTCGATCTTGGCCAAGGTGAATCAATCCGATAATTCCGATTCCACGATACGACTGATGAATGATCCGACATAACATACGAATGTGAAAATGAACAAGTCTAACACGAGCCAAAGATGATACTCTCAGTACAAGGCTATCAATCACAATGAAAATGATAATACCCCCGTCTCGATCTAAAAACGGAGATAAAATGACGATCGGTAACTGATATACGATTACAACATGCCAACATTGAACGCAATTGAGTGATTCATGAATGATGAGTGATTATTAATGAGTGAGAATTACTGAGTGACAATTACAGACTGATAATTACTGAATCAAAATGAATGAATTACAACCGGGTATTACAATTATACAACTAATCCACGAAGTTTTGGAGCTGATAACATCGATTAATCATTCCTTAACATCGTTCAATCCAGCGAATCAAGGTTAGTTTTCCTAAAATCATAGTTTTGGGAAAAATTGGAGATTTTGTTGATTTCGTCCGTTTGATTCGTTATAACTTAGAATAGTGATGGATTGATGATTATTAAGTTGTTTTATATCGAATCCGTTGTTTTTCCATGGTTTGATTGCCGAGGATTCGTCGTTTTATTGAGTTTCAAATCGACACCTTGAAAGTGTTCGATAAAATGTCACAAAGGGGATTCGGGCGTTCTACGATTATTCTTCCTTGTTCGATCGTCGATTTATTCATGGTATGATGTTGGGGTCAGGTTCCTTGCGAAGAACTCGAGCCGGAACCCTTCCGTTCTCCGTTTTTCGATCGGTGGTGTTACCGTCGTTTCTGCCGGAGAGTTGTGGGCATTCGAGGTTTTCCGGTTAATCCACGTTCGTCGGAGTGTGCGGTATCAACTACCGAGGCAAGTATCTTGCCCATACACTTCGTATTCCGTATACATAATAAATTGGTGATTGTCTATGTGGAATATTGAATGTTATTTAACTTTCAAAAGAATCAATATATATAAGTGTATTCCCGATAAAGGTCTTCTTCAAATTAACTTGAGTGTTCAAGAACGAATGTGTCATTCTGAGAATGGGTACTAGTATTGTATGTTGTGCCCGGTTTTCGTGTGGTACTGTTAGATGACTGTCGTCACGATGATGTGTGCTGTTGTGTGATTTTCCATTGGGTTTTTCACTCGGGGATGTCTCAAGGAGGCTCCGAGGTCCGTGGCTTACTAGCACGGGATGCGAATAACCCTCAGGAGGACGTCGATGTGAATATTTGGGGTCTTGGTCCCCGTGATTTGTGATTTGAAATTGTATTTGGAAATAACCTTGGGTTGTGTCCCAAAATGGGTTCCGGAAGGCTGTGAATTCTTTAAATTACTTTACTAGTTGTTTACCTCGTTTCATTCCTGCCTTTCATAGTTTGTAGATTATATTGTTAATCTTGCTTGTGTCCGATTGCGGAGGCCATTCTGGTGAGTACTCTGATGTATATGGTTTATAGTCCTTTGCATGGGAAGTCGGATATTACCTCTGAGTGTGCGAGTTATATTCGTTCACTTCGAGAGGGCCTGACGGGGCCGAGGAGGGTTCCGCTTATGACGGTTCCGCGAACATTTGGGTTAGCCACTCCGAGAGGGCCCGACGTGGTCGAGGAGGGATTCGCGTATTGTCGGATCCACGGTTAACCAAGAGTATTTTTAACCTTGTGACTTGATGCATTTTTGTGATATGTCCGGAGTATCACGATGTTTTGACTTGCCATAATGCTTGGGATGTAAAACATATTCATCAGAGGTGCTTGGACTAGAATGGCTTATAGATGATGTGTTGTGTGTAATTGGTCCACTGTTGTAAATTGATGTATGGCTATAGGTTTTGTGATTATTTTCCAATCAAAAACTCTTGGGATTCGGAGTTGTTTTCAAAGTGCTTACTTGTTCAATTCTACTTTCAAGACTTGAACTATTTTAACTAAATGAAACATCTCGGGAAGTCTTTCTAAATTAATCAAGTTATTGTATTCCCAGAATATGATATGTATGGCTTGTATTTATATTTTATACTTGCACTAGCAAAACAGTGGAGTTTTGCTAACCCCCGAGTATTCGGGGGGTGGATGTCTGTATTGCGTCCAGGTATTTGCAGGTTGATGGGGAGCGAATCACAAGATCGATACGAAGGATGATGGAAGACGATGATACTAATCACATGAAGACCAATCGTTGAGTATGTTGAATAGTCTTGTTGGTTATTTCTACGATGTATTGTTATCCCGATTTATGGGAGCGTTATTGTATTCCAGCCCCTGCGCGGGTATGAGTTTTGGGAAAGAATCATGTATGTAACGTTGTGTGTTGTGATAAAAGACCAAATTGGTTTAATGGTCCTTTACGTAGCCATGTCGGCATGTGAAGTGATGCATTGTATTGTATTTAGCCTGGTAGATCCTCGCGGAGAGGGTCTACGGCGCTGTAATATTCCCGAGGGGTTTGGGGGTGTTACACCGTTATCGTCCTTTGATCCAGCGAATCAAGGTAATCTTCCTTAGAACCCTAATTTCGTGAATTTGGGGGTTTTTGCATTTTTGTCCGATTCGTTCCGTATTATTGATTAATTCATGATGGGTATGATTAATCTTGGTAGTATTCTTGTGTTTAACATCATTTAATCCTTTGTTCTTCGTCGAATCGAAGTATATTTCTTGATTTCCTTCGAATCGACTTTTTGGGGGATTTCTCCTCGATCTCGTTTTCCATCCGTTTTTGTTGGATAAATTGTGGTTAAATGATGTTGTTAAACATATTCTATGGATTGTATATCCATATTTCGACTTAGAATTCCGTTTTCGTGTTTTGTCGGGACGAATCGTGTTCTTGGCCGTTTTGGGGAAAACACTTGAACTTTCGTCATTCGTTCTTTGAATTCAGCGGCTTTGGGTCGTACTTTGGAATTTATTTTCGTTGTTATTGTTTTCGTTCGTAGTTCATTGTTGCGGATTGTCATTCGCTGGAGTCGGTGAGTTCGTAGTCGGTTCGTGCCAACCTACTTCGGCCGATTCTCTGCGTTGTGGTTATTCGAGGCAAGTATCTTGCCCATACATTACGTGTTTTGTGGATATTATGGTTGTTAATCGTCGATATGTGCTAAATAAATATTAATAACCATTTTTCAAAAGAATCGGAATATTTATCATCATGGTTTTTGTAAAGGTGACCCGTGTGTGTCGGGAATTAATGTGCTTAGTTGAATATGTGTGCTAGTGTCGAGTATAGAATCACCTTACTTTCTTGTGATGTCATTGCGTATGATTATGTCGTTGGTAAATGTAAAGTGTAATTCTTTTGTCAAATTATGTGCTTGGAGTCACGTGTTTATGGATGAATATGTGAGTTTGTGTGATATTAGTTGTGTCGTTCGGTCTTTGTTGAAATCTTGTGCTTCCTTGTGAATCGTATCATTACTTGGTCGTGAGTATATGTTGGATGAACTGCCATTCTAGTAAGGTACCTCGACTATATATCTGTGATTGACCTTCGAGGCTTGTGGTTTGCAAGCGTGATTTTGGAACGTGTGTGTGTGTTGTTCCTTCCACCGGAGTGTCCGACGGGATGTCCGGGGTCGATACTAAAGGGTACGGCCACGAAGTGGACTTGGGTGCGTGTGTGGATGAACTTCCACCGGAGTGTCCGACGGGATGTCCGGGGTCGATACTAAGAAGTGCAGTGCGGAAGTGGTTTCCCACCCGGAGTGTCCGACGGGATGTCTGGGGGTCGATACTAAGGGGTACGGCCGCGGGTTACCAGTTGTGGTTTTTCATCTTGAGGATGACGATGTTTTCGTTAATTGTGATATTGTCCGGAGTATCAAAATGCTTTGTGCTCGGGGTTGAGAGACATTGTGTATCGAGTCTTGGTGCTTGGCTAGAATGGCATAAGAATAATGTGTTATGTGTAATGTGTCCTTGTAAGTGAATTGAAGTGGATGATCGGGTCGTGGACCCTGTGTTTTGTGACCGGAATGATTGGGTCGTGGACCCCGTGTTTCGTTAAACGGATTTGTATTTTGGAAAATGAACTTTGGGGCTGTGACCCTAAATGGCTTTCGAGGAATTAAGAACTTTTCAATTTGTAATGTTTTCAAAACTCCCGAGATTTGGAAATGTTTTCAAAGTGCTTACTTGCTTCGTTTCTACTTTCAACACTTGAACTATTTTTAACTAAATATATCTCGGGAAGTCTTTCGTTGTATTCTCGGAATGTGTTGTGTATGGCTCGTATTTGCACTTTATACTTGCACTAGCGAAACAGTGGAGTTTTGCTAACCCCCGAGTAATCGGGGGGTGGATATCTGTATTGTGTCCAGGTACATGCAGGTTTTCGGGAGCAAGACAGGATCGGTACGAGGGATGATGAAAGACGAATGATACTAATCACACGAAGGCCTGTTTTGGGTTCAGTTAGTCGGAGTCCATTGTATTGTCTTTTCCGCTGTCTTATTGTTTGTGGTGCTAATTATTTTACCCTTGCGTGGGTATGAGTCTGGATGAGTTTATGTATTTTTATTTGTAAGTCAGTGTCGAAAGACCAAATCGGTCTATTGGTTCGTTATTTTGATTCGTCGGCATGTAATGTAATGTGTTGTTTTGATGTCTAGCCTGGTGGATCCTCGAGGAGAGGGTCTGCGGCGTGTAATATTCCCGGTTTCGATCTGGGGGTGTTACATTTATGGTATCGGAGCTTAGGTTGCGGAAACCTAGGCTGTCGGGTCCAGTCGTGTATTGTTGGGTCTTGTCTTGTCAGATTGAGTCTGACTGATCTCGTGTCGCAACGCGTCGTTTGGAATGTCGGCCGTGATTAGTATCAGGGTGCAGCCATCATCTTCGTGCGATCTGTGGATGTAAGTCTCCCTACTGCAGGCTGTACCACGAGCTATACGAGCCTGTGTGATTCTGTGTTATGTAGTTAGTATTTGAAGGTGCATCGTGAGTAAGTGACATATATTTGTTGATTTCCGTCTTACGCTAAAATGTAGAATGATATTGCTGAATGTATCTTTGTATAAACCGTTTTTCTTGCAAGAGTATAAACCTTGGAATTTTAAGTTTTTGAATCCTTTCGGGGAGTCACGTAAAATTTTTAAAATGTCCTCCAAGGGAGGAAAAAGTTGATTTTCGTATGTTGACCTCAAGGCTGTAAGTTCTGAAAACTCGAATTATTGATAATTCTTTTCCACTGTGTACTATAAGTTTTCAAAACACGAGTTTTGAACTCAAAATGAGTTCTACAAAATATACTCAAGACATGACCCTTGCTTTTAACTTTTCGGTTTTGAATGACAATTTCCTTTTGATGGTTGCTCATGATGTGTGGTAATTATGTGAATCGATGGCTTTGAGATTCGAATATCGTTGTTGTTTATTTGTGACCTTCGATTCTAGTGATGTTGTATATATGTTCACAATCATGTTGCTAAAATAGAACCGTTAGCACACGCTAAGAGTAAGGCTAGCGCGCGCTAATGCAGCATGGGTAGCGCACGCTAAATATGTGTTGTAGCGCGCGTTAGTCAGTCTAGACAGGGGCTAGGGAACTACATTTCTTTTAGCCGTTAGGCCTAACCTTAGCAGTCAATCACCCGGGACTGTATTCTATGTGTGTTGTCAAGTAATGACAACTGTATTGTATGAATGTGCGTTATGATTTTTTTTTTCGTTGCGCTAAGTGATAATTGATTGGGTTCGGCAAATTGATAAATTATGTCTGCTGCGAGTGTGTTCGAATACGCTTTTCTAAAACTTTCATAAGTTTGTACAAGTGCAATTAGCCGGCGGCTTCGTATGAACTTTGGAAATTGCTTGAAATTTGCGAGCCGGCCTAAGATTCTCAAATAAAACCTCGACGGTATTTGAAAGAGTTGTTTTAAAGTACCTTGAACATTTTGTAAAATATTACCGTCGTTGATGTTTGTGAAGTGTTGGGAGAATTTTCGAAAATGATTTTAACGTATTGTTGTATTTTCAAATAATTCGAGTGAATGATTTTCAAAAATCTTTCACACCATAAAAAAATATTTTATTTCAAAAACCAATAAGATTTTTATTTTCAAAAATATATAGTGAAAGATGAAAAATCTCACTCGATGTAAAGTTCAAACTCGGATTTGGAAATGTTAGAGTATGTAAGAATGATTTGATGATCTTGCATGGTTAACTTGTTAGTTGTTAACGGTGATGATGATACGTAGAGGCATGATGACTTCAAATGATTTCAAATGAGACGGTTAAAGTATGTTGTTTACAAGTTTTGATGAAACAACCCGAGGTATCAAAAGTACTTTTAAAGTTTATTTTAAATAGCATACAAATCCAAGGATTTTCAAAAGATTTCCTTTAAAAGGATACCTCGTGGATTTTCTTTTCGAGTTGTTATTGGTTACCTTATGTGATATGTCATGCTGAGTTGGTACTTTAGTATAATATTTTGCGAAGTTGTGCAATCGTATTGAGTGGGAATCCGCTTAGTATGCCGTTGGGCAGAGGACACAGTCGTGACCACGATACTAATGGCCATGAAGATCGGATGTGGACCAAGAGGGTATGGTCGGGAAGGTTGCTATTCCAGCACTTCATTCTCGTTGTTTAAGTTTCGGGACGAAACCTCTTTTAAAGGTGATATGATGTAATACCCACATTTTTCTTTCTTTCTTTTCTGATTCGTCCAACCGTATCGACTCGACTGTGTTCGTTGATGCTTCTGACCTGGTGTTGTTTCTCACCTTTGTCATTCGAGCGAGTTCTGATATTGTCCCAAATTGATCTATATATCGTTGTGACCTTTCCAAGTTCCGAAAATTAGCCTCGTTTTCGATCTTCCAACCTTTGGACGGTGGAATTCCGTATTTGTTCAGCGATTGGCTCGCGTTTTGATTGATGTACCGTTGGGTTGGTCAATCGTATTGATTTTCGTCCGTTGTGTTTTGTGGTTGTTCGGATAATTGACTTGATTGTATTATCCATTTGATGACGCTCGTCACTTGTTGGTTTTATTATATCCCTAACGGCGGCATTGTGTTGGTCGTCGTGGAGCGTGTTTTCACGCCGTATATTCCTTTGCGTTGCTTGTAATGTTTCACCGATGGGCGTAAGTTACGCGTTTCCTTGTGTATCTCGTTGAGTTTTCCTGGCGGGATATTGCTTCTCCCTACTTGTTTTAAGTTTCGGGACGAAACTTCTTTTAAGGAGGGTAGAATGTAATATCCGCAATTTTCGATTTTTCGGTAAATTTCTTTTTCAGCCGGAGTCCGTTTTGACGACTCGCTCATGACAATTTCGTCATTTCAGGAATGATTAATTCTGCACATTTTGTCATCCGAGTTCGTCTCGGTATCGTTTTGTTGGGTTCCGAGCTTTTTAGCGACTTTTCCGCACTTGAGTTCGATTCTTGCGAATCTCGTCCGAAACTATTGTTTCGAGTTTCTCGTAAGTTCATTTAATGTTATTATTCATGTTGCGAGCTTTGGTTTGGTGTTTCGATCGCGTATCGTGATTTTCGGACGTTTTGGGCCATTTTCGTAATTTCCCAAAGTTTTGGGTAATTACTTACCGTTGTCGAATTCGAGCCTTCGGGTGGTCGGAATTGTGTGTTCTCTTAGCTCTTAGATTCGTCTTTGCGAGTACGTCGTAACCGTATCATCGATTCGTATTCGTGTTCGGGTTTCGGGGTCGTTCGGGCCGTCGGAGTTGGCCCGGCCGAGTCATGGCCGGCAATCTGGCCCAGGCGGCCAGCCGAGTCACGGCAGTAGTGCTCGCGGCTCTGGCGGAGTCACGGCCGCGGTGCTCGGCGGCTTCACGGCGGCGAGGCCGCACCGTGGGCGCGGCACACTCTGTGGCATTTTTCGGCCAAACCGTGCGCGGGTGCCGCGGCACACTCCGGGCAGCGCACACTGTGCGGCCTATATGGCCTGTGATCGGTTTTGGCCATTTTTCTCCTCCTTCTCCTTCTCTTCCGCGTCTGAGGGTATGCTCATCATAGAGCCATGTTGTTTGACAACAAATCCTTGAAGTTCTTGAGGTAACAGCATCAATCAATCATCCGTTATCGTCCTTTGATCCAGCGAATCAAGGTAATCTTCCTTAGAACCCTAATTTCGTGAATTTGGGGTTTTTGCGTTTTTGTCCGATTCGTTCCGTATTATTGATTAATTCATGATGGGTATGATTAATCTTGGTAGTATTCTTGTGTTTAACATCATTTAATCCTTTGTTCTTCGTCGAATCGAAGTATATTTCTTGATTTCCTTCGAATCGACTTTTTGGGGGATTTCTCCTCGATCTCGTTTTCCATCCGTTTTTGTTGATGTTGTTAAACATATTCTATGGATTGTATATCCATATTTCGACTTAGAATTCCGTTTTCGTATTTTGTCGGGACGAATCGTGTTCTTGGCCGTTTTGGGGAAAACACTTGAACTTTCGTCATTCGTTCTTTGAATTCAGCGGCTTTGGGTCGTACTTTGGAATTTATTTTCGTTGTTATTGTTTTCGTTCGTAGTTCATTGTTGCGGATTGTCGTTCGGTGGAGTCGGTGAGTTCGTAGTCGGTTCGTGCCAACCTACTTCGGCCGATTCTCTGCGTTGTGGCTATTCGAGGCAAGTATCTTGCCCATACATTACGTGTTTTGTGTATATTATGGTTGTTAATCGTCGATATGTGCTAAATAAATATTAATAACCATTTTTCAAAAGAATCGGAATATTTATCATCATGGTTTTTGTAAAGGTGACCCGTGTGTGTTGGGAATTAATGTGCTTAGTTGAATATGTGTGCTAGTGTCGAGTATAGAATCACCTTACTTTCTTGTGATGTCATTGCGTATGATTATGTCGTTGGTAAATGTAAAGTGTAATTCTTTTGTCAAATTATGTGCTTGGAGTCACGTGTTTATGGATGAATATGTGAGTTTGTGTGATATTAGTTGTGTCGTTCGGTGCTGTTGAAATCTTGTGCTTCTTTGTGAATCGTATCATTACTTGGTCGTGAGTATATGTTGGATGAACTGGCCATTCTAGTAAGGTACCTCGACTATATATACTGTGATTGACCTTCGAGGCTTGTGGTTTGCAACTGTGATTTTGGAACGTGTGTGTGTGTTGTTCCTTCCACCTGGAGTGTCCAACGGGATGTCTGGGGGTCGATACTAAGGGGTACGGCCACGGAAGTAGACTTGGGTGCGTGTGTGGATGAACTTCCACCCGGAGTTTCCGACGGGATGTCTGGGGTCGATACTAAGGGGTACGGCCGCGGAAGTGGTTTCCCACCCCGAGTGTCCGACGGGATGTCTGGGGGTCGATACTAAGGGGTTCGGCCGCGGGTTACCAGTTGTGGTTTTTCATCTTGAGGATGAAGATGTTTTCGTTAATTGTGATATTGTCCGGAGTATCACAATGCTTTGTGCTCGGGGTTGAGAGACATTGTATATCGAGTCTTGGTGCTTGGCTAGAATGGCATAAGAATAATGTGTTATGTGTAATGTGTCCTTGTAAGTGAATTGAAGTGGATGATCGGGTCGTGGACCCTGTGTTTTGTGACCGGAATGATTGGGTCGTGGACCCCATGTTTTGTTAAACGGATTTGTATTTTGGAAAATGAACTTTGGGGTTGTGACCCTATATGACTTTCGAGGAATTAAGAACTTTTCAATTTCTAATGTTTTCAAAACTCCCGAGATTTGGAAATGTTTTCAAAGTGCTTACTTGCTTCGTTTCTACTTTCAACACTTGAACTATTTTTAACTAAATATATCTCGGGAAGTCTTTCGTTGTATTCTCGGAATGTGTTGTGTATGGCTCGTATTTGCACTTTGTACTTGCACTAGCGAAACAGTGGAGTTTTGCTAACCCCCGAGTAATCGGGGGGTGGATATCTGTATTGTGTCCAGGTACATGCAGGTTTTCGGGAGCAAGACAGGATCGGTACAAGGGATGATGAAAGACGAATGATACTAATCACACGAAGGCCAGTTTTGGGTTCAGTTAGTTGGAGTCCATTGTATTGTCTTTTCCGCTGTCTTATTGTTTGTGGTGGTAATTATTTTACCCTTGCGTGGGTATGAGTCTGGATGAGTTTATGTATTTTTATTTGTAAGTCAGTGTCGAAAGACCAAATCGGTCTATTGGTTCGTTATTTTGATTCGTCGGTATGTAATGTAATGTGTTGTTTTGATGTCTAGCCTGGTGGATCCTCGAGGAGAGGGTCTGCGGCGTGTAATATTCCCGGTTCGATCTAAGGGTGTTACAGAGACCCCGTTGGATCTAACCCGTAGTGACCATACATACACACACACAATTTCTCATATAATACTACCATGTCAAGATTGTAAGTTCATAATTGTACTTGCCTCGATCAATAGACGGTGACATGAATGGAAAGGAAAAATCAAACATGACCGTTAGGAACTGGCGAAATCGATTCTAACGATTCGAAGAACACAATCATAACCATATCTAAACGAATACGGAAACAGAATACACCCGAAAACCCGCCTACGATTTATGTATATTCGTACAAGAACAACAACGAGGGCGGACCACAACCAAACCCTCTCGATTATGCAAATACCATGAAATATACCATGAATCCGTAGGGAAATCAAGAATACCAACAAGATTAATCATATTCATCATGAATTAACCAACAACACGGAACGAATCGAACAATACAATCGAAAACCCCCAAATTACCCAAAAGTAGGGTTTTAAGAGATTACATTGGATTAGGATGAAGGATTCAAGTAGAAGTCGATAATCTACAACAAAAACTCGAAGTGAAATGATCTCTCCATGTTGAAGATGCCAAAATCCCCCTGAAATCGCACCTAAAATCGCCCTATACATGAGGAAGAAGAAGAAGGGAGATGAGATGAAATCCTCTCCCGAAACCCTGCTGAAATAGTGCAGAATAGACCCGCGTGCCGCGGCCCGCGGCTAAAATTAACGAGCAAGTTTTACATTAGGGCCGCGGCCCGGACTGCTGCGTGCCGCGGCACGCAGTACAGTTGGCCTGGAGAACATCTGAGCTCGGGCTGTGCCGCGGCTCACAGTCCCCTGTGCCGCGGCACACACTGTTTGTGTCCGAAAATGATGAAAAACGACCCCCAAACAGGATATAATCGATCGATGCCTAACCCAACCATTTAAAGGCCTAAAAGGACTATCACAAACCCTCAAATGGTGACTTCACGTCAAACACGGTCGGGCCAAACACGACGGTAACATCAAATGATCCGAAAAGAGAACAAACGCAATGGTAACTCAACTTTGGGATATTACAAAATGGCCCAAAACATCTGAAACACACGATACATGATCGAAATAACAACGAAAGCTCACAACAGGTATAACAACATGAGACAGACCTGTGGCAACCCTGAAACGGCAGTTCCGTACAACAGTTACGGGAATTGAATGAAATAGCGACGGAATGACATTAAACACAGAATTAAGTAAAATAAGTCAAAACAAGCTCAAATGACAAAAAGTTCGGTATTAAATATTCTCGAAATATCGATATGGTTACAAGAGAGTTGCTAAAAACGAAAAATACACCAAAAATGAAAATACCGGGAAAAGAAAAATGCAGATATTACATTCTACCCCTCTAAAAAAATAAGTTTCGTCCCGAAACTTAAGAAACAAACAACTCAGGGTACCTAGCACATATGCTATCCTCAGTTTCCCAAGTTGCCTCCTCGACACCATGCCTTGACCACTGCACTTTGCCCAAAGGGATGGTCTTACGCCTCAGTCGCTTCTCACGGTGCTCCAAAATCTTCAAGGGATGCTCCTCGAAAGTAATATCCTCGGAAATATCGATCTCACCATAGTCGATGACATGACTAGGATCTGGGACATATTTCCTTAGTTGGGAAACATAGAAAACGCTATGAACATGGTGCAAAGCCGGGGGCAACGCCAAACGGTAAGCTAATTCACCGACTCCCTCGAGAATCTCGAAAGGTCTAATAAATCTCGGACTCAACTTCCCCTTCTTCCCGAAATGGAAAACTCCCCTCGTCGGCGACACCTTCAGCAAAACATGGTCTCCCACCTCGAATTCTAAAGGTCGATGACGGACGTCGGCATATGACTTCTGTCGGCTCTGAGCATTCAACATCCTTTCCCGAATCAATTCCACCTTCCGCCTCATCTCTGTAACGATATCCGGTTCGGTCCCGACCAAATCGGATGCCTCGTTCCAACAAATCGGTGATCGACATCGCCGCCCATAAAGTGCCTCATACGGTGCCATTCGAATTGATGTGTGCCAACTATTGTTGTACGTGAACTCTATCAATGGCAAATGCTCCTCCCAGTCACTGCTCTAGTCGAGAGAACAAGCGCGCAACATATCCTCAAACGTCTGGATAGTGTGCTCTGAATGCCCATCTGACTGAGGATGAAAAGAAGTGCTCAGACGCAAACGAGTGCCCAACACCTTATGCACAGCCTGCCAAAAGTGCGATACGAAACGACCATCGCGATCCGAAACAATAGACTTTGGAGTAACGTGAAGCCTCACAATCTGTGCAATAAACACCCGAGCCAACTTTTCCGGACCCCAAGTATCCTTGATGCCCATAAAATGTGCCGACTTGGTCAGACGATCCACAATCACCCAAACCATGTTCATGCCCAATCTCGATCGTTGCAAACTCATGATGAAGTCCATCGAAATATCTTCCCATTTCCATTCCAGAACAAGAAGCGACTGCAATAACCTAGCCGCTCGTTGATGCTCAATTTTGACCTACTGACAAGTCAAACATCTCGCTACAAACCATGCGACCTCCTCCATCATATCGTTCCACCCAAAATTCCTCCCTAGGTCCTTGTACATCTTACTCGAACCAGGATGAATGGAGTAAGGAGTAGCATGGGCCTCCCGCAAAATACTCTACCTGAATTCCGAGTCGTTCGGCACACAAAGCCGATGCTGAAACCTCAACACACCATCTTCATAAATTACAAACCCAGGAGACTTTCCTTTAAGGACATTCTCCCAAATTTGTGAAATCATCGGATCCTCCAACTGCATCAATTTAATTTCGTCGACCAGCGACGATGAAATCTCTAGTGCGCAAAGTTGTTTGACCGCTCCCGGCAATAAAATCTCAACATCCAAATCGATCAAAACACGCGACCGGTTTCCGACTCAAAGCATCGGCCACGACGTTCTCCTTGCCCGTATGATAAAGGATTTCGAGGTCATAATCCTTAATTAACTCTAACCACCTCCTCTGCCTCATATTCAAATCCCGCTGAGTAAATATGTACTTCAGACTTCTATGATCGGTAAAAATCTGACATGCGGAGCCAAACAGATAATGACGCCAAATCTTGAGTGCGAAAACAACTGCCACTAACTCCAAATCGTGATTACGGTATTTAAGCTCATACGGCCTCAATTGTCTCGATGCATATGCAATGGTCTTGCCGTGCTGCATCAATACGCACCCAAGACCCTGACCCGAAGCATCACTATAAACAACAAAACCCTTGTTGCCACACGGCAATGCTAAAACCGGGGCTGAAGTTAAACGCCTCTTTAGCTCCTCAAAACTCGCCTACCTCTCGTCATTCCAGACGAACGTAGAAGATTTCTGAAGCAACTGCGTAAGCGGCCGAGCCAGTTTCGAGAAACCTTGACGAACCTACGGTAGTAGCCAGCCAAACCCAAGAAACTACGGATCTCCTTCACGTTCTTAGGCGATGCCTAATCCAACACTGCCTCGATCTTCTGTAGATCCATACGGACTCCCTTGGCTGAAATCACGTGACTTAGAAACATCACCTCCTTTAGCCAGAACTCACATTTCGAGAACTTCGCATAGAGTTGCTCGGTCCTCAAAATGTCTAACACCACTCACAGATGATGCGCGTGCTCCACCTCATTCCTCGAATAAATAAGGATATCGTCAATGAAGACGACGACACACTTATCCAAATACTCGATAAAGACCTTGTTCATCAACTGCATGAACACTGCCGGTGCATTAGTTAATCCGAAAGGCATAAATACAAACTCATAATGTCCGTATCTCGTCCAAAAAGTTGTTTTCGGGACATCGGACTCCTTCACCTGGAGCTGATAGTACCCCGACCTCAAATCAATTTTCGAGAATACTGCATCTCCCTGCAACTGATTGAACAAGTCATCAATCCTCGGCAAGGGATACTTGTTCTTGATGGTCACCTTGTTTAGCTCGCGATAGTCGATACACAAACGCAGTGAACCATCCTTCTTCCGAACAAACTGAACTGGTGCGCCCCAAGGCGAAGCACTCGGTCGAATATACCTCGACTCAAGGAGCTCACTCAACTGCCTCTTCAACTTAGCCATCTCTGAAGGTTCTATGCGATAAGGCGCCTTCAAAATCAGAGCCGCACCCGGCTCTAACTATATAGCAAACTCAACCTCACGGTCCGGTGGTAATCCCGGTAACTCGTCAGGAAAGACGTCAGGAAACTCACTAACAACTGGAATTGATGAAAGCTCGACTCCACCACTCTCCGCCATCAAACCATAGCACCAATAACCAGTACACCCCTTCTGCAGGAGTCTCATCGCCTTAAAGGCGTTAATAACGAACTTCTGGTTTCCCCTCCTTTGCCCTGCGAAAGAATGCTCGGTGCCATCCTCGACTAACATAGTGATGATTCTCGTGTGGTAGTTCATGATCCACCATGCCGTTCGAGCCAATCATCCCCAAGAATGAAATCCTCACCCTCAATCCCCACGACAATAAGATTAGAGAGCCAAGCCCTCTCACAAATAGACACAGAACAGTCTCGAACCTCCTGATCACCAACGATCCTATCACCGCTAGGAAGCTTAATGATGAAAGGCTCACAAGGCGTCAAACAGTCGAGACTCAAACAGCGCACACACTCTAGAGATAAGAACGAATGTGTAGCACCAGAATCAAAAAGCACATTGATAGGATGAGAATGAATATGAACGGTACCTGTGGCTACGGTGGCGGCTGGATCATCGGCCCTCCTCATCTCATAAACACGCGGGTGGGTGGAGCCGACACTGGAAGCTCCCCCTCTAGCGGGCTGACCCCGACCTCTCCCTCGACTAGCACTCGGTGGAGACTGAAAAGCAAACGATTATTGATTCACACTTGGATCCCTAGGCGCTGGAAGGGAAGCCTGGGCAACAAGAATTCTCTCTCTCCCCTCACAAAAAGCAGCCTTGTGGCCCGGCTAGCCACACTGATTACATGTCAGCAAAGGGCTCGGACAAATACGACTAATGTGGCCTGGTAGGCCACAGTTGAAACACTTAACATCACGGGAAGGAGTACTGGTAGTTCCACGGAAACCTCCAGTACAACGAGCTAGACCACCACCGGCGGAAAAATTAGCAGACTGGGATTTCTGCTGACCCCCACCCTTGTGGCCCGAAAAACTACCGACGGACTTCTGCTTCTTGCTCTCGCGAGCTGCCTCACTAGCCGTCATAGACATATCATAAGCAAGGGCTCTACTCTGATAATCCTTCAAGGTAGTGCAGATAAGCCCAGACATGTAGTCACGAATCGATAATTTCATCCGGCTGGAGAAGTGGAAGATCTTGTCGCTCTCTTCTCTAACATGGGCCTTCAAGAAGCCCAACTCCCGGTTGAAATCAGTAATAGCCTGAGAAACCGGAATATCCCGAGGCTGAGTGTCAAATAAGGCATGGACTCGAGCCTGTTTGACCGGCCACGGACAGTATTCAGTCTCCATCAAGTCCTTAAACTCATCCCATGTAGCACCGCGGTCTCTGGGCTCAACGGCTTCCCACCAGTCAGTAGCATCCCCAATGACAAAATATTAGGCAATAGGGACCTTGCGATCCTCAGGACAATTGGTGGCAATGAAGACCTTGGATATCTCCTTGATCCACCCCTCCCAGCCGATCGGGTCTGAAGCTCCTGAAAACTGCGGAGGATGCATCTTGATGACATCCTGAAGCCAATGGTCTGCTCTGACCCGAGCAGCGTGGGGCGGATTCGGGTTCTGAACTGTCTGCACTATCACCGCCATTTGATTCACCATTTGTTGCATAACTGCCGCAACACCAAGGTCGGCGCCATCTTGAGTAGAAGCATGGCTATGACAGTCACCGGTACTGCCGGCTCCAGAAGAATGCGACGTGGCCGCCTCACCGGCTGCCCTACGTCCCCGGCCGTGTACACAACCACGACCATGACCAAGGCCTCTTCCAGCATCCATACTGATGTTAAATAGGTAGAAAAAGCCATATGATGGTAAGTACGAGAAGAAAAAAAATCACATATCAAGAATCGAACGTGCGATATAAGGAAACAAGGAACAAAGTAATGAAAAACTTATGGGTACTGGAAGCACCGAAATCATGGTAGCGTGATGACCATGTGCAAAACGAAACACAACAAGACCCAATAAACCGACAAGCCTAGGCATTGTTAGGAGTATGCCCTCGAATGCCACTCAGAGGATGTTGAGTGAGGGCATTGTACTTGTAATTATGTAAATCATTTATATAAGGCAATGAATGTTTCTTTATTTACTTGTAGTTACTGGCATTCCTAACTCGTAAATATTCCGTGTATTTGAGAGCAAAACCTTCCACTCCTTATTTGATAAGGGGGTAGGCACTGGAAAGGTTTATAGCTCAAATACTTAATCGTTCGCAAGTATATGAAACTTGACTGGGCGTTAAGTTTATGTGAAGACTTGTATGACGTGTTCTTTGACATGGAGAGCGCCTGTCGAACGCTAATGGTTAGTGGGAGCACACGTTGTAGGTATGCTAATTGGATTAGTGTACTCGAACCGAATCACCCTCGATTCGTCACACGGATTTCACTCTGGGACAGTCAATGATGGAATCGAAAGGTTGTGATAGGTATTCGTAAAACTTCGACTTGAGGACTTAGTAGGGATGTGCTTGTGACGTCAAGATTTTCATTAGAGTAGTTCGACCCTATAAACTGGAAGGTGGGGGTCAACCTCGACGTGCATCTTTACGGGCAAGTAGCAGGTCCTACTGAATACCAAGATAGAATTCTTTCTCCCGTTAGTGAGCGGGTTATATGTCCTATGCGGTTATTAATAGATGAGATCAAGAATCTTTGGCCAAAGAATTGGAGCTAGTTGTATTGGATGCACGAGAGATCGATGATCTCTATTTGCATTAGTGCATGCATATCGTCAAGTACATATAGGGTTTGACTGACCGTGACCCTGTAACTTGATCTGGACATTTGAAAGAAGGGTTTATACGTATTCTGGTATTCACGACAGAATGGTTCTTGAATGATCCCATCATTCGTTCTCAGTTGGGGTACAGTGTAGGCCGCCAGGCTGGCTAGGTGGTGCTACTACTCTTTGGTTTCTCCCATTGCTAACTGAGACAGACCTACCGAGTCGCGCAATAGGATTGACGACAGAATAAATCGAGCTTATTATCTCATTATGAATATTATATATTGAATATCTAAATTTGGACATTGGATGTCTAAATCGATTTATTGGATAAATTGATTTACGGCCTAATGAATTAAATATATCATTGGGTGATTAATTTAATTCATGAATATAATTATATGTTGGAGAAATTAATTATGTTATTTTGTATTTGATATGTTTAATTAATTGGATTAATTAAATGATATAAATACATCGGAATGGAATCGGAGTTTATCTGTTTGGACTCACGGGAGTTCGAAACGAACCGAACTTGTCCAATTTCTACATGGGCCGCCCCCCACATTTCCACCCACTTTCCATTCGGACTCTTGTTCCATTCTTTAATGCATGATCATTGAGTTGGTAGGGTTTGATTCTCATTAGGTGAGTTGTTCATGTGGGGGAGTTAAAATAAAAGGGAAAGAAGACCAACTCTCTTACCCCAATTGATTCCATCCGTTAGTAAAGAGAATAGAGAGAGAAAATTGTTTTTCTCAAAGTCTTCTTCTTCCTTTTCTTCATTTTGGTTCTTGGTTGTTCTTGGAACATCAAGAGATTTTGAGAGATATAGATTATACACTTAGAGTGTTATAATCAAAGCTTCATCTTCCTAGCTCTAGCCATATCCTTGGAGGTTAGCAAGGTGATCGTCATCCCGTTCGTTTCTCCGGCGCGTGGCAAGTAGAGGCGTTGTATTTTTGACGTTGGATCATTCAAGTGCTTGGAGCGTTTTGGATCATAGGGAATTCATTTAAAGCTTGGGGAATAACTCAAGAGAAGGAATCCATTTAATCAACGGACTACAAGGGTGAGTTTCTAATATCTCTTGTGATTTCATTTATATATTCGTATATACGTAGCTCGATCGATCCACGTAGTGATTCAGATCAAATTAATTTTCATTTTACCGCTTCCGCTGGGCCTTCATTTTATGCACCGAATCCCAACAGTGGTATCGGAGCATAGGTCTTGCGATCGTATATACGATATTGGCATTTGGAATGCTCGATTATATGGTGAATGATTTGGAATCATTTTATTCATAATCGTTGTATATGTTTTACGTTCGTTGTAGTTATATTTTTCGTAAGTTTATGTCTAAATATAAATCTTAAATTTCTGGGAAATATGATTTATATTGAAGATATGAATGTTGGAAAATATAGATATTGGATATCCGGTCGAAAAACTAGCTCCGAATTACCGTTGGACGGCCCGGGAGTGGACCGGAAGAAGGGGGCCGTGGCCCAGGGCTCGGGGGCCGCGAGCCAGGGCTGTTACAGCCCAAATTATGGTTACTGGACTGGGGGCCGCGGACCATGGCTCAGGGCCCGCGGACCAGGGCTGCGGGGCAGCCCTACTTGCTGCCTGATATGTTTTCGGGCGTGGTCCAGCCCCTTTCGGACATGTTTCGGGCTTATTTTATTCGTGTGTCCTAAAAATTTCTTTCCCATATTTTAAATTGGATTTAATATGATTAAAATGATATATGGTATTTCATTTTATAAGGGAAAATTGATTTATTGGAATACTTGTGATCGACCAAATTATTTTGAACATTTTTCATATTACCGATTGTGTGAATCGATTGGATCGGTTCGTATTGTTGATTGGATCTATGTATCTCTACGCTTTCCATATATATAGTATTTATTGGATGAATGATTTTGAATGGGGATGTGGTTCGTGGACTTAGTTTTGAATCGTTCGTTTTATTCGATTGGGTTGTAAAGGCCATTTTGTGCCTATTTATTTTACTAGAAATATTTGTATCTAGGATGCAATTTTCAATGTAAAATTTATATGTAATGACGAAGGCCGGAGGAAGATCCATTTCGAGAATACGAGGATTCAAGACAAAGACATGTAATTAGATTACGAAGTTTTTGTTTTCTAGGAACGGTCCATGAACCACATGTTGGTAGCAACTAGGTTGTGAATGGTTGTTTCATATTGTATGAAGGCCACAAATGCGCTTAAATGATTAATGTTCAAAGTGTAACGTTAATCGCGAAAATTCTCCCACAACAAATTATTAAGTTTATAAGGTTTCAAGGTTTTCCTTCCCTCCATCGAGCTTTCGGGAAATTGAAATCCAAATCGGATGTGCTATGCTTCCGTATCGGGTAGTCATTCAGGGAGGACGGATAAATTACCTGTAATACCCGGTTGTAATTCAGTCATTATCATTCAGTAATTTCATTCAGTAATTGTCACTATGTAATTTTTCACTTGTTAATAATCATTCATCATCCACATTCATTCATTCGTGTTCACCGTTCAGAATAACTTCGAGTCGTGTATCGATATTGTTCATTGTTTCAACCTTGCTTGGGAATCGAGACAAGAGTATTATCTTGATTGTTGTAATTGATTCATTAGTCGATGTTGACGTTGGAGTTCATGTCATTTCAAATCTCCTCATTGTTCAAATTGTGCTTTTGTTGGGCGAACCCTTGTAATCATTGCTTGGAACCACCGTTTTGGGGTTTCCGCACTTCCATTTCGTGTTATTGTTTCCCAAATATTGATTCCTATTGCTTTTATTCTCTTCCCGGGTCATTTTTCATCATTTTAGGACCCAAGGGGTGTGGGCCGCGGCACAAGGGAGTGTGCGCCGCGGCACACACATGTTGCAATTTTTGGCCGACTTGCTAGAACCGGGGGCCGCGGCTCCTGCCGGCAGGGCCGCGGCACGCTGCCGAGTCACTACCGCGGCACACTCGGTCGGGCCGCGGCACACTGCCGAGCGCTGGGGGCAGATTTTGGCCCTGTGCCGCGGCACACTCGGCCGGGCCGCGTCACACAGTGCAGGCTGCACTATAATTTCGTTTTTTGAGAAGAACAAGCTCATTTCTTCATTTCACTTCTTCCTCTCTTCCTTGGGGCGATTTTTGGGCGATTTTGGAGTGTTTCAAGATCATCAAAACTCAGAGATTTCATCTTCTTCAAGTTGTAGTGTGGATCAACAACATATTTGTGGATTTTTCATCCTAATCTAAGGTAACTTTCTTCAACCCTTGAATTCGATTTTGAGTTGGAGCATGATGTTTTGGATGGTATAATCATGAATTGTGATGGATATACGTATGATTATGAGCTTTTACGAGTTATCATCGTACTGTTGGAAGTTTTTCTCAAGAACACTTTGAAGGTTGGCTTGGAATTAGGTTTTGCAATTTAATGATATCGTAAACTCGATTTGAGCATTTCGTTTGGATTATCGATTGTATTGATGGTGTTTTTGTGGTTTGGATCATTTAATAGAAGTTGGTTTTCGATACAAATGGGTTTAGTTGTTTAAGAAGGGAATTTGTTTTCAAGGTGTTTGTCGAAATGCCCCAATGAGCTTGGTTTAGTTGTATCGACATCTTGAGTTAGTTATGATCACTTTTGGTTCATATATTAAGCGAGTTGTTGATATTGTGTTATTCAAGGTTGTTCGATCGACCGACATCTCATTTAGGACATTGTTCGTGGAAGGACATTCTTCATCGGTGTTGAGTAAGTTAATTCGTACTCGCTTAAAAGGATATTCATTCCTTTCGTTGTTGTTCATTCATAATTATAGTTCATTCATAATGGATTAACCATATTGACACTTGTAATTGTCAATTAATCACTTCAGTCACGAGGAACGATGGTTCCAATCATTTCATTGAGTTATCATTCATTTCACTATCATTTAATCTCGGTGAGTCATTATTGATTTCGATGTCACTGTTGTTATCTCGTGGCATTCCGGGTCATACTGGCGTGCCGGTTGGTATGTGTAGGATTTTCATGTCGGGCACATATTAAGTCGTGTGTTGGTAGTTGGCCTCACAGTGGACTGTGCACACGAGACGATTACTTCGTGAGACTGATTAGGTACAAGACCACACGTGCATTCGATCGATACTCGTTGGTGGCTTGTGCACGGACACATTTCCATCCCGGGCGTAGTGTGGCGCCACCCTTTGAGCCGTACCGTTAGTTGATTCATACAGCATGTTTGATTGCGTATGTTTTCAACAGGA
This sequence comes from Orobanche coerulescens, assembly GCA_033398695.1. Taxonomy (NCBI): domain Eukaryota; kingdom Viridiplantae; phylum Streptophyta; class Magnoliopsida; order Lamiales; family Orobanchaceae; genus Orobanche; species Orobanche coerulescens. Next base: position 95,271,526 of record CM065804.1, on the reverse strand, counting down.
TTGGGTTATAATCTAACCTATTCACTTTTGATCGCATGTGTTCGACGGTTTGAGATTTTTGATCGAACTTGTGGTTTATACAACATATATGATTGTGTTTATTCAACTCTTGAGGATTGTTGTTCTGTGTAACTGACCCCGTTGGGGGATTTTGTTTTTCAGGTCATGGCAAGGCTAAGGCACGGGAAGAGAACGTTGACGGCGAGGAGTCCCAGTGATACTAGTAGGGGGCCCAGTCCTTTTCATTCACTCGTGTTTTCTTTATTTTATTTCCGCTACAGACTTCCGTTTGAATACTCATTTTATTCAGTGTCGTATGTTTCATCTTCATATAAAATATACATGTATTATGTATTATCTTTGTTGTGTTGTATCAAACTCCTCATCGGAGTAATTAATGATGTAATGTGGTTCGGCACTACATTTACCCTGTGTATTTAATTCATTCTCACTCGCCTGGTGGGTCCCAGTCGGGGGTCCACGGCACTGTAATATCCGCCTAGTTTGGGTTGTTACAGAGTTGGTATCGGAGCGTGGTTTTGAATACTACCTTTCGAGTCATGTTTCATTTGAAATCATCATTCATCAGACTAGTATCATTGGACTTTCGCGTCACGTGTGACCCGTTCAAGAGCTAAGCCCTTCACACCAAAGAACCGTAAGATTTCCTCATTTATCATTTTCATTTGTAATCATGTCGATCATGTTAACTCATTAACCACTCAGTACATTTCACTGTTCAGTTGTTGATCTTGAGGATCGTATCATTAATCGTGTTAACTTGTTCAAAATAATCATTTCAAGAATTTCATCAGATAATCACGTCACCTCAGTTGATCATTCATGTAATCATTGTGTTTGAGCGCGTATGCTCATTTTCATCATTTCATAACATAATAATAATGTGATATTCATACGAGATATATAATCATTTCGTGACTTTCCCACTTCAGTATGGAAAGAGCTGGCAGAGGACGCGGGGGAAGAGGCTGCGGTGCGGGCCAAAACCCGAGAGCTCATGTGAATACACATGCGAATGCTAGGAATAATGTTAATTCGTCGAGCGGAGATGATGCCACTCATTCACCTGGGCATAATCATTCACTATTAGGGAGTCGTACCCGAGACACAGCTCAGTCAGAAGGTGTTCGGGTTGATCCACTTGCTTTTATGCAGGGCATGATGGCCCAAATGACTCAGATGACACAACTGATGGAAACGATGCATAACTTAGCTACTCAGAATCAACAAGCTCATACGCCGCCACCTCAGAGGTAAGAGAGGGGTGTGAGCAGTATCATTGGCGACATCTCTCGCCAAAGACCACCTACTTTTGAGGGTTTATCTGAACCGGCGGATATCATTCACTGGCTTAAGCATTTCGAGAAAATGTTTGCTATGGTGGACTGTCCTGAGGGACACAAAGTTTCAGTACGGATTTTATACTTGGGAACAATTCAAGACTCTCATAATGGAGAGGTATTATCCGGCCCCACTCAGAGAGGCCAAGTTATCAAATTACTCACTCCCGACCCATCAGCGGACGACGATGTTCTCACCATCGCCGAGAAATTTCAGGAGCTACTTCTTTTCGCCTCGTCCATTATTCATTCTGAGGCGGACAAGATCAAATATATCAGCAAAAGGTTGAAGCCTCGTATGCGGATGCAGTTGCTTAATCACAATTGCAGCACTCTGGCCGAATTCATTGAGAAAGCTCTTACTTATGAGCTTACTGCTAAGGAGATTGCTAAGCAACAACCTTCATCTGCTGGCAAGAAGCTAAAGAATCGTAAACAGTCTGACAGCAGTCAGGCCACTTTCAAGAAACCTCGTGTGGGCTCTACTTTTTCTGAGCGACCTCCTATGGCGCCTAAACCCACGGAATCTCATTCCCGAACGGCCAGTTCGGCCATCACCTGTTTCAACTGTGAAGAACAGGGTCATTTCAGTACCAAGTGTCCGAGGCAGACTGTCACATGCCATAACTGTGGAATTGCGGGGCATAGGGCCCGTTTTTTCCGAAGGGACTCCAAACCCACTCCAGCGACATCTCAGACCCCAACACAGTCAGCGGTTCCGAATCAGGCCACTCAGTCCGTGTCGTTTAAGACGACAGGAGCTAACAAAGGTGGAGCCAAGAGTTATCAGACAGGAGCGTCCGATTCGGGGGCCGGCAAACCCCGAATTTATGAGATGAAGAAGACCGACGATCCAGAGACCCGGATAATCTCAGGTACACTCGATATTCTATCTCAACCTGTGTGTACCCTTTTTGATACTGGTGCATCGCATTCTTTTATTTCCGAATCATGTTTGAGTAGACTACATCTGGGTAGTGCTACTAGTTGTGAGCTTTATGTCATCGGTCTACCTGATGGTAGAAGAATCATCGGGAATCGTGAGATTAAGGATTGTCTGATTCAGCTTCATGGCGGTGATTGGTTAGCAGACCTAATCATGGTAGATTTGCCGAGAGACGACGTCATTCTGGGTATGGATTGGATGGATCATCATGATGCCGTCATTAGCGTCCGTAAGTGTTTGGTCACTATCATTTCAGACAATGGGGTCGAATGAGTTTTTCAAGGAGGTAATCCCAGTTGTTGCGGGAGAGTCATCAACTTGATGAAAGCAGTGAAATTACTCAATCAGGGGTGTGTCGGTTATCGGTGCTATATGACTAAGACTGAGAAATCATTAATAATGTTGGCGGATATTCTGGTAATGAGAGAATATGCCGACGTATTTCCAGACGAGTTACCTGGTTTGCCTCCACAGAGAGATGTGGAATTCACGATTGAGTTGGAGCCTGGTACATCTCCAATATCGAAGGCACCGTATCGGATGGCCCCGACCGAAATGCTGGAACTAAAGAATCAATTGGAGGATTTGACTGAGAAGGGTTATATCCGGCCGAGTGCGTCTCCGTGGGGAGCACTGGTATTATTTGTCAAGAAAAAGGACGGTTCTTTTCGTTTGTGTATTGATTACCGAGAGCTGAACAGGGTGACGATCAAGAATAAATATCCCCTACCCCGTATTGATGATCTTTTGGATCAACTTCAGGGAGCTTTAGTATTTTCCAAGATCGATTTAAGGTCTGGGTATCATCAGTTGCGAATCCGAGAGTCGGATATTGCTAGGACGGCGTTTCGAACACGCTATGGTCATTATGAGTTTGTGGTAATGCCGTTTGGGTTAACTAATGCACCTGCGGTATTCATGGAGTTAATGAATCGGGTTTTCATCAACTATTTGGATCGGTTCGTGGTTGTCTTCATTGATGACATTTAATTTATTCTCGTGACCGGGAGGAGCACGAGTTTCACCTTCATCGGGTGCTCGACGTGTTGAGATGAGAGCAACTTTATGGGAAGTTTTCCAAATGTGAATTCTGGATGTCCGAAGTGACGTTTCTCGGACATGTAATTTCATCAGACGGAGTTCGTGTTGACCCTCAAAAGACGGAGGCTATCCGAGATTGGCAGCCTCCGAAGAATGTTACGGAAATTTGAAGTTTCCTCGGATTAGCTGGTTATTATCGGCGATTTGTGGAAGGATTTTCTAAAATCGCTCAACCCATGACGAACCTTTTAAGGAAAGATAAGAAATACACGTGGTCCGACGCGTATCAACAGAGTTTTGAGGAACTCAAGAGCCGGTTAATTTCAGCACCTGTCCTTTCTTTACCGCAAGGGACGAAAGGATTTGTGGTCTATAGTGATGCGTCCGGACAGGGTCTCGGATGCGTACTCATGTAGAACGGGAAAGTTATTGCTTATTCTTCACGGCAATTGAGACCTTACGAGGTAAATTATCCGACCCACGACCTGGAGCTAGCAGTCGTGGTATTCGCATTGAAGATTTGGCGTCATTATCGTTATGGCATTACCTGTCAGATATTCACCGATCATAAGAGTTTAAAATATATATTTACTCAGAAGGAGTTAAATATGCGACAGAGACGGTGGTTGGAACTAATCAAAGATTATGATATTGAGATACTTTACCACCCGAGCAAGGCGAACGTTGTCGCCGATGCCTTGAGTCGTAAGTCCGTTCAGGAGCAGATGCTTGCTCGAATAACAGTTCAGAATGAACTTCAGCAAGAATTACTTAGGCGTAAGATCGAGGTTTGGTTACAGCGTGTTCAGGGACAGCTTTGTATGCTGGAGATTTCATCGCCACTTGAAGAGGCGATCAGAGTGAATTAGGGTTCGGACCCGTTTTTGTTTTGCATCTGCGAGGATGTGGCACAGGGGAAAGCCCCTGGCTTTGTGGTCCATGAGGATGGACTATTGAGATTTAAGAATTGGTTATGTGTACCGGCGAATGACGAGTTGAAAAACTCGATTTTGAGAAAAGCCCATGATACCCCTTATTCTATTCATCCGGGGTCCAGCAAGATGTACAAAGACTTGAAACAAAATTACTGGTGGAGTAATATGAAGCGTGAAGTCGCCGAGTTTGATTCGAGATGTCTCACCTGTCACCAAGTCAAGGTAGAACATTAGCGACCGGCGGGTATGCTGAAATCGCTCCCTATTCCGGAGTGGAAATGGGAGGATATTTCAATGGACTTCATCACGAGTTTACCGACGAGTCGCCGTGGCATGAATACAATCTGGGTAATTATTGATCGTCTAACTAAGTCAGCTCATTTTCTCGAGATTAAGGATACTTGGGGTCCCGAGAGACTTGCCCAGTTGTTCATCAAAGAGATAGTGAGATTGCACGGTACTCCTAACAGTATCATTTCTGATCGTAACGGGCGATTCATGTCTCATTTTTGGAAATCAGTTCTTCGTGCCATGGGAACTCAGCTTAATTTCAGCACAGCTTTTCATCCTCAGTCCGACGGACAATCAGGAGAACTATTCGGACATTGGAGGACATGTTGAGGGCATGCGTCCTCGATTGGAAAGACGATTGGGAAGCCCAACTACCATTGATCGAGTTCACGTATAATAATAGTTGGCATGCTTCGATTAAGATGGCACCTTACGAGGCCTTGTACGGTCGTCGTTGTCGATCTCCTTTATGTTGGGATGACTTATCAGAATCAATCGGCACCGAGCTCGATATGCTTATAGCCGCCCGTGAGAAGGTAGCTTTGATCAGGAGTCATTTGTTGACCGCTCAGGGTCGACAGAAATCTTATGCAGACAATCGTCGCCGACCATTAGAGTTCGAGACAGGTGACCACGTGTTGGTCAAGGTATCCCCGAGTTGAGGTATCTTCCGTTTCGGGAAGCGGGGAAAGTTGAGTCCAAGATTTATTGGACCGTTTGAGATTTTGGATCGAGTAGGCGAGCTAGCTTATCGATTGGCCTTACCTCCGGCGTTGATCCGAATTCATAATGTGTTTCACATCTCTCAGCTATGGAAGTATGTTGCCGACCCGAGTCACATACTTCATTTCGACGAAATCGAGATCGCAGATGATCATTCGTATGAGGAGCATCCCATATGAGTCTTAAAGCAGTGAATCAAACAGTTGAGAAATAAAGCGATTCCTTTGGTTAAAATTCAGTGGTCCAGACACAGAGTCGAAGAGGCTACTTGGGAAACCGAGGATAGTATGCGGGAGAGTTATCCCGAGTTGTTTGACCCTTAGTTTCGGGCATAAAACTCTTTTAAGGGGGGTGTATGTAATACCCGGTTGTAATTCAGTCATTATCATTCAGTAATTTCATTCAGTAATTGTCACTATGTAATTTTTCACTTGTTAATAATCATTCATCATCCACATTCATTCATCCGTGTTCACCATTCGGAATAACTTCAAGTCGTGTATCGATATTGTTCATTGTTTCAACCTTGTTTGGGAATCAAGACAAGAGTATTATCTTGATTGTTGGAATTGATTCATTAGTCGATGTTGACGTTGGAGTTCATGTCATTTCAAATCTCCTCATTGTTCAAATTGTCCTTTTGTTGGGCGAACCCTTGTAATCATTGCTTGGAACCACCGTTTTGGGGTTTCCGCACTTCCATTTCGTGTTATTGTTTCCCAAATATTGATTCCTATTGCTTTTATTCTCTTCCCGGGTCATTTTTCATCATTTTAGGACCCAAGGGGTGTGGGCATGGCAACAGGAGTGTGCGCCGGCACACACATGTTGCGATTTTGGCCGACCCCGATCAGACGGGGCCGCGGCTCCTGCCGGCACGGCACGCTTCCGAGTCACTGCCGCGGCACCCTCGACCGGGCCGCGGCACACTGCCGAGCGCTGGGGGCAGATTTTGGCCCTGTGCCGCGGCACACTCGGCCGGGCTACGGCACACAGTGCAGGCTGCACTATAATTTCGTTTTTTGAGAAGAACAAGCTCATTTCTTCATTTCACCTCTTCCTCTCTTCCTTTGGGCGATTTGTGCGCTATTTTGGAGTGTTTCAAGATCATCAAAACTCAGAGATTTCATCTTCTTCAAGTTGTAGTGTGGATCAACAACATATTTGTGTATTTTTCATCCTAATCTAAGTGTTTGTACGTATACTGGTATTCACGACAGAATGATTCTTGAATGATCTCATCATTCGTTCTCAGTTGGGGTACAGTGTAGGCCGCCAGGCTGGCTAGGTGGTGCTACTACTCTTTGGTTTCTCCCATTGCTGAGTGAGACGGACCTACTGAGTCGCGCAATAGGTTTGACGACAGAATGAATCGAGCTTATTATCTTATTATGAATATTAGATATCGAATATCACTGGGTGATTAATTTAATTCATGAATACAATTATTTCTTGGTGAAATTAATTATGTTATTTTGTATTTGATATGTTTAATTAATTGGATTAATTAAATGATATAAATACATCGGAATGGAATCGAAGTTTATTTGTTTGGACTCACGGGAGTCCGAAACGAACCGAACTTGTCCTATTTGTACATGCCCCCCCTCCCCCACATTTCCATCCACTTTCCATTTGGACTCTTGTTCAATTAATACATGATCATTCTGTTGGTGGGGTTTGATTCTCATTAGATGAGTTGTTCATGTTGGGGAGTTAAAATAAAAGGGAAAGAAGACCAACTCTCTTACCCCAATTGATTCCATCTGTGAGTAAAGAGTATAGAGAGAGAAAATTGTTTTTCTCAAAGTCTTCTTCTTTCTTTTCTTCATTTTGGTTCTTGGTTGTTCTTGGAACATCAAGAGATTTTGAGAGATATAGATTATAAACTTAGAGTGTTATAATCAAAGGCTTCATCATCCTAGCTCTAGCCGTATCCTCGTAGGATAGCAAGTTGATCGTCATCCCGTTCATTTCTACGGTGCGTGGCAAGTAGAGGCGTTGTATTTTTGACGTTGGATCATTCAAGTGCTTGGAGCATTTTGGATCGTAGGGAATTCATTTAAAGCTTGGGGAATAGCTCAAGAGAAAGAATACATTTAATCAACGGAATACAAGGGTGAGTTTCTAATATCTCTTGTGATTTCGTTTATATATTCGTATATACGTAGCTCGATCGATCCTCGAAGGGATTCGGATCGAATTAATTTTCATTTTACCGCTTCTGTTGGCCCTTCATATTAGGCACCGAATCCCAACAGGTATCCATAAACCTAGATCTCTGATACCATTTTCTATAACACCCCCAAGATATTCAAGGTATATTACAGCGCCGTGGATCCCTACATGGGATCCACCAGGATAAACGACCAAACATACTCATCGACTCGCGGAATCGACATAGCATCACCTCGTCATAAAGACGCAAAACAAAATAATTCACTAGTTCAACCGGTCAAAACAACATAATCATCCAACACAAACATAATAGACAAACATTTCAATCCGAACAAACAAGAACTCCTAAGTACTCTAGTACGTCTATTAGTTTACAAATGGATAAACGCATCAAAATAAAGAAAACCATAAAACACAATCATGCACAATCATCACGCCCGGCCATCATCCGCGTACTAGTCCAGCGCCCGTTCGTCTCGAAGAACCTGACCTGAAACTCATAAAACGAATTTCCCCAAAATAGGTCCCCAAAGGGGTTAGCAATTGCGCTAGTATAAGTAACCAAACGAACAACTTACACCTTACACATATAGTCAAAGCATGCAATCATGAAAACATCGGTTGAAACACACATTTCCAGAAATGCCAATAATCCAAAACAGATTTGTAAAATGCACCACAATTAACCACGGACCCACGCCTCTGTGGACCCCTACCAAGACCCCATCGGATCTAACCCGTAGTGGTTAAAAGCAATCTCGCGGACCCACGTCTATGTGGACCCCTACCGAGACCCCGTTGGATCTAACCCGCAGTGACGATACACACACACACACACACAATTTCTCATATAATACTACCATGTCAAGATTGTAAGTTCATAAGGGTACTTGCCTCGATCAATAGACGGTGACATGAATGGAAACGAAGAATCAAACATGACCGTTAGGAACCGGCGAAACCGATTCTAACGATTTGAAGAACACAATGACAACCATATCCAAACGAATACGGAAATGGAATACACCCGAAAACCCGCCTACGATTCATGTATATTCGTACAAGAACAACAACGAGGTCGGACCACAACCAAACTCTCTCGATTACGCAAATACCATGAAATATACCATGAATCCGTAGGGAAATCAAGAATATCAACAAGATTAATCATATTCATCATGAATTAATCAATAACACGGAACGAATCGAACAATACAATCAAAAACCCCCAAATTATCCTAAAGTAGGGTTTTAAGAGATTACCTTAGATTAGGATGAAGGATTCAAGTAGAAGTCGATAATCTACAACAAAAACTCGAAGTGAAATGATCTCTCCAAGTTGAAGATGCCAAAATCGCCCTGAAATCGCCCCTAAAATCGCCCTATACGTGAGGAAGAAGAAGAAGGGAGAGGAAATGAAATCCTCTCCCGAAACCCTGCTGAAATAGTGCAGAAAAGACCCGCGTGCCGCGGCCCGGGATGAGTGTGCCGCGGCCCGGGCTGAGTGTGCTGCGGCCCGCGGCTAAAAATAGCGAGCAGATTTTACACTGGGGTCGCGGCCCGGACTGCTGCGTGCCGCGGCATTCAGTACAGTCGGCCTAGCCAACATCTGAGCTTGGGCTGTGCCGCGGCTCACTGTCCCCTGTGCCGCCGCACACACTGTTTGTGTCCGAAAATGATGAAAAACGACCCCCAAACAGGATATAATCGATCGATGCCTAACCCAACCATTTAAAGGCCTAAAAGGACTATCACGAACCCTCAAATGGTGACTTCACATCAAACACGGTCGGACCAAACACGACGGTAACATCAAATGATCCGAAAGAGACCAAACACAATGGGAACTCAACTTTGGGATATTACAAAACAGCCCAAAACATCCGATACACACGATACATGATCGAAACAACAACGAAAGCTCACAACAGGTATAACAACATGAGACAGACCTGTGGCAACCCCGAAACGGCGGTTCCGAACAACAGTTACGGGAATCAAACGAAATAGCGACGGAATGACATTAAACACAGAATTGAGTAAAACAAGTCCAAAACAAGCTCAGATGACAAAAAGTACGGTATTAAATATTCTCGAAATATCGATACGGTTACAAGCGAGTTGCTAAAAATGAAAAATACACCAAAAATGAAAATACCAGGAAAAGAAAAATGCGGATATTACAGAATCAACCGCTCTGATACCACTTATTGGCCACTAAGTATACAGAATACAACTTGGAAAAGTATAAGGACAACAAGCTGTACGATTTTCAAATGTGAGTGTGTAGTGGAAGTTTGTTTAAGTAACTTGCTGTAAATACAGCAACTAGGTTTTCTTCTGGTAGCTTAGTGCATACAGGGTTTTGCAATGTATACTTATTCTTAATCACAGTTTATGAAAACAATAAAAGCATAAGGTAAATGACACGCAATATAAAGTGGTTCGAGGTAAACCCCACTACGTCCACTGGTCCTCCACACAGGAGTAAAATGTTTCTTAAAATCACTACGTACACAACTACGTGACTTTAATCAAACCTATCCTTGTATCGTTCACATAGATTGATACAAACACTGTAGCTTTTAACCGTTCACACAGATTGGTTGTTGGCATCTTTGACTTGCCTGTTCTCACACAGATTGAAGCTTCGTCCTATTCGTCCCACACAGGTCATAATATCTTTTCTTAGTCCACATAGGACTAAGTTTACTCAAAGATAATGATGGTGAGATCACTGGTTTGAACAGCAGCTTGAACATGATGATCTTAGGTTGATGATGTGCTGTTCACGTTAACTGAGTATATTTCTTCTCTCAGATATTCATATATATGCTCGAAGAAATATATTTGCTCTTGTAAGCTTTGATTTACGATATTGAATATCCGGTTGTTCGTTTTCTTCTTCATATATTTCGTGAATATCATTTTTAGTTTTATCTGAGTGCCTTGCAATGTCCTCTTGCATGGACTATTTATAACTTTGGAATAGATCCGTTATAAATATGTCCTTTGGCTGGTTGGTGAGCAAAGATCCATTTTGATTGGTTGATTGACTTTCAAGATGCTAGATCCGGATTTTGCTCCTTGTCTGAAGATCCTTGTCGGTTGGTATTTAAATACTTTATCCGATCAGTATTTAAATAGTTCTTTTCAAACGGCATTCTGACTTTAGTGAATAAAGTAGATTCCTTCACAACGGTCTTCAGTCCTGTTGGATAAGTGTTTGTTTTCCGAACACTTTCAGCCAGTATGTTGTATCCAACATGATACGTCTTATTGCTGTTAGCCATAGGTTCTGCAGAGTAGACTAACTCCTATGTTGTATGGAAGGCGCTGTATGGAGATTCCAGACAGTTTCATACTTGGCGGTATTTCGAATCCTTCTGGTTTCTTGAGACAATCTTGTTGTATGATAGCTAGACTTGTTGTCTGTTGGCTATACGAAATATTGTTGTATGTTGGCAATTATCAAAACAAGGTACAGGATTGTTTATCCCAACAATCATGCAAGTCAAAGCAAACATGATCAGTGGAGCATGAATCTACTATCCACGGAGTGGTAGAACAAGCTGCCAAACATGTTTTGACTACTAGTGCACGAGACATACATTTCTTAAGGCAGTGCAGTCTGCTTTGAAATGTCCTTTCTGACTGCACTTTCAGCACTTTTCCTTTGGCTTTTTGTTCGCCTCAGGCTGAGGAGCCTTGCCTTTTACCTTGAGAGTTGCAACTTGCTTCTGGCCCATTTGTTTCTTCTTCTTCCTTTATTTGGGTTTAGAAGTTGAAACACCAGTTGCCACAAGAACTTGATACCCTTGTCTGAAGAGTCCTTCGGCAGCTTAAAGCTCTGTCAGCAATTCTTCCAAAGTATATTCCCTACGATTCATGTTGTAGTTTCGGAGGAACTACTCAAAGCCTCTAGGTAAGCTTCCTATGATGATATCGACTGCGTTTCCGCATCAATAGTAGCCCCTAAGATATCATTTTCGTTTAGATGAGAAATCATTTTAGAACATGATCCCTTACCGGGGTTCCTTTAGGCATTTGGGTCGTCATCAAGACTTTTCATAGCATTTTGCCTAGCCGCCTGGATCTGATGACCAAATATCTCACCGAGATTTTTTATCATTTCTGCGGTCGTGCCCATACTCTGATGCTCATGCTGCAATACATTTGCTAAAGAAGCCAAGATGTAATAGCGGGCCATCTCATCAGATTTCTTCCATTTGTGGTGTTCTTTCACCTCATCAGGTGTTGAATCCGCATCTGGTTCTAATTGGCATTCCTTAGTTAGAACAAACTTTTGTTCTTCAGCAGTCAGTACAATATTAAGGTTATGTTTCCAATCAGCAAATGTAATGCCATCAAGTTTGTTTTCTTTGAGAATTATAGCAAGTAGATTGAAATACATCTGAGATAAAATTAAAACATTCATCACATAATGCATCACAAACTGTGATGAAATACCTAAAAACACAATATATATACTAGCAACCAACACCTTGAGAAATCCGTACATGCAAGCAACGATAGTGTGGACGTTTACACGCACATTTTTCAAGTAGAGTTTTATGTCCTTAATTTTACTATCTAGTCAATTTACGTTATGACAAATAAAATTAATAGTTGATTCATTTTGGTCATGTATTAATTAACGTAGACTCTGATGGGAATTTATTAATTAATACACCTATTGTAACACCCCCAATCCGCTCAGGGATATTACACGCCGTAGAACCTTTCCTCAAGGATCTACCAGGCTGGTAACGACATATAACAACTCAACCATGCCTTTGAGGATAAAATGACTCTGTAGACCGATTTGGTCTTTCAACAAATACATACAACTCAAATACAACTCATGCCCACGCAGGGGTCAAAATACAACCACACCCGTACAATGGGAAAATATAGCAGCGGAAAAATAGAGTACAACTGAACCAATAAACAAAGTACGGTTCCTTATGTGATTAGTATCGATCATCTTTCATCATCCTTCGTGCCGACCCTGTGTTATGCTCCAAAACCTAAATGCAAAAACAGACATCCACCCCCCGAATACTCGGGGGTTAGCAAAACTCCACTGTTTTGCTAGTGCAAGAACAAAGTGCAAATACGAGCCATACAATTCACATTCCACGAATAACAATAACCAAGGATCCTCAAAGATCCAAATGAAACGAAAAGTACTTCCCGAGGCAAGGGTTTGAGAAAACATTTCAAAATCGAAATATCATAAATCAATGGAAGTAATTTATAAAACGGTTTAGAATGCCATCGAGAGTTTTAATAGAAAACAATTTAGGATTATCAAATCCTACTTTTCAAAATCCAAAAGACAAAAGGGGTCACCGCCCCAAAGGTTTACTTTCCGAAAAATGACATTTACCAAACCGTTGGGATTTTAGCCCCAAATCCTTAAAATGACTTTTACAAAACCCTTGGGATTTTAGCCCCAAATCTCATCAACTCACAGTACACAAGAACGACCACAAGGTTCGTCTCCCAACATCAAAATCCACAAATAAAGGATTTAAAACAAACAACAAAATACTCTAGTGCCATCCTAGCCAAGTAGGCCAAACGAACAACTTACCTCTTACACACTTAGGCAATGCATGCAATCATGAAAACCGTTCAAAAGCACTCATTTCCGGAAATGCCATAGTCAAATCACATTTGCAAAATGCACCACAATTAACCGTCGATCCACGTCTCTGTGGACCCCTACCGAGACCCCGTCGGATCTAACCCGTAGTGGTTAAAAGCAAGCTCGTCGATCCACGTCTCTTGTGGACCCCTACCGAGACCCCGTCGGATCTAACCCGTAGTGAACATACACACACACACACACGTTACTCATGCAATACTAATATGCTAAGAATGTAAGTTCATTAAGAATACTCACTAGAGATGGCCACTTACTCGACGCCGTTATCAAACTCTTCAAAAAAAAACACAATAACAAGATTAATTACGGAATACACGATCCCATAATTTTAAACACAGGAGTATCATCATCAAAGACTCCAACGTTCAAAATAATCAAATCATAATCAATTCTCAAAACACACCGTTCACAAAACACACGCGTTTTGAAAGAAAGCCTTTAACGAGGCCAAACCGAAATCTTTTGAAACTTCATTTCAAACAAACAAACAAACACACCAAGATGATCACCGATCATCATATCCATAAAATAAGAAAAGTATGGGCAAGGTACTTGCCTCGAATAACCACAACGCGGAGAATCGGATGAAGTAGGTTGGCACGACCGACTACGAACTCGCCAACTCCACCGAACGACAATCCACAACAATGAACTACGAACGAAAACAATAACAACGAAAATGAATTCCAAAGTACGACCCAAAGCCGCTGAATTCAAAGAACAAATGACGAAGGTTCAAGGATTTCCCCCAAAACGGCCAAGAACACGATTCGTCCCGTCAAAACCCCAAAACGGAATTCCGAGTTGAAATATGGATATACTGTAACACCCCCGATATATTTAGGAATATTACAGCGCCGTAAATCCTTTACATAAGGATTTACAAGGCTGAAGAATTGAACAGGCATTAAAAGGTACTAACGAATGGAAATAACGGAATTACGGTACATGATTCGACCCAATACAGAAATAGTACAATTGTTCAACAGAACTCAATAATACATCACCAAATTCAAATCATCACAAATGACTTCGTACTCGAGTACTTATTGAAATAAAGAGTAAACAACAGATAAATAAACCCGGTCGGGACATCACTCTGCTCCCTCGTCGTCATACAGTTCCAGTGGTTGTTTCCCCGCTCTCCTGGATCCTGAACACAAACAAAATGTTCACCCCCGAAAGGGTTAGCACAACGATGCTAGTACAAGTACCACAACATATTATTCATATCTCACGAAGAATAATAACGTAAACGACAAAGTACCAACGAGTCTTCTCCTACGAGAAACTCAAACATAACATACACAACTGATAATCACAACATGATATCATAACATACACATGGTAATTCCATCGATCCAGCGTTCACTGCCTAGAACCCACGATGATCCCGTCAGACCAACCCGTGGTGGAAAAACCCGTCCGATGATCCAGCGCACGCTAGCATAGATCCCCCGATGATCCCGTCGGACCAACACGAGGTGGACATACAACAATGACATACATGCACGACAATATGTATAACAACAATACATAAAACAATTAAAGTACTTGCCTCGATTTGAAGACAATAACAACACTTCCACGAAAATGAACACTCGAAGATCGTCCTTCTCAATCAATCACGTAACGAGACCAAACCTTAACAAAAGAAATGATATAGGATTTATCTCACGTCGTATGAATGTTTAACAATTCGATTCACGGCCAAAAGTTCATAAAATGCAATCTGCCCGAACTGCTTAGCGCACGCTAAGTACTCTGTGTAGCGTGCGTTAAGTTTGCCCGATAGCGCACGCAAACAACAAAGACTAGCGTACGCTAACTATGCATGGTCAGTACTTCACTGACCAGCCAACTGACTCGTCTGATGGTCTAGCGTACGTTACGTACCAAACGATAGCGCACGTTAAACTTCATAGCATAGCGTGCGCTATCTATGCATGGCAGTTTACTGCTGAGCAGTAAACTGTTCTTGCCATGATCGAAATAATGAAATCTTGCGTGATAATTCATGTTACTTCCATGAATACTATGTTCATACCCTTATGAATGATTTTACGGATAAAGACAACTTCGGATTCAAGGATATGCATACCAATATAAAACCATATTCCATTCCTACTTCAAATCTTCATACGACAATTCGAAAAGCTTAACGGTTGATATCAACACCTTATATCAATCAATATTATCATGCTGAAGTTGTTTAAACGTTCCATCTATACTAGATAAATCTTTCCATGATCAATCCTTTAGATTTATCCAACAATAATGATTGTTAAAGTCAAGTCCATGATTATTATGAAGTCATCTACTAGATTCGAATTACCAATGATAGAAGCTTCTCTTCACATATTCAGTGTAATAAGATTCGAATCGTGATGATTATAATCAAGGTATTTAAGGCTTATTCATCTCACTATTCCAAACATGATATACTTGGATAATTCATCTATGAAAATCCATATCTTGTTAACATGATCATCCAAATCGTTAGAATCCAACTCTAAGTCTTGAGATAGATTGAACATACCTTAATATGATGAAAATCACTGAACCGTAAGGTAGAATCCAACTCCGGTTGGTTGTATGCCACTCCAAGGTGCTATTCCTCCTCAATGATTACTCCCAAGTGATAACCAATGTATAAACACCAACAATATGTGTTCTAAGTATGTAGGAGAATATCTCAGCTCTCTGGCCTCTCAAGTATGCAGAAGGAACGAGTAAAATGTAAGCCAAAACGAGTTGTTGTCCCATTTATAATATTCTGCATTTTAACAAGTTAGCGCACGCTACTAAGCATTCCTTAGCGTGCGCTAATAATGGTTGACTTCAGAATTGTCAGGGTGCGTCCGCGGGAATCTTATCCGGACCCATGTCCCGGCTGGCGCATGTGCTAGCTGTCCCGCTCAATAATTGAGTCCTTAGCGCACGTTACTCCTATCTGCATAGCATGCGCTAATAATAGCCCGATAGCGCGCGTTAAGATACA
The DNA here is from genome assembly GCA_033398695.1 of Orobanche coerulescens. NCBI lineage: Eukaryota > Viridiplantae > Streptophyta > Magnoliopsida > Lamiales > Orobanchaceae > Orobanche > Orobanche coerulescens. The sequence continues at coordinate 95,255,376 of CM065804.1, read as the reverse complement.
TTCTTAGCGTGCGCTATCACGAGGTTGCATGAGCAATTTTGCATGTTTCTATACTTATGTACAATTATATTAATGCACGAAATATCATACTCCAATAATCAAAACCACCAATCCGAATAATACAGGGTTTGAATACAGATGAAATACACCGTAATAAATCCGGATATTACATACTCTCCTACTAAAAAGGAGTTTCGTCCCGAAACTCAAGACGAAAATAACTCGGGATATCTAGACTTCATATCAGCTTCCGTTTCCCAGGTGGCTTCTTCCATTCCGTGACGTGACCACTGAACTTTGACCAAAATGATTGGTTTGTTCCTCAGCTGCTTAACTCGACTCTCGAGTATCTTGACCGGTCTTTCTTCAAACGTCCCATCCTGCGCGACTTCGATCTCGCCGAAATCAATAATATGACTGGGATCTGGTATATACCTCCGTAACTGGGATACGTGGAACACGTTATGAACATGGCACAATGACGGCGGCAATGCTAATCTGTATGCCAACTCCCCAACTCTCTCGAGGATCTCAAATGGTCCGATATATCTCGGACTCAGCTTTCCTTTCCTTCCGAAACGAAAGATTCCCCGAGTAGGAGAAACCTTCAAAAGTACATGGTCTCCAGTATTGAACTCCAATGGGCGACAGCGTACGTCCGCATAGGATTTCTGGCGACTCTGGGCGGTCAACAGCCTTTTCACGGATCAAGGCTATCTTCTCTCGAGTCTGCACGATCAACTCTGGTTCTGTTCCGATCAAGTCTGACGAATCGTCCCAGCATAGTATAATGCTTCAAACGGTGCCATCTTAATGGAAGCATGCCAACTATTGTTGTAGGTAAATTCAATCAACGGTAGGTGAACTTCCCAATCGATTGACCAATCTAAGGCACAGGCCCTTAGCATGTCTTCCACCGTTTGAATAGTCCTCTCAGATTGTCCGTCAGTCTGCGGGTGATAAGCTGTACTGAAGTTCAATTCGGTCCCCAAGGCCTTATGAACTGCTTTCCAAAAGTGAGACACAAAACGGCCGTCTCGATGGAAACAATGGTCTTCAGTGTACCATGCAATCGAACTATCTCCGAAATAAATACTCGTGCCAACCTCTCTGGTCCCCACGTATCCTTAATGCTTAGAAAATGAGCTGATTTGGTCAAACGATCAACTATCACCCAAATCATGTTCATTCCTGTCCTGGTTTTCGGCATATTAGTGATAAAGTCCATCGATATGTCCTCCCACTTCCATTCAGGAATCGGGAGTGGCTTCAACATTCCGGCAGGCCGTTGATGCTCGATCTTAACCTGTTGACAAGTCAAGCATTTCGAAACATAGTCCGCTACATCTTTCTTCATGTTGCCCCACCAGAAATTCTGCTTCAAGTCCTTATACATCTTACTGGTGCCCGGGTGGATAGAATAGGGCGAACTGTGAGCTTCCTTCATAATTGTCTGTTTTGAAATCTCAAAACCCCATCATCATGAATTATGAATCCGGGGGCCTTTCCTTTGATCACTTCATCACGTAACCGAATCATCAGAGGATCATCTGTCTGTTTAGATTTGATTCCTTCGGTTAATGATGAAGTTATCTCCATCACGCACAGTTATCCTTGGACACTTTGTAACCACACTTCAATCCCTTCACAAATCATCTCTCGTTGAAGGCTAAGTTGGGATGTCAGCGTCTCCAGCATCTGAATAGAGACAGGCTTGCGGCTAAGTGCATCGGCCACTACATTCGCTTTGCCTGAGTGATATAAAATCTCCAAGTCATAGTCCTTATTCAGTTATAACCATCTTCTTTGCCGCATGTTCAACTCTTTCTGACTAAATATGTACTTGAGACTCTTATGATCCGTAAAGATCTGACAGTGAGTCCCGTACAGATAATGCCTCCAGATCTTCAAGGCAAAAACCACTGCTGCTAGCTCCAAATCATGTGTTGGGTAATTCACTTCATAAGGTTTCAGTTGTCGCGACGCATAAGCGATCACCTTATCATTCTGCATCAACACGCACCCAAGTCCTTGGTTCGAAGCATCACTGTAAACTATGAATCCTCCAGTTCCCTGCGGAAGTGATAGAATCGGTGCCGTCGTCAATCTCTTCTTCAATTCATCAAAGCTAATCTGACACAATTCATTCCACTCAAACTTTTGAGTTTTCTGCAGGAGTCGAGTAAGTGGGCGGGAGATTTTAGAAAACCCTTCCACGAATCGACGATAGTATCCAGCAAGTCCCAAGAAGCTTCGGACCTCTTTCACGTTCTTTGGAGGCTCCCAATCCATAATTGCTTCGATCTTCTGAGGATCTACTCGGACTCCTTCAGCTGACACCACATGGCCGAGGAACATTACTTCCTTTAGCCAGAATTCACACTTAGAAAGTTTGGCGTACAATTGTTCGTTTCTCAAAAGTTCCAATACAATCCGCAAATGATGCGCATGTTCTTCCCGACTCTTAGAATACACCAGAATGTCATCAGTAAATACGACCACAAATTTATCCAAAAATTCAATGAACACACGGTTCATCAATTGCATAAATACAGCAGGTGCGTTAGTGAGACCAAACGGCATCACTACAAACTCATAATGCCCGTAGCGAGTTCTGAACGTTGATTTCGGAACATCAGATTCCTTAATCCTCAGCTGATGGTATCCTGATCTCAGATCGATTTTAGAAAATACCTTTTCCCCTTGCAGCTGGTCAAACAGATCATCAATACGTGGTAACGGATATTTGTTCTTAATCGTCATCTTGTTCAGCTCTCGATAGTCAATACACAGTCGGAGCGATCCATCCTTCTTTCGGACAAAAAGAACTGGCGCTCCCCAGGGTGAAACGCTTGGCTGAATATAGCCCTTGTCCAGTAACTCCTCCAGCTGCTTCTTCAGTTCGTACATCTCAAGAGGTGCCATACGATCTGCGCCTTGGAAATCGGTGTAGCTCGGGTTCGGCTCAATGGTAAATTCCACATCCCTTCGTGGAGGTAGTCCAGTAACTCGTCAGAAATACATCCGGAAATTCGTTCACAACAGAATGGATGAAAGTTCCACAATTTCCTCTTCTTTCTTCATTGCGTAACACGGTACGATGCAGTCCTGTTTCAACAATTTGTGACTTTCATCGCTTTGATCAATTTTCTGAGCTTCCGGTTTCCATCCTCAAGCGAATCTCGGAACCATCGTCGCCGATCAGCGAGATATTCCTCCTTCGGTAGTTCACAATTGCTCCATATCGATTAAGCCAATCGCCTCCGAGTATCAGTCGTCTCCTTGCATTTCTATCACGATCGATTTGAGAGCCACTCGCCTCCAAATGATACGGGAAATTTCTAGTTTCTAAATTTCCGACAATCCTCTCTCCACTCGGTAAACCAACAACATAAGGTTCACAAGCATGAAAACCGGAAATATTCAAACGATTTACACAAGACAAGGATATGAAAGAATGTGTAGCTCTGTATCGAATAAAACGCTAACCGGCCGGAAAGGATGCGGGCCGATGCACGATGCGGCAAAGACATCTTGATCGTATGTCCTCCTCATCTCGCATGCACGTGGGGAGCAGATCCGGCACTCGATGTCCCCTTTCGGTCCCATTGTCCTCTGCCTCGCCCGCGGCCAAAATTCTAAGGCATCTCGAACACTTTCTTTGCGTCGTGGAATCGCCTCCTTACGGGTCGGCTGTGGTGTACGGGCTCTAAAAGACTTTGCAGCCTCTTCACAAAACACCGTCCGATGTCCCTCTCGTCCACAATCAAAACAAGTCACGGCAGGAAGGGGGCAATTCCGTCGATAATGCCCCGTCTGGGCGCAGTTAAAGCATTTCCTGGTAACATCAGTAATAGTTGATGTCGCTCCGAAGTTCTTTCCGCTCCTAACTGGGTGCGGAGGTTTCTTGAAAGAGTGAAAGGATGAGTGGGCCTTACGGGGCCCGCTGTTCTTGTGCTCTGTAAAAGTACCAGAGCCTTTCTGTTTCTTGGATTCCGAAAATTTCTCCATGGCGGCTTCCTTGATCTCATACGCCAACGCCTTATCTTGGTATTGACGGAGTGTGGTACATTCAAATCCGGACATGTACCTCTGGATTTCTGGTTTCATCCTCATATCGAAATGGATCATCATTTCTGCATCTGTTCTGACCAGATGTCGAACAAATGCCAGCTGCTGGTTAAACGTCTTAATCGCCTGGGATACTGACACATCAGAAGGCTGAGCGGAGAAAAACTCCCGAACTTTGGCTTCCCTCACGGGACGAGGGCAATCGAGCTTCCATCATCAATCTAAACTCTGTCCAATCGGCATCATGGTCTACAGGCCGGATGGCTTCCCACCATTCGGATGCTTCCCCTATCAGAAAATATTGAGCGATAGAGGCTCTCCGGTCGTCTGGGCAGTTAATTCCGGCAAAGATTTTCTCCAGCTCTTTCAACCAATGATCCCAGGTGGGAGTCTCAGAAATACCGTCGAATTTGGGTGGTTGCATCTTCGCCACCTCTTGCAGCCACCGGTCACCTCGGTTTCCCATGTCTGGGATTCCTTGCTGTCTCTCTCCCTGTTGTAGTCCCACCGCCACTTGCATTCGGTCCACGACTTGGGCGAACTGAGTCATCTGGTTCACCACTTGACGAAGGATCTCTGGTACAGCAGGATCTGGTTCGTTATTATTAGATTGTTGCGGCTCGCCTGAGCTATGACTGGCCTGATCAGAAGGCGACGCCTCCCTTTCGGCATTTCTTCGTCCGCGTCCACGACCGCGACCACGTCCACGTCCGCCTCTTAACATACTATAAGCATAAATACTCAATATACAGGAAACAACATCGTTCTAATATTCGAGTATAAAGAGACACAACATGTAAAGAACGAGATAGAGTTTAGGAACTTACAACCACTGTTCGCATGAAGACGTAGGCAGTGCAGTGATGTCATTCACGGCCGGTTACCTCAAAAGACATAAATGACCCCTATTTTAACCCAACGGCCAAGATATCCATAATCTTAGCTCTGATACCATATTCTGTAACACCCCCGATATATTCAGGAATATTACAGCGCCGTAAATCCTTTACATAAGGATTTACAAGGCTGAAGAATTGAACAGGCATTAAAAGGTACTAACGAATGGAAATAACGGAATTACGGTACAACAGTTCTGACCCAATACAGAAATAGTACAATTGTTCAACAGAACTCAATAATACATCACCAAATTCAAATCATCACAAATGACTTCGTACTCGAGTACTTATTGAAATAAAGAGTAAATAACAGATAAATAAATCCGGTCGGGACATCACTCTGCACCCTCGTCGTCATACAGTTCCAGTAGTTGTTTCCCCGCTCTCCTGGATCCTGAACACAAACAAAATGTTCACCCCCGAATGGGTTAGCACAACGATGCTAGTACAAGTACCACAACATATTATTCATATCTCACGAAGAATAATAACGTAAACGACAAAGTACCAACGAGTCTTCTCCTACGAGAAACTCAAACATAACATACACAACTGATAATCACAACATGATATCATAACATACACATGGTAATTCCATCGATCCAGCATTCACTGCCTAGAACCCACGATGATCCCGTCAGACCAACCCGTGGTGGAAAAACCCGTCCGATGATCCAGCGCACGCTAGCATAGATCCCCCGATGATCCCGTCGGACCAACACGAGGTGGACATACAACAACGACATACATGCACGACAATATGTATAACAACAATACATAAAACAATTAAAGTACTTGCCTCGATTTGAAGATAATAACAACACTTCCACGAAAATGAACACTCGAAGATCGTCCTCCTCAATCAATCACGTAACGAGACCAAACCTTAACAAAAGAAATGATATAGGATTTATCTCACGTCGTATGAATGTTTAACAATTCGATTCAAGGCCAAAAGTTCATAAAATGCAATCTGCCCGAACTGCTTAGCGCACGCTAAGTACTCTGTGTAGCGTGCGTTAAGTCTGCCCGATAGCGCACGCAAACAACAAAGACTAGCGTACGCTAACTATGCATGGTCGATATTTCAGCGACCCGGCCAATGACTTCGTCGATGGTCTAGCGACGTTACGTACCAAACGAAGCGACGCTAACTCGTGCTCGATAGCGCACGTTAAACTTCATAGCATAGCGTGCGCTATCTATGCATGGCGCTTCTTCGAGCGAGAAACTGTTCTTGCCATGATCGAAACAATGAAATCTTGCGTGATAATTCATGTTACTTCCATGAATACTATGTTCATACCCTTATGAATGATTTTACGGATAAAGACAACTTCGGATTCAAGGATATGCATACCAATATAAAACCATATTCCATTCCTACTTCAAATCTTCATACGACAATTCGAAAAGCTTAACGGTTGATATCAACACCTTATATCAATCAATATTATCATGCTGAAGTTGTTTAAACGTTACATCTATACTAGATAAATCTTTCCATGATCAATACTTTAGATTTATCCAACAATTCCATGATTATTATGAAGTCATCTACTAGATTCGAATTACCAATGATAGAAGCTTCTCTTCACATATTCAGTGTAATAAGATTCGAATCGTGTTGATTATAATCAAGGTATTTAAGGCTTATTCATCTCACTATTCCAAACATGATATACTTGGATAATTCATCTATGAAAATCCATATCTTGTTAACATGATCATCCAAATCGTTAGAATCCAACTCTAAGTCTTGAGATAGATTGAACATACCTTAATATGATGACAATCACTGAACCGTAAGGTAGAATCCAACTCCGATTGGTTGTATGCCACTCCAAGGTGCTATTCCTCCTCAATGATTACTCCCAAGTGATAACCAATGTATAAACACCAACAATATGTGTTCTAAGTATGTAGGAGAATATCTCAGCTCTCTGGCCTCTCAAGTATGTAGAAGGAACGATTAAAATGTAAGCCAAAACGAGTTGTTGTCCCATTTATAATATTCTGCATTTTAACAAGTTAGCGCACGCTACTAAGCATTCCTTAGCGTGCGCTAATAATGGTTGACTTCAGAATTGTCCGGGTGCGTCATGAATCTTATCCGGACCCATGTCACATTGGCGCATGTGCTTCATTGTCCCGCTCAATAATTGAGTCCTTAGCGCACGTTACTCCTATCTGCATAGCGTGCGCTAATAATAGCCCGATAGCGCGCGTTAAGATACATTCTTAGCGTGCGCTATCACGAGGTTGCATGAGCAATTTTGCATATTTCTATACTTATGTACAATGATATTAATGCACGAAATATCATACTCCAATAATCAAAACCACCAATCCGAATAATACAGGGTGTGAATACAGATGAAATACACCGTAATAAATCCGGATATTACATATACAATCCATAGAATATGTTTAACAACATCATTTAACCATAATCGATCCATCGAAAACGGATGAAAAACGAGATCGGGGATAAATCCCCCAAAAAGTCAATTCGAAGGAAATCAAGAAATATACTTCGATTCGACGAAGAACAATGGATTAAATGATGTTAAACACAAGAATACTACCAAGATTAATCATACCCATCATGAATTAATCAACAACACGGAACGAATCGGACGAAAATGCAAAAATCCCCAAATTTACGAAATTAGGGTTCTAAGGAAGATTACCTTGATTCGCTGGATCAAAGGATGATAACGGACGATTGATTGATGTTATGAACTCAAGAACTTCGTGGATTTGTTGTTAAACAACATGGCTTCGTGACCCAAGAATCGCCACCCGCGGACGGAGAAGGAAGGAAGTGAAAAACGAAATGAAATGTGATCGCCACCACATTTATATCGGGTTTGACTAGCGCGCTAGTCGCCGAGCTAAGGTGGCGCTATCGGCCTGTGCCGCGATCCAAGAGCCTTACGGACTAGGCCGCCGGCCAGAAGCGTGCGCAGCCTTTCCGGCCAGAAGGCGCGCTACTCGGCCGTAGCGCACGCGGCCCGACGCAGCGTGCGCTACTCGCCGAGCCTCGACCGATTCTGTAACCCCTGTGACTCCACTGCCAATGCCCGCTAGCGTGCGTTAGGCCATCCGGTAGCGTGCGCTACACCTGCCGGTTAGCGCGCGCAGCCTTCCGGCCGTAGCGTGCGCTACGCCGGTTCCTGCCGCACCCGTTCGGCCGGTGCCCGCAATCGTCCGGCCAGTCCCGCAACCGTCCGGCCAGTCACGCAACCGTCAGGGCTCGACGACCCGATTTCCGAAAACGCACGGAACGAACACGACGAAAAGTTCGCGGACGACATCAACAACCCGAAATGAAAACATAATACCATAATTAATCATACGCGACCAAGAAACGGGTCGAGACAACAATTACAGATACGGATACCCGTAACTTTCAAGAAATTACAAAATGGCCCAAAACGCCAGGAAATCACGATACGTGATCGAATAACCAAACCGAAGTTCACAACACGTCTAACAAAGTTAAACGGACTTACAGGAAACTCGAAACAGCAGTTTCGAACGAGATTCGCAAGAATCGAACTCAAGCGCGGAAAAGTCGCTAAAAAGCACGGAACTCAACGAAACGACACCGAAACGAACTCGGATGTCAAAAAGTGTAGAATTAATCATTCTCAGAATGACGAAATGGACATGAGCGAGTCGTCAAAACGGACTCCGACCGAAAAAAGAAATTTACCGAAAATCGAAAATTGCGGATATTACATTCTACCCTCCTTAAAAGAAGTTTCGTCCCGAAACTTAAAACAAGTAGGGAGAAGAAATATTCCGACAGGAAAAACTCAACGAGATACACAAGAATGCTTAACTAACGCCCAACGGCGAAATGTTACAAACAACGCAAAGGAATATACGGCGTGAAAACACGCTCCACGGCGACCAACACAACGTCGCCGTTAGGGATATAATAAAACCAACAAGTGACAAGCGTCATCAAATGGATAATACAATCAAGTCAATTATCCAAACAATCGCAAAACACAACGAACGAAAATTAATACGATTGACCAACCTAACGGTACATTGATCCAAACGCGAGCCAAACGCTGAACAAATACGGAATTCCACCGCCTAAGGGCTGGAAGATCGAAAACGAAACTAATTTCCCGAACTGAAGGAAATTACGAAGGAGCCTGAATGTTCACCAATCACGGAACGAGATCAATAAAAACCGAACAATCAAACGATCGAACCACAACGATCGAGACAACAAAAATCGAAGAACCATGTTCGAATCACGAAGAACAATAAAGTTCAAACAACAACTCCCAGGATGATCTGGTGAGAACTACAAGACATGCATTCCCATAAGATCCACAGGAAAAGGAATAGCGATTGAAAAGTCACAACGATAAACGAGTTATTCCGAAACGATACCACACTCGTTCGATAAACAAAAACAAGGGGCAGGACAAGCTCAGAAATGTCAACGAACATAAATGAGTCGACAGAGTCGAAAACATAAGAGTTCCAAATCCGATCCACTTCGAATAAAAGAACTAATAGAACCAGATGATGTCACTCCCGAACAAGGTTCACAAGAATCGAACTGAACCCGAAAAAGTCACATCGATAACCAGATCGACCCACAACAAGATCACAGCTCGTTCGGACGATGAAATCGAAATACAGAACAAGTTCATAAAGTGCCAACGAACATGAGCGAATCGATAGACTGGAGAAAGAGAAAATACAGAAGTCAAAATAGTACGGGCATTACCTCCGACCTCGTCCACGAAATTCACAAACACGGGAGCAAGGTAACAAGACATTAAACAATCGACACATAACGGAACGATCACCGATGCACACGGTCATACCAAACCAAGCTCTAACAGCTCGCACATGCGCGACAACGCAGGAATCACTACGAGGCGATAATATTCAACACCAACACCCCGCCTCTCATAGGGGGTTAACACAACCAATGTGTGGAAAGCGACTCAACGCTCACACCGCCAATTCGATCATACTCGGGAGAAAGTATCAAAATGACAACGCGAACATCACACATACATACCCAGCCCTCAAACGGGAATGGATAGGTTTTAAAAAAAATGAAAACCTCATTTTGAAAATAATTTGAAGAATACCAGTTGATCTTGAGTATCACCTTTCAAAAAGTACAAACGTGAAACATCGTTATCGAGACATTGGAGAACCATTTCGCATTTGATAAGAATGAAGACACTTTCTCTTAGTGAAAACTTTCAGAATATTCGACCCTCGGGTCTAAATAAAAGTGTTTCTAAAACATTGAAAATATCTCAAAGCATTTTGGTCCTCGAAGTAGAAAATTTTTGAAATATATTGTGGCACCTTGGGTGTACCACAAGAAAATAACTCATTTGAAAAGTATGTCTCGAAATTTATTTTTCCAAGATACTCAAGGTTTTCAAAAATCCAATAGGCCAGAATGCCCAAAACTCACACATATCGACGTTCACTAAAACAACTCCTAGTACACGAATCAAAATGTTTAAAATCAAGACAATACATCTCTTTAAACGGAAATAAACGATAAAATACCACAGTCGGAGACCGCCTAGAATTCAGAACAAAACCACTGACCCCATTCGAGGCCTCTAAAGACCCTCCTGCACTGGCTAGTGAATAAGTCGAACGCGTATAAGCACAAAGTTCCCACAATAGAACTTGTAAAACGTGCTAATCGATTCGAAAATCATCAGCCACGGACAAAAACAACAATAAAAAGACTTCACAAGCGACGACACTCCTCGTATAAATCAAATACGAGAGTCGACTAAATACATATCGTGAAATCAAAATCCACATAAGGATTCCACCACTTAACAAATAATCATAAAAATAGCTCGTGTCACACGAGGCACAACACAAAGAAGGGAGACTTACTTCCACAGGTCGCACGAAGATGATGATCGCCCCACGATACTAATCACGACCAACAAACTCAAACGACGCGTCGCGACACGACTCAGTCAGATAAAATCTGACGAAACAAGACTCAAACAACACGAATTGACCCGACAGCCTAGGTTTCCGCAACCTAATCTCCGATACCATTTATGTAACACCCCCAATCCGCTCAGGGATATTACACGCCGTAGAACCTTTCCTCAAGGATCTACCAGGCTGGTAACGACATATAACAACTCTGTAATATTCGGAATTTCTACTATTGTTGTTTAATATTATTTTATCCGAGTTATATTGTACAGCGTTGAATCTGTACAGTAGAGATAAAATAAATAAAGGACTGAGATATCAGTATCGGTATAATTGTCGTATTTCGTCGACAATTACATTTGAGGATATTGTGTATCAGGTTGTCGTACTTTTGATATTGGGTATATCGTATGATGATATTATTGGAATCAGTGTTTGTGTTCAGTGTGTCTTATGTTCGCTTTTGGTATGTCGAGACGTTGGACAAGAACTGCGGAAAGTGGCTAAGTATAGCCTTATTAGCGCACGCTGATATTCATGCATAACGCACGCTATCGCAGTGATTAGCGCACGCTACGTTTATAGGTTAGCGACGCTAGTGCGCATGCATCGGAAGGAATCTGCGTGTGGACCCGGCCGCCGCGCACGCTCGTAAGTCAACGGTTGTTGTCTGAAGTATTAGCGCACGCTAAAAGATTAGGCTTAGCGCACGCTAACTATGTATCGATCAACAAGGAATCTTATCCTTGCCGATCTTTGTCGGAATGTGGGGGCGAGTGGTAGGTGAACACCGTAGTAAGTCAACTTCGGATAGCGCACGCTAAGAGTAAGGACTTGCGACGCTAGACATGATGATTTACGACGTTAATGCATGGGCATTACGTACGTAAGGTAGTTTACGAAGCAAGACGGTAGCCTCTGGGCCGATAGCGCACGCTAACAAACTCGATTAGCGCACGCTAAGGCTAGCGCACGCTAAACATAATGGTTTAGCGCACGCTAGTGATGTATTCTATTTAAAGGGACAAACGGGCGTCATGAAGCATTTCGTCCATTTCTTTCCTTTCACCCGATAGAGACAACCTTGGGAGAACATTTGGAGTTCCTAAACACGGAGGGATGATCCTCTTTAACAAGATTAAAGATGGAAATCATGGAGTAAAGCTTTGTTCTTGAAATCATTGGTGATTCGTGGAAATCAATCCATTCCTTCAAAAAGGTAATTACTCTTCACTTTGAGATTTCGTTTTGGATTGTATATGATGTTCTTGAGTTGATGATTATCATATAAACAAGTTGATGAGCATGACAACGAGTTGGATTACCGTACTAAGTTAGTGTTGTTATCAATATATGAGTATTGATATGTTTCGTATGGTTTTGGATGGAATTCAAGAAATATGTTGATGTAATTCCCTTCTTCAATTCGGATTTTTGATGCTTTGTCGTTGGTTACTTCGTATGGTAACGATTATGGTGGTGCTATTGTGATTCTTGAAGTTATATGAATTGTATGTCAAGAACATGATGAATAAGGATTTTTAGATGTTAGAACACATCGGATTTTATCATTTTATGGATCATGAACGTGAATTTGGATAATTCGTGTTCTTGAAGAGCTATTGAATTATATGTCATGATTGTTATGAAATCCTTAATATCGAGATGAGTTGATCAATGACATGATGGAAGTGTTAGACGATGCTTGAAATGCATGCCACCGCACAAAGCATTAGCGCACGCTACGCCATCGCCTAGCGCGCTAACGGGAGCAACTTAGCGCACGCTACGTTAGGTGATTAACGTGCGCTAAGTAGGCAGATAGTGCAGTATTTTTGTGTTTTGATTAGGAATTCGTGATGGTTTGACTTGGTTGGTTCTGACTGTGTTTATTCGAGATTGTGTTGAACCGTTGAGTTCGATTGGTTAGTTTTTTCAGTTGTTGACCGTTATCGGATATGTGTTATTTGATTTCTTCGATAGGTTGAGATTATTGATCGGTGATTATAACCGGATATTGCGGTCGTGTTCGAGTATGTCCATTGTATTGCTTTTGATCGAGGCTGAGGAGCTCGTAGATAAAGGCAATGTGTTCGGCAGCAGCTTCGTGGTATCGGTATCGAGGCAAGTTATTACTTGCTCAGTTATAATATTTAATGAATGGTTTCAGTTTCATTTCGTTTTTAATGCATAGCGATGATTATTATTGTGAACTCTGGGTGTCCGGATCGCATATCGTTCTTTCGATTCTGGGAGGTAAATCATAATGAATATGCTTTATCTCAGTTATTGGTATGTTCGAGTATCGAGGTTACATTATGGTAAGGACGAGGATATGAGTATCTATAGTTCGTTGTACGTTTGGATCGCCAAGCATTGGGGATAATCGTCGGTGATGATTGGACATCGAGGTTGCTCCCGAAGGATTCGGGGCAAGTATTCCATATTGAATACGGTTTAATGTTATTTATTTTGGTCTCGCACATTTTCTTTCATGTTGTTGAACATGAAGTCGTCCTAGTAAATTGTCATGTTGTCGTGCATGTTATGTTGTTCATGTTGATGAACGTGTTGATTTGCATATGTGTATGCTTATTATGTTGTTATGTTGTGTAAATAATCCGATGGGATTATGAGGATCTATGCTGAGGGCGCTGGATCGGATGACCACCATGCGTTGGTTCGACGGGATCATCATGGGGATCTATGCTGAGGGCGCTGGATCGTTGATGTGTTTTCCACCATGCGTTGGTTCGACGGGATCATCATGGGGATCTATGCCGAGGGCGCCGGATCGTTGGATTACAGATTGTGTTGATGGAATCTTGTGAATTCGCATCATTGATTTTATCATGTGTTGTTGTTCACATGTGTATTGTTAGTTATCCACCTTATGTTGATCGATAGGATCAACAAAGGGATCTATCTTGGCGCTGGATCGTCGGATTTCCATTGAGTGTACATGATTGTTATTCTTTGTGATCATATTGACGTGGTCATATGAGTATGCATTTGTAGGTCTTGTGTTAGGACCGTGTCCGTATTGCATTGATCTGATCTCGGATTAGACCGATATGATTATCGTGGCACATCATATCTCGAGGTATGTTCCATATTTTCTTTGGTCTTGTCTTTGGTGGACAATCGGTTACCGTCTTGGGATTTGTTGATATTATTCGATGGATCGTATTGGTCAGATATGGTAGATTTCCGTATCGTGAGTTGTTTCTGATAGTTTGAGGATCTTGAGTATTGTTTGAGGTACAATACAGATATTATGTTCGAGTTTATTGGTTAATCGAGTACAGGATGTGAAATGTGATAATGGTTATTCTGATGAGAATTTCTTGAGTAAGTAAAGATTACGTTGGTCGTATTCTTATGTTGTATTATCATTGGTATGTTATTATTAATGTGATGTGACGGTTATCATTGTTGGATATTATGGCTGACCCCGTCGTGGGATTTCTTTTAGGTTCTCGGAGTATCGAGCTTGTAGCGGTCGTGAAGAGATGAGCTTCCCGGAGGATACTGGCTTAGGACATGTTCTGTACATTGAGTTTATTGTTTGGTTCTTGTTTTCCGCTGCTAGAGTATTGTTTTGGTTGGTCTTTTTCCGCTGCGTGAGTATTTTGAGACGCACTTTTGGTATCTGGTAACTGAGGTTACTTTGGAAATCGTTTTCTAAACTTTTGAGTATCGGCTGTTTGACCTTGCGATTTCAAATGAGTTTTACGACGGTTTTTGATAAATGGATTTTATAAGTCTTTGTGAATTTTTAAAGATAGTACCGTCGTTGGCCTCTCGGGCATTTGTAAATGTTTGTGAAAATTTCTTTTAGCCTTGTGGGTTCCATCTCGGGGCCCACGGCGCTGTAATATTTCCGGTTAAATCTGGGGGTGTTACAGAATATGGTATCGGAGCTTAGGTTGAGAAAACCTAGGCATTTGGGTCGATTTAGGTCGTGTTTTTGTTGCGTCATTCGAGTTGTCGATTGACAAATACTAGAGCCGTGAGTCTTTGTTGTTCACTCAGGCTTGTGCATTATCGGATTTGCCAAGATCGCATCGGGCTTGTTATAACTTTTCCAAATGGTGTTTACGTGATATATTGTGTTCTTGAGTTGCACCGAGTTTGCAAACGTGTGTTTTGAAAATACCTGTGTCGAGTATTTTCTTGAGTCTAGACATGTGCCAGTATCACGGGGAATCGTCGGCTTCACGATCTGTAAGTATTTGGATTTTTTTTGAGATTTATTGCCGTTCTAAGTTGATATGTTTGAGATTCAGCAGATATCATGCGTTACGGTATAAGGTGACAGATTTGGGACAGGATTGATGATCTTGAGAAGTTATTGTTTTGGAAATCAATATGTCGGTTAAGTTTTGGAACGGAATTGTGTAATCGGTAGAAGGAACTATGAATTGTTGAGGAGAACATGTAGTCATGTTAGTTCATTTTGTGATATATATGAACTGTTTTGAGCATTTGAAAATGACACTTTTCAAAATGAATATTTCACAGATGTTTTACGGAAAATGATTTTGGGCCGAGACCCAAATCGATTTCGAAATGGTTTTGTGACTCAGGACTTGAAGTCCGAAAAGGGGTTTTCTACTTTTTAAACTTTTTGTAATGCGGAACGAGTTACGGGCTGAGACCCTAATGTTTCAAACGGCTTTTCTGTTTTCTTAAAACTCCCGAGACTTGTAAAACACTTTACCAATCGTTTACCTATGTTATTTCCGCCTTTCGAGGCTTTGGTTTACTTGTTCAAATTGAACCTCTCGGGAAGTCTTTCGCTGTGTGGATTTGTTTCAATATTTTGTCATATCATATTTAAGGTGATCCAGGATGGGTTAATGACTGACGTTGCAAGTCATGTGTGGAAAAGGAGTTTAGTCGGAATTTATATATTAAGATTTTGGAACTCGATCGTGTGGTTTTCCGATGGAATATCAGTGGATATTGGTGACGAACCGAATTGGTATAGGAGTATGGATATAGTCGAGCATTTGCATACTTTTCATTTTAAAACTTCAAATCGTGTGGATTCGAAGGAAATCATATCAAATACTTGGCACCATCGAGCCAAGTTAATTTTTCAAAATTGATTTTGTGGTCTTACCAAAATTTATGTTTTTAGTTTTGAAATTTTTGAAAGAACTTTCAAAATTGTCTTCGTGACAAGAATATATGATTTCAAACTGGTTTTGAAAATGTGATCGAGGTACATACGCATTTAGTGCATAATGCATATCGTGGTGAAGTTCGAATGAGACTCACGAATCGGATGGTACATCAAGATGGTACGATGAAAGAGATTCAACGTTAGTATGGTAGTTTGGTTATCCACGGATGATCGGTTGATTTATCGGATAAGAGAAATATGTTGCGTGTGGTAGATTCATGCACATAATATTATTTTGGAAATTGGGGATTTTGTGAAACCGGGACATATGTGCTATGTGATTCCATTAGTACGGTAGTAGCGCGATTTTACCACAGTGATTCTGGAATGATTTCCTTGTAAGTGCAAATTTGGGGATGGTGACCCCATGCTAGTTGTTTTGGATATTGAGTGGTCGTTCCCACTCCTTGTATGAATTGGTATCTTCGTCGATTTGCGATTCGTTGTTCGTATGCCGAGGGGAAAGTTCACGAGTCGGTTGTGTTTCG
Source organism: Orobanche coerulescens (assembly GCA_033398695.1). Classification (NCBI taxonomy): domain Eukaryota; kingdom Viridiplantae; phylum Streptophyta; class Magnoliopsida; order Lamiales; family Orobanchaceae; genus Orobanche; species Orobanche coerulescens. The sequence goes on along the minus strand of CM065804.1, from coordinate 95,238,757 downwards.
TTGAGATCTACTGTATGTGATTGGTGTGTCGTTTTGAGAACTCTATATCGGTTACTGTGGTTCTGCGTTGATCGTGTTGGAGCTTACCGTGTGAAGGTATTCTCGATTACCGTTAATCGTTCGTTGGTCATATTGAAGTTTATCACGTTGATGATATTCTCGATTGTGTTTTGACCTCTGGTTGGTCATATTGGAATTTATCAGGTCGATGATAAATTCGGTTGATTGTTGATCATTGTTGGTGATCATCTGAGCGTTCGGATTTTGTGTTGATGTTTCGGGATTCGTGTCGTTGTTTTGGGAAGTTGTTTTGTAGATGTATTGTGTATAATTCGTCTTATCGGAATTGGGACTTGATTGTGTAATCAGGCAGACAGGATTTGATTCGGGCAGATTGTTTCATCCGAAGATGATATATTTTGTTGAGACTCAGGGAATTGTGATCGTAAGCATATTGAGATTGTACAGTGAGATCGCTGGCTAGTATCTCCGGAGATCGTCGACCTGCGTATTTCGAAGTATGCTCTTTTGGATATTCGGTAATGATGATGATTAATCGTTGTCGTGATGGTTTTGGGATATTTTGAGTTGAACGGTATGTTTGTTCGTTTTATGATGGATCGCAAGTTTCGAGGACGAAACTTATTTTAAGGGGTGTAGAATGTAATATCCGGAATTTCTACTATTGTTGTTTAATATTATTTTATCCGAGTTATATTGTACAGCGTTGAATGCATGCAGAGAGATAAAATAAATAAAGGACTCGAGATATCGATCGGTATAATTGTCGTATTTGGTCGACAATTCCATGGGAGGATATTCTGTATCAGTTGTCGTACTTTTGATATTGGGTATATCGTATGATGATATTATTGGAATCGGTGTTTGTGTTCGGTGTCTTATGTTCGCTTTTGGTATGTCGAGACGCTGGACAAGAATCGGAAAGTGGCTAAGTATAGCCTTATTAGCGCACGCTGATATTCATGCATAACGCACGCTATCGTGCAGGATTAGCGCACGCTACGTTTATAGGTTAGCGTACGCTAGTGCAGACAGATCGGAAGGAATCTGCGTGTGGACCCGGCTGCTTTCGGCGCACGTTCTGGTAAGTCAACGGTTGTTGTCCTGAAGTATTAGCGCACGCTAAAAGATTAGGCTTAGCGCACGCTAACTATGTATCGACCAACAAGGAATCTTATCCTTGCCAGATGCTGTCGGAATGTGGGGGCGAGTGGTAGGTGAACACTGTAGTAAGTCAACTTCGGATAGCGCACGCTAAGAGTAAGGACTTGCGTACGCTAGACATGATGATTTACATACGTTAATGCATGGGCATTACGTACGTAAGGTAGTTTACGAAGCAAGACAGTAGCCTCTGGGCTTCGATAGCGCACGCTAACAAACTCAGTTAGCGCACGCTAAGGCTAGCGCACGCTAAACATAATGGTTTAGCGCACGCTAGTGATGTATTCTATTTAAAGGGACAAACGGGCGTCATGAAGCATTTCGTCCATTTCTTTCCTTTCACCCGATAGAGACAACCTTGGGAGAACATTTGGAGTTCCTAAACACTGAGGGATGATCCTCTTTAACAAGATTAAAGATGGAAATCATGGAGTAAAGCTTTGTTCTTGAAATCATTGGTGATTCGTGGAAATCAATCCATTCCTTCAAAAAGGTAATTACTCTTCACTTTGAGATTTCGTTTTGGATTGTATATGATGTTCTTGAGTTGATGATTATCATATAACCAAGTTGATGAGCATGACAACGAGTTGGATTACCGTACTAAGTTAGTGTTGTTATCAATATATGAGTATTGATATGTTTCGTATGGTTTTGGATGGAATTCAAGAAATATGTTGATGTAATTCCCTTCTTCAATTCGGATTTTGATGCTTTGTCGTTGGTTACTTCGTATGGTAACGATTATGGTGGTGCTATTGTGATTCTTGAAGTTATATGAATTGTATGTCAAGAACATGATGAATAAGGATTTTTAGATGTTAGAACACATCGGATTTTATCATTTTATGGATCATGAACGTGAATTTGGATAATTCGTGTTCTTGAAGAGCTATTGAATTATATGTCATGATTGTTATGAAATCCTTAATATCGAGATGAGTTGATCAATGACATGATGGAAGTGTTAGACGATGCTTGAAATGCATGCCATCGCACAAAGATTAGCGCACGCTACGTATCGCCTAGCGCGCAAACGGGAGCAACTAAGCGCACGCTACGTTAGGTGATTAACGTGCGCTAAGTAGGCAGACAGTGCAGTATTTTTGTGTTTTGATTAGGAATTCGTGATGGTTTGACTTGGTTGGTTCTGACTGTGTTTATTCGAGATTGTGTTGAACCGTTGAGTTCGATTGGTTAGTTTTTTCAGTTGTTGACCGTTATCGGATATGTGTTATTTGATTTCTTCGATAGGTTGAGATTATTGATCGGTGATTATAACCGGATATTGCGGTCGTGTTCGAGTATGTCCATTGTATTGCTTTTGATCGAGGCTGAGGAGCTCGTAGATAAAGGCAATGTGTTCGGCAGCAGCTTCGTGGTATCGGTATCGAGGCAAGTTATTACTTGCTCAGTTATAATATTTAATGAATGGTTTCAGTTTCATTTCGTTTTTAATGCATAGCGATGATTATTATTGTGAACTCTGGGTGTCCGGATCGCATATCGTTCTTTCGATTCTGGGAGGTAAATCATAATGAATATGCTTTATCTCAGTTATTGGTATGTTCGAGTATCGAGGTTACATTATGGTAAGGACGAGGATATGAGTATCTATAGTTCGTTGTACGTTTGGATCGCCGAGCATTGGGGATAATCGTCGGTGATGATTGGACATCGAGGTTGCTCCCGAAGGATTCGGGGCAAGTATTCCATATTGAATACGGTTTAATGTTATTTATTTTGGTCTCGCACATTTTCTTTCATGTTGTTGAACATGAAGTCGTCCTAGTAAATTGTCATGTTGTCGTGCATGTTATGTTGTTCATGTTGATGAACGTGTTGATTTGCATATGTGTATGCTTATTATGTTGTTATGTTGTGTAAATAATCCGATGGGATTATGAGGATCTATGCTGAGGGCGCTGGATCGGATGTCCACCATGCGTTGGTTCGACGAGATCATCATGGGGATCTATGCTGAGGGCGCTGGATCGTTGGGAGTTTTCCACCATGCGTTGGTTCGACGGGATCATCATGGGGATCTATGCCGAGGGCGCTGATCGTTGGATTACCAAGATTGTGTTGATGGAATCTTGTGAATTCGCATCATTGATTTTATCATGTGTTGTTGTTCACATGTGTATTGTTAGTTATCCACCTTATGTTGATCGATAGGATCAACAAAGGGATCTATCTTGAGGGCGCTGGATCGTCGGATTTCCATTGAGTGTACATGATTGTTATTCTTTGTGATCATATTGACGTGGTCATATGAGTATGCATTTGTAGGTCTTGTGTTAGGACCGTGTCCGTATTGCATTGATCGATCTCGGATTAGACCGATATGATTATCGTGGCACATCATATCTCGAGGTATGTTCCATATTTTCTTTGGTCTTGTCTTTGGTGGACAATCGGTTACCGTCTTGGGATTTGTTGATATTATTCGATGGATCGTATTGGTCGATATGGTAGATTTCCGTATCGTGAGTTGGTTACGATAGTTTGAGGATCTTGAGTATTGTTTGAGGTACAATACAGATATTATGTTCGAGTTTATTGGTTAATCGAGTACAGGATGTGAAATGTGATAATGGTTATTCTGATGAGAATTTCTTGAGTAAGTAAAGATTACGTTGGTCGTATTCTTATGTTGTATTATCATTGGTATGTTATTATTAATGTGATGTGACGGTTATCATTGTTGGATATTATGGGACCCCGTCATGGTATTTCTTTTAGGTTCTCGGAGTATCGAGCTTGTAGCGGTCGTGAAGAGATGAGCTTCCCGGAGGATACTGGCTTAGGACATGTTCTGTACATTGAGTTTATTGTTTGGTTCTTGTTTTCCGCTGCTAGAGTATTGTTTTGGTTGGTCTTTTTCCGCTGCGTGAGTATTTTGAGACGCACTTTTGGTATCTGGTAACTGAGGTTACTTTGGAAATCGTTTTCTAAACTTTTGAGTATCGGCTGTTTGACCTTGCGATTTCAAATGAGTTTTACGACGGTTTTTGATAAATGGATTTTATAAGTCTTTGTGAATTTTTAAAGATAGTACCGTCGTTGGCCTCTCGGGCATTTGTAAATGTTTGTGAAAATTTCTTTTAGCCTTGTGGGTTCCATCTCGGGGCCCACGGCGCTGTAATATTTCCGGTTAAATCTGGGGGTGTTACAAACTCAACCATGCCTTTAAGGCTAAAATGACTCTGTAGACCGATTTGGTCTTTCAACAAATACATACAACTCAAATACAACTCATGCCCACGCAGGGGTCAAAATACAACCACACCCGTACAATGGGAAAATATAGCAGCGGAAAAATAGAGTACAACTGAACCAATAAACAAAGTACGGTTCCTTATGTGATTAGTATCGATCATCTTTCATCATCCTTCGTGTCAACCCTATGTTATGATCCAAAACCTGAATGCAAAAACAGACATCCACCTCCTGAATACTCGGGGGTTAGCAAAACTCCACTGTTTTGCTAGTGCAAGAACAAAGTGCAAATACGAGCCATACAATTCACATTCCACGAATAACAATAACCAAGGATCCTCAAAGATCCAAATGAAACGAAAAGTACTTCCCGAGGCAAGGGTTTGAGAAAACATTTCAAGATCGAAATATCATAAATCAATGGAAGTAATTTATAAAACGGTTTAGAATGCCATCGAGAGTTTTAATAGAAAACAATTTAGGATTATCAAATCCTACTTTTCAAAATCCAAAAGACAAAAGGGGTCACTGCCCCAAAGGTTTACTTTCCGAAAAATGACATTTACCAAACCGTTGGGATTTTAGCCCCAAATCCGTAAAATGACTTTTACAAAACCCTTGGGATTTTAGCCCCAAATCTCATCAACTCACAGTACACAAGAACGACCACAAGGTTCGTCTCCCAACATCAAAATCCACAAATAAAGGATTTAAAACAAACAACAAAATACTCTAGTGCCATCCTAGCCAAGTAGGCCAAACGAACAACTTACCTCTTACACACTTAGTCAATGCATGCAATCATGAAAACCGTTCAAAAGCACTCATTTCTGGAAATGCCATAGTCAAATCACATTTGCAAAATGCACCACAATTAACCGTCGATCCACGTCTCTGTGGACCCCTACCGAGACCCCGTCGGATCTAACCCGTAGTGGTTAAAAGCAAGCTCGTCGATCCGCGTCTCTTGTGGACCCCTACCGAGACCCCGTCGGATCTAACCCGTAGTGAGCATACACACACACACGTTACTCATGCAATACTAATATGCTAAGAATGTAAGTTCATTAAGAATACTCACTAGAGATGGCCACTTACTCGACGCCGTTATCAAACTCTTCAAAAAAAAACACAATAACAAGATTAATTACGGAATACACGATCCCATAATTTTAAACACAGGAGTATCATCATCAAAGACTCCAACGTTCAAAATAATCAAATCATAATCAATTCTCAAAACACACCGTTCACAAAACACACGCGTTTTCAAAGAAAGCCTTTAACGAGGCCAAACCGAAATCTTTTGAAACTTCATTTCAAACAAACAAACAAACACACCAAGACGATCACCGATCATCATATCCATAAAATAAGAAAAGTATGGGCAAGGTACTTGCCTCGAATAACCACAACGCGGAGAATCGGCCGAAGTAGGTTGGCACGAACCGACTACGAACTCGCCGAATCCACCGAACGACAATCCACAACAATGAACTACGAACGAAAACAATAACAACGAAAATGAATTCCAAAGTACAACCCAAAGCCGCTGAATTCAAAGAACAAATGACGAAGGTTCAAGGATTTCCCCCAAAACAGCCAAGAACACGATTCGTCCCGTCAAAACCCGAAAACGGAATTCCGAGTTGAAATATGGATATACAATCCATAGAATATGTTTAACAACATCATTTAACCATAATCGATCCATCGAAAACGGATGAAAAATGAGATCAGGGACAAATCCCCCAAAAAGTCAATTCGAAGGAAATCAAGAAATATACTTCGATTCGACGAAGAACAATGGATTAAATGATGTTAAACACAAGAATACTACCAAGATTAATCATACCTATCATGAATTAATCAACAACACGGAACGAATCGGTCGAAAATGCAAAAATCCCCAAATTCACGAAATTAGGGTTCTAAGGAAGATTACCTTGATTCGCTGGATCAAAGGATGATAACGGACGATTGATTGATGTTATGAACTCAAGAACTTCATGGATTTGTTGTTAAATTGTACATGGCTTCGTGACCCAAGAATCGCCACCCGCGGACGGAGAAGGAAGGAAGTGAAAAACGAAATGAAATGTGACTGCTCAGCCACATTTATACTGGGCCGGACTAGCGCGCGCTAGGCTGCCGAGCTAGCGTGCGCTATCGGCCCAGGCCGCGATCCAAGAGCCTTCGGACTAGCCGCTCGGACAGTAGCGTCGACCTTCCGGCCGTAGTGTGCGCTACCTGCCGGCCGTAGCGTACGCAGCGTCCGACAGTAGCGTGCGCTACCTGCCGAGCCTGACCGATTCCAGAACCCCCAGGACTCCACTGTCCAGGCCCGCTAGCGTGCGTTAGGCCATCCGGTAGCGTGCGCTACACCTGCCGGTTAGCGCGCGCAGCCTTCCGGCCGTAGCGTGCGCTACGCCGGTTCCTGCACACCGTCGGCCGGTGCCTGCAATCGTCCGCCGATCCTCAATCGTCGGCCCGATCGCAACCGTCAGGGCTCGACGACCCGATTTCCGAAAACGCACGGAACGAACACGACGAAAAGTTCGCGGACGACATCAACGACCCGAAATGAAAACATAATACCATAATTAATCATACGCGACCAAGAAACGGGTCGAGACAACAATTACAGATACGGATACCCGTAACTTTCAAGAAATTACAAAATGGCCCAAAACGCCAGGAAATCACGATACGTGATCGAATAACCAAACCGAAGTTCACAACACGTCTAAAAAAGTTAAACGGACTTACAGGAAACTGGAAACAGCAGTTTCGAACGAGATTCGCAAGAATCGAACTCAAGCGCGGAAAAGTCGCTAAAAAGCACGGAACTCAACGAAACGACACCGAAACGAACTCGGATGTCAAAAAGTGTAGAATTAATCATTCTCAGAATGACGAAACGGACATGAGCGAGTCGTCAAAACGGACTCCGACCGAAAAAAGAAATTTACCGAAAATCGAAAATTGCGGATATTACACCTATGTGAACACCATAATTTAACAATCTTAAAATATTATCTTCTAAATAATAGTCCTACAGATGGAGAGGTCATATCATAAAAAATAATATTTAATTTTTGTTATCATTAGAAATTTAAAACTAGTGAACCTATAATTAGCACATCCAATATGGAGGAAAACCCTAATGTCGACTCGCATGCTAATTACTTCAGAATTTAAATCGATTATGGAGGTCAATTTAATTTTATTTTTAAAAAAATAAATCAATTTAATCACTTAGTTATTTTGGCCTTAAGTTTTTAATTTTCTCGTCCTAGCATGCGAGAAAACATATACATTCAAAACAGTAAGAACCACATAAATGCAAGGATAATAAAATTATCCAATTATCATGGTCTTCGTCCCCGAATTGAATCCGAGAAAATCTTCGAGTCGATATCTCCCACTGGATCAAGCATCTCATCACCCCTCCGCGACCGAGTAATGGATTTCCAAAAATTAAAATTAAATTTTTTATACAAAATTAATTACATAAAAAATATTTAATTTTAAAATCCCGACTCTCCAGTGAACGCAAGGAACGGTGGTGAAACGGACAAAACCAAATATTGGATGACCCGACCTGAATGGCAGGCAGTCTGCCGCGCAGCAACAGTCTTTGCTTGGTCGACCATGTGCTTCTCGGCGCATTCTTGTTGTCGCCTATTATCCAGTGATCCAGGTGTCCTGTTCTACTCTATTTCTTCATAAATTTGTCTTTCCCAAATTCATTTACAATTTCATAAAAAAATAAAATACATCGAATTACAGCAAAATTACAAGAACAATAAAACCTTAGATTTACCCGTCAATTTTTTCATAGGAAAAATCATTACATGCCTCAAAACCAGGCCAAACCAATAATTTCATAAATAATAAAAAAATAACCATTCACATATAACTGGATCATATTCCCTACAAGAAAACTTCTAGCAAAATATTTCAACATCATATTACGTGAATATTTAAACTGCTAGCAATTAATCCCCAAAATTAATTAAAATAACCAAAGCCTAAAAAAGTGGCTCTGATACCAATTGTTGGAAATAAAACGTGCCGGAAGAGAAGTTGGAAAAATTCGAATAAAGCGTTTTACGCATCCACGAACACAAAATCTATTTAGGCATACTAATTAATTAATTACTAAGATTAATAAGCAATTTAAATATAATGTACTATTTATTAAATAATATTGTTGGTGAATTTAATATCTTTAATCTAGATATAATGATCACAGAATATTACCTTTTGGAGCGAGGTGGTTTCTACTTTTGATCTCTTCCTTAAAACCTTCTAGAGTATGTTCCCGCCTTAATACGAACGTTGTGTGGGCAACGAGCTACCGATCTTGCTAGACAGTTGTGATGGATCGGCCGAAGTAAATTTCTCATAGCACTTGATTTTTCTTATCTTCAAGTAATTCCGATTGATAACAAGAATTAAAGTGTTATCTTAATTATGGAATCAAAGACACAAGTCAAGATCCACAACAGAACACTTGGAAAAAAAATCAAAATCCCTGGTGTAATATGATGATCATGGCCGAGTCCCCTCTCCAATGTCCTATTTATAGGCTTGGAACTACTCTAGGGATCTTAAGGAGGATTAGGGTTAGGACTCTTAGTATAACCGAGCATTCCATATTAAGCCCTTCTTAATATGGTTGAGTTTACTAATATCTATTCAATCTACTTAAAAAATTAATATTGCACTTCCAACCCAAATCCCAATTTACGAAATCGGATTTCTTATTTAAATGTATTATTTTCCGTGTTTAAGATACCGAATGTCTATTAATTAATTTAAGCTACCGTCAACTTTAATTAATTAATTTCTTATCCAATAGTATTACCACTCGAACCTTATTATTATATCTGAATTAAATCCACCTGGAGGGTTTAATATAATAATCATTATCGAGCTCCTCAACAAGACATCTTCAATCTGCATGAGTCGAGACACGATTTCGAGTTATAAATATAAATAATATTATTGCTCAAGATACAAAGCATATTAAGTCAATCGCTGTGACTCTCACCCATAGTAAACTAGAGCAATTTTTTTTAAAAATACATAATTAAATATTATATACTTAGAATTAAGAAATAATAATTATCCAAGATTTACATTCCTCTTGCAGTCAGTGCAGAAGACAATATCTCACTGTGGTCCAGTTCAACATATGTAAATACGCTAATGCATGTTAATAGTCAAGACCAACTAATCTCAAATATACATTACAACATTTCATATAATTTGTCTAGTAATTATAAAGGTTGTGAACTACTATATTATTTTATAAGGCACCGATAATGTGATATTTCGTGTGACACCAAACACACCACATTATAGATAGTGTAAAATAAATAGACAATGCATTTGCATAAGCATAACATGAATTAATATGCAATACATGTGATTAAATATACTAATATTCTCATAGGTGGTTATAGTAAAATAATGTAATACAAGCATAAAGTATGTTTTGCAGTATACAACCATTGGGAATAGTGCCCTATAACATTCGACGTGCCTAGATTTGTAATTGTCACATTTAAATAAAGTTATTTGATATCATTTATTTCTCATTGATTGTTATAATATGTGCATATTTTAATATTATAATAATCGAATAATAGTTATTCATGAATAATAAGATTATTCAAATGTCCATGATCCAATTACGTTGAGTGGAAACTCAAGTGATTAATATACTAATAAGTTTGATTGATAATCATCGGATGATTTTGTGTATGGTACGAATCAAACTTATGGGTATTGGTGGGAGAACGCAATACCAGACAGACCCGCATTGAGATCACTGCATGGAAATATCATAAGTGAATCTCAATATAAAAGTATGTCAATAAATCCTTGAACCTAAGATTATCATAGAGTCCAACATGATAACTACTCTGCATTGGCGTGATCCAATGTCATTTGAAATATGATGATCATAAAGGTTAGCGATCGGGATAAGTCGGAGTCATGTAAAGGGCTATGAATAATCAAGATGGGGGTTTGTCCCTCTCTTTAGGGAGAGGGATATCGGTTGGGGCCCTCGATAAGCAGGACTTAAGGAAATGCATGGCCATGCTCAAATGAAGAGTCTTTGATTCAATCAGTCTACTTAAGATCGAGAAAGCATTTGAACATAATAAGTATGACAACATCCATGACTTAGTTCAAATATGATATCGCGCGACAAATGGAGTTGACACATTAAATGTTATAATGGACTTTAAACTTATATTATTTGGGTAGTCATAATGTCTTGCTAGAGACCACTTATGATTTATTATTTAATAATGTATTAAATAATTGCCAACATAATATAAGCCTTTTGGGTCACACATACGACAATTAAACATAAGTAAGAATAATTAATAGATATAATATTAGATATATATTTATTAAAGAAATTAAACAATGAGTGATGTATAATGTAGAATACTATGTATTATATTTTAATTATATCAAATGATAAAGATAAATATAATATTGGATATTATATTTATTAGAGGATTAAATAATAAGTACTATATAATATATGATATTGTATATATTGTATTATTTAATTAGTTGAAGGGCAACAAAGAAAATACTAGAGTTTGACTCTAGGGTTTACTTAGTATAAATAAAGGGTCTTGGACAAGGAGTTGTCATAATATTAATTACACAACCCTAATTGTGTGAGAAGAAAAATCCCCCACCCCTTCAGAATTCGGCTGACTTTATTTCTGTCCAGGAATCCATTTCGGCCATCTTAGTCTTCTTCCCTGAGTTGATTTTAAAACAATACAAATCCTTCTAGCAAGGAATTATCCATTGTAGTGTTTATCAACATTATTCGTAAGGATGTAGCAATCTGGCTTGTACCAGTTGTTCGTGTGTGGATCACTGAAAGAGGAAGATAATATTAATCAGCTTCTGATCCGGGTTACAGATATGTTCTTCGAATTAAGTTAATTCGACAAACTCTTTATAAATCAACTAAATTACTGCATGAATAACCTCATCTAGACTTCCGTTAATTTATTCCGCTGCGTTTTGCTCAAATTTATTGTGTTAGATACACGTAAAACCCAACAGTGAGCCAACTTGCAAGTAGTTTAATTATTTATGTAGAACCTGTTGTATATACTTTGAATATATAGAATTATGTTCTTGATCATATTTATGAGATAGAGATTTTATAAATATTTTTCTGATTTAATTTGATTAAATCGGGTCGTTCAAAATCAATTTTCTGGACTGTTTATCACAGAAACTGCGGTCCAAAAATGTTCTAGAACAACACAGCGAAACGGGTCGGGTCAGGGTCGGGTTGTGAACCGCGGAGCAGGACCCGCGGGTAGCGATAAAATTGCAAATTAAAATCCCACTTCTGAGGGGATTCGGTCCCGCGCGGTTCAGACCCGAAGCCCCGACCAACCATCTTGGCTGGAACTCCTCTTGTTAATTTTGTTCACTGATATTTTATTTAACTCTTGTTTTGTAAAATCAAAATAATTGTTTCAAAAATACATTTCCTGCGGCCGGCGGGATTCGAACCTGTGCGGCCAGAGAATGTTCGGCCAACTGGGCTAGTATTTCAGATTGTTGATTCTTGAGCGGATATTAATCTCATACCTTTAGGTAGATTTATATTGTGCTTAATTAATTATGTGATAATTAATTTTAATAGTATGTTTAATTAATTATGTGATAATTAATTATGGTTTGTGTATGGTGTATGGCAGGACCATAAATTTACCAATGTGATTGGATGTTTCAATTTATTATTGGGTTGGTTTTACGGCCTGCGTGTCGTTTGACCTCTTGTAATTTAATTTTACTAGTGAAGTATATTTTTCATTAATGTAATGAAGACAAGAAGGAGACGAAGGACGGACTCGAGGAGCCAATTGATCGTGTATGACGTTCCAAGGAGTTGGAAGATCAATGAAGACCAATTATACCCTTGATATTGACCTTTGTGATTTTCATGTTGGCTCATGAAAATCACATTAGGATTATAGTCATGCTATACACGGTCCTATATTTTTTATGTCATGTGATGTTATGAATGTTTAAATTTATGCATGTATGTGATGCGATCAAACAACACATCCACCATCTCACTGTGATCTGTCCTTGAGAAGGACAAGCGCAAAGAAAATGGCAGCAACTATCTGGATTAGATCCGGAGCTTGAGAATAGTTCTCAAGCAATAAAGAAAGTTGTACGTTCTTGAGGAAGAAATTCCCAATCAGCCTGCTGACAATGCTAACAAAGCAACAAAAGATAAATGGAAGAAACATTGTGATGATTTCATTAATGCCAGTTGTCTTATGTTGGCTACCATTTGTCTAAAACTTCAGAATAATCTGGAAGAAATGGAAGTCTATGATCTTAATTCTAATCCCAAGGAAACTTTCTCAAAACATGATAGGCAAGAGAGGTATGAGACCTTTCAAGCCTCGTATACTTGCAAGATGGTTGAGGGGACATCTGTCAGCGCTTATGTACTCAAGATGAAAGGATATATTGATCATCTTGATAGGCTTGGTTTTTCACTTTCTAAGGAGCACTCCACGGATGTGATACTAAACTCATTACCCGATAGTTTCAGTCAGTTCATTATGAACTATAATATGAATGAGATGGGGAAGTACATTGCTGAGGTGCATGAGATGCTTAAAACGGCTGAGCAAAATATTAAAAAGAAACCAAGCCATGTGCTGATGGTTTCAAGAACAAAGTCAAGGGTAAAGGTAAATCAAAAGTTGCCAAATCTAGAGACCCAGCTAAGCCGGTTTTCAAGGCAAAAGTTCCCAAAGATGGAAATTGCAACCATTTCAATAAACCGGGATACTGGAAAAGAAATTGCAATGTTTACTTGGAAGAGCTAAAGCGTACCAAGGGTAGTGAGACAGCCACATGTATATTTGTTATAGAAGTTAACTTATCTACTTCTAACTCTTAGGTATTGGATACTGGATGTGGATCTCACATTTGTACAATTGTGGAGGGGTTGAGAAGCAGTAGAGAACTGAAGAAAGGGGCAGTGGATCTAAGAGTCGGCAATGGAGCAAGAGTTGTTGCACTAGATATTGGAACTTATGATCTAGTTTTACCCAGTGGGCTTTTGTTAGTTTGAACAATTGCTATTATGTTCGTGCAATGAATATGAATATTATTTCAGTTTCTACATTAGATTGTGAATGTTACAGTTTACTTATTAAGAATAAGATTATTTGTATTTTCTTTGATGACTTGCTTTATGGTACTGCAAAATTGTATACTGGCCTTTACAATATGGATCTTGATGAGTCCAACACTTTAAAAGACTATAATATTGCAATCAAGAAACCTAAGGTCACTGTCTACCTGGTCACATAAACGAGAAATGCATTTCTAATCTCCATAAAGATGGGCTTTTAGACTATTTTGACTATAGGTCATATGGGATATGCGAATCTTGGTTATTGGGCAAGATGACGGAGAATCCTTTCACTAGTCATGGGGAAATGGCTAGTGATCTATTAGGCCTAGTACCTACAGTATACGGACCTCTTAGCACTCATGCTAAAGGCAGATATCAATACTTCATCACTTCTACCGATGATTTTAGCCGGTATGGATATGTTTATCTTATGAAGCATAAATATGAATCTTTTGAAATGTTGAAAATATTCCAGAGTGAAGTACATAATCAAATTGGCAAAATATTCCAGAGTGAAGTACATAATCAACTTGGCAAGACAATTAAAGCCCTTCAATCGGATCGAGGTTGCGAATACTTGAGCCAAGAATTCGATGATCATCTTAGGAGTTGTTCAATTGTTTCACAGCTTACTCTTCCTGGAACACCTCAATATAACGGAGTGCTCGATAGGATGAATCAAACTTTATTAGATATGGTTCAATCCATAATAATTCGAATGGAGCTTCCGTTATTATTTTGGGGCCACGACTTAGAAACAGCAGCATTCATACTTAACTGTGTTTCATCTAAAGCAGTTGAAGAGACCAAACTTGTCGTTTCTAAAGATCTGGGGTTGCGAAACATTCTTAAGACGCCAAGTGTTTGAAAAACCGGCGTTGCTCGAAATGTTGTCTTCTTAGAAAGGGAATTTATTTTCGAAAGAGACAGTAGGAGAAAGGTAATTCTCGAGGAAACTCGAGAACCACAAGAAGACATTTCTTCACCGATCGAAACTGAACAGGCTCGACAATTAGTTGAAGAGCCAATTCAAAGTACACAAGTCCCTCGCAGATCTGATAGGGTGCGACATAAACCTGAGAGATATGGGTATCTCGTAACAAAGGATGATGATGCATCGCTCATAGATAATGAGCCTAGTACCTATACAGAAGATTCTTCAGGACCAGAGTCCGAGGAATGGCTAGAGGCCATGAAGTCAGATATGCAGTCCATGTACGACAATCAAGTTTGGAACTTGATTGATCCACCTGAGGGTGTTAAAACCATTGGGTGCAAATGGGTTTCAAAAAGAAGAAAGACATGGATGATAATCACCAAGCCTATAGAGCTAGACTAGTGGCAAAAGGTTATATACAGACTCATGGTGTTGACTATGATGAGACTTTATCGCCAGTAATCATGCTTAAATCATTTAGAATTTATTTGTGATTGCCGCATACTATGCTTATGAAATATGGCAAATGGATGTCAAAACAGCATTTCTTAATGGAAACTTACTCGAGGATGTGTACATGACACAACCTGGGGGTTTTGTTCATCCAAAAAATTCTAAAAAGGTTTGCAAGCTTCACAGATCCATTTGTGGGTTGAAGCAGACTTCTCGGAGATGGAATCTTCATTTTGATGAAACTGTCAAAGAGTTCGGATTTATTCAGAATGAAGATGAACCATGTGTGTACAAGAAGGTTAGTGGGATCATAGATGTTTTCCTAGTCTTATATGTAGATGACATATTACTCATTGGAAATGACATACCCACCTTGCAGACAATCAAGACTTGGTTGGGAAGTTGTTTCTCAATGAAATACTTAGGAGAAGCTGCTTACATTCTTGGGATAAAAATTTGTAGAGATAGATCAAATAGAATGATTGGTCTGAGTCAAAGTACTTACATTAACAAAATACTGAAAAGGTTTAATATGAAGGACTCCAAGAGAGGACTCTTGCCAATGTCACATGGCATTCATCTGAGTACGACTCAGAGTCCTTAGGCTCCCGATGAGCGAGCCTGCATGAGCAAGATTCCGTATGCTTCGGCCATTAGATCGATCATGTATGCCATGATTTGTACTCGACCAGATGTATCGTTTGCCTTTAGCATGACAAGTCGATACCAATCAAATCAAGGTGAAAGTTACTGGACAGCAATGAAAACTATCCTAACGTACTTAAGAATAACTAAGGATGCGTTCCTAATTTATAGAGGTGTGGGAAACGAGATGGCTGTAAATGGTTACGCCGATGTAAGTTTTGAAACCAATAGAGACGATTTTAAAATTGCAAACTGGTTATGTGTTTGTATTGAATGGAGGTGCTGTGAGTTAGAAGAGTTCCAAGCAAAGCACGGTTGCTGATTCTGTAACAGAAGCTGAGTACTTGGCATCATCGGATGCAGTTAAGGAAGCCGTATGGCTCAAGAAGTGTGTTACCAAACTAGGAGCGGTACCGACCATCTAGGGTCCCATAAGCCTTTACAATGATGGTGACATTGCACAAGCTAAAGAGCCTAGGTCCCATCATAATTCTAAAGATATACTCAGAAAATATCACCTAGTCAGAGAGATCGTCAGACGAGAGATATTATATATGCAAAGTAGCCATGGAAGAGGAAGTTGTTGATCTACTTACCAAGCCTCTCTCACAAGGAAAGCATGAAGATCATGCTAGATCGATAGGACTAAAATAAATGAATGAATGGTCCTAGTGCAAGTGGAAGATTGTTGGGAATTGATGCGACCCCCACACGACGTGCCATGGTAACCGCTATCACTAGTATGATTTTAGTTCCAAAGATCGTTCCAATATTAAGCAAATGATTGTTTTACTTCAAGCCCTCTACGTGACGCGCTGTAGCAAACCGGAAGGTGCGATTCAAACACACCACAAGGTTTCTAACGCCTCGATAAGTGAATTGAAATCACGATTTATATTTTGGAGACACACTTAACAAAATAAGAATAAAGTTTGTTAACACAAACACTCACAATTTTTTTCATAAATTTCAAGGTGTCCTTGCAAATGAAAATGAAGGCTATTTATAGCCAAAATTCCTACAACTATTACAATATAAAAATATAAAATAAAGACTAAAAAATTATAAATTCAACATTCAAAGCTCCTAAAATCTGATCCATGACAAATCAACCCATAAGTTATGGAGTCAACACATTTTTAGGGGACAAAAATCAAGGACCAAGACTTAAGTTTTGAAAATAAGAAATCAATGTTAAAGAAAAATATGTTGTTGTCGTTTTAGTGGAATAACAGATCCTAGACTTCAGATTTTTATCTTATTGTCTTCTAGATAATTGTAGTACTGACTCTTATCTTTCCAAATCCACCTGAATAGTCTCAATCGGATATCGGTCGTGAAAGTTATGATAAAAATACGAATATATATCGTATCTAAAATTTCCAACGCCTGCTTTCAATTGTATCGCATCTTCGGTTAGGCTTATTGCTTGGAATGATGACATCAACACTTTTAATCTAACATGTGACGGCTTCAATAATACAAATAAATATGTTATTATATTTATGATCACCGGTCTGATTAAAATGATTTTGCACGAGCATTGTTAATGAATTCTTTATCGCATTTGCCCGTGATCTTGTTATTGGTCCCACAGGAATGTATAGTTCTTCTTCTGACTGACTGACTGCTTCTTGATTCACATCATTCCCTCCGTCCTCAAAAGGATTCGTCCTCGAATCTGAAAATTTAAAATGGCTTAAGTCAGCAACATTGAAGGTAGCAGAAATATTATATTTACCAGGTAGGTCCACTTTGTAGGCATTATCATTTACGCGTTCTAAAATTTGAAATGGTCCGTCTCCCCTCAGCATCAATTTCGACTTCCTTTGTGCGGGAAACCTCTATTTCCTTAAGTGAATCCAAACCCAGTCACCTAGTTCAAAGAATACTTGCTTCCGTCCCTTATTCTTTATTCGGACATTATGTTTGTTGCGTTTTTTAATTTGTTCTCAAACTTTTGCGTGCAGTTGTTTGATCATTTCGGCCTTTTTCTTGCCATAGATACTGCCCATGTCATCTATAGGAATAGGCAACAAGTCTAAAGGAGTTATCGGATTAAACCCATATACAATTTCAAATGGAGAAAATGTAGTGGTAGAATGAACGGTTCTGTTGTAAGCAAATTCAATGAACGGTAAAGATGTTTCCCAATTTTTCAAGTTCTTGTTAACAACAGTTCGTAACAATTGACCAAGTGTTCGGTTAACTACCTCAGTTTAGCCATCAGTTAGGGAATGACAAGTTGTCGAATAAAGCAATTTTGTTCCCAGTTTCGCCCACAATACTTTCCAAAAATGGCTAAGAAATTTAGTATCCGGATCGGACACTATACTTTTTGGCATTCCATGTAAACGGAAAATTTCTTTGAAAAATAAATTTGCAATATGAGTGGCATCATCAGTTTTGTGACATGCAATGAAATGTGCCATTTTGCTAAATCTATCAACAATGACAAATATCGAATCACATCCAGATTTTACCTTTGGTAACCCCAACACAAAGTCCATAGAAAGATCAACCCAAGACTCGTTAGGAACTGGGAGTGGCATGTACAAACCACGTGGTAAAACTCGTAATTTTGCCCTTCGACAAATAATGCATGAATTGACAATTTTATAAACATCATGTTTCATTTTAGGCCAAAAGAAGTGTTCATGCAATATTTCAAAAGTTTTGGCAATTCCGAAATGTCCAATTAATCCCCCACTATGTGCTTCCCTTACTAACAACTCCCGTGTCGAACAAAAAGGAATGCAAAGTTTATTATCACGGAATAAAAATCCATCATCTCGATAAAATTTATCCACACTTTTTGTCTCGCAAGCAACATATGTTTCGCCAAAATCTTTATCTCCCACCTAAGATCCTTTCAAGAGCTCAAATCCCAACAATTTACAAGAAAGCGTATTAAGTAATACATACCTTCTCGACAATGCATCGGCAACGATGTTCTCCTTACCTTGTTTATACTTGATGATGTAAGGAAATGATTCGATCTCCTCTAACCATTTGGCATGTCTTTTACTCAACTTATTTTGTCCCTTAAGATCCTTCAATGATTCATGATCCGTGTGAATCACGAACTCCTTAGGCCATAAGTAGTGTTGCCACGTACGTAAAGCTCTAACCAAAGCATACAATTCTTTATCATATGTAGGATAGTTTAACATCGCTCCTCCAAGTTTTTCGCTAAAGTAAGCAATCGGCCTCTTTCCCTGCATTAATACTGCTCCAATTCCTAATCATGAAGCATCACACTCAACTTCAAAAGTGTTAGAAAAATCTGGTAATGCTAACACAGGTGCGCTGCAAAATTTATCCTTTAATGTATTAAAGGCATTTTCTTGATCATCACCCCAATGAAATTTAGCATGTTTCTTTACAAGTTCATTTAACGGGGCAGCAATCGTGCTAAAATCTTTAACAAATCGTCGATAAAAACCTGCTAAACCGTGAAAACTTCTTACCTCAGTTGCATTAGTCGGTTTAGGCCATTCACGTATGGCCCTTATCTTTTCTTCATCAACTTTTATGCCGTCAATACTAACGACATACCTAAGAAATATAACCTCACTCATGCAAAAAGTACATTTCTTAAGATTAGCATATAATTGTTCCTTTTTCAAGGTAATTAAAACCAATCTTAAATATTCAACGTGTTCGTCTGTACTCTTGCTATAAATGAGAATATCATCAAAGTATATGACAACAAATTTTCCAATATAAGCACGCAAAACATGATTCATTAGCCGCATAAAAGTGCTCGATGCATTTGTAAGACCAAAAGGCATTACCAACCATTCATATAATCCGTATTTAGTTTTAAAGGCCGTTTTCCATTCATCCCCTTCTTTCATATGAATTTGGTGATAACCTTTCATTAAATCAATTTTACTAAACACACGCGAACCATGTAATTCGTCCAACATATCATCTAACCTTGGAATTGGATGTCGATACTTTACCGTGATATTGTTCACCGCTCGGCAGTCGGTGCACATTCTCCAAGTCCCGCCTTTCTTTGGTACGACAATTATCAGAACGGCACAAGGACTCAAACTTTCTCGGATATACCCAATACTTAATAACTCCTCGACTTGCCGCTGAATCTCCTTAGTTTCTTCAGGATTATTTTGGTATGCTGGTCGGTTTGGATTGACGGCTCCTAGCACAAAGTCGATTTGGTGCTCGATCCCTCTTTTTGATGGCAAACCGGGTGGTAGCTCATCCGGAAAAACATCATTGAAGTCCTGCAATAGAATTTTTATAGTACTCGGAACATTCCGGTTTTTATCATCATCAAGAGTGCAAATTCGTTTGGTAAGAAGTAAGTATGCGGGTTGCCCCTCCTCAACTTCTTTAATGACTTCCTTTGCACTTATAAATAAATATTTTTTTGATTTTTCATTTTTTTTCTTTTTCTTTCTTTTCTTTTTCTTTTTCTCTTTGTTTTTCTTTTTCCTTTTCTTTTTTTTTTCTTCAACTTCTTTTTGGAGTCGAATTTGATCTTCATGGACTTGTATTTTCGTCATGGAAACTAATGTGATTTTCCTCCCATCTTTCTCAAATGAGTAACGATTCTTCTTCCCGCTAAGTTGGGCATCTCGATCGTAATGCCATGGTCTCCCCAACAAAATATGGCAAGCATGCATTGGTACAACGTCACATAGGATATCATTATGGTATTTTCCAATTGTGATGGTTATGAGTACCTGTTTATTCACCCGAACCTCTCCGCAATCATTTAGCCAATGAAGTCTATAAGGCTTAGGATGTCGCCTTGTTGGTAATTCTAACCCCTCGACTAGCATCGCACTAGCCACATTGGTGCAACTTCCGTTATCAATGATCATACTACAATTTTTATTTTTCTCAAAACATCTAGTGTGAAAAATATTTTCTCGTTGTTCGTTATCGTTGCTCTCTTCCTCCTTTGCCTTCACATTCAACACCCTCCTAATGACAAGTGCGGGTGAGAATTCTAGCTCCCCTTCATCACTTTCTTCTTTCCCTTCTTCCTCATCTTCATCATCTGTTTCATATTCTCCGTCCTCCCTAAGTATCATTGCTCATTTATTAGTGCATTGGGATACAATTTGTCCTCGCCCGTGGCATCGAAAACACTTGATGTCCCTGTTTCTCGTGTTTGTATTTTCTACGGATGTAGATTTGACTTCGGGTTTTGTTCGACTAGTACTCCCTGTAATATTCGGAATTTCTACTATTGTTGTTTAATATTATTTTATCCGAGTTATATTGTACAGCGTTGAATCTGTACAGTAGAGATAAAATAAATAAAGGACTGAGATATCAGTATCGGTATAATTGTCGTATTTGGTCGACAATTACATTTGAGGATATTGTGTATCAGGTTGTCGTACTTTTGATATTGGGTATATCGTATGATGATATTATTGGAATCAGTGTTTGTGTTCAGTGTGTCTTATGTTCGCTTTTGGTATGTCGAGACGTTGGACAAGAACTGCGGAAAGTGGCTAAGTATAGCCTTATTAGCGCACGCTGATATTCATGCATAACGCACGCTATCGTGCAGGATTAGCGCACGCTACGTTTATAGGTTAGCGTACGCTAGTGCAGACAGATCGGAAGGAATCTGCGTGTGGACCCGGCTGCTTTCGGCGCACGTTCTGGTAAGTCAACGGTTGTTGTCCTGAAGTATTAGCGCACGCTAAAAGATTAGGCTTAGCGCACGCTAACTATGTATCAGTCAACAAGGAATCTTATCCTTGCCAGATGCTGTCGGAATGTGTGGGCGAGTGGTAGGTGAACACTGTAGTAAGTCAACTTCGGATAGCGCACGCTAAGAGTAAGGACTTGCGTACGCTAGACATGATGATTTACGTACGTTAATGCATGGGCATTACGTACGTAAGGTAGTTCTGAAGCAAGGCGGTAGCCTGCGGGCCGATGGCGCACGCTAACAAACTCGATTAGCGCACGCTAAGGCTAGCGCACGCTAAACATAATGGTTTAGCGCACGCTAGTGATGTATTCTATTTAAAGGGACAAACGGGCGTCATGAAGCATTTCGTCCATTTCTTTCCTTTCACCCGATAGAGACAACCTTGGGAGAACATTTGGAGTTCCTAAACGCTGAGGGATGATCCTCTTTAACAAGATTAAAGATGGAAATCATGGAGTAAAGCTTTGTTCTTGAAATCATTGGTGATTCGTGGAAATCAATCTATTCCTTCAAAAAGGTAATTACTCTTCACTTTGAGATTTCGTTTTGGATTGTATATGATGTTCTTGAGTTGATGATTATCATATAAACAAGTTGATGAGCATGACAACGAGTTGGATTACCGTACTAAGTTAGTGTTGTTATCAATATATGAGTATTGATATGTTTCGTATGGTTTTGGATGGAATTCAAGAAATATGTTGATGTAATTCCCTTCTTCAATTCGGATTTTTGATGCTTTGTCGTTGGTTACTTCGTATGGTAACGATTATGGTGGTGCTATTGTGATTCTTGAAGTTATATGAATTGTATGTCGAAGAACATGATGAATAAGGATTTTTAGATGTTAGAACACATCGGATTTTATCATTTATGGATCATGAACGTGAATTTGGATAATTCGTGTTCTTGAAGAGCTATTGAATTATATGTCATGATTGTTATGAAATCCTTAATATCGAGATGAGTTGATCAATGACATGATGGAAGTGTTAGACGATGCTTGAAATGCATGCCACTGCACAGCATTAGCGCACGCTACGTTTACTGCCTAGCGCGCGCTAACGGGAGCAACTTAGCGCACGCTACGTTAGGTGATTAACGTGCGCTAAGTAGGCGACGATGCGATATTTTTGTGTTTTGATTAGGAATTCGTGATGGTTTGACTTGGTTGGTTACATCGTGTTTATTCGAGATTGTGTTGAACCGTTGAGTTCGATTGGTTAGTTTTTTCATTGTTGACCGTTATCGGATATGTGTTATTTGATTTCTTGATAGGTTGAGATTATTGATCGGTGATTATAACCGGATATTGCAATCGTGTTCGAGTATGTCCATTGTATTGCTTTTGATCGAGTGAGGAGCTCGTAGATAAAGGCAATGTGTTCGGCAATGACTTCGTGGTATCGGTATCGAGGCAAGTTATTACTTGCTCAATTATAATATTTAATGAATGGTTTGATTTCATTTCGTTTTTGATGCATAGCGATGATTATTATTGTGAACTCGGGTGTGGATCGCATATCGTTCTTTCGATTACGGGAGGTAAATCATAATGAATATGCTTTATCTCAGTTATTGGTATGTTCGAGTATCGAGGTTACATTATGGTAAGGACGAGGATATGAGTATCTATAGTTCGTTGTACGTTTGGATCGCCGAGCATTGGGGATAATCGTCGGTGATGATTGGACATCGAGGTTGCTCCCGAAGGATTCGGGGCAAGTATTCCATATTGAATACGGTTTAATGTTATTTATTTTGGTCTCGCACATTTTCTTTCATGTTGTTGAACATGAAGTCGCCCTAGTAAATTGTCATGTTGTCGTGCATGTTATGTTGTTCATGTTGATGAACGTGTTGATTTGCATATGTGTATGCTTATTATGTTGTTATGTTGTGTAAATAATCCGATGGGATTATGAGGATCTATCCGAGGGCGCTGGATCGGATGTCCACCATGCGTTGGTTCGACGGGATCATCATGGGGATCTATCTTGAGGGCGCCGGATCGTTGGATGTGTTTTCCACCATGCGTTGGTTCGACGGGATCATCATGGGGATCTATCTTTGAGGGCGCTGGATCGTTGGATTACAGATTGTGTTGATGGAATCTTGTGAATACGCATCATTGATTATATCATGTGTTGTTGTTCACATGTGTATTGTTAGTTATCCACCTTATGTTGATCTGATAGGATCAACAAAGGGATCTATGCTGAGGGCGCTGGATCGTCGGATTTCCATTGAGTGTACATGATTGTTATTGCTGTGATCATATTGACGTGGTCATATGAGTATGCATTTGTAGGTCTTGTGTTAGGACCGTGTCCGTATTGCATTGATCTGATCTCGGATTAGACCGATATGATTATCGTGTCACATCATATCTCGAGGTATGTTCCATATTTTCTTTGGTCTTGTCTTTGGTGGACAATCGGTTACCGTCTTGGGATTTGTTGATATTATTCGATGGATCGTATTGGTCAGATATGGTAGATTTCCGTATCGTGAGTTGGTTCTGATAGTTTGAGGATCTTGAGTATTGTTTGAGGTACAATACAGATATTATATTCGAGTTTATTGGTTAATCGAGTACAGGATGTGAAATGTGATAATGGTTATTCTGATGAGAATTTCTTGAGTAAGTAAAGATTACGTTGGTCGTATTCTTATGTTGTATTATCATTGGTATGTTATTATTAATGTGATGTGACGGTTATCATTGTTGGATATTATGGTGACCCCGTCGTGGGATTTCTTTTAGGTTCTCGGAGTATCGAGCTTGTAGCGGTCGTGAAGAGATGAGCTTCCGGAGGATACCGGCTAGGACATGTTCTGTACATTGAGTTTATTGTTTGGTTCTTGTTTTCCGCCGCTAGAGTATTGTTTTGGTTGGTCTTTTCCGCTGCGTGAGTATTTTGAGACGCACTTTTGGTATCTGGTAACTGAGGTTACTTTGGAAATCGTTTTCTAAACTTTTGAGTATCGGCTGTTTGACCTTGCGATTTCAAATGAGTTTTACGACGGTTTTTGATAAATGGATTTTATAAGTCTTTGTGAATTTTTAAAGATAGTACCGTCGTTGGCCTCTCGGGCATTTGTAAATGTTTGTGAAAATTTCTTTTAGCCTTGTGGGTTCCATCTCGGGGCCCACGGCGCTGTAATATTTCCGGTTAAATCTAGGGGTGTTACAGAATATGGTATCGGAGACTAGGTTGAGAAAACCTAGGCATTTGGGTCGATTTAGGTCGTGTTTTTGTTGCGTCATTCGAGTTTTCGATTGACAAATACTAGAGCCGTGAGTCTTTGTTGTTCACTCAGGCTTGTGCATTATCGGATTTGCCAGTATCGTACTGGGCTTGTTATAACTTTTCCAAATGGTGTTTACGTGATATATTGTGTTCTTGAGTTGCACTGAGTTTGCAAAACGTGTGTTTTGAAAATACCTGTGTCGAGTATTTTCTCGAGTCTAGACATGTGCCAGTATCACGGGGAATCGTCGGCTTCACGATCTGTAAGTATTTGGATTTTTTTTGAGATTTATTGCCGTTCTAAGTTGATATGTTTGAGATTCAGCAGATATCATGCGTTACGGTATAAGGTGTGATTTGGGACAGTATTGATGATCTTGAGAAGTTATTGTTTTGGAAATCAATATGTCGGTTAAGTTTTGGAACGGAATTGTGTAATCGGTAGAAGGAACTATGAATTGTTGAGGAGAACATGTAGTCATGTTAGTTCATTTTGTGATATATATGAACTGTTTTGAGCATTTGAAAATGACACTTTTCAAAATGAATATTTCACGATGTTTTACGGAAAATGATTTTGGGCGAGACCCAAATCGATTTGAAATGGTTTTGTGACTCAGGACTTGAAGTCCGAAAAGGGTTTTCTACTTTTTAAACTTTTTGTAATGCGGAACGAGTTACGGTGAGACCCTAATGTTTCAAACGGCTTTTCTGTTTCTTAAAACTCCCGAGACTTGTAAAACACTTTACCAATCGTTTACCTATGTTATTTCCGCCTTCGAGGCTTTGGTTTACTTGTTCAAATTGAACCTCTCGGGAAGTCTTTATTTGTGTGGATTTGTTTCAATATTTTGTCATATCATATTTAAGGTGATCCAGATGGGTTAATGGTGACGTTGCAAGTCATGTGTGGAAAAGGAGTTTAGTCGAATTTATATATTGAGATTTTGGAACTCGATCGTGTGGTTTTCCGATGGAATATCGGTGGATATTGGTGACGAACAATTGGTATACGGGAGTATGGATATAGTCGAGCATTTGCATACTTTTCATTTTAAAACTTCAAATCGTGTGGATTCGAAGGAAATCATATCAAATACTTGGCACCATCGAGCCAAGTTAATTTTTCGAAAATTGATTTTGTGGTCTTACCAAAATTTATGTTTTTAGTTTTGAAATTTTTGAAAGAACTTTCGAAAATTGTCTTCGTGACAAGAATATATGATTTCAAACTGGTTTTGAAAATGTGATCGAGGTACATACGCATTTAGTGCATAATGCATATCGTGGTGAAGTTCTGAATGAGACTCACGAACTGGATGGTACATCAGTATGGTACGATGAAAGAGATTCGAACGTTAGTATGGTAGTTTGGTTATCCACGGATGATCGGTTGATTTATCGGATAAGAGAAATATGTTGCGTGTGGTAGATTCATGCACATAATATTATTTTGGAAATTGGGGATTTTGTGAAACCGGGACATATGTGCTATGTGATTCCATTAGTACGGTAGTAGCGCGATTTTACCACAGTGATTCTGGAATGATTTCCTTGTAAGTGCAAATTTGGGGATGGTGACCCCATGCTAGTTGTTTTGGATATTGAGTGGTCGTTCCCACTCCTTGTATGAATTGGTATCTTCGTCGATTTGCGATTCGTTGTTCGTATGCCGAGGGGAAAGTTCACGAGTCGGTTGTGTTTCGTTGAGATCTACTGTATGTGATTGGTGTGTCGTTTTGAGAACTCTATATCGGTTACTGTGGTTCTGCGTTGATCGTGTTGGAGCTTACCGTGTGAAGGTATTCTCGATTACCGTTAATCGTTCGTTGGTCATATTGAAGTTTATCACGTTGATGATATTCTCGATTGTGTTTTGACCTCTGGTTGGTCATATTGGAATTTATCAGGTCGATGATAAATTCGGTTGATTGTTGATCATTGTTGGTGATCATCTGAGCGTTCGGATTTTGTGTTGATGTTTCGGGATTCGTGTCGTTGTTTTGGGCAGTTGTTTTGTAGATGTATTGTGTATAATTCGTCTTATCGGAATTGGGACTTGATTATGTAATCAGGCAGACAGGATTTGATTCGGGCAGATTGTTTCATCCGAAGATGATATATTTTGTTGAGACTCAGGGAATTGTGATCGTAAGCATATTGAGATTGTACAGTGAGATCGCTGGCTAGTATCTCCGGAGATCGTCGACCTGCGTATTTCGAAGTATGCTCTTTTGGATATTCGGTAATGATGATGATTAATCGTTGTCGTGATGGTTTTGGGATATTTTGAGTTGAACGGTATGTTTGTTCGTTTTATGATGGATCGCAAGTTTCGAGGACGAAACTTATTTTAAGGGGTGTAGAATGTAATATCCGGAATTTCTACTATTGTTGTTTAATATTATTTTATCCGAGTTATATTGTACAGCGTTGAATCTGTACAGTAGAGATAAAATAAATAAAGGACTGAGATATCAGTATCGGTATAATTGTCGTATTTGGTCGACAATTACATTTGAGGATATTGTGTATCAGGTTGTCGTACTTTTGATATTGGGTATATCGTATGATGATATTATTGGAATCAGTGTTTGTGTTCAGTGTGTCTTATGTTCGCTTTTGGTATGTCGAGACGTTGGACAAGAACTGCGGAAAGTGGCTAAGTATAGCCTTATTAGCGCACGCTGATATTCATGCATAACGCACGCTATCGTGCAGGATTAGCGACGCTACGTTTATAGGTTAGCGACGCTAGTGCGCATGCATCGGAAGGAATCTGCGTGTGGACCCGGCTTTCGGCGCACGTTACGGTAAGTCAACGGTTGTTGTCTGAAGTATTAGCGCACGCTAAAAGATTAGCTTAGCGCACGCTAACTATGTCGATCAACAAGGAATCTTATCCTTGCCGGATCTTTGTCGAATGTGGGGCGAGTGGTAGGTGAACACCGTAGTAAGTCAACTTCGGATAGCGCACGCTAAGAGTAAGGACTTGCGACGCTAGACATGATGATTTACGTGCGTTAATGCATGGGCATTACGTACGTAAGGTAGTTCTGAAGCAAGACAGTAGCCTGGGCCCGATAGCGCACGCTAACAAACTCGATTAAGCGCACGCTAAGGCTAGCGCACGCTAAACATAATGGTTTAGCGCACGCTAGTGATGTATTCTATTTAAAGGGACAAACGGGCGTCATGAAGCATTTCGTCCATTTCTTTCCTTTCACCCGATAGAGACAACCTTGGGAGAACATTTGGAGTTCCTAAACGCTGAGGGATGATCCTCTTTAACAAGATTAAAGATGGAAATCATGGAGTAAAGCTTTGTTCTTGAAATCATTGGTGATTCGTGAAATCAATCCATTCCTTCAAAAAGGTAATTACTCTTCACTTTGAGATTTCGTTTTGGATTGTATATGATGTTCTTGAGTTGATGATTATCATATAAACAAGTTGATGAGCATGACAACGAGTTGGATTACCGTACTAAGTTAGTGTTGTTATCAATATATGAGTATTGATATGTTTCGTATGGTTTTGGATGGAATTCAAGAAATATGTTGATGTAATTCCCTTCTTCAATTCGGATTTTTGATGCTTTGTCGTTGGTTACTTCGTATGGTAACGATTATGGTGGTGCTATTGTGATTCTTGAAGTTATATGAATTGTATGTCGAAGAACATGATGAATAAGGATTTTTAGATGTTAGAACACATCGGATTTTATCATTTTATGGATCATGAACGTGAATTTGGATAATTCGTGTTCTTGAAGAGCTATTGAATTATATGTCATGATTGTTATGAAATCCTTAATATCGAGATGAGTTGATCAATGACATGATGGAAGTGTTAGACGATGCTTGAAATGCATGCCACTGCACAGCATTAGCGCACGCTACGTTTACTGCCTAGCGCGCGCTAACGGGAGCAACTTAGCGCACGCTACGTTAGGTGATTAACGTGCGCTAAGTAGGCAGACAGTGCAGTATTTTTGTGTTTTGATTAGGAATTCGTGATGGTTTGACTTGGTTGGTTCTGACTGTGTTTATTCGAGATTGTGTTGAACCGTTGAGTTCGATTGGTTAGTTTTTTCAGTTGTTGACCGTTATCGGATATGTGTTATTTGATTTCTTCGATAGGTTGAGATTATTGATCGGTGATTATAACCGGATATTGCGGTCGTGTTCGTGTATGTCCATTTTATTGCTATTGATCGAAATTTGAGGAGCTCGTAGATAAAGGCAATGTGTTCGGCAGCAGCTTCGTGGTATCGGTATCGAGGCAAGTTATTACTTGCTCAATTATAATATTTAATGAATGGTTTCAGTTTCATTTCGTTTTTAATGCATAGCGATGATTATTATTGTGAACTCTGGGTGTCCGGATCGCATATCGTTCTTTCGATTCTGGGAGGTAAATCATAATGAATATGCTTTATCTCAGTTATTGGTATGTTCGAGTATCGAGGTTACATTATGGTAAGGACGAGGATATGAGTATCTATAGTTCGTCAGACGTTTGGATCTCCTAGCATTGGGGATAATCGTCGGTGATGATTGGACATCGAGGTTGCTCCCGAAGGATTCGGGGCAAGTATTCCATATTGAATACGGTTTAATGTTATTTATTTTGGTCTCGCACATTTTCTTTCATGTTGTTGAACATGAAGTCGTCCTAGTAAATTGTCATGTTGTCGTGCATGTTATGTTGTTCATGTTGATGAACGTGTTGATTTGCATATGTGTATGCTTATTATGTTGTTATGTTGTGTAAATAATCCGATGGGATTATGAGGATCTATGCTGAGGGCGCTGGATCGGATGTCCACCATGCGTTGGTTCGACGGGATCATCATGGGGATCTATGCTGAGGGCGCTGGATCGTTGGACAGGTTTTACACCATGCGTTGGTTCGACGGGATCATCATGGGGATCTATGCTGAGGGCGCTGGATCGTTGGATTACCAGTATTGTGTTGATGGAATCTTTTGAATTCGCATCATTGATTTTATCATGTGTTTTAGTTCACATGTGTATAGTTAGTTATCCACCTTATGTTGATCGATAGGATCAACAAAGGGATCTATCTTGAGAAGCTGGATCGTCGGATTTCCATTGAGTGTACATGATTGTTATTCTTTGTGATCATATTGACGTGGTCATATGAGTATGCATTTGTAGGTCTTGTGTTAGGACCGTGTCCGTATTGCATTGATCTGATCTCGGATTAGACCGATATGATTATCGTGGCACATCATATCTCGAGGTATGTTCCATATTTTCTTTGGTCTTGTCTTTGGTGGACAATCGGTTACCGTCTTGGGATTTGTTGATATTATTCGATGGATCGTATTGGTCAGATATGGTAGATTTCCGTATCGTGAGTTGGTTCTGATAGTTTGAGGATCTTGAGTATTGTTTGAGGTACAATACAGATATTATATTCGAGTTTATTGGTTAATCGAGTACAGGATGTGAAATGTGATAATGGTTATTCTGATGAGAATTTCTTGAGTAAGTAAAGATTACGTTGGTCGTATTCTTATGTTGTATTATCATTGGTATGTTATTATTAATGTGATGTGACGGTTATCATTGTTGGATATTATGGATGACCCCGTCGTGGGATTTCTTTTAGGTTCTCGGAGTATCGAGCTTGTAGCGGTCGTGAAGAGATGAGCTTCCCGGAGGATACTGGCTAGGACATGTTCTGTACATTGAGTTTATTGTTTGGTTCTTGTTTTCCGCTGCTAGAGTATTGTTTTGGTTGGTCTTTTTCCGCTGCGTGAGTATTTTGAGACGCACTTTTGGTATCCGTAGCGAGGTTACTTTGGAAATCGTTTTCTAAACTTTTGAGTATCGGCTGTTTGACCTTGCGATTTCAAATGAGTTTTACGACGGTTTTTGATAAATGGATTTTATAAGTCTTTGTGAATTTTTAAAGATAGTACCGTCATTGGCCTCTCGGGCATTTGTAAATGTTTGTGAAAATTTCTTTTAGCCTTGTGGGTTCCATCTCGGGGCCCACGGCGCTGTAATATTTCCGGTTAAATCTGGGGGTGTTACACTCCCCACCTCAAACTTCCCCTTCATGGTGCTTTTATCAAAACTACCCTTGGATACATCTCGATTTCCCGTTTGAGGCTTCCAAGGAGTTGTGTACCCCGTGGAGTAAGTATTGTTGCCTCCCTTTTGCAAATTCCTCTCAATATTGATCGCTGCATATACCATGTCCTCGAACTCAACATAATATAGTTTATCAACTTCTTTAGAGATTTGCGCCCTCATACCATGTAGAGATCTCGCCATTGTGGCCTCCCTCGACTCCCTCACATCGGCCCGGATCATTAACATCTCCATTTTCTTTCGAAAATCTTCTATGCTCCTTGAACCTTGTTTTAAGGATTCAAGGCGAGAAAATAGTTCCTTATGATAATAATTAGGAACAAATCTTCTACGCACTACAATCTTTAATTCCTCCCAACTATTAATTAGCCTATCTCCATTCCTCCTTCTATCCGTCACAAGTTGGTCCCACCAAATGCTGGCATATTCGAAAAATTCGGTTATTGCTAACCTCATTATCTTAGTACTAGCATAGTTGTGGCAGTCAAATATAGTTTCCAACTTCCTCTCCCAGTCAAGGTATGAGTCGAGATCGCTCCGCCCTTCGAAGGCTGGGATTTTCATTTTTATATTTCTCATACTTCGGTCTTCCTCGTTTCGTCCTTCCCTTTCATACCGTCTACCTTGTTCTCTCCAACCTCCTCGACCACTTCCTCCTCGATTTTGGTAAGTTCCATCCTCAGAGAATGTTTCATCCTCGTACTCTCTATATGAGATGGGACTCGGATTCCTTCTTCTACGGTGATGCTCATCCTCTTTATTTTTTTGTAAATTTTTTATCGCTTCTTCTTGTCGATCTTGTCTTCTAATTAATTGGGTGAGCATTTCTTGTATGTTCTGAAGGGCTTCGTTTCCTTCATTTATCTCAATATCGGATTTCGACATTTTTTTTCTCTTTTTTTTTGGCTTTTCTTTTTTTCTTTTTTGTTTTTTTTGCTTTTTTATTTTTTTTTTGGCTTTTTTTTTTGCCTTTCCTTTTTTTTTTGCCCTTTTTTTCTCTCTTTTTTTTGACACACACACACAAATTAGTCCTCACAAGATCCTCACGTATATCGCTCGATCACTCAACGCTCGTGTATCACTCTTTTAGTTTTTTTTTTGCACTGTTCTTGCCTTTAATCACTCGGATTTATATAAATGTCCCACAACTCACAATGTGATTATATAGGCTAGTATTGTGACAAGTATTTAATTTTACAGGGGCGGTAATCCGCACTCCAGCTTTATATTTATTTTATATTTCACTGTGGTGGTAGAACCGACCTTCGTGATAGATATGTATGTGTATATATATATATATATATATATATATATATATATTCGCTGTGGTGGTAGAACCGACCTTCGTGATAGATATGTATATGTATATATATTCACTGTGGTGGTAGAACCGACCTTCGTGATAGATATGTATATGTATATATATTCACTGTGGTGGTAGAACCGACCTTCGTGATGTAACACCCCAAAACGGCTATTACAGTGCCGTGAATCCCACACTGGAATTCACCAGGCGATATCCAAAACAAATTAAATAAATATTATTTGTGATACCGAATCACAACGAATAGTCATCTCTCCGATTAGGAGTTTATTACAATATGGCAAACGGCCCAACACCACACAGGATCCGAAAAACAAGTATAGACCATATGGGGATGGAAAATACTTCAAACGTCAAATACAACCCAATAACAATTAAAATGAAACGGGAAATAACATAACACGGTTTAACATAACCGGACAACAAAGATGAGGGGCCCCCGAACTAGTATCCTCCGAATCCTTCGCCGTCGACATGCTCTTCCCGTGCCTTGCCCTTGCCTCGACCTAAAATACAATACAAGTATTTCAGCCAACACAGGGTCAGATATACATGATAATCAATTCTTCTGACATATATAATTCACATATATAGATTTCAAAGAAATCATTCCGACTATCAATCATACCCCTCGGCGTATGAAACGATCAGTCACAAGTTTCCAATACTATGGACGATTTACGGTATGGCTCAAAGATGGACATCACAGTACGCCCAATCCGGAAATGTGTCCGTGCACATGTCCGCCCCGTATATGGAATCCAGAATATACGTAGGACAATGTACCTAATTAGCCTCACGAAACTACGTCCCGTGTGCACAGTCCAACACGGAATAATATCCGCCGATGACTATATGTGCCTGGCTAAAAATCCTACACAATAACCAATCGGAACGCAGATATGATTCCGGATATGTCACGATACAACATGACAACGAATTCAACAAATCACATATTCGATTAAGGATCAAGAAACACTTACCGAAGTGAAATTAAGGCCAACGAGATCAATGATTCAAAACGACATACTTGGGAATGCAACCCCATTAAGAAAACGGAATAACGTCAAGGACAGTGTCAAATCACGACAAACATTTCATGAACAATTCATACATATGAAAGATATAACCATCAGAAGAATCTAATCATCATTATAACCAAGCAAGATAACTTGCCTTAATACGGAGACGAGAATAGTCCTCTTCTTATCGGAACGAACGAACGGTCCTTGACAAGTTTTACTCGAACAAACAACCTTAAACGAAATACATTTTACTCAAAACATATTCGTATAATTATCAATATAGGATTAGTAAGACGTCGACCTACGATCCTTTATAATAGTTTGTTACTACAAATTATTGAAGCCTTATGCCAGGAGTCCTTCTAACATCAATACAACTATAAGAATCGGTTTACAAAATTTACCGAAAGTTCGCATGGTTCATCATAAACAAGAGTTCTATCAAGGGTATGTTGAATAACCAATTTATGATGTTAAGATTATCTTATGATGATTAAACTTTCCAAAACATTAAAAGGTTGGAAGGTAAAATATGCACATTATGATAATTCTCCTACATCTAAATTGACTTTAAGCTAATCAACAAGTTCATAAGTTCTGAGATTACACCATACCCATGAGGGTTATCAAAGTCTTTGTTTACAAGGCTGGAGGATTTATTAACATGATAGTGGATTCACCATTTATCTAGTATGATGATCAAACATTCTAAGTTCTCAACACATTAGATTCATGAAAAGTTATTGTTGTAATTATCAAGACCCTTATCAATCTTCAAGGACTTGTGCAACTGAACAGATATGCTTTGTTAAAGCTTCTAAGGTTTCTGAATTAGATCATCTAATCTCATATTTAACATCATCAAGTTCTTCTCAAGGTAAATAAATACCTACAATGGTGTTTAATCACTTTATGATATCAAGTTTCTTGATTAAATCCAGTTATGAAGAAGCTAACCGATCCATCAAAGTCCTACTGAGCTAAATTCGTCCAGAAAGTGAGTGATGACAATTACAAACATGATTAAAATCACTATATCATCAAGAACACCTCCATCTCAAACCCTTATTTAACATATTCATTAAAAGTGCTTAAAGAGTTTAATTATAACCATGTTTTACTTGCTTGATCTACTCTAGGTGAAGTATAATTCGTCATTAATAATCAACATAAGAAAATAATCCAGAGAAGAAAACACACCAACCTCTAGAAATGAAGAATAACTTCAATGTTATGAGAGAATATATTCCAAGCTTAAAAACAACTCCAAATCTCCAAGAGAATGAGCTCCACTCCGAGATTCAAGGCTTAGAAACAAGTTGGTGAAGGTTTATATCGTTTTTAGAGTGCAGAGGGATGATAAAATGGAGAGAGAAACGGTTTAGAGTTGTGAAGAAATGAAAAACAGGCTGGTCCTATAAATAGACTGTGCAGACTTAGCGCACGCTATCAGGATAGTTTAGCGTACGCTAATGCCCTTACGTACGCTATCCGGTCGATATTACGTACGTAAGCGGCTTACAGTGGCTACTGTCTTGAATTATCGCAGGCCGTTAGCGCACGCTAATGATGAATGGGTTACGCACGCTAATAAAAGTAGATTCTCACCGACACGACATCTCAGACTTAGATCGCATGCATGCTAACGGTTAAAAGGGTTCACGTGCTGAAGTCAACTGCTGCCAGATTCCCTCTTAGCGTACGCAACCGAGGAAAACTTACGCACGCTAATGCACAGGATTAGCGTACGCTAATCTTACCGTGTAACGTGCGCTATATCAACAGAAAAATCCGAAAATACAACTCTCTTAATGACATCGAATCATCACATTTGAAATGAACTAACAACGATATGATATTCAAATCTATAATATCACGACATAATACTAAATGCAACGATTCACGATAATCAGATTATCCGAATAATACAATGACAGGTAAAAATGAAAAGTTACAGTCGGATATTACACGTGATAGATATATATATGTATATATATATTCACTGTGGTGGTAGAACCGACCTTTGTGATAAATATGTATATTTATATATATAGGTATTTTTTTTTGTATACTTTTTTTTTGTATACTTTTTTTTTGTATACTTTTTTTTTTGTATACTTTTTTTTGTATACTTTTTTTTATATATTAAGAAGACGGAAGGTTTAGAAGATAGAAAGAAAGAATAGGATGGTAAGATAAGAATATTATGAAAATGAAGGAAAATAGATACCACTTAGTAATGGAAAAAACAGAGCTCTGAAGCCAACTGATGCGATCCCCACACGACGTGCCGTGGTAACCGCTATCGCTAGTATGATTTTAGTTCCCAAGATCGTTCCAATATTAAGCAAATGATTGTTTTACTTCAAGCCCTCTACGTGACGCGCCGTAGCAAACCGGAAGGTGCGATTCAAACACGCCACAAGGTTTCTAACGCCTCGATAAGTGAATTGAAATCACGATTTATATTTTGGAGATACACTCAACAAAATAAGAAGAAAGTTTGTTAGCACAAACACTCACAATTTTTTTCATAAATTTCAAGGTGTCCTTACAAATGAAAATGAGGGCTATTTATAGCCAAAATTCCTACAACTATTACAATATAAAATATAAAATAAAGACTAAAAAATTATAAATTCAACATTCAAAGCTCCTAAAATGTGATCCATGACAAATCAACCCATAAGTTAAGGAGTCAACACATTTTTAGGGGACAAAAATCAAGGACCAAGACTTAAGTTTTGAAAATAAGAAATCAAAGTTAAAGAAAAATATAATGTTGTCGTTTTAGTGGAATAACAGATCCTATATTTCGGATTTTGATCTTGCTGTCTTCTAGATAATTGTACTACTGCCTCTTAGCTTTCCAAATCCATCTGAATCGTCTCAATCGGATATCGGTCGTGAAAGTTATGATAAAAATACGAATATGTATCGTATCTGAAATTTCCAACGCCTGCTTTCAATTGTATCGCATCTTCAGTTAGGCTTATTGCTTGGAATAATGACATCAACACTTTTAATCTAACATGTGATGGCTTCAATAACACAAATAAATATGTTATTATATTTAGGATCACCAGTCTGATTAAAATGATTTTGCATGAGCATTGTTAATGAATTCTTTATCGCATTTGATCGTGATCTTGTTATTGGTCCCACAGGAATGTATAGTTCTTCTTCTGACTGACTGCTTCTTGATTCACATAAGGAATAGTGCCCTACGACATTCGATATGTCTAGAATTGTAATTGTCACATTTAAATAAAGCTATTTCATATCATTTATTTCTCATTGATTTTTATAATGTGTGCATATTTTAATATTATAATAATCGAATAATAGTTATTCACGAATAATAAGATTATTCAAATATCCCTGGTCCAATCACATTGAGTGGAGACTCAATTGATTAATAACTAGTATAAGTTTGATTGATATCATCGGATGATTATGCGTATGGTGCGGATCAAACTTATGGGTATTGGTTGGAGAACACAATACTGGATAGACCCGTATTGAGATCACTACATGGAAATATCATAAGTGAATCTCAATATAGTACGTCAATAAATCCTTGAACCTGAGATTATCATAGAGTCTAGCATGATAATTGCTATGCCTTGACGTAATCCAACGTCATCTGAAATATGGTGATCATAAAGGTTAGCGATTAGGATTAGTGGGAGTCATGTAGAGGGCAATTAATAATCAAAATGGGGGTTTGTCCCTCTCTTTAGGGAGAGACATATCTATTGGGCCCCTCGAAAAGTAGGACTTAAGGAAATGCATGGCCACGCTCAAAT
This sequence comes from Orobanche coerulescens, assembly GCA_033398695.1. Lineage (NCBI taxonomy): Eukaryota > Viridiplantae > Streptophyta > Magnoliopsida > Lamiales > Orobanchaceae > Orobanche > Orobanche coerulescens. Next base: position 95,201,839 of record CM065804.1, on the reverse strand, counting down.
AAAGAGTCATTTGATTAAATCAGTCTACTTAAGACCGACAACGCATTTGAACATAATAAGTATAACAACATCCATGACTTAGTCCAAATATGATATCGCACGACAAAGGGATTTGACACGTTAAATGTTATAATGCACTATAGACTTATATTATTTGGGTAGTCATAATATCTTGCTAGAGACCGCTTATGATTTATTATTTAATAAGGTATAAAATAATTGCCAACATAATATAAGCCCTTTGGGTCACACATACGACAATTAAAGACAAGCAAGAATAATTAGTAGATATAATATTGGATATTATATTTATTAAAGAAATTAAATAATGAGTAATGTATAATATAGAATACTATATATTATATTATTTAATTATATTATGTGGGAAGATAAATATAATATTGGATATTATATTTATTAGAGGATTAAATAATAAGTAACATATATAATATATGATGTTGTATATATTGTATTATTTAATAAGTTGAGGGGCAACTAAGAAAATACTAGAGTTTGACTATAGGGTTTACTTAGTATAAATAAAGGGTCTTGGACAAGGAGTCGTCATATATTAATTACACAACCCTAATTGTGTGAGAAGAACCCCCCCCCCCCCCAAGAATTCGGCCGATTTTATTTTTTTTAGGGAATCCATTTCTGCCATCTCCGTCTTCTTCCGTTAGTTGATTTTGATCAATAGTACAAATCCTTCTAGTAGTAAATTGTCTGTTGTACTGTTTATCAACATTATTCGTAAGGATTTAGCAATCCGGGTTGTACCAGTTGTTCATGTAAGGATTTATCTGTTGTACTGTTTATCAACATTACTCGGACTCTATTATGTTGAGGTGTTCCAGGAGGATTAAGTTGTAAAAAAATTCCACAACTCCTAAGATGATCATTGAATTCTTGGCTCAAGTATTCGCCACCTCGGTCTGATCGAAGGGCTTTAATTGTCTTGCCAAGTTGATTATGTACTTCACTCTGGAATATTTTGAACATTTTAAAAAGATTCATGTTTATGCTTCATAAGATAAACATATTCATACCGGCTAAAATCATCGGTAAAAGTGATGAAGTATTTGTACCCGCCTCTGGCATTAGTACTAAGAGGTCCGCATACATCAGTATGTACTAGGCCTAATAGATCACTAGACCTTTCTCCATGACCGGTGAAAAGATTCTTTGTCATCTTGCCCAATAAACAAGATTCACAGGTCCCATATGACTCATAGGCAAAGGAGTCTAAAAGTCCATCGTGATGGAGTTTAGAAATGTGTTTCTCGTTTATGTGGCCAAGTCGATAGTGCCATATGTAATTCGGATTAGAATCATTGAGCTTAGGTTTCTTGGTTGAAATTTATAGACTTCCAAAGTATTGGACTCATCTAGATCACTATTGTAAAGGCCAGTATATAACTTTGCAGTACCATAAAACAAGTCATCATAGAAAATACGAATAATCTTACTCTTAATAAGAAAACTGTAACCTTCACAATCTGATGTAGAAACTGAAATAAAATTCCTATTCATAGCAGGAACATAATAGCAATTGTTCAAAACTAACAAAAGGCCATTGGGTAAAACTAGATCATAAGTTCCAACGGCTAGTGCAGCAACTCTTGCTCCATTACCAACTCCTAGATCCACTTCCCCTTTCTTCAGCTCTTTACTTCTTCTCAACCCCTGCATATTTGTACAAATGTGAGATCCACATCTAGTATCTAATATTCAGGAGTTAGAAGTAGATAAGTTAACTATTATAACAAATATACCTATGGCAGTCTCACTACCCTTGGTACGCTTTAGGTCTCCCAAGTATACCTTGCAAGTTATTTTCCAGTGTCCTGGTTTATTGCAATGATGGCCATTTCCATCTTTGGGAGCTTTTGCCTTGAAAACCGGCTTAGTTGTGTCTCTATCTTTGGTAACTTTTGCTTTACCTTTGCCCTTGCCTTTGTTCTTGAAGGATTTCCCTTTGCTAACCATCAGCACGTGGCTTGGTTTCTTCTTAATATTTTTCTCAGTCGTTTTAAGCTTCACGTGCAACTCAGCAATGGACTTCTCCATCTCATTCATATTATAGTTCATAATAAACTGAGCAAAATTATCGGGCAATGAGTTTAGGATCACATCCCTGGAGTGCTCCTTATAAAATGGAAAACCAAGCCTACCAAGATGATCAATAGATCCTTTCATCTTAAGTACATAAGCGCTGACAGATGTCCCCTCAACCATCTTGCAAGCATACAAGGCTTTAAAGGTCTCATACCTCTCTTGCCTAGCGTTCTTTGAGAAAGTCTCATACATAGGCATCCATTTCTTCCAGATTCTTCTGAAGTTCTGGACAAATCATAGCCGACATAGGACAACTGGCATCAATGGAATCATCACAATGTTTCTTCTATTTGTCTTTTGCTGCTTTGTTAGCATTGTCAGCAGGCTCATCGGGAATTTTTTCCTCGAGAACGTACAACTTTCTTTCTTGCTTGAGAACTATTCTCAAGCTCCGGATCCAATCCAGATAGTTGTTGTTGTTTTCTTTGAGCTTGTCCTTCTCAAGGACGGATCGCAGTGAAATGGTGGATGTGTTGTTTGATGCCATTCTATTATCTATAAAATTCAATATGTGAAGTATTTAGTCACATTTCTTCTCGCAAAAGACTCCCACTAAAACAAAATACCCTCAATTTTACAACATTTGTAATTTTAGTGGCTCTTATGCCCAAGCATGTTATAATTCCATCTTATGCCTTAAGGTTCAAAACTATTTTGAATTCTTAGTTCATTAAAACACAGAGGTATCACCATTACCTATCCTACCTTACTAAGATAATCCGATCACCTAGCTTTGGCATGATCTGCTCAAGATGATTGAAGTCCTGATAGGTGTTTTAATTGAACGGCCGTAAATTTTTTTTTTAACGAGGGGTTATCCTATGTTGCATGTCTATGTTGGCTAACATACATCTAAACATACATGCATAAATTTAAGCATACATAGCATCACATGACATAAACAAAACATAGAACCATGTATAGCATGACTACAATCCTAACGTGATTTTCATGAGCCAACATGAAAATCACAAAGGTCAATCTAAAGGGTATAATTGGTCTTCATTGATCTTCCAACTCCTTATAACGTCATACGCGATCAATTGGCTCCTCGAGTCCATCCTTCATATCCTTCTTATCTTTGTTACATTAATAAAAAATACAATACACTAGTAAAGTAAATTACAAGAGGGAAAACGGCACGCAAACCGTAAATAATGATAATAAATTAGAAGACAACTCGCATGCCGTAAAACCAAATTATAATTAAACGACACACAGGCCGTAAAAAACAACCCAAATTAAATTGAAATATCCAATCACATTGGTCAATTTATGGTCATGCCATACCACAAATATATAATATAATTAATCATCATATAATTAATTAAAACTGGCAGATAATATATAAATAATAATTTGCGTCCAAATTAAACAAAAACAATACACAACACAGTGGCCAGAGGGATGAACAACACCCACGGCCACCTAGGTTCAAAACCTGGGATGCACAACTTTTGCGCATTTTATGCCCTGTCTATTAATTATTCTTGCTTGTTCGTATGTGTTACCCAAAAGCGTAAAGAGTTTGTGGATCGGCATGCTGGCCCTTTATAGTATGCAGCGAAGCTATGTTACATTGAACGGTCATATTTAAGGGATGGGAACCGTCTTTAAATGAATGTACATGATGGGTTTAGATGTAACTTGTACGTCTAATCTGTATGTTTTTGAAATTATTGATCGATCCCACTTCTGACACAGTTCATATTCCACTATTGCACGATACGGCGGTTTGAATTTTGAAATCATGGTTTTTAAGGCATTAAAGTCCAGGTGTTTCTTCAGTATTGAGAGAAATCATTTTAAATTCAGACAATGCACGTGGACTAGAAATAGTTTGTAATGTTCAAGAGTATGAATTTAGATATGCTTAAAATATTAATTGATATCTTACAGAGTATGTGCTGTATCCGCCAAAATATAGCATTCCCTCTTAAATGGTACATACATGATTCAATTCTTACAGCAATTTCGGATTAACACTGTATTCTTGGGTTATACTGTATTCCCCCTTAATTAATGCACATGTCATCTGTAGGAATGTTATAATGCCTTATTCTTCCTACAGTAAGAATATAACTTGGAGTTCTGAGTGTACAGTTAATTAAAGTGGATATTGTATTCTTAGGTCTTACAGCATTAAAATGTAAAAACTTATAGGGAGTCGGGTTGTAGCATTCCCAATTCTTGGCGAAGCATGCAGAATCTGGTGGTGCCGAGAGGTTTTGCAAAGATGTCGGCTAAATGGATGTATGTATGAATCTTATCAATCCGAACAACTTTATTCTCAACATGAATCATAATGAAATGATGCTTCATATCAATATGCTTAGTTCGCAAGTGCAATACAGAATTGTGCGTGATTGCAACTACACTCGTGCTATCGTACATAATTGGAGTCTCTATTTGCATTAATGCCCTAATCTTGTAACTACTGCTTCATCCAGAGAATCTGCATAGAGCAACTTCCAGCAGCATAGTATTCTGACTCATCTGTAGAAAGTGAGTTGGCTAATTGTTTCTTACTGAACCATGACACAAGTCTTGGTCTAAGGAAGTGACAAGTCCCGCTCGTACTCTTCCTATCCAACTTACAGTCTCTGAGATCCGAGTCACTGTAGCCTACTAAATCAAATCCTCCTTTCTTAGGATACCACAATCATACATTGATTGTTCCTTTAACGTACTTAAGGATTCGTTTGTCTATGGTCAAGTGTGACTCTTTAGGTGCTACCACATACCGAGAACACACTCCTACAGCAAACTGGATATCGGGCCTACTGGCTGTTGCGTACAAGAGTGATATATAAGCTTCCTGTAGAGAGATCAACCTACTTTCAAGCTTCGTCAGCACTTATCTTTGTGGAAGTGCTCATTGGGGTTGACGATGATTTGGAGTTGTTCATCCTAAACTTGTTAGCAGCTCCATGTTGTATTTTCTTGGTTGATAAATATACCTCTAGGAAGTTGTTTTACCTGCAATCCTAAGAAATAACTAAGTTTTTTTATCATACTTATTTCAAATTTACTTTGCATGAGATGAGAGAACCTTTGACATAAAGCAAGGTTAGTTGAACCAAAAATAATACTACATATATTTGAACCATAAGGAGATCTTCACCTTCTTGGATTTTGAAAAGGGTTTCTTTATACCAGGCCCTAGTTGCTTGTTTGAGTCCATACACTTAGCCGGTATACAAGGTCTCCGCCTTCAGTGTTGGCAAACCCTGGAGGTTGTTCAACATATACTTCTTCGGCGAGATCTCCATTCAGGAATGCGCTCTTGATTTGATATAGATTAAAGTTCTTGTGAGCAGCACAAGCTAGGAATATCCTGATGGTTTCTAGTCGAGATACAGGTGCAAAGGTTTCATCATAGTTGATTCCCTCTTGTTGTCTGTACCCTTGGGCTACTAGTCTAGATTTTTTCCTGATCATAAGTCCATTTTCATCCTTTTTTTTTTCGGAACACCCATTTGGTTCCTATGACTACCTGATGTGTTAGTCTATTAACTAGGTACCAAACATTGTTCTGTTGGAAACCATTGAGCTCTTCTTCCATCGAAGTGATCCAGTGAGAATTATTTAGAGTGTCATTGGTCGAAACAGGTTCAAACTAGGCTAAGAATACACCTAGGGTGCACATAGAAAGTCTCCTAAGTTCAGCTTGAGATTTCTATTCAGGGAATTGAGATCTCGCAGAATCTTACTCTTCCTTTGCACAGAGTAAAGTGCCTTGTGTATTCTGTATTTTTTTGTTTGTGGTTACACCAGCATCAATATCTCCAATTATTAACTCCTGGGGGTGATCTTTCAACTGTTGGAAATAAAACGCAGCAAACGCAAAGTTGGAGAAAATTTGATAAAAGCATTTTACGCATCTACGAGCACAAAACCTATTTAGGCATGCTAATTATTAACTACTAAGATTAATAATAAATTTAAATATTATTTATTATTTATTAAATAAATATTTTGCTAATTCAATATCCTAATCTAGATCAAAGATCATAGAATATTTACCTTTTGAAGCGTAGTGGTTGATTTCTTGATCTCTTCCTCAAAATCTTCTAGAGTATGATCACGCCTTAATACCGATGTTGTGTGGGCAACGAACTACTGAGTCTGGCTTGGACAACAAAGTGGATCGCCGAATATGTTCTTATGATTCACTCGATTTTTCTTGTTTTTCTGATATTATGTAAACACTCTTAGAAAATTGATGTATTATCTAGATTGTGGAATCAAAGTAACAAGTCAAGATCCACAATTAAAAACAAAAAAAAATCGAATTTTCCCTCACACAAGATATGTCACACGGACGAACCCCCTTTAAAGTCATATTTATAGGCTTTGGACTACTCTAGAGATCTTAAGGAGGATTAGGGTTAGGACTCCTAGTGCAACCAACTTTCCAAATTATGCCATTTCCTAATATGGTTGAGTTCACTAATATCAATTCAATCTAATAAAGAATTAATATTGCACTTCCAACACATATCCCAATTTACAAAATCGGGCTCCTCATCTAAATATATTATTTCTCGTGTTAAAGATATCGAATGTCTATTAGTTAATTTAAGCTACTGACACCTTTAATTAATTAATATCTTATCCAAGAGTGGTACCACTCGAACTTTATAATTATATTAGAATTAAATCCACCTACAGGGTTTAATATAATAATTATTATCGAGCTCCTCAAGGGGACATCATCAACCCGCATGAGTCGATACACAATTTCTAGTAGTAATAAATATTGTCATATAAATAATATTATTGCCCAAGATATGAAGCTTGTTGAGTCAATCACTTTGACTTTCACCCATGGTATATCAAAGAAATAAATATTATAAATACATAATTAAATATTATATACTTAGAATTAAGAAATAAATATTATTTGTGATTTATGTTCTTCTTATAGTAAGTATTAAAGACACTATCTCACTTCGATCCAGTTTAATGTATGCAAATACGCTCATGTATGCTAATAGTCAAGACCAACTAATCTCAAGCATACACTACAACTTCTCATATAATTTGTCTAATAATTGTATAGGTTGTGAACTATTATATTATTTTATAAGGCACCGATAATGTGATCTTCCGTGTGACAGCCACACACCACATTATCTACAATATAAAATAATTAGACATTTCATTTGCATAACCATAACGTGAATAAATATGCAAAACATGTGATTAATGTAATTAATATTCTCATAGGTAGTTACAGGGAAATAAGGTAATACAAGCATAAAGTATGCTTTTCAGTATACAACCCTAACAAACTCCCACTTATACTCAAAGAATGATTTTAAGTATACTACTCTATTATATAGTCTCTCATATCTCCCACTTATACTCAAAGCAATGCTGCCATACACCGTAATCCCATTCCTTCCACATGTCTTTCAAAAACTTTCGAGGGTAGGCCTTTCGTGAAAGGATCAGCAGAATTATTTTTCGATGCAACCATGGCTACAACTACATCTCCTTCCTTTACGAAGTGTCGTATGATGTGGTACTTATGGTTGATATGTTTACTTGTCTTGTGGGATCGTGGTTCCCTCGAATTTGCGACTGCACCGGTATTATCACAATAAAGTGTAATACCTTTTGGCAAATCGAGAATCACATCTAAGCCCTACTGGAAGTACTTGAGCCATACCGCCTCTTTGGCTGCCTCAGAGGCTGCCACGTACTCAGCTTCCATGCTAGAGTCCGAGATGCATTTCTGCTTCAACACTCCTCCAACTAATGGCTCCACCTTCCAGACTAAATACATAACCTGAATTAGACTTGGACTTTTCTTTGTCTGATGAAAAATATGAGTCAGTATAACCCATTGGACATAGGTCGTCTGATTGATATACTAGCATATACTCCTTAGTCCTTCTCAGGTACTTGAGTATGTGCTTGACAGCAATCTAGTGTCCTGGTCATGTGTCCAACTGATATCTAGCAGCCATGCCTACAGCATGACAGATAGCTGGTCTAGTGCAAAGCATTGCATACATGAGGCTACGCACAGCTGACGCATAAGGGATCAACTTTGTCATCTATATCCTTTTGTGTCTTAGGACACATATCCTTAGATAGTTGAATTCCATGTTTGTAAGGTAGAAAACCTTTCTTGGAATTTTCCATGCTACACCGCTTTAGCACTGTATTGATATAGGATGATTTAGATAAGCACAACATCCTTTTCTTCCTATCAAAGAAAGATCCTGATCCCAATGATGTGTCCTGGTTCTCCCAAATCCTTTATATCAAACTGCTCAGTTATCCATGCTCGTATGTCCGATAATTCCTTCACATTGTTTCCAATCATAAGGATATCATCTACGTATAATACAAGAATGCAGTCTTTACATCCATTTACCAAATCTCCAGATCCAACTGTGCAGCTATAGCTAAAAGAATCTGGATTGACTTAAGCATGGCTATCGGCGAAAAGATTTCATCATAATCAATACCCTCTTTCTGAGTGTAACCTTTTCGCTACAAGCCTCACTTTGAAGGTTTCAACCTTTCCGTCACCTCCTTTCTTTCGCTTGTAGACCCACCTACTCCCAATGGCTTGTACCCATCAGGTAGTTTTACTACCTCTCACACTTGATTGGAATCCATAGATCTCATTTCTGATTCTATTACTACTTGCCAGGAGTCAGCATCTTTATCTTGGATCGCCTCCTTATCAGTCCAGGGATCTGATTCATCTTCGCCTGGGATTGAGTCTGAAGACTATCCACGCCTATGAATCATTTTGGTTGATGAACAACCCTCCCACTACAACGAGGCAAATCCTGATTTGGTGTAAAAGTCTCAAAATCGATACGTGGTGCAGTGTTAGTTGGCGCTTGTATGATTGGTATAGACGGAGTCTCGCCCATCAACTCTTCTAGAATTATTTCGCTGATGGGATTGTGACTAACCATATAATCCTCTTCTAGGAATCGGGAATTAGTGATAACAATGATATTTTGATCATGGGGACTATAGAACAAGCCACCCTTCATTCCCTTAGGGTATCCTACAAATGCTCACACTTCTGTACGAGATGCCAACTTATCAGCTTCCTTATTCAGCACATGTTCTGTAGTACCCCAAATCCGAACATAATCTATATTGGATTTTCGCCCACTCCACCATTATGTGGGTGTTTTTGGAACTGATTTCGAAGGCACCAGGTTTAGAATGCAGACTCTATGCCGGGTATGGGAACAACACTGGGATAAGCTCGAAGAGAAAGCAAACACTAGGGGGTCTTACTAATCTAATTCTGTACCTTCACAGCCCCTATCTATCATAGTGCTTGCAGGCCTAATCCAACCCGTGATGGTCACTCCCTAAGCTTAGCGTACGGAAGAGCGTGCTCTAACCAACCTGAGACAAGGCATATCCCCAAAACGAAATAAGTAAATCTGAATAACTCATCATTGACCTAACCATTTCTAAAAGAATTTTCTTCCTTCTCTCAGCAACACCATTTTGTTGGTGGAGTTTCCGGCGCAGTGAGCTGGGACAAAGTCCCCTCATTTGCCAAGAAATCCAAAAACTCTTCACTAAGGTATTCGCCACCACGATCAGATCACAATAACTTGATACTCTTTCGATGATGCTTCTCCGTTTCTGCCTTGAAGTCTCTGTGTAATACCCGAGATTTTTGTTCCGGAATCGTTGAGTTTTCTGGGTTTTATCGGATTGTCATTGTCCTCATAGTTGGAATTTCGTGCCATGTTTGGGTGTGTCTTGTTGGGACACGTGTTTGGAGGCGTTTCGGATCACTATGTGAGTTTTTGAGTTTTTGTGGTGTAGCGCACGCTAATGCTTGAGGCATAGCGCACGCTACTGCGTGGTGTTTAGCGCACGCTACTGAATGTGTAGCGCACGCTAACTGGCAGTCCAGAGGCAGTCCAGTAGCTACTGGACTGGGACTGGAGCTTTGTTAGCGCACGCTAAGGCTGATAGCTAGCGCACGCTATCGACTGCTTAGCGCACGCTCTCTCTTCTTTCTAGCGCACGCTACCCGGCAGGTGCGGTTCTGTCCAGGGGCTACTGGACTGGTTTTGTGACCCGTTAGCGCACGCTACGGCTTTTGGCTAGCGCACGCTAACTGTGTTATATGCGGTTTCTCTGGAGCGATGACCCCATTAGCGCACGCTAATGCAGGGTGTTTAGCGCGCGCTAATAACTGTCCAGTATAAATACTGGACAGCAGCATTAAGTCGTCATTTTTCCACTCTTCTTCATCCCTTCCGACGGGAGTGATATCCAGAGGCGATTAGGACCGATCTTTTTCTTCTAGCTTCATCTCTGAGCGGATTTGTAGATGTTTAACAACATCTAATCGTCTTCTTGGTCCAGATCAAGGTAATCTCTTCTTAGAACCCTAGTTTCTTGAATTTGGGGTTTTTCCTTGGATTTGTGATTCTTAACCGATCTCATCCGATCGGTTGTGTATTTTTGGTTGTCTTCACCGTAATCTTCAGATTTTGTTAACCGTTCATCGATTTTTATCGCCCGGATCAACGATTCTTGATTTCTTTGAGAATACTTAGATCCTTGTCGTTTTTAGGATCGTTTTGGATTTCGATTAGTGTTATTGATTCGTGGTTATGCTATTTTCGTAGTATTCGTGGGCTGTCGAAGTCTTGATCGTTTTTGGAGGTTCGAAGGTTGCCCGATCGCACCGTTAAATCGTTTCGCGCTCGTATCTCGAGGCAAGTATCTTGTCCATACATTTCATGTTTCGTAGGCGTAATTATTGATAAATGATTATATACGAAACCCAATGTTTAGTGAACGTAAAAAGGGATCGGTATGTTCTCGATAAATGTTGTCTTTCAACGATAATTCGTGTAGTACGTGAATATATGTGTTCTCGGGATATGTGTGTTTGTCTTGTATGTTGAAAAGATGATATGACCACTTTGAGTGAGTTTAATAGACCGTAATCCTTTGTCGGGGATTACGTATTGTTATGTGTACTTGTTCGGTAAGAATGTATTGGGTGTGATATTAGTTGATACTCCTTTGAAAGGAGGTTGTGATGTTTAAGTGTTGCTTGGCTTGATATTTTGCTCATTGTTATGTGATCATTGATAGTGATGTGCCTCCGGGTAGGATTGTTGAATCTCCGGGATCCATACTTGCTAGTATGGGTCGGGCGTGACCGTAGGGTTATCCAATCCGGGTATGTCTTGCGGGGACTCCGAGGTTCGGGGCTTGCTAGCCCGATGCCGAGATAACTTGTGGGGTTATCATCGGGTATGTCTTGCGGGGACTCCGAGGTTCGTGGCTTGTTAGCCGTCTGGGATAACTTATGGTTGTGGTTTGGAATGGTTACGTAGGTTGTTGCCACGAGGACATGTGATTTGGTATGGCTTCCTATTGGGTTATTTACTCGGGTATGTTCTACGGGAGCATCTGAGGTTCGTGGCTTGTTAGCACGGGACGAGAATAATCCTTAGGAACATGTGTTATGTGATTCGGGTCGTGGACCCTGTGGCTTATGATTCGGGTCTTGGACCCCGTGTGTTGTGAATTGGGTTGTGAAACCGCGTTTTATTATTGGAATCGTATTTTGGAAAGATGATTTTGGGCCATATCCCTAAGTGTTTTCGAAGGGCTTGAGAATTCCTTTATTTCAAATGTTTTCAAACTCCCGATATCATAAAATATTTTATATGAAATACATGGTTCTATTCCTACCTTTTATAAATCAAACTGTTTCGATTAAGTAAATTATCTCGGGAAATATATTCAAGATTATTATATTCTTGAAGCACGTTGTGTATGGATTGTACTTCTGTTCTATACTTGCACTAGCAAAACAGTGGAGTTTTGCTAACCCCCGAGTATTCGGGGGGTGGATGTCTGTATTGCGTCCAGGTACTTCCAGGTAGCTGGGGAGCGAGCCACAGGATCGATACGAAGGATGATGGGATACGAAGATACTAATCATGTGAAGACCATTTATAGAGTATTTGGTAGAGTCGTGTTGGTTATTCCTCTGATGTGTTATTTTCTCGAATTATGGAAGTGTTATCGTATTCAAGCCCCTGCTTGGGTATGTGTGTTGGGCAAGGGTCTTGTATGTATTGTTGTGTGTGTTGTGATATAAGACCTAATCGGTCTAATGGTCCTTTATGTAGCCATGTCGGCATGTGAAGTGACGCATTGTTTTGTATTTAGCCTGGTAGATCCTCGCGGAGAGGGTCTGCGGCGCTGTAATATTCCCGAGTGGTTTGGGGGTGTTACAGAATATGGTATCAGAGCTTAGGTTGAGGAAACCTAGGCTGTCGGGTTGAGTTGTGTGTTGTCGGGTCTTGTCTTGTCAGATTTGGTCTGACTGAGTGGTGTCGCGATGCGTCGTCTGAGTTGTCGGTCGTGATTAGTATCGAGGTGCAACCATCATCTTCGTGCGATCTATGGATGTAAGTCTCCCTACCTTGTTGTGTCTCGTATTATACGAGTTTACGTGATTCTATGTTATTATGTGGAGTTTAATTGTGCCTCGTGAATACTTACTCCATACTTGTTTGATTCTCGTATTGTGTTGGAATAAAGAGTAGTACCGGTATGTATGTATATATATATATATATTTACATCTTTGTGTAAAATCGTTTTTACAGGAGTGATGTTTTGGATTGGTTACTCAATAAAAGTTTATCAATGTGGTATTTCAATTTCAAATGTTTTGGGGAAGTCACGTAAATTCTATTTAAAAATATCCTATGAGAAGGAAAAATGATTTGATTTTCGTATGATGACCTCGAGACCAAAGATTTTGAGAATTCAAACTACACATATTATATTTTCATCTTGCATTGAAAATTTTCAAAATATTTTAATGCTTAAACGAGGTCTACCAATAGTTTACTTGAGACGTGACTTTCGCCTTCAACTTTTCCGGTTAAACGATATGTAGTGAGAATGTAAATTGTTGGCGTTTGGATTCGTATGTTTTTGTTCATTTGTAACCTTCGACTTTCGGCATTATTTGGTATATGTTCATGAATAACAATTGTTGTGTGTGGTTATGTGTAACTTGAACTGTGTTCTTATCCGCTGCGTGTGTAAAGTCAAAAGTGACTTTTTGGGTACTTTTACCAAATAGTGTGTGTTTCAAAATGACCTTTTGGGTTTGTAAATTTGAATTATTTCGTTGACCCTTTTTCCTAACTCTTTTGTTGGGTGATTTAACATATATTCTGAAACTATTGAGTTTTCGCGTCTACGCTTGTAATTTCAAATGGTATTTGGTGACGGTATTTGGTATTTGGAAAATGACTTTTGGGGAGTATTTGGAAAGTATTACCGTCATCGGCCTTTATGGCATTTTGGAACATTTTTTAAAATGGTTTTCAACTTGGTGAGTTCCGGCGCGGAAACCGTACAGAAAATGATTTTGATATAATGGATGATTTCAATTTCTTTGCATTATAAATCGCATAACAACGGCATTATAAATGAAGATTTTTGGTAAAATAGTTTGTATATTGTGCTCTAGCTGGAATTAAATGGTAATATGTATATGATTTAATGATGTTGGATTAAAGACAGAGATGTGAATATCTTGCTATGAGTTATGATCTTTCGTTACCCTAGGTTGATTGTTTGTTAGTATGCCGAGGGGCAGAGGTCGTGGTCGTAACCGTGGCGCTGATGGCCACAAGGATTAGATGCGGAATCGATAGAATGCCGCTGGGAATGATTTTAGTTTGGGTGTTGCTACTATATTGCAACAAGTAGCGACTCAGATGACTCAGTTGACCCAGGTGGTTCAATGTAGCATTGACGCGAGTCAGAAGGTTGGTGTAAATCAATGGCTTCGCGAGGTAGTTCGTATGAATCCCCCTCGATTCTCCGGTGCTGCGGATGCGTTGGGCTGGGATGGTTGGATTTTCCAGTTGGGAAAGATTTTCGAGGCTGTCGGATGTCCTGAAGAGGGTATGTTACCTATCGCTCAGTACCTTCTCGACAAAGATGCTGCTAATTGGTGGGAAGCTGTTAAACCTCGTGATCGTGATGTCACGTGGGTGGAGTTCCAGGCATTTATGGAAGCTGAGTTCTGTCCGAAATCGATTAGAGAGCAGAGGATTCGCGAATTCTACTTGGCAGAACCGCAAGATATATCGGTGTCGCAAGCTATCATTGATTATAGCAAACAACTCAGTTATGTGCGAGACGGGGTGAGAACCGAGGAAGAGAGGATCCTTCACTTTGACAGACGGATGAAGCCGGATATTCGCGTGTATATGTCGGGATTCAATTGCACTTCGTTGAGGGACTATCAAGATCGAGCATTGGCCCGTGAACTAGCTTCGTTATCGTCGGAGCGTGTGTCTGAGTCGAAGAAGCAGAGGAAGTCCGATGACCGTGTGGACGGTGCAGGAGTTGGTGTTTCTAGTTTTCAATGTCGTAGCCTTTCCGCTGTGAAGCTCCATCGCTCGATGCGTGGAACTGAGAGTTCCAAGTCGTCTGCTCTGACTCCTGGTAAAGCCAGTAGATGTTTTAACTGTAATGTGGCGGGACATGTTCGTGCACATTGTCCTTCTCCGCCAGTAACGTGTTACAGGTGCGGACTCGAGGGACACCGAGTTCAGTTTTGCGAGATGGTTACCGAGCCTTCCGGGGCGCGGAATTGAGCACCGATATCTGGATCGACTCCGAGAAGCCCCTGAGTGGCTTAGCCTATCAGTTGTTTGTTATGTTATTTCCCTCGTTTTGTTGTTTCGATATTCCGGAGATTAACTTCTTTTATTTGAAGTGAATCGGATTTTGAACTCTGATTTCGACTGGCTTAATCGTTTATGTTTGTTGATATTTTCTGAACTTGTCCTGTCTTGTGCTTTTGGTTGATCGAACAAGTTGTGGTATTGTTTCAGAATAACCCATTTGTCGTTATGACTTTCCAATTGCTATTCCCTTTCCTGTGGATCTTATGTGAATACACATCTTGTTGTCTTCACCGGATCGTATATTGTCTCGAGTCGAGATGTGAACTTTGGGGTTGTTGTTTGAGTATTATTGTTCGTCGTGATTCGAACATGATTGATCGACTGTTGTCGTCTCGATCGTTGTAACTCAATCGTTTGATGGTTCAGTTTTTGTTAATCTCGTTTCGTGATTGTTGAGCGTTAGGACTCCTTCTTAATTTCCTTAAGTTCAGGAAATTTGTTTTGTGTTCGATCCTCCAACCCTTGGGCTGTGGAATTTCGTATTGGTTCAGCGTATAGCTCGTGTTTTGGTTGATGTACTGTTGAATTGTTCGACCGTATTGATTTTCATTCGTTGTGTTTTGTTATTTCGGCAACGGATATCGTGTGTTATCTGAGTTTGTTTTGCGTCGTTGGTTTTATGTTTCAAGTTTCGGGGACGAAACTTCTTTTAAGAGGGGTAGAATGTAATACCCGAGATTTTTGTTCCGGAATCGTTGAGTTTTCTGGGTTTTATCGGATTGTCATTGTCCTCATAGTTGGAATTTCGTGCCATGTTTGGGTGTGTCTTGTTGGGACACGTGTTTGGAGGCGTTTCGGATCACTATGTGAGTTTTTGAGTTTTTGTGGTGTAGCGCACGCTAATGCTTGAGGCATAGCGCACGCCATCACAGGTGTTTAGCGCACGCCATCAATGTGTAGCGCACGCCATCGGCAATCCAGAGGCGATCCGGTAGCTACCGGATCGGGATCGAGCTTTGTTAGCGCACGCTAAGGTCGATAGCTAGCGCACGCTATCGACCGCTTAGCGCACGCTCTCTTCTTTCTAGCGCACGCTACCCGGCAAAGCGGCTCGCCTGTGGGCTACCGATCGTTTTGTGACCGTTAGCGCACGCTACGGCTTTGCTAGCGACGCTAAGCGTGTTATATGCGGTTTCTCGAGCGATGACCCCATTAGCGCACGCTAATGCAGGTGTTTAGCGCGCTAATAATCGCTCAAAGATAAATACCGGACAGCAGCATTAAGTCGTCATTTTTCCACTTTTCTTCATCCCTTCCGACGGGAGTGAGATCCAGAGGCGATTAGGACCTATCTTTTTCTTCTAGCTTCATCTCTGAGCGGATTTGTAGATGTTTAACAACATCTAATCGTCTTCTTGGTCCAGATCAAGGTAATCTCTTCTTAGAACCCTAGTTTCTTGAATTTGGGATTTTTCCTTGGATTTGTGATTCTTAACCGATCTCATCCGAACGGTTGTGTATTTTTGGTTGTCTTCACCGTAATCTTCAGATTTTGTTAACCGTTCATCGATTTTTATCGCCCGGATCAACGATTCTTGATTTCTTTGAGAATACTTAGATCCTTGTCGTTTTTAGGATCGTTTTGGATTTCGATTAGTGTTATTGATTCGTGGTGATGCTATTTTCGTAGTATTCGTGGGCTGTCGAAGTCTTGATCGTGTTTGGAGGTTCGAAGGTTGCCCGATCGTGCCCGTTCGTCGTTTCATCGCTCGTAATACTGAGGCAAGTATCTTGTCCATACATTTCATGTTGCGTAGGCGTAATTATTGATAAATGATTATATACGAAACCCAATGTTTAATGAACGTAAAAAGGGGTCGGTATGTTCTCGATAAATGTTGTCTTTCAACGATAATTCGTTTAGTACGTGAATATATGTGTTCTCGGGATATGTGTGTTGGTCTTGTATGTTGAAAAGATGCTATGACCACTTTGAGTGAGTTTAATAGACCGTAATCCTTTGTCGGGGATTACGTATTGTTATGTGTACTTGTTCGGTAAGAACGTATTGGGTGTGATATTAGTTGATACTCCTTTGAAAGGAGGTTGTGATGTTTAAGTGTTGCTTGGCTTGATATTTTGCTCATTGTTATGTGATCATTGATAGTGATGTGCCTCCGGGTAGGATTGTTGAATCTCCGGAATCCATACTTGCTAGTATGGGTCGGGCGTGACCGTAGGGTTATCCAATCCGGGTATGTCTTGCGGGGACTCCGAGGTTCGGGGCTTGCTAGCCCGATGCCGAGATAACTTGTGGGGTTATCATCGGGTATGTCTTGCGGGGACTCCGAGGTTCGTGGCTTGTTAGCCCGATGCCGGGATAACTTATGGTTGTGGTTTGGAATGGTTCTGTGGCTGTTGCCACGAGGACATGTGATTTGGTATGGCTTCCTATTGGGTTATTTACTCGGGTATGTTTTACGGGAGCATCTGAGGTTCGTGGCTTGTTAGCACGGGACGCGAATAATCCTTAGGAACATGTGTTATGTGATTCAGGTCGTGGACCCTGTGGCTTATGATTCGGGTCTTGGACCCCGTGTGTTGTGAATTGGGTTGTGAAACCGCGTTTTATTATTGGAATCGTATTTTGGAAAGATGATTTTGGGCCATATCCCTAAGTGTTTTCGAAGGGCTTGAGAATTCCTTTATTTCAAATGTTTTCAAACTCCCGAGATCATAAAATATTTTGTATGAAATACATGGTTCTATTCCTACCTTTTATAAATCAAACTGTTTCGATTAAGTAAATTATCTCGGGAAATATATTCAAGATTATTATATTCTTGAAGCACGTTGTTTATGGCTTGTACTTCTGTTCTATACTTGCACTAGCAAAATAGTGGAGTTTTGCTAACCCCCGAGTATTCGGGGGGTGGATGTCAGACAAGGCCCGTGTACTTGCAGTAGTGGGAGCGAGCCACAGGATCGATACGAAGGATGATGGGATACGAAGATACTAATCACGTGAAGACCATTTATAGAGTATCTGGTAGAGTCGTGTTGGTTATTCCTCCGATGTGTTATTTTCTCGAATTATGGAAGTGTTATCGTATTCTAGCCCCTGCGTGGGTATGTGTGTTGGGCAAGGGTCTTGTATGTATTGTTGTGTGTGTTGTGATATAAGACCTAATCGGTCTAATGGTCCTCTATGTAGCCATGTCGGCATGTGAAGTGACGCGTTGTTTTGTATTTAGCCTGGTAGATCCTCGCGGAGAGGGTCTGCGGCGCTGTAATATTCCCGAGTGGTTTGGGGGTGTTACACTCTGAACTTATCAAAGGCTTCGAACTTACGTCGCATCAAATAGATGTATCCATATCTCGAATAATCATCTATAAACCTGATGAAATATTCGAAACCGCCCCTAGCCTGGATATTCATTGGACCACATACATCCGTATGAATCCATTCTAACACGTTCTGAGCATAGTTTTCCTTGGTTTTAAAAACCTTTTTGGTCATCTTACCTGTAACACCCCAAACTAGGCGGATATTACAGTGCCGTGAATCCCCGACTGGGACCCACCAGGCGAATGAAAAGGATGAATTACACAAGATAAATGTAGTACCGAACCACATTACAACAGTAATTACTCCGATGAGGAGTTTAATTACAACACACCAGGACAATACCGAATACTAGTGTATTTTATATGAAGATAAAATACACAACACTGAATGAACCGGAGTATCCAAATGAAAATATGCAGCGGAAAATAAAGGACAATAATATGAATGACTGAAAGATCGGGGCCCCCTACTAGTATCACTAGGACTCCTCGACATCAACATGCTATTCCCGTGCGTTTGCCTTGCCATGACACGAAACAAAATCCCCAAACGGGTCGATTACAAAGAACAACAATCCTCAAGAGTTGAAAATACACAATCATGATTATATCGAAATTATGAAATATCCTCAGCGAAACATACGCAATCAAACATGCTATATGAATCAACTAACAAGACGGCTCAAAGGAAATGGCACCACACTACGCCCGGATGGAAATGTGTCCGTGCACAAGCCACCAACGAGTATCGATCGAATACACGTGTGGTCTTGTACCTAATCGCCTCACGAGACAATATGAATCGTGTGCACACCCAATGTGAGGCCACCAACCAACACACGACTATAATGTGCCCGACATGAAAATCCAACACATACCAACCGCACGCCAAAGATGACTCGAATGCCACGATATAACAAAAGTGACATCGAAAATGAATAATGACTCACCGAGATAGAATGGTAATGAAATAAATGACACCAATGAAAAGATTGGAACCGCTGCTCCTTATGACCGAAATGATTAATTGATAACAACAAGTTTTGATACGGTTAATATAATGATGAATGAGTTATGATTATGAATGAACAACAACAAAAGGGATGAATATCCTTTTAACCGAGTAAGAATTAACTTACAAAATACCGATGACAATTATCCTTCCACGAACAACGCCCTAAATGAAGTGTCGGTCATACGAACAACCTTAATTCAATACAATTACCAACAATCCGATCAATACACGAATTAAACACGAATATAACGAATTCCAAACGTCGATACGACTAAACCAAGTCCATAGAGACATTAAATCAAACACGTTGTATCCAACTCCGATTGTTTACCAACAAACTTCGATATACCAATATCAAAATTCCCAGAAGTGTTTCAAACCAACAAAACATCTCCAATACGATCAATAATCCGTTATGAATATCCAAAATGTGATTATAACAACAATTATTCGAAAATCCCCAATTCCAACTCGATATTCAAGGTGTTCTGAATAATCCCTCAATAATCCAATGAATCCTTATACAAACTCATAATCATATACATATCCCTTCGTATAACATGATTATAACGTCCAAACATCATATCTCAACACAAAATCGAAGTCCAAAGTGTTGAAGAATTTACCTCTTGAAGATCCAACCAATTCGATCCGAAGAACACGAGTTTAATCGAGTATCCAAGCTTCCTAAGATTGAAGGTGATGAAAAATATACTCTCAAATGATAATTGATGAAGAAATCTCTCCCTCAAGTATTTCTCTCTCGGTTGTATGTGAAGAAGTTGGAAAATGGGAGAAATGAGCTCAAAATGCTCAAAAAAAGAATTTATAGGGGTTGACTCGGCAACAAGCTCGGCCGTGCCCGCGACACGGTCGTGGCGCGTAGCCGGCCGGCAGGGACTCGACCGTGTCACCTTGACACGGTCGAGGCGCGAAGGGGCCTACCGACATGACCCGTCCGCGGCGCTCGACAATGACTCGGCCGTGTCCCGAACAGTCGGGCCTGCAAGCGTCGCTACGAGCTAATCCGGAAGAGCTCGACTCGGCGTGCGAGCGACACGGTGGTCCCGAGGCGACGCTCGGCACTATCCGGACGAAATGCGGCACGGGCCGTGTCGGACGACACGGCCGAGTTCGTTCGGCAGTGATCGGCCAAAACTGAAAAATGAGCGGTTGAGCTAAAACGACCATAACTCTCTCGTCCGGACTCCGATTGACTCACCGTTTGAACCATTGGAAAGCTAACTCGATGCTCTATAATATTGCAAAGATTTAGAATTTTTGGAGTTACCAAAAATTAATGGTGATCTAACAAAGTCGAACTCATATGAGGAAAGTTGAAACGATGAACAATAACGATACTCAACTCGAAGTTTATACGAACGGTGAACACGGTGAATGAACATGATTGATGAATGATTATAATTGAGTGAAAATACACTGTGTGACATTTACAGTCTGATAATTACTGAATGAAAATGTATGAATTACAACCGTGTATTACATACTCCCCTTAAAAAGAGTTTCGTCCCCGAAACTAAGGGTCAAACAACTCGGGATAACTCTCCCGCATAATCTCCTCGGTTTCCCAAGTGGCCTCTTCGACTCCATGTCTGGACCACTGAATCTTGACCAAAGGAATCGACTTATTTCTCAACTGTTTGATTCGCCGCTCTAAAACTCGTATAGGACGCTCCTCATATGAATGATCGTCGGCGATCTCGATTTCGTCGAACTGCAGTATGTGACTCGGGTCGGCAACATACTTCCGCAACTGAGAGACATGAAACACATTATGAATTCAGCTCAACGCCGGAGGTAAAGCCAATCGATAAGCTAACTCGCCTACTCGATCCAAAATCTCGAACGGTCCAATGAATCTCGGACTCAACTTTCCCCTCTTCCCAAAACGGAAGATACCACGACTCGGGGATACCTTGACCAACACATGGTCACCAGCCTCGAACTCTAATGGTCGACGACGGTTATCTGCATATGATTTCTGTCGACTCTGAGCTGTCAACAAACGACTCCTGATCAAAGCTACCTTATCCGATTGATTCTGATAAGTCGTCCCAACACAACGGAGATCGACAACGATGACCATACAAGGCCTCGTAAGGTGCCATCTTAATCGAAGCATGCCAACTATTATTATACGTGAACTCGATCAACGGTAGTTGGGCTTCCCAATCGTCCTTCCAATCGAGGACGCAAGCTCTCAACATGTCCTCTAATGTCTGAATAGTCCTCTATGATTGTCCGTCGGACTGAGGATGAAAGGCGGTACTGAGATTGAGCTGAGTTCCCATAGCACGATGAACTGATTTCCAAAAATGGGATACTAATCGTCCGTCACGATCGGAAACGATACTCTTAGGAGTACCGTGCAGTCTCACTATCTCCTTGATGAACAACTGGGCCATCTCTTGGGACTCCACAAATCCTTGATCTCAAGGAAATGAGCTGATTTAGTTAAGCGGTCTACAATCACCCAGATCGTATTCATGCCACGACGACTCGTCGGCAAACTCGTGATGAAATCCATAGAAATGTCTTCCCACTTCCACTCTGGAATAGGAAGAGTTTTCAGCATACCCACGGCCGCCGATGTTCAATCTTGACTTGTTGGCAAGTTAAGCATCTCGAAACAAATTCCGCGACTTCTCGCTTCATATTACTCCACCGGTAATTTTGTTTCAAATCAGTATACATCTTGCTAGACCCAGGTAACAGAATAAGGGGTAGCATGAGCTTCTCTCAAAATAGAGTTTTTCAACTCATCATTCGCAGTACGCACAACCGGTTCTTAAACCTCAAAAAGTCCATCCTGTGGACCACGAATCTGAGGCTTTCCTTGAGCCACATCTTCACGGATGCGCAACAATGAAGGGTCGAACTCGATTCTCTCGATTACCTCCTCAAGTGACGATGAAATCTCTAACATACAAAGATGTCCCCACTGAAGCCGGCTGACCTCGATCTCGGGTCTAAGGAATTCCTGAAGCTCCTTCGAATTGTTAAACGAGCAAGCATCTGCTCCTGAACGGACTTACGACTCAAGGCGTCGGCGACAACGTTTGCTTTGCCCGGGTGGTAAAGGATCTCAATATCATAATCCTTGATTAGTTCTAATCACCGCCTCTGTCGCATATTTAACTCCTTCTGAGTAAATATATACTTCAATTCTTGTGATTGGTGAAGATCTGACAGGTGATTCCATAGAGGTAACGACGCCAAATTTCCAACTCGAAAACCACGGTTGCTAGCTCCGTCCGTGGGTTGGATAATTAACCAGCTAATCCGAGGAAACATCGGATTTAATTAATATCTTTCGGAGGTTGCAAATCTCGGATAGACTCCGTCTTCTGAGGGTCGACACGAACCCTGGCAGATGAAATTACATGCCCGAGAAAAGTCACTTCGGACATCCAGAACTCTCATTAAGAAAACTTCCATAAAATTGCTCGCGTCTCAACACGTCGAGAGCCTGAAGAAGATGAACCTCGTGTTCCTCTCGGCTAAGAGAATAAATCAAAATGTCGTCGATGAAGACAACAACAACTGATCTAAAAAGTCGATGAAAACCCGATTCATTAACTCCATGAATACTGCAGGTGCAATAGTTAGCCCGAACGGCATAACTACGAACTCATAATGACCATAGCGTGTATGAAACGTTGTCCTCGCGATATCCGTCTCTCGAATCCACAACTGGTGATATCCAGATCTTAAGTCGATCCTGGAAAAATACTGAGGCTCCCTGAAGTTGATCTAAAAGATCATCAATACGTGGTAAGGGATACTACTCTTGATCATCACCCTGATCAACTCCTGGTAATTAATACACACACGAGACGAGCCATCCTTCTCCTTGACAGATCACACTGGTGCTCCTCACGGGGACGCAATCGGTCGGAGATAACCTTTCTCGAACTATTCCTCAAGTTGAATCTTCAACTCCTGCATTCTGGTCGGGGCCATCCGATACGGTGCCTTTGATAAATGGGACGTACCGGCTCCAACTCACTCCTGAATTCCCCTACTCTATGTGAAGGCAACCAGGTAACTCGTCTGGAAATACGTCGTCAATCGATGACAATGATACCATGAATGATTGAACATTTCGATTGCCCTAGAATGGTCAATCTATGAAAAGAGATACCAATAATGATTGAACAACTCGATTGTCTTAGAAAGGCCAATCGATGAAGATGATACAATGAATGATTGAATGACTCGATTGTCTTAGAAAAGCCAATCGATGGAAATGATATAATGAATAATTGAATAGTTCGATTGCGGAATTTCTCTGCTTCCGCCATAATAGAAATTCTACTGGAACAACGGGGATTACTTCCCTGAAGCACACATTCGACAACCAACGACGGAAAGATAGCGACCAAACGCTAACAAATACTGAGGATAGTATCAAGACGGTTAAACCAACTAATACCGAAAATTACATCGTCCTAAGATAAGTTCACCACGATTAGATCCATCAACCAATCGCGGTCATTAAGCTTAATTCGGTATGATTTCGAAAATTCTTCCATTGTCAGGTAGACCGATGGTATGATGTCCACAAGCAATAGGACTATCCCGAAATAAGTCTATTCAAGCATGATTCGAAAATGAATGAATGCGGTGTACCAAAGATCAAAAGGTACACACAAGTTGAAATAAAATTACGAGTATACCAGAAATCGTTCGGAACACCGGATAGACGATCCTCCACATCATATGAATCAGGACTTGCGGTCCCGAACCGACGCTCGTCTCGATAAATACGAGCTCCAACTCTATTTGCTTCCCTAGCCTTAAACAGCGATGACAAAGCGATCGATTCAAACGCTGGTTGCTTGGGGCTGAGATGCCGACGGGCCGACTTGG
The DNA here is from genome assembly GCA_033398695.1 of Orobanche coerulescens. Classification (NCBI taxonomy): domain Eukaryota; kingdom Viridiplantae; phylum Streptophyta; class Magnoliopsida; order Lamiales; family Orobanchaceae; genus Orobanche; species Orobanche coerulescens. The sequence goes on along the minus strand of CM065804.1, from coordinate 95,177,769 downwards.
AGTCCTTCGGCAAAACGGGCCTTATGTCCAAAATACCCACAAGTATAGCACGTGACCGACTGTCGCGGACCCTTGGTGCAGACATGACCAAGATCCCCACCGGTAGAACAGGTGATGGCTGAATTGGCCGCTCGTGACTGAGATCCCGCACGATTATGCGCCGTAGGAGGTCGCTCAGAAACGATAGGATTCACACGAGGCTTCTTGAAGGTTGACTGACCGCCTTCGGATTGATTACGCTTCGTTGATTTCTTGCTGACAGATGAAGGTTGTTGTTCAGCACTTTCCTTAGCAGCTGGCTCATATGGGAGAGTTCTCTCGATTAAACCGGTCAGAGTGGCGCAATGATGATTGAGCAACTGCACATGGGTCATCATCGCCTGCATAAAAGTGAGTGGATCAACCCGAACATCTTCTGATCGAGCCGAGTCCTGGGCACGATTTCCCGGCAGCGAGTGATTATTTCTCGGGTTTCGGTCCGTACCGCGGCCTCTTCTCGTGCATCCCCTGACCGCTCTCTCCATACTGAAGTAGGAAGGTCGCATAATGATTATATTTCCCGCATGATTAACACGTTATGATTATATCATGAGATGATGAAAATGAGTATATATGCTCTAACTTAGTGATTATATGAATGATTTACTGAAGTTACATGATTATCGATGAAATTCTTAAAATGATTATCTTGAATAACTTAACAAGATTAATAATATGATCTTCCAGATTGACAACTGAGTAATGAAATGAATTGAGTAATTAATGAGTTAACGTGATCGTCCTGATTATTAACTGAGTAATGAAATGGATTAAGTGATTAATGAGTTAACATGATCGTCTTAATCACAATGAATGATGATGTTTGAGGATTGTTAATTGATGAATTATGAATGAATGATAATTGCCAGAAATTATACCATGGCGTTAGAAATCTTACGCTTCTTAGGTCGATTGGCTCGGCATTTGCACAGTCACACGTGGCGAAAGTCCAATGATACTAGTCGATGACGATGATTTCAAATAAGACATGACTCGGAAGGTAGTATTCAAAACCACGCTCCGATACCAACTCGTAACACCCCAAACTAGGCGGATATTACGGTGCCGTGAATCCCCGACCGGGACCCACCAGGCGAATGAAAAGGATGAATTACACAAGATAAATGTAGTACCGAACCACATTACAACAGTAATTACTCCGATGAGGAGTTTAATTACAACACACCAGGACAATACTGAATACTAGTGTATTTTATATGAAGATAAAATACACAACACCGAATGAACCGGAGTATCCAAATGAAAATATGCGGCGGAAAATAAAGGACAATAATATGAATGATGAAAGATCGGGGCCCCTACTAGTATCACTAGGACTCCTCGACATCAACATGCTATTCCCGTGCGTTTGCCTTGCCATGACACGAAAAACAAAATCCCCAAACGGGTCGATTACAAAGAACAACAATCCTCAAGAGTTGAAAATACACAATCATGATTATATCCGAAATTATGAAATATCCAGCCGAAACATACGCAATCAAACATGCTATATGAATCAACTAACAAGATGCGGCTCAAAGGAAATGGCACCACACTACGCCCGGGATGGAAATGTGTCCGTGCACAAGCCACCAACGAGTATCGATCGAATACACGTGTGGTCTTGTACCTGTCGATCTCACGAGACAATATGAATCGTGTGCACACAATGTGAGGCCACCAACCAACACACGACTATAATGTGCCCGACATGAAAATCCAACACATACCAACCGCACGCCAAGATGACCCGAATGCCACGATATAACAAAAGTGACATCGAAAATGAATAATGACTCACCGAGATAGAATGGTAATGAAATAAATGACAACTCAATGAAAAGATTGGAACCGCTGCTCCTTATGATCGAAATGATTAATTGATAACAACAAGTTTTGATACGGTTAATATAATGATGAATGAGTTATGATTATGAATGAACAACAACAAAAGGGATGAATATCCTTTTAACCGAGTAAGAATTAACTTACAAAATACCGATGACAATTATCCTTCCACGAACAACGTCCTAAATGAAGTGTCGGTCGCACGAACAACCTTAATTCAATACAATTACCAACAATCCGATCAATACACGAATTAAACACGAATATAACGAATTCCAAACGTCGATACGACTAAACCAAGTCCATAGAGACATTAAATCAAACACGTTGTATCCAACTCCGATTGTTTACCAACAAACTTCGATATACCAATATCAAAATTCCCAAGAAGTGTTTCAAACCAACAAAACATCTCCAATACGATCAATAATCCGTTATGAATATCCAAAAATGTGATTATAACAACAATTATTCGAAAATCCCCAATTCCAACTCGATATTCAAGGTGTTCCTGAATAATCCCTCAATAATCCAATGAATCCTTATACAAACTCATAATCATATACATATCCCTTCGTATAACATGATTATAACGTCCAAAACATCATATCTCAACACAAAATCGAAGTCCAAAGTGTTGAAGAATTTACCTCTTGAAGATCCAACCAATTCGATCCGAAGAACACGAGTTTAATCGAGTATCCAAGCTTCCCGGAAGATTGAAGGTGATGAAAAATATACTCTCAAATGATAATTGATGAAGAAATCTCTCCCTCAAGTATTTCTCTCTCGGTTGCAGGTGAAGAAGATGGAAAAAATGGGAGAAATGAGCTCAAAATGCTCAAAAAAAGAATTTATAGGGGTTGACTCGGCCAACAGCTCGGCCGTGCCCGCTGACACGGTCGTGGCGCGCAGCCGGCAGCGAGGACTCGACCGTGTCCCGCTGACACGGTCGAGGCGCGAAGGGGCCTACCGACGTGACCGTCTGCGGCGCTCGACAATGACTCGGCCGTGTCCCGAACACGGTCGGGCCTGCAAGCGTCGCTACGAGCTAATCCGGAAGAGCTCGACTCGGCCGTGCTGCACGACGGTCGGGTCACGAGGCGACGCTCGGCACTATCCGGACGAGTACGGCACGGGCGTGTCGGACGACACGGCCGAGTTCGTTCGCGCTGATCGCCAAAGCGAAAAATGAGCGGTTGAGCTAAAACGACCATAACTCTCTCGTCCGGACTCCGATTGACTCACCGTTTGAACCATTGGAAAGCTAACTCGATGCTCTATAATATTGCAAAGATTTAGAATTTTTGGAGTTACCAAAAATTAATGGTGATCTAACAAAGTCGAACTCATATGAGGAAAGTTGAAACGATGAACAATAACGATACTCAACTCGAAGTTTATACGAACGGTGAACACAGTGAATGAACATGATTGATGAATGATTATAATTGAGTGAAAATACACTGAGTGACAATTACAGGCTGATAATTACTGAATGAAAATGAATGAATTACAACCGGGTATTACATTACCTTCTAGAAAGGATTCACAAATTGGACGAACCCAACTTGGAGGTCGTCCAATGGGCCACTATCTACCAATATTTGAACTATTTTAAGGTTTCCATGTTCTAACCGTAAATGCCACAGATATATTTGGTATGCTTGAAGGTTCTTTTCTCTTTTTAGATTTGAATAATGAATTAAGCGATTTATGTTTATACATGGGAGTTTGTGCAGTATTAATGACATATAGTCCATCAGTATAAATATCTTTGCAAATATATTAACTATTTCTTCTAATAATAGTATCACCATCAAAAGAAACTGAATAACGATCACAACTTAATTTAGAAACCGAAATTAAATTCATTCTAAAATCTGGTACTAATAATACAGTATTAAGGACTAATATTTTATCATTAATCTTTAACTGCACGACTCCCACTGCAAGAGCCATATGCCTAGAATAGTTGCCCCGGTTGATGGTGATCCCGCCCACACTAAGCTGCTTGGTTACTTGAAAACCATGCGAGTCAAAGCAAACATGATCAGTGGAGCCTGAATCAACTATCCACGAAGTGGAAGAACATGGTGCCAAACATGTTTCTACTAGTGCACGAGACATACCTTTCTTAAGAGTAGGGCAGTCTGTATTGAAATATCCTTTCTGACCGCACTTGTAGCACTTTCCCATTAGATTTTTGTTCGCCTCAGGGTGATGATCCTTGCTATTTACCTTGAGAGTTGCCACTTTCTTCTGGCCCAATTGTTTCTTCTTCTTCCCCCACTTGGGTTTAGAAGTCGAAACACCAATAGCCGCAAGAACTTGATACCCTTACCTAAAGAGACCTTCCGCAGCTTGAAGCTCTTTTAGCAATCCCACTAAGGTGTACTCCCTACGATTCATAATGTAGTTTAGGCGGAACTGCTCAAAGCTCCTAGGTAAGCTGCCTAGGATGATATCGACCATCATTTCCGCATCGATAGTCGTCCCTAAGATATCAAGTTCGTTTAGATGAGAAATCATCTTTAGAACATGATCCCTTACCGAGGTTCCTTCAGCATTTGGGTCATCATCAAGACCCTCATAGCATTTTTCATAGCCACCCGGTTCTGATGACCAAACATCTCGCCGAGATTTTTTTTCATTTTCGCGGTCGTGCCCATACTCTGATGCTGATGCTGCAATACATTTGCTAAAGAAGCCAAGATGTAATAGCAAGCCATCTTCCATTTGCGATATTCTTTCACCTCATCAGGTGTCGAATCCGCATCTGGTTCCAATGGGCATTCCTCAGTTAGAACAAACTTATGTTCCTCGGCAGTCATGACAATATTAAGATTACGTTTCCAATCAGCAAAATTAGTGCCATCTAGTTTGTTTTCTTTGAGAATTACAGCAAGTGGATTGAAAGTCATATGAGATAAAATTAAAAAGCATTCATCACATAATGCATAGCAAAATATATTGAAAAATCTCAAAAACACAATATATATGCTAGCAACCAACACCTCAAAAAAACCCGCATATGCAAGCCACGATCGTGTGGACGTTTACCCACATATTTTTCAAGTAGAGTTTTACGTCTTTAATTTTACTATCTAGTCAATTTATGTTATGACAAGGAAAGTTAATAGTTGGTTCCTCGTGGCCATGTATTAATTAACATAGATTCTGATGGGGAGCTTATTAATTAATACACCTAAGCGAACACTACAATTTAACAACCTTAAAATATTATCTTTTAAATAGTAGTCCTATACATGGAGAGGTCCTATCATAAAAAATAATATTTATCTTTTGTTATCATTAGAAATTTAAAACTAGTGAACCTATAATTAGCGCATCGGATATGAAGGAAGACCCTAATGTCAACGCACATGCTAATTACTTCATAATTTAAATTAATTATGGAGGCCAATTTGATTTTTATTTTAAATAATAAATCAATTTAATAACTTAGTTATTTTAGCCTTAAGGTTTTTTTAATTTTCTCGTCCTAACATGCAAGAAATATATCACGTATATATTCATACATGCCATACATCAAAACAGTAAAAACCAAAATAAACGCATGGATAATTAAATTATCCAATTATCATGGTCTTCTTCCTTGACTTGAACCCGAAAAAAATCTTCGACTCGATATCTCCCACTGAATTCAAGCATCTCTTCACTCCTCCCCGGACGGGCCGTGGATTTCCAAAATTAAAGTTTCACTTTTATGCAAAATTAATTACATAAAGAATTTTTTAAATCCCGACTCTCCAGCGGACGTAACGAACGGCGGTGAAATGGACCGGACGAAAAACTGGACAACACAGGCTGAACTGGTGAATCGGCCCAAAACAGGCTGCCCGCGGCCCTAAGCACAGTGCTCGGTGTCGCCAACAGTAACCGTGCTACTCGGCAAGTGCCGTCTGTCATTGCTTGGCCGCACTGCCTAGCGCCTCGGATACCCATTTTGCTCTTCTGAATTCGATTACAATTTTACACAAAATAAAATATATCGGATTTACAGCAAGATTACACGGAAAAATAAGATCCTAGATCTACCCGCGGATTTTCTCACGGGAAAAACCATTACATGCCTCAAAACCGGGCCAAACTAACAATTGCATAAATAATAAAATTAAACATTCACATAACCATGATAATTGGATCATATTCCCTGCAAGAACACTTCTAGAAAAAGACTCCAACATCAAATTACTTGAATATTTTAAATTGCCATCAGGTAATCACCAAAATTAATTAAAATAGCAAAAGCCTAAAATCTGGCTCCTTTGAGTTTTGAGGTTTGAAAAATAACACATATGAATGATGTTTAAAAAGGATTTTCAAAAGATTTTTTGAAGAGAAACTGGAAGTGGTTCTTCAAAAACGTCAAGGGATGACCTTCCTAAATTTATATCAAGATGATGGCATTTCATAAATATTCTGTTGAAAAATATTTGGAGACATTGCTTCTCATTGTGTTGAAAAGCATAGTTGTAACATTGAAAGATTTGAGACTGGCGTCGTCAAAGTATGGGCAATAGATTGTGAAATGTGAAACGACATGATATTTTTGAAAAAGTTGGGCCAACGTTGATATTATTTAGATGTTTTGAGACTTGTGGACCGGGTAAAGCCAGGGGAATAAAACGCAGCAGAAACGAAGTTGGAGAAAATTTGACAAAAGTGTTTTTACGCATCTACGAGCACAAAACCTATTTAGGCATGCTAAATAATTAACTACTAAGATTAATAAGCAATTTAAATATTATTTATTATTTGTGAAATAAATATGTTGGTAATTCAATATCCTAATCTAGAAGAAAAATCATAGGATATTTACCTTTTGAAGTGTAGTGGTTGCTTTCTTGATTTCTTCCTCAAAATCTTCTAGAGTATGATCCCGCCTTAATCCAGACGTTGTATGGGCAATGAGCTATCGAATCTTGCTTTTTCTTATGAGTCACTCAATTTTTCTTGTTTTTCTAGTATTATGTAAACACTCTTAGAAAATTGATGTGTTATCTAAATTGTGAAATCAAAGACACAAGTCAAGATCCATAATTAAACACAAGAAGAAAAAATCGAATCTTCGCTCACAAAAGATATGTCACGGCCGAACCATCCCCTTAAAGTCTTATTATAGGCTTTGGACTACTCAAGGGATCTTAAGGAGGATTTGGGTTAGGACTCCTAGTGCAACGCAACTTTCCATATTAAGCCCTTTCCTAATATGGTTGAGTTCACTAATGTCAATTGAATCCACTAAAGAATTAATATTGCACTTCCAACTCAAATCCCAATTTATGAAATCGGACTCCTTATTTAAATATATTATTTTCCATGTTTAAGATATCGAATGTCCATTAATTAATTTAAGCTACGGACAACTTTAATTAATTAATATCTTATCCAAGAGTAGTACCACTCGAACCTTTTATTATATCGGAATTAAATCCACTTGTAGGGTTTAATATAATAATTATTATCGAGCTCCTCAAGGAGACATCATCAACCCGCACGAGTCGCGACACGATTTCTAGTAATAATAATAATTGTCATATAAATAATATTACTACCCAAGATACGAAGCGTATTGAGTCAATCACCTTGACTCTCACCCATGGTAAATCAAAGCAATAAATATTATAAATACACAATTAAATATTATATATTTATAATTAAGAAATAATAATTATCCTAGATTTACGTTCTTCTTACAGTCAGTACAGAAGACACTATCTCACTTTGATCTAGTTCAACGTATGCAAATACACTAATGTATGCTAATAGTCAAGACCAACTAATCTCAAGCATACACTACAACTTTCATATAATTATCTAATAATTATATAGGTTGTGAACTATTACATTATTATATAAGACACCGATAATGTGATCTTTCATGTGACACCAACACACCACATTATCTACAATATAAAATATTTAAACATTTCATTTGCATAACCATAATGGGAATAAATATGCAAAAAATGTGATTAAATATAATTAATATGATCATAGGTATTTACAGGAAAATAAGGTAATACAAGCATAAAGTATGCTTTGCAGTATACAACCCTAACATCAACCACCTCCTGCCGGGTTCTAGTTGGGCATCCCGTGCTGTAACCTACTGAACTGTAGCGTCAACTTCAGCTTCTACAACATCAGCTTTGACTGCTTCTGTTATTACATCGGCGGGATAGGTTTCTAGGTTCACAACAGGTTCTATTGGAGTCTGGGGGTCATCAATAGAGAGTGTTTGGATGCTCTGGGTTAGGTCTTCTACTCTTGTAAGGTCATAATGGGGTTTGTTAAATACTATGTGGGCAAATTCCACTATTGTCATCTTTCATTTGTTAAATGTCATGAATGCTTCGCTGACAGAAGAGTATCCAACGAAAATACCCTCATCCGACTTTTCGTCGAAGGTATTTAATTGATCCTTCCCATTGTTGAGCACGTAACACCTGCATCCAAAAATGTGAAAGTATGCAACCATTGAGGTTTTGTTATTCCTGTAATACCCGTACTTTTTATTGACTGTTTGACCTTGCCGTTCTTCTTATTTTGTTGCTCTATAAACTCTTGGTGATGTTGTCGATGTTTATCTAGAATTTCGTGCCTTGTTTGGATCTTGATCGTGTTGTTTAGACCTTTCGAAAGTGTCCTTGTAACACCCCCAAATCCTATTGGGTTATTACAGTGTCGTGGACCCCATGCCAGGAGATCCACCAGGCGAACATGACTAAAATACATTAAATTAAACAACAAGGGGAAATCGTAGTCCCTACCATGATATCCGACACAATATTCCGATAAGGAATTTCAATGACAATGATGGGCCTACATGGCCAAAAATAAAATACAACAATATCCACGAGCATCTGCTCGGGTAATACATAATGACAATGACTGACAGACTGAAGAACACTCCAACTGACTGACCAACATGAACAACTCGGACTAGTATCGCTCGAATGGCTTGTCGTCATCATCATTCCCATGTTTCTCAACTCTCTCCTCGCAATCACCTAAAACATGAAAACATGTTCCGCCCCCACGGGGTCAGTCATCCAGATAATGAATATCAAATACATGTATAACATGATATGTATCCAAAGGTAGAATGAAACAGTACAATGATAATAATAATACGAGATGCTCACAAACCAATGTAAGAACCGAGCATTCGTGAAATACTATGCCCACGGCATACTATTAATACCTGTTCGACAGGTTAGAACGTAAATGCCCAACGGCGAATCATAATTATATAGTACCACAATGAATTACACGACATGAACCAAACCAGAACTGAATTAATTACGAATCACAATGCCTGAAGGCTCCAATGAAATTACCGGGACAATAATAAAGGCTTGAAAGCCACTCAGCCAAACCTGTCAAATATCACAATCACATGAAGCCAAAACAGCCCGCAGCTGTATCGATTAGGGCCGAAGCCACGGCATGAAGCCGTATCACAATTAGGGCCGAAGCCACGGCAAGAAGCCGTATCACCATTAGGGCCGAAGCCACGGCATGAAGCCGTATCACAATTAGGGTCGAAGCCACGGCACGAAGCCGTATCACAATTTTGATAGTGTGCTACCTTGAGTCGGCCAACACGATAATGATGACTAACGGATGGGCATTGTACTCGACAGTCCCAATTCAATACCTCGATTACCTTAGAGTGGTCAATCGATAACAACGACACAACGGATGGGAACTATCCTCGACAGCCCCAATTCAATACCTCGATTGGCTTAGAATGGCCAACCGATAACAATGATGCAGCGGATGATTCAATACCTCGATTGCCTTAAAACGGTCAATCGATAACAATGATACAATGAATGATTGAACACTTCGATTTGCCTGAGAACGGCCAATCGATAACAATGACACGATGAATGAGTGAATACCTCGATTGCCTTAGAACGGCCAACCGGTAACAATGATATGCTGAATAATTGAACACCTCAATTGCCTTAGAACGGCTCATCGATAACAATGATGCGAAGGATGTCTCGGCACCTTTAATCGGTTACCGACAACGAGGAAGAGAAATGAATACGTTAACGCCTTTAATCGGCCAAAACAACATCAAGGACAAAACTCCAACATTAATAGCAATGATTACAACGACGTCTTAAATCGACAATAATATCAACAACAACGATCGATACATCGATACCGCGAACCGGTGATCGATAATAACATTAACAACGAGTATCACAATGCCTTGAACCGGCAATTAACGAACAATAAAAACATTTGGCATAATTGCCGAAAGGTATCGTATCGAACGATCTCTTAATATCAATGAATTCATGAAGAGACTAAGTCTCGGAATGATACAACACATTCATACACATATATGATAACATTAATCTCATTGACTAGTACAAGTATAAAACTTGCCTCAACCGAAGGCGATGAAATCCTTCCACGAACAACGAACGGCGTCCTCCGATAAATATAAGCGCTCAAACAACCTTGAATGAAATACAATTCATTCAATAACACAATATCGAACGAAAACAACACAACGATCGAAGGAAACTCTTTGAGACATTTAATCGAACACTAAATGTTCAAAGTTCATCAAGAACTTAAGAATCATCAATCGGGTTGAATGAATCGAAGATATGGATATACAATCCATAGAACATGATTAATAATGTTTACAAACATCAACCGATTTATCAAATTCGGACAGAAAATGAAATCAAAGCCAAAACTCCCAAAAATCAAATTTTAGGAGATTTCAAGAAATTACCTTGATTAGGATGAAGAATCCACAAACATGTTGTTAATACACACCACAACTTGAAGAAGATGAAATTATTTGAGTTTGATGATGCTAAATCGCCCAAAATATCGCCCACAAATCGCCCAAGAAGGAGAGGAAGAAGGAAAGTGATGAAAATGAGGATGATTCCACAAGAAAACGCTGATATAGGCGAAACTGTACTGTGTGCCGCGGCACAGGACGAATGTGCCGCGGCCCACGGCCAAAAACTGCCTAGTACACTGCCTTTGTGCCGCGGCCCGGCCAGAAGGGGCCGCGGCCCGCGGTACAGCCCGCTCCAGCACAAAAAGGCACATGGTGCAGCCTTAGCTATTTCGATCATAACTCCTTCGTCCGGACTCCGATTGACTCACCGTTTGAACCATTGGAAAGATGACTTGATTCTAAATAATACTGAAAAGATTCAGAATTTTTGGAGTTTCCAAGAATTAATGGTGATTTTACAAAGTCGCTTAAGAACACGGAATTCAACATAACGACACCGAGACGAACTCGGATGACAAAAAGTGTAGAATTAATCATTCTCGGAATGAGGAAACGGTCACAATAGAGTTGCTAAGATGTAATTACACCAGAAAAAAAAATTATTGGAAATCGAAATCGCAGATATTACATACTACCCCCCTTAAAAGAAGTTTCGTCCCGAAACTTAAAACAAGTTGGGAGAAGCAATATCCCGCCAGGAAAACTCAATGAGATACACCAGAACTGGAAGCTGGCTTCTCATCGGCATCGGATGCCCATACAAACACTGATTCACCTCCAAAGAAGAACAGCAATGCACATATAGTCCTCGGAACCATATCTATCGCACGCCCAAGTCCCCATGACTTGACGTCTTGAATCACAATAAACAATCACCCAGATTATCACGAAATCTCGGTACAACACCAAAAGGAATGCATCAAACGATCTCAAAATCTCAAGATTCTCAAATACGATCATTATAAAATAGATCAACAATAAATGATCCACAACCACGATACATTATTACGGATTGAGTTATACAGTCATCCGAAAGACAAGGCTACATTTCAAATGTACCCAACATCGATATCCTCCATATCATCGATCTCCTCGATCTCAACGATTCAACGAAGACTCAAATCTGAACTCACCGCTTAATATGACCCCGAAAGGTTACCAAAAACGAGAGTGACTATGCTGAATGATAAATGATTAGAAATCCGACAAGGATCAAGAATGACTCACTGAGGTGAACTAATAACGCAATGAGTGATAACTCAAATGAAATGATTGGAACCATTGTTCCCCGTGAAGTGAATGATTAGTATGATAATTATAAGTCTCAACGTGGTTGATATATGATGAATGACTTATGCGAATGATTGAACGGCGATGAAATGAATGATTATCCTATTACCGAGCAAGAATTAACTTGCTCAAAACCGGTGATGAATGTCCTATTATATCACAGTTAAAGCAAACAATAAATGAACTCGCTGTCGAGATGAAGATGCTCTCCCAAAGACGAAGACGACTAGAAAACGATCTCTTGACGCTGAGTCCGATGTCCCTCTGACAACTCTTTCCATACCGAGGCAGGAAAGTCACGTGATAATTACAGATCTCGTATGAAGATTGCATTATGATTACGAGACGGAATGATAACAATGAGCATACACGCTCTAACACAATGAATGCATTAATAATGCAATAAAACGATCGTCAACATGACACCGGAATATGATAAGATCGCATGAAAGATCAAGTGAGGTGACAAGATTATCTGATGAAATTCCTGAAATGATTACCTTGAACAAGTTAACAAGGTTGAAAATTTGATTCACAAGATCAACAACTGAACCGTGAGATGGACTGGATGATTAATGAATTAATTGAACAATGAGATTGACTGAGTGATAATGAATTAACTCAGTGATGAGATTAACTGAGTGATGAATGAATTGACTGAGCAATGAGATTGACTGACTGGTGAATGAATTGACTGAACAATGAGATTGACTGAGTGATGAATGAATTAACTGAACAATGAGATTAACTGAGTAATGAATGAATTAACTGAACAATGAGATTAACTGAGTGATGAAGGAATTGACTGAACAATGAGATTGACTGAGTGATGAATGAATTGACTGAACAATGAGATTGACTGAGTGATGAATGAATTAACTGAGCAATGAGATCGACTGAGTGATGAATGAATTGATTGAACAATGAGATTGGCTGAGTGATTAATGAATTAATCTGAACAATGAGATTGACTAAGTGATGAAGGAATTGACTGAGTGATGAATGAATTAACTGAGCAATGATATTGACTGAGTGATGAACGAATTAACTGAGTGATGAATGAATTAACTGAGTGATGAATGAATTAACTGAGTGATGAATGATATTGACTGAGTGATGAATGAATTAACTGAGTGATGAATGAATTAACTGAGTGATGAATGATATTGACTGAGTGATGAATGATATTGTCTGAGTGATGAATGAATTAACTGAATGATGAATGAATTAACTGAGTGATGAATGAATTAACTGGGTGATGAATGATATTGACTGAGTGATGAATGAATTAACTGAGTGATGAGATCAAAATGATGATTGAGGATTATTAACTGATGAATGAGTTGATCCTTAATGCTTACACAAGTCACACGTGCTCCAAAACAATTAGTCATGAATCAATCATAACACTAATATCACATATAGGTTTCAACAAAGCATGAACAATTAATGACATGATGAATGTATGAACATAAAGAGAATCGAGTCCTTACACAGGTCATACGAAGCTTCGAGGTCTCACGATACTAGTCCCAACTGACGACGACTCGATGAATGAATGACTCGTGCAGTCGTACTAATATTACGACTCACAAAACCCGACTGTCCAGATTGTCATAACCTGACAGTCCCACTACTACCGCATCGGTAGAGCCACATAACTCACATATCAGGGTATCTCACAACCCAAAATCTCTGATACCATCTTCTGTAACACCCCCAAATCCTATTGGGTTATTACAGTGCCGTGGACCCCACGCCAGGAGATCCACCAGGCGAACATGACTAAAATACATTAAATTAAACAACAAGGGGAAATCATAGTCCCTACCATGATATCCGACATAATATTCCGATAAGGAATTTCAACGACAACGATGGGCCTACATGGCCAAAAATAAAATACAACAATATCCACGAGCATCTGCTCGGGTAATACATAATGACAATGACTGACATACTGAAGAACACTCCAACTGACTGACCAACATGAACAACTCGGACTAGTATCGCTCGAATGCCTTGTCGCCATCATCATGCCCCTGTGTCTCAACTCTCTCCTCGCAAGCACCTAAAACATGAAAACATGTTCCCCACGAAATCGGTCATCCAGATAATGAATATCAAATACATGTATAACATGATATGTATCCAAAGGTAGAATGAAACAGTACAATGATAATAATAATACGAGATGCTCACAAACCAATGTAAGAACCGAGCATTCGTGAAATACTATGCCCACAGCATACTATTAATACCTGTTCGATAGGTTAGAACGTAAATGCCCAACGGCGAATCATAATTATATAGTACCAAAATGAATTACACGACATGAACCAAACCAGAACTGAATTAATTATGAATCACAATGCCCGAAGGCTCCAATGAAATTACCAGGACAATAATAAAGGCTTGAAAGCCACTCAGCCGAAGCTGTCAAATATCACAATCACATGAAGCCAAAACAGCCCGCAGCTGTATCGATTAGGGCCGAAGCCACGGCACGAAGCCGTATCACAATTAGGGCCGAAGCCACGGCACGAAGCCGTATCACAATTTTGATAGTGTGCTACCTTGAGTCGGCCAACACGATAATGATGACTCACGGATGGGCATTGTACTCGACAGTCCCAATTCAATACCTCGATTACCTTAGAGTGGTCAATCGATAACAACGACACAACGGATGGGAACTATCCTCGACAGCCCCAATTCAATACCTAGATTGCCTTAGAATGGCCAACCGATAACAATGATGCAGCGGATGATTCAATACTTCGATTGCCTTAAAACTGTCAATCGATAACAATGATACAATGAATGATTGAACACTTCGATTTGCCTGAGAACGGCCAATCGATAACAATGACACGATGAATGAGTGAATACCTCGATTGCCTTAGAACGGCCAACCGATAACAATGATATGATGAATAATTGAACACCTCAATTGCCTTAGAACGGCTAATCGATAACAATGATACGAAGGATGTCTCGGCACCTTTAATCGGTTACCGACAACGAGGAAGAGAAATGAATACGTCAACGCCTTTAATCGGCCAAAACAACATCAAGGACAAAACTCCAACATTAATAGCAATGATTACAACGACGTCTTAAATCGACAATAATATCAACAACAAAGATCGATACATTGATACCGCGAACCGGTGATCGATAATAACATTAACAACGAGTATCACAATGCCTTGAACCGGCCATTAACGAACAATAAAAACATTTGGCATAATTGCCGAAAGGTATCGTATCGAACGATCTCTTAATATCAATGAATTCATGAAGAGACTAAGTCTCGGAATGATACAACACATTCATACACATATATGATAACATTAATCTCATTGACTAGTACAAGTATAAAACTTGCCTCAACTGAAGGCGATGAAATCCTTCCACGAACAACGAACGGCGTCCTCCGATAAATATAGGCGCTCGAACAACCTTGAATGAAATACAATTCAATCAATAACACAATATCGAACGAAAACAACACAATGATCGAAGGAAACTCTTCGAGACATTTAATCGAACACTAAATGTTCAAAGTTCCTCAAGAACTTAAGAATCATCAATCGGGTTGAACAAAAAATGATATGGATATACAATCCATAGAACATGATTAATAATATTTACAAACATCAATCGATTCATCAAAATCGGACAGAAAATGAAATCAAAGCAAAAACTCCCAAAATTCAAATTTTAGGAGATTTCAAGAAATTACCTTGATTATGATGAAGAATCCACAAACATGTTGTTAATCCACACCACAACTTGAAGAAGATGAAATTATTTGAGTTTGATGATGCTAAATCGCCCAAAATATCGCCCACAAATCGCCCAAGGAGGAGAGGAAGAAGGAAAGTGGTGAAAATTAGGATGATTCCACAAGAAAACGCTGTTATAGGCGAAACTGTACTGTGTACCGCGGCACAGGACGAGTGTGCCACGGCCCATGGCCAAAAACTGCCCAGTACACTGCCTTTGTGCCGCGGCCCGCGGTACAGCCCGCTCCAGCACAAAAAGGCACATGGTGCAGCCTTAGCTATTTCGATCATAACTCCTTCATCCGGACTCCGATTGACTCACCGTTTGAACCATTAGAAAGCTAACTTGATTCTCAATAATATTGAAAAGATTCAGAATTTTTGGAGTTTCCATGAATTAATGGTGATTTTACAAAGTCGAACTCATACGTGGAAAAGTCGCTTAAGAACACGGAATTCAACAGAACGACACCGAGATGAACTCGGATGACAAAAAGTGTAGAATTAATCATTCTAGTAATGAGGAAACGGTCACAATAGAGTTGCTAAGATGGAATTACA
This sequence comes from Orobanche coerulescens, assembly GCA_033398695.1. Lineage (NCBI taxonomy): Eukaryota > Viridiplantae > Streptophyta > Magnoliopsida > Lamiales > Orobanchaceae > Orobanche > Orobanche coerulescens. Next base: position 95,161,425 of record CM065804.1, on the reverse strand, counting down.
CTAGAAAAAAAAAATTATTGGAAATCGAAATCGCGGATATTACAGTTCTAGGTCAGGTAGATAGCACACGCTAGGCCTATGCTAATGCACGCTAATTTTGATTGAGTAGCACACGCTAGCTTTGTGCCTTAGCACATGCTAACAGACCAGACAGTGCCAAGGCAGTAGCTAATTCCACTCTCTGGACTAGCAGTTAGCGCACGCTAGGAGTTCGCTAGCGCACGCTATTCGTGGTCAGTAGTGCACGCTAACCTCGTCCGTAGCGCATGCTAACGAGCTGAGTCGGCAAAGGCAATGAGGTTTTCAGACTTTCTGGACTAGCAGGTAACGCACGCTAAGCAGCGGCTAGCGCATGTTATATGTATTGCGTAGAGCGCGCTAGTGCTCAGTGTTAACGCACGCTAACGGACTGAGATAGTGAAGTGGGAATTTGGCAGGACACCAGTTAGCGCACGCTAAGGATGTTGAGTAGCACGCACTAACGTCTGTGGACAATAGCCACTTGACTACTGGGCGACCCCGTTAGCGCACGCTAATATTGAGGCGTAGCGTGCGCTAGACTGGGACAGTATATAAGGGGACAGTCAACCCCTGCACTTGTCATTTCACATCATTTCCACTTTTTCCGATCGGGAGAGGCGATTTGGGGAGATTTTAGGCGGTCCTTCTTCAGATATTACCATCTTGGGTTAGATAACAAGGATTATACAACATCTAATACATTTTTATCCTCCAAATCAAGGTAAATTCCTTAGAACCCTAGTTTTTGGGAATTTTGGGGATTTTCTTAGATTCGTCCGATTTATCCATTTTGGAGCTTGAGAACCTTGATATTATGATGTATCTACCCCATATCTATATTTCCCCTACGATTTTATGGATTGTTGTGTACCGTGTTCGGACGTGAGAGGGTTTGGGTGATTTTCCAACCGCTAGATGTTTACACATGTAGTTTTGTGAATCGTAGGCGATTTTCGGGAGTTTCTTCATGTGTTATGAGTATGGATTATTGATGATCATATTCCTTGCGGATCGTTTAGGTGCCGGAAGTGCGTTCTTGGACCTACCGAACTCATACTCTTTTCTGTTTGATTTCTCGATGTCTCAAAGGCAAGTATATATTTATGATTGTATGTTCTCGAATCTGAAAGTAAGATATATGAATGGCATGATTATTTATATCCACTCTGGGATGGGCCGACGGGTCCTTTGAGGGTTTCATAGCCTCTGGTGCGATTCCACGGATAATATGAGTTAACCACTCTGGGATGGACCGACGGGTCCTCTGAAGGTTCCGTAGCCTCTGGTGCGGTTCCACGATTGATCATGTATGTATTAATGTGATGCTATGTATTGATGTGATGCTATGAGATTTAGTTATTCCGGAATACTAGTCTTGGAAATGTTGAATCAACGCTTAGTTTTACTTTATTATCGAGGAGTATTGTATTTCATATTCGATACACTTGCACTAGCTATTCGACGGCTAACCCCTTTATGGGGGAAATACTTTTTATGTATTTCAGGTTCCAGGAGAGCGGACAGGTATGTATCGGGTCGGCATAAAGATGATGGGCAAGTGTGATACTGTGTCTTGTCTCCGGTTATATTTTTGTGTTCCCCCATTCAGTGTTGTTGTACTGAAATGGTCTTTGAATACTCGAGTATTGTTTTTCAGTTTCTTTGATGTTCTGGCATGTGTTGCCGAGGTATTTATTTGTGTTGTGATGTATTTGGTTACATTGGATATGGTTTGAATGTCATTTGTATTGCCCTTCATTTCATTGTATTTAGACCTTCTCGGTCAAGTTTTATAGTTCCGCGTATGAATAGCCTTGTGGGTCCCACGGTGGGGCTCACGGCGTTATAACATACTCTGAATAACTTGGGGGTGTTACAGAATATGGTATCAGAGCTTAGGTTTATGGATACCTAGGTTGTCGGTCTTTTGGGTCGATTGAGTCATCGTTTGCCGCAGTATCACCACTTTGCCGTCATCACAGTGCGATCGGTACTTGTAAGTCCTCTTACTCTTCTTGTATTTTCTTAATCGTTTCGCTTTTAGTTTGTTATTCTTGGGAATCGGTCACTTCGAGAATGTGCGATTTGGATTATACTTATGCATGTGTGTGCCCTTCAGAATGTTGGCTGACAGGAGGCAGAGTCGTGGCCGTGGTCACGGATGTGAACTCTTCTTTGAGATTTTGTCAAATTGTTAATTGCGATATTGGTGTGTATCGGTATTGTGTTGAGACTTTGTTTGGGAGTCGCATGCTAGTATCACTGGAGGTCATTGACTTCACGCACCTGTAAGTATACTGTCCTGGTTATTCGCTTATGGCGACCAACGATTGCTCTTGTGATGAATATGGAAATTTTGGGTTGATCTGTGGTTTGTGGCAGGATTGCAAGTTTCGAGGACGAAACTTATTTTAATACAGCATGGATAAAATAATGTGAGAACTGAGACAATTGTATTTGTATAATTGTCGTACTATATCGACATGTTGTTTTAATTTTGATATCAAGTATATCATATGAGAATGTTATTTGATCGAGTATGTTGTGTATATGCATCTGGCATATCGAAACGACGGACGAGAATAGTTGTAAATGGCTAAGTACAGCCACGTTAGCGCACGCTACGGTGCATACTTAATGCACGCTAAGTGGTTTGAGTTACGTACGCTAAGGAGGATCTCTAACGTACGTAAGGTATTCTGGATAAGGTCCGGAAGGTGGCCGACAGGTAGGCCCAGGCTGTGTATTATCGGCATTTTAGCGCACGCTAATGTATTTTGGTAGCGCACGCTAATTGCAGATCGGTCAACAGGGAATCTTGGCTTTCGGCAAGTGGACCCGGCCACTTTCAACACGTGACCAGATAAGGTCGATGGATGTTTGTCATGTAGGGCTAGCGCATGCTAAACCGTATGGTTAGCGCACGCTAATTCCAGATCTGGTAGAGAGAATCCCGGTAATTACGGATGCTTTCAGCATGTGGGGGCACGGGTGATAGGTGCAGACTGTATCAAGTCAACTGCGGATAGCGTACGCTAAGGTTAAGGACTTGCGTGCGCTAGACATAATGGTTACGTACATTAATGCGTGGACTTTACGTACGTAAGTTGATGTACGAAGCAAGACAGTAGCCTCTGGGCTGCAATAAGGCACGTTAACAAAGTCAGTTAGCGCACGCTAAGGCGGTAGCGTATGCTAAAAATAAGGTTTAGCGCACGCTAGTATTTTGTTTTATAAAAGGGGACAGACGGGTACTGAGAGGAATTTTGTCCATTCTCCTTCCTTCATTCGATAGAGAGAGCCTTGGGAGGTACTTGAAGTTCCTAAACACTCTGAGATGATGATCTTTAACAAGATTAAGATGGAGAGCGTGGATTAAGGCTTTGTTCTTGAAGTTATTCATGATTCTTGGAATGAAGTTCAATTGTTCTTCTTCTTGGTTCGTCCATGCAAGGTAATTCTCGTATCCCTTTGATAGTGTTCGTTTCTAAGGGATTATTACTTATGAGGGAGCATGTTTTATTATAATGTGATGATGTTATATGAGATTTATTGGAATTGTGATAAGAGAATTTGGATGTTAATCATGATTCTTGTGGTTAATTGTGTTGTTCATCTTTTTGAGATAAGTTGGTTAATCTTTCTCCTTATTTTCGGATGTTGATGTTGTTATTGATACCTTCTTCATATGATGATAGTTATGATGGTTTGTTGCGATTCTTGAGGTTATATGAATTGCATGATGAAGAAAGTGATAACATGATGATATATACATCGGATTATGTCGTTTTGAACGTGATTTCGGATATTTCATGTTCTTGAAGAACTCTTGAATTATATGATATGATTATTATGTATAGGAGGTGATGGTGTTTTGGATATGAATATGGGATATTCATATCTAGAACTAAGTATGTATTTTGATATAATATTCGTATAAGAATACGAATATGATTTTTGAGTATGATAATGAGATTGAATTTGGAAAGGTTGTGTTTGATCTTGGAGTATGGTTTTCATTACAATTATATTCGTAGTCGCAAGGTGTTAGTCGATGCTTGGAATGCATGCAACTGTACAGCATTAGCACACGCTAAGCTTACTGGCTAACGTACGCTAACGGGAGCGACTTAGCGCACGCTATGTTATGTGTTTAACGTGCGCTAAGTAGGCAGACAGTGCAGTATTTTTGTGTTGTGATTAGGAATTCATAATGGTTTGAATTGGATTGTTCAGACTGTGTTTAATCGAGACATTGTGGAACCGTTTGGTTTTTGATCAGTAATATTGATTGTTAATTATGATTGTTGAGTTGCGGTTGTTATTGTGGACATGAGTTCATAATTGTTTGAGTTGTATTGTTCGGTTTTGTATATGATCGAAGTATTGATGAGCCGTTGAGTTTGATTGGTTAATTATACCGGTTATTGATTATTATCGGATGTGTTGTCATTTGATTATTGCATTAGGTCGCGATAATTGACCGTTGATTATGACCGTTGTGTTGCGGTCGAGGCTGAAGAGTTCGTAGATTGCTTTTGGTCGGGGATGAGGAGCTCGTAGATGAAGGCAATGTTTTGGTAATGGCTTCGTGGTATCGGTATCGAGGCAAGATTATACTTGTTCAGTTATAATACTTAATGAATGATTTTGCTTTCATTTCATTTATAGTTCATATAGCAATGATACTATAAGTGTAAATTGTCGGGATGATGGTTTATTCGTGGAAAGGATATTACCTTCGGCTTTGAGGTAATTTAAGTATTGTTTAGTTATGAGGATAATTGGTATGTTGAGTTGTTGTATATATTGAGGTTTCATATAATGAGATTTGTATTGGTTGTTCGATGAGGGATGTCGATCCCAGGACGGTAGTGCTGAGATTGTTGCTCGTATTGGTCATTCTTTGGGGATTGTGATCCCAGGATGTTTGTTTTGGATATTGTCGGTCGTGTCGATCTTTCGTTCCGTGTGTCATTGTTCACTTCGGTGAGTTTTTTTATCTTTATTGGATATGTGATTCTTTGAGTTTCGTTGTCATGTTGCATCGTGGCATTTTGGAGTCATATTTGCGTGCCGATTGGTTATTGTGTAGGATTTTTAGCTGGCACACGTAGATGTTTCCGCATTGAACCGTGCACACAAGATGTAGTTCGTGAGGCTAATTAGGTATATCCTGGATTCCGTATACGGGGTGGACATATGCACGGACACATTTCCGGATCGGGCGTACTGTGACGTCCATCTTTGAGCCATATTGTTTAGTCGTTCATAGTCCATGTATGATTGAATATGTTCGACAGTTTGCGACTGGTTGTTCATACGCCCGAGGGGTATGTTCGACAGTCGGAGTTATTTCTTTGAGACCCATTATTGTTGATCATTTGGAGTTTATCATGTAGATGGTATTCTCGGTTATCGTCGATCCTTTGTTGGTCGTTTTGGAGTTTATCAGGTCGATGATAATCTCGGTTGATTTATTGGTTGAACATTGTTCTTGCTCGTATGAGTATTCGGACTGTACATCGATGTTTCGGGATTAGTTATCATTGTTTGGTGGTATTTGATCTACAGATATATTGTGTATTATAGGTTTATCGAGGTTGAGATTTGATTGTGTAATCCGACGGACAGGATTTGGCACAGATAGTTCATTCTACACTTATGAGTTATGATGATATTTTGAGAATCCCTGGTATTGTTGGAACGTAGTACTGATGGTTGTAGTTGAATTCATTTTGTATTTTGAGAGTACCCTTCAGCATGTCAAATTGTATGCCGATACTCGTCGTCTACCTTTGGAATTCGATTTTGGAGACCAGGTTCTACTCCAAGGTTGTATATTTAGCTTATCGCTTGACGTTGCCTTCAGCGTTGGTTTTGTCCATAGCGTTTTTCATGTTTCTCAGTTGAGAAAGTATGTGCCGGATCCAAGTCATGTTGTTGACTATAGTGGGTTTGACGTAACCGAGGATGTTACCTTCCCGGAGAGACCAGTGAAGATTCTTGAACGTCATGAGGAGCAGCTTCAGCACAAAACCATCCAGTTGGTTAAAGTGCAATGGTCGAGACATGGAGTCGAGGAAGCGACTTGGGAGACGGAAAACCAGATGCGATCGGATCACCCCGAGCTTTTTATTTCTTAAGTTTCGGGATGAAACTTCTTTTTAGAGGGGGAGAATGTAATACCCGTACTTTTTATTGACTGTTCGACCTTGCCGTTCTTCTTATTTTGTCGCTCTATAAACTATTAGTGATGTTGTCAATGTTTATCTAGAATTTCGTGCCTTGTTTGGATCTTGATCGTGTTGTTTAGACCTTTCGGAAGTGTTCTGGGTCAGGTAGATAGCGCACGCTAGGCCTATGCTAACGCACGCTAATTTTGCTTGAGTAGCGCACGCTAGCTTTGTGCCTTAGCGCGCGCTAATAGACCAGACAGGGCAAAGGCAGTAGCTAATTCCACTCTCTGGACTTGCAGTTAGCGCACGCTTGGAGATCACTAGCTATTCATGGTCAGTAGCGCACGCTAACCTCGTCCATAGCACACGCTAACGAGCTGAGTCGGCAGAGGCAGTTAGGTTTTCAGACTTCTGGACTAGCAGGTAACGCACGCTAAGCAGCGGCTAGTGCACGTTATATGTGTTGCGTAGTGTGCGCTAGTGCTCAGTGTTAATGCACGCTAACGGACTGAGACAGTGAACTGGGACTTTGGCAGGACACCAGTTAGCGCACGCTAAGGATGTTGAGTAGCACACGCTAACGTCTGTGGACAGTAGCCACTTGACTACCGGGCGACCCGGTTAGCGCACGCTAATATTGAGGTGTAGCGTGCGCTAGACTGGGACAGTATATAAGGGGACAGTCAACCCCTGCACTTGTCATTTCACATCATTTACACTTTTTCCGATCGGGAGAGCTCGGGAGAGGCGATTTTGGACGATTTAAGGCGGTCCTTCTTCAGATATCATCATCTTGGGTTGGATAACAAGGATTATACAGCATCTAATACATTTCTATCCTCCAAATCAAGGTAAATTCCTTAGAACCCTAGTTTTTGGGAATTTTGGGGATTTTCTTAGATTCGTCCGATTTATCCATTTTGGAGCTTGAGAACCTTGATATTATGATGTATATACCCTGTATCTATATTTCCCCTACGATTTTATGGATTGTTTTGTACCGTGTTCGGACGTGAGAGGGTTTGGGTGATTTTCCAACCTCTAGATGTTTACACATGTAGTTTCGTGAATCGTAGGCGGGTTTCGGGAGTTTCTTCGTGTGTTATGAGTATGGATTATTGATGATCATATTCCTTGCGAATCGTTTAGGTGCCGGAAGTGCATTCTTGGACCTACCGAACTCACACTCTTTTCCGTTTGATTTCTCGATGTCTCAAAGGCAAGTATATATTTATGATTGTACGTTCTCGACTTTGAAAGTAAGATATATGAATGGCATGATTATTTATATCCACTCTGGGATGGGCCGACGGGTCCTCTGAGGGTTTCGTAGCCTCTGGTGTGATTCCACGGAAAATATGAGTTAACCACTCTGGGATGGACCGACGGGTCCTCTGAGGGTTCCGTAGCCTCTGGTGCGGTTCCACGGTTGATCATGTATGTATTGATGTGATGCTATGAGATTTAGTTATTCCGGAATACTAGTCTTTATAAATTGCTTTATAAAGTGATTTGTGACTTCTGTGCCTCTGTCGGAATGAATGGATACAATACTCAACCCGTTTCTACGTAATCCGACAGCTTGCTGAATCTTCTATCATGTGGCGATAACATCCGCTCTCGAAATACCAAATGTCCTTCTCTTTGATATCTTGTGATCAGAAGATTAAATAGTTTTAGGTCCCCTTTGATTTTTGGGTCCATGGTTGTTAGTGCCTTTAGGTACCCGGATTTGCCTGACAGTAATTGGTTTGCTGTATGTTACTTTTGGTGCTGTTTTGCGAAATTTACGTGGGGCAGGCACGTATTCACTGTATGCATGTAAAATTTAGTATTTTGGCTCCAATACGGTTGCTGTCTTGGAGGAGGAACCATTTTCTTTGGCCTCAATGCTTGCCTTCTAGGATTCTAGTCAGATTCCTAGATCTGTTGATGATGGAACTGCGATGCAGCCTGCTTTTTGGATGGATACCTGGGTTCCTGTATCCAGTATTTAGGTGCACTGTATTGTTGGTAGTACTACGGTGCATACCTTTGATACTTAGTTACAGCCTTGTTTCTGGCTGGATGCTGACGTTGTTGGTATGCTCGGGAGCATACTATTGATGATTAACATTGTGTCTTACAGGTATATGAGGCTGAGATTTCCGCTGCTTATGATATGAACTAGGTGGCGGAATCGCAGGCTTTGCTATTCGAGATGGGGCAGTTGTGACCTTTATCGGACTTGGGGCTACTTCGGGTTTCAGAATGTGTTCCACTCCCTTGACAAACACCATACTAGATTCGCCCTTGTAGCATAACGGGCCATATCCTAAGCTACGTTTATCATAGGCGTGCTGCCTAGTGCTTGGAATATCTTCCATCCTCCTTGATGATTTCTTAAATGATTTAAGGATGGTCTTAAGTTCTCCTTATCTTTTCTCGAGAATTTGTATCTTAGCTTCTAACAAAGCATTATCATTTATCTGCAATTATTATGAGTTTTACCTCATTTAGTTCTGTTGCAAGTTGATGATTGCTTGCCATGAGTTTTTCGTAGGTAATTTTGCTGTTTTCATATTGTAAAGACATGTTTTCATAATTATTTTTTAGTAAATCATTTTCATCCTTCAGCTCTAAGTTTGAGAGGGAGAGTTGTATGTTTCATGTTTGAGCATCTCATGGGCTTTCTGAATGGTTCTAAACTCATTTATCATACTTTCAAAAGTATTTGATGCATTGAGAGCAATAGTTGAGGTTGAGCTTACCTCATCATCGCTGTCTTCATCATCCTCTTCATCCTTGGACATAAAGCACATATATGCCTTATCTTCTATTTCATCGCCGTAGAAGTCACTATCAGTGATTGCCTGAATGCACTCCTCGATCTTGGTTGATGGGGGCGACGATTTTGATTCTTCGATCAGGGCCTTCATCTTGTTTCGCCAAATGTGTGTTTTCTCATCCTTCTCTTGTTGCTCGACTTCGGGCAACTTCTGTACTTTGGGATGAGGACAGTTATTAGCATAATGTCCTGGTTTCCTGCAATTGTAGCACATGTTAGAATCTGCAGACGAAGGTGGTTCAGAACTCACCCTGTTAAATGGCCTGGGCCTATATGGGCCCTTTCCAGATTTCTTGATGAACTTCCGGAATTTATGCATGAGCAGGGCCATCTTGGCTTGCGATAGGATGTCATCGTCGTTGTCTACTGCCTTGCATGTGGATTTGGATGTGTTGGGTGCGGATCTATGTCTCCTTTTAGATACAGCAGCAAGTGCTGTAGTCTTGGCAGATGACTCTTTTGTCAATGTCATACTCAAAAGTTTTGAGGTCAGAGAGGAGATCAAAAGTATATATATCATTTAGATTACAAGACAAACGCATAGATGTGGTCTTAATATCCCATCGGGTAGGGAGTGATATAAAGATTTTCAGATTTTTCTCCTTTTGGGTATACACTTTACCCAATGCTTCAAGTTCACTGACAATGCTGGTAAATCTGAGGTCAAGCTCCTCAACGTTTTGGAAGTTTTCATTTCAAAAGATTAGAACTGCTGAGTTAGTTTAGAAATTTTATTTTCTTTCGAGAGCTCGGTTCCCTCACAAATTAGCTTGAGTTTCTCCCAGATTTCTTCGGTTGTCTTACAGATTTTTGTCTTGGAGAATGTGCCTTTGTCGAGAGTGACAAACGGCGTATTCTTAGCGGCATTGTCGATATTCGCACGCTTTCGATCATTCGTTGTCCATTGCTCGCGCTCCTTCTCGAGCATCTTCACATAATTTTGTCCACTGATTCTTGAGACTGTATTGACCTTCATTATCTTGATCAGTCCTTCTTGGATGACGAAGACATATCTTCGTGCATCACATCAATATGAGCTTCCATCCTAATTCCCCAATCATCAAATTCATTAATGGAAAACGTAGGAACTTTATTGATCATAAATGTGTCCATGATAGAAGTAAGATTATGATGAAGATATGACAATAAATTTTCCAAAAGCTAGTGATTTTGTGAATCCAATTCCGTTAAACTTTGTAGAATCAATCGCTCTTATACCACTTGTTGGCCACTCTATACAATATGAACAGCTTAGAAGGGGGGTTGAATAAGCTGTATCTTTTTCGAAGTTTATTTGCGTATTGAAGTCTACAGTTAAGTTGTTGTAAATAGAGTAACTGAATAATCTCATGTTATCTTGGTGCGTAAAGGTTTTTTACGATATGTATACTAAAACAACATAGGCATATAGAAAATAGTAAATGACAGACAGTAAATACATACTGATTAAAGTGGTTCGAAGTAAACCCCTCTACGTCTACTAGTCCTCCATACAGGAGTATTATTTATTAAAATCATGGCATACACAACTATGTGCCTTTAACTAAACATGTCGCTGTATCGTTCACACAGATTGATACAGCCGACAACAGCTTTGGCCATTCACAAAGATTGGCTTGGCTTCTTCGACTCACTTCTTCTCGCACAAATTGAAGCTTCGTCCTTGGTGCTGTTCGTCCCACACAGGTCAGAGATAGCAAGGCTTAGTCCACACAGGACTAAGTAAACTCAACGGTTAACAAAATCGAACAATAGTTGTATGCTTGATGAGTGTTCGCTGTAAGTGTGATGTTCGCATTGAGGACTTTGTATATTTTTTCTCTTTGATGAAGTTGTATGCTTGAAGAAATATATTGCTCCTGTAAGCTTGATATTCAAAGTGTCTTAACGTCCTCTTGCTTGGGGTTATTTATGACCTTGGAAATAGATCCGTTATAAATATAGTCATTGTCCGTTTGGTGAGATTGAGACTGCTCTGATTGGCGGCTTCAGAATGTTTCGAATTAAAGGTGATTCACATTTAATGCTCCAGACATTCTTTTTGACCAACATTAAATACTCTTCAGACTATAGTCTCTTCGGCCACATTAAATGTTATCCTATCAACATTAAATGTTACTTTAACCTTGAATATTTTATGAATAAATAATGTTTTGCTTTCTCAATGGTTTAAAGCTTCCTAAGCTTCGATAATGTTTCTTTTCTAAGTTTCCTAAGTTTCCTAAATTTCCTTCAGTCGGATATACACAAATCCTTCGGTATATCCAATTCCGAAGTTTCCTAAGCTTTTCTTCAGTCCGGTTTAAATAATGTCGCCAAAATTTCAAGGCAAAGACCACAGTTGCTAACTCCAGATCATGAGTCGGGTAATTAACTTCGTACGGTTTCAACTGCCGAGAAGCATAGGCAATCACCTTATCCTTTTGCATCAACACACATCCCAGACCCTGATTTGAAGCGTCGTTGTATACCATGAATCCATCAATTTCATCTGGTAATGCTAATATAGGTGTTGTCGCCAGTCTCTTCTTAAGTTCATCAAAACCATCTTGGCATTTCTCATCCCACGTGAACTTTTGAATTTTCTGTAACAGCTGAGTGAGTTGACGAGCAATTTTGGAAAATCCCTCTACAAAACGGCGATAATATCCAGCAAGTCCTAAGAAGCTTCGGACTTCTTTCACGTTATTAGGAGCTTCCCATTCCAAGATTGCTTCGACTTTCTTCGGGTCCACCTGAACTCCGTCCGCTGATATCACATGCCCAAGGAAAGTTACTTCCCTAAGCCAGAACTCACATTTGGAAAGCTTCGCATAATGCTGTTCATTCCTCAAGGTGGTCAAAACCACACGCAAATGCTCGGCATGCTCCTCTGTGTCTTTCGAATAGATCAAGATGTCATCAATGAAAACGACCACAAACTTATCTAAGTATTCTAAGAATACCCGATTCATCAATTGCATAAATACCGCAGGAGCATTGGTAAGTCCGAATGGCATCACCACGAATTCATAGTGCCCGTACCGGGATTTGAAAGCAGATTTCGGTATATCCAATTCCTTAATTCTCAACTGATGATATCCTGAGCGCAAGTCAATCTTCGAGAATACCCTTGCCCCTTGCAGTTGATCGAACAAGTCATTGATCCGAGGTATAGGATACTTGTTCTTGATCGTCACCTTGTTTAGCTCCCTGTAATCAATACATAATCGGAAGGATCCATCTTTCTTTCGGACAAAGAAAACGGGTGCTCCCCAAGGAGAAACGCTAGGTTGAATATAACCCTTCTGCAATAATTCCTCCAGTTGCTTCTTTAGTTCATACATCTCGGTTGGCGCCATGCGGTATGGTGCTCTAGAAATAGGAGCGGCTCCAGGCTCTGATTCGATAGTGAACTCCAGTTCTCTCTGCGGAGGTAACCCAGGTAGTTCGTCATGGAATACATCCGAGAATTCATTCACAACTGGAATAGACGAGAGCTCTACTCCTTCTTCTTTCCTCATGGCATAGCACCAAAGTCCATGACATCCCTGCTTCAGTAATTTCACAGCTTTCATCGCTTTGATCAATTTTCCCGAGCTTCCCGGTCTCCATCCTCTGAATAAGTGTTCAGATCCGTCATCAGCAATGATAGAAATGACTCTCCTTCGGTAATTCAAAATAGCTCCATAACGGTTGAGCCAATCGTCTCCGAGAATTAGATCGTCACCATGGATGTCAACTACAATAAGATTCGATGGCTAATCTCTCCCTCCTATAGACACTGGAAGGTCTCTAGTTTCTAGGGTTCCCACAATTCTCTGTCCGCTCGGCAAACCCACAACATAAGGTTCACAATCAAATAAACACGAGATTTTCAAACGGTTAACACAGTTCAACGATATGAAAGAATGTGTAGCTCTTGAATCGAATAAGACACTAACTGGTTGCAAAAAGATCTGGATCATACCTGATGCAACAGCAGTGTTCTGATCATCAGATTTCCTCATCTCGTACAGGCACGGAGGAACAGACCCAGCACTGGATGTCTCTCTCTTCCCAACATTCTGCTGCTGAAATCCACTCTGCTGCATCTGGTTCACACTTATCTCCTTCGGAACTGGCGCTGGAGTGCGAGTACCAAATGATCTAGTCACAACTCCACAGAAAGCCGCACGGTTCCCTTCTTGCCCACAATCGAAACAAGTCACAGAAGATGCGGGGCAATCACGTCAAATACGCCCTGCTCGACCACAATTATAGCATTTCTTTGATGCGTCCGAAACTGCTGATGTTGTCCGGAACTTCTTTCCACCTCTAGAAGGATGTGGAGGTTTCCTAGATGAATAAAAGGAAGACTGGCCCTTACGGGGCCCACCACTCTTGTTTTCTGAGAACTTGTCGGTCACTTTCTGCTTCTTTGCCTCCATCCATTTCTCCACCGCCGCCTCTTTCATGTCGTAGGCCAGCGCTTTGTCTTGATACTGTCGCAACGTAGTACACTTGAATCCGGACATGTACTGCTGAATCTCCGGCTTCATCCGCATATCGAAATGAAAAATCTTTTCTGCCTCCGTTCTGACCAAGTGTCGCACACAAGTCAGCTGATGATTAAAAGTTTTGATTAAGTCTGTCACAGATACTTCCGAACTCTGTGGTGAGAAAAACACTCGGATTTTTGCCTCTCTAACTGGACGAGGACAATATTTTGCTTCCATCATTAGTTTGAATTCTGTCCAGTTAGCATTATGATTCTCGGGTCGAATAGCTTCCCACCAGTCAAAAGCCTCCCCAGTCAGAAAATACTGGGCAATAGGAACTTTCCGGTCCTCGGGACAGTTAATACCCGCAAATATCTTCTCTAACTCCTTTAGCCAATGATCTCAAGTAAGTGCCTCAGCAGATCCGTCAAATTTTGGCGGGTGCAATTTGACCACCTCAGCAAGCCATCTATCTCCCCGGTTATCCTCGTGGTGCTGCTGTCCCATCGCCGTCTGCATGCGGTCAACTACCTGAGCGAACTAGTTTATCTGAGCCACCACCTGCTGAAGCACTCCCGGCATGTTAGGATTCGCGTCGTCATTCGCTGATCCCTGCTGTCCTCCAGAATGGGAATCGGTTCGACTAGCCGATAATTCTGGGGTAGTTGCGGAATCCTCATGTCTCATGTTACCATGTCCGCATCCACGACCGCGTCTGCGTCCACGTCCTCCTCTCAACATAGTGTAAACACAATTTCTCAATATCTAGGACAAAATTTTCAAACATAAAGCTTGTCAATACTCACAAAATAGAAATTAAGTAAAATGGTAGTATAAGAGATTAGGAGACTTACAACCACGGTCCACATGACGACTTTGGCGGAACAGTGATGTTACGAACGACCCGTAAATCAAATAACGTAAACAGACCCAACTAAAACCCGACTGCCAAGATATCCATGAATCTTAGCTCTGATATCATATTCTGTAACACCCCGAGATATTCGGAATATTTACAACGCCGTAAACCCTTTAAGTAAGGATTTACAAGGCTAATTAAAAGAATGTGAATGTAATCAAATAATACCACCGAAATTCAAGTTACAAACCGGTTCCAACTGATCCAAAGAGTTAATTAATACAACCATATTGAAATGATATTAATAAGACACGCGTACTCGAGTACTGAAAATGAATCAAGAAGACAAATCACAAAAACACAAACATCACTGAGCCCCATCGTCGTCACATCGGTACTGTGACTGTTTCCCCGCTCCTCGGCTACCTGAACATCAAAACAAATGTCCACCCCCGGAGGGGTTAGCAAAACAATGCTAGTACAAGTATCAAATTAAACAAATCAAATATGCATCAACAATACATAACAAGATACACCACACGGACTTCTGCTACCGGAATCCGAAAATGCGAATCCACACGATTCCATTAACACAGCATGGGTATTCCAATGATCCAGCGCCCTCAGCATAGATCCCAAGATGATCCCGTCGGACCAACACGAGGTGGAAAAACCCGTCCAATGATCCAGCGCCCTCAGCATAGATCCCAAGATGATCCCGTCGGACCAACACGAGGTGGACATCCGATCCAGCGCCCTCAGCATAGATCGTACAACATACACAAACACAACTCATGCATACATATATGCCAAAACGCTATGTCCATCAACATGAACATACAAACACTAGATAACGAATATCATGACATTTCAACGAATTAATTCCCATGTTCAAAAACATGAATAAACCACATGCATGCTCAAAATACCAATATTAACACATTACGATACTTGCCTCGAAGATGGCAAGAACTAAACACTCCAATGATCTCAACACACTCGAAGGCCGCCTCCTTCGATCAACGTAGCAAGCTCGAACCTTAACAAAAGAAATTATAGAATTCATCTCAAGTCGTACGAATGCCTATAAATCCGGTCTACGGCCAAAAGCTCTAAATATGTAATCTGCCTGAACTACTTAGCGTACGCTACGTACTCTACGTAACGTGTGCTAAGTCTGCCTGTTAACGTACGCGAATGACCAAGTCTAGCGTACGCTAGATATGTACTGACAGTTCTATCTGATCAGCCAACTGACTCGACTGATGACATAACGTATGTTACGTACCAAACGTAGCGTACGTTAACCCATTCCCGATAGCGCACGTTAATATACATATCTTAGCGTGCGCTAACCGTGCATGGCAGTTTACTACTGGGCAGAAAACTTGATCTAAGGGTGATGAAACTCATGAAATCTACAGTGTTAATACATGTCATCTCTGTGCATATCATGCTCATACAGTTTGTGAAATATCTCTACGGATTAAATGACTACGAGATACAAGGATACATACAATCATCACAACACGATAATTCATCTTTGATCTTCAAGAAAATATCCTAAGTTCAATCCATTCCATGTCCCAAAACGTATGATTCCTTTATGTAAAGACATAAGAACTTGGTAATCTCCATATACTGGTCATAATCGGTTTTGAAGCTTCATGAATATGCTAGGAGTTCAAACACTAATAGGTTCAATGGATTATACGATGAATAAGTACCGAAGCATCGAGAATATCCTTCTAACACATGATGTTCGACTACTTACGAATTTAACTGACTAGATAATCCCAATTCATGATTAAAACGTCCTTCAGAACATTACGTAATATTGGTGAAGAATCACCTACCTCAAAGTAACGAAGAACACGAAGGAACTTGAAGAAATCCAACACCGAGGGCTTGAACACCAATCTCCAATGATCTACAATCTTCAAACTCGTGCTAGGAGGGTTATATGAGAGGTTAAGGTTGGAGGAAGTAACTCTCTAAGCTCAAATATTCGGATTTGGGAAGTGAAAAGATCTGAAAAATGAAAAAGTGAGCTGTCTTATATATAGAAAAGGGTTATTAGCACGCGCTAGTCCCTATCCATAGCGTGCGCTAACGGTCATACGAAGCTTACTGACTTCACTGTACTCAGCATTTAGCGTGCGCTATCCTCATATCATTAGCGTGCGCTACTGCGTTGACTTGGCTTTTCCCGAAAGCCGTCCAGGTTCATCCCGACATGATCCGACCAAGATCCATGGCTGATCTCACCTACCACCCTTTCTTAATCATGCTGAATACGTATACCGTGCGTTAAGGTGCATAAGTAGCGTGCGCTATGAATCCAATTTAGCGTACGCTACGCTAAGTCGATAGCGTGCGCTACATGTGCAAAAATCACCACTTAGAACACATTCATGCAATCATGCGCTCAACAACACCGGATCATGAAATACGGAGAATAATACACAGATCAAAATGCAACAAATACAATATCACAAGGTTCAATTACACATTAGAAATCTCGGGTATTACATCCTCTCTCCCTAAAAAGAAGTTTCGTCCCGAAACTTAAGATGAAAACAACTCCGGATATCTAGTCTTCATATTGTCCTCCATTTCCCAAGTGGCCTCTTCAACTCCGTGTCGTGACCATTGTACTTTAACCAAGGGTATTTGTTTATTCCTCAATTGTTTGATCCGACTCTCAAGTATCTTGATTGGTCTCTCTTTGAAGGTGCCGTCATTAGCTATCTCGATCTCATCGAACACAATGATATGACTGGGATCTGGTACATACTTCCGCAATTGGGATACGTGAAACACATTGTGAACATGACTCAGTGATGGTGGCAAGGCCAACCTGTATGCTAAATCCCCAACTCTCTCGAGGATCTCAAATGGTCCGATATATCTCGGACTTAGCTTTCCTTTTCCTCCCAAAACGGAAAATTCCTCGTGTAGGAGACACCTTTAATAGTACGTGGTCCCCAATGTCGAACTCTAGCGGGCGACGACGCACGTCTGCATAAGACTTCTGTCGACTCTGGGCAGTCAACAGTCTTTCCCGAATCAAAGCTATCTTCTCTTGAGTCTGAACTATCAATTCCGGTTCCATCCCGATCAAGTCCGAAGAATCATCCCAGCACAGGGGTGATCGGCATCTTCTCCCGTACAAAGCTTCAAATTGTGCCATCTTAATAGAAGCATGCCAACTATTGTTGTAGGTGAATTCAATCAACGGCAAATGAACTTCTCAATCAGTTGACCAATCCAAGGCACAAGCTCTAAGCATGTCTTCTACTGTTTGTATCGTCCTTTCGGACTGACCGTCCGTTTGAGGATGATAAGCCGTGCTAAAGTTCAGCTCGGTCCCCAAAGCCCTGTGAACTGCCTTCCAGAAGTGCGACACGAAGCGACCATCTCGATCTGAAATAATGGTCTTTGGCATCCCATGTAATCTGACTATCTCTGTAATAAATACTCGTGCCAATTTCTCGGGTCCCCATGTGTCCTTAATTCCTAGGAAATGAGCCGACTTCGTTAGTCGATCAACTATAACCCAAATCATGTTCATTCCCGTCTTGGTCCTTGGCATATTAGTGATGAAATCCATCGAGATATCCTCCCACTTCCACTCGGGGATCGGAAGCGGCTTTAACATTCCGGCAGGTCGCTGATGTTCAATCTTAACTTGCTGACACGTCAAACACTTCGAAATGTACTCTGCTACGTCCTTCTTCATATTTCCCCACCAGAAGTTTTGTTTTAGATCCTTATACATCTTATTGCTGCCCGGGTGAATAGAATAGGGCGCGCTGTGAGCTTCCTTCAGAATTGTCCGCCTCAAATCATCATCATCGGGAACGCAAAGTTGACTCTAAAATCTCAGAACTCCATCATCTTGTATCACGAATCTTGGGGACTTTTCTTTCTTTACTTCGTCATATAACCGAAGGATCAGAGAATCGTTCAACTGCTTAGATTTGATTTCCTCGACTAGTGACGAAGTCAGTTCCATCACATATAGTTGCCCTTGGATTCCTGGTGCCCATACTTCAATCCCTTCGCGGATCAGTTCTTGTCGAATACTGGTTTGGGACGTAAGTGCTTCCAACACTCGAAGAGAAATAGGTTTACGGCTCAATGCATCGGCTACTACGTTTGCTTTACCCGGATGATAGAGAATTTCCAAGTCGTAATCCTTGATCAATTCCAGACACCTTCTCTGCCTCATGTTTTATTCTTTCTGACTCAAAATGTACTTGAGGCTTTTATGATCTGTAAAGATTTAACAATGAGTGCCGTATAAATAATGTTGCCAAATTTTCAAGGCAAAGACCACAGTTGCTAACTCCAGATCATGAGTCAGGTAATTAACTTCGTACGGTTTCAACTGCCGAGAAGCATAGGCAATCACCTTATCCTTTTGCATCAACACACATCCCAGACCCTGATTTGAAGCGTCGCTGTATACCATGAATCCATCAGTTCCATCTGGTAATGCTAATATAGGTGCTGTCGTCAGTCTCTTCTTAAGTTCATCAAAACCAGCCTGGCATTTCTCATCCCACGTGAACTTTTGAGTTTTCTGTAACAGTTGAATGAGTGGACGAGCAATTTTGGAAAATCCCTCTACAAAACGGCGATAATATCCAGCAAGTCCTAAGAAGCTTCGGACTTCTTTCACGTTATTAGGAGATTCCCATTCCAAGATTTCTTTGACTTTCTTCGGGTCCACCTGAACTCCGTCCGCTGATATCACATGCCCAAGGAAAGTTACTTCCCTAAGCAGAACTCGCATTTGGAAAGCTTCGCATAAAGTTGTTCATTCCTCAAGGTGCTCAAAACCACACGCAAATGCTCGGCATGCTCCTCTGTGTCTTTCGAATAGATCAAGATGTCATCAATGAAAACGACCACAAACTTATCTAGGTATTCTAAGAATACCCGATTCATCAATTGCATAAATACCGCAGGAGCATTGGTAAGTCCGAATGGCATCACCACGAATTCATAGTGTCCGTACCGGGATCTGAAAGCAGATTTCGGTATATCCAATTCCTTAATTCTCAACTGATGATATCGTGATCGCAAGTCAATCTTCGAGAATACCCTTGCCCCTTGCAGTTGATCGAACAAGTCATCGATCCGAGGTATAGGATACTTGTTCTTGATCGTCACCTTATTTAGCTCCCTGTAATCAATACATAATCGAAAGGATCCATCTTTCTTTCGGACAAAGAGAACGGGTGCTCCCCAAGGAGAAACGCTAGGTTGAATGTAACCCTTCTGCAATAATTCCTCCAGTTGCTTCTTTAGTTCATACATCTCGGTTGGCGCCATGCGGTATGGTGCTCTGGAAATAGGAGCGGCTCTAGGCTCTAATTCAATAGTGAAATCCAGTTCTCTCTGCGGAGGTAACCCAGGTAGTTCGTTAGGGAATACATCCGAGAATTCATTCACAGATGGAATAGACGAGAGCTCTACTCCTTCTTCTTTCCTCATGGCATAGCACCAAAGTCCATGACATCCCTGCTTCAGTAATTTCACAGCTTTCATCGCTTTGATCAATTTTTCCGAGCTTCCCGGTCTCCATCCTCTGAATAAGTGTTCAGATCCGTCATCAGCAATGATAGAAATGACTCTCCTTTGGTAATTCAAAATAGCTCCATAACGGTTGAGCCAATTGTCTCCGAGAATTAGATCATCACCATGGATGTCAACTACAATAAGATTCGATGGCTAATCTCTTCCTCCTATAGACACTGGAAGGTCTCTAGTTTCTAGGGTTCCCACAATTCTCTCTCCGCTCGGCAAGCCCACAACATAAGGTTCACAATCAAATAAACACGAGATTTTCAAACGGTTAACACAGTTCAACGATATGAAAGAATGTGTAGCTCCTGAATCGAATAATACACTAAATGGTTGCAAAAAGATCTGAATCATACCTGATGCAACAGCAGTGTTCTGATCGTCATATTTCCTCATCTCGTACAGGCACGGAGGAACGGACCCAGCACTGGATGTCTCTCTCTTCCCAACATTCTGCTGCTGAAATCCACTCTGCTGCGTCTGGTTCACACTTATCTCCTTCGGAACTGGCGCTGGAGTGCGAGTACCAAATGATCTAGTCGCAACTCCACAAAAAGCCGCATGGTTCCCTTCATGCCCACAATCGAAACAAGTCACAGAAGATGCAGGGCAATCACGTCGAATATGCCCTGCTCGACCACAATTATAGCATTTCTTTGATGCGTCCGAAACTACTGATGTTGTCCGGAACTTCTTTCCGCCTCTAGAAGGATGTGGAGGTTTCCTAGATGAATAAAAGGAAGACTGGCCCTTGCGGGCCCCATCACTCTTGTTTTCTGAGAAGTTGCCGGTCACTTTCTACTTCTTTGCCTCCATCGATTTCTTCACCGCCGCCTCTTTCATGTCATAGGCCAATGCTTTGTCTTGATACTGTCGCAACGTAGTACACTCGAATCCGGACATGTATTGCTGAATCTCCGGCTTCATCCGCATATCGAAATGAAAAATCTTTTCTGCCTCCGTTCTGACCAAGTGCCGCACACAAGTCAGCTAATGATTAAAAGTTTTGATTAAGTCTGTCACAGATACTTGCGAACTCTGTGGTGAGAAAAACTCTCGGATTTTTGCCTTTCTAACTGGACGAGGACAATACTGTGCTTCCATCATTAGTTTGAATTCTGTCCAGTCAGCATTATGATTCTCGGGTCGAATAGCTTCCCACCAGTCAAAAGCCTCCCCAGTCAGAAAATACTGGGCAATAGGAACTTTCCAGTCCTCGGGACAGTTAATACCCGCAAATATCTTCTCTAACTCCTTTAGCCAATGATCCCAAGTAAGTGCCTCAGCAGATCCGTCAAATTTTGACGGGTGCAATTTGACCACCTCAGCAGGCCATCTATCTCCCCGGTTATCCTCGTGGTGCTGTTGTCCCATCGCCGTCTGCATGCGGTCAACTACCTGAGCGAACTGGTTTATCTGAGCCACCACCTGCTGAAGCACTCCCGGCATGTTAGGATTCGCGTCGTCATTCGCTGATCCCTGCTGTCCTCCAGAATGGGAATCGGTTCGACTAGCCGATAATTCTGGGGTAGTTGCGGAATCATCCTGTCTCATGTTACCATGTCCGCGTCCGTGTCCGCGTCCACGTCCTCCTCTCAACATACTGTAAACACAATTTCTCAATATACAGGACAAAATTTTCAAACATAAAGCCTGTCAATACTCACAAAACAGAGATTAAGTAAAACGGTAGTATAAGAGATTAGGAGACTTACAACCACGGTCCACATGACGACTTTGGCGGAACAGTGATGTTACGAACGACCCGTAAATCAAATAATGTAAACAGACCCAACTAAAATCCGACTGCCAAGATATCCATGAATCTTTGCTCCGATACCATATTCTGTAACACCCCGAGATATTCGGAATAATTACAGCGCCGTAAACCCTTTAAGTAAGGATTTACAAGGCTAATTAAAAGAATGTGAATGTAATCCAACAATACCACCGAAATTCAAGTTACAAACCGGTTCCAACTGATCCAAAGAGTTAATTAATACAACCATATCGAAATGATATTAACAAGACACGCGTACTCGAGTACTGAAAATGAATCAAGAAGACAAATCACAACAACACAAACATCACTGAGCCCCTTCATCGTCACGTCGGTACTGTGGCTGTTTCCCCGCTCCTCGGCTACCTGAACATCAAAACAAATGTCCACCCCTGAAGGGGTTAGCAAAACGATGCTAGTACAAGTATCAAATTAAACAAATCAAATATGCATCAACAATATATAACAAGATACACCACACGGACTTCCGCTACCGGAATCCGAAAATGCGAATCCACACGATTCCATTAACATAGCATGGGTATTCCAATGATCCAGCGCCCTCATCATAGATCCCAAGATGATCCCGTCGGACCAACATGAGGTGGAAAAACCCGTCCAATGATCCAGCGCCCTCAGCATAGATCCCAAGATGATCCCGTCGGACCAACATGAGGTGGACATCTGATCCAGCGCCCTCAGCATAGATCGTACAACATACACAAACACAACTCATGCATACATATATGCCAAAACGCTATGTCCATCAACATGAACATACAAACACTAGATAACGAATATCATGACATTTCAACGAATTAATTCCCATGTTCAACAACATGAATAAACCATATGCATGCTCAAAATACCAATATTAACACATTACGATACTTGCCTCGAAGATGGCAATAACTAAACACTCCAATGATCTCAACACACTCGAAGGCCGCCTCCTTCGATCAACGTAGCAAGCTCGAACCTTAACAAAAGAAATGATATAGAATTCATCTCAAGTCGTACGAATGCCTATCAATCCGGTCTACGGCCAAAAGCTCTAAATATGTAATCTGCCTGAACTACTTAGCGTACGCTACGTACTCTACGTAACGTGCGCTAAGTCTGCCTGTTAACATACGCAAATGACCAAGTCTAGCGTACGCTAGCTATGTACTGACAGTTCTCTCTGATCAGCCGACTGACTCGACTGATGACATAACGTACGTTACGTACCAAACGTAGCGTACGTTAACTCATTCCCGATAGTGCACGTTAATATACATATCTTAGCGTGCGCTAACCGTGCATGGCATTTTACTACTGGGCAGAAAACTTGATCTAAGGGTGATGAAACTCATGAAATCTACAGTGTTAATACATGTCATCTCTGTGCATATCATGCTCATACGGTTTGTGAAAGATATTTACGGATTAAACGACTATGAGATACAAGGATACGTACAATCATCACAACACCATAATTCATCTTTGATCTTCAAGAAAATGTCCTAAGTTCAATCCATTCCATGTCCCAAAATGTATGATTCCTTTATGTAAAGACATAGGAACTTGGTAATCTCCATATACTGGTCATAATCGGTTTTGAAGCTTCATGAATATGCTAGGAGTTCAAAAACTAATAGGTTCAATGGATTATACGATGAATAAGTACCGAAGCATCGAAAATATCCTTCTAACACATGATGTTCGACTACTTACGAATTTAACTGACTAGATAATCCCAATTCATGATTAAAATGTCCTTCAGAACATTACGTAATATTGGTGAAGAATCACCTACCTCAAAGTAACGAAGAACACGAAGGAACTTGAAGAAATCCAACACCAAGGGCTTGAACACCAATCTCCAATGATCTACAATCTTCAAACTCGTGCTAGGAGGGTGATATGAGAGGTTAAGGTTGGAGGAAGTAACTCTCTAAGCTCAAAAATTCGGATTTGGGAAGTGAAAAGATCTAAAAAATGAAAAAGTGAGTTGTCTTATATATAGAAAAGGGTTATTAGCGCGCGCTAGTCCCTATCCATAGCGTGCGCTAACGGTCATCTGACTTCACCGACTTCTTGTACTCAGCATTTAGCGTGCGCTATCTTCATATCATTAGCGTGCGCTACTGCGTTGACTTGGCTTTTCCCGGAAAGCCGTCCAGGTTCATCCCGACATGATCCGACCAAGATCCGCGGCTGATCTCACCTACCACCCTGTCTTAATCATGCTGACTATGTATAGCGTGCGTTAAGGTGCATAAGTAACATGCGCTACGAATCCAATTTAGCGTATGCTACGCTAAGTCGATAGCGTGCGCTACATTTGCAAAAATCACCACTTAGAACACATTCATGCAATCATGCGCTCAACAACACCGGATCATGAAATACGGAGAATAATACTTAGATCAAAATGAAACAAATGCAATATCACAAGGTTCAATTACACATCAGAAATCTCGGGTATTACAGTGCGTGTATCATTGTATTGTGTTTGAATTTATACAATATTTATTATATCCAAATATTTTGGAATCAAACTATTTATGTTTGACATTCATATTATTTTGATTGTTAGACGTTGCGTGTTAAGTTGTGTTTTTGGTTAAGTACATTAAACCTAGCGTATGCTATAGCGATGATCTTTACGTACGTTAAGCTTCTTGATGTATTACATACGTGACTGGGGATCTGATCGCATCTCAACTTTCAGCATGTGGGGCCGTGCATGGTTGGAATGTTTGGCTCGATTTAGACAGCAGGGTCAATTGTCATTACGTACGCAACATCGTTGTGTTAGCGTACGTAATGATGGTGTGATAACGTATGACATTTTGTCAGCGTAAGCAACGCAATGTACGAAGGCAGTAGTCTCCGAAGGAGGTTTACGTACGTAACACTGTGGTGTTAGCGTACGTAAAGGATGCTAGCATATGTTAACCTTTGAAGGTAGTGTACGTTGGAAAATATAGATTATAAAGACATGTCTTGTCTTTCATTTTTGCACGATCCAATTCTTGAGTTTTTTCGTGCCCTCCTAAGTGATTATAATTCTCTTCCATCTTATCTTGGAGCTTCATATCTTGGATTGAAGCTTGGAAGTTTGAAGATTGGAGTGCGTTCTTGAAGTTTTGGGGGTTGTTCTTCATCCTCAAGAGGTATATTGTCTAATCTTGTGTTTAATCCGATATGATAATAATATAGTTAGTGATTACTTCACATGGTGTTGAATTGAAAGAGTATAAATGATTATTATTGAGTTTATGAACACATAATGAGGAACATGATGATTAGGGCTTAAGAATGTTGGAATATTCTATTCCATATAATCATAAATTGGTTTCGATAATGAATTGATGATGAGCTAATGATGAGTTGATGATGCTATCGATCAAAGAAAACAACATTAGAATGAAGCAAAACAACAAAGAAGTCGAAGATGAACGAGCCGAAATGAAAAGCAAAGTAGTGAGAATTAACAAAGCTTAACGTACGCTATGATCGGTATATAACATATGTAAGTAAAATCCAGCTGAAGGCAGACGAGTTTGGCAGATGCATAACGTATGCAACAAAAACAAAATAATGTACGCAATGGTGATAAGCTAATGTACGTAGTGAACATCACTTAAGGTACGTAATGCTGTTTGAATACGAATTCAAACAAGGAACTGTTGAATATGACATCATGGAGTAGGTCAGCATGCAACGGATATGAATACTAAAGTTAACGTACGTAATAGATATACTGATAACGTACGTAACAGATGCACAGAAGCTACTGGACTGATTTCCACTATACATAACATACGTAACCTGGAAGAGTTAATATACGTAATAGACATAACGTGCGCTACAGAAGAGATATAACGTACGTAAGGAAGGCTGCAAGAGCAAATGGCTAGTTTAGCCTTTGAGCCTATAAATACCAAGTCATTTGGTATCATTCTTAACAACAACCCTGAGATAATCACATATACGTTTGAGACCATTGTATACACTATCGTTGTTGTAATTGTGCTTAATTGATAAGTGTTTGAGTGTTCATACACGAAAATATACACGAGGGGAAAGATGCGGATTGTAGATTGATTCGGTGTTATTAGGATTGTTGATCCGGAATTATCAGAATCATATCTAAATCCAAGTGAGGTTTGTCTAGTACCAATAGAAAGCTATATAGGTTGCTTCCTTGTCCGATAGAAAAGGAAAACGGTTTATCTTGGACCGACATAAAGATAAGAGTGCAACAGTTTATCTCGGACCGATAGAAGATGAGATTGTAGCGGTATCCCATGGACTGATAGAAGACGAGGTGCAGAGGTTGATCTTGAGCCTATAGAAAAAGATACGGAAAGAGGACGTAGGCACGTTCGGCCGAACCTCTATAAATCTTGTGTCATTTACTTTTCGCAACTTAATTATGCTTTTGCAACACAAAAGAGTTTGAAAACTCTACTCCGCGATATTATCCACCATTCTAAGTGGGGTCTCAACTTCCCAACAATTGGTATCGGGGAGGCTTTCCATAAAAATTGGCTTAACATCCAAGCAGATAAGAAGATCCAATGGCGTTTCAATTTGCACCGGTCGAAGGTCTTGCTCTAAATCGACCTCCATTTTTCGACGGATCGAATTACATGACTTGGAAGAAAAATATGTCGATCTTCATTCGTGCCTATGATATAGAAATCTGGAAGATCGTTTGCCTTGGCCCGAAAGTTCCAACCAAATTCGACAGGTCACTTAAGAGCTTCGAAGAGTACAATGACGAGGATTGGAAGAATGATCACCTCAATTGTAAGGCCACTCAACTTTCATATTATGCTTTAAATACAGATGAGGTCAACCGTATTTCTTTGCGTGAAAATGCCAAAGAAATCTGGAAAGTTCTTGAAATCACACATGAAGGAACAACTCAAGTCAAGGAGATGAAGATTAATATGATTCTCCATGACTACGAATTATTCATGATGAAGGGTGAAGAGTCCATCACCAACATGCTAAACTAATTTTCGGTCATCACAAATGGACTTGCTTCGTTAGGGAAACCACCATCGAGTAGTGAAAAAGTCAAGAAAATCTTACAATCAGTACCTAGCAAATGGGACGGCACCGTGACGGCGATCATGGAATCTAAAGATCTCAACATGCTCGACTTTAGTGCCCTTGTAGGTTTGCCAATAAATTATGAGATTGTTCTAAAATCTCGAAGTGTCAAGCCAAAGCCGAAAGAAAGAACCATAGCTTTGAAATCTAAGATGTCAAGAAAAGAAGAAATCTCGGTGGATGAAGATGATGAAGAATCGGCATGTTATGCCAAGAATATAAATAAGTTTCAAAATTTATTAAACCGGAGAAGGAAAGACATCAAGACGGGCGAATCAAAGAAATTCCACAATAACTGTCGAATTGGTAAACCAGCCACTTTGCTAAACACTGTCGAGCCTCGACTTCCAAGAAAGAAGTCTTAATAGCAACATGGAGTGATGAAGAGGATGACGATGAATATGTTCAAAATAACCTTGCACTCATGGCAAGAACTTCATTCGACAAAAGCAACGTCGAAAGCCAAGTTCGTACCTCATCTTACGATGAATTATTTGAAGCATTCGAACTTTTACATACCGCCTTTCAAAATGTTTTATTTGAAATTAAATCCCTCCAATCGAGAAATAAATTGTTGGAAATCGAAATTTCCAAAATGAATGAAAAAGGAAAATTCATTGAAACCGAACATTCTAAATGCCTTGAAGTTGAAAATAAATTAAAGGATGATCTTTTAAAAGTTCAAAACGAACTTAAGGTTTTAACAAACAAATTTTCATGCTGAAACGACAAGTTTGAACAAATGCTTTCCGCTAAGAAAATACTCTTTAAACAAACAGGGGGGATTCAAACCGTATAATAAAACCGAATCCTTAAATTTTAAAATACCCCGATGTGTGAAATGTTTAAAACTTGGGCATCACATTTCGAATTGCAAAACCCCAAGACGGGCGGTAAAAATTAAGAAAGTTTGGATTCCTAAAGGAACCACTATACCGAATATCGTCCATGTTTCAAAAAAGAAAAAACAACTACCGGTTGGATCCCTAAAAATAAAAATTAATATACTTCCATCAATTGATATTTTGATAATTTATATTTTTAACAATTGATATTTAGCTCAGGGGGGAGTAATTTTTTAAGGAAAATCTATTTTTTAGGGGGAGTTTTACCCATAATTGTCATACTTAATCGCTTTTCTATAATTATTATTGCACTTTTTGATTATGACAAAAAAGGGGAGAGAGTATACAGAGGGAGTATGAGAAAGGGGGAGAATGTCGATAAAAAGAATACGAGTCATGGAAGAATGACGAGAAAAATAAAATAATTACAGATTATGAAAGGAGGAGAAAAGACGAAGAAAGTCGAGAAGTCGAAAATCAAAGAAGTTGAAAAATGAGAAATAGTTGAAAAGGAGAAAAGAAAAGATGGGGAGAAAAAAACTAACGAAACGGACAAAGCTGAAAACTTTGATTCGTAAATTGTTTTTATTTTGCAGGTATTAAATCCCATCGAATGTTGTTGTTTTGTTATCATCAAAAAGGGAGAGATTGTTGGAATATTCTATTCCATATAATCATAAATTGGTTTTGATGATGAATCGATGATGAGCTAATGATGAGTTGATGATCCAATCGATCAAAGAAAACAACATTAGAACGAAGCAAAACAACAAAGAAGTCGAAGGCGAACGAGCCGGACTGAAAAGCAAAGTAGTGAGAATTAACAAAGTTTAATGTATGCTATGATCAGTATATAACGTACGTCAGTAAAATCCAGCTGAAGGCAGATAGGTTTGGAAGATGTAGAATAACGTACGCAATGGTGATAAACTAACATACGTAGTGAACATCACTTAATGTACATAATTCTGTTTGAATAGGAATTCAAACAAGGAACCGTTGAAGATTATGTCATGGAGTAGGTCAGCATGCAACAGATATGAAGACTAAAGTTAACATATGTAATAGATATACTGATAACATGCGTAACAGATGCACAGAAGCTACTGGAATGATTTGCACTATACATAACGTACGTAACCTAGAAGAGTTAACGTACATAATAGAAATAACATACGCTACAGAAGAGATATAACGTATGTAAGGAAGGCTGCAGGAGCAAACGGCTAGTTGAGCCTTTGAGCCTATAAATACCAAGTCATTTGGTATCATTCTTAACAACAACTCTGAGATAATTATATATATGTTTGAGACCATTGTATACACTATCGTTATTGTAATTATGCTTAATTGATAAGTATTTGAGTGTTCATACACGAAAACATTCACGAGAGGAAAGATACGGATTGTAGATTGATTCGGTGTTATTAGGATCGTTGATCCGGCATTATCAGAATCATATCTAAATCCAAGTGAGGTCTGTCTAGTACCAATAGAAAGCTAGATAGGTTGCTTTCTTGTCCGATAGAAAAGGAAAATGTTTTATCTTAGACCGACATAAAGACAAGAGTGTAATGGTTTATCTCGGACTGGTAGAAGACGAGATTGTAACGGTATCCCTCGGACCGATAGAAGACGATGTGCAGAGGTTGATCTTGAGCCTATAGAAAAGATACGGAGAGAGGACGTAGGCACATTTGGCTGAACCTCTATAAATCTTGCGCATTTACTTTTCGCAAGTTAATTACACTTCTGCAGCACAAAAGAGCTTGAAAACTCTACTCCGCGATATTATCCACCATTCTAAGTGGGGTGCCAATTTCCCAACAAAGAATGAGTAAGTCCTTAATATATATATAAGGGTACTTAAATGGAATAATGACATTTAGAAGAATTATACTCAGCTTGTTGATTGATTAACATAACTGAGGATGATTACTTATTATTTTAGTGTTCTTGAGAGGTTTAACTATTGTAAAGGAAGCTAATGATGAATTGGGAGATAGCTATCATAGTTTTGATATAGTTAAGTTAAACTTGATGTTAAATACGGAATTCTTGAGAGCTATAATAATAATTGATGATTGTTAAAGACATCATGATTAAGTATTGATAATGTCCTTGAGAAGATTATAATGATTAATGATGATATTGTCATAATTGGATGATTATTTGAACTTGTTCTTGACAATCCTTGTAAGATAGATGATCATGAATGTTCAAGAACATTATGGACATATTATTTTGACTATAAAGATGAATTTAGAGTATTGACGTTCATAAATTATAACGTTGATAATCAATGGAATAGTTTGAACTATTCGTGTTGAGTTATAGATGTCGATATCCATGAATTCGATATCGATATCGTGGGGTTGTGTTATTGAATGAATTGTATTTCATTCAAGGTTTGTTCGTTTGAGGAAAGACTATTTTTTGTCTTTGGAATTGAGACAAGTTATCTTGATTGGTTATAATGATAAGTGATTCTTGTGAATGTTATACATTTCGTGTATGTGTAATCCTTTATGAATCTACAACTCATAATGAGTTGTTGTTGTTGATAGTGTCGGTCGTTTCATTGTGGGAATGTACTCCCAAGTTCACTACTTTGATATCGTTGGTCTCGTTGATCGTTTTTGTCACATTGGTGAATTTCCTTGGTCCTTGTTGTAATATCCGACAGTAATTTCTTATTGTAATATCCGCAATTTTGATTTCCGGTAATTTTCTTTTTTAGCGGAAGTCCATCTTAGAGACTCTGTTGTGACCGATTCGTCATTCCGTGAATGATTAATTCTAGACTTTTTGTCATCCGAGTTTGTTTCGGTATCGTTTTGTTGAGTTCCGTGTTCTTAAGCGGCTTTTCCGCACTTGAGTTCGATTCTTGCGAATCTCATCCAAAACTATTATTTTGAGTTTCTCGTAAGTTCATTTAATGTTATTATTCATGTTTCGAGCTTTAGCTTGGTGTTTTGATCGTGTATCGTGTATTTTGGACGTTTTGGGCCATTTTCGTAATTTCCCAAAGTTTGGGGTAATTACTTCCGTTGTCGAATTTCGAGCCTTCGGGTGGTCGGAATCGTGTGTTCTCTTAGCGCTTAGATTTGTCTTTGCGAGTACTTCGTAACCGTATCTTCGGTTCATATTCAGGTTCGGGTTTCGGGGTCATCCGGACCGTCAGAATTGGCCGCGGCCGAGTCATGGCCGCACATGCTGGGGCATTGGCACACCTGGCCGGTTACGGCCGTGAGGGTCCGGCATTTACGGCCGTAAGGCCTGTTACGTACGTAAGGCCTGGCCGGTAACGTACGTAACACTGCCGGCAGATTTGGGCAGTTGGGTCGGGATGCCGGTTACGGCCGTAAGGCCATGGCCGGTTACGGCCGTAAGCGCCCGGCAGGGTCCGGCTATTTAAGGCCTAGGCACCAGGTCACTCGGCCATTTCCACCTTTTTCTTCATTTTTCGCGATCCTTCGACAGAAATTGAGGGTTGTGATCGGGAGCATGTTAGAACAACATCTTTTGGAAGGCTTGTGTTGATTATAACAACATCTAATCCTTGTTTTTCGTCAAATCGAGGTAATTTCTTGAAATCTCCTAGAATTGACTTTTGAGATTTCCTTCTTGATTTTTGTTGTTCGTCCGATTTTCATGAATCGGTTGGTGTTATTAAACATTATTAATCGTGTTCTATGGGTTGTATATCCGTATTTCGAGTTTGTTCAACTCGATTGGTGATTCGAGTGTTCTTGGGAGTTATCGAGCGTTAAGTGTTCGATTAAATGTCCCAATGAGTTTCCTTCGATAGTTTGGTGGGATTTTCGTTGTTTTTTACCTTGATTCTCATTGTAATCGTATCTTAGTTGTTTTATTGTTCCTTCTGGAGGATTATAGGTGCTCGAGGATTCCGAGTTGAATCCCGTTGATGATTGATAATTCGTGTGGTGTTATTCTCGTAGTACTTGTGGTGCTATCGCGTTCTTGATAGTGTTCGGCGGTTCGGGGCTGTTCGACCGCATCCCATCCGTCATCTCGTTGCGATCGTGGTTTTGAGGCAAGTACCTTGTTCATACATTTCTTATTTTGTGGATATAATGATCGGTGATCGTCTTATGTGTTCGTTGGGTTGTTTGAAATGAATTTTCAAAAGATTTCGGTTTGGCCTCATTAAAGGCTTTCTTTCAAAACTTGTGTGTTTTGTGAACGGTGCATTTTGAGAATTGATTATGATTTGATTATTTTGAACGTAGAGGGTTTTAATGATACCCATGTTTGTTTAATGTTGTGGAATCGTGTATTCCGTGTTAATTGTGTTGTCGTGTTGAGAGTGATTGTTCATGATGGAGGTTTTGTGATGAGTATGATAATGGTGTCGGGTAAGTGGCCATCTCTAGTAAGTATTCTTAATGAACCTACATTCTTAGCATATTAGTATTGCATGAGTAACGTGTGTGTGTGTGTGCTCACTACGGGTTAGATCCGACGGGGTCTCGGTAGGGGTCCACAGAGACGTGGATCGACGAGCTTGCTTTTAACCACTACGGGTTAGATCCGACGGGGTCTCGGTAGGGGTCCAAAGAGACGTGGATCGATGGTTAATTGTTGTGCATTTTACAAAAGTGATTTGGATTATTGGCGTTTCCGGAAATATGTGTTTAAACTGATGTTTTCATGATTGCATGCATTGACTAAGTGTGTAAGAGGTAAGTTGTTCATTTGGCCTACTTGGCTAGGATGGCACTGGAGTATTTTGTCGGTTGTGTTCAGCCTTTTGGTTGTGGAGTTTTGATGTTGGAAAATGGACCTTGTCATTGTTCTCGTGTAATGTGTTTTGATGAGATTTGGGTTGAGATCCCAACGGTTTTTTAAAGGCCGTTTTATGGAAAGTAAATCTTTGGGGCTGTGACCCCTTTCTTGATTTCTTTTGGAAAGAGTAGGATTCGATAATCCTAAATTGTTTCTATTAAAACTCCCGATGGCATATTAAACCATTTTATAAATTGTTTTCTCCTGAATTGTGATCTTTTGGTTTTGGAAAGTTTTACTTAAACTATCGCCTCGGGAAGTATTTCTCGTTACATTTGAATCTTTCAGGATTCCTGATTTTTATTATTCTCGGATTATGATTTGTATGACTCGTATTTGCACTTTGTACTTGCACTGGCAAAATAATGGAATTTTGCTAACCCCCGAGTAATCGGGGGGTGGATGTCTGTATTGCATTCAGGTTTGAGGAGCATAGCACAGGGTCGGCATGAAGGATGATGAAAGATGAACTATACTAATCACACGAGGACCCGTTTGTTGTCGTATTGGTTTAGTTGTATTTTATTTCCGCTACAGTATTCCTTCCCCGTTGTACGGGAGTGTGTTGTATTCGACCCCTGCGTGGGCATGTATTGTGATTGAGTTGTATGTATTTATTAAAAGACCAAATTGGTCTACTGAGTCATTTTAGCCTTAAAGGCATTGTTGAGATATTCAATGTTATTACCAGCCTGGTAGATCCTTGAGGAAAGGTTCTACGGCGTGTAATATCCCTGAGCGGATTGGGGGTGTTACACTTATCTACTATTATATTATTTGGATAATTTGAGTATCGTTGTAATCATTTTATATTTAGTTAATTTTTATTGATGTCGGGATATATCATAATAGACTTGATTATAACTATCAATTGCATTATGGTTGATTTCTTGACATTGTGTAGATTGTTTTATTTTTGGGCTAGGTTTTCTGTGTTTAACGTACGCTAAGGATTTAACTTAATGTATGCTAATTCATTGGCTTTACGTACATAATGGAGTTCCGGTTACGTACGTAATGCTGAGAATCTTTCCGATCTCAACTTTCGGCATGAGGGGCCGGACATGATCCGGATAAT
This sequence comes from Orobanche coerulescens, assembly GCA_033398695.1. Lineage (NCBI taxonomy): Eukaryota > Viridiplantae > Streptophyta > Magnoliopsida > Lamiales > Orobanchaceae > Orobanche > Orobanche coerulescens. The sequence goes on along the minus strand of CM065804.1, from coordinate 95,127,860 downwards.
TGGCCTTTTCGAGCAAGCTAAGTTGACGTACATTACGTACGTAATACTGAGACTATAACGTACGTAATGATGTTGGTATTTTGAGGCAGTAGCCTCTAGATGCAGATTACGTACGTAACATTTTACGCGTAGCGTACGTAAAGGTATTAACGTACGTTATTTTTATGCGATAACGTACATAACGAACGGTGCATTTTATAAAAAGACATCTTGTGTATTTCATTTGCACATCCCAACTTTGATTTTCCTCTCCAACTTTCGTCCCCCTACCTCTCTAGACCGACTATGCTCCCTTCCAACCTGTATTTGAGCCTTACATCTTGGATTGGAGCTTGTTGATTGGAAGTTTAGAGGTGTTCTTGAAGCTTAGAGTGTGTTCTTGTAGTTTGGGTTGTTGTTCTTCGTTTCTGATGATAGGTTGTGCGATTCTACTCTATATTGTCGTAGTTATGATGATAGTGATATAGTATACTACACCTAGTGTTGAATTAATCAAGTAAAACATGTTTGTGGTTAGACTTTTTAACACTTCTTGATGAATATGATAATTAGAGGGTTGGAATGAAGATGTTCTTGATGTTAAAATGATAATGATCACGTTTATATAATCATACTCGTCTTGTTGGATGTGTTAACATCACAATAATAATCATTTAGCTTCATTGTAGTTAAGTTTAATCGATGGAATTATTGACATAAAATGGATTAGAACACCATGTTAAGAACTTGATGAATGTTATAGATTATGATGATGTTCTTGAACCTAAAAACTATAACTTCATTTCTGTTTTGGCTTAGCAAAGTCTTTGAGAGATGATAAAAGGATTTTGATGAACACAACTATAACTCTTATATATGAAAATCGGTTGTGTTGATACCTTAGGTATGTGTTTCACCATATTATAAAGTTGATAATGTTCTTAGGAAGATATTATTGATTATTGGTGATAATGTTAGTTCTCAACGATCCTTGTGTAATAAAGGACGTAGATGTTAAAGAACTTGGTTAATCCGATTGTTAATGGTGAATTGAAAGTGTTTAATTTATAAACTTGTTTATAGTGATAACAAAAGTATTAAATGTAACACCCCGAGATATTCGGAATAATTACAGCGCCGTAAACCCTTTAAATAAGGATTTACAAGGCTAATTAAAAAGGAAAGTGAATATAAGACGTCAATACTGCAAAAATTCGAGTTTATGAAAACGTACAACTGGTTCAACGGGTAATTAATACAACCATATCGAATTAATATCAAAGGACACACGTTTCGAGTACGTAAAACCAAACCAAGACAACAAATCTCCAATAACAATAAACATCATGAACCCCTTCGCGTCACGTCGCATCGTGGTCGCTTTCCCTGCTCCTCGCTACCCGAACATCGAAACAAATGTCCACCCCGAAGGGGTTAGCAAAACAATGCTAGTACAAGTATCGTATTTAAACAATTCGAATATGCATCAACAATACACAACAAGACACATCACACGGGCTTCCGCTACGGAACCCGACAATGCGAATCTACAAGATTCCATTACACAGGCATGGTATTCCAATGATCCAGCGCCTCAAGATAGATCCCAAGATGATCCCGTCGGACCAACACGAGGTGGAAATAACCCGTCCCAATGATCCGGCGCCCTCACTTAGATCCCAAGATGATCCGTCGGACCAACACGAGGTGGACATCCGATCCAGCCTCAAGATAGATCGTACAACGTATACAAACACAACTCATGCATACACATATGCCAAATCATTATGTTCATCAACATGAACATATAAACAATATACAACGAATATCATGACAAATCAACGAAGTAAATATCATGTTCAACAACATGCATAATCATACGTATACTCCAAAAATACCGATATTAACATATCACGATACTTGCCTCGAAGATGGCAAGAATGGTATACTTCAATGCTCTCGACGCACTCGAAGGCCGCCCCCTCCGATCAACGTAACAAGCTCGAACCTTAACACAAGGAACGATATACAAATCACCTCGAGTCGAACAATGGCCTAACAATTCGACCTACGGCGAAAAGCTCAAACTAAACAAGTCGCTGGATTGCTTAGCGCGCGCTACGTACTATACGTAACGCGTGCGCTAAGCTGATTCGTTAGCGTACGCTATCGTATAAGACTAGCGTGGCGCTAGCCACAAATCGCGGCCCGACTCGGCCGCCTCATAACGCACGCTACGTATTTCGTGCGTAAAACCGAACCTCGATAGCGCACGTTAACTCACACATGTTAGCGTGCGCTAATCTTGCATGGCGTAATACTACGAACCAAAATCGGGTTGAATGATGAAGAACTCATGAACCCTATGGTGATATTACAAGTTATCCTCGGGCATATCATGCTAATAAGGTTTCGGAAGATTTATGATTATGAAATACCAATATACGGATAGTTATCTCGATATCACAATTCCTCTACGATCTTCAAGAAATAATCTAAGTTCCATCGTCTTACGTTCCAAAACACATGATTCCAACGTATACAACGTATCAATGGGTAATATCCGATTACTTGATCATAAATCGATTTAAACATGCTTAGGAGTCCTTATAATAAGATGGTTCAAAGGTTCATTCGACATCTAGTACCGATACGTCAAAAGTATCCTTCTAACATGTGATGACCGATAAAAACGAGATACTAGCTATCCAAACATGATTCAAACTTCCTCATGAACATTACTAATCATTGGTGAAGAATCACCTACCTCAAAGTAGTGAAGAACACGGATGAAAATGAAGCAATCCAACACCCAAGGCTTGAACACCAATCTCCAATGATATAAGATCTTCGATCTCGAACTAGGAGGTTGATATGGAGTGTTTAAGACGAATGGAGTTATGTTTCAAGTGCAAGAGTTCGGGTTATGGGGGAAAAAAAGGACTGAATTCACGAATAGGATCTTTGTCTCTATTTATAATAAATGGCTATTAGCGCGCGCTATACACTATCCGTAGCGTGCGCTAACGGCTCACAGTCTAAACTGTACTCGGCACTTAGCGTGCGCTACGCATAGACCTCTAGCGTGCGCTAAGGCGTTGACTCGGCTTTTCCCGAAAGCCGTCCAGGTACATCCGACAGGATCCGACAGGGGTCCCCCGGCCAGATCTCACCTACCGCACGTCTCAATCAGTCTGACCACGCATAGCGTGCGCTACTTACACTCGGTAGCGTGCGCTATAAAACCATGTTAGCGTACGCTACCCTTAGCCTGTAGCGTGCGCTACATGCACAGAATTTCAACCATTAAAATCACATGCACGAAATTATATGCTCGATGGCATCGGATTATGAAATACGGAGAATAGTACTCATACAAAAGTACAATCATTACAATATCACAAGTTCCAATTACATAACAGAAATTTCGGGTATTACATCCTTCCTCCCTAAAAAGAAGTTTCGTCCCGAAACTTAGGATGAAAACAACTCCGGATATTTAGCCTTCATACCGTCCTCCGTTTCCCAAGTGGCCTCTTCGACTCCATGTCGTGACCATTGTACTTTAACCAAATGTATTGGTTTATTCCTCAATTGTTTGATCCGGCTCTCAAGTATCTTGATAGGTCTCTCTTCGAAGGTGCCATCATTAGCTATCTCGATCTCGTCGAAATCAATGACGTGACTGGGGTCCGGTACATACTTCCGCAGTTGGGATACGTGAAACACATTGTGAACATGACTCAGCGATGGTGGTAAGGCCAACCTGTACGCTAAATCCCCAACTCTATCTAGGATCTCAAATGGTCCGATATATCTTGGACTAAGTTTGCCTCTCCTCCCAAAACGGAAAATCCCTCGTGTAGGAGACACCTTCAATAGCACATGATCCCCAACGTCGAACTCTAGAGGACGACGACGTACATCGGCATAAGACTTATGTCGACTCTGGGCAGTCAATAGTCTCTCTCGAATCAAAGCTATTTTCTCTTGAGTCTGAATAATCATTTCCGGTTCCGTCCCGATCAAATCCGAAGAATCATCCCAACACAGAGGCGATCGGCATCTCCTCCCGTACAAAGCTTCAAAGGGTGCCATCTTGATAGAAGCGTGCCAACTGTTATTGTAAGTGAATTCGATCAAGGGCAAGTGAACTTCCCAATCAGTTGACCAATCCAACGCACAAGCTCTAAGCATGTCTTCTACAGTTTGAATAGTCCTTTCGGACTGACCGTCTGCTTGGGGATGATAAGTGTGCTAAAGTTGAGCTCGATCCCCAAAGCCTTGTGAATCTGCTTTCCAGTGCGACACGAAACGACCATCTCGATCCGAAATAATGGTCTTCGGCGTCCCATGCAATCCGACTATCTCCGCAACAAATACTCGTGCAATCTCTCGGGTCCCCATGTATCTTTGATTCCTAGGAAATGAGCCGACTTGGTTAGTCGATCAACTACGACCCAAATCATGTTCATTCTGCTCTAGTCCTTGGCATACTTGTGATGAAATCCATCGAAATGTCCTCCCACTTCCATTCAGGATCTAAGCGGCTTTAACATCCGGCAGTCGCCGTTGTTCAATCTTAACTCGCCGACAAGTCAAACACTTCAAACGTATCGCTACGTCCTTCTTCATATTCCCCACCGTAAGTTTTGTTTAAGATCCTTATACATCTTCTCACGCCCGGTGAATAGAATAGGCGCGCTATGAGCTTCTTTCAGATAGTTCGTCTCAAATCATCATCATCGGGAACGCAAAGTCGACTTTGAAATCTCGTAACTCCATCATCTTGTATCACGAATCACGGGCTTTTCCTTTCTTTACTTCATCACATAATCGAAGGATCGGGAATCGTCCAACCGCTGACTTGATCTTCTCGACTAGTGATGAAGTCGGTTCCATCACATAAAGTCGCCTGGATTCCCGGTGCCCATACTTCAATCCCTTCGCGGATCGGTTCCGTTGAATACTGGTTTGGGGCGTAAGAGCTTCCAACACTCGAAGAGAAACAGGTTTACGGCTCAAAGCATCGGCTACTACATTTGCTTTCCTGGATGATAGAGAATCTCTAAGTCGTAATCCTTGATCAATTCCACCACCTTCTCGCCTCATGTTTAATTCCTTCGATGAAAATATATTTGAGGCTCTTATGATCCGTAAAGATCGACAATGAGTGTCGATAGATAATGTCGCCAAATTTTCAAAGCAAAAACCACAATTGCTAGCTCCGGATCATGAGTCGGATAATTAACTTCGTACGGTTTCAACCGCCGAGAAGCATAAGCAATCACTTTATCCTTTTGCATCAACACACAACCCAAACCCCGATTTGAAGCGTCGCTGTATACCATAAATCCGTCCTTCCTCGCGCGCTAATATAGGTCTTGCCGTCTCTTTTTAAGTTCACAAACCACTGGCATTTCTCATTCCACGTGAACTTTTGAGTTTTCAGTAATAATGAGTGAGCGGACGAGCAATTTTGGAAAATCCCTCTACAAAGCGGCGATAATATCCCGCTAGTCCTAAGAAGCTTCGGACTTCCTTCACGTTCTTAGGAGCTTCCCATTCCAAGATTGCTTCGACTTTCTTCGGGTCCACCCGAACTCCATCGGCGGATATCACATGCCCAAGGAAGGTTACTTCCTTAAGCGAACTCGCATTTAGCAAATTTTGCATATAAATGTTCCTTTCTCAAGATGCTCAAAACCACACGTAAATGATCGCATGCTCCTCTGGCCCCTCGAATATATCAAAATGTCGTCAATGAAAACGACCACAAATTTATCCAAGTATTCCAAGAATACCCGATTCATCAATTGCATGAATACCGCAGGAGCATTGGTAAGTCCGAATGGCATCACCACAAATTCATAATGCCCGTACCGGGATCTCAAAGCACATTTCGGTATGTCCGATTCCTTAATTCTCAATTGGTGGTATCCCGATCGCAAGTCAATCTTCGAGAATACCTCGCCCCTTGCAGTTGATCAAACAAGTCGTCGATCCGAGGTATAGGATACTTATTCTTGATCGTCATCTTGTTAAGCTCCCTGTAATCAATACACAGTCGGAGGGATCCGTCTTTCTTCCGAACAAAGAGAACGGGCGCTCCCCAAGGGGAAACACTCGGTTGAATATAGCCCTTCTGTAACAATTCCTCCAGTTGCTTCTTGAGTTCATACATCTCGGTTGGCGCCATGCGGTATGGTGCCCTGGAAATAGGGGTTGCTCCAGGCTCTAATTCGATGGTGAATTCCACTTCTCTTTGCGGGGGTAACCCGGGTAGCTCGTCAGGAAATACATCTGAGAACTCATTCACAACTGAAATAGACGAGAGCTCTATTCCTTCCTCTTTCCTCATGGCATAGCACAAAAGTCCGTGACATCCCTGCTTGAATTTCTGACTTTCATTGCCTTGATCAATTTCCCGAGCTTCCTGCCTCCATCCTCGGAATAAATGTTCGAGATCCGTCATCGGCAATGATGGAAATGACTCTCTCTCGGTAATTCAACACACTCCATAACGGTTGAGCCAATCATCTCCGAGAATTAAATCGTCACCGCATATGTCAACTACAATAAGATTCGATGGCCAATCTCTCCCTTCTATAAATACCGGGAAATCCCTAGCTTCTAGTGTTCCCACAATTTTCTCTCCGCAGTAATCCCACAACATAAGGTTCACAATTATACAAGCACGAGATGTTCAAACGATTAACAGTTCAAAGATATAAAAGAATGCGTAGCTCCCGAATCGAACAAGACACTAATCCGGTTGCAAAAGGATCCGAATCGCACTGATGCAACGGCAGTGTTACAGTCCGAGATCTCCTCATTTCGTGCAGGCGCGGAGGAACGGACCCAAAGACTGGATGTCTCTCTCTTCCCGGTCTGCTGCTGAAATCCACTCTTTGTGTCCGGTTCACACTCATCTCCTTAGAACCGGCCGGAGTGCGGGTGCCAACAGATCCGTAGCGGCTCCACAGAAGGCCGCACGGTGCCCTTCTTGCCCACAATCGTAACAAGTCACAGAAGATGCGGGGCAATCTCGCCGAATATGCCTGCTCGACCACAATTGTAGCATTTCCTTGATGCGTCCGAAACTGCTGATGCTGTCCGGAACTTCTTTCCTCCTCGACTAGGATGCGGAGGTCTCCTGGATGAGTGAAAAGAGGACTGACCCCGGCGGGGCCCGCTATTCTTATTCTCCGTGAAGTTTCCCGACACCTTCTGTTTCTTTGCTTCCGTCGATTTCTCTACCGCCGCCTCTTTCATGTCGTAGGCCAGCGCTTTGTCTTGATACTGTCGCAACGTAGTACACTCGAATCCGGACATGTACTGCTGAATCTCCGGCTTCATCCGCATATCAAAATGAAAAATCTTTTCTGCCTCCGTTCTGACCAAGTGTCGCACACAAGTCAGCTGATGATTAAAAGTTTTAATTACATCTGTCACAGATGCCTCCGAACTCTGTGGTGAGAAAAACTCTCGGATCCTCGCCTCTCTAACCGGACGAGGACAATACTGTGCTTCCATCATTTGTCTGAATTCCGTCCAATCCGCATTATGGTTCTCGGGTCGAATAGCCTCCCACCAGTCAAAGGCCTCCCCAGTCAGAAAATACTGGGCAATGGGAACCTTCCGGTCCTCGGGACAGTTAAGACCCGCGAATATCTTCTCCAACTCCTTGAGCCAGTGATCCCAAGTAAGTGCCTCAGCAGATCCGTCAAATTTTGGCGGGTGCAATTTAACCACCTCAGCAAGCCATCTGTCTCCCCGGTTATCCTCATGGTGCTGCTGTCCCATCGCTGTCTGCATGCGATCAACGACCTGGGCGAACTGGTTTATCTGCGCCACCACCTGTTGAAGCACTCCCGGCATGTTCGGATTTGCGTCATCATTCGCCGATCCTTGCTGCCCTCCAGAATGGGAATCGGTTCGACTAGCCGATATTTCTGGGGAAGTTGCGGAATCCTCATGTCTCATGTTACCACGTCCGCGTCCACGACCTCCTCTCAACATACTGTAAACGAAATTTCTCAATATACAGAACAAAATTTTTGAAATAAAGTCTGTCAATACTCACAAAACAGTAATTAAGTAAAACGGTAGTATAAGAGATTAAGAGACTTACAACCACGGTCCACATGACGACTTCGGCTGAACAGTGATGTTACAAATGACCCGTAAATCAAATAACGTAAACAGACCCAAATAAAACCCGACTGCCAAGATATCCATAAATCTTAGCTCCGATACCATATTCTGTAACACCCCGAGATATTCGGAATAATTACAGCGCCGTAAACCCTTTAAATAAGGATTTACAAGGCTAATTAAAAAGGAAAGTGAATATAAGACGTCAATACTGCGAAAATTCGAGTTTATGAAAACGTACAACTGGTTCAACGGGTAATTAATACAACCATATCGAATTAATATCAAAGGACACACGTAATCTAGTACAGAAACCAAACCAAGACAACAAAACTCCAATAACAAAAAACATCATCAACCCCTTCGCCGTCACGTCGATCGCGGGTCGTTTCCCGCTCCTCGCTACCCGAACATCAAAACAAATGTCCATCCCCGAAGGGGTTAGCAAAACTATGCTAGTACAAGTATCGTTTTTAATGAATTCGAATATGCATCAACAATAGTCAACCAGACACTTCACACGGGCTTCCTCTACCGGAACCCGACAATGCGAATCTACAAGATTCCATTACACGACATGGGTATTCCAATGATCCAGCTTCAAAGATAGATCCCAAGATGATCCCGTCGGACCAACACGAGGTGGAAATAACCCGTCCAATGATCCAGCGCCCTCAGCCTAGATCCCAAGATGATCCCGTCGGACCAACACGAGGTGGACATCCGATCCAGCGCCCTCAGCATAGATCGTACAACGTATACAAACACAACTCATGCATACACATATGCCAAATCATTATGTTCATCAACATGAACATATAAACAATATACAACGAATATCATGACAAATCAACGAAGTAAATATCATGTTCAACAACATGCATAATCATACGTATACTCCAAAAATACCGATATTAACATATCACGATACTTGCCTCGAAGATGGCAAGAATGGTATACTTCAATGCTCTCGACGCACTCGAAGGCCGCCCCCTCCGATCAACGTAACAAGCTCGAACCTTAACACAAGGAACGATATACAAATCACCTCGAGTCGAACAATGGCCTAACAATTCGACCTACGGCCGAAAAGCTCAAACTAAACAAGCTGCCTAGATTGCTTAGCGCGCGCTACGTACTATACGTAACGTGCGCTAAGCTGATCTGTTAGCGTACGCTATCGTATAAGACTAGCGTGCGCTAGCCACAAACTGGCAGTCTGACTCGGCTGCCTCATAACGTACGCTACGTACGTTCTGTGCGAAAACCGAACCTCGATAGCGCACGTTAACTCACACATGTTAGCGTGCGCTAATCTTGCATGGCAGAATACTACGAACCGAAAACTGGGTTGAATGATGAAGAACTCATGAACCCTATGGTGATATTACAAGTTATCCTCGGGCATATCATGCTAATAAGGTTTCTGGAAGATTTATGATTATGAAATACCAATATACGGATAGTTATCTCGATATCACAATTCCTCTACGATCTTCAAGAAATAATCTAAGTTCCATCGTCATACGTTCCAAAACACATGATTCCAATGTATACAACGTATCAACTGGGTAATATCCGATTACTTGATCATAAATCGATTTAAACATGCTTAGGAGTCCTTATAATAAGATGGTTCAAAGGTTCATTCGACATCTAGTACCGATACGTCAAAAGTATCCTTCTAACATGTGATGACCGATAAAAACGAGATACTAGCTATCCAAACATGATTCAAACTTCCTCATGAACATTACTAATCATTAGTGAAGAATCACCTACCTCAAAGTAGTGAAGAACACGGATGAAAATGAAGCAATCCAACACCCAAGGCTTGAACACCAATCTCCAATGATATAAGATCTTCAATCTCGAACTAGGAGGTTGATATGGAGTGTTTAAGACGAATGGAGTTATGTTTCAAGTGCAAGAGTTCGGGTTATGGGGGAAAAAAAGGACTGAATTCACGAATAGGATGCTGTCCTATTTATAATAAATGGCTATTAGCGCGCGCTATACACTATCCGTAGCGTGCGCTAACGGCTCACAGTCTAAACTGTACTCGGCACTTAGCGTGCGCTACGCATAGACCTCTAGCGTGCGCTAAGGCGTTGACTCGGCTTTTCCCGAAAGCCGTCCAGGTACATCCGACAGGATCCGACAGGGGTCCCCCGGCCAGATCTCACCTACCGCACGTCTCAATCAGTCTGACCACGCATAGCGTGCGCTACTTACACTCGGTAGCGTGCGCTATAAAACCATGTTAGCGTACGCTACCCTTAGCCTGTAGCGTGCGCTACATGCACAGAATTTCAACCATTAAAATCACATGCACGAAATTATATGCTCGATGGCATCGGATTATGAAATACGGAGAATAGTACTCATACAAAAGTACAATCATTACAATATCACAAGTTCCAATTACATAACAGAAATTTCGGGTATTACATTAAAAGGACATTTTAGTATAGTAATCCAATTTGTGGAAGACAAACCATATGTATTGAATTTCACCAATAGTTGATAGAATGTTCATTGTAATAGAATTAATTGAACGAGTAGGTTTCGGGTTTCGTTTCCTACGAATTGATATCAATATTGTGTGAATGTATTATTGAATGAATTACGTTTCATTCAAGGTTGCTTGTTCGATTGAGTATTTAATCGAGGATACCGTCCGTCTGATCGTTTGGAGAAAGATTATCGTTCACCTACAGAATTGTGGCAAGTTATCTTGCTTGGTTATAATGATGATTGAATTATTGTGATGGTAATACATTTCATGTATATAAAACACCTATGAATTTGTGATTCGTAGTTTGATATTTTTATTGATGATGTTCCATTTTTCATCATGGGATTGCATTCTAAAGTTCATCACCTTTGAATTGTTGATCTCGTTGATCCTTATTGTCACTTCGGCGAGTTTTTTGATCCTTAAATCAGATATGTGATTTATTGAATTCGTTGTCATGTTGTATCGTGACATATCTGGAATCATATCTGCGTGCCGATTGGTTATTGTGTATGATTTTTAGCCAGGCACATATATAGTCATACGTGGATGTTTCCGTACTGGACTGTGCACACGAGACGTAGTTCGTGAGGCTAATTAGGTACATTGTCACACGTATATTCTGGATTCCGTATACGGGGTGGACATGTGCACGGACACATTTCCGGATCAGGTGTACTATGTTGTCCATCTTGAGCCATATTGTTTGGTCGTTCATAGTACATGTATGATTGGATATGTTCGACGGTTTGTGACTGATTGTTCATACGCCCAAGGGGTATGTTCAATAGTCGGGACGTTTTCTTTGAGATTTAGTATATGTGAATTGTATAATGTCTGGAGAATCATTTATCATGTATATCTGACCCTGTGTTTTGGGTGAAATACTTGTTTTGTATTTTAGCTCGAGGCAAAGGCCAGGCACGGGAAGAGCATGGTGACGGCGAAGGGTTCGAATGATACTAGTTCGGGGGGCCCAAATCTTCTGTTGTTCGGTATGCTTCAAAACCGTGTAATGTTATTTTCCGCTTCATTTAAACTATTGACCGATTGTATTGTTATTTGAAGTATATTCTATCTCCATATGATTTATACTTGTATTTGGATCCTGTGTGTATTAAGGTCATTCGCCATACTATTTATAAACTCCTAATCGGAGTAATGACTATTTATTGTGGTTTGGTATCACAAGGTAATATATATATATATAGTATTTATTTTGGTATCGCCTGGTGGGTACCAGTGTGGGGTCCACGGCACTGTAATAGCCGCCTTTTGGAGTGTTACAGAAGATGGTATCAGAGAGTCTTTTCTCTTTAAGAGTCGTAGTGGAATGAACTCGTGTCAAGAGATCTTCGTGTCACATGTGACCTGTGCAAGCGCCTGACCCTATGAGCCAAATACGGTGTGTACTTTATGAGCCATGGTTTAACTACTGGCGTGATATTGATATCGGAATGGATCTCTTTGTTGATCTTGATATTTCGAGGATCTGTGGCAAGATTTATCTAATTGATATTTCGAGGTAAATTCTGGATTGATTACGTGATTGAAATTGTTCGACTCGATTTCGATATGATATTCTGTGTGGCACTCGTAGTGTTGATAATTTATTATGAACTGTTTTCTTGAATATGTAGTTCCTTTGTTGCTATTAACTTAACATGAATTTTGATTGGTCATAAGGACAGTCATGAACTGTGCTTATGGTTATTATTATTATTTGATTCTTTCAGTATGCAAAGAAATCTGAGAGGCCGTGGCAGAGGGGGACGAGGCCGCGGAAGGGGATGAATCCCGAGACCACGAGCCAACACACGTTCGAATGTGGAGCACAGTTCCACAGGAAGTGATTCGACTCCTAGGGACCAATCACACCACACTGAACATGAGAATGCGCGTGTCGATCCTTATGTTGTTATGCAGGGCATGATGGCTCAGATGACCCAGATGGGTCAATTGATGGAAGCTATGCAGAGAGCTACTACTGGCCAGCAGAAGGGACCTCATCCACCACCTCCTGTGCACGGCGGACCCGTGATTCGGATCATCAGTGACATCTCTCGCTAGCGACCCCCGACTTTTGAAGGCTCCTCTGAGCCTGATGATATTGTATATTGGATTGAACACTTTGAGAAATTATTCGCGATGGTGGACTGCCCAGAAGAGAATCGCGTCTCCGTAGCAGCTTACTATCTTAGCAAGGGCGCCCACACCTAGTGGCTTTCAGTGAGGCCATCTGATGGTGTATATACTTGGGAGGAATTTAAAAACCTCATGTTAGACCGTTATTACCCAGGTCCACTCCGTGAGGCCAAGCTGTCAGAATTGCTGAACCCAGATCCGTCTGAAGATGATGATGTACCATCGGTTGCCGAGAAATTTCAGGCACTTCTTCCTTTTGCTTCGTTGATTGTCCGGACAAAAGCCGATAAGATCAAGTACTTTCAAGAGGCTTAAACCCCGAATGAGGATGCAGTTGCTTAATCACCACTGCACGACTCTGCCGGAATTCATTGAAAAAGCTCTTGAGTATGAACTTACCGCGAAAGAGATTTCCAGAAAGCAGCTGTAACCCAACAACAAGAGATCCAGGAACCAGAACTAGAGTGACAGTAGCCGGGGAACATTCAAGAAGCCCCAATCTGTGCCGACCTTTTCTGAGCGGCCACCCATGACGACTAAATTAACAAATTCTTATCCTCGAGTGGCCAACTCGTCCTTTGTATGTTACAACTGTGGAGATCAGGGGCATATCAAGTCCAAATGTCCGAAGCCGGAAATTACATGCCATACGTGTGGGGTTACTGGTCACCATGCCCGTTTCTGTAGGAATGGACCAGGACGTACCCCAGCATCCTCTCATGCTCCAGTCCAGCCTCTAGTACAGGATCGAGCACCACCGTCTGCCTCCTATCAGACTACAGGGGCAAACAAGGGAATGGGTCGTGGGAATCAAAGTGCTACACCTGGTGCAGGAGCTGCAAAACCTAGGATTTATGAGATGAAGAAGGTTGACGATCCCGAGGCCAGCATGATTGCAGGTATACTCGAGATCCACTCTCAGCCCATTTGTGTTCTTTTTTATACGGGTGCTTCACACTCCTTTATATCTACTTCTTGTTTAAGTTGCTTGCCATTAGGCCATGTTACCGATTGTGAGCCTTATGTGATTGGTCTACCCGATGGTAGAAGAATTATTGGGAATCGTGAAGTCCAGGACTGTTCGATTCGTATGAACAACCGTTAGTGATTGTCAGATTTGATTGTAGTCGATTTACCTAAGGATGATATAATCTTGGGTATCGATTGGATGGATCGTCATGATGCCATACTTAGTGTCCGCAAACGGATGGTGACCGTCACTTTTGATGATGGTTTCGAGTGCATTTTTTGGGGTGATAATCCCAGACATTCCGGGAGAGTCATCAGCGCTATGAAAGCAGTGAAACTGCTTAATCAAGGGTGTATTGGTTAATGGTGTTATATGAACAAAACAGCAGATCGACCAGTTGAATTGGCCGATATTCTGGTAGTTCGAGACTACCCAGATGTATTTCCAGACAAGTTTCTAGGCTTACCCCCACATCGTGAGGTAGAGTTTAATATTGAGTTAGAGCCAGGTACGTCCCCGCTTTCGAAAGCACCGGATCATATGGCTCCAGCCGAGATGCAGGAGTTGAAGAACCAGCTTGAGAAGTTAATTGAGAAGGGATATATTCGACCTAGTGCGTCCCCTTAGGGAGCACCAGTGTTATTTATACGGAAGAAAGACGGGTCTCTGCGATTGTGTATTGACTGTCGTGAGCTGAACAGGGTAACCATCAAGAACAAATATCATTGCCTCATATTGATGATTTATTGGATCAACTTCACGGAGCTTCTGTGCTTTCTAAGATCGACTTGAGGTCTGGTTATCATCAGTTAAGGATTCAAGAGTCCGACATTTCGAAGACAACTTTTCGTACTCGCTATGGGCACTACGAGTTTGTGGTGATGCCATTGGGACTAACTAATGCACCGGCGGTATTCATGGAGTTGATGAATTGAGTTTTTATTAATTATCTAGATCGTTTTTTAGTCGATTTAATGACGACATTATGATTTACTCGCGTGACCATGAAGAGTATGAGCGTCATCTCCATCAGGTTCTCGAGGTGTTGAGGCAAGAGCAGCTTTATGGGAAGTTTTCCAAATGTGAATTCTGGATGCCTGAGGTTATTTTTCTTGGGCATGTGATATTAGCCGAAGGGGTGAGAGTAGACCCACAGAAGACAGAAGCTATCCGAGACTGGCTACCTCCGAAGAACGTGAAGGAAGTTCGTAGTTCCCTGGGTGTAGCAGGTTATTACCGACAGTTCGTGGAAGGTTTTTCCAAGATTGCTCAACCACTGACTAATCTGTGGAGGAAGGACAAGAAATTATTTGTGGTCAGAGGCATGTCAACAGAGTTTTGATGAACTCAAAATTCGATTGATTCCAGCACCAGATTTGGTTTTACCAAAAGAGACGGAAGGATTCGTGGTGTATAGTGACGTGTCGAGGCAGGGCCTCGGATGTGTGTTGCAGGAGGGGAAAGTGATTGCCTATGCATTGAGACAGTTGCGACCCTATGAAGTTAACTATCCGACCCATTACTTGGAACTAGCAGCCATAGTATTTGCTTTGAAGATCTGGCGTCACTATTTGTATGGAGTTACCTGTCACATTTTTACTGATCACAAGAGCCTGAAATACATTTTCACTCAGAATGAGTTGAACATGAGACAGAGAAGGTGACTAGAACTAATAAAAGACTATGATATCGAGATCCTTTATCATCCGGGCAAAGCAAATGTGGTTGCCGATGCCTTGAATCGTAAGATAGTACAAGAGCAGATGCTTAGCTGCTTAACAGTTCAGAGAGAATTGCAGTTAGCTCTTTTGAGGCCGGAAATTGAAGTCTGGTTACAGCGTATTCAGGGACAACTTTGCACAATTGAGATTTCATCATCCCTTGATGATATAATCAGATCGAAGCAGGTTACGGACCCATTCTTATCTCAAGTTCGGGATGAAGTAACTCAAGGGAAAGCCCCTGGATTTGTGATCCACGAGGACAGATTGATACGCTTCAGGAATCGAGTTTGTGTACCCACATATGAAGAGTTGAGGAACTCTATCCTGAGAGAGGCTCATGCTACCACGTACTCCATTCACCTGGGGTCTAGCAAGATGTATAAAGATTTGAAGCAATGTTATTGGTGGGGGACTATGAAACGTGAAGTTGGAGAGTTTGTTTCGAGACATTTAACCTATCAGCCGGTTAAGATTGAGCATCAGCGACCAGCAGGAATGCTGAAACCGCTCCCGATACCCGAGTGGAAATGAGAGGAAATATCGATGGATTTTATCACTAGCTTACCGACGAGTCATCGACGGATGAATACGATTTGGGTGATTGTGGATCGTCTGACCAAATCAGCCCACTTATTGGAGATTAAGGACACGTGGGGTCCCAAGGGATTGGCTCAGCTGTTTATTAAAGAGATTGTAAGGTTACATGGTACCCCCAAGAGTATTGTGTCGGATCATGACGGGCGATTCGTGTCACATTTCTGGAAAGCAATTCATCGTGCGATGAGTATGCAGTTGAAATTCAGTACATCATTTCATCCACAGACTGATGGTCAGTCTGAGAGGACTATCCAAACTCAAGAGGATATGTTGAGGGTTGATTGGAAGGACGATTGGGAAGCCCAACTGCCTTTAGTGGAATCCACTTACAATAATAGTTGGCATGCTTCGATTCAGATGGCACCTTATGAAGCATTGTATAGACGTCGTTGTAGATCCCCTTTGTGTTGGGACGACCTATCTGAATCTTTGGGTATGGAACCCGATATGTTGTTAGCATCCCGTGAGAAGATCGCTCGGATTAGGAGTCGTTTGTTAACGGCTCAAAGCCGACATAAGTCTTATGCAGACAACCGTCGATGACTGCTTGAGTTCGAGGTTGGTAACCATGTGCTAATGAAGGTGTCTCCTACCCGAGATGTTTTTTGTTTTGGGAAGAGAGGCAAACTAAGCCCGATGTACATTGGGTCGTTTGACATTTTGGAACGAGTAGGCGATCTGGCCTATCGTCTGGCGTTGCCACCAGCTCTGAGTTGGATTCATAATGTGTTTCATGTCTCCCCGTTGAGGAAGTATGTTTCTGATCCGAGTCATATATTTCAGTTCGATGAGATCTTGATAGCAGAGGATCATTCGTACGAGGAGCGTCCCGTACAGATACTTGAGAGGAGGATCAAATAATTGAGGAACAAGACGATTCCCCTGCTGAAGGTTCAGTGGTCATGACACGGAGTCTAGGAGGCTACGTGGGAGACTGAGACCAGCATGTGAGAGAGGTATCCCGAGTTGTTTACACCCTAGTTTCGAGGACGAAACTTTTTTTAAGGGGGGAGTATGTAATATCCGATGGTAATTTCTTATCTACTGTTGTATTATTCGGATAATTTGAGTATTGTTGTAATCATGTTACATTTAGTTAATGTTTATTGATGTCGGGATATATCAGAATAGACTTGATTATAACTGTCAATCGCATTATGGTTGATTTCTTGACATTGTGTAGATTGTTACATTTTTTTGCTAGGTTTTCTGTGTTTAACGTACGCTAAGGATTTAACTTAACATACGCTAATTCGTTGGCTTTACGTATGTAGTGGAGTTCCGGTTACGTACGTAATGCTGAAAATCTTATCCGATCTCAACTTTCGGCATGAGGGGCCGGACATGATCTGGATAATTGGCCCTTTCGAGGCAGCCAAGTTGACATACATTACGTACATAATGCTGAGACTATAACGTATATAGTGAGGTTGGTATTTTGATGTAGTAGCCTCTGGAGACGGATTACGTACGTAACATTTTACGTGTAGTGTATGCAAAGGTATTAACTTATGTTATCTTATGCTTCTCCTAACATTCTTTTCGCTCTATTCCTGATTGTTTGAGGTGAAAATCATAATTCTACGCTCTTATTATTATTATTAGTATTAGTATTAGTATTAATTTCTATTTATTTTTCTGCAATTACTTTAGAAATAAATTCTATATAATTGTTCTTCAAATAAAATTACGAGTTGACTATATTTTGGTACTTAGTAAAACCAGTCCTCGAGGGAACGATATCTTACTTATCACTTTATTACTTGTTGACACCGTGCACTTGCGGCATAGTATGAGGGAATTCCTCACAACAAGTTTTTGGCGCCGTTGCCGGTGTAATACCCACGATTTCCGTTCCGGTTATTTTTGGATTTTTTTCGGATATTTCCCGGTTGTCGAGTTCCGGTATTATTTTCTCGACAACTGATTTTGGCGTTTAAGACCGTAGGTGATGATTTGTTATCCGTTGTTTTCATTTCGGACCGATGATGTTGTCCCCGAGTATTTTGTCGTGTTCGTTCCGTGCGATTTCGAAAAATCGAGTCGTCGAATCATGGTGGTCGGACACTGGCCGGACGGTTGGGGGCGGTGGCCGGCCGCCGGCAGATCGCCGACGACAGTGCAATCGGCCGGGCGGTTGCGACAGGAACCGGCGTAGCGCACGCTACGTCCGGAGAGTAGCGCACGCTACGGCCAGGAGGCAGCGCACGCTATGGCCGGTTGGCTGCGCGCGCTAGTCGGCCGAGGCAGTAAGGGCAGAAAGGTTCTGGACTGGGAAGATCGGCAGGTAGCGCACGCTACTGCCGGACACTGCGCACGCTACGGCCGGCCGGTAGCGCACGCTACGGCCTGAAAGTTGCGCACGCTACTGGCCGAGCCAGAAGTCTCTGGATTGTGGTGGCCGGGCCGCACGTGTTCGGCGCATGATGGCGGGCCCGGCGAACATTCTCGACCATGACCGCCGCTAGCGCACGCTAGCTCTGCAGCCTAGCGCACGCTAGCCGCACTAAAGATAAATATGACCGAGCGATCTGCTTGCACTCATTTTCATTTCCTTCCTTTCGTACGCTACTGAGTCTTGGAGGTGACGAAGGCATGTTGTTATACAACTAATCCACGAAGTTTGGGAGCTTATAACATCGATTAATCACTCCATAACATCCTTCAATCCAGCGAATCAAGGTTAGTTTTCCTAAAATCCTAGTTTTGGGAAAAATTGGGGATTTTGTTGATTTCGCCCATTTGATTCGTTATAACTTAGAATAGTGATGGATTGATGATTATTAAGTTGTTTTATATCGAATCCCTTGTTTTTCCACGGTTGGATTGCCGAGGGTTCGTCGTTTTATTGAGTTTCTAATCGACACCTTGAAAGTGTTCGATAATATGTCACAAAGGGGATTCAGGCGTTCTACGATTATTCTTCCTTGTTCGATCGTCGATTTATTCATGGTATGATGTTGGGGTCAGGTTCCTTGCGAAGAACTCGAGCCGGAACCCTTCCATTCGCCGTTTTCCGATCCGTGGTGTTACCGCTGCTCACGTGAGAGTTGTGAGCATTCAAGTCTTTCGGTTAAGAGACGTCACGGAGTGTCCAAGATCAATTATTGAGGCAAGTATCTTGCCTATACACTTCATATTTCGTAGTGGTTATAGTCGGTAATTGACTAGGTGTGCAATTGAATTATTTTTAATGAACTTATAAAAGAATCGGTATATTCTCGATAAAGGTTTTCTATAAAATCCACTTATGTGTTTGTGAACGATTGTGTGGTTCTGAGGATATGTACTAGTGTTGTGCTTTGGAATATCTTCTTTACGTTTGGTATCGTTGTGCGTGATTATGTTGATAGTGGACTTAAGGTTATGTCTTTCTGACAAGAAGTGTGTATATATGTGTGGACGTGTGTACTATTGATGAGTTTGTGATGATGTGTGATGTGAGTATGTGTCGGGTGTTGCGGCCATTCTTAGCAAGTACCTTGATTTACAGTTGAAGTACTTCGGGGGAATATGTTTTTGAATCGTGATTTCGTGAAAGTGGTAATTTCAGAAAATGTGGTTTGTGCCATGTGGTTACTGAGAGTGTGTGAACCGAGTAAAACCAATGAGGGTCCCCTGGGGTCCTAGAGTCGCGTATCCCTACGGATCACTCGGTGGGCTATACACTGTGGGAGGGCCCGACGAGGTGTCTCCGGGGTGTGTATCTTGGCCGAGAGGTACAGGCCAAGATAGCTCGGGAGGTTGTTTTGTGATGATGAATATGGCACGATGTTGTTTTCGATAATTGTGATATGTCCGAGTATCACATATGCAAATTCCCAAAGTGAGATACATCATATGTAAGGTCTTGGTACTTGGCTAAAATGGCACCTAGATAAGCGTCGTATATTATTTGCTTCATGGTTGCGATATTTTTGGCATAAGGATACGGGCCCTGTGATTGTTTCCGTACATTGTGGTTTGGTTATGTATCGAGTGTGACCGTTGTGTTATTCACTCGAGTATGGGATATGGATGTTTTGGGTCGTGGACCCTGTGTTGGTGACCAGATTGGTATCTTTGAGCAAAAACAATTCTTTGGCCCGTGTCCCTATGTGGTTTGTCGAGTTAAAGATTTATTAGCCCAGAAATGTCTTTCTAAAACTCCCGAGACTTTTAAATGCTTTTCAAAGAGCCTGCGTGTCTCATTCCAATTTTTCATGGTTTGAAATATTTTATTCAATGAAATATCTCGGGAAATTTTCATTGGGTTGAATTGTGGAATTAATCAAGTTTTTATATTCTTGGAATATGTTGTGTATAGCTCGTATCTGCACTTTATACTTGCACTAGCAAAACAGTGGAGTTTTGCTAACCCCCGAGTATTCGGGGGGTGGATGTCTCAGATTAAGGCCCGTGTACTTGCAAAGTTCCGGGAGCGAATCACAGGATCGGTACAAAGGATGATGGAAGACGACGATGCTAATCACATGAAGGCCGTGTTGGGTATTTGGTGAAGTCTTATTGCTTTGTCTTTTTGTTGGGGTATTTTCCAATTTTTGGGAAGTATTAATGTATCCTAAACCCTGCGTGGGTACGAGTTAGAGAAAGGAGTTTTGTATGTTCGATGTAAAAATTTTTGGTAAAAGACCAAATCGGTCTAATGGTTCATTATTTAGCCATATCGGCTTAAAATGTGATGTATTGTTTTCGTATTTAGCCTGGTGGATCCTTATGGAGAGGGTCTGCGGCGCTGTAATATTCCCAAGTGGTTTGGGGGTGTTACAGCCGGGGACTGATTTTTCGCTAATATCATTACCAAGCGACTCTAATTTTAATTTGAAGTTTTTTTTCTTTAGTTTCTATATTTTTTTCTTTCTGATTTTTTTATTAGGTTTTCCTTTGATTATCGTGACCCTTGGCATTTCATAAATTTCGATGATCTTAATAATTTGCCTAATAGGGTCAGTCAGCCCCCTCCCCCGAAACAAAAGACCATGTTTGAACATTGTGTAGACACTCTCAAAAATCCTGATAGTACCCCTCTTGAGCGAATGTGCAAGTCGTGGTATTGAGATTCACTATGGTTATTTTCCAGCTCATCGATTTAGTAGTGAAGTTGAGGGGGAGGTTGAGAAGAAAGACATGCTGAGTTTTAGGGTCGATCCCCCAGTACCTGAAAATTACATAAAGTGTGATGAGCTTGTAGAAGAAGTTACCATTGATGATGTTTCCAAAGAAATTTCATTAATTTGTCATCAAACTTCGAATAATAAGGTGAACACTTTTGTGCCTAAAATTTTATTAATGGTGCCACGCATAATTTTTCCTAAATCCATATTGGGAGAGATTGGCCCCATTATTTTTGATTTTGTTGAGGCTGATTCTTTGAATTCTAATGAGGTTGTTTATGATATGTCTTTATTATTTACCCATTCGAACTCTGCTTATTTTTACATACCCTATAATTATTATATTCTTTCATTATTTTTTGGTTGTCCGCATAATTATTCTTACTCATTATTTTTGGCAACCAGGCATGAACCTAAGCCTCCCTTGTGGAATAAGAGGCTTATAGATTGCAAGAAGGGGGTATTTGGCAATCTCCCTAGAAAGAAGCCACGTTAATTTTTTTTATTTGCTACGTCGTGCTCAAGACGTAAAATAGAGCACTTGATGGGAGGCAACCCATCATTTTTACTTGCTTTCTAGTTAGTTGTTTTTATTTGATTTTTCGTTAATAATTTTTTTTTCTTCTGTTTGTTATTTCGTTTGGATTCGTGTATTCTTGTTGGCCCTTATTTCTCTAATATTTTTTATATAACCCCAATGAGTTATCATCCTTCATATTCTAGTCTTTCTTGACTTAATGTCTATAGTTATTTCATGACTAGAGACTAAGTTTGGGGATCCCTGGTGATGTTGGGCATTATTTGAAGTATGGATTGACAGACAATTCCACTCAAACATGTGCTGGCGTTCAAGAAGACATTTGGAATAAGATTCACTTTTCCTTATCTCTTTTATTTTCACATGAGTTTTATTGTTGATGATTTTATGTGTAGTGGAATAAATTGAAGCATGCGATATTTTCTTAATTTTTCTTGGTTATAAATTGCGATTTCATCATTGCTTTATTTTTCTTGCATGCTGTTGTTGGTTTTTGCCAAAAAACGTGAATTTTTCGTGAATTTTTCGTGCTTCCGTGTGTAAAACTGATGTTACGATACTGATTTCTTTTTGAAGAAACGGTTGACTTTTGGTCGAGTTGCAGTCAGCGATATCTGTTTCCGTTGAGTATTCATTTAGGTCCGAAATTTTTTCGTTTTTGTAGAAATCTTAGCAGATAAGAAAGGAGACATACGTGTTTTCAAATCACCGTCTATACGTTTGGTTATACTTTTCGCGTAGCTAGTCGTCCAGTAACATGAGTCTTGTGGGCACTTAAAGTGAGTTTAGAGTCGGACAGTTTTTCCCAAAAAGTCGAGATATTATAAATTACCGATGATGGGAAGTCTAGTAACCGGGGGTATTCACGTGCCTCGTTGTTTACTCTCGCATAAAACGACAACCCTGAATAGACTAATAATTTAGAAATATCGCATTACCGATGATGGGAAGCCTAGTAACCGGGGGTATTCACGTGACCCGTTGTTTACTCTCGTGTAAAACGGCAACCTTGACATGCGGGAATTGCTATTCGAGTTTTTTCTCCGCTGTAGAGGGGGACTTAGTAACTAGAAGCATCCATGTGCCCCATGGGTGTCTTTTACGTCAAACGGTTCCCCAATATATGAGAATGGAAATCCACCCTAGGATTATCCCGATGAAACATCCCGAGATCCAAACCTAGTGGTTAACTCGAATCTTTATTATGATCATACAAAAGGGAATGCTGTCCGAGGAGTAATTTTGATTATGAAACTCTTAAATTTTGCCACTAGACTGTGGGACTGGGCGAGTCGGCTTGTTTACTCTAACTCTTCGTACTGACGATCGGTTAAATTCACGCTTGTTAATCTTTGAGCTTGATTTTCCTCATGAACGATCGATTAGCACTAAAAATGGTTACTTTGTGGAATCAGTGTCCTTGATGTGACTCACTATTACGATACTCGTATTATTCTTTGAGATTTTCAGAGTAGTATTGATTAAGTCGAGCACTATGGATTTGCATGATCATTCACGATATTTTTTTATTTGAAAATTGATTTTTGCCTGAGGACAAGCAAAGGCTCAAGTTTGGGGGTATTTGTTAGGTGTATTTTTATGCGCTTATTTATCATTATTTTATATCCATTTTGAGCTTAAATCTGCATAAATGAGCTTTTAATGCACTATCTTTATATGTTTTGTAGAAAATTGGAGTCCGAAAGCTCAAACGGCGAACAACGGGCCGATACGACAATTTTTGGCCTCGGGCCGCGGCACAAGGAAAGCAGGCCACGGCACACGCACGGCACATCAAAACGCCGAGCGAACTGTACCGGGGGCCGCGGCACAAGGATGCTGAGCCGCGGCCCAGGAAGAAAATGTAGCGCCCAGGTATAGGCGCTGAAGGTTAGGGGCCGCAGCACACATTTACTGAGCCGCGGCCCACGGGGTGGTTTTGATGAATTTGCCGCGTTTCTGGGCCGTTTTTTTGGAGCCTGTTCTCAACCTAATTCCCGGACGCGTTTTGGAGGCTAAGGACAGCTATAAATAAACATTGAAGGTCAGAAAAAGGGGATCATCAAGGAATTATTAGAGGGGATCGAAGAACACAGAAATCCAGGGAGAGCGGAAACGAGGAGATTTGTGGGCGACGACAAGACCACGGATCCCTTACGGTTTTCCTGAATTTTTCCGCATCTTATTTTCTAGATCTGTTCTAATAAGATTGTGATTGTAGCTGATTACATGACGGTTTGATTTATTTATTTTTATTTCAATTCACTCGTTATTCGTATTGAGTTAGATTTTTCTCATTGTTCTTAATGCCTTTTAATTGTCTCGCCAACATTTGAATTGATTTGAATGTCTTTATGGATTCGGGAGATGAAATTTAGGCATAGTTTTTGTGAGAAAATCATGATTGTTGTGAGATAGGGATATACTCATGGGAATTGTGAAGCCTATTTATTGTGGGGATTCATGAACTGTTTTAGCTATTAATTATCTAATTCGAATAGGAATATATCGAGTTAATAATTATTAGTATTTTCTATCGACTTTGGGAGAAGCTTTAGAATAATTTAGGAATTCCTGGCTTACAATCAATTGAATAAAAGTGAATTGAATTAAATAAAAATTATTCCTGATTGTTTGAGGTGAAAATCATAATTCTACGCCCTTATTATTATTATTAGTAGTAGTATTAGTATTAATTTCTATTTATTTTTCTGCAATTAGTTTAGAAATAAATTCTATATAATTGTTCTTCAAATAAAATTACGAGTTGACTATATTTTGGTACTTAGTAAAACCAGTCCTCGAGGGAACGATATCTTACTTATCACTTTATTACTTGTTGACACCGTGCACTTGCGGCATAGTGTGAGGGAATTCCTCACAACAATCGACATCTTCCTGATTGGCTTGAGTTCTTGCAGGAGCCGCTGGGATGTCTGCCTCCAAGACGTATCCCAGCATTTCCATAGTTAGGACAATCCTCAAGTTCCGAAGCCAGTCCACATAGTTCGGACCAGTCAGGACGTTCTTTTCAAGTAGTATAGCGAGTGGGTTTATTGTCATATTGAGAGTTTTGTTAACTGCAGAGAATAATTTAAGATTCGTTAGTGATTGTTTAATTATGATCCGAGTAAAGAATTTAAGGACTTTCTTTATTCATAACTCGGCTCTCACTATTTTATCGGCATTTACACACTCCCATGTGAAATTCGGAAGTCTTGGGTAACTTCATAGTGGTGATCGATTTCTTTACAAAGTTTAATAGAGGGCAACTCATACGGTTTCTATTCTATTATTCTTTATAAAGTGGTGTCTAACACCAATCCATCTAATGAATGATTCGATCTTCTTTTACCCCTAGTTCACTTCCCCTCAACCCATTCGGTTTCTATGACTCGATGAACTATCTAAGTTTAAACCGTCAACTCCTATTAGGCCCTGTTCTTTTGGACTTATTTTTCGCTTCGATTCGATTCCAGTTCATTCGCCTTCATGTCCATTCGATTCGATTCTTATTATTATTATTATTATTATTAATCTTAATTATTATTATTATTATTATTACTAATAATATTACTATTATCGTTGTTGTTGTTGATTACTATTATTATTATTATTTACCATTATTATTATTTACCTCATAGCCGATTCGATTCATGTCCATTCGGGCATTCGATTCGATCAGATCCATTTAGTTGGTTGATTCGATTCGATTCAATTGATCTGGGCCGATTGATTCGATTCATTCATTCACCAAAGAATGTGGCATTAGTCTGACAATTGAATCTTACCCGGCAACCCATACGGTTTATAAGGGTTTGATTTGTCATAACCAAAGGCATCTAATGCACTCTAGGAATTTATCAACTTTCCCTAAAAATATTATCCCGATATACTCGGAAGAATAATATTCCGGTTTAGATTTCAATTTTCCATGAGTTTGACGGAGGGTATGAAACCTCGTAACCTTTATAACTTAGTGTTTGTAAGTGGGAGTATTAACGCGATTATATGTTACACTTTGCACATTAATCCGTTTATAAGCGCGGTTTGTCGGTTTGTTTGTTTGTCATACAATATGAAAACATACACAACCTAAAACTAAGAACATGCAGTTCATGGACCGTTCCTAGAACAAAAACATCGTAATATAATTACATGTCTTCGGTCTTGAATCTTCGTCTTCTCGAGCGGATCTTCCTCCGGTCTTCGTCATTACATATAAATTTTACATTTGAAAAATTGCATCCTATACAAATTTTCTATTAAAATAAATAAGCTCAAAACGGCCTTTACAACCCAATCGAACAAAACAAACGATTCAAAACTAGGTCCATAAACAACATCCACATTCAAAATTAATGCAACAATTATATTAAAATAAATGGCAATAATGATTAATTTAAAATTGATCTAATCAACAAAAGTAATCCAACAATTAGAATTAGTCCAATTAATTCACTTAACCGTTAATTTTAATTTGCTCCGGACAAAATAAATATTTCATTAATTAATTCCCTTAAAATAAAATTACCATAATTATATTTTAGTCAAATTAAATCCAATTTAATTTACGGGAAATTAATTTACCGAACGAAATATAAAAACGGAGTCAGAAAATACAAGGCTCGAGCCAAGCCGCGGCGCCATTGACCAATGACCGTGAGCCTACAGCCTGGAAATTTCCGAGTCGGTCGCCAATTTTCCGGCTCATTTTTTTCGTCCCGAATCCAAAAATAATATTTTTCTAATTTTTATATTACAGAATTAAATCAGTTTTTCAAAAAAAAAATAGATTTATATTGTAACATAAAATCATGAAAAATAATTTTTAGATGAACAATTAAACATCAACAATTAATACAATTATGATTCTAAATCATAAAAAATAAACAAGCATTTCAAATGCAAATATCGAATATACGATCGCATAGACCTTGCTACGATACCACTGTTGGAGTTCGGTGATAAAAATCGAGATACGCAGCAGAAAATAAACCGGTCCAACCGGATAAAACCAAACTCCAAAACGGATCGATCAAGCATCGTATAAACGAATATAAAATTGACGAAGATAAATTAAGAGATCATACCCTTGTAGACCTTTGATGATATCTTCCTGATTCCGAGCACAACACGAATCCAATCAAACGAGCCTTTAGAAATTCCCGAGCACCGAAAGCACTGTGCGTCTACGTATCACGCGTCGGAAGATGATCGGAAAATATTTCTATCAATTTATACTCTAAATATACGGCTAGAAATTGATAGAATTAGCTTATATATAATTTTATAAATACTCTAAGTATTTTATAAAACTTATTTTCTCTCAAAAACACTTAAAACTTAAGTATAAGAAAATGAAATGAAAACTCTCTATTTTTCCTCTCACTACTCACGGCCAAAATCATCATTTCATCAAGTGGAGGTTGAAGTCTTAAATACAAAACAAATCACACTATCCACCAAAATAATGATTCCATGATTAATTATTAATATACCAAGTGTATTAAATATTCCACAAAAATGATTCTTTTCAAAGTAAAAAGAATAATTCTCATGTGATGGGATCATGGGGGCGGCCATATTGAATTATTAGTGATTTGGTTCGTTTCGGCCCGTAAAAACGGAATCTCGTGTATCTAATCTGATGGATAAACTTTGGTACGTTTTATTATTAATACAATTAATTAATCTAATTAATTAATTATATTAAAAATAATTTCTCTAAGAAATAATATGAATAAATTAATTACCCAATAATTTATTTAATTCATGAAACCGATTTAATTTATCAAATAAATTAAATTAGACATCTAATGTCCAATATTAACCAAGAGAGAATAAGCTAAATATAATCTGTCATCAATTCCTGTGCCGTGACTCTGTAGGTTCGTCTTAGTTAGCATTGGGAGGATCCAATGAGTGTTAGCACCACTTAGCCAGTCTCGTGGCCCACACTGTAACCTAACTAAGAACGAATGATATAATCATTCCAAAAATCATTATGTCGTGAATATCATATACATATAAACCCTTCAATCATATATCCCGGTCAAGTATTAGGGTCACGGTAAAGTCAACCCTATTGTATCTTGACTCTATGCATTTGTTAATATAAATTTAGATCATCGAGTTCTCGTGTATCAAATACAACTAGCTCTAACTGCTTTGGCCAAAGACTTATGATCCCATTTGCCATTAACCGCATAGGACATTTACCTGCTCACTAACATGAGAAAGAATCTTATCTTGGTATTCAGTAGAGACTACTACTTGCCCACTAAGTTGCATTTCGAGGTTGACAACACCAACCGGCGATTGGATTGAACTACTCTAATGACTAACTTAATGTCACAAGCACATCTCCTACTGAAACCTCAAGTCAAAGGTCCACGTATACCTATCACAATCTTTCGATTCAATCATTGACAATCCCTGAGTGATTTCCATGTGACCGAATCGAGTTGATTCGAGTATACTAATCCCATTAGCATACCTATAACGTGTGTTCCCACTAACTGTTAGTGAAGACAGACATTCTACATGTCAAAGTACACATTATACAAGTCTTGTCTAAACTTACTGCCCAATTAAGTTTTATCGACTTGCGAACTAGTTAAGGATTCGAGCTTTAAACACTTCTAGTGCCTTTCTCCTTATCTCCATAAGGAGTAGAATGTTCGCTCTCAAATGCAAGGACTATTATCCTATATACCAAATCACAATGCCAGTGATATACAATAATATAGAAATGATAATTGCCTTATTAAATATAATATTCATAATTACAATACAATTGCTCTCACTCTATCATCTTCTGAGTGGTATTTGAGGGCATATTCCTAACATCTGGTAACTTAAATTACTTTGGAAATCGTTTTCTAAACTATTTTGACGGTACGTGCAAGCGATAGCTTAACATATGTTTTTAAACTGTTGAGTCTTGGTATTTTGGGCCTTGTGGTTTCAAATGAGATTTTTACGACGGTTTTGATAATTGGATTTTATTAAGTCTTCGAATGTTTTTAAATGATAGTACCGTCGTTAGCCTCTTGGGTGTTTGTAAATATTTGCGAAAATTTCCTTCAGCCTTATGGGTTCCATCTCGGGGCCCACGGAGCTGTAATATTCCTGAATGGCTCTGGAGGTATTATATTATCGACACAAGTAGTGATATTACCTATATGGGTAATATCATTACCGACTCAATTAATAATATTACCTATGCGGCATAGTGGAATTCAATTACAGTCTCCATAATAACAAAATCATATACATAACCAGGACATGCAAGATATATTACTTCTATACCCAAAACCATCCTCATTGAAAAAACAATAAGATGGACAAAAGACGTTTGAAACTTACTGCTACAAAATATACTTTTTACGACGCTCAATTTATATCGGTTTAACGAAAACCGATGTAAAAATTAAAAATACGGTCAATTTACATCGGTTATCAAATAAAACCGATGTAAAAAATAAAATTTTGGTCAATTTACATCGGTTGTTCAAATAACCGATGTAAAATTATTATATATTTACATCGGTTGTCCAAATAACCGATGTAAAAACTAAAATTACTATATTTTACATCGATTATTTGAACAACCGATGTAAAAAATTATATATTTACATCGGTTGTCCAGATAACCGATGTAAAAATTAAAATTACTATATTTACATCGGTTGTTATAATAACCGATGTAAAATTATTATATTTTTACATCGGTTGTTCAAATAACCGATGTAAAATTGATATATTTACATCGGTTGTCCAAATAACCGATCTAAAAATTAAAATTACTATTTTTACATCTGTTGTTCAAATAACCGATGTAAAATTATTATTCTTTTACATCAGTTATACAGACAACCGATGTAAAATTTTAAATATTGTAATTTACATAAGTTATTCCAATTTCGATATGAAATAAAGTATTAATTTTATATCGGTTATAGAATAACTGATGTAAAAATTAAAAATACGATAAATTTACACGAGTTATTCCAAAATCGATGTAATTAATATTTTTTACATCGGTTTTGGAATAAAAAATAAAAATGATAAATTTTACATCGGTTTCTCTAAAACGGTCATAAAATTCTTTTTTTAAAAACATGTATTTTTATTTATGATGATTCTTTAAAATATAAAAGAAATGAAAAAAAAAATAAAAATAAAAATCATTTTATCGAAATAATACAAAAAACAATAAAATTGAAAATCCAAAACCGATGTATAAAAAAGTAAATTTATATTCATTTTGAATAACCCATGTAAAAATTAAAATTAGGTTAATTTACATTAGTTATTCCAAAAACAATGTAAAATTAATACTTTTTCATCAATTTTAGAATAACCCATGTAAATAATAAAAAGGGAAAAACTTTACATCGATTCTTCTAAAACCGTCATAAAATCCTTTTCTTAAAAATATGTATTTTTATTTACGATGATTCTTTAAAATATAAAATAAATGAAAAATAAAAAACAATCTAAAAAAATCATTTTTTCTAAAATAATACAAAAAGAATAAAATTAATTTTTTTATTTTTATTTAAAAGGTAGATACCAAAATGTATTTAAATATAATATAAATATAAAGTGTTCAAACAAATAACTATAGCCTAGTGGTTGGGACTTGACTTCCCAACCCCAAAGTCGAGGGTTCGAATCATTATGGTCACAAAGTGCAATATATTGTTATTTCAGGTGCGGGTTCGGGTCGGGTTGGGTCTGAGTGGGTTTCGGGTTGGGCCTTGAAGGATTCGGGTTGGGGTCGGGGTGCCAAACCTTCCATAAAACATAAGACATTTTACATCGGTTCTTTTTAAAACCGATGTAAATTTAAGACATTTTACATCGGTTCTTTTTAAAACCGATGTAAATTTAAGACATTTTACATCGGTTCTTTTTAAAACCGATGTAAATTTAAGACATTTTACATCGGTTTTGAAAAGAACCGATGTAAATATAAGACATTTTACATCGGTTCGTATCAAAACCGATGTACAATGTAAATATTTTTACATCGGTTTTAAAAAGAACTGATGTAAAATGTGAATGTTTTATGACGGTTTTGGAAGAACCGATGTAAATGTATATTTTTTATGACGGTTTTGGAAGAACCGATGTAAAACGTGAACTTTTACTACGGTTTTAAAACCGTCGTAAAATGTGCCCACTTTCTACGACGGTGGATTTTACGACGGTTCCAAAACCGTCGTAGAAACCCTTCCAGAACCGTCGTTAAAACCCCTTTTTGTAGTGATACCAAGATTTATATCTTTGCATCAAAACGAAGAAAATCAATTCATAGTACGAACAAAGACCATAATAACACATCTAAGTAATTGTTTTATTTGGATCAATTGATTTCTTGACAATTGACAAGGCACAATGAATGTTCCAATGTCTTCTGTTTATTTTGTTTAGGCACTCAAGTTTCAGTTTTGTTTTTCATCAGTATATTTCTTGTTACTGGCTTGTGATTTGCTTCATTATGAAGGGACAGATGAGAAGCGGGAAGTAACAGAGAACTTTTATAAGAATAATGCACGGGAAAATGCACAGATGTACCTTGTGTTCTCATAAATCTATACGGATGTATCCCGTGTTTTGTAAATTGCACAGATGTACCTCGTGTTCTTTATAATCATGCACGGAAGTGCCAAATCGTCCAACATAACGGAGAGTGTTCTTCACTCGCCTGGTGTGCGACTATGGGAGTACATTTATGTATTTTTATGACTGAATTGACCAAAATACCCTATAAGTAGTGAAATATATAACCTCTTTTAATCTCTTAAGTATCTCTTCAGGTTGTGCATATAAATATATTCTTTTTAAATGTTCAAAAACATGATAATTTTTTATCATTGTAATTTAATATTTCAACGAGCACAAACTGAAAACAATATCAATACCTTTCTTTACCATTTCGAGAAGTTTAAATTTTCAGCATAATACATATAATAAATAGGAAAATTCATAAGAAGACAAAGTTTAATATAATATAAAATTTGTTTATTTTCAGTGTAATTTAAACTTTTGAGCCGATTTCTTATAAACTTTTGAGCCGATTTTCACCATAATTTTTCTTATATTAAACAAATTATAAAACAGTGTTCCTATTCATAAGAAGACAAAGTTTCCTACATTTTAATATAAAATTCAATAAAATAAAATTTGTAATTATAAAATAGTATCTTTTGATTTTTAAACTTTGTCTTTGCAAGTTCCTCTGTCTTAAATTGTTTTTTTGAATTTAATACAATTTTTTTTTATTTTCACCATACACTAATTTACTTGTTGACACCGTGCACTTGCGGCATAGTGTGAGGGAATTCCTCACAACAATCGACATCTTCCTGATTGGCTTGAGTTCTTGCAGGAGCCGCTGGGATGTCCGCCTCCAAGACGTATCCCAGCATTTCCATAGTTAGGACAATCCTCAAGTTCCGGCCACCCACATAGTTCGGACCAGTCAGGACGTTCTTTTCAAGTAGTATAGCGAGTGGGTTTATTGTCATATTGAGAGTTTTGTTAACTGCAGAGAATAATTTAAGATTCGTTAGTGATTGTTTAATTATGATCCGAGTAAAGAATTTAAGGACTTTCTTTATTCATAACTCGGCTCTCACTATTTTATCGGCATTTACACACTCCCATGTGAAATTCGGAAGTCTTGGGTAACTTCATAGTGGTGATCGATTTCTTTACAAAGTTTAATAGAGGGCAACTCATACGGTTTCTATTCTATTATTCTTTATAAAGTGGTGTCTAACACCAATCCATCTAATGAATGATTCGATCTTCTTTTACCCCTAGTTCACTTCCCCTCAACCCATTCGGTTTCTATGACTCGATGAACTATCTAAGTTTAAACCGTCAACTCCTATTAGGCCCTGTTCTTTTGGACTTATTTTGATTTTGATTCGATTCGATTCGAGTTCATTCATTGATTCATGTCCATTCGATTCGATTCTTATTATTATTATTATTATTATTAATCTTAATTATTATTATTATTATTATTACTAATAATATTACTATTATCGTTGTTGTTGTTGATTACTATTATTATTATTATTTACCATTATTATTATTATTTACCCTTACGATTCGATTCATGTCCATTCGATTCGATTCGATTCGATTCAGATCCATTTAGTTCGATTCGATTCAATCAATTGATTGATTCGATTCGATTCGATTCAGATTCATTCAGTCCAAAAGAACAGGGCATTAGTCTGACAATTGAATCTTACCCGGCAACCCATACGGTTTATAAGGGTTTGATTTGTCATAACCAAAGGCATCTAATGCACTCTAGGAATTTATCAACTTTCCCTAAAAATATTATCCCGATATACTCGGAAGAATAATATTCCGGTTTAGATTTAAATTTTCCATGAGTTTGACGGAGGGTATGAAACCTCGGATTACACAATCAAACTCAACCTGGATAAACCAACAGTACACAACATATCTGTAGATCAACTACCATATGATAATGATAACAAATCCTGAACATCGACGTACAGTCTGAATGCTTATACGTTCAATAACCAGATCAACCAAAACATCACTGAGAATATCATCGACATGATAACTCCAATACGACCAAAAAAGGATCACGATAATTGAGAATACCATCAACAAGGTAAATCTCGAACGCAATCAATGAAGGATCAACAATAACCGAGAATACCATCAACAAGGTAAACTCCAAATGATCAACAAAGGACCAACCATAACCGAGAATACCATCAACAAGGTAAACTCCAAATGATCAACAATAATGGATCTCAAGAAATAACTCCGACTGTCGAACATACCCCTCGGGCATATGAACAACCAGTCACAAACTGTCGAACATACCCAACCATAAATGGAGGATGAACGACCAAACAATATGGCTCAAAGATGGAAGTCATAGTACGCCCGATCCGGAAATGTGTCCGTGCACAAGCCACCCCGGGTATTGATCACATAC
Source organism: Orobanche coerulescens (assembly GCA_033398695.1). Taxonomy (NCBI): domain Eukaryota; kingdom Viridiplantae; phylum Streptophyta; class Magnoliopsida; order Lamiales; family Orobanchaceae; genus Orobanche; species Orobanche coerulescens. Next base: position 95,094,111 of record CM065804.1, on the reverse strand, counting down.
ACGTGTGGTCTTGTACCTAATTAGCCTCACGAACTACGTCTCGTGTGCACGGTTCAATGTGGAAATATCAACACATAACCATCATGTGCCCGGCTAAAAATCCTACACAATAACCAATCGGCACGCAGATATGACTCCAGATATGTCACGATGCAACATGACAATGAAACTCAAAGAAACACATATCCAATAAGGATCAAAAGACTCACCGAAGTGAACAACAACAGACTGACAATGAAAAGTCGACACGACTAATCAATATCCAAAACATCAATCCTGGGATCATCATCCCAAATGAATGACCAACACGATCTACGATCTCAATACAATAGTCCTGGGATCAACATCCCTCAACGAATAACCGATACGAAACTCATTATACGAAACCTCAACATATACAACAACTCAACATACTAATTATCTCATAACTGAACAATACTTAAGTTACCTCAAAGCCGAGGACCATATCCATCAACATCCCCCAATGAGACGATCAACATAACCATTAATACCAACAATAGTCCTGGGATCAACATCCCTCAACGAACAACCAGTACGAATCTCAATATACGAAGCCTCAACATACAACATATACAACAACTCAACATAACAATTATCTCATAACTGAACAATACATAAATTACCTCAAAGCCGAAGACAACATCCTTTTCACGAACAACATCCCTGAACGAATACACAGTTATACAAATAATCTCAAATAAGGTACCATCCATTCAATACCAATAAACCTTTATCCCGATATTTATGTCATCACGATAACTATCATCGATATCCGATATTCTATATCCTTGACCAAAGATAACTCACGTCCTCCCTGAACATAATTAAATCATATACCTTATGATTTAATACAACCAGAGCACGATATACAAACCATTATCCCGACAACTTACATTTCTAACAACATTGCTATACGAATTATAAATGAAATGAAAACGAAACCATTCATCAAATATTATAAACTGAACAAGTATAAACTTGCCTCGATACCGATACCACAAAGCCGTTACCAAAATCCATTGCCTTTGTCTACGAGCTCCTTAGCCCCGACCAAAAGCAATCTACGAACTCTTTAGCCTCAACCGCAACTCAACGGTCATAATCCACGATCAAAACATATCAACATATTGCAATAACCGATTAACACACATTCGATAAAAATCAATAACCGACATACTCAACCAACAAACTCAACGGTTCAACGAAACCTCGATCATATACATAATACCAAATAATCCAACTCAACAAATACGAACCCATATCCACGATACAAGCCGTCACTCGATGATCACAAATAACAATCAATAACCGATCAACAACGGTTCTACAATATCCCGATTAAACACATATCCAACAACCAAATCAATCGATCACGAATTCAAAACCACAATACGATTCCACAATCCGAAGATCATATCAATAATCAATTTAAACCAACAAGGGTCTAACATTACCGATTCCAAATTCAATCTTAAATACAATTACAAGTTTCCTCCTTGTATAATCATAATAAAATCCAATTACCGATTATCATCATCAATCTGGACAATCCGATTAATTCAACATCATAGATAACCATATTCCAAGGGTTTCAAATAATTTCATTATCCGAATTGAACACTTGTTAAATACCTATGAATTCTCAAACTCAAAAGTGAATCATAAACTTATCAAATCCGAAATCATATTCGTATTCCTATACGAATATTGTACCAAAACACATAACTTAGTTCTAGATATGAATATTCCATATTCATATATAAAACACCAACACCTTAAAACGTATTCATCAAATCAATGATCAATTCATCTCGACATTAAGGATTTTATAACATATTCGATTCCAACTTCAACTCCAAATACGAAGACAAAACTCCTTCTTGTTCATACTTGTAAATTCGTAGAAAACAATTTACCGATTATTATCGTGAATAATCACATTCCAAAATTATCCGAAATCCTTCCAAAATCATAACATGTAACTCAAGAGTTCTTTAAGAACACGAATTATCCAAATTCACGTTCATAATCCGTAAAACAACATAACCCGATGTTTTCTAATATCTAAACAACCCTTAATCATAATTCAAGGTGTATATAATCATGTCCTTCAACATATACTTCTCATAACATCTTGATTCGCAACAAACCACCAAGAACATCGAGAATACAACGATTCCATAATCATAACAACATAATCGAATCATTTGACCACCAATTCATTATCTTCCTTTAACAAAATTCCCATAATTACCAAGAATCATCATAACAATATCATTTCAACCATCATTCATACGAAAACGTGTAGAATTTTCCAAGTTCTACTCATTGAGACATTTCATCGAACACTTTGAAGGCATAGTCCAATTCAATCGATTATTCAAAGAAATACTCGAATCCGATCCACAAAACTTCAAGAATAATGAATGATCTCAAGAATACAACAAGATTCCATCAATAATCTGACTTAAAACGAATCAAATCGGCCAAGACATCAAGAAACTTCAAAAATATCCAAAACCAAGTGTTTAGGTGTTCTTACCTTCGATCCGGGTGGAAGATGATGTTAATCCATGATTCCAACTTCCAAAACATGTTGCTAGATGATGATATTACTCAAATCCATCCACTTTGATGAAGAAATCGCCAAAAAACGAAGAGAAAACATGAAAATGCCGGATGACTCGGTCAGTGCCTTTAAATAGGCGAGACACTGCCGACGTTACGTGACGTAATCGCCACCGCCTTACGTCGTAATCGGCCATGGCTCGCTCCATCGCCGATTCTGCGGAACCCTTACGTACGTATCGGCGGTGGCTTACGTAATCGCGGCCCCTTACGGCCAGAATCGCCACCGCCTTACGTACGTAATCGGCGATCCTAGCCCGCCGAGTCACCGCCGACCGTGATCGGCCACCCCACGAATCACCGCCGACCATGCTCGGCCATTCCAACGAGTCACGGCCGGCCATGCTCGGCCATCCAGTCATCTCGGCCACGACTCGACCGGCTACTCCGTGCGTCGTAACACTTAATCCGTTGCGTCGTGTCGTGACGTTGACTTGCTACAGTATAATACTCGTATTACGCACGTAATACACCCCGTATAACGACGTAACTCCATCCGTCGACTCACCTATCCACATCTGCGCCGAAAGCCGCCACCACGGGCCCCACTGTCCGATTCCTCTTGTTACGTACGTTATGTACACTATATAACGTACGTAAGCTAACACATTTTACGTACGTAAGCTCCAAGGCTTAATGTACGTAATGGCTTTTATACTTAGCCAAAATCCAATGTTCTGTCCGACGTCTCGACGTACAAAATACAAACATACGGCATCTCGAATACACATCGAATCCAAAAATATTCTCATACGGTATACCCGATATCCAAATCTGTTCAACCCGATACAACATATCCCGAATATATCATCAATCAAAAACGATAATCACACCAAGATAACTGTCTCGGTTCTCAATTTATTTTATCCATAATGTATAGATACCAAACTATACAGTATATCTCAGATAAAATAACGCGAAAAATTTATACTGAAAATCCGGGTATTACATACTACCCCCCTTAAAATAAGTTTCGTCCTCGAAACTTGCAACCTGTCGCCAACAACAGATAAGTCCAAAATTTTCCAACTCATCACAAAAACAATCAAGCGTCGCCACAAGCGAACAACCAAAACGATATACCTACAGGTGCGTGAAGCCGATGATCTCCCGTGATACTAGCACACGACTCTCATACGAAGTCTCAACACAACCAACGCACACCAATATCACAAATAGCAGTTGAAAAGAATCTCAAAAATTTTGGAAACTCTAAAAATCGATTCGACTCAAAAGTCAGAAAAACTCATTTTCAAAAGCCACGCTACTACCGTACCGGTAGAGCCACATAACACACACGCCTGGGTTTCACAAAACCCAAGCTCCGATACCATCTTCTGTAACACCCCAAAAACCATCCGGGATATTACAGCGCCGTGGGTCCCGCGCCGGAACCCACCAGGCTAAAAACTGTTTACAAAACCAATTCAAAAGCACCAAAAGGCCGATGACGGTAATATTTTAAATACTCAAATATTTTCAAAAGCATAATTTTGAAATATCGTCATAAAATACCATTTGAAAATACAAGGCGAAATGCCAAATCTCGACAGTTCAAAGTGTACGTTAAGCCACCCCTTAAACGTACCGATAAAATAATTTGGGAAAAAGAGTTTGACAAAAAATAACCCAAGTTCATAAAATGCCAAAAAGGCCATTTTGAAATACACACACGCAGCGGATAAAGCAGTTTAAAATACACATTTGCAGCGGAAATAAATAACCGGAAAAGAATACTCAATTCTCCGAAAAACAAGCCACAACCAGTATCACATCGGGAAGCTCATCCCTTCACGACCGCTACTAGCTCGATCTCCGAGTACCTAAAAATAAAGCCCACGACGGGGTGTAACGCCCCCAAAATGAACCGGGACGCCACAGTGCCGTAGATCCCATGAGGGACCCACAAGGCAAGTTTCTAAAATATTTTATTTAAAAGTGGTAATATACGGAAGTAATTAAGAAAGTATTCATGCATCCCAAGGGTACAAATACAAATAGTGTCCGTACATACGGTTATTACACAACGTGGAATGTTCAAATTTATTTAAGAAATTAACAGGCCTTTTTCCAACACAGCTCACGCCTGGCCGTAACCTTCGGGGGTGTCCTGCACAAATTCAACAAATTTACCTGGCACGACATGTCGTGCCAGTAACCTAGGTCAGAAACAATCCCAACCTAACTCAAAAGTAAAATCTAATAATTTCCAGGAATAAAGTTATCACCGAATGTTCCATGTTATTCCTTTTTATCAGCACATAAACTCCCAAGGTCGCAACCAAGGGTCACGGAAGTATCTACACAGGAATACTCCGGACGTGGGTACCATTCAGGTTTTATCCCGCAACACGGTCTAACAAGAAAACTCCCAAGGCCGCGGCCAAGGGTCACGGTAGTATCTACTCGGGAATACTCCGGACAAAATAACCGTAATAGCACCATTCCACAACAGTAACATTTACTATGTCTAAAATTATAAGACGGAAAGTCTGAGCAAGATTCACTTGCCTCAAATCCGACGCGAGTTATCTCCGGACAAGGCAACGGCTTGAACGATCGCACTTGGAAATCCGACCTATTATATGTTTGTCAATTAACATCTCGTGATATTAATAATGATCACGACGTTCCTCCCCTTCCCGTATGTTAAAACCCTATCCTAGTTGTTTATGATGTCGGAATCGAATTTCTCCATTTTTTTATCCATAATGCGTGCCATTAAGTTCTTAGGTTCGGCAACATTCTCTATAAGTTATCCGTCCGCTAAACAATAGTGTTTTAACACAACATTCCTAGTTAATTATAACCGACAATCACCAATATTTCATCGTTGTCTTAATATGCAAGTCTAGAACGATTAATCCATCATTTTAACATGTTTCGGTATCTATTTAGCTAGAAATTGTTGGTAACTTCATCAAGGATTCATTGACGGTTTTATTCAACATGATAGTATGGTTATAAATGAAATCCCTCAAGATGATTCCGAGAAGCTTGTGATTAGCAATATGGTTATGAGTTCTACCATTATTCATTCCAATTTCAAGCTTTGATGGATATCGATTAACAATTGCGATGGCTATATACCGGTTCGATTATTACGGAGGGTTCTAAGCTACCCAAGGCATCCGAGATTTACTAAAACTTACTAAACAATACGAAATGAGTTCAAGATTGAATAAACTTACCTTAATTGACAAAAGATGATGAATAACGACGGTGGACGAAGGAGAACGAGAAGATAACACCTTCAAGACCTTCCCGAAGCTTGATTAACGCACTCTAATAGGATAGGACTTGAATTGGGAAGCTAGAATTGGTTGATGATGGTGGAGAGTAGTGTACAAGGAAGAGGGGTGATGTTTGGGACGGGAGAAATGAAAGGCAAGGTGTTCTTTTATAAACTTAAGTTGCCCTTACGTACGTTATGCCTCACGCATTACGCACGTAATAGGCTTTACGACGTTATGGCAAAATACTTAACGTCGTAAGGAACTCACCGAACGATTCACCCACATCGTTACGTGCGTAACTAAAACGGGTTTACGACGTAACACCTCGTTGACTTGCTGTCGCAATCACGCCGAAAGTTGGTCGACGCGCGCGTCTGGGGACGAAGATTCTGTCCAAGACCGAAGACCGTTGTTACGTACGTAAGGCCAACATATAACGTGCGTAATGGCTCGGACATAGCGTGCGTAGCAGGTTGGAGTATAACGTCGTAAAGGATAGTTTTGTTTGTCAAATTATCATTTATGACACGACTCCCTCTCCATGTTGTCCGAAATCTCTCGGGAACAAGGCGTTGGCCACCGTCATATTCGCACCGATAATTACCTAACGACATCGAGGTATGTCACCGAAGTGCGTCAATCATCATTCCATCACAATACACGAATAATAGATACGATGCCGCATAACCATATTATACATAATATGTTCTATTGCAATGTAGTACATTTATTTATCAAACAGGAAAAATAGACGTGGCGCCCAAAGTAAAAGCATGTAATCGGTGGTATTACATACCACCCCCTTAAAATAGTTTCGTCCGAAACTAAGAAAATAACTCGGGATGATTCTCTCTCATGCTCGCCTCGGTCTCCCAAGTCGCTTCTTCCGTGCAGTGGTGCGACCACCGAACCTTCACGAGGGGTATGTTCTTGTTCCTTAGTGTCTTTACGCGTCGATCTAAAATCGTTGGAACTTCCCTAAAGGTAGCATCATTGGAAATCTCTACTTCCTCGAAGTTGATCTTGTGGCTAGGATCGTACACGTACTTTCTCAGCTGGGAGACGTGGAAGACATTATGCACTCCGTCTAACGATGGCGGTAATGCTAGCCGATAAGCGAGTTTACCGACTCGGTCCAGGATTTCGAGCAGACGATAAATCTCGGGCTTAGCTTGCCCTTTTGGCGAAGCGTCGAATGCCCCGCATTGGCGATACTTTAACCCAAACATGATCCCCAACCATAAATTCCAACGGTCATTTGTCGGTCCATAGCGTAAGACTTTTGGCGACTCTGTGCTGCCAACATGTGTTTTCGAACAATGGTTATCTTCTTAATGGATTCCTGGATTAGATCCAACTCGGTGGCGATGACATCGGATGCATCGTCCCAACATAGGGGAGACTTGCACTTTCTTCCATACAGGGCCTCAAAGGGGGCCATGCCTATGCTTGCATGCCAGCTGTTGTTTTACGAAAATTGCTAGGCGAGAGGTGTTTAGCTTGATCCTTGCCCCAATCGAGTACACATGCTCTCAACATATCCTCCGAGTGCAGTATGGTGCGTTACTTTGTCCATCTGTTTGAGGATGATAGGCGATCTTGAAATGCGATTGAGTACCCATGGCACAGTGGGATGACCTTCCGAGCGGGACACATATCTAGTGTCTCTATCTCGAAATAATCCCCGAGGGAACGCCATGTAATCTCACGATTTCCCGAACAAAGATGGTAGCCACTGCTCTGTTCGATGGCCTCTGAATTGGAATGAAGTGTGCCGACTTTGTCGGTCGGTCTACAATAACCCATATCGTGTCTCTTCCCCGCCGTCACTTTGGTAACTTGGTGACAAAGTCCATTGATATGCTCTCCCATTTCCATTCGGAATGGGTAAGGGCCATGATTCCGGCGTCTACGGTGTTCAATCTTCACTGTTGACATACCATACATCGAGCGACAAACCTTGCTACCTCTTGCTTCATATTCTTCCACCAGAAACTCTTTCGCAGGTCCTTGTACATTTTGCTCGCCCCGGGATGTATCGAATAAGGAGTAGAATGAGCTTCCTTAAGTATAGTTTGCTTAAGCTCGTCATTAGGTGGGATGCAAATACGGTTCTTGAATCTAACTAAGCCCCCTTGGATCCTGTAGTCTGAAATAACTCCCCCTTCGGCCTTTGCGCCGATCGCACGAAGTTCTGGATCCTCCATCTGTGCTAGGCGTATCTCGTCCAGCAAGGACGAGCGAATATCAATCGAGCTCAACTGTCCCCTGGCGGTGTTGTATCCACACTTCAATGTCATTTCTCAGGAGATCTTGCCGCAACTCCACATCTTTGTCAAACCGAGATAGTGTCACCTCCTGCGCATTTTTCCGACTCGGTGCGTCTGCTACGACGTTGGCCTTACCAGTGTGATATTGAATCTCCACATCGTATTCGTTGATTAGCTCACACATACGCTTCTGTCTCATATTTAAGTCTTTCTGCGTGTATATTTAATTTAAACTATTGTGGTCGGTAATGTTCTTACTGGTAACCGGATTTAGGTAATGTCTCCAGATCTTAAGAGCGTGGACCACTGCAGCCTAGTTCCAAGTCATGTGTCGGGTAGTTCACCTCATAAGGTTTAAGTTGACGAGAGGCGTAAGCGATAACCCCGTGCTCGCATGAACACACATCCTAACCCGTGCTTAGACGCATCGGTGCATATTACGAATCCCTCCGTACCTGCGGTAGTACCAATCTTGGGCGGTAGTAAGCTTCCTCTTGACTTGTCGAAGCTCTCCCGACAATCCGTCGTCCAAACAAACTTGGTGTCCTTCCTAGCGGTTGTTAATGGTGAGCGACACAGAGAAGGCCTCGACAAACCGTCGATAATATCCCGCCAATCCCAGAAACTTCTCACCTCTTTGGCATTCCTAGGTGGTTCCCAATTCATAACCGTCTCGATCTTACGGGGTCTACTTTAACGCCTCGCCTTTGAAATCACATGTCCCAAAAAGGTCACCTCGGCATCCGAACTCGCACTTAGAAAGTTTAGCATACGATTGATGTTGCCTTAAAACGCTCAACACCCGCCTCAAGTGTTCCTCATGTTCCCATCGGCCGGGAATAGATTAAAATATCGTCAATGAAAACCACCACACATTTATCGAGAAATTGCAGCCGAACCACTGTTCATTAATTCCATAAAAGCAGTGGAGCATTAGTCGTGCCAAACGACACCACCATGTACTCGTAGTGTCCATATCTCGATCGAAATGCGGTCTTAGGAATATCCTCCTCTCGAATTCTTAATTGGTGATATCCCGAACGTAAGTCGATCTTTGAAAACACGGTCGCCCCTTGCGGTTGGTCCAGTAAATCATCAATCCTTGGAAGTGGGTAACGGTTATTAATAGTGACCTTATTAAGTTCACTGTAATCGATACACAGGCGCAGAGAGCGGTCCTTTTTCTTAACAAAATAACTGTCGCACCCCATGGCGAAGTACTCGGACGAATGAGCCCCTTCCTTAGCAATTCTTGAGTTGTGACTTGATTCCTTCATTTGGTGGTGCCATCCCGTATGGGGCCTTGGAGATAGGCGTCGTTCCTGGCTCAAGTTCGATTGAGAGATCGACCTCCCTATGTGGTGGCAATCCAGGTAGTTCGTCGGGGAATATGTCCGGAAATTCATTCACTACAGGAATATTAGCAACCGACAGTTGTGACGTGCCCTCTGAAGAATATAACACTGAATACGCTCCTCGATCATCACGAGGTGCTACTGCTGAAAGGAGACCGAGGGACCCTTTTGTCTTTGAAGTGCTCTCGGCCTCTAATCGTGTGAGTGGCACCGTCATGGGTCGTGATAGAAACGGTCAGGCGATAGGTATCCAATATCGTCTTGTGCTTCGTCATCCAGTCCATACCTAAGATCACATCTTCGTTTTGGAGTGGAAAGACCATGAGATCGGGTGTCCACCCAAATTATTGATACGAATTGGACAGTTTCGAACTTCCAAGTTACCCTCCACCCCTTGCGCCTCGGGTAGCTTAACGATAAAGGACTCACGGGTACACAAGGGAGATGTAAACGGTTAACACATTCTACGGATATAAACGAGTGGGTTGCTCCGGTATCAAACAAGACATGAACAGTGAGATTTAATAAGGAGAGTACGAGACAGCGGGAGTGGTCGGGTCGTCGGTAGCCCTTAGTTCGAACATGCGGGACGGCTGGCGTCCCGAGGAGGGTGCGATACCTCCCCGCGACCACGCCCTCTTAGGCACCGTGTAGAGGAGTGGTGAGGTGGAGATCGGTAGTCGGACATGGCGTACGCCTGGATGTCTGCATCAGAACCTTGTTGACTACGAGGAGCCGGGTTTGGAGTAGGTTTGATCCGAGAGCAGAGCGAGACATGTGACCGCCTCTTCGTCATGAAAAACAGTTTGTCGATGCTTTACGACACCGACTCATGGTATGCCTGCTATGCCACAATTGAACGACTCCGGCGAGAAGGCCCGAAGGATGTTCCTTTCTGTAGGGAAGAAGCTGATGATTTGGAGGAAACCCAATTCCCAAATTCACTCTGGTGCTCCCGGACCGATTTGCTATCTTCGCTTCTTTTGGTTGTGCCCGGCATCCGAACCGACAACCGTACCGGCGTATGCTGTGACCACGTCCTCATATGCCCTCAACGTGGTGCAATGAAACCCCGCCGCGTAGCGTTGAACATCCTCCGGCAACCGTTGAGCAAGGTGACAAATTCGCTGGTCTTCGGATGGAACCATCTGTGCGACATAGCTTAGCTCGGTCTGTATGCCCGAATGATTTCTGCACTGGCAAATTCGAGGTCCTCGCTGAAGAAGCTCCGCTCGGCGATCGAATCGATCGGGGCAGTACTCGTCTCTCAATAGTTTGGAAAACTCGGGCCATCCGACTATCCTGTCCTCGGCTTATAGGTCCTCCACCATCGGCCTGCGGTGTCACGGAGCTGGTTGATTCCAGTGGTACTTTCCGGTTTCTGGGCGGCCGATCACCTCAAGGCGGTCTCCATTTCCGAGATCCAATCGTCCACGTGCTTATCCCCGACCCGTCGAATAATGGCGGTCCGGCCTTCACATTTCTCCCGGCCAACGGTCCTTCCGGTGTTTTCTTCTATGTTAATGACTGGTACTGCTCGCCCGGTTGACTCCGAGCGATTCCCATAGCAATGGCCTGGGCGAGAGTCGAACAAAGGCCGGATCAAATCCCCGTTGTTACGGTTTTCCGCTTCTGTTCGTTCGATTAACAGGTGGAGGTTGATTTCCTTGGGTTAGTCTCTCCGGTGTTTCGTCTCCCGCCGGTTCATAGCGGAACCTTGTGCGTCATTTACGTTTCTTCTAGCTCCTCGACGTGCCATTGGTGATGTTCGTTCAATCTAACAGGTTAGTTTAATGCAAACATTCTTTGAGTCCTTACTGAATCCAAACATCATACTTGGTCCATAAGAAATTACATGTATTCTACCTCGACATCCCTCGAGGAGTTACGGTCGTCAGGAGTGTTGGATTTTGAAGGCAAAACGTTTTCAAAATATTTTTGGTAAAACTTTCCACGTGAGTGTTTTGGGCTCCGATACCATTTTCTGTAACGCCCCCAAAATGAACCGGGACGCCACAGTGCCGTAGATCCCATGAGGGACCCACAAGGCAAGTTTCTAAAATATTTTATTTAAAAGTGGTAATATACGGAAGTAATTAAGAAAGTATTCATGCATCCCAAGGGTACAAATACAAATAGTGTCCGTACATACGGTTATTACACAACGTGGAATGTTCAAATTTATTTAAGAAATTAACAGGCCTTTTTCCAACACACTCACGCTGGCCGTAACCTTCGGGGGTGTCTGCACAAATTCAACAAATTTACTGGCACGACATGTCGTGCAAGAACTAGGTCGAAACAATCCCAACCTAACTCAAAAGTAAAATCTAATAATTTCCAGGAATAAAGTTATCACCGAATGTTCCATGTTATTCCTTTTATCAAGACATAAACTCCCAAGGTCGCAACCAAGGGTCACGGAAGTATCTACACAGAATACTCCGGACGTGGGTACCATTCAGTTTTATCCCGCAACACGGCCTAACAAGAAAACTCCCAAGGCCGGCCAAGGGTCACGTAGTATCTACTCGGGAATACTCGGACAAAATAACCGTAATAGCACCATTCCACAACAAGAACATTTACTATGTCTAAAATTATAAGACGGAAAGTCCGAGCAAGATTCACTTGCCTCAAATCCGACGCGAGTTATCTCCTGACAAGGCAACGGCGAACGATCGCACTTGGAAATCCGACCTATTATATGTTTGTCAATTAACATCTCGTGATATTAATAATGATCACGACGTTCCTCCCCTTCCCGTATGTTAAAACCCTATCCTAGTTGTTTATGATGTCGGAATCGAATTTCTCCATTTTTTATCCATAATGCGTGCCATTAAGTTCTTAGGTTCGCAACATTCTCTATAAGTTATCCGTCCGCTAAACAATAGTGTTTTAACACAACATTCCTAGTTAATTATAACCGACAATCACCAATATTTCATCGTTGTCTTAATATGCAAGTCTAGAACGATTAATCCATCATTTTAACATGTTTGGTATCTATTTAGCTAGAAATTGTTGGTAACTTCATCAAGGATTCATTGACGGTTTTATTCAACATGATAGTATGGTTATAAATGAAATCCCTCAAGATGATTCCGAGAAGCTTGTGATTAGCAATATGGTTATGAGTTCTACCATTATTCATTCCAATTTCAAGCTTTGATGGATATCGATTAACAATTGCGATGGCTATATACCGCTCGATTATTACGAGGGTTCTAAGCTACCCAAGGCATCCGAGATTTACTAAAACTTACTAAACAATACTGAAATGAGTTCAAGATTGAATAAACTTACCTTAATTGACAAAAGATGATGAATAACGACGGTGGACGAAGGAGAACGAGAAGATAACACCTTCAAGACCTTCCCCGAAGCTTGATTAACGCACTCTAATAGGATAGGACTTGAATTGGGAAGCTAGAATTGGTTCAATGATGGTTGAGAGTAGTGTACAAGGAAGAGGGGTGATGTTTGGGACGGGAGAAATGAAAGGCAAGGTGTTCTTTTATAAACTTAAGTTGCCCTTACGTACGTTATGCCTCACGCATTACGTACGTAATAGGCTTTACGTACGTTATGGCAAAATACTTAACGTACGTAAGGAACTCACTGGAACGATTCACCCACATCGTTACGTACGTAACTAAAACGGGTTTACGTACGTAACACCTCGTTGACTTGCTGCCGCAATCACGCCGAAAGTTGGTCGGCACGCGTACTACCGGACGAAGATTCTGTCCAAGACCGAAGACCGTTGTTACGTACGTAAGGGCCAACATATAACGTACGTAATGGCTCAGACATAGCGTACGTAACGGGTTGGAGTATAACGTACGTAAAGGATAGTTTTGTTTGTCAAATTATCATTTATGACACGACTCCCTCTCCATGTTGTCCGGAAATCTCTCGGGGAACAAGACGTTGGCCACCGTCATATTCGCACCGATAATTACCTAACGACATCGAGGTATGTCACTGGAAGTGCGTCAATCATCATTCCATCACAATACACGAATAATAGATACGATGCCGTACAACCATATTATACATAATATGTTCTATTGCAATGTAGTACATTTATTTATCAAACAGGAAAAATAGACGTGAGCGCCCAAAGTAAAAAGCATGTAATACTGGTGGTATTACACGGGGTCAGCCACAATACTCAATAATGATACCGATCACATCATCATAAATAATTACATACCAATGTAATAATATTGTAAGAATACTACCAAAGTAATCTTACCGTCATTCCTTACCAATCCATAACAATCCATACTAAATCAATCCTTGACAGATTCCACATTTCGTATTCTCAAATGACGAAATGAATTCAACAACAATCATCTCTACTGTATTCCAAAAATACCGACAATCCTCAAAACATCATCATAACTCATAATCATGAAATAATTCATCCGTGCCAAATCCTGTCCATCGGATTACACAATCAAACTCAACCTGGATAAACCAACAGTACACAACATATCTGTAGATCAACTACCATATGATAATGATAACAAATCCTGAACATCGACGTACGATCAATGCTTATACGTTCAATAACCAGATCAACCAAAACATCACTGAGAATATCATCGACATGATAACTCCAATACGACCAAAAAAGGATCACGATAATTGAGAATACCATCAACAAGGTAAATCTCGAACGCAATCAATGAAGGATCAACAATAACCGAGAATACCATCAACAAGGTAAACTCCAAATGATCAACAAAGGACCAACCATAACCGAGAATACCATCAACAAGGTAAACTCCAAATGATCAACAATAATGGATCTCAAGAAATAACTCCGATTGTCGAACATACCCCTCGTGCATATGAACAACCAAATCCTGGCCGAACATACCCAACCATAAATGGAGGATGAACGACCAAACAATATGGCTCAAAGATGGAAGTCATAGTACGCCCGATCCGGAAATGTGTCCGTGCACAAGCCACCCCGGGTATTGATCACATACACGTGTGGTCTTGTACCTAATTAGCCTCACGAACTACGTCTCGTGTGCACGGTTCAATGTGGAAATATCAACACATAACCATCATGTGCCCGGCTAAAAATCCTACACAATAACCAATCGGCACGCAGATATGACTCCAGATATGTCACGATGCAACATGACAATGAAACTCAAAGAAACACATATCCAATAAGGATCAAAAGACTCACCGAAGTGAACAACAACAGACTGACAATGAAAAGTCGACACGACTAATCAATATCCAAAACATCAATCCTGGGATCATCATCCCAAATGAATGACCAACACGATCTACGATCTCAATACAATAGTCCTGGGATCAACATCCCTCAACGAATAACCGATACGAAACTCATTATACGAAACCTCAACATATACAACAACTCAACATACTAATTATCTCATAACTGAACAATACTTAAGTTACCTCAAAGCCGAGGACCATATCCATCAACATCCCCCAATGAGACGATCAACATAACCATTAATACCAACAATAGTCCTGGGATCAACATCCCTCAACGAACAACCAGTACGAATCTCAATATACGAAGCCTCAACATACAACATATACAACAACTCAACATAACAATT
Organism: Orobanche coerulescens; assembly: GCA_033398695.1. Lineage (NCBI taxonomy): Eukaryota > Viridiplantae > Streptophyta > Magnoliopsida > Lamiales > Orobanchaceae > Orobanche > Orobanche coerulescens. The sequence goes on along the minus strand of CM065804.1, from coordinate 95,078,977 downwards.
ATCTCATAACTGAACAATACATAAATTACCTCAAAGCCGAAGACAACATCCTTTTCACGAACAACATCCCTGAACGAATACACAGTTATACAAATAATCTCAAATAAGGTACCATCTATTCAATACCAATAAACCTTTATCCCGATATTTATGTCATCACGATAACTATCATCGATATCCGATATTCTATATCCTTGACCAAAGATAACTCACGTCCTCCCTGAACATAATTAAATCATATACCTTATGATTTAATACAACCAGAGCACGATATACAAACCATTATCCCGACAACTTACATTTCTAACAACATTGCTATACGAATTATAAATGAAATGAAAACGAAACCATTCATCAAATATTATAAACTGAACAAGTATAAACTTGCCTCGATACCGATACCACGAATCCGTTACCAAAATCCATTGCCTTTGTCTACGAGCTCCTTAGCCCCGACCAAAAGCAATCTACGAACTCTTTAGCCTCAACCGCAACTCAACGGTCATAATCCACGATCAAAACATATCAACCTATTGCAATAACCAATTAACACACATTCGATAAAAATCAATAACCGACATACTCAACCAACAAACTCAACGGTTCAACGAAACCTCGATCATATACATAATACCAAATAATCCAACTCAACAAATACGAACCCATATCCACGATACAAGCCGTCACTCGATGATCACAAATAACAATCAATAACCGATCAACAACGGTTCTACAATATCCCGATTAAACACATATCCAACAACCAAATCAATCGATCACGAATTCAAAACCACAATACGATTCCACAATCCGAAGATCATATCAATAATCAATTTAAACCAACAAGGGTCTAACATTACCGATTCCAAATTCAATCTTAAATACAATTACAAGTTTCCTCCTTGTATAATCATAATAAAATCCAATTTCCGATTATCATCATCAACTGACAATCCGATTAATTCAACATCATAGATAACCATATTCCAAGGGTTTCAAATAATTCCATTATCCGAATTGAACTCTTGTTATATACCTATGAATTCTCAAACTCAAAAGTGAATCATAAACTTATCAAATCCAAATCATATTCGTATTCCTATACGAATATTGTACCAAAACACATAACTTAGTTCTAGATATGAATATTCCATATTCATATATAAAACACCAACACCTTAAAACGTATTCATCAAATCAATGATCAATTCATCTCGACATTAAGGATTTTATAACATATTCGATTCCAACTTCAACTCCAAATACGAAGACAAAACTCCTTCTTGTTCATACGTGTAAATTAAGAAAACAATTTACCGATTATTATCGTGAATAATCACATTCCAAAATTATCCGAAATCCTTCCAAAATCATAACATGTAACTCAAGAGTTCTTTAAGAACACGAATTATCCAAATTCACGTTCATAATCCGTAAAACAACATAACCCGATGTTTTCTAATATCTAAACAACCCTTAATCATAATTCAAGGTGTATATAATCATGTCCTTCAACATATACTTCTCATAACATCTTGATTCGCAACAAACCACCAAGAACATCGAGAATACAACGATTCCATAATCATAACAACATAATCGAATCATTTGACCACCAATTCATTATCTTCCTTTAACAAAATTCCCATAATTACCAAGAATCATCATAACAATATCATTTCAACCATCATTCATACGAAAGCGTGCAATTTTCCAAGTTCTACTCATTGAGACATTTCATCGAACACTTTGAAGGCATAGTCCAATTCAATCGATTATTCAAAGAAATACTCGAATCCGATCCACAAAACTTCAAGAATAATGAATGATCTCAAGAATACAACAAGATTCCATCAATAATCTGACTTAAAACGAATCAAATCGGCCAAGACATCAAGAAACTTCAAAAATATCCAAAACCAAGTGTTTAGATGTTCTTACCTTCGATCCGGGTGGAAGATGATGTTAATCCATGATTCCAACTTCCAAAACATGTTGCTAGATGATGATATTACTCAAATCCATCCACTTTTATGAAGAAATCGCCAAAAAACGAAGAGAAAACATGAAAATGCCGGATGACTCGGTCGTGCCTTTAAATAGGCGAGACTGCCGGCACGTTACGTACGTAATCGGCCACCGCCTTACGTACGTAATCGGCCATGGCACGATCACGCCGATTCTGCCGGAACCCTTACGACGTAATCGGCGTGGCTTACGACGTAATCGGCCCTACGGCCGTAATCGCCATCGCCTTGCGTCGTAATCGGCCGATCCTAGCCCCGCCGAGTCACCGGACCGTGATCGGCCACCCCCACGAATCATCGCCGACCATGCTCGGCCATTCCAACGAGTCACGACCGCCATGCTCGGCCATCCAGTCATCTCGGCCACGACTCGACCGGCTACTCCGTAACGTCGTAACACTTAATCCGTTGCGTGCGTGTCGTGCGTTGACTTGCTACAAGATAATACTCGTATTACGTCGTAATACACCGTATAACGACGTAACTCCATCCGTTGACTCACCTATCCACATCTGCGCCGAAAGGCCGACCACGGGCCCCACTGTCCGATTCCTCTTGTTACGTCGTTATGTACACTATATAACGTACGTAAGCTAACACATTTTACGTACGTAAGCTCCAAGGCTTAACGTACGTAATGGCTTTTATACTTAGCCAAAAATCCAACTGTTCCTGTCCGACGTCTCGACGTACAAAATACAAACATACGGCATACTGAATACACATACTGAATCCAAAAATATTCTCATACGGTATACCTGATATCCAAATCTGTTCAACCTGATACAACATATCCTGAATATATCTGTCAATCAAAAACGATAATCACACCAGTATAACTGTCTCGGTTCTCAATTTATTTTATCCATAATGTATAGATACCAAACTATACAGTATATCTCAGATAAAATAACGCGAAAAATTTATACTGAAAATTCGGGTATTACAAAGTATGTCGAATCTTTGAGGACTACAAATCTTCCATTTCCTGACTTGTGTGCACGTTTGTTTGAGGGTGGTATGTCCACGGGTATTGAAGGACATGGTCCGTCATCAAAAGACTCTTTGCCAACCACCGAGCCTTTTGTCGTCATTGATACAGAGAACAACGCATCAAATGATCAAGCTCACGTGTCATCAACACCTTGTACATCTCGTGCTCCGGTGGGGAAAGCAAAGGGTAAAAAGAGTACAAAACCCACCTCGGAGCTTGATGAAAAGCTTATTCACTTTTTAGATAGTATGTCATCACGATATGGGAACCTCGAGCTTGTTTCATATGACTCATGCCTAAAGAAGTTGAACGAACTTGGGTGGGAAAAAGATGATCCTTTGTACCGTATTGCTTTTTCTCTTCTTACGGACACTCGTAATAGGGAAGCATGGATGACGATACCGAAAGAAATTGCCAAAGATTGGGTGAAAACCGTTGGGGCGAAACAAGGATATAACTAAGGACTTATTTTATGACTTGTTTTTGTTTGGTGTTTATTTTGAACATGTGGTGCCACGTTTTTTTATTTTTGTTAGGAACTTGTGGTTTGGATATATGACATATTTTGGTGGCATGTTTTTGATGTATGACATTGGATTTATCATCTATTTTGATGACACATTTTGAATATTTGAATGATATATGGCCTTTGGATTTATGATATGCTACGTATAATGTTCTTTTTTGAATTAAAGATATGCATTTTTATTTGAACAGATGGTGACTTTTGAGGAAGAAATGCTCATGGTAGTTCTTATATACATATATGTAAGGCGAAGAAGAATTGCTTCCGAAAGAATAGAAAGAATGCCTGATAATACTTCGGCATTGAGTGGATATGCTTACACCCAAGAGTTGTTAACCGGACCTAGTACGCAATGTCAAGAGTTGATGCGCCTATCACGTGAAGCATATATACTTTTATGCAATCATTTTAGACAAAGAAATTGGGTAAAAGATAGTAGACAAGTTTCTGTCGAAGAGAAGATGGCGATGTTTTTGACAATGATTGGGCATAACGAGCGCTATAGAGTGATTAAACGTAGATTTCAACACTCTACAAGAACTGTTCATATTTGTTTCCATGAAGTTTTATTAGGAATGATGGAATTCGCAAGAGAAATTGTGGTGCCGACAACTTCCGATACAACTTCAAATATGTCAAGTAATCAAAGACGTTTGAGAGAAATATTTCCGGTAAATTTATTCTTGACATTTTAAAATATTATATATATATATATGTGAGTGTGTGTTTATATTTAATATTTTTCTGTCAATGAAGGGTGCAATAGGTGCACTAGATGGTACCCTTATACATGCAATTGTACCGGCTAGTCATCAAACTACTTTTAGGGGAAGAGGAGGCGGTCGATGTTATCAAAATGTTCTAGGCATTTGTGATTTCAACATGATATTCACTTTTGTTTGGGCCGGATGGGAAGGTATAGCGCATGATTCGAGAATACTTAAGGAAGTTGCTTATAACCCAAGAACTGGTTTCCCCTTGCCACCACAAGGTATATAACTTTCTCAATTTGTATATATTGCTTTTTTATTTGTATATTATACGTTTGATGTGGACGTTTTTCAGATAAATACTATCTATGTGACGCCGCATACGCCAATGCTCGGGGATTTTTGGCTCCATATCGTAACACAAGATATTGGTTAGCGGATTTTCGACGTCGACGTGCTTTGACCAAAGAAGAAAAGTTTAATCATGCACATGCCCAACTCAGGAATGTTATTGAACGTGCTTACGGTGTCTTGAAAACGAGATTCCCGATCTTAAAGCAGATGGCTCCTTTTCCATTCACAACACAAAGAAACGTGGTAATTGCTTGCTTTGCAATACATAATTTTATCAGAAAATATAATATTCAATACCAGTTGTTTATGGAGTGCAATGAGGACACAGAATTTAACAATGAAGAAGAAGTCGAAGGAAGTGGAGAAGAAGAATTGGATATATCCCAATGGGGTGCTAATAGCACTCAATATATGGCTTCTTTACGTGATGAAATTGCAAATAGTTTGGTTAATAATGTTTAAACTCGTCTATTTTGTGTTTGAATTTGGCTACTTTGTGTTTGAATTTGGCTACTTTGTGTTTGGATTTGGCTACTTTGTGTTTGAAATTGGATTTTTATGTACTCTATGAATTTATATTTTAATTTTTGGATTATATCATTTATATGGCTTAAAAAATAAACAAAAATTTATAAAGCATTTATAATTCACATTCGAGGCAAAATGGTCATTTATGTTATTCAGACGTTTATTCGAGATGAAAAAGTAAGCAAAGATCAATTTACCTGCAGACACGCATTTACCTGCATGCACTAATTCTGCAGAATAAACACAATTTACCTGCAGACAATTTGGTTGGTAGCAAGTAAGCTATTAACTTGCTTTTTCTCAATTTAATTAAACTATGATCATTGTACGTTTTCCTCCATAAAAGTAAAATTTATTCGCAATAAGCAAACAGGGAATTACGAGGTATATTGTTTCGTCGAAGGTCGAACTTTTTACCCATGTTGCTACCGAGAAAATTCTTCAATCTTGTAAGGCAAGAAAATATGTGTTGTTTTATAATACCACAAGAATAAAGTAGTCGTAACAAGAGAATATTATAGTAATCAATCAGAAAAAAAATATAGTTAATTATTAAATATAAGTTGTATTTTGATTTACCGGACAAAGACTAAGCCTGCTTTTTCAACTTATTTTTCGATTTTGATTCGATTTAATTGATTCGATTCGCCCATTCAGCTTCAATTACGCCTTGATTCGATTCTTCTTCTTCTTCTTATTATTATTAATCTTAATCATTATTATTATTATTATTACTAATAATATTACTATTATTGTTGTTGTTGATTATTATTATTATTATTAATTACAATTGTTATTATTATTATTATTATTTACCCTTAATATATATTTCATTTCAGTTCAGTTCAGTTCAGGTTCATTCAATTCAATTCAGTTCAGTTCAATTCTTCACTTCAGTGTTATTTTATAAAACTTTTACCTATAAAACTTTTTACTATTTATAACAAGTCCTAAATAGGGACTATAAGTTGGAGGTATTTCGTTATGAACCCAGTCATTCCTCAAACTAAGATAGAAGGAAGAGATGGGAGGCGGTGAAGGAGGCAGAGGGGTTGGTGGGAAAGAAGGTGACTGGGAGTGCAGCGGATGCCACAATCGAAACTACGCCTTCAGATCCTTTTGCAACCGTTGCAAGCAGCCCCGCCTTCTCGTTGACACCAGAACCCCCGGTGATTCCAAGTGGCTTCCCCGAATCGGCGATTGGATCTGCAATGGTATTTTGACATTCACGCGATGTTGGATTTCTTGCCTTACTTCTTTTTTCCTTTTTTCTTTTTTTTTTCTTTTAATCAAATTCGTAATATGCTACCAGTTGAAATGCTTTCTTCTACCAGCTGAGCTGGCGGAAAGTTTGATGAGTGCTTACTTTTCTCTTGCCCCGTGTGTTGATACCTGCTAGGAATTGAGCCAGACGTCATGGTAATACTGTTTTTTTTTTTTTCTAATCCTAATCTGGCCTTCATCAATAAGTTTTCGTCCCTACCCAATCCTGGCTGGTAGAAGTAAAACATAAAAGTAGTATTTTTGAAAACCACAGCAAATTCCCTCCTTCAATTTTTAGACTTGAAAATGCAGTGTGAGTGGAATTTCCTCGTATGCTATAGGAGGATCCATTTAATAAATACTGGTTAATATGATGCCTCTATTGCAGTCTCTGCTCGTAATGCCAAATAGATACAAGGTTCCCTGTGGCTATAGCTTAGAGCGATGCGAACAGAAAGAGCTATTTGAAATTAATGCGCCACAAATATATAAATACATAATATATTTTACTCACTGTGTCTCACTTGAAGATGGTACTTTCAAGATATGATTTTGTCCTTATAGTAGAGATCATTTCTACTTTTTACATCTCATGCCCTTATTTATATGATATGTGTGGTCCAAGATTTATTCTCAACTAACAAGATATAATTGGAAAAATGGTAACGAAAAGCTTATTTGTATATTGTACTTTGCAATCAATAAAAGTTGTACATACATCAATTCCGTCTCTCCAAGTGGGACGGAGGGAGTAACATATATTAAAATCCAGTTCAAGAGTTTAGGGATAAATTGTAAAATAGCACAAATAAATTTAAAGCACATGGAAAATCAATTCTAATACTAGAAAAAATGATAGTAAACTTTAAATTCATCTACTTCATCAAGATCAAATATAATATTCATCTTTCTTAATATCATATAAATAAGAAACATGTATTAATAAATCATATAGTCCATTCATGCGATTGGATTAATAAGATTCATGAAATAGTGAATCAGAAAAACAGCAAACAACGACAACACCATGTATAGATGAAAAAAGAAAGATATCAACATTCATGGATTTTTATTTATTGAAAATAAAATGAAATAAAAAGGAAGAAAAATAAGGGAAAGGGAGTAATGGACACTTGTCCATTGAAAAGAGAGTAGTGGACACGTTTCTTATTGGAATAGAAAGGCAACTTTCAAATAACGTATGAAGTACGCGGCCAATTGCCATAATTATATTGAGGTATGAGGCCAACATAAAATGAAAAACCTGGGTGTTGTTTCTTTAATTTCCTAAACACCAATACATGTCACCTGCTCCCACAACACATGTACCGAACTTTCCATGTTTGTCAATGTTACCCGGACTCTTCAATTTCCTTTCCGTACCTTTGTCAGACTCAACACTTCAACATGGGTATAACACTTCGACACTTCGCTTTAAGCAAAAAATGTTTTTTTCTTCATGAATTATTCGAGTCATACACTTAAATATGTACTCGTACCCGACATCCGTGCCTGAGTCCAGGTAACATAGACGTTTGTATGAATATTGATAGTCTTAGATTCTATATTTTTCATATTAACAAATGTTAGTCTTTGATCGATAGCATGTCAATACGGCAACATTTCCTGATTGTTGTGATGTAGGACTAAATAGAAGAAGATGAGATGAGAAGAGAAAGTATCGCACAGTCCTTGCAAAAGTTTTTTTTTTTTTAATTCAACTCAAGCTACCAAAATGATTACACACAGTCCTATTTATGGACTCCAAGGCTCAACCCTTCAACTTAACTACATCAGTCTAGAATATTCTTACTTTTTTTCATATTATATGATAATTCTAGATTCTTCTAACTAACAAAGCCTTTTATCTGGAGGCTTTTACATAGTTAACTTAATTCATGATCCTACTAGACCCCATCTAGGTCGTGTCTTCTAGAGCCTTCTAGCAAAATACATAAATATAAGGATACACACAAATTTAGTAGGATTTCAATATTTCTCCTTTTTCCCTTATTTTCGAAAATATGTTTTAAGTTTGTTCGCCATCATTTCCCCCAGGTGGAAAAAACTCTCCTCCGGAGAGTTAATCTGGAGATACAGCAACAACATCTAAGCCTTAGTCCCAAAATGATTTGGGGTTAGCTAACATGAATCAAACATTGAAACCGTCAATGATCGTTACATAAATAACATAAAAGGAGAAAAAGAGGGAAAAAGTAGAGAAAAAAGTAGAGAAAAAAGCAAATAAAAAAAGAGAATGAATGTTAAAAAAAATGAAAAATCCTGAAAAATAAATTAACGGATAACATGGAATAAAAGAAAATAGGAATAAAAATACAGAAAAAAAAAAGAATCAGATTCCATCCACCATCCGTATTCTTTCCCGCCACATTTGCCTCTCTATCGCCATACTTTCTCCAATTCCAAGAAACCGCATATCATTTTCAATCATCTTTATCCAAGTTTTCTTTGGTCTTCCTCTACCTTTCACTACATTACTTGTTCCCCAACTTTCTAGCCTCCTCACTAGGGCATCAACAGGTCTTCTTCTCACATGACCAAACCATCGTAATCGATTCTCCATCATCTTGTCTTCTATAGCCGCAACTCTTACCTTCTCTTTAATCACCTCATTTCTGAGCCGATCCTTTTTTGTATGACCACACATCCATCGTAGCATACGCATCTCCGCCACATTCATCTTTTGAACGTAACACTGTTTTACAGCCCAACACTCAGAGTTAATCTGGAGATAGTCTTCCAAAAATGTCGGTGCAAGCTGACGTAGCTCATCTTCACCTCCAAGAGTCTTCAGTGTCAGGCAAATTCTTCCATCGCACGAGGAATCTACGAAAGCCACCATCGAAGGAAGTCACATCTTAGGTGTCGAGGATAACATAAATCTGGTCTGCTACTGATGAAGGTGGAGGTAGACGAGGGACGGGAGTCCATATGGAAGTCGTAGGAACAGTACATGCAGTGTTAGGGTTGGACAAAATAGGAGGCTCGAATGTGCTCTATAAGGGAACAAATCATCAACATTGAAATAGGGTTAAAAAGATGTATTTTCAGGTAAATCAAGCAAGTAGGCATTCGGTCCAAGTCTTTTTTAATACAAAAAGGCCCAGTGGCACGAGCGTGTCACTTTTTAAAAGAGTTTTTAGGATAATGCTCGGACGCGCACGAACCATTATAAAATCACGGACGCACACGAACCATTATAAAATCACCTTCATTAAAATCAAGTTTCCTACGATGAAGAGGTCAATTGGCTGGCCGGGTGTAGATTCACTAACTATCTCAAAAAGGGCCTTTTCCAGTAGATCTGTTTACAGAGCTATTATATCTCGGCAGTTGGCAATACTAAGTCCCAAGTTTCGGGCTTATCCCCAACAATGCAACGAACCAAGTCGCCCAAGCTACGGTTAACAACCTCAGTTTGTTCATCAGTTTGAGGATGAAAGGCCGAGGAGAACTTTAGTTGTATTCCAAATAATATCCAAAGCCTTTTCCAAAAGTAACTCGCAAATTTAACATTCCGATCGGTTACGATAGATGTCGGCAATCCATGTAACTTGACTACCTCTCGGAAAAATAGCTCAGCAATGTGAGAGGCTTCACTTGTCTTACTACAATGGATAAAATGAGCCATCTTGGAAAACCTAACACAACGAGGATCGAGTCATGACCCCTAGCCGTCTTAGGAAGACCTAAAACAAAGTCCATATTCATATCTTTCCATGGGGTGTGAGGAATAGGTAAAGGAGCATATAAACTAGTGTTTCATTTCTTAGCTTTAGCCAACTGACATGTGTGACACTGAGATACTACTCTAGCAACATCCTTTGTCAATATGGCCAATAAAATTGATCTTCCACTAATGCAATGGTTTTATCTCGCATGACTTGTCCAGCTAAACCTCCACCATGTAGCCCCCAAATTAAAAAGTCTTTAAGTGATGTATGAGGAATACAGAGCTTAGATCCTCTAAATAAGTACCCATCGTGAAGCACAAAATCTACATGGTCTTGTCTTTGACCATTCGTAACTTCTTTAAAGATGGTTCCAAAATCAGGACATTTAAACGCTCAAATCCTACGACATGCACATCCATTGCTTGTAGAATGGTGACAACCCTACCTAATGCATCTGCTGGCTTGTTATCTAATATCTACTCCAACTTTATGCTTAAGTACAAAAGTGTACTCCTGTAGAAATTCTACCTATTTTGCATGCCTAGGGTTTAATTTCTTTTGCGACTGAAGATATTTAAGAGCTTCGTGGTCAAAATGCATAACAAACTCCTGAGGCAAAAGGTAATACCGCTAATAGTGTAAAGTATCTCACAACAACCACAACAACAACATCAGAGCTAACATGAATCATTCTCTGAAAAGAACAAGTTGTCTCCAATAGAACAGTCATATGAAAAGGAAAAAGTGAAACGTGAAAATTTAGTACGTAAAGAAAAAAGTAATACTCCCTCCGTCCACAATAAATTTGCCAGTCTCGACTTTTTTTGGTCAAAATTTATGAAATTTGACCATAAATTGCAATCAATATAAAAATTATAGTCATGTAAATACTTGTTTGATTTGTCTTAATGTATATTTTCTAAATATTATTTTTTATAAATTTTAGTCATATATAGTTGAAATTATTATTGGTCAAAGGTGTATTTGGATTGACCAAAAAAAGTCAAAGACATGCAAATTTATTGTGGACGGAGGTAGTACTAATTATGCAAAAATAAATAAAAATAAATTAATCAGCCACCTGAATTCTCTCCCTCCACATCGTCCTATCCAACGCCATAACTTCTGCAATCCCAAGAAACCTCATATCATTCTCAATCACTCTTATCCATGTCTATTTAGGTATTCCTCTACCCTTCACCAGCCTATGCACTCCCCATTCTTCAAGCCACCGCACCGGTGCATCAAGTGGCCTTCGTCTCACATGCCAGAACCACCTTAACCGATTCTCCAACAGCTTATCACCTATAGGGGTCACTCGTACTTTTTTCATAGGGGTCACTCGTACTTTTTTCATGATACATCATTTCTAAGCCGTTCCTTTCTCGTATGGCAACACATCCATCTTAGCATACGCATTTCGGCCACATTCATCTTATGCACATGACTATGCTTTACAGCCCAACATTCAGCGCCATATAAAAGTGCGGGCCTAATTGCTGTTCGGTAAAGTTTGCCCTTTAATCTGTAAGGTACGCCTTGATCACATAGTAACCTTGTTGCGTTCTTTCATTTCAACCACCCTGCCTTAATCCTATGGGCCACGTCACCATCTAATTCTCCATCCTTTTTGAAGAATAGACCCAAGATAACGAAAAAACTCTGATCCTCGTATAACATTCCTGTTAAAGTGATTGTACCCGCCTCTCTACTACCATTTCCACTAAAGCTACATTTCAAATATTCAGTCTTACTTTTGCTCAGCCTAAAACCACGAGTTTTTAGCGTATTTCTCCAGAGTTCCAACTTTCTTTCAACTCCGTCCTCCGTTTCATCAACCAGTACTATATCATCTGCAAACATCATGTACCAAGGAATATCTTCTTGAATTGACCTTGTCAATTCGTCCATGACTACGGCAAAGAGGAAAGGACTAAGAGCTGAGCCTTGATGCACCCCAATCATAATAGGAAATTCCTCAGTCCTTCCCGCGGGTTGGGACCGACAGTGAATGTCATAACAACACTCACAGGCGGAGTTAGTACAAAGATCTCACAATTGCATAAAATTCTTTATCATATGATCATATGTGGTGTATCTTTTTTTTGTCTCGTTGATTTTATCGCTAAAGAATGCAATTGGATGACCCTCTTGACTTAACACGCCCTCTATACGAATACCGTAAGCGTCACTCAAAAACTTTAGCAAAATCTGGGTGTCGTAGCTTTAGTCATTTTTTGTTTAATTTGTTCAAAAGCTCGTGAAGCGGCACTAGTCCATTGAAACTCCCCTTTCTTTAAACCCTCGGTAATGGTTGCTATAATGGAACTAAACCCTCTAACAAACCTTCTATCGAATGTGGCTAATCCATGAAAGCTACGAACTGCTGAGGTCGTTTTGGGTGTGGGCCACTCAATCTATAGCTTTGGCCTTATCAGGGTCGGCCGCAATACCTTGAGCAGAGATAATAAAACCTAGGAACAACACTTGAGTATGTAGGAAGGAACATTTTTTAAGGTTGACATAAAGCTTTTCTCTGCGAAGGGTTTCAGGACACTACGAAGATGGTTGATATGTTCTTCCTTGGTCTCACTGTAAATCAGGATATCATCAAAGTATACAACCAAAAATTTACCGATAAAAGGACATAACACTTGGTTCATAACTCATAAAGGTACTAGGAGCTTTGGACAGTCCAAAGGGCATGACTAACCACTCATACAATCCATCTTGGGTTTTGAATGCAATTTTCCACTCATCACTTGCTCTGATACGAATTTGGTGATATCCGCTTCGCAAATCCAACTTAGAAAACCAGTTGGACCCGACCATTTGGTCCAACAAGTCATCGAGCCTAGGTATGGGAAACCTATAATTGAC